>CM053803.1:7500-1408750 GCA_028671895.1 Oenanthe sinensis | reverse complement strand
TGCTTCAGTCATATTATCGTTTATTGCGACAAAATTAGCTCTGTCATTGTTCATAAACACTCCTGTACTGCTATATGCCCATTTCTCTGAAGAATAAGAAGAGAAGTATGATGGACCTTCTGAAACTAAGTCCTCTTCATACTCATAGTAATCTGCGGATTTCATAGTAAGTCCTCCACAATTGATAAAAAGTGAGTAATCTGCGGATTTCATAGTAATTCTTTATATCAGAATATGGAGGTAATCTTGATTTGAAAGTACTTCCACATCATAGTTGAAGAGTCAGACTGTTGTTACACTTACATTGAGGTTTTCGGGAGCAGGGGAGATCTTTCTTTAAGCACCAAGCAACTCTACAATACAAACTATGAGTTAGTTCATGTCGTGCTTATAGAAAACTAGTAGATGCCAATATGCCATGTCCATAGAAACTTACGAATTGCTTTTGGAAGATGACATGCTAGAAACAAGATTACTGCAAAATATACAAAAGGAATGTAAAGCAATATGGATATGTACTTAATAGAGTATACTAAGTGGGAAGAAACTTACACAGTAGACGGCTGGTAGTTATATTCAGCTGATCGTGCAAAATTGTTGTAAGATACATTACTGCAGTGAATACAATGATGAAATTGTAAATACAATCTACATTGAACTTAATAACGATTCAGCCAGGCATGTGCTTTTTATTATTTCTATCTAAATATAGATGATAACAGTTAGCATAACAAGATATAGATGACAGAAGTTAGCATAACACAATATAGATGATAACAGTTAGCATAAGAAAATATAGATGATAATGAATATATTGAACCGAAAACTATGTAAAGAACTAACATATTTTCTTTGCTGCCAGAAATCCAACTTGGTATCTCTCCAGTCAATGAATTATTATTCAGAAACTTACATTCAAATACAAATTGGTGTCACACCTCTAAGTAGTATGCAAATTACATTGAGGAGAAACCTCTAAGTAGTACGCAAATTACATTGAGGAGAAAGTAAACAAGTATGCTAAAGGAAATAAATTATGCAAGTCCAAGTCAGTTGCATGTTTGCCTATTAGGTATTAGTTTCTTATAAGAAATATTTAAACAAGTTGAATCTTAGTCACGTACAAATATTGTAAATGAAGGTTCAAGGGCGCCATTGAATCTGGGATTTGGCCAGTCAACCTATTGAAGCTAAGATCCCTGCAAATAAAAAAATTGTTAAGACTTGGAATAATAACATTTTTAATATCTTTCCACAGGCATGCACATTGTTTCTGCAGGTTTGTGCAATCGACACAGCACAGTATACACTATACAAGCATGTAGCGCTCATTTTTTAGGACCTAGTCCTATACAAGCATGTATACAATTTTTTTGAAAATACCACTCCCACTAAAGAAAAGACTCTTAACAGGAAGATTTAGTTGATGGTGATATAATCCAGCGAGAGAGCATAATATCCAGTCCTTTTCCATAATTTGGTTTTGAGAATCCATAACAAGCTAAAGTATTTGAACTTTGATGACCAATCCAAAAGTAGCCTCATAATTTACAATATTATAATTTAAATGCTTAGATAGAACACTGAAATAAAAAATTTATAGGGAAAGTCTCTCAATCTGTTCATGAATGCTAAATAGTAGTACTTGCCCAAATATAGGTCTGTGTGTATTGGACTAATGCTTTTGCGAATACGTACATAGTGCATTGTAATCCCTCTCTCACACACACAAATACACACGCGTGCACGTGCACACATTCTGGGGTACTTCATTATTAGAAAACAACACCCGATATAAGAACAAAAAAAGATCAAATTTTTTTTAGCAATAAGAATTAGCTTACAGCACATGCATGGATTGCATATCTTTTAAATCAGGGATGGTTGAATTTGTTCCGCTCAGATCAGATATTCTCCTACCAACAGAAAGCACTGAATTAATCAACTGATCTTAAAAGTCCAAGCCAATAATCAATTATGATGATAGAAAGTAATAAAGTTATCAAACATTGAGTAGATACTTGAGCTATTCTTACAGTTCAATCAGATTTTTCATATGGGAAATGCCCAATGGAATGGGACCCTCCATTCCTGTTCCCTGCAAATCCCTGCAAAAAAATTGAAAGTTCAGTTAGAGGTACATGCAACTATGGTTTCTAGAATTTGTAATAACATCCAAGTAGAAGTAAACTGAAGCATAATCGACAATAATTACTCACAGCCTTGTGATTTTGGTCCAGTTTCCAATGAAAGCGGGTATCTTCCCAGATAATTCATTCCCGTCTATCCTACTGCAAGCTGTAGATAATTTTCAGACTGTCTGGTAAACTTAGATATATGTAGTACTCATAGAGCATTACTTACAAATCCGTTAGATTCTTCAAGTTGCCAAATGTTTCTGGTAATGTTCCATTGAATTTATTTGCAGAAAGAGCGCTGTGCAGATTGTTTGCAAGAATTTCATCAATACGGTCAAATATTAAATTATGATACGAGTGTTAAAACATTACATAGATACGTTCAAGGTTTGTTCGATTGATAAGTAAAAACACATTAAGTTCCAACAAATAGAAAAGTAAAAGGATAAATCTATTTGTATTGCAGTACTAAATATTTAAAATAAAGAAACTAGAACTCCTTGTAAATTGGAAGATTATACTATTATAGCCACTTCATCAAGTAAACTTTCAAAATCCAGGGACCTCTACGAGGAACCCTGGTGTAGTGGTGTGTGCAAAAGTCCTCCATGGGGAACCCTAGAAGCATGTGATTAGAGTTCTTACAATCTCCTCAAGCCAATCAAATTTCCAAAGTTTCGAGGAAGAGGCCCTTCAAGTTGATTATCTTCCAAAGACCTGGAAAATTCAGCTGATAAGTTAACAACAGGTTTTACTTGAAAGCTCAGTTATACAGATCATATTCTTCACTTACAGCTCCTCAAGAGTAGCGACATTGGCTAATTCCGGAGGAATCAAACCATGGATACGATTTCCCAAAAGAGATCTGCAGAAACAATAGTGCTAATTTACTACTGCTCTAACAGGTCATGCTAGGAAGTTCAATTTAAAGATATGTTTATTTTACTATGCTGCCACACAAAAAAATCCGACAGTAAATGAGCAAGTATCAAATCAAAATCATACAGAAAGGTGACACGCAGCTGACCAAAAGCTCTGGGAATGGTTCCGCTGATATAATTATGGGACAGATTTCTGTATAAAAAATAGAAGATATTTGTTAGTTCATATTAGATGACGGAGAACATTTCACATGACCTGTTACAACATTACCCTTAGCTTTCACCTTAATGTTAGAGGGACAATAAAAAAACTATCATATCTCCTAGACACCTAGTAAGTCAGTATATGATCGCATCTGAGTTTCAATACATTTTTAGACGCAATAGATATAAGTTTCTTAAGCCTATTCAATGGAAGAAAGTGACAGCATACTCACAATTTCAATCTGTTAATACCTGCTAAACTGACCAAACAGGTTATGATAGACACTAAAGACAGGATACAAGCACTCATATATACGGCCTATGAACATACAAATTGATATAAGCAAACCAAAAGAAAGATACTTACATGTCTCCTAGATAAGTCAGGTTTGCAAATTCAGCTGGTAATTCTCCTGTCAGATTTAAACCCTTCAACTGGCTGCATTATGTATACAGTAAACCCAAGTGAGAATTACTTAAAAGTTTTAACAGAACCCTGAGGGACAAGCAATTGCCAATTTAATTATTTCAACAGAGTATTGTTGTGCCCACGACTATATTGTGGGGAAATCTCAAATTTAACTTGAACAAAGTTGTATTTTTCAAAGTGGCATTTGGTATGAATATCAGCATAATAAGATACCTGACAAGTGGCAACAAGCTATTGTTTCCAAAATTTTGGATCAGTGACAATACTGTGTATATCATTCAAACTAAAGATATATAATAATCTTTTCTACTTTTCTACCATGAAGCAAATACTTTGAAACACATAATCTTTCCTTATCAAGGAAATGATTTTAAATTAAAATACATCTGTTTCCAAAGGAAGATGAGGCACGCTGAAAATAATTAGGGAAACAGGAGGACAATAGTTCTCATGTGTTCTCACACTAAAATTGTTCTCACCTTAGAACGACCCTATGTACATGATCAAAAGATTGATACTCTTCTTTTAACTAATTCAAAAATCGAACAAACTGAAACCTTAAAACACAATGCAAGCACAATTAAGCCCCAAGTCATCCTATGCATAGCTCTATGTACTAACATCAGAAACTCGAAATGAATAGGTTTTATCTTCTATGTAGAACAAGATCACATGCGTGTAACATGGCAAACAGATTTATCATTAAACGAGCAATCACAGTTGACTTGGCTAAAGATATTGAAACCAAATGTCTTATTGAAATCTCCAGGATTATTGCAAGAACTTGGGCTGAGGCTCCAATATTTGTTATTTAGCTTCAAGGCTATTATCTGAAGAGTTTGTACTGTAAAAAAAAGTAAAAAATTATACACGTGGTATATATATGAGCATAAAAATAATGTGCATCGCAAAAATAAAATTGCACGGCATTCACTGAAAAAACTATATTTGGTACCATAACTGAGCATATTCTCTAATCCCTATAGACTATAGTTAGTATAAGACAACTGAGGAATAAAGAATAAAAGAGAATGATATAAAATATATTGTTGATTTTCGTTTTAATATTGCGAAGATGCTCCATTAATAAAACTAGCACAGTACTCTCACCTATGGATCTATCAGCAACACTATGTGTGAATTAAGCAAATGCATGGAGATTAAATAATATATAGAGCTGATGGGTTCATGTTATGGAAAGGAGAAAACCCCTATGGAAGGTTTAATAAAGGCGGGAAGGAAATGTTAAATTATAGAAACTTTTTATGATTTTAATTTATTTCAACTCGTCTTTACATAAAATTAATTTATATCTGATCTTACACTATTATCTATCAGATTTGGAGAGAAGATTTGGTCACGATACAGTTATCAAGAAATTATACATGTTTTACTGTAACATGTATAATTTCTTGATAAGTATTAAACAAAATAAATTATATAATTTTGAAAATTTCTATACATGTATTCATATTTAATAAGAATATGTTTGTTAAATTTGAAAATATATGATTTTACTTTCAAATTTATTCCAAAATTGAGGTAAATTGCTCTGGTCTACTTTGTATCATTTGGTCGAGAAAACAATTTAGTACTTGAATGTTTTGAAATTACATATTGCATCCAACAACTTACGAGTAGTTTTTAGCACTCCACAGTCATTTACGACCCTCAAAAGCGTTCATCTACGGTAGAACCGGATAAATAAATATTCAATAAATAAATAATTTCATCAAATAAATAATTTTTTCATGTCTCAATATAATAAAGATATTGTATTTTTTATCTCGATAAATGAATAATCTCGATTAATGAATATTTTTTTCTGGTACCTAACGTATTCATTTATCAAGATTTAATCGTAGTAGTCTACTTATAGGAGTCTGGTCTTTGAAACCAAACGAATCTTTGTTAAATTGGGTGTTAGACCCTATATGTCACAATTTGGGGAGAAAATGCCCTAAATGACACACCCCAAAAAAATAGCCCTAAATAGCATTCCAAAACGCTACATCGTGTAGCGTTTTGAAAAAGAAAAAAAAATCTTCCCAAAACGCTACTTTAAGTTGCGTTTTGAACCCAAGATAAAATAGCATTTTTTCCCGAAAAAATTAAAGAAAATTAAAAAAAAGTGCAAAACGCTACACGAAGTAGCGTTTTCACCCATTTTCCAGCACGTCACACTATGTAGCGTTTTAGAGTGCTATTTAGGACATTTTATCCCCAAATTGTGACATATAGGGCCTTTTCTCCGTTAAATTTAATATTTAATGTTATCAAATATATCTATATTATATTATTAAACACAAATCGTTGGTCGGATCGGATAATTAATTAATTATTAAACCTAATTTTAAAACATTAATATTTGGGTCGGATAATTAATTAATTATTAACATTAATTTATTAACTAAAACACATGTCATATTAATCTTATATATATAATATTAAATAAAGTTTAAATTATTATTATAAACATATAAAAAATTAATATTAAAATATAAAAAAAAAAAAGTTTAATGGTGTGTTGCACGGGTACTATTAGGCATGAGCATGGTGCGGTTTGGTGCGGTTTGAGCCTCAAACCGCACCGTAACCACTTATGTGCGGTTTTAAAAAATAGAAACCAAAACCGAACCAAAAATAATCGGTTTGGTTCGGTTTTTAATTGGTTCGGTTTCGGTTTTAAAACCATTACTATTTTATTATACTCGTCGTCTTACATAAATTAAAATTTGAAAAAATAATTAGATTGGCAACTTATCAATTATATTATGTATTGATGTTCTGTAATATTATATGTTTAGTATTTACATTGTATAATTACAGTAGAACCTCGATAAATGAATGTTCGATAAATGAATAACTTCGACAATTGAATAAATTCATTCGGTCCCAATTTGGGCAAATGAGTTTAATGAATAAACTCACTAAATGCATAAACGAATAAATAAAAATGTAGTCTTTATAGACCCTATGTAAATATAAATAAATAATTACTCTATTTCAAATAATATATTTTTATTTCTATAATAAATGAGTAAATTTTATCCAATAATAGTTTCTAAACATATTAATAAGTCATATCTTTTCGAAAAATGTACATAAAAGTTATAACTGCGGTGAATTCTAGGTACATTTAAACATAATATATATAAAATAATATAATTAAGAAAAAAGTCTAAAAATATTATTTAAATGAATTAATATCCATTTATTGATAAATAAATATTATATTAATTTATCTATAAATAAATAATCTCGTTAAATGAATATATATTTATGGTCCCAAATGTATTCATTTATCGAGATTCTACTATAGTTAAAAATATTTAAATTCAAATATAATGATATTATATTATTATTATTATATATATATAATAATATGTATTATAAATATTAGTGCGGTTCGGTTCGGTTTCTATTCGGTTCGTAAAAATTTAAAAACCGAACCAAAACTAAAATATCGGTTCGGTTTTTATTCGGTTCGGTTTTTAATCGGTTTCATTTTTTTCGGTTCGGTTTTATGCGATTTCATGCGGTTTTCGGTTCAGTTTCGGTTTTCGGTTCGGTTTTGCTCATCCCTAGGTACTATCCCCCATCCCAATTGCCAAATATATACTCCGTATTTGATATGAGTTGAATTTGAGTAAATAACAAAAAAAATGATAGATACTCAAAAATTGTCTCAGTTGTCACGTGTGTAATTGTAACTTTTGTATAATAATATGAGACCACGCGTGCATCCCATGAATTAAAATAAATCATGTCTCGTTTTTTTTGAAATTCTTTTAAAAAAAATTGAGATTACTTTTGGGTACGTAGTATTACGCTAACAAAAAATTGAAATGCACTTTATCTACAGATTTTGTGTTTAACTGATAATTGATTCTAATTAAAAAATAATGGCTATCAAAATCCATCCTAAATCTTGAAATTGATTTCCTAAATCGTCAATATTAAATTTAACATTTCAAGATTTGAAATTCAAAAGTAACCTGTAATAGTGTAGATTGGTAGATTTATAAAAACTAACTCATATACTAAATAAATTATTAATAAAAAATTCTGCTAAAAGTTCTATTGCAGTTGAATTTAGACCTCCGTACTATAATTTGACAAACTTTTATTCCAGACTTCTTTCGTTATGTTACAATAAGGTTGTAAGTTTTTTTTTATTGATTAAGACCTCGTTTGTTATTGTTGTACAATAGTTTTTTGTTGAAAAACTGTTAGAAAAATATTTGGTAAATTATAAAAACTGTTATGTGGAAAAATGGTTTTAGTCTAAAAACTGCTGTTTGCAAAAGTATGTCCCCCATAAGTTTGAAAAAAGCTGGTTTCAGCTTTTGCAGGAAATAACTATCAGTTCCATCATCAAACATTTCCAAAAACATTATTTTTTTATATTATATCTCAAAATATACATAAATCAAAAAAATTATCAAACAGTTATCTGGTTTTCTTGACAGCACTTTTCCCACCAACATTTTTTCTCACAGTAGAGCAGTTTTCAATGGCACTTCCAAACGGAGCCTAATTATCTTAAGTTGATTAGCTGGAATCTTGAAGATGATGATAATTATCGTATGTATATAAATATTTTAAATTAAATTGCATTATTTAAGACTAATTTTACCTTGAGGAATTCAGAATTTAATTCGTATAATTACTTGAGTATACCAAATTGATTATTATTTTTATCAAACATCCAATATGTTTGAACGTGTGTACGTACAGTCAATCTGATATATTTGGAAAATATCAGAATGCATATAAGATCTGTGCAAATAGATTTATAATAGGTAAACAAAATCGCAATATTTATAATCTTTTAAATCTATAAGAGAATTCCTAAAATAAGATATCACCTTCTTAATTTGAAACTATTATGGCTTTCCACAAATAGAAAATATAAAATTAAATAAGTATTATCTAAAAATAGAAGTAGGGGAATATCTATAAAAAATGATTTTTTATTCCATGTTATTCCTCTTAAATATGTGTTTCATATATGAGTAGAGATCTAGAGAAAACTTTTTTGATAGAAAATTTAGAGTACTCATCTCAGCCATTGATTCATGTAATTAATATTGTTATTAATTCTATTATAAACTGGAAAGTATATTATGTCTAGATAACATACCAAAATTAGAAAGATATTATGTCTATTACAAACTGAAAAGTATATTATGTCTAGATAACATCCCAAAATAATTGATTCAGCCAATATCAACCGTTAGATTATTTACAAATACAAAAATACTTTAAGTTTTTTTTTTTAAAATATGATTTTCTTTCGAGTCTTCCTCTCTCTCTCTATATATATATTAATCTGTTCTCTTTAAATTCAAGCATTTGACAAAAAAAATTATTTATATAATTTATTCAGAAAATTTTCCGTTACTTCCAAATATAAAAATTAAATACAGAAGAGTAACATGTCATCAGCCGAATTGGCGAATTCCAACCCACCCTCCAACTATATATATAAATACACATACCCTATGTCCCAAGAGATTGATAGATTTATTAGAATAGAACCAAAAAGTGGAGTGTGTGCCTTGTCTATATCTATAGATCTCTCTATATAGATAATGACATATAGTCATACAGAGAACAGAAATAAAAACAGAGGAGAAGCGGGTGGAGAGGCCAGTGGATCTTGTTAGAAATGAACATGTTGGTGCTCCCATTTATATTCATATTCATATATAATGTGTTGGTATTGTTTCACCACCAAGCAGGAGCAGCAACAGTTGTGAAAGACATGAAATGTGATTATTTCCAGGGCAGTTGGGTCACTGATTACACTTACCCTCTGTATAATGTCTCTACATGCCCTTTCATTGAAAGAGAGTTCAACTGCCAGAAAAATGGCCGCCCGGACCAGCTTTATCTCCATTATAGATGGCAACCCCATGCTTGCAACTTGCTAAGGTAAAAACACACACACACAATCAATATATTCACTTTTTTGATAAAATTTATTCTTCTGAATATAATCAATATTTTATATAACATGTTCTTTGATATTCGATTGTCAGAGACCAACACTCTCAACACTCTATATTAATGGCTTTCTGTAGTTGGTAGTTTGTTTGCCCATACAGTGTTATAACCACCTACTCAAGTTTCCTTTGGTCATCGGCTACTCAACTCAACACAAGCACACACATAGACCTGCAAAGTTTGCTCTGCCAGCTTTACAAAACTGTCTTCACATAGCTTTTCTGTAATAATCATTAAAGATTCACACAGCATAAACAAGTGTACACAATTCACAAACAATATACGAGTATATTTTTTATACGAGACAACAAAAGCTGTGGCAGGGCAAAAATAAATAAATTCAAGGACAAACATTTCTAATGGGTCTCAACCAAGATATTACGGTGATTAAAATATATGTGTGTCTGTGTGTATTATATATGTGATTCACGAGGAGCTATAGATTTTTTTCTATTCTTTTTATTTTAAAATAGCCTGTATGTCTGGTGAATTTTTTTTAACTGAGACGGGTTTTATATACTTATGTTACTTTTGAATAAACTGCTCTGCTTTTTCATTCAAAGATATACATAATAATTATGATAAATAGTACAAGGCAGCTGTTCGTCTGTACTCTACTCTGTTTAAGCATTATTTATTTTTGTCAAATTCTTTAAAATTGAATGAAATATTTAAATAAATTTATCATTATGATTAATTTATAGATTTGACGGACGAGATTTCTTGGAGAAAATGAGAGGTAAAAGCATAATGTTTGTAGGGGACTCGCTGAGCAGGAACCAGTGGATGTCATTGGTGTGCTTGCTTCACTCTGCAGTCCCTACTGCCAATTACACTACTTCTTTACTTGGTGATGTCGCCACCCTCACTTTCACGGTATGTATGCACGTCTTCCTTCTCAATTATGCATGCATATACACAATCGTTTGGATCATGAAATTCTAATTCCAGAAAAATAACGAGAGCACAATATAAATATGTATTAAAATCTCATCAATTTTATTAATCGCATTCAAATCTCATGATTCAAACGAGTAACAAAATATATCGAAAGAATATATACAAGGGTCACAGCTTACACGGTGCTATCCAAGTCCCATTTATGTCAGATATAGAACACACTGTCTAGTCCTGTTTTTTTTTTGAAATGTTTATTGTTTTCATAAAAATAAATATTAGTTGCCCATCATGTTGAGTGTCGGTGCAACCTTAATCACAACCTTAGATCTGGATCCTCTAGACAAGGTTCGATTCATTGCTCATGCTTTTTAACTTTTATATTCTTGTGGTCCTACTACTTTTTTTGGTTTTCGATTAATTTTTTTCAAATGCTTCTTCGATTCCTTTTCCTTGATTCTTTTTAGTTCATTGTACTACATTTTAACTTCTAGTAAGCTATTACATTATACGTGGTTCGAATATTTATAAGGTTAGGTTCAAATCAAAATCGGACAACTGAGAACAAGTTCTGCACTTTTTCATGCATGCAGGACTATGGAGTTAAAGTGATGCGGGATCGGAATGTATTTTTAGTAGATTTAGTGAGAGAGAAAATTGGAAGGGTGTTAATATTAGACTCAGTTGCACAGAGCAGGAAACTTTGGAATGGAATTGATGTAGTTGTGTTCAATACTTGGCATTGGTGGAATCGTAGAGGATCTACACAACCGTTAGTTCACAAAACTCTCGCATCAATTTCTTGGATTATTCATCTTAAACTTGAAAAATTATATAATCAAATGATAGAAATGTTGATTATGCAGATGGGATTATATTAGAGTGGGAAACAAAGTGTACAAAGATATGGATAGGCTGGCTGCTTTTGAAATAGCTCTAAATACATGGGCAAATTGGATGAACACCGAGTTTGATCCTAGTAAAACTAAGGCCTTTTTCCAAGGCATTTCACCCTCCCATTACAAGTAAGTCCTCCTTTCATACTACCATTCTTCATTCTTGCATATATATTCTCCACACGTAACAAAGAAAATGATTGTACAAAACATACATCACACTCCAAAATGATACATTTCGAAACAACTCCCCATTCAGAAACAAAGTTCCGGAGACGTTTTATTTTCAAGAAAATTATCCATTTTATGTTCCAAAATAATACTTACTTCGTCTAGTCTTTTTTATAAATCACTACACGCAACTCAAAATCGATTTAGTCGATATTTTTTGGTGCACAAAACAGGGTATGAACAGGGTCTAGAAGGAAAATGTTCATATGTAAACAACCTTATATATATCAGGAATAACACATGATTGTGATTTGAGAGTATAATAATTGATAGATTCGCAACACTATCAAATGAAAAAAAAATTAATTACCGTTTAAAAAATCATTTCTGTCTTTTTCCGAATATAATACACAACATATACAGATTCTAACAATACAATATTATTTGTTGTTAATGATTAGTGGGACGGAATGGGGAGAACCTAAGGCCAAGACTTGTCTAGGACAAAAGCAACCAGTTTTGGGCTCAACATACCCAGGAGGAATGCCACCTGCATTAGGAGTTTTGAAGAAAGTGATTGCAAAAATAACAAGGCCCGTTACATTGCTTGATATTACAAATCTTTCCTTGTTGCGTAAAGACGGACACCCTTCCATTTATGGGCTTACAGGGGCCCAAGGAATGGATTGCAGTCATTGGTGTCTAGCCGGAGTTCCAGATACTTGGAATCAAATATTTTACAATTATTTGTAAATTTAATTGATTGAAAAATAATCTAACAACTCCAGTTTGATGGATAAAAGCCTATTAGAAATATTTTACGGAAATTCATCGACAATAGTAAAGATATTGTCAATGAATTTCGGTTGTCTTGCCATTTTATGCATTGTATATTATTTGGCGTTAATCGTGACCCTCGGATTAGAGTTAATATTTTTATATGGTTGTGTGTTTTTGAAATAATGCAAGTCTTTTATACGTGTGATTGAGAAGGCAACACAAAGGGGTTGGAACAGCAATTTTTGTTAGTGGATGTCCGAATGCTTGTGAAGACTATTTGCTTGGTACCAAGCAGGGCCACCAACTATTTCTTTATCTTGTTCTTCCTTCTACGTCAAGATATATACATTTCTTCTGTCTCTGACTCTCTATAAAAGTTGGTACAAGTGCAACCATTCAAAAAATGAAATCACCGCAAAAGATCGTAAGTTTCATTAAGAGACTACTCATCTAAATTGTTCCCTGACATTTAAGTTGAATAATACAACTACAGATTTCAATTAATCAGGCCAATGCATGGTTCTATCCTAGGCCTAAAAACTAGGAGTCCAAATTTATTTATAAAGAATATTATCACAAATTTTGAAATTTTCATTTTTTTTCGTTTAACAAGATTTTAATTTCGCACTACCTCTTCGAATACTCGTGACAGTCTGACAGGAAGAAAAAACTCAGGGGTCTTCACACAAGTATTTAAAAAAAAGAGTGCAGCTAGTATATACACATGTGAAACCTCTGCACAGTTTTTTGTTCATCTACTCTGTCTCTAAATGAGTGTCCAGTCTGTTTTATTTCTCTTTCTTCTACTTCTCCTCCATCAGGCTACATCTTCTCATCAAGAAGCTCATGAGGAGTACTCAACTGAAGTGAGCAAGGCTTATAAACAAAGTAACCTATATAGATGGAGCAGCTACAATCTTTTCCAAGGGAGCTGGGAGTATGATGATTCATATCCACCCTATGATGGCGCAATATGCCCTTTCATAAATCCTGGTTTAAATTGCCAGAAAATTGGTAGGCCGGATAAGTTGTATCTCAAATATAGATGGAACCCCACTCGCTGCAACTTAGCTAGGTAACTAAATACTTGCTCACAAGTCACAAGACTTTCATTCCTTCCTGGTACATGTTTAAAAGAGTTTCGATTTTAAGATTTGTAATCGATTATTCTTAATGCAGGTTCGATGGTAAGGATTTTCTCGAGAGATGTAGAGGGAAAAATATCATGTTTGTGGGTGATTCTTTGAGCTCTAATCAATGGCAGTCTTTAACATGCATGGTTCAGAATGCAGTTCCTGGCTCTAAGTACACCTTGGTTCAAAGAAAGTCTTTCTACTCCCTTACGTTTCCGGTATGTCTAGCACTTGTGAAATAATCCAAAGAGCAATGCATAATAATGTGAGTGATTTACAAATGTATTAGTTAATCGTACTTTTTGAAAACTGAATCACAAATATATTACTTCTTGATTTCTGAACTGGACTTTAGTGTTTGATTCCTTTTGTGTACAGAGTATTATTTTGGCTTTTACTTCTTCCCAATAAATTGTTTTGATTCTCTTCTTCACCATTTTTCACTTGTTTTTTTAAAGGAATTCGGAGTTTCGATAATGTACATGAAAGACGGGTTTCTGGTAGACTTGGAGATTAGAGATATAGGCAAAGTTCTAAGGCTAGATTCTATCACTATCAACAGAAGCAGGCAATGGAAAGACAGTGACATTTTGATCTTCAATAGCTACCATTGGTGGATGCATACGGGTCGCCTTCGGACGTACGTTTGGTTATTTTATCCTCTTATTTTTGGCAACGGTCAATTGTAGAAATTTAAATACTTACAGATTTTCCTCACTCTGATTTTTTTTTAATTATCGACATAGCAAAGAGATTATATGTTTGAGTTTGCAATTCATACTTGCTGTAATGCAAGCATACAAGGAAAGCATAAGCTTCACATTTTTAAGGCTGTGGCAGATGGGACTACTTTCAAGTTGGTGATAAGGTAATCAAAGAAATGGATCATATGGAAGCTTACGAGATAGCTTTGTCAACTTGGGGCAAGTGGGTTGATTCCAACATTGATCCCACCAAAACTCAAGTTTTCTTCCAGGGAATTTCTGCAATACATTATGAGTAAGCAAGCTGTTGGCACAATTGAATATAGTTTATTGCAATACAACTCTAAAGGGGTGAGGAAAAAAGGCTATGCTTGCAAAGCAAAACAACCTAAAAGTTTGTTATATGTCTTTCAGGATTCATGCCTAGGGGGAGCTAAATCACACCAAAATTTTATTCCGTAAATGAGAAATTGGGTAGTTTTTTTTAATCAACTTAACTTTTGTTTCAGAGGCAAGGAATGGAATGAACCTATGGCAAGTAGCTGCAATGGGCAGACCCAGCCTATACCAGGATCAAATTATCCAGGGAAAAGATATCCAGGAGAACCAATTATAAAGAGCACTTTGGCTAAAATGGAAACACCTGTGATCTTGTTAGACATCACTTTGCTCACTCAGTTAAGAAAAGATGGACATCCTTCCCGATATGCCAAAGGTGGCATAGACTGCAGCCACTGGTGTGTGGCTGGTGTCCCTGATGCTTGGAATGAGATCTTATACGCAATTTTGGTGGATATGTGATCTTACCATTTTTTCAATCATTGTAACTTACGCGGAAATGTACCTTTTTTTATCATACTTGATCAATTAGCTAGCCAAATGCTATAGGATAATTTTATAATAGATAGCTCCAATTTGATTTTAGAATAGCCATTCACAGCTTCTTCTTGAAAAATACAACCAACAAAAGAGAGAATCAATTTCATCACAGAAAATCTGCAAATGAAAAATATATAAATTTCGAAATAAATAGTTCACTCAGGGTTTGGCCAGGCTAGGAAACGGATAAACTGTGAATTATATCAGAGTTGAGTACAAATATCTACTGACAAAGACCTACAGTTTCACATGCGAACTTCTGACAGGTCATATGGAAATTAATTAGGCCGTAACCATGTTCAGAAGCAAAAAAACATTGAAAATAACAGGCTTCTGGTCACATACTGCTGCAGCCACATTAGGTCGAAATCACATGAGATTAGAGGCATTTTGACCTGTTCAAAAGAAGTGAAAAAACCTGATGGAACTGCTGATAGAGTCTTGGTCAATATCTACTTTTGCAGCTGTATTCTCTTGTCTCTAATGGGCAAATCCACAGGTTTTTGCGCCTCATGTGGATGATCTGGTCCCTTGTATACCTTAAGATGGTTAAACAGTGCCCTTCCAAGCTGCAGAAGCAAGTAAATTTGAAGCAGATTAGCAGTGCAATAACTAGCACATATACATACAAGAAGAATAAAGCCACGCATCATTGAAATATAAAAAGTATCCGGAAGGAAAAAGCATGTGGGTTCATGACAATATCCGGTTGAGCTACACTTCTGTACGGTCTTTGCCTTACATATAAAAACTTTTACCAAAGGTAAACTTAATGGTTCATGACTGGAAGAGAAGAAACGGATCAATGCAAAATTCCCGACTTAACGTAATATCGAGACTCCATGTAATTAGTTACAATTTCATCAAATAAAGAACACAGTTTTGTGCATAAACCAAGATGGCAGGATAACCAGCTTTAATAATGCATCATTCAACTGTTCATAGAACTTGGTCTTTTCCTACAAGCATTGCTTCCTTGGTATTCTGGACTTAATCAATTTAATATTGGCTAAAGACAGCTAATTATAACTCATAAACTAGTTACAGGCGATAGAATTTCAAAAGAATATAACTCACCCTTCCTTTAGGAAGCATGCCACGAACTGCATGCTCAACAATTCTCTCAGGAATTCTCTGTTGGAGTTGATCGAATGTTTCCACTGTCATACCACCTGGCCTTCCTGAATGTCGCCTGTATAATTTTTGGTTCCTTTTTTTACCAGAAACTGCAACTTTTTCTGCATTTACCTATCAAAATCAAAGGAGGACACTCACCTCTCAGAAGAGATAATCAATAATAGCATATTACATCATATGACCATACCAAAACGTTGGCTGTTTCTTTGACTCACTATTACGAATCTAGGCAAAATTGGAAGAATTGTCATAAAGATGGTGTGTGACATTTAAAAGCAGGACAGGGATGATTATTATTGGATGAAAAAAAGTTAAATAATATAAATAGCAGTGGCATAGACACTGATGTCAAACAGCTATGCAAAGATAACTGAATGCCAGTTTGACGACCAGTTTCAAATTTATCAAGGGAGATTATGGACCCTCAACAAACAAATTAAATATATATGTAGATTAGGACTCGAAACAGAGTCGATATGGAAGATAGGTAGATAGAACAAAATAAAATGGTCATCAAGTCCAGACAACAACACATACTCGTCTTAAAAAATATATTAAAACCACCACAGTTAATGATTACATGTTGCAAGGCAGACCTGAAAGGTAGCTTAACATTGTTGGATAGACAGGTGAAGTGATTACATACCACAATGACAAATGCTCCCATGTCCACACTAGGAGTATAGGTTGCCAAATTCTTCCCTCGAATATGAATAGCTATAGTTGATGCCAGCCTACCAAGGATCTTATCAGTGGCATCCACAATATACCAGGTCTTCTCTGTGTTAATATGGTCTGCTGCTTTAGGATACCATGTCGTATTCCATATATCCTAAAACGAAAGAAGAGGATTTAGAGATAAAAAATAATAATAAATTTGAAATCAATGAATTAAAGTAAAAATTTCTTACAAAAAGGATAACTACCACAAAGTCTAGATACTTTTATCCAGGTTTAGCGCAGCATAATCAAAGCACTAATAACCAACTTGATTGCTTATAGAGCCAACTGACCCAGATGATGATTATAGAATAGAACACTTAGTTAAACCAACACTAACAGGTAATTGATTTCTTAAAGCCCAGCATGCATTTTGGAACACTATGTTCCTTTAATGCACTTAAGCAAAACAACAGATTTTCCCATAAGAGGATCACTAAGACAATATGATTACGACATATCCAGTGTATCCCTTCTCTCGGGCCGCAAGATTTACACATACATTACCTCTACTGCTACACCTTAGCTTAGTAGAAAAACTATACCTAACACTAGCTCAATTATAACTCTAAATAACACTTTGAAGTGAAGTTAGCTATAACATAGAATTCAAAAGATCCAATTTTTAAACTCAACCACAAAATCAAGAAAATAAATTAGGGAATCTGGGTAACAATCAGCATTGCACAATATATATACAGAGAGAGAGGGTTATACTGGTCCTTTGAAATCAGTAGCATCAAACATCCATTGTTGTTCACGGGGAATAAGAGCAGTAGAGGCTTCTTGGTCATCAACATTTTGGCATCTAATTAGAGTAGACCTCTTCTTGTAGTTAGTTTTGATTAAAGAAATGGTGGTCTTTGAAGAAGACACTGATACCATTGAAAAACCCAAGAAAGGTGTAATCTTTTGAGAAGATTTAGAAGATGGGTGACAAGGCAAAACCCCCCAAGTAGAAGAAGCATAAGAACATGTCATAGCCATTGTTTGTGATATCTTCTTTAAGCTCAAAAAATGGGGATTTATTATCAGTGTCCCCAAGTAGATAAGGTACTATATTGAAGTTTTTCCTTGGGGGGGTTTGAATCAAATTGAATATATTCTAACTATAGTGACTGAAAGTTTAAAAATAAAACATTACTCCGATAGAATGTTGTTAAATTTTAATTTATATTCATATTTGACTTAGATAATCACAACTTAAAAGTCATAAAAAAGTTTATGTTATCAATAATTAATTAATGATGCCTGTAAATTTTGTAAATCTGAAGAATTTACCAGTAAGATATAATAAAATATAAATATAATTTATCAAATACTTTATTTTAAAAAAATTGTAATAAATTATAAGTTCAAGTTAGTTTTCGTAATTTTCACGATAAAACAACTTAAATTAATTTAATTTTTTAATCAGAAAATATTAATCAACAACAACTTACTTGATTAATTCTATTTAAAATATTCATAAAACCCAACTTATTCATGGATTAGGCCACTTGCCAATATAAAAATTAACTGATTGTAAATTTAAAATTTAATTTGATTAAGAAGTTCCACCTAATTAACCAAATTGGAAATTAAAATTTACTGATCATTCCATACTCTCTCCGTCCCTAATCTCCGTCCCTAATTAATAGAACTTTTTTTATTTTTCGTGGTCAAATTGACTAGTGTTTGATTAATAATTAAAAATTATTCTTTTATAATTTTAAAAAATTAAAAACTACATTTTAAAGTAGATTATATATATATATATATATATTTAACAACATAAAATTTTATTTTTTTTAATTATATATTATATTTAAATTACAGTAAAAAATAAGTTAATTTGACCGTACAAAAAATAAAGTGGACAACTAAAAAAAAATGAGAGTACTATATAATCACAAAATTACTCCCTCCGTCCCCTTTTAGTTGTCTCTTTTGGAAAAAAAACACACCTTAAAAAAATATTAATTAAATGATTAGTTTACACGACTATTCTCGTTAAATGAATTAAATTATTTATATACTTAAATTAGTCAAACATTATAAATAGAAAAAAAAGTATTACTTAAAAAAATTATAAACTAGTTTCGAAAAGAGAGAACAATTTTTTTTCCCGAAAGGAACACGACGGAGCGTGTACCATTTTTGGAGTCCCGCGCAGATCTGATCCGTAACAAAACTAAAGCACAAGACTTCAAGTGTACGCTAAAGCCCCGGTACCTTAATTGTCCTGTTCTTGACTTTTTAAGGTTTAACATGTAAGTATACTTATACTTCAGATCTGATTCACTGACCATTTCTCAAATCAAATTAAAACCCCATATAAAATATACATACATATATACACATATAGTAGTAGCCATGATTCAAGATCAACAAGTTGATCTAGGGTTAGTTGAGCAAGCAATACAATTGTTTAGAACATCACCACCCACATGGAGATCAGCTCTTTTTAGCAATATAATTATATTTCTTGTGGGTGCTCCTCTTCTTGTCTCTGGCTTGTCTATGCCTGGCATTGCTGCTGCTTTTTTGCTTGGTTCTCTCACTTGGCGTGCTTTTGGCCCCTCTGCTTTGTTTCTTGTTGCTACTTTTTTTGTTCTTGTAAGTTTTCGATTTTTTTTTAATTTTGTGATGATTTTTTTTTTATGTTTTGAATTTGCAGTACTAGTGTACTACCATGTTTCTAAATTTTTATATTCTTCGCCTTCGAGAATTTTGTTATTAGATATGATTGAATTACATGATAGTAAATTTGTGATCAATGTACATGGTTTCTAGAGATGTATTTTTTTTAAGGAAAAAAAAAAGTCAAGCCAATCCACATATACGAAATGTAATGTAACCCACTCGGGTTTGGAGAGGGTGATATGTATGCTGACCTTACCTCTACTTGTAGGAGTATAGATTGTCATTGTGAAGACTCCCGCTTTGATGATGCAATAATAGTAAATTTCATCATTTGCTAATGATATGGAGATTGTTGTTAACAAACAAATGGCAAAAGTGTGCAAATATATTATATTGAATGGAATTTGTGTGAGTCGTATTAAATTTGAGTTTCGGAAACTGAGCTTCCATGTGTACTCATGTGTGCACTTGTTTTGGTTATAGTATAGGGCACAGCAGCAACGAAAGTGAAAATAGTTCAGAAGGAGGCACAAGGGGTAGCAGAGAAGAGAAAAGGAAGAAGAGGACCAGGAAGTGTGATTGGTTCAAGTGCAGCTGGTTGCGTTTGTGCTTTCCTTTCAATTTATGGAGTTGGCGGGAGAGAATTTTTTCAGCTTTGTAAGCTTGGTTTTGTTGCCAGTTTCTGTACTAAGTTGAGTGATACTGTCTCGAGTGAAATTGGGAAGGCTTACGGGAACACAACGTAAGTAACAGCTTCCTTTGATGCACTGCAACTCCTCTTTATTTATTTATTTATTTAATTATGTCTACTTTTCCTATCAGCACAGTCGTTGGAACATGTATATAAATTTAAAAGGATTATCAGCATAATGGAACTCACCTCACACACTAAGGCCCCCTCTCTAGTCTGCAAGTCCCTAACTGAACTGCCTAAATGAATATATCCAACTTCTGTTTAGCTGCTCACAAGATCTTCCAGTTCGAATGAATTTTTTGTTGTACAGTAATAGGAATGATATAATTATGTATATGAATTGTTGAATAACTGCTTCTGAATTCATGTTTTCCTTTTCATAAGCAAGATAAATTGACAACTATAGCTACTGAATATACATATGTAAAATTTATAGCTGGATGTTGATGCTGCTATTTAATTTCTTACAAAAGTTTCTAAAGCAAATTACTTTGTTGTAATTGGAAGGACATACTTATGTAGTAAGTATTGATTAATGACTTTGAAATTCGTGTTGCTTCTTTTTAATAAGTAATCTGAAATGACAATTATAGCTACTGGATATCCATTTGAAATTTTATAGCTGGATAGTGATCTTGCTATTAGCTGTTTTTTTCTTGTTACATTTCATGTAGTTCAATCCACCCCAGACCTCACAAAAAAGGTATGCAGTAGAAGAGAAGGGAACCTTTTGTTAATGAGGCTGGCAGCAAATCATTCTATGACATTTTTTATTGTCCTAAATTTTTCTGCTTCTGATGTAGGTACCTTGTAACAACATTTAAAGTAGTTCCTAAGGGTACAGAAGGAGCTGTCAGTGCTGAGGGAACCTTTGCTGGTTTCTTAGCTTCTGTCTTCCTTGCCTGTACTGGTGTTCTTATTGGTGAGGTGTGGTATACTCTCAATTTTTCATACTAATTTATTTTGTGTGAGGATTAATTAGTTACTCGGATTCATACACTCTGCATCTTTGCCTTTCCATTACCAACACTCAGCCTTAGCATAAACATAACAGAAAGATAATTGGCCTCAGTTCAGATGGCATTAATACAAATTTGTTCATTCAATGAGGGCTTTATTCTAGTGGAAGAAGTCCATAATTCTGAAAAGAATGCGTACATGGAATTTTAGTTCAAAAGGAAAAGCCATATTAAGCTTTTCTTTTTGTACTGAAATTCCATGTGCACTAGGGGTGACCAAAGCCAAGCCGACCCAAACATTTATAAAAATATACACATACAGAATGTGCATACGTAATATACTATATGTTCTTACTGGTATAAATATCTATAATTAGTAATATAAAAATTATGTAAATATTATTAAATTATGTTATTTCTACGTTAAAACCCAACTCCAATAATTATGTTATTTCTATGTTAAAACCCAACTCCAGTGTTGAATTGGTTGGCATGTTAGTTCTTTTTTAAAATAATCTTTTTCTCTGCTATATTTTATCTATATATTATTATTTTATATTTTATGCAGAAAAAAGGTTTTGAGATTCCTTTTTTATGTTTATGTTATTTTACATGTTTGCTGGTATTTGTATTTAAAGTTGCTAAATAGTTTTTCATATCAATTCTTGATTTTTTTAATATTTATGATTTACCATTTTTGGTAGATCAAGATAAATTGAACATTTGTGGTATAGTATTATACTATTATTATATACAATGTAAATATAACATATAAGCATTTAGCAAAAAAAAATTACATATAATCAAAAATACAAGTTTTTGCTCGATTTTTATATTTGTTATTAATACATTTTACCAAGTCAAGATTTTTTTTTTATGTGGAAATTAGTTTAACCACGAACCAGACCTATATAACTGAAGTACTAAATTTTTCTTAATCAGTTCGGTTTTGCTTTACATGTCAGATAAATGTGCCTGAAGCTGTAATATGTGGACTGGCATCACAGATTGCTAATCTTGGTGAAAGCTTCATAGGTGCTGCACTGCAAGAAAAGGAAGGGTTTCAATGGGTAGACTTTTCGTTTTATCCTTTTGTTCTAAAGTTTATATATGTTTTTTCCCGATTAGCAACAAAAAGAAAAAGGGCCATTTATTTTTTTTATTTTTGCCTTGCGAGGCTTTGATGAATTGTGAAAGTATTCGTGGCATTACGGCTTACCTTCCCCCTCCCCCAAAGAATGTAATAATAATAAATTGAAAGTGAGATTTAGATTTGTAAACACACTACCCTAATTTTTTTTAGTATTTTGTTCGACTTTCAGCTCAACAATGATATTGTCAATGTCATCAATATATCTATCGGCAGCAGTTTAGCAGTCCTGATGCAACAGGTCATGCTACAAAGTAGTAAATAAATTGGCTGATTTTCAGTCCACCTCTATCTTGAGAGATTAAGCTGATTATTATATGCAGACGTTGCTTATAGGATTGAAGCATGCTGACAATATTAATTGAGTAATCTGTTTGTGGCAATTTCAAGTGAGGGCTGACAGTTTCCTACTGACCAAGGTACATATTGGCGTGTTGCTAGAATGCTAGTCATGCTGTTGTTTTGATGTAATACAAGATATTCCATGCAAGTGCCCCCATATCTATGGAAAAAGTTTAATGGTCAGATCATCCTGATTGTATTTATAGAAACATATGTAACGCTTACTCGTGTCTATTTATGAACCGGATAGAAAACTGTTCTGGGCATGTGTTTCTTCTGGCAATGATTGACATGATGCATTTTTTACTTCTCATGTTACCGTTTAGTTTGGTTCTTTCCGCTTAAGTATCTAAAATATTTGCTCTTTCTTTCCGCTAAATCCAGTACGTTATTACTTTTTGGATTGCATGTTGAACAGACATAACTAAATCTAAAAAAATCTCTTTATATCATTTTCTTTGTCCTGTACGTAAAACTCTTGTCCGGACGGCTGCTAGAAGCGGAGGCTAGAAACTATGAGTGGCTGATGGTGGAGTTGGATTAGGTCGGTTCCCCATTGATATAAGATGCATGGAAGAGCAGCTGCCATTTTCACATTTGTTATACCAAATGGTTCTATAGGCCTGTGATTTTTTTTTACTGTATAGGCCTGTGATTTTAAACGTATAATAACATTGGTTAAAAATAAAACCAAAATGAACAATGAATTCCTATTCTAGTTTTATATTTAGAGTGTGCTCTCTATATGTGCTCAATGCTCTCTATACCAGTCAGTTTCCTTTTTTTTCTTTTATAGAAATTTGCATCACACGCATGTCATCATATATCATACTTTCCTTATATGACATCACTACTGGCGTAGAATCTGTGTGCGGGGGTTATATTCTCCATAGTCGTATTAGTATAGATATCTTTTAGAAAAATAATACATATAGTAGAAGTTATGCTCTTAAACAGACGTTAAGGCTTAAAATTCTTTGGCAATCAATTCACAGATAAAAAAAGAATCTCATTGTTGATATCAGATTTTATCTGGTGCTTTTGCACCCTGAAGATTTCATTTTGACTGCAGTTACATATTATCAGTGTTTTTTATATTTATTTTTAGCGTCGTGATGATATAATGCTCATGTAAACATAGATTACTCTCTTTTTTTTCTAGGAGACTAATCCAGACTGAAACTTGAAACAGAAACACGAGTAGATTGCTAGTCCAGAAAAAAAAAGTGTTGTGCTATATTATTAGATGATGACAAAACTTTAATGTAATGCTGTGTAATTGTCCACCTGTTGATATAAACTAGTTCATGCAAAGCAGCTGCTCTGTAACCAAGCTATACATTTTAAAAAGAATCTTATTTAGGAAACAGCCAAATTGGTCATAATGCTTACATGCTGTATATTTATTACTCTGTCTATAAATATATTTTCACCCCCTCTGGACCTTTCTCGTGTACAAAGTTCAGCCCTCTAGTTTTATTGTGTTGTTTATACCAAAAATGGCATCAATTTTACAAGAAACTGTTCTCACAAGTTCTCCTGATGGTCCCATTACTGGCTATAATTCTCTGACTGGTGCTATAGCATCAGAGTTCACTGGAAGCCGATCGCCTCGTAACGGTCTTTGCCTGCTTGATAGAAAAAAACTGGTGGCTGTGTCCCATGTTTCTTCAGAAACTGGATTAGGCTCAATTCACCTCTACAACTGGTGGTGCAAGACCCCCTTCCATAATCTTGCTGTCCCTGAACCTGTGGCTCCGCTTGCTGCTACACGGGATGGGTTGTATCTTTTTGCTGGAGGTCTTTCGGGCCAAATCCACACTCTCTCTCTCCCTTCAGGAGATCTGGTGAAATCATTTCCTGCTCACAGGAAAGCCGTGTCCTGTTTGGAAATTAACGATGATGAATCTCTTCTGTTCTCGGGTAGCGATGATGGAACAATTGCAGTTATCCCCCTTTACAACCTTGTATCATCTTCCAAAGTGAGAAAAAGGGATATCATTTTATGTCGATTTATGGGCCATCAAGGGTCTGTGACTGCCATCACTTGTGGCTTTGGAGGGGGAAATTACTGCAGGATCATGTCTTCCTCTTTGGATTGCACTTGCAAAATCTGGAGCCTAATGCATGGGACACACATCCGTTCAATCAAATATCCTACCCCGATTTTGAGCGTGGTGATGGACTCAACCGAGTCAGAATTCTATGCTGCAGGTGTAGATGGAATGATTTACAAAGGAGCACTAAAGGCACCATCAAGACGGGCAGTTCAAGAAGCACATAAAATCGTGCCACTGAAGCAAAAGCATTACGGGCCAATTGTTTCCATCCGAATGCTAACCGGGGGACAGAACTTTGTAACTGCATCAGAAGATGGTAATGTCTGGGTGTGGGACATCCAAAGTGGAGAAGTGGTTAGAATTCTTGGACATGAAATGAAAGTTATCAGTTCCCTGGTGGTGTCCAAAATGTTTAATGAAGCTGGGAGTCGTGGCGTGAGCGCGGAATATACTGGAGGAGGTGGTGGTTTTTCTACCAAAGAGCTGCAAAGGCCAATAGAGGAAGTAATAGAACTAGAGCAAAGGCTGAGGGTTGTGGTGCAGGACCGAAGGAGAGCTTGTAGTAACCTGGAATCTGCATTTGGGATTTATGAAAATCTCTTGAAGCTTATTGTAAGGCAAGTTAAGGGAGGAAAAATGAGTGATGATGAAGATGAAACCGAAGATGTTTAAGAAACTTCATATTAAGATGTTATTTGCAGCAGCTAGGATCGGTGGTCTAACCAGAAAATTTAGTCCAGTTAAAATTACAAAATATAATAAATAAGATTAAATTATATAAATGTAATTTGGTTTTATTTAATATAATATAATATTTAATGTAACCGTACTCGAGTGCAGCCATGTAGTAGGTCCCGTAGTTATCTGTTGAACTATATAATATAGTATCTACAAATATATCTATGCTCTTTTGTCACCCTACGTTCACATTTAAATGGTTAGATGGTGTAAGGTATCTAAAAAAAGTATGTAAAATAGTGAGACTTATTTAAATTAATTAAATATATATTATTTTGATAAATAGACGAAATATTTAAAAATATTAAAAATTGAATGAAAGTGAGAATATAAAATTAGCAAATGATTATTGAAGTTATAATCCTATATTGTAATTACATTTAAAAATAAGGAATATTCTCTCCCATAGATTAAAACATAACCTTATTTTTGGGCATTTTATACTCAAAAGTCTTTTTTATATCTATACATGTATAACAGTTTATAGTAAATAATAAAGGCGGAGTGAAAAATGTAAAATAGTATTATAGGACTATGGGTGACATATTTTTCATATATATAACTTATCTATTATTTTAATTAATTTGAATTTGAATTTTATTGTTGAGAAGAAGAACAAAATTTTCAAGCACAGTTTATAATGTATGTAGAACAATCTTAAAATTAAGTTTAATTGCTAAATACTTTTGTATTTGAATTTTCAAATTTTAGTTCTAAGATCATAATTTATCTTAATTTCTATACTTTAAAGTTAAGATAATGAAAACATAATAATGAAATTTTAATAAATGACAAACTACGATGATTGTTGACAACTGTTAATGGTCCCATCGTAAATGCCTAATATTTCTCGGTTAACAAGGGATAACCCACTGTTATTATAGCTTTTGGAGTATATTGCAACTGTAATCTACTCTTTTAAAAATTAAAATGTACTCATATGATACCATCAATAGAGTTCAACTTTTGTTATACAATTTATAAATTAAAAAGTTCGATTCTCCTCTGGATGTTTTTGTAACTAAAGAAATTTAAGGTGCTGATTGGTTTTGATCATGAATGTTTTATTCTTAAAATTTTATACAGTGACACTCGTTAATATAAATTTATTACAAAATTTTGTAATAGTTAGAGTGAGGTGAGAAATAAATATAATAATGGAGTGCAACCTCAAACTCTACACATAGATTTGCAATTACATTCCTAATTTTAAAGCAGGGAAGGGAGTCATATTAATTCTTTAAAGAAAAAAATTGATCATTATTTGAATTTCTACGCTCGTTGATATAAATTAGTTACTCATTATTGATAACCATTTTCTTCAAATATTTAACTACAACAAACAAATGGTCATTTTTGGTATCTTTATAAGCAATTTACAAGTGGTAAAATCTATACTATATTATTAAAACCGAAAGATTAAAAGTTTTGGTCTGGGTGAACCATAAAAAAGATCTTGACCGTCCAATTTTAAGTGAACCATAGAAACAATCTTAACCGTTGAATTTTAATAAAATATAATTTTAAAAGAATATAATCATACATACCATTCTAACACCAGTAGTCCTCTTTTTATGCAAAAGAATATAATCATACATACAATTCTAATACCAATAGTCCTCCTTTTATGCAAACAACTCATAAATATTATAATTCATCCTATTAAAATATAAATACAAATAAATTACATAAAAACATATACATATAATATTAAATAAAATTTAAATTATTATTATACAAATACAAATAAATTCAAATCATTAAAAAATATTTAAAAAAAATTAAAAAAATTCATCCGTGCATCGCACGGGATATAAGCTATTATAAATTATTTATAAGATAAACAAATTTATAATAATGCCAAAATACATTTTTACAAGGCGCTGTAGCACTATCACTATCTTATTTTCATAATAATAGCATATCCTCAAAACACAAACTCCGAAGAAACATCATACTTGAGTAGATTTTATTAAACTTCCAACCGAGTGTCTGCTCTAGGCAGCATCCAATGTATTTCCAATGTCAATGACAAATCGATATCTCACGTCATTTTTAGCTAGACGATCCATTGCAGTGTTCACATAATCCATCGAAATCAGCTCAATGTCAGCTGTTATATTATGCTTTGCTGCAAAATCAATCATCTCTTGTGTCTCCTTCATCCCTCCAATGAGACTACCAACTACTATTTTCCTCCCTGTCATTTCGGATATACATGTATTTAGGAAAATCAGATAAATTAACCAAAAACTGGACAGAGGAAAACAGAAACACTTGCTCAATAGTGAATTCATGACATAAAGTTACCATTAAGCAAAGGAAAAATAGGTAGCTGAAGTGGTTTGCTTGGCGCGCCAACAAGGACAAGACGGCCATCAGTAGTCAATAGTTCGATGAGCGGTTTGAGAGCATGATCTGCAGAAACGGTGTCAATAATACCATCCATAGTGCCCACAGCAGCCTACACAAACAAACCACATTTGAAACAAGACATTTCAACCAAATTTCAGTTCCTACATCAAAATTTATATTTTTGTAGATATATGTACTTTATAGAAATTATCTTGCCATTTAGCATTATATTATTCAAAGTAGTGTAGCCCACTGCATTAATTTTAATTTTTTAGTACATCTAATTTTGAACCTTTTTTTAGGAACATAAATTAAAATTGTAACATAGTAATAATGTTATTATGCATAAGCCTTAAAATATTTGGGGGCTAAACATCACAGAAATAAGAAGTTAAATACCTGCAACTGAGCTGGATCAGTGCTAACTAAGAAAGAATCAGCTTTAAGGTGTTTAAGAGCTTCCTCTTTCTTGTTTGATGATGTACTAATCACAGTCACATTAGCCCCGAAGGCCTTGGCAAACTTGACAGCTACATGGCCTAATCCACCAAGTCCAACAACGCCCAAACGCAAACCAGGCTTGTCAAGGCCAAAGTATTTGAGGGGACTGTAAGTTGTGATCCCAGCACATAGAAGAGGAGCACCACTATCGAGAGGCAAGTTTTCAGGCCACCGCACAATGAAATGTTCATTGCAAACCATGGTATAAGAGAAACCTCCATACGTCATAGTTCCATCATAATATGTTGAATTGTATGAAAGTAGTAACTTTGGACAGTAATTTTCAAGATGATTGCTGCAGTTTTTACATGTGTGACATGATCCAACTAGGCATCCAACGCCAACATGATCTCCAAGTTTCACCTTTGTCACCTTGCTTCCCACCTCAGTCACAATGCCCACGATCTCATGACTGTCTCAACGTAATTCAATAAAAAAAAATTGAAAGACAGTTAGAGTTTTGAGTCTTTTGACAGTAGTCTTTACCCTGATACTCACATACACATGTCTTCATTGAGACACCAACTCTCACGATGCTAGAAAAAATTTCGACATATGCACACATATACATCATAAGGTATATATGTCAACTAGAAGTGTAGTAAAATTAAAACGTACCCGGGGAGCAAAGGATATGTTGATGTTCCCCATTCGTTCTTTATGTTATGAAGATCAGAATGACAGATTCCATTATACAACACATTGAACCTAATATCTTGCTCCCCTGTTTTCCTGCACAGCATGCAACAAATTAATTTCTAGTTGCAATGTTTCATATATATCGAAATTCATTAAGTAATGAACAATAAAATGTACCTTCTAGAGAATTTGAACGGGGAAAGAAGACCGGAATCGTCTCGTGCAGCCCATCCGAACGCCTTAACAGGATGTTGGGTCTCTGCTGATTTCTCCATTACAAAGAGAGGGAAGGGAGTCTTGAAACTGGACTATATTTAACAGGAGTACAAGTATAGCTTTCTTCTTTGGTTCAAACCTGTATTTATAGACTTGATGAGTACAGACTTTTGCGAACTGATTAGTGATTACTACTTAGTCATGGCTTACGCAATCCAGGATCACTTTTTTCTGTATTGGCTACTTAGTATTAAAGTGCGGTACGATAATTCAATTTGAAGAGGAAACCAGGGACCAGTTTACACTACAATCCTACTGATCTTCTAAAATTAACAGAACCTCTGACTTTTAGTAAAAGGTTTGTTGAAAATTGTTTTACGGTCCCCTCCAAAATTCAGTGATTAGTTTTTTTTAATTTCAGATGTTTCGTGGCCTTGGGAAGTATTTTGATTTATCTTATAAATAATTTATAAATTAGAAAACGGAATAAAATTTATATATACGGAAAGAATGATGGAGAGTGCAATGCAAAGTACAATTTGTTCAAGCAACATTTAAAATTTAATTTGACGAGTACCCACCCGCATATATGTCGTTTGACCCCACTACAAGTACACAACCATCTTGGTTTTATTGAGATGGCTCAAGATATTGATTATGTGGTTCGTAAGTTCGTTGAATATAAGGGGCGGCTTTCAATTCCACGAAAACGAGAAAAATTGTACTACTACTATTTAAGGATATTCAATAGTTGTGCTAAAATAGACGAAGTTAATGTTATAATTTAGTATCAAAAAGTAATTTTTGTGCTAAATAACACCATGTCTCCGATACATTGTTCTAAATCTTGTTCCAATTTGATAAAATTGAATATAAAATTGATAAAAGTGGTATTAAATATATTAGGTAGAAAATTGATACCCCTCTTTTATTCATTTTCCTCCATTTTTTTACTTTTTAATGAGGTGTCAATTATAGTTCTATATATTTTTTGTTATATATATAGAACAAATTATAGCATTGTGTTATTTTAGCACAATGTTTAGCACACAATTAGAGTGGAGGATTTTAATTTTTGTTCTATAATATAGATATAGCACACTATTAGATTTGCCCTAAACATCACGATTTATTTAAACTAGTTCTAAACTCATGTGAGCCAAGGGTATGTTCTATACTTCAATTTTGAAACAAAAATATTAAAAATATTTGTTTTTGTATACTTCATACTAATTTATACCTATTAAAGTTATAGTATATATAAAATATTTCAAAAAGGTATTATATTTATGCTAACATATCAAATATGCTTGTTAACATAATTTCACTTATTTACGTATGTTTGTTAATTAAATTGTGGTCATTCATGAGTTAATATATTATTTGAATAATACTATTTAAATAAGGGTGGGATAATATAATACTCCCTCTATTACATTTTACATGTCATTTTGAAAAAAAATACTTTAAAAAAATTAGGTAAATACTTTGTTTTTTACTACTCATAATAATTGCATTAAATGTAACTGAATTACTTGTATATTTTTTATGTCAAAAGAAAATAATTTCATAAATAAAATATATTAAAATACAATTTTGATTGAAAGAATTCTTTCATTTAATAAAATTTATCATCTAACTGAAAGACATACATAAAATGTATCCGGACGCTTAAAAAAATAAAAACTTAAAGTCAAAAAGAAAACTAACATAAATATCAAATAATAGTTACAAAGTAAAATATTCAAAATGTTTACGGTTTCCTTAATATACGTATGATTGTGTTTACACCTCACTTCAGTACTTTTCTATGTCTACCTAAAAATCATGATTGGAACAAACAAACAAAACTGTCTCAAAAAATATAGTCCAATAATTTTTAAAATATTATCATGCATTACCAAATAATCATCATTTCGTTAAATACTTAAAAATAACAAATAATAATATATATTTAAATAATATATAATTACTAAACCTTTACATTTAAAAATATAATTAAATTATCCTAAAATTATTAATTATAAAATACTTAAGCATATAGTATTTTAAAGATTATATATAAACATGTAATTAAGACGGTATTAATTTAGAATTTGGTTAGAATATCATTTAAAAATTTAAATGTTTTAGTTGTTATTTTGCAATGCATATTTTCTTAATTTATGTTGCATTAAATGTTACTTTATAATTTGAAAAGTATAATTGTGATTTTATCGTAAATATTTTATCTCATCGATTAATTACCGTACTCAAATACATTTATAGTGTGTTAACATGTTAAAAAATTACATATCATTTTATTGTAAATATTTTGTTTTAACGACTCCTTGTTCTGCTCGTATACATTTATCGTATTCTAACTTAGTAAAAATATACATACGTTTTTGTTTTTATTAATCGATTATCAATAGATTATAAAAGTTGTAATACAATAAAATATATACGATTTAGACACAATTATAAATAATTAAATATATAATAATTTATAGATATTAATGGCGAAAAGAAAATAATAAATATGAATAAAGATATTAATGGAAGAAAAATAGTATTTAATAGATATTAATAGGTGTATTTATGATTAAATTTGTTCATGTTATCCTATTAGATATATAATAATAGATAGATTATGAATTTGCATTATTGATGTCACTTATTAGTCTTCTGCATATAAAAGTTATTTAAATTAAATTATATAAATATTTCATGTCATATAAATAATTATTTTTACATAATTGATGCGTCAATTATTAGTCTTTCACATATTGAATTTTATTTTTCATTTAGGAAAAAAATTATTTAAAAAAACCACAGAAGATATATATCGGGTCAGGCCTGGTTAGTCCTTCCAAGTCAATTATGAGTTTATGATCGACTACACTCGTTCTAAAGCTGCCACCTCGTTAAAACTAAAGTTGGTATTTTTTCACTTAATTTCAATTAGTCCGGGTAATCTTGTCGCGCTTTTGTGTTGCATATACTTTAATGAGAAAGGTTAGGCACCCCAAACATTTTCTCAGAATATTAAATTGTCACGTGGATAAATGATACAATAACTTTTTAATAATAATATGGAACCTCGCGTATATATATAAACGCCTACGTATTAAAACTTATCATGTGTATGCCACATCATTTAGGACATTTTTTGAGTCTCTAGCACTACTCTACTTTAATTTCATCTTTAATGTATTATATTTTAATTTTAATTCGATACTGAATTCGTGTTGTATCATATACGGTATACCATGAAAATTGGTGGTATAAAGTTTAATAAAAAAAAATTTGAGTTTTTAAGTTTAATATTTTAATATCATAAACTATGTCGAACGATATTTAAACTCGTGTTATTTTCTTTTCATAGCCTACAAATCTACAATACATGGTCAGAAATTTCAGTCATCAAATAGACATATATCTGACATCTGTTGGATTTTTATATCAAGCTTTTGTAGCATTACCGGGTATAACTAACGCGCACTCAATATATGCAATTTGTTCGAGATGCCATCCAGATTTTCATAATTCAAGCTGTACTATCAAAGTTTCACTTTCCAAAATTAGATAGTTCAGGTCCTTCAGGACATCAGGGAAGGTTGTAGCCACTCAATAACTCTGAAGTATGTACACAATCTAGAATTTTGGATATTACTGTGTGCTCCAGATCTGATGAAACAGCCGGGTCCTGGTTCACATTCACAGATTGATTATATTTTGTTCACCCATGTATCAGGATACACTGCCAAAACATATGTTACTTTATTGTTTCCTTTCACCTTCCACAATATGCTAATTCGAGCATTTGGTTCATCATCTTAAGCCTTTTTCAATTTCATGCACCATGTATAAACACATTCCGGGTGTCCTGCGGGAAAAAAAGGGAGGTCCGTATAAGGCAACATATTAGAATTCAACTTCCATTACATACATAAACACAAATTTATCTAAAGATAAGTATGACTCTAAATCAATAAGAAAACAGACAGAGACAAGCAACACACAACATCCACCTTGCGCTCAATATAAGTCAGAATTCTGAACCCTTTTATCTATTAAATTTTGATTTATTTGGTCTAGTAAATGTGATGTCAATTAACAAAAAAAAATATGCTCTTGTCATTATAAATGATTTTACAAGATTCACATGGGTTTTCTTTTTACACTCAAAGGATGAAGCTTCACAACACATAATAGACCATGTCACTTTTCTAGTTTTCTGGAAACTAAATCAAAGAAGACTGTAAGAGTACTAAGGAGTGACAATGGTACTGAATTCAAGAATGCAATCATGGAGGAATACTGTGCATCAAAAGGAATTACTCAACAATTTTCTGCATCAGGAGCTCCCCAACAAAATGGAGTTGTGGAGAGAAAGAACAGAACACTCATAGAAGCTGCAAGGACAATGTTGGTAGAGTCTAAACTTTATTACTCCCTCCGTCCCATATTAGTAGTCTCTTTTGGAAAAATAACGCATATTAAGAACAGTTAGTTGTACAATAATTTTCCGTGCGTTTTTGATGGGCGGGTCAGTGAGTTTTTCGAATTCTAGCCCCCTCCCCCAAATTTGGAGGCCTTGTGCACTGGTGCACCTAGCACACAATAATAGCTGGCTGGGACGTTCATCTAATCAACTACAGAGTAGTATAAATGTCAGTCCTCTAAGACAATAACACATAGCACACAGCAGCCAGTACCTAGAAAATTAAATAAAGCGCTATATACCTTCTATCCATAAATAGGTAGTCTTCAAATTTCAGTATATTTAAATTAAAGCTCTATGTACAAATCTCAAAAGCCAAATACATATCTAAAAGGAACTATGAACTAGTTTTATTTTAATTTGTAAGTCAAAATAAGCACTTGGATTCCTCATAGTGGCATCGATCAATCAGAAGCATTCCTCTGCATAAAGTAAACAATAACATGTGCACCTCATGTATGTACAATGTTACGTGGACCAGCTTATACAGAATTCTACAATCACAAATTCGATTAAAAGAGAGTACCTGCAGTACCGAGTACAGTCGTGCTACGGTAACAAGTGGTGAGGCAAAAACATGCTTTAAATTTGGGAACTGATCCAGTCATTGTAACAAGTGGCCAGGCAAAAATACTTTTAGAATTGGGGCCTGGGAAGATAGTTCAACTGTATCCTGATGTTCTATTGAATAGACTGTATGAGCACCATCAATGTAGACTAATCCTTCTTTACAAAACCATGTTGTATGCAAGGACTCGTCAAATTTCACTGTTCTATGCATTAAGCTGGAGTCTGCTGCTTTAAGAAGAATTGGTTCCCTGACTATATACTGGAGATCCTTGGACAGAATGGGCATAGAGAATCCACCTGCCGAGTGCATTGCAGCTGTTGATCCCGTAGCAGTAGAGATTCTGAGACCACTTGATCGGCAGTTAACCAATGAAGAACAGGATAAGCCATCTTTTAAAATTCTGCAAGGCACAATGGAAGTTTAAGTGTATATTTCAAGGAACATGTAAGCTAGTATATATATAAGAGAAAAGTCCATTTCCTGATTTATTACATCTATTCACCGTAAAATTAACACTCACCTGAATGAGAATCGGGATACTGCTGCAGGACATGGATGCACAATTAAAACATCATTAAGAGCATAAGTCGAGAGTAGCTTAGAGTTGATCCGAATTGACATTCTTGACAATTCAGCGGGACTAGACTTGTCCTCAAGAATGTCATCCAATATCTGGAAGAAAATGAAACAATTATGCAAAAAGAACAAGGCTGAGAAATGAAAAGAGAAAGAAGCAATATCTTAATGTTCAATATGAACGCAAACCAAACTAGGACCTAATTAAGGGAAGTTTAAATGTACATTGAGTATAGATTGTTTCTGGACTCAAAACTCAAAAATTCATTTAAAAAACACACTAAAGAACAAAGATTACTATAAGAACTAATTGGGACCTACTTGTTCGAAGTTTTTGACAGTTGCTGCACAAAGGAACCCAGTGCTTCTTGTAGCATCAAACTCATTACTACATTCTTCCACCTACATCACATTATCATGTCTAAAACGTCAGTTTCATCTTATACCTCAGAAATCAAACAGTAGGAACAAAAGCCATAAATTTAACCTCTTTGACTTGGGTGGGATCAGAATTCACTGCCAGAACAGGAACCGAATCATCAATAAAGTGGCTTGCTTGCAAAAGTGTGCCATCACCACCAACAGTAATAACTAGGTCCACATCACGAATTGGCTGTGACAGATCACTTCGGAAAACAGGCTTCCAATCAACAAACTTTTTCCGCAAAATATTCTGACAAAAGTTTATTGCTTCTTTATGAACCATCCGCCTGTCTTCCAGATAACTTAACACCTACATTGTGTTCAACAGAAACAAACAATACACAAAATAATATCCTCCAAGTACACAATACCAAATCATCAATATCCAACGGAAAAATTCTCGATGAAGCATAAAATGTAACGAAACCCAGTATTCTTAGCTAACAGAAAGAAAGAAAAAAGGAAACGACACATAATTTTCTCTCAGGCATTTCATCAAACAGGTGATCCACATACAATATCTAAAACTATATTTATCAAGAAAAATGAGATAAAGAATAAAGGGTAATTAATGAGTTGTACCAGAAGACTGTCTTACAAATTATTATCATTAGGGAGAGTCGAAAGAAATAAATTTGTAAGTGAGGCATTTCATCAAACAGTTGATATACACAACATTACAATCAAAATTGAGCTTAAAAAAGGAGATGTTGAAGTACCTTAGAAGAAGGGGTGTTGTTGAAGGCGGCAGAGAAAGCTTTAGTATTATTATTATTATTTGGAAAGACATCAAATGGCTTCAACAGCAGCAACAGACGCCGCCTGACCATCTTCCTCTGCCTAATTTTACTACTGTAACAACAATACTCTGCTCTTTTTCTAAATATTTTGTTTAAACGATGATTTATAATTTTTATGTCTTTTTTTTTGGATTCAAGTAATTCGTTATTTAAATTTTCTTTTAGCTTTTGTAGTCATGTCAACATTTCGATTTTCGAATAAATTGGGGAAATGTTGAATTCGTCATCTCATGCATTTTTTTATTTTCTGAATTTAAGTTAGTGTAAGTTTTATTTTTTAAAAGTTTAGTTATATTAATGAATGAATAAAAATATTAACAATACAAATCATGATGTATAAGAGATAGATCTGTAAAAAAAAATTAAAATGTGATATCCATACATATGTGTATTCATATTTAAAATAAGAAAATAAAGAATTCAAACTTGTTTATTTAAACGAGCTGAGCCAGGATTTGCCGAACTCGATTAAAGCTTGACTTAGAATTTGATAACTCTTTTTTTCCTTTTGGAAGATGGCTCGACTCGAGTTTGAGCTCATTTAAACTCGGCTCAACTCATTTATTCGATCAAAATTCTGAATTCATTTAAATTATTCAAATAACTCAACTCATTTAAAAAAATTCAAACTCAAATTCATTTATTGAAAATCCAACTTACATGAATTACACCGCACTTAAACATACAATAAAATCTCGATTAATTAATTAAAAATAAATTATTATTTTCAATACAAAATTTTGATCATAACATAATAATAAAAGTACATTTTTTATCCTAATTTATTAATAATCTCAATAAAATAATAAAATTTTCTGATCTCAATATTATTAATTTATCGAGGTTTTATCGTAATAAAGTTGGGGAAAAATTCGAAACGAACCGACAATGGAAATGCTCCGAGTCGTCAAGAAACATATCAGTATTGGGCCCAAGCACACTCATTTAGTCATTCGAGAACTGACTATACATCCTCTCGGCCACATATCAGATTTTCATATATTAGATTTTTCAGATATTCGACTATATTATATTTATTTTATTTAAAAGTTGTATTTAAATTAAGTTTTTTTTAATAAATTGGTTTATAACCTTAAAAATTAGTATATGTTCTAAAGAAATGTCGGGTGAGACGGAGTCGAATCGATGACAGATGATAAACTCAACTTGACTATCCAATCGTGCACGTATTTAAATTAAATTAAAATATTTTCAAGTATAAAAATTACTCCTGGGAATGAAAAAAGAAAACAAAGAGTCCACATATTGTAGCCCACAAAATATGAGAAACGAAAAGGAAAGAAATTAATTTATAATATTCCTAATGGAATCTTGTTTCTTGATTTAGCATTTTCCAAACGTGCAAAATTTTTGTAAACAAATACAGATCGTGCATACATAGAGCCATACAGATACAGTATATAATTATTATCCATACGAAACATAATTGTAAACAGTAGATATTCTTCTTCTTAGAAGTAGGCAACTAGCAGAGAGTGTGTGTTCTGGGTTGAGTTTGAGTGTTTGACCATGTCCATACTTTCTGCTCAAACGTTGACCATTTTCAAGGATGCTGCTGGTGTTGCAGGTATGCCCTCCTATATCTTCTTGATCTCCAACACTTATTTGCTGTACATGAATGTGCTCTACAAGATTTGTTGAACTTGTTAATAATATACAAATTTGATCTCTGAAACCCCACTTGGAAAGTTTTAAAATTTCTCGTTTTTGCTTAGTTAAATTCAGATATTCGCAATTTTCGTGAAAAAATTGAGGTGGAAACAAGTTTAATTTGGCTTTCTTGAAATGATATGACCTTGAGATGTACAATTATTTCAAAGTAGTTACATAATGTTAAAAGGGAGCTATTCTAGAGCAGTCGTACGCTCTATAAGTATTTTCGAGCTTCTGAGCCGTTGCATGGATGAATGGATGGCCTGGATTAAATAGAACGAGCCGCTGACTGCAAAATCGATTCAAACCAGAATATATACTATACACACAGCCGTACAGGCGATTATCCACCAGAGAAACATACCAGGCGATCGAGAGCTATACATACCTGCTTCACCTTTTCGATCGAGAGCTAGTTGTGATCTTTATGCAGATACCCACCCTCGTATTTGTGTTACGTTTACATAAGAAGTACATGCCTGGTCTATAAATACTTCTTTTAGCTACATAATTGCCCAAGGTATCAATGTCTAAGAACAATATATAGAGTTCATACGCATTGTAGGGTACTACTCCATAATGGTAGTCTTAGATTTTCGGATAGTAGATTCTTTTTCAGGACTAGGTGTATATAATCGTGATGGTTATATTAAACGGAAACAATATATTTACTAAACAATAACTTATTGTTGCTAGTTATTACTGATGTCGTAGTTGGAAGGAGATCATGAACAAAAGAAGATGAATGACAAGAGAAGTGAGACCGAGCCGCTGTTAATAACAGCGGCCGTACACGAACCGCGGTTATTAACAGCGGCTCACTCTGTTTTTTTTTTAATCCAGGCCATCCATTCATCCATCCAACGGCCCAGAAGCCATATGCTCCAAAAACCTTATAGAGCATACGTATACGAATGCTCTAGAATAGCTCCCGTGTTAAAATCCAATATAACATGGTGCCATGTTAATCAACATTATGGCTTGTTTGGGAACCTGAATTTCATTTGAAATCCTGTATTTGATCAAATGATATGTTTGGGTAATCATAAGGATTTGGATTTCATTTAAATTCCAAAGAATTCAAATATTAGTACAAATATGAGAATTTGAAATGACAACTCAAATTATGTCATTTGAAATCCATCATTTGAAATGAAATCAAAGTTCTCAAACACAATCTTAAGGTGTTCGCTTAGATACCATGTTAAGTTATCAGTTCTTCTGAGACCTCAAGGTGTTAGGAGGAGGGTTTATCGGGATTTTATATTGGATTCTAACACATAAGCTTCTTGTTTCTTTTCCTGAGTGAGATAAATTCTTACATTACATTTACTTCTTGCAGGGAACATCTTTGCTTTTGGCCTCTTTATATCACCTATGTAAGTATTATATCACAATTTTTCATGTTTTGCTAAATCTCATACAATTGTACATATGCAGCAAATAAAAAGATATTAAGAACCAAGTCACAGAACATTAATAAATGTAGTAATAATCAGATGTATATACAGGTTTTACTTCACATAATCACGCATTTTCTTTATATGATTTCAGACCAACTTTTAGGCGAATAATGAGGAACCAGTGTACTGAAGACTTCTCAGGACTTCCTTATCTATATGCTCTCTTGAACTGCTTGATTTGTGCCTGGTATGGCACACCATTTATGTCAGATGATAATGTGCTGGTTACCACTGTCAATACTATTGGTGCTATGTTTCAGTTAACTTATGTTATCCTCTACATTATGTATGCGGAGAAAAGCAAAAAGGTTGTCTATCCCTGTATCCCGAAATCCGAATGCACTTATATTCTTTATATTAACCTTCTTCTCTTTTTGTTATTTTTCTTGGTCTACATATTTTATTTGTTTGGATGTTACTGATTTCAATTTTTGACGTCTCAGTTGAACACGTTTCTGTTGCTAATGGCAATATTTGGTGTATTTGGAATCATATTGTTTGTGAGCTTATTTTTACTGGACCGACCAACACGCCACGTCCTCGTTGGATTTTTGACTTGCGCTTCACTGATATCAATGTTTGCTTCCCCATTGTTTATAATCGTAAGTTTTTCTTCCACAAATAACATTCTCTTTGTTTTTTTTTAAAGTTTTTGAATCATGCTATCCTACCATATACAGTATCCAAATACAATCATGATAACTCAGTGTATTTGTTCACAGAGATTGGTGATCCGAACAAAGAGTGTTGAATTCATGCCGTTTTACCTCTCCCTTCCAACATTCACAATGAGTGTGTCCTTTATGTTGTATGGGATCTTCAATTTTGACCCCTTTGTATATGTGAGTTTTCATGCCCATCTTTTCTTTTATATGAAGCTTTGGTTCTGTTTTTCTATGTGATATGGTTAATATATTCTCCTTTGTTCAAATTTCAGGTCCCAAATGGAATAGGAACGATTCTAGGAACTGTGCAATTGTTGCTGTTTTTGTATTACGAAAGAAAAGATACGGATCACACGAGAGAACCCTTGATAGAATCATTTCCGTAAGAAGGTGTCGTGTCTACACATAAATGTATATCTGCTTGTTTCCGTTCGGCTGTTTATCTGTTTACTTGAAAGGAATCTTTTCTCTTGCTGGGAATTCACTCCATTGAGAACCATACCATGAGCCATGTTGATTCATATTATGGCGTAATCCAAGAGTGGACAAGTATTGATCAAACATATCAATCACTTGTTCGCTCAATAATCATTAAGCAGGCCATTTCTGATTGGTTATGACTTCTCATACATCATTTTTTCTTGTACTAGTTTTTTTGATTTGGTACATAAGAAATATAGATTCATTTAAACATGGAAGAATTCTACATTTCTACCGCAATATGAAAATTTCCATATATACGTTTATTCAACACCTATAGCCCTATAGACTGCAGTACTGCACTCTCGGGAAGAAGGAAAAATATTTCCTGTTAGTTCATTTGTTTGAAATTTAGCTTGCATTCTTGCACTTTTGATTTGTGGATTTAGAGTTGAGATTAAAAAGTAGAAGCTTATAGAAAATGGTTAGAATAGCTGTTCAGGCAAGTGTTTATTTTCAGTTTGTCCTGTTAGAATGCAACTATTTTTGTGCTCAAATTGTATGAGTTGTAAAGCTCTAAATTCATTTGTAGATCTTAAGTTTGTGACAATAGAGAGGTTGATTTTACTTTTGTTTACGCTGTCTATAATGGAAGTAGCTTGCTAAGGAAGCGAAATGGACAAATTAGATGCAATGAAAGCGTTCATCAACTTGGTAACTAAGGATGCATACAAAACGATATGTGGACTGAAAACCTCCTAAAGAAGTCCCACTTAACATCACTAGAGGCTATAGCTACCAGAACTCTGTCCATTGTCGAAATCAGATATCTACAGTAATTCCCTCAGAGTCGTCTTCACCACTATATGATCCTGAAGAGCACAACCCAAGACATTTACAAATCACCGATGATAAGATTATAACGAATGATCAACATAACAAGATTATAACGAGCACACTGATTATGACATTGTAGTTGGTAATACCTGGTGATCATGAGCAGGGGTTCCTTTTAGAGAGTGCTCCTCAAGAGGTCTCCCTCTTTCATCATAAAGAATAAGCCCACTAAACCTTGGCAACTCACACTTCTCTCCCATAAGTATTGGCCTTTGCCACACCGGTGACACCAAGTCACGCCGCCTCTGCCACCCTATACTGCGCTCTGCGAAGCCTGTCGAGACCAGTAAAGGTCTCACTTTTTCTCTACGACTTGCAGAACTTCTACTCTCTTCCCACTTGCTTGCATTGCTCCATCTTACTGACTTCATCAAAGCCCTCTTCACTGAGCCCCATCTCACATTTCTTGGCTCTGGCCATACGTCACAGGCTAGTTCGACATCAGCATTAACAAGCCTGTTTTTTCTAGCCCTCTTGACCTTGACAACAATGGCAATGCATAGTCCAATGACAAGGGCAGCAGTGAATATAAACAAGAGAGCAGCACCTTTAATTGATAGCTTACATTTATCAACTATGTTCAGAAAACCTATCATAATTCTTTGCTATAGTGTTTTCACAAAGAAAATTGTGACACGACTATACATATATAGAAATATATGCTCATGTTCCATTGTGGACCAGTTGAGAATGATATGGACATATGGTTAATGTGTTCTGCGGTTCACCGGTAACGAGCATATAGCATGTCACGGGAATAATAAAGAATGCTTTAAATTAAGAAATGCCATCCGAAAAATTTCTAACTTGCTATAATTAAATAGGCGGTGAATCCTTTTGTCATCAAAGCTATGATGGCTATATTATCATCAATGCTAAAATTTTACCAACTATAACTTGTAGGTTTTTATTTTAGAACGGATCCGATATATGATTATTATTAGTTTATACACTTTAAATTCGACTAAATTATCTTTTGAAGTCTTATTTTTTAACGGTTTCGGGAATGTAAATGAATTTTAAAGGTGTACACGGTTTGCGTTTGGGCGGGTTAGAAGGGTTTTATAACCCAATTTAATTTAATTAATTTAGAAAATTTTCAACCTAATTCATTAAAATTAAATTCATAATCCAATCCAATTTAATTAATTTGGACGATTTATTAATAAATATTTAAAATAACAAATATTATACAAAAAATTAATTAATTAATGAAAATTAATTAGTTATAGCACTAAAAATAAAAAATTTCAATTAAATTAAACGTAGTTCAACAAAATATTACAATCATCCCTTTTATTTGTTTCATTGCAACATTCAGTGGTATGTTGTTTTGATAAGCTTACCAAAGAAACGATATTGAATAATTTTAGCAGTGGTCACGACAATAACCAATTAATCGTTTTTTTATATGTTTCTGTAAACTAACCAAACAGGCCTTGAGTCATGTGATACAACGAATTTAATAATTTATAAGGCAATATAAATAATAAATGAGCTGGTGGATCTGTAGCACAGTAGCAGCCCAGTAGATATACTCTATTATTAAGTTGTTTTATTTTTTTAATCAGGTTAGATGGGTTTGAGTAAAAAAAATCAAAACCAATATCCAATCTATTTAAATTAGTATATCTATTTTTTTAAGTAAAATTAGTATATCTATTTATTTATCTATTCTCTTTTTACCGTACAGTAAAATTTATAGGAAAAATAATGAAAATCTAGTTTGAAGGCGTTTGGGTAGAAAATTTTGCTACGTTATTAGGTTTCACATATATATGTGTACAATTTTATAACCCGTGTGAAGCACGGTATAACTAATATTTAAGTAAATTAATTTTTTTATTAATATTTAATATAAAATTTTATAATATTAAGAATTTATGTTAATATTATATGTTCTCTTATTTTATATAAATTTATTCTATTTAATATAAATATGTTATATTTTGTACCCGTGTTATAATAAATATATAATTGGATCTAAAAAGTAAAATTTTACTTAATATAAATATAAGATATGTATATAGTTAGAAGCCGTATTATAATAAATAAAATTATACATAATACATGTATATTTTTTAGGCATTTAAGTAAATTGATTTTTTAATGATATTTAATATAAAAATTTATAATACTAAAAATTTATGTTAATATTATATGTTCTCTTATTTTATATAAATTTATTTTATTTTATATAAATATGTTATAATCTGGACTCGTGTTATAATAAATATATAATTGGACCTAAAAAATAAAGAGCATTTCATAAACTTCGTGTGGACTGTAAGATCGTCCAATTCTAACTTCTGGAACTTGAAATATGGCCCAAACAATGTCTGTAGTGCAAGATCAGGGAGCGCCCTCTTCTTCGGGAAGAACCCTCTCCAGGGAGAGCCATTATCTTCATATCAATGCGCGCCTTCTTCTTCAGGGAGAGCCATCTTCGGGGAGAGCCCTTAACTTCAGGGGGAGTCATATTTCTTTATACTAGGGTGTGCCCTCTTCTTCAGGGAGAACCTCCATCTCCATCTTCCTAACCAAGGAGAGCCTTCCCCTTCTTCTTCCTCATTAGGGCGAGCCAAATTCAGGGAGAGTCGTCATCTCCTTCTTCCTCAAGGCGAGCCAACTTATTCAAGGAGAGTTGTCATCTCCCTCTTCCTCATTAGGACGAGCCAACTTCAGGGAGATTCGTCATCTCCCTCTTCCTCATTTTCATACCAGGACACGCCCTCTTCCTAACCAGGGAGAGCCCTCATCATTCTCTACACCAGGGTGCGCCCTACCATGCACAAGAAAAGGTTTGACTGGTCTTGGAGAGGCCCAAATCTATCCAATTTTATAAGAAATTTAATTCTAGGAGGAGACCGTTCCTCCTTCCACGAAGAGGTCGATTCTAGGAGAAACTCGATATTAGGAGGACGTCGATTCTAGGAGAAACTCGATACTAGGAGTATGGCGATTCTAGGAGAAGCTCGATACTAGGAGTATGGCGATTCTAGGAGAAGCTCGATACCAGGAGTATGTCGATTCTAGGAGAAGCCCGACACTAGGAGGATGCCGATTCCAAGAGAAGCTCAATACTAGGAGTAGGCCAATTCCAAGAGAATCCCAATATTTAGAAGAGGCCGATTCCAAGAGAAGCCCGATGCCATGAGAAGGCCGATTCTAGGAGAAGACCGATACTAGGAGGAGGCTAATTCCAAGAGAAGCCTGATATCAGGATGAAGCCGATTCCAGGGCGAAGCCCTACTTCAGGCGAAGCCCAACTCAGGCGAAATATGGGCATAATAACTTGTTGATGGAGAAATCTGGTAATCAACAAAGATAGAGATTCTTTGTCGGAAAAAGATCTAGCGAGGATGAATATCACCGGAATGTGGTGGTTAGTATGAATTGAGGGCTGAGATTGCTAGGTTTCAGAATAACTAGATATTTGTGTTTTCTGGAGGCTATGAGCTCTAATAATTCTGATTCCCGACAATGTGCCTACGTACCTCTATCTATAGGGAAAATAGAGGATCAAATCCACGTAGTTCTTGACAAAGCAGAGGCCCGTTAGGAAACCGAAGTTTCCTTCTTCGAATCGAATGTAGAAAAGACAAGTGAAATCTTCCTGAAAGGGGACTCTACATTCGGGCTTGTTTGGATAGGTCAAAACCCACTATAAGGTCCAAGGACTTCATGGATCTGACATTGACCCAGAAATCGTGGACTCTAACCGGTCCACTACAACTATTTCCAAGGATACCTTGATTGGAGGCCAGCACTCGATCCACCACAAATCGTAGGTCATGTCCTAAACCCCCAGATGATGGCAACCCACCCGAGTACAAGGAAAAGATCTTCCAAGATAAGGTTTGCAGCACATCGTAACTCCCCTACGAGGACAACCCGAGGAATATGGAATTATGACCTTCAAATAATATTGACAAGTGCAGATGACAAAGGCATAATGGTCATGTTTTCAAAAAAGAAAGCAAATTTGGCAGACAACTGGGAAATCCGGGTCAACCGTCCAAAAAGGGCGTGCCCCTATTATCAGCAAAGTAAGGCGCGCCTTCCATATATGAGAGCCCCAAAATTGTTGTATTCATTCATGAAACTAAGGAGTGCGTGGCCAGCAGTCGCATATACCAACTGATCAATTCTTGGGAGATGAAAGTTGTCTTTAGGGCAAGCCTTGTTCAGATCGGTGAAGTCAATACACGTTCTCCACTTCTCATTGGGCTTCTTTGCTAAGACGGTGTTTTCCAGCCATTCAGGGTAGAAGGATTCTTTAATGAGGCCAACTTCTAATAACATGTCCACCTCCTCTTGCAATGCTTAAGCTCTTTCCCCACTGATCGAGCGACGCTTCTGTCTCATCCCTTTCTTCTTTGGATCAATGTTAAGGTGATGACACATTATTTCAGGATATATTCCCACCATGTTAGCATGACTCCACGCAAAAACATCCAGGTTGGATTTCAGAAAATTTATCAACTCCTCTTGTAAGATAGGCTCCAGGCTTGAGCCGATTTTTAAAACTTTCGAAGGATCCTCCTGATCTATTGGGATGAAGAGTGTATCTTCTGCCGGCCCCATTTTTTCTATTGCAAGAGGCATTCGAGGGTCTAGGTCAAAGTCGAAGTCGTTGTCTTCCTTCTTATTATTAGAGGGCGCGCCTCCTTCTCCTTTGGGGAGTTAGGAAAATTTTCTTCCAACTCAATTATGGGGAGAGATTCGGGAATAACTGCATTACCTTTCCTCCTCCTGGCCAAAGCTTATTCTTTAGTCTCTTCGTCACTGGCATCTTCCACAATCCCTTCCACGAACTCCACCATAGGAGGTGCTTCCAACATCAAAACTTGAGGACAGGGCTTGTCCTCAATGTACAAGGCTTATTCTTCATGATCTTCTTCCTTAGGGAATTCCACCATATACAAAACATTGATTATGGCTTCTCCTTGGCTTTCCACCTTGTTGTTCGATTGTGGTTGTCTTAGACCTCTTGTCTTCTCAAACACCTTTACTGATTGTTATATCATTCCCTTGAATCAAATTGGCATCCCTTCACACATCATATCCCAGTAGGCGTGGGAAACTATATAGATAAATGGCAGATGAAAGTGATGACTCTCATCAGAAGTAGCCTTCCAATCAAGGCGTTATGAGCTGACTACTGATCTACTACAAAAAAATCGAGGATCTGAGTCGATGATAACGCTACTTCTCCAAGAGTGACATGAAGGCGGATAGTTCCATTAGTAGGGATAGATTCTCCTCCAAAATCATATAAAAAGATGTTTTCCACGGTCATGTCTTTGTCAAGAAGTCCCATCTTTTGGTAGGTGCTATAGTATAAGATGTTTCTGAGCTTCCATTATCCACAAAAACTCGATAGACATTCACCGTCCCAATTTTTATTGCTACTACCAGGGCGTCGTTATGTGGGTGATGTACCCACTTGGCGTCCTCCTTCCTGAAAGTAATGTATGTGGATTCTCCTCTGAAAAATTTTGTTGGCCTTGAAGACAGGCTGTTGACATTAGTGAGAGGTCGGTACTTGGCTTCCTTCGCGTACCTCTCCACTGCGTTCTTTCCATCTCCCGCAATATTAAGACCATTCCCGATGGATGATATTAAAATAGTGTCATTTTGACACTATTTTAGTATCACTTTGACACTATTTACAAAATCAACTCCAATGTGAGTTAAACTATATTCTACACTAAAGGAATATTTTATTTATTAAATAGAATATTTTTATTCTTACATACATGTAACTATTTTTAATAAATTATTTATTAATATATAAAAACTTACAAAAATACTTCCTTAACATATGATTCCATGAAGTCGATAAAATCTAGACTTAAAAAATATAAAAGAAATTGTAATTTAATAAAAATTAAAATAAAAAAGAATTGAGTTTTAGGAATTAAAAAAAATAAATTTATTTTTGTTAACAAATATGAGAGTATAGCTGGAATTTTGAAAAACACTAAAATTTGTGTTAAGATGACACTAAATGTTTGTTTGACACTAAATTTGGGGTCACTCAAATTATTTAGTGTTATCTTGACACTATTTTAGTGCTCCATTGGAGTTGATTTTACACTAAAATAGTATCAAAATGACACTATTATTTAGTGTTATCTTGACACTATTTTAGTGTTTCATTAAATTTGGTTTTACACTAAAATAGTGTCAAAATGACACTATTTTAGTATTTAGTGATATCGGTTGGGACACTCCAAAGTTTTTTCATCCAACTAAAAATTTCCCAGAACGTCAAAGTCTTCACAGTCTGCAGATTAAAATCACCCAAACATGTTACCTTTACACCTAGTCAAGAAAGATCCATTTTCATTTTTAACCAAGACATCCGCATCAACATTACAAGTTACCCATTCCAGAATTAATCTTTACCAAGCTATAATAACATCACACTGATTTGTTTTTATCAAATGCTTGGCTTTACTTATGTTTACTGCTCCCTCCGTTTCTAATTTCTTTTTCTGTTTTGACTTTTGACACTATTAATTGTAATTGATTGACTATTAATTTACGCATAATTTATAAAACAAAATATAGTAATGAGTGATCTTGTTTGATTCGTATTTGTGAATACTTTAATACAGTGAATTTTTTATATTTAATATTAATACGAAATTAAAGATATTAACAATCAAAAATGTGCGTTGACAAACGTGTCCAATCAAAACAGGAAACGTTTTAAGGAACAGAGGGAGTACCACTGAAACAGAGGAGGGTTAGTCTAGTCAAGATCGAAGAAGGTACAAGAAATTTTTACTTTCAAATTACTGAATTTCTATGAAATTAGACGTTTAAAACTATAGAGCAAACAAGTTGTGTTCCTTCAATTATAGTAACTATTCAATTGATGAGTTACACTTCAATTAATGAAATCTCTTTTATTTCTAAAATTACATCATTCTAACCATCCAACTACTATTTCATCCTCATTATCCAATGAACTTGTCCTAATAATTCCTATTTTGTCAGATTATTATCGATGCAATTATAAAAAATATTTTTTCATGAATTTTAAATCAAATTTCTAATAAACTTTAATTTTTGATTAAAGTCTTTGATATATCTCTAATTGAAAGTATTCCTAATCTCATTATCATCAAATATAATTAATGGAAAGAAAAATTCAAACCGATATAAAATTTCAATAATTCAAAAAATCGAATATCCAATCCATTCATCCAATTGCCACCCATCTTACTTGACCGGAAATGTTATACGTAATTTTATTAAAAAATAAAATAAAAATTCATACAAAAGTTATTAAAAAATAAAATAAAAATTCATAGAAAAGGAAATAAATCAGCGACAGGCAAGGAAGTAATAAAACCCTAATAAGATTTAATTAAAATTTGATAAAGTACAAGAACAAAGTATATAAGCTCCGATAGCATATTTGTTTCTGAAACAAACGCGACGCCCGAATCGTTGAAGAGGCTACGGGGCTATATATATACCTAGGTTGTTCACCAGCATATTGCATTCTCCAGGTATATACATACATATATACATACACACTCTTTTGCTTCCTTTGTAATATCAATACTTCAATTTCAGGATTGTTAGGGTTAGTTAATTTTATCTCAATTTGTTATTTTGTCTAATTATGTATGGTCTTGTGATGTATTAATCTGTATAAGATTACTTGTTGTTTGTTAATAATCACTGATTGCTCCCGCTTTTTGTGTTGTTTAATCATGTGTTATATACTTGACAGCAATTGTACTATTGCCTGTAGAGAGAGAGAGAGAGAGGGAGAGAGAGTGTGTGTGCGCGCGTGCGTGAATAACTGATAATGTTATATAGGGTCATGTTCGGGTGAAAACAGTTTTATTGGGGGAACACGTGGCAAAAGATTGTTTTGTACTATTTGAATTTTGTGCAACAATATTCGCAGAGAATGCAAAACAAATAATATTATACGTGTTGCGCTGTTACGTGTTGCGAAGCTGAATTTGTGTTTAAATATATATAATACGATGATGAATTTAAGAGGATTAGAAACTAGATTATGCTTTTATATTATTGTTTGGGTTGGCGGGTTGCGACTCATTTTTGGAAATATTGTCTGTTAATTGATATTTGTAGAGTGGAAATGGCTGGAAGAAACCGTGGTGGACCTCCTTTTGCGATGAAAGGTGCCCCTCATGCAGGAATGCCTCCTGGTCACGAGCCTCCCTATGGTAGGAACCTTGGTCCGGTGCCACATCCTGCACTGCTTGACGAGATGAGAGAATCCCAGTTTCGGATGGATCACAGACAACTTCCTCCTCATCCTGCTATTATTGAGGAGCGTCTTGCAGCACAACATCAGGATATTCAAGCTCTTTTAGCTGACAACCAGAGGTTTGCTGCTACTCATGTTGCACTTAAGCAGGAGTTGGAAACGGCTCAGCATGAGCTTCAGAGAACAGATCATGTTGCTCGTGCAATGCACGCGGAGAAGGATATGCAGATGAGGGAGTTAGTTGATAATGCTATCAAATTGGAACAAGAACTACATGGGGTGGAAGCCATGAGGGCTGAGCTGATGAAGTTACATGCTGATATTAAGGACTTGAGTGCTGATAGACAAAAGCTTACTGCTCAGGTCCAAGCAATGACTCAAGATTTGAGCAGAGCTACTGCCGAGCTGCAACAGATCCCGGCTGTGAAAGCTGAAATTGAAGGACTCAAGCAGGAGTTGCAACGAGCAAGGTAATATTCAACACTATAAGGCTTGTGATTTCTGAATTACAAATGTTTATAAACCAGTTCTAATTGACAAAAAGCATACACTCTTTTCATTCTTAAGCTCTTTAACTGAATAAATGGGTGGATAAATGTCCATAATTGGATATATATAGCTGATTATCTGAGTTTTAGGCTATACAGCTATACGCTTGTGACATCTGGACACGGTTCACCTTAATGTTCATGCCTCATTCTTTCTTCTTTTGTTTATCTTAGTTCTTTCTATACCTTTTAATGCATTAGTTTGTTTATCCAATTCCACAAAGAAATAATCTTACTACAGAAATAGTCCTCACAATGATTATCAAAGTTCATCTTTTGTTGGCTAATAGGGCTACTATTGAGTACGAGAAAAAGGGATATGCTGAAAATTATGAGCATGGTCAGATGATGGAGAAGAAGTTAGTTTCGATGGCTCGAGAGTTGGAAAAACTTCGTGCTGAGATGGCTAATGCAGAAAAAAGGGCTCGTGCTGCTGCTGCTGTTGGGAATCCAGGTATGTTTTCTTTTGGAGTCAACATGGTGACCTTTTAGTTCACTAATTTGATTCAATGTCCAAGCCACGCAACAAGATGTGTTAAAGTAATGTTTCTCAAATAATATCCAAAGAAATTTAGAGCTTTTTCAGGCTTGGTTTGGCTCTTGATTCTTATGTTTGATGCTGTCTGAAATGATAATATCTTTGCTTGAGATCTTCTCGAAGATGTTTTGAACATCTGAGGGTCATGTTCTTTCCTCATTGAGTTTTCTACCAGCTTTGTGATCTGGAGTTGATTTGCATGCATTCAGGTGCTGGTTATAATGGAAGTTATGTCAATCCTGAAGCTGGTTATGCCACAAATGTTTATCATGCTTCATATGGCATGAATCCTGTAAGTTTCTGTTTTCAGTATACACATAAATTTTATGTCTTCATTTGTCATGTGTAGTTCCTTGTGAGATTATTCTATTCAGAACATTTATGTAGAATATTTTACTATCTTTTCACACATCAGGTGCAGTCTGGTGGAGAAGGTTATCCTCAATATGGACCTGGACCTGGTCCGTGGGGTGCCTATGATGCACAACGAGCTCAGGGACACAGATAGAGTACTCCCTGCTATGCTGATATCTTGATTTCTTGCTGTGCACTGGTATTCATAATGAAAACTTAGATTTGGCTTTGAATTGTTATCTCATGAAACAACATCTAGACTAATATTCTCATACATTTCGAGAACTGTAATCTATGGAGCAGATATTGCAGTTCATATCTATTTAATATCTGAATATGAATGTTTATTAATTTTAAAGGTTAATGCCTGTCTTTTAGTTATTTGTTTGAATGTGTATTGGAGTTCTCTTTTCTTCAATTATAGGACATCATACTGGTAACTTGAACGTCGGGATTGTGAATTTAGCTATGTGATAGACTTCTGCTGTATTTAATTTGCTGTTTGTTAAATATTAGGTAGTATAGATTTTTTTTCTCGCAAGCTGCAATAGCTTATCTGAAAATCCTAGTAGGCAATTGCTATTGATTAGTTTTAAATTTACTGGAATTTCTAGTTGATGCAGGACGGGTTTGAAACAATAATATAAGTAATATTTTAATTCCATGTTCCACATCACTAGTGGTTGCTTCTTCTTTTTGGGGTCAATGATATTATTGTATACTGTGTATTCATGTGAGATTGGGAGTCCACCTGCTCAGTTTTGTTAACTTATTTCATGTCCGGAGGGGCTATCTCTGTAGAAATTATTGGTTCTTCTTACGAAACTCTTGCAATATGATTTATGGTTACAGAATGTTCCTCTTCTAAAATTTGCCCTTCTGTTTCTGGAGCTAGATATATGTTTGCTATAGCCAACATTAAGATGCCCGTGGTTTACCATGTAAATATACGATTCAGGCGAAACTATGATGGCAATTGAATAGGGGAGCTCTATTTTTTATGCTGGATGCCCAGTGCAATAGTTCTTAACGTTTAGTGTTGGCTTAGATAAATTAGGTGTGGTCACCACCAGACAGGACATTTAGCATCAAGTATTCAAGTGTATTGAATAAGCAGTTTAGCTGAAGCATCTGATGTTGGAGCGCAGCATTTGGTTTACCGACGCTATAGCTGCCAAGTAGATTAGTATTCTGCCAATTCTGACTACTCGTACTTGCACCGTGAATCTACTGAAGATACTTAAATGTTGATGTCTTTTGGTGCAATTTTGGCAATTGTCGAGATTAGTTAGGCATCTTTGTTGTTCTGTTTGAAGGATAACATTTTGTATTATAATTTTTTGTTCTCATTTGAAATATCAGTCTTGCCTCCTGTTCTCATTTCTACCCAAACCATAACTGTAATGATCCTATATTTTTTCTTTTGATGGAGCTTAACCTTTCCTAGGCTTAATATGTTCCCTTCATACTGGGTTAACTAAATTGCTACCATGCTTCTCTTATGCTCCGTGTGTACGGTGACTGTTCCCACTTTTAAGAAAAGTAAGAATAGTAAGTTGATTTTGTTTAGTTGTTTTTTCCTAGAATTTTGTTTCCAAATGATTGTGTGGAAGCTATATAATACATTCTCATAGGACTATTATATTTATTATCTGGCTAAATTATGGTTTTCACAACCTGATCTTGCTTTTAGTTATCTTGATCAAGTCACTGCATAATAATTTCACTGTTTGCATACGTTCCCCCTAGCCTACTTTTTTCTATGTAGCAGTATGTGAGTAGAGCTCAGCCAGCAGAGAAATGAGTTTTTAGTAACCAATCCCTATGAGCTCAGAGTCGGCTAAGAGGTTCTAAGTTCTATATACTATATTGTTATTTTTTAGGAGTTTTAGAACTGGACCCGGACCCGCCAAGTAACATAACCAGCAAAGATTAGAATGCTGAAGAAAAGTTGAATGTTGTATGCTAGGTTTATAAACTGTGTGAAACTTTTATTAGCGAATGATGGCATGAGCCTTCTGGGAGTACTTCTGAGTATCTAGACTGCCTCAATCTGGACGCTTGTTTCAAATCATTGTCCTCTTGGTCCCAGGCAAATTTGGGTTTCTTTTCTATTTTTTAACAAAATTAAAGGAGAGAGAGAAACTTGATTTCAGCTAAGAACTGGCCCTAAATGAAAGTGATATATGACAACTTTTATGCATGTACATATCAACCCTCAGCTGATCTAAGTTGTAGGAATTTTTCATTAGTTCCATGATTGATCTCAAGATCTGTTTGTATCAGCACTGTAAATCAGTTTTATTGGTAGTTATGAGCCTTCTCTCTCTCTCTCTCTGCCCAGTGCCCCTAGCAATAGGTTTCATATGTCTTGCATTTGAATGTTCTATGAAGCCTCATGCATATTAGTTCTGGAACACCGGTATCCGTTGTTTTTTTTCTTCAATGGTACTAATCGCTCCACTGGGTACATAGCTAGTTACAACCAGCTGTAAGAAAAATAGTAGATGAGTGACTTCTTGGTGTTGAAAGTACAAAAAGTTCATTCTTTTTGCTTCTTTGGAGTTTTAAGACGAGGTTTCAGGGAAACAGTTAATTTGATTGAAAGAGGGAATTGTAGTCTCAGTTTGTTTAGAATACAAATTTCAGTTTTCAAGGGGATCTTTTTTATTGGATTATGTGTTGAGAAGTCTTGTTCAACACTGGAGCGGCATGCTGAATCACTCAGTCAAGTAAGTGACAACTTCTTTTAAGCATATGACACTGATTTATTGCTTCTTTGATGTTTGAACTTGTATTCCTTGTCCTATTTGGTAGGTCGATTTCTAGGTGTTTAATTCTGACAAGGAACATATAATTTTACAATAAATGCTATCTAAATTCCCAAGACCGGCTTAAGTTTTTCACTGTAATCGCTATTTGTTGCTAGGTTTTAGATTTATAGTGCGAGAACTGAAAAGCATAGGTCATATTTTAGGGAACTACTAATTTCTTGTTGTGTTAAAACCTAATTTCTCAAGAAGTCCTAAATTTGTAGCAGTTTAATCAGCATAATTTAGTTCATAGCTCTATGCACTTCCCCATTTTGGTATTAATGAACTGGGAAGTTCTCCGCAAAAACAAAATATAATGTTGTTGGCTTTACAGTTTCTTATGTTAGGCTTGTAGATTCTTGTTATAGAATCGTTGATAAATTGAAAATATAGGCAAGACCACTAGGTTATTTGGGTAAGGCCAGCTTGAATAGTATTTGAATGAAGTACCTCCCCCCCCCCTCTCAACACTGCATCCTTTCTGGATTATTTATCCATGTACCCAAAACGTGTATATCCAACCTGGTGATTCTTAATTACAGTGTTTTTTATGGTAATATTCAGTTAGGAGGTTGTGAATGATTAAAAGAATGTGGATAGATATGTGTTATATCACACTATTTGTTTCCAAATATATGCAGGTTATGGTATTTTATTTCAGATTTTTATGCCTTCATTTCCTGTTAGCAAGAATCTTATACGTGTTTGTGAATATATTTCTTAAAAATTGACATTGCATTGGTTTTATTGCACTAGTTATAGGCTATCATGAAAAAAGAATTCAAACATATTATCTCCAAATTAGGATTAGGTGGCTACCAGCTGAAGAGGTAGGTTGTCTATAGGGTTGAACATTTCTTCCCAAAACTGACTGATTCAAACCAACCAATGAATTTTGGAGATATAATTTAATCAAAACCTATATGCCTGGTTGATATGGTTCGGTTTCAGTCCACAAATCAGACGCAACACTGAAAAAGGTCGGGTTTGGTTTTATTAATTTATACCGGCAAGAAAAACCAAACTGCCCCGATCAAATATGTCTTAATATTATATATTATTATATATTTAATATTAATATGAAATATTATTTTATTTTAAATTCTAATTACAAATATGAAATATGTATTGTCATACTATTTGATTCCAAACATGTATAGGTTATGGTATTTTGTTTTGGATGTTTTGCCTTATTTATTTTCTGTTATGAAACTTTGTGCTTCTGTTTATATCTTTCGTGAAATTTACCTTGCATTGGTTGTTATCCTGGACTCTGGTTCTGGTGTCATTATGGGTGCGGATCCAAGTATCAAATTCGATCCCATACCCGTATTTTAAGGTAGGGGTATATGGACCGGGGGGGGGGGGGGGGGTATTCCCGATTAAATCCACCGTTGCATCTGGTTGGGGAGCCGCCTCTCCATCTCTGGTAAAGTTGAAGTCCAGTGTCCTCACCGATTTTCTCTGGCCATCTTTGTTTTTCTTTCATCAAATAAATAAATATATTATATATGTATATTATGTATGAATATGATATATGTTATATATACTGTACATACACGTGTGTTAATAAATATTAGTGGTAAGTTATTATATTTATGCTGGAGCTGTTGGTAAATATATATTATAATTTATTTAACCATCTTGTGTTTAATTATTATATGGTATACTATATATCTATGCTATATTATTAAAGTAGAAACATTAGAAATTTTAGTCGGCCAAAAGCCCACTATAACATATTTATATAAATAAAATTATGCTTATTATAACTAATTTTTACGGGTCCATACTATATACCTATATATTAAATAAAATTCTACTTGTTATACCTAACTTTTAATTATTATTATTAAACTAACTCTTCTAATTAATTTATTATCATCCACCTCTTTAAAAAATTTACATAAAACAATAAAATATATTATACGTATTAACACAAGTTCTCAACCCTACAAAAATTTAATATAAATATTTCATATCAAATACCAATAAAAATATAACATAGTTCACATGTGCATCACACAGTATATAATGTTATAAATAAATTTTTTTATATACATTGATATTCTTTTGTTTATGCCGAAAACAAATGGGCTTATTATAAGTAAGTTACATATTTATTAACTACTAGCTCCACATATTTAACATATAAATCAATACACTAATTTCTCTTTACACTATATATATATAAAGTTATAAACTAATTAGTAACACACATATATAATTCCCCTCTATCACTCTATGTTCCACTTCCATTCCCCATTAGATTTGTTTGATTTTTGATCGCTTTGGTTTGGTTTCAAGCCAAAGCAGCTGCAGAACTGAGCCTCAAAGGCTAGGTTCGGTTTTACTGTTAATACTGATTACTGATTGGAAAAACCAAAACGCGCAAATTATATATATCTAGCCTAAATATATTTAATTAATTTTTTATAATGTATTATTGTTTAAATGATATATTGTCTATATTTAACAAACTAACTGAATTTTTAGTTTTAGTTAGTTTATATATCATATAAAGTTTATTGGTTTAAAACTTAAATGGACCAAACCTAAGCGTTTTATTTTGACTGGTTTGGTTTTTGCAACTATTGGATGGGTTCCGCTTTCATAATATGGATTCAGTTTGACCCTACATAATTGGCCAAACTAACCATGCTCTCTGGTAGGGCCCTGCAATGAAATCCAATGTAGTCAATTTCCGATCTCTGTGCATGATATATTGATATGGTTGGGTTCCGATTCCTAGTCAAATGGGTTTCCCTGCTTTTATGTAAGAATTTGAAGCTGGTACATGCCAGATTTTGATGTTTTGTTGTGATAAAATTTTGTTCTGTATGCCATTTTTTATTTTTGTATTTGTTTGTGCATGTTTATTGATCAGTTATAGTATCCTCACACCAATTTGTTAACTTGGTTAGTATATCATGACTCCCGATATAGTGTTGTCATCACATTTTGCTTCTTTTTTTTTCTCTATATTTTTCCAGTTGCATAATATAGGTCTCGTGTTTCTAATGACGCATTAACTAGTATCGAGCATTTTCTCATGTATTTGACATTGTCCGCCTTTTTCTTGTATCAGGGTCCCTCAGAGTCGCAACTACAACTAGTAGGATCCCTTGAGATTCGATGACAACTGTGCCTGCCACAAAGATTTAATCATAATATTTGCATGGTATGTGCTGCGCACTTGTTTTTTTCTTTTTCCATGACCGTCTATTTCTAATGTCATTTTCGTGCGGTTCATATAAGATGATATATTGGGAGGTTAAGATGTAGTCATACAATTTTTTTGTATGTCTCTCCAATTTTTATTGTTTTTTTTAAAGTTTTTTTGCCTTCTTAGTCGGAATAAATGTGTTACGTTTAGGGCTGTAATTCGAGTTGAGTTGAGGTTTTGCTTATCAAGTTCGAGTTTTTTTTATCAAGTAAAGTCGAGCCTAAAAATTAGCGAGTCCAAAAGTTATGTTCGAGTTCGACTCGAATGGTAAACGAGTCGATTTCGAGTTCTTAACGAGCATTCTAGCTTATCGTGTTTTTTAATGAGTTTTTCGAGTTTTCATGCTTATCCAATTTTTTTGAGTTTATCGAGTTTTGAATGAATTTTCAAAAAAAATTATTTAACCTTTTTCTCAAATTAACCTAAAACATTTCTTTGACTACTAAAAATTACAATAAACTTTCAAAAAAATATCAAATAATATGGTTATGTGAATTGTTTTTAAATTTATTCATTTTAATATAATACATATATCACTTAATGAAATATTTACATAGTTAGCATATTAAGCAAAAATGATGAGATATAAGAACGTATTATGATTGTAATGTAGTTACTTAAACCCGTAATCAACCGTCTGATACAAATATTAGTAAACGTGTTGTGCACAATTAAATAACAAATAATATGTAAATAAAGAGAACTAATAACTGATAATGAGGATGACGATGATGATAATAATAATAATAATAATAATAATCTATTTAATTTTGTACATAAAAATAATTATATAAACTTATTATAAGAATATATTATTCAATATATGTTAATCTCATAATAGAATTAATTTATTTATTAATTTAACAAATATAAAAAATAATAACTATAATAATATGAGAAACAATAACTAATTAGTGATTTAAAATATAATTTTAATAACATATAAATATATAAATATGTAATAAAATTTATAGAAAAAAAAATTATCGAGTTCGAGTCGAGCTGAGTTCGAGCTTTAAAAAACTCGACTCGAGTTTTTTATAGAGGCTAAAATCTTGTTCGAGCTTGAAAGTGATTCCGAGTCGAGTTTGGGTTCTAGCTGCTTCGAATTACGGCCCTAGTTACGTTGATGGTTTGATGTTATTTTAAACAAATTATATGGAGCTGGTCTATTGGTATTTGATTTACCTGTGTTGATGTCATTCCATAAGTTTTTTGGAACGGCGGAGACCTTTCACACTTTATAAGTTGGATTTAATAACTTACTAGGGTTGTAGGAGGTAGTTCAAATTGATTATGTGCTGCCCCTTTTTTTTAAAATTATCTGTAAGAATTCCTGGATCCTTTGTTAGTCTGTACTCTTATGTTTTCTCGCTCAAATATATATTCAAGATCATGTATGATCAAATATATATTTATCTATTTTGTTTTTGTACTTAAAAAGGCCAATTATATTTATCTATTTTGTTTTTGTTAGCTTATTTAGTCTCATTTTTCATTGTATTTCAACCCTAAGGTATATGAGTAATTTTTATAAATTCTTATAATGAAAGGATTATGGTCTTTTCAAACAAATATATCCAAGTGTACAGAATTACCTGGATGTTTTACCGTTGATATTATTACTTGTTTGTTCACAAATGACTTTCTTATTTCGGACTACCATATTAATTATATTTTGGACTGACCATACTAATTACTACAATAATCTATAGATCGTCTAAAAGGTGACAATGTGACATGTCAACACAATGTATAGTATGTACATGTGTGCTTTACAAAGACAAAGGAGGTGATGTCTACTTACTAATATGAATCCTAACCAACTATTTTTTTATGCATAAAGTTCAAAATTTAATATCGAAGTTTCCATATCTAATGTTGTGTTTGGTTGGGGAGAATGGAACAAAATGAAAGAAATTAAAGTACACGTGTGCCTTACAAAGACAGAGGAGGTGATATGTACTTATTAATATGAATCCTAACCAGCCAATTTTTGACGCATGAAGTTCGTAATTTAATATTGGAGTTTCCACATCTAATATTGTTTTTGGTTGGGGAGAATGGAATAGAATAAATAAGATTTAAGTCAAATAATGGAGGTTAGAGGGAAGATTAAAAGAAATGAGTAGATGCAAATTTTCTATGATGAGAATTGTAAGAAAAATGGGTATGGAGTATTCTTTCTCCAATTAGAGGGTTTGAACTCTAGTTTAGGTTGTTGGGAATGTAATGGAGGAAAAAAAAATGAAAATTTTGAATATCTACCCAAATCATAGTTCAAATTTCATTCCATTCCCTCCATTTTCATTCATCCCAACCAAACATAACAGTAAGAGTTACAGGATGTAAAGTTCAAATATTGATGCGTTAGAAGTCCATATTTGATCATATTTTTTCGTGAGATATTAAGATTTACATTTACAAATTTCTTGTACAATTCTTATATTTCTTCAAATTTTCTGCCATATCTCATATGGAAGTTGTATTACGTTGATGGTTATTTTATAGACAAATCATACAGAGTCTATCAAGTACCTTTAGATTTACTTGTGGTGTTGTCCTATAAATTTGGTTGGAAGTGTTGAGGCCTTTCGGACTTCCTTGAATTCTATTGCTTTTGGTAAAATTTAAAAAATTAAATTAGAAACTATAATATAGAAAGACCAAAATTGTATATGGGTTAGCTAAACTTGCGTATGTTCAGAAGAAAAGCAGCTATGTTAGACCAATAAAACCTGTAGCTCAAATCAATGTATGGTTCATAATTGCGATCCAAATTAAATCCAGAGTCTCAGGTAAACCCGTTTCTAAACGCCACTAAGAATAATTAGATATATGTGAGTTTTGTGCACTTATCTTATGCTTGTATAGACACCCAGGATCCCCAAATGCACAAATAAAGATAGGCTCCCAGAAATAGAATGCATGTCATAAATTTATATTTACTGAAATTTAGATGCAAGTTGATTTTGTCTTTGTACAAAAGAAAATTGACATTTATAAATATTTTTTGGCAGGCTGCAAATGCTTTAAAGACGGAGGCAAAAAGAAGCTGGCTCATGATGTTTCTGATGTGCTTTTGTCTTTGCTCTTTAATCATCAGTTAAATCCGCTATAAGGCTATAAACAATTAAATCTATAAAATCTTTATAGTACGTGGTAAGTTATAGTCGGTGCTCAAGGAAGTGTAATGATTAATGGGGATGAATTTGAAAGATAATCTCCAATTAGAACATGTTTGGACTTAGTAGAGTAGATACACGCCGGGTAACAAAATTTCCATAATTAGAAAAACAAGGGTAGAAATTCCCTATTATCTTCTGAAAAGGGTGATTATAGGTTGTTTTTTTTTTGTATTCACGTTGCTTACACATCCAGTTTAATGGAAGATGACTGTTTGTACTGAAGCTTCACCAGTTGTTATTGCACGTTGGTGAATGATTGAAAATTAAATTAAAGTTGAAGTTAATATTGTTTACATTTTTGGAGATGAAATTTTTAAGAAAATAAAAGGTGACTACTGACCATTTATGATTGGTTATTTATCATCGTATCGATTGGATAGGTTCTAGTTTAAATTTTGTACAGAGATGAGGAAATGCATTGGAACCTAGTTATTTATATACAAAATATTACAATTTTTAGTTGCATTCGCAATTAGTATAATTTATCTAACCAAAATGGAGTATAATTATCACTTCGCACAATCTCTAAATTTGTTTATGTTAGACATTATAAACAAATTACTTGTCAAGTTGCTAATTAATATTTGCCTCAATATAATTTTCCAATAGTAATAATTGTTATTTTAGTAGTTTGTGTTAAAAGTAACTGAATTTCGGATATTGATATATATATGCATCTGAATTGGGTGTGGATATGCATCTGAATAATATTTATATGTCTATACATATCACTCACTATATTTTGTCATGCACTAAGTCGGGGTATTCACATAAACAACTTCCTCAGTCCCTATGTTTGGTTTATATTATCATCATCAAATATTGCTTGGTTTGGTTTATATTATCATCATCGAATACTAGGATTGGAAAAAATTATTTTTTTTTAACAATTTCATTCATTTATCGAGTTTGTATTATTCAAAATTTTCCTATATCCTCTTTTTTTATCTGGAAGAAATTAATTATAACCAAAACACATACCATTTTACTTAAAGTTAATAATTACTAATTTTTTATTATCAAAAGTCAGAATTTGTTTCTTGCTCCATCTCTAGTCAATTAGTAATATTTGAAAATTCAAAATTTAAAAGTAGCAACAATTTGTAAAGCTCAAAATTTTTCATTAACCGCTTCACTCTAGAATTGAAAACAATTTCACCCAAAATTTGTTTCCCGCGAAATTCAAATCCAAAAGTTTCTCAATTTTGAAACTCATTTCACTTCCCGGGTAATTTCCCACCTTGAAAACCCCTCTTTTAACACACCAAAACCATCATTTCCCATTCATTTAAACCCTAAAAACTGTTCCTAATTCACAAATTCTCATCAAGAAATGGAAAACAATTTCAAAGATTTGCCTCCCCTGAAAAGATTCATGCTCATCCAACAACAACAAGAGCTTCAACTCAAGTCTCTCCCCGCGAAAAAACGCAAACATTTCACCACTGATTCATCGCCACCGCCTACTTATTCTCTCCCCGCCAAGAAAAGGGTCTCTGCTTTTTGCCCTTTCGACCTCAATCTTGAGTACCCTTTTTCAGAAGAAGATGAATTAGCCCAAATTGACAAACCCCACGAAAAAAATCAAGAAAATCAAGAAAATGGTGATAATGTTGATGTTGATGATGATGGGATCATTTGTGCTGTTTGTCAAAGCACTGATGCTGATCCGTTAGACCCTATTGTGTTTTGCGATGGTTGTGATTTGATGGTTCACACTACTTGCTATGGTAGTCCATTGACTAATGGTGTGCCAGAAGGTGATTGGTTCTGTTCAAAGTGTTTGGTTACTACAAGAACAGCAATAAGGTCATTTCGTGTTGTCTTTGTCCTGAAACTGAAGGCGCGATGAAGCGCACTGTTGACAAAAATTGGGCTCACATTGTATGTGCTTTATTTGTTCCGGAAGTGTTTTTTAAAGATTCAGAAGGGCGTGAAGGGATCAATTGTACTGAGGTTCCTTCGAGAAGGTGGAGGAAGAAATGTTATGTTTGTGAATCGATGAAAGGGTGTGTGATCGATTGCTCTGAGCCTAAGTGTCCATTGGCTTTTCATGTTACATGTGGATTGAAACAAGAGCTTTGTATTGAGTACAAAGAAGGGAAGGGTAAGGGGGCTATTGTTGCTGGTTTTTGTAAAACTCATACTCATTTGTGGACTAAGGTGATCTGCGTGTTTATGTTTTTGTGTAATGTTTACGCGATAAATTTAAATTGTTACGTAACTTTGAATGTTGTTTTTGTTTGCAGCAACAGCAATCAGGGAAGTTCAAGATTGTTGCAAGAGACGAGGACAAGAAGAACTTGTTAGGAGAATCTTAGATTCCTTTGAAGAATTCTAGGATATACTTCTTAGTTTTGCAGTCTTTTTTATTTTGTTTTGTAATGAATAGAGTTTGATCTTTTCAGTTTTAATTATTTTATATAGCAGTTGCTGTTCTTATTAATTACTATGATTATGCTAGTATGATTGACGGTTTGACACCCACACAGTCACACACACATGATAGTATTATCTAGCAATGTCAAGTAATATACTCTAAATTTTGCATTGGCAAGGTCCATTTGAGCTACAGATGGAGGTAATGAATATTGATAGTATTTCCTCTATCTCAAAATAATTATTTTTTATTTTTATTTTTGTTAGTCAAATTGACCGATTTTTAACTGAATATTATACATAATATATAATTAAGAAAAATTAAAAATTATATTATTAAAATATATATTTAATAAATTTTAAAATGTATTTTTCAGTTTTTTAAAAATGAAAAAGAATAATTTTTAATTTATGATTAAAGTTGGATTAATTTAACTGCATAAAAATCAAAGAAAAAATATACTGTGAGATGGAGGGATTCATGGGCCGCTATCCGAAGGCCTAAGGGACAAGAAAATATTCTTCATAGTAATAAAGCCCAAAACATGTGTATAAAGCAGCACATTAAACTAGATTAAGATCTTGAATTGCAAAGTTGGGCTGGGAGCAAGAGTCCACAAATTCATCTTCTTTTTACTTCGACTACAACTCTCATCTCATGCCCATTGTTCTAAAAATCGTGGATTAATCTTTATTTGATAGTTTATTGAACTGATTAAATTCTCGATTATTCAATTAATCAATTTGATTAGTGCCGATTCATCTGATTAATCATTATTCTGTGCCTTCACTGTCTAAGTCCGATTTCCGCTTTTTACAACACTGCAAATCATAGGTAATTTTTGAACTGATTTCAGTCTAAAAAATTCTTTTTAAAAAAAATATGTCTCCTACATTTTTAAAAAAAATTGTTTTTTAAGTTCTATAGAAGCAGTTACAGGTTTTATTATTATATTTTCTTAAAAATATTATTTTTATTTATATTATATCTCAAAACACACCGTCATAAATATTACCTAACAGATTTGATTTCGAAGAGCACAATAACCTGTACAATATTTTGGTCAATGCTTTACTAGACTAATGATATTTAATTTTTTCTTAAAATTGAGAAAAGAATATCATCAAAATTCAACACACCCTATAACAATATAATTCAAAAATCAAGGAGAAGTAAGAATGCGAATGAGCTGGTGGAAATGAATGCAAAAGTGAAAATCAAGTGAAAAATATATTTGATGGAGCCCATAAATATATAGACACACAAAATGCACATGTATATATGGTCATTGCACAATGAAATTAAATTGGTAGGACCTTAAAAATCAAAATAGAAATCTTAGCACAGCCTTTTTCATGACACCCTATGCATGCCTGATACATCTGATACTGCATTATTGTTCATTGGATTAATAACAAAAAATATACTTATATATAAGTGGCCCGTATATAATTACAGATTTATTAGTGGTAGGCTTGACGTAAAGTAGTGGCAAATAATATACGAGATCGCATGTTGGGATGAAAGAGTAGTAGTAGATCTCCCCATATACATTTAAGCAACCCACATGCAGATGTCTATTTCTTATTTATCACTAATATTTTTGTAGAAATCACTCGCTATCTGCTACTAGTAGTTAGTTATTCATGTGATTCGGTTATGGTTATTTTGTACTCTCGTATATAATTGTCATTGCCTCACCAAATGTGTAACTCATATTTTGCGAAAATACTTATAATTTTTGCACAAATGCCCTCACCGTCACCCTTTTCTAAATAACATAATGTTCGTGAATAAGATCATTCTAGTGTGTGAACGTGAGCACGTTCTAAAAATTAGTATTTTTTTATGAGATGACTAATTTTAATTGGTTAGGATTTTTGTGAATACATGGACCATTATTATTAATGAAAATGGAATTATTAAAAATTTATCAACTCATCAAAACGTAGTTGTTAGTGTATGACATGGGCACACACTAGAAAAACGTAATAATAACAATAATATACTAATAACTGCTACTACTTTGAGAACCAGAGACAATATATTTAGTCCACACGGTACCATTGTCGACAGTTTGTGTTGGGAATCTTGCTGCCCAGCTCGGTCAATTCTGTAGTGATCTACACTGAACTTTGACTAGTAATAAGAGTCAACCCTTTAGTTTGTACTGAGTTGCAACTCGCCGACAGTTTGCATATTTCTACCCAGGGATGAAAGCATGGAACATGGTCTGGAGTATATTCAATATTGTTTTTACCAAGTTCATTTCATTCACAACTTTAAAATGTCAATACTTCGATGGATGAATAAATTTATTAACACAACTGTTCTTGACTATTGATTAAAATCAATATTTATCAACCCGCATTTTTTTTAATGGATTGACAAAAGCTTAGAAGACCGAAAAACCTACTTTTCTTCTCTTTGATATAGAAAACGCGAATAAATGGAGGTATCAATCGATTATATCCGGACCCTTTTTATATATATATAAATTTTTAAATATAAATCTAGTTTCTAAGACTAAACTTAAAGGATGAGGAGGAAAGAAAACAGTAGAAAGTGTACAGGTTAAGTTCGTTCACAATTGAGCATGCATTTTTTAAATAATAGGTTCTCCGAATTGTTGTGAAATACACTTGTGCTGAGTTATACATTGACGACCTTATGTTCGATGCAATTATATATTTGATTCTTCCACGACCGCAAGAATTCATATTTATTATTTATCGGATCGAATTATAATCGATTTATGCAATCCTAGTAACAGATCATTAGGTCATGCGAAAATTCCAAAAAAATTGCGATAGTTAAGCCAAAAAAATTGGATCACACACTCAGTTTGAAATAAAATTAAAATTTGAACTTTTTTTCGATACATGCATGCTATGTTATACAATAAATTAAAATTAGTACATGCATGCTCTGGACAGATCATTAAACACTAATTTTATGAATTTTACTCATTTTAATTGATGAGATTTTTGTGTATACACGTATCCATCATTATTATTAAATAGAAGCCTATCAAAATTTTGGCAACTAAATTTATTATAACGTGTGTCCATGTCCATGGGCACAGCAAAAACCGTTTATATTTATTTTGAGCACAGAGTTTGACAATAAAGGTTATTGCATGCTCTGTTATCCAAAAGTAGTTTGAAAAAGTAGAGCAAGGACATTAAAGTTGGGTGGTTTTCAAAGCATTTGATTATGATATTTTAATATTTGTGGTATTGTGTGTATATTGTAACGTTCAAAATTGCTATCTTGTCCACTTCTTCTCAGATTTTATTGCAACAGTCAAATCACATAACCCCATTTTACTCACCTTTAATTTAAACACCTCTGTCTCCTCCTCTGTACATTAGTTGTATTATTCTATGTGATTATATATATGTATAATGTATGTATGTATGTACTGCCACCCCATACCGCCTTAAGACAGAACTGCATTTCTTCTTGTTCTTGTTGAAGTTGTTTTAAGTCATTATGCATCTCCTCTGAGTTGAAGGTAAGATCTATTTTCTTTTTTGTAAATATATGTGTTTCTTGATGGTTTCTTGATATATGCATTAACATTTTGATGAGTTCAATTTCTTGTTTTTGAATTTTTATAAGAATCTTAAAAATTTAAGTTTAGGGTCTGGTGAAGTTTTACATAGTTGCTAGTTTTGTGCTGACATGTGGAGAATCCCTGTGTAAATTTGTGTGTGTGAAGATTTAGTAAAAAGTTGAATAAATTTCTAAAAGGAGGTCTTTTAAGGAGTAATGGTCTGAAATGATGAATCTTTTACCATGTAATATTTTTGTATATTTGTTTTGCTAAATATTTTGAAGTATTTGGTTAGGGTTAAGATATATGTTTTATTGACAGTGAACTTTAACTCTTTAAGCACTGGTTTAAGATTTTTGCAAGTGTTTTCACCATGTGAGCATACATTTTGTTAGTATAATGTTTGCTAATATTTGAATGAGTTGAAAAGGGCATTGGTAGAGAATAGAGATATACTACCCTTTTGCTGTATATGAGATCCAGTGAACATATATGGTTGCAACTTGCAAGTTGTAATGAATGGAACTGCACATCCTTTTAAATGAATCATGAAAAGAGAGCAAAGAGTAGTACTTTTTCCTCTGTTCGAGAAAGCATGCACCCCCAAGATCAATAAATTAATTAGCTTTCCATTGCTTTTGTTCCTGTTTTGAGGGAATCTCTAAAGAGCCCTCTGACAAGATAGTTCTATTAGTATTACCACTAAACTTGACTTGATTAACTTCACTTTATACACAGTAATTGTCATATTTACTTTCTTTTTTTTTGATTGATAGTATCATTGAGATGGAATGAAATAATTGAAGTATTTACACCAAAGTTTCTTGGTTCCTCAAATATCGAGGGAATCGCACATCCTTCAATTAGTTTTATTGATTTTCCCATGGTCAATCTCTTTGATGTATTTATGGTTGAAATTCGGTATATTCGATGTATTGCATATGTTACTCGTATTACTCATGGGAGCCTCAAAATTTAGAAATGCCTTCATCGTTATTATATGTGGGAAATCAAGATGTGTTAGGACTAGCTCCCCACATGATAGGTTTTAAAAGTGGAATTTAATAAGTTTGTTAGAGTCATTAGAGGTGTGTTTTATTTCACTTGCAAAGTCACAATCCTGAATTCCTGAGATTTTAATGCCCTGAACCCTCAGATTATGTGAAGCATTGGATCACTCTGCAATCCTAATGAAGTTCAAATTTTTATTAAACTACGATATCATGAATAGAACTGAGGAAATGGTTAGTTCAGAGTACAGTGTGTTCCTGGTTTATGCCTGAAAGTTGTACCCTGTTACTGATTTTTCCACAACTGTAACAATCTTATACAAACCTAAGATACATAAAGAGTCTAGTAATAATAGCAAGATGATATAATATTATACTGAGAAATTTAATATTTCCAGTCTGGCAACAATCTTATGTGCAAGTTTAGTATTTGCAGTTTGTAGTCTGTGGACAGATTTTATATTTCTGAGAAATTTAATTGGAAATAGTTAATTTGGAATGTGGAACTTGTTTGATATTTGAAATTGAATTTTTGGATGGACACTTTTTACCCCCCCCCCCCCCCCCCCCCAAATAAAAAACATTCCTTGCCTGTCTTGATAAAAAATTAAAATAAGTGATAAAGGATGCTTAGCTCGTAGTAAAGAAAATGCTTTCTAATTCTTTATGCTATACACCTATACATGGTCTTGGAGAACTGCATTTGTCTAGCCCTTATATGCAATATAGAAAAATAAATGCTGGCAGTATCTCAATCTTATCAGACTAAATGAAATAATAATCCTGTTTAACAACTTTTTTCTTGCTTTTGCAGATTTTGAAGATATTTAAGCTTATTTTATTTTTCTCTATACGAGCTAATTGCATCCAAGATACCAATGTCGAAATTAAGGTTAGAGATATCTCTTTTTTGCATATATAGATAATAGATCTCCTTTTCCTGGATGGCCGGAGGGAGACCCAGATGTATTTGTGTTTGTACTTAATCTCATTGTTCCGGAGCCACACATATTATGATGTTTGGACAAACATTTTGGGAAGAGTAGACCAATGTTTTCTTTGACATCTAAAAATATCACCAAGTGACCTTCTTAACTATGTTCAACATCGGCCAAGTTCTGTCATCTAGAAGATGCATGTTATTTTGTTGATTCTAACAAAAGCACATAAATGTTGTCTCTTCTGGTCTAACTGCAAAATAACAGTGTGTATCTCTAGCAAATCTGATATCTTTGTGTGACAGGGCATCAGAATTTCCTCAAAAGAGCCCGAAGCTGGTTGTTGATCGCAAAGTTCTATCTCATCAAATGAAGGCATCATCTTTATCCTCTGAAGGGAGCCCTAAGCTTAAGGATCGTCGTTCCCCAAGAGGTTCTCAGTCCGATCCTCCTGTAAATCAAAAGAAACTGGGTACCCGTATTGCAGGTTTGGAATCTCAACTGGGGCAAGCACAAGAGGAGCTGAAGATGCTTAAAGATCAGTTAACTTCAGCGGAGGCTGCAAAGAAAGAAGCTCAAAGACAACTCGAGAATAAAACCACAAAACCAAAAACAGAAGAACAGGAGAAGAAGACTATAAAGCTGAAGAAGGAAGCTCAACAGAAACTGCAGAAGAAGTCCGGAAAGGTAATCAGTCCAGAGTCCGAGAAAGTCCTAGAAGAGTATTCCCATCCTAGCGAAATCCAAGTATCCAAAAAAACAGACCTTCCTGTACATGTAGATGGAGATGTTGACGTCGATCAATTGGAAACTGATGTATTTGAAGTTCAAGTTGAAAAAGCAACTGTTGAAGCTAAACCTGAGTTTAGCCAACCAACTGAAGAAAATGAGCTGAATTCCAAGGTTGTTTGTTTGACAACAGAATCACCGATTCTTGAACCAGAGAATCCACGAATTGATGAATTGGCTTTGAGGAATGATGAGATAATCTCACTGAAAGCCAAGTTGGAGCTGAAGGAGAAAGAACTAGAAGTTTTCTCCCAAAGCAACGAAAACTTGAAAGTAAAGCTCAGCGATGCTAATTCGGAAGTATTGTCAGCTCGTGCGAAGGAAGAAGAAATGACATTGAGGTTGAAACAAGTTGCGGAAGAACTAGAAACAAGTAAAGGCACTGTAGCGAAATTAACTGAGAAGCTTGGAGCTGTAGAAGGAGCAAAAGAAATGCTGGAAACAGAAATGAAGAAGCTCAAGGTCCAAACAGAGCAATGGAGGAAGGCAGCTGATGCTGCTGCAGCAGTCTTAGCAGGAGACGTCGAAATGAATGGCAGAAGAATATCTCAGAGGTGTGGATCAATGGATACACACTATTATGAGCCAGCAGTTGGTGGATATGCTGGTTTTGTAGGCTCTCCTGGCTTAGGTGGTAATGAGTCAGATGATGGTTTTGGAAATGGGAAGAGGAAAGGTTCGAGTATTAGAATGTTCGGAGACCTGTGGAAAAAGAAGGGTCAGAAATGACACCGGGAGTGAAAATGGACTTTGAAAAGCTCATTCATTGTTATGCTAATAGCTAGAAGTCTAGTCTGTCAAAGATTTTGAATGTCTTTAAATTCAATGAGAACACTGTGTGCTATAAGCTGAGTGAGTGGTTATTACTTATGAGTAGTTTGCAATAGAACTTTGGCCTCTTGCTAGAGGCTTGTTCAGCTCTCTTCCCATGTTAATAGTGCAACATTGCAAATGATGAATTTCTATTATTAGAAGCTCTTTTTGCAACACTTTTTCATATTGCAAGTGATAACAGACTTCAACATCTTGCATATAACCCGGGTTAGAGCCGAGTATCCTGACCGACTAGACTACAACGTATCATATCCAAAACTCGGCATAATTATAGAAAAATGGTTTTTTGTACGTTTCAATGTGGATAAAGATTAGAATATGACAGAAAACATAACTTATTACCATCATTACATTTCATATGATTATTTTTAAAAAATAATTTTAAAATTCAAGATGTTTAAAGTTATGGATATGGTCTTTTAACTATTGTGCATTTGTACATACTTGCGAAAAAAAATACTATAACAAACAAATTTTGTCGTTTATGCATTTTGGAATATTTTCTTTTTATATTCAAGTGATGTGTACAAGTACTGCATTGCTCCTCTTATGTGAAATATGTGCAACAGAGAAAAAGATTCCATCTCTTACAGCTGTCATACAAATAGGAGCACAACCTAATACACTCATAGTCGTGACATGTTCGATCATGTTAGTACTAACTAAGAAGGATTGAAATGTAGAGACTGCAATATATATTGACAAGGGATTAAAAATGTAAAAAGGACAAGATAAAACAAAATTAGGTAACAGAGACTTTTCCATCTTTTATGGGATATCTTTATGTAAAAGTGTAAAACCAGCTAGCTATACTTGAATAAACCTTGTGTTTTTATATCGAATATCAGCAATGTCACCTTTCAAACCACAAAAAAACTTTTTATGAAAATAAGAGTAAATGTGATGCGGGTATCGTGTGCACTGTTATCTGTCGTTTAGGGAAGTGGAAATCTATATTATTACGGTATTTGTATGAGGCTGTAATTTTCTGAAATAGGCACAATCTGTTATCAGCTGGCTAGCCTTGACTTGTACGCAGATCTTTTGTAGTCAAACCAAGTAAACTCCTTGTACAAGCTGTTGTCATTTCCTTCCTTTAGTGAAGGCAATGAAGCTATATAAAATAAATAAATATTATATATATAATATTTATTATTATAAATAAATATTTATATTACAGGTTTAAATTACATGAAGACCCGTATTTAATTAGAGATTTGGAGACTACTTAAGTTCTGTGAATATAATATTACATAAAAAACATTACAAAACGATTTTTTTGTAAATTTTCAATAAAACAGTGTTCTTTGTAGAATTTTAATATATATATATATATATATATATATATATATATATATATATATATATATATATATATGTTTGTGTGTGTATGTATATATGTATATAGGAAGTTGCTTAAATGAGAACCCAAATTATCAAATTAGAGTGAGAACTGAGAACCAATCTCAACCCCATATTTTATATACCCATATTAAGACTCCGTTTGGGAATACTGTTGAAAACTGATGTACTGTGGAAAAAAATGTTGGTAGAAAAAGTGTTGTTCAAAATTGTTGTGCTGCTAAGAACAACTACAATGGGAGTGCTAAATAAAGTTGCTTAAAGTGACAAATCATCAATAATATTATTATTTTATTTTTTCTTTCTTCAATAATATTTTGACACACTTTCTAGAAAATTTTATTCCAATAATTGACACTCAAAATTGTCAATATTTGATATATGTATAACACATAAATGTTTATGACTTTAACGTGATGTTACACATTTTTAACATTTGGGGAGGGTGCCAAAAGTTGTCAACTTTGGTTAGCACCCCTCTCACTCCAATGAAGTGCTAACAAGAATGTTATGTCATTTGACACTTTGACACTCCATTGGAGATGCTCTAATGGGTAACAACCCTTCTTTCTATTATATAATTCTCTATCTAGCTTAACTTTATATGTATATATTATTTTATAACAAATATAATATTCAGTAAATAATTCTTTTTAGTTGTAAAATTACAATTTTTTTAGTTCTAATATGCACAAATGACAAAGTATTTACCAAGTGAGCAGTTCCATTATCACTAATATTATTTAACTCCAGTACAACAGAGAAGTGAAGAGACAATGGAGAAACAAATACAATAATGATGACAAACCATACACCACTCGACAATTCCATTTAAAGTGCCATCTCATTTATTTGAATGGTTGCAGTAACTAATATTTCAAGGAAAAATCTATGATATGCTGTGTCAATTGCTAATCAATGCATGACAATAATGCATGCTTGGATGATCTCTATAACATCAATTAGTTTCCAATCTAAATCCAAGTGGAAAGAAAATGTACTAGACGACTTTTTAAACGAACCGCTCAATATGAGCATCTGCCCATATATCAGTCTATTTTGTTACCACAATTATATCATAAAACCAGTCAATAGTTGAGATCAAAGAATTTTGGCTCCCTAAAGTTAGGCTTTTAAATTTCTCATCTTGTTTCCACAGTTCTACCCTACCACAGCATTTCTTCGGGGGGTCATATTCCTCTGTCAGTCTCTTGTTTCCTGTTTTGTTGGAAAAAAGATTAAAATATGGTAAATAAATTTTCTCAACATGCAATTGGCTGACACTATAAATAACCAAAAACTATCAAATACAATTACTTATTCATTTATCAATTCTACGATAAAACTTGGGGCTCATTGCTATGCTACAATACAACAATTTCAAAAATTAAAAATACACGAAATTAGATATTACCTTTCGAGCCAATTATGGTCTTGACCAACTTTGATAAGCTTTAGACATATGGAATTTTGTTAAGGCTGGAAACATTGCATCTTTTGCAGAAATATAAAGTGCATCGTACAAGTCTGTGTAAATTGTGGGAAAGAAGCCCCCAAGTGCTGCTTCAATCTCATTTTGGGACAGGAATGTCTTCAAAACAAGTAAACAATAATGATGGTTAGCAAAAAGTTTATTAATCCACTACTTTAGTAATAAGAATGAAAATAATCTAGTAATTTATTAATAAATGAAAGTCAAAAGTAATTTTTAACTTACATTTGCCCTCGTCCTCGACAAGCAATAGTAATTATCATTGAAATGATTGTAGCAATCAGTGCAATAACGAACTAATGCGCAAAAGCTGACCGTTGTACTTCTTAACATTGTACTTTGACTTCAATGAATGTGATTTACATAACATTTCCTGAAATAGATTTTGACAAACACTAACATCAATCTGTAAGCTCCAATCCAAACCAGTTTTCTTTCCATAAGAGGTCTGTTCGACATGGGTATCGATTTTTTCTGCAGAGAGAACATCCTGTTTTATCAAGTTGTTAGTGTCCTTTATAATTGCAGTTTTTTCCTCACTCGACTAAAAAAATGGTTGGTTAATTAACCAATAAAATGGGATATAGTCCCTGAAAAAAAAAAATCTCACTTCAAGCCAATGTAAAAGAGATATATCTAATTAAGTAAAAGTAACCAAATGCAATTATAAAATCCTTACAATTTATCATCAGTTACGAATTGGAATATGAATTTTAAATCCCGAGGAAGATGGTAAGAATCGTCAAATTCCAATTCTAGGAAAGGAAGGGTAAGAACCTCCAACATAAGACCGATCAGATTCAACAAAGCATGTTTTTCAGTCACTTCTTTATCCATAGAAGGGAGGAGCTTTCCTTCTCCCTTTGCACTAACAAAGAACTCACAACCTCTTTCATCCAATGAATTTAAATAGATCATTCCATGAATGAGATCCCTAAAACATAATAAATATGGTCAAACTTACATAAAAATTCAAGTATAATTCAAGTAACGATATGTAGAAATTCCCGCAAAGTCCTACTATATGGAGCTAATTAAAACAAATAAATGATAATATAACTACTAATTTAAATTTATTCAACACTAATACTACTTATCCTAATAATCATGAATAGATTGAAACATTGGCCTAAATATCACATTTTGAGCTAAATATCATAAAATAATGAGACTTGAAGTGGAGCTTATAAATTAAACTAATATCACTCTCACATTCACAATTCGTTCATACTCTTTCTACAAAATTATAAACATGCCTCTAAACATATATATATATACACACACACACAGATACACACACATATACAACGAATACACACATAGCAAGCAGAGCGACCAAATATTGTTATAGCAATCACTAAAAGAAAATATTTCTTACCTAAAAATACTAGTAAATTCCTTCGAGACGTGTTTCCACCATTCAGAACGACTGCTATTTGAATGGAAATCAGCTGATACTTGAAAATGAGAACGAACATGCTTTAAACCTTTATCCATGATTAACATGGAATTGTCTACTAAATCTGTAACAGTCACAATGTATGGACTGTTACAAGATATTTCGATTAGGTTATCAATTTTGCTTATCTGTGATGGGCTTGCTTCAATAAAAAGTAGTGCAGTAGTATAATGGAAGCTACTTTTTGTTCCCTCATAGAATCTCAATCCCAATCCCTCCTCGCCTGTACGAGTTCCAATACAAAACCTAACATCAAATGAAGATCTCAATTCATGTGGGTATGCAACCTTCGATTTTGATTCCACTCCTATGATCACCCCTTTCTCTTCCTCTCCAACCCCTTTATCATTCTTTTTTTTTTGGGGATTTGCCCTTCTTTTTGGGCTCCTTCTTCTCCGCCTTGTTGATACTTTCTTCCAAGTCTTTCGCCCAAGCTTCTACATCTCCTTTATAATTTTTGTCAATTAAATCGTTTAATCTCTTCCTGTTCTCTTCCTCGTCCTCCTTTTCTGCTTTTCTCTTTGCTTTTCTCTCCGCTTCAATAACTTGTAACTGCAATTTGATGTCCTTAATATTTTGCTCAAGCTGCTCCTCTTGCTTGTCCATGGTGGTCGGCAAACTTCGAATCCTATTTTCACATTCAAGTTAATAACATATTTACATCCATTACATTTATAACTGAATAACAGTATAAAACATATCAATTTAATCGCTAATTCTCTATTCCTCTTCAACTTAAACACACACACACACGATATAAACTGATGATCCCTGAGTTGTCTATACCGAAATATAACCAACTTATCAAATACAACAACTCCAAAACTACACTGACCTACTAAGCACACCATTCAAACTACCGCAGCTACAAACTATCAATTCCACATATACACATAAACATACCATCCTCTTACGTCGCATAAACACTAGAAAACAAAACCAAACATCAATTCAAATAAACTCAACCACAATTCACAATCAGCTACAGCATACACTAAAACACAGTTATAAACCCTAGAAATCAAATTATTACATGAAGTACAACTACAAATCGAAATTAAACACAATAAAACATACCATTCTCATACGTCACATAAACCCTAGAAAACAAAACCAAACATCAATTCAAATAAACTTGACCACAATTCACAATCAGCTATAGCACACGCTAAAACACAATTATAAACCCTAGAAATCAAATTATTACATGAAGTACAACTACAAATCGAAATTAAACACAATAAAACATACCTTTATGTATGAAAGGTTTTCAGGTGAAGTGAACGAGTAATGTATGTTTATACGTATACGAACATGTATGTATTTTACTTAGAGATTCAGGGGAAGATGTGTGTAAAATGGAGCGCGTGAATCGAGGGAGGTGTAAGGCTGGTTGTTTTGCTTATTATAATCTCCTTTTTATTGTTATTATTATTATTATTATCAAAATAGTATTCAATTAAGATTAAAGTTTGACATGGCAAAAAAAAAGATGTAAAGTTTGAGCTATTCAATTCGAATTTTAATTTAAAATTTAGAATATTCAATTCAAATTTTAAATAAGAATTTTGAATTTATAACTATTCAATTTTAATTTTAGTTATTTTTTTAAATCTCATAATATTTAATTTTTTTAATACTGAATTTTTTTTATAAAATCATGGATTATATCATATTTTTATTTATTTTTTCTCTCTTGACATCTCACCAAAATATAAAAAAAATTACTAGATTTATGATCAATTCTGCATAAATTTTATTAATTTACATTAAATTTTAAATAAAATATAATCGATAAAAATCTATAATTTTAAAATAATTCATATAAATTCGAATGGGATACATCCCTTCAGTATTATGATCGGTAGTGAATTTTTTTTTGTGATCTTTGTTTGAGACAACAAAGTATGTGGTGGGGCTCGCAACAGTTGGCTCAGTTGATTAAAGTGAAGAATATCATTTTTTTGTCACATGTTCGAATCTCACGGGAGATGTCATCTTGGTCAGAGTCTGTCGCACCGTGGGTTTACCCGATGCGCATCTAAAAAGTAGCGGCCGCAGGTTTTAACAATAATAAAAAAAAAGTATGTGGTGGGGTGGGTATTTTCGAGTAAAATTCTAACAAACATTACACAGATCTATCAAGATATTTTAACCATAAAACCATGTTTAGATTAATATACCAGAAAGTAAATTGCTATGAATCTGGAATATAATAGATTAACAAATTATTGTTCATACATTTTTACACTGTCACCGCTTTAAAAGTTTGCTTCAAGCCACTACCATGGACCTAACTATATAATTTTATAATGCAGGGCTCTAGGTAAAAGTAGCTACATTCTATGAGGTTCCTGCTACCATTCATGAGACAATAAGCGAAAGGCTTACACAAAAGACTGCATAAATTACAATGCCAACTTGAGTATCATGTTGTGTCACACTCAACGCCGGTAATATTGCATCATCTACCAGCAATGTCCGCTGATAAATGAAGATCGACTTGCACGGACACCATGAGACCAGCTCTGCACAGGCAGTGTTCCCTCAGACAGATCTGACTAAGAGATGTTTCCCTCCAAGACGAAGATTATCTGTGTCATTTTCATTAGTTTGTTTTGTTGTCACAAGGTACACACAAAAATATTAGTAAATGCAAATTATAGACACCTCACTCATTCGTGGTCTGCGCCAATCAGGGTTACGGATGCATGCAACAGCACATGCAACCATTGAATCTCTTCACTATTATAATTTTCATCTAGTCCAGGATCAGGCAAGACCATGAAATTCTTTAGTCTCTAGAGCCTTAGTAAGCAAAGGCCTGGCCTATAAACCTTATTCAAAAAGGACGTATGTAAATGAATGCAACAGAAGATTATATTTATGATTAGCCAAGTGTCACTCCAGTAGGAGGGGGGAAAAGAGTCTAAGAAAATGCTGATTTTTTGTTATACCTAGATCACTTCTTTTGGCCATAACAACGAATTATTGATTATTATTGACAAAAAATGGTTCAACAAGAGTTAAATGCATTGTACCCAAGGAACTAAAAAATTCGTTTGTCAAAGGATCTCTTTTATTGAGCGGGTTTCATCCAGTAATATGCTCCAAAAGAATAATTACATAGAAGAATGCCTCTGCTTTCTCGGATGCTCTCCTGCTTGTTGCATACTCTGTAGCAAGGTCCTCTGCATATAGTGAACATGAAAGAAAAAGTTTGATACTGCATATAGCTCTATGCCTATGGCCCTATGCTATTGATATTTTATAATTCTATATTCTATCTGGTTGAGTGGAAATGGAGTGAGAAAACCAAGAGAACTAGAGGTGAAAGAGAAGGATGTAGGTAGTGACAGGAAGTAACGAGCCTTACGTGCAAGTTGCAAATCAAAATTAAGCACAATATATAATATATAGCTCCTGGTGCACAAAAAGAACTTGCTATTACTTCCCCTTACATGTCACATGTATACATGGAGAGGACAAAAGGAAGAGAGAAAGCCAATACAAATCAGTATAAATGGAATTATTTGATGGATGTAAAATAGTACTCAAGATTAACTTTGCATACCCAAAAGGTAAGCCTTCACTCGCACTCGATGCAAGCGAGCCCTGAGATTTCCATACAAACTGACACACAACTGTAGAGACGGGCGTGTGGTCGACGCGTTGGGAGTACCTATTGATGGAAGAGAATTAGACATGACTACTATGACTTCTCCAGAATGGGTCCTTTTGTCGAACAGGAGTAATTTGGGCTAATCAAAACAGTGGAACTCCCCCTCCGAGAACCGTAGGTGTCAGACGTTTACACTACAACGTCATGTTGCCGACTCAAGCTAAATCTGAAGTCGTTATAACAAGGGAAATATATATATATATATATATATATATACATACATAGACACACGAAAACTTTCCAACTTAGTCAACTTCCTAATGCTGCTTCAATGGGCATTACTACAGTTGCTCAATCGAATTTGTGGTGGGATAACATTCCAAGGCATAGGGTTGCCGTGAACACCAGGTAAATATAATATCTATGGCAAGTGCCGAGGTGATGGTGTATCATGAGGTGCGTCCGATAATAAAAATAGGTAGATCTTATATTAGAAAAAAAACAATATTAAACATCAAATTCTTAAACCAACAGCAAAACACTGAAATAAGGGAACATAAGACAAACAACCCACTTGTGACATCTTTATTCTTTGCGACCGACTGGTTTCATGAAAAAATTTATTAATTACAACAATATGCATCACTCCCATTCCACTCAACATCTCATTGTTGAAACATATACTTCACATTAAAAATATATGCTTGTAATTCCCCCCAACGGATCATATATACATTATTCAAAAGATAAATGTATATATTCGTATATAAATCTCACCATTCAGAATCTAAAGGAACAGCATTTTTCCTTTTTCTGTAAAAAATTATCAAGGCTGTAATAATAGCAACAAGAATAGCAGCCACTGGTATTCCAATAATGGTAATTGACTATTAAATCCATCCTTGCTGAACTCGCAAAATAATTAAGAGACAGGGATTTTGAAGCTTTATAGTTGGCGTTTATGAACAACAAAATTGACCTAGGTGACAAAAGGCTGTGGAGGTGACAAAAGTTCAGCAGCAGTGTGGGAGGGTGGCATATTAATTTGTGAGAACAATTGGAATCTAGACTGATAAGATACGGCGGTGGGGTGATGCCACTGTGTGAAGATAGGGATGAAGATGGAGACATTGTAAATTAAGGAAACTGGTTGCTAGTTGTTCTTTTTCTTGCTTCTATTCTACGTTGAAATTAAATTTGTGTGTGTCTTAATGTATGTATAAATCCAGTAAAACTGATATAGTGTGTGTGTGTGTGTACGGAATGGTAAAGAAAATAGATATTTGTAGTTAACATATCTATTTATTTTGTGATCGATATATGTATGAGAATGTTGGAATTTTAATATGAGAAATCATATATATTATTTAATTTATTATAATTAATTTCTCGACAAGTGAGCTAACTAGTCGTCTGACTAGTCAGGGCTCGTGACTAGTCCACAACTAATTGACTAGTTATATCTCATTGACTCGGCCCAACTTACCAACGTATGATAATCATAATCACAAGATTATGCTAATTCCATATATACCTTTCAAGAAAACCTTTGAAAACTAATGACATTCATATAATAATAACAAAAACTATTTCTACTATCAGGGACCACAGACTATTTCTACTATTAGGGACCAAACTATTTTGAGATCAACATCTCAGTTCTGAAAATGGTTAATATCTCATATTCAAACGATGGTCAAATGAAAATACTTATATGCAATTCCAATAAAAGACCATAGGTACATAATGTTCACAACTTTGCAAAACAAATAAAATTATAATAAATAGATTTTGTTGCCTTGAATCAAGTGTGAAATATATTCCAAAATAAATGATCAGAACTAGTAGTTCTCTGATCGAAAACCAACACTATCCAACTAAAACTTTCATCTTAGACACTATTAACCTTCATAACATGGACTTTTAGATTACGTCATCATACCCGTGTTGCATCATACCCGTGTCGCATATGACATGACATGAGTGTAAGTATGGGTGTGAGATCTAACTCAAATCCTTCACAATGAAGCCAAATCCTTTCATACTCTTGTAACCAATTCTAAAATGTAATTTAAGGTACTTAAACAACTTGTTTCTGAAATTATTTTAACGAAGTTGTTTTTGAAATTATTATTTTTATTTTATCTCATAAATATTCATATGTAGAAATTTACTCCATGTGAATCATCAATAATAAAAATTATAAAGACGAGGAAGACGAGCGGATGGTTTTATAAAGATTTGAACTATAGTTGTTGATAAGGTTGACCACATGCATTTAGACAAACACAAATGTACAACATATCTTAACACAGATCCTGAATTAAAAGAAAAAAATCTAAAAATGCATAAAAGAATAGTATCTGATAAAATTAAAATAATAATAATAATACACCAAGCTAGTAACCATATAAATAACACCCACCAAAGTTCGTATATCACAATTCACATTTGAAGCTATTTAATTTAACTTAACAAGGTCAATAATTTTATATGGGCCGATCCTTGTATACATATTGTTATCAGTGTATGTTCGGTTTATAGGGCTTGAACCCATGCATCCATTACCAATTCACCTACTTATTTTTGGTATAAATCCAAGCCGTCCTATTTTTTTACTATATTAAAAGATAAAAATATACCAATTGATGTACTCGTATTTGACTTAAAAATCTCGAAAGAAATTTAGAGCCCGACTAAATTTAAAATTATGACTTAAAGTGGTTTAAAAAATAAGTCGGAAGTTTAAAATGTATGTTTGAGGAATTTTGATTTATGAGTTTTAAAAAATATAAAAATAAAAATAAAAGTGACTTATGAGTAATTTATAACATATAGATAATTTTTATCAAAATATAAAAATAAAAAAAATAAGTCACGGAAAAAAATACGTACTTCTGGTTTTAGGTCAGTTTCTGGCTTATTTCTGACTTTAGGTCAATTTGTGATTTATTACACAAACAAACATTTTTCGGCTTAAAATCAAAACAAATTATAAAATTGATCAGCGAAACAGGCTCTTAACACATAATTCAAAGTCCGACAAACAACCCCTGTCACATTTTATTACGGAGTATATTTTAAATCACTCCATCTATAACAATGTACGTGACCGACAAAAGCTAGTCTTAATTAATCAATTGTTGCATGTGCCGGTATGTCAGATTATATTGTTAATTAATCACTCCAAGACAGTGTAAGATTAGAGTGCCATACATTGTAGCCCAATAAATAATCACATCTATAATCCCAACAATTATACACTAATCTACCCTTTTTAAGGCACCGTATGTAGTCTCTCAAGAGGAAAGATTTAGGCCTGTATTTTATAATTTGTAAGTTGGTACTTATAAGGAACCACAAACGCCACCTTTGTTGAGAGAGCCCCTTATATCTAACTACTATCCAGTATTCAATTACTTTCTCCATCCTAAAATAAATGTCTTTTTAACTTTGTGTCCGTGATTTGAGTTGTAAAAAATATATTTATATATATTATTTTTATAATTTTCTTTTTAATAAAAATATAATATTTAAATTATTATTAGAAAAAATTGAAAAATGAGATATGTAACTAACCTTTCTTACACTTTAAATTACATAAGAAAAATTAAAACAATACTTATTTTAGGACCCATAGAGTAGTAATACGGTAATTTTCACTTTGTATAACGACAACAAGAGCCAGGAAAGATGAATGAATTGTTTATTGATCCTCACTCTCTTGGAGGATATGGAAAGACATGATTAAAACTTCATTTACTATAGAAAAAAAAGATTAAAACTTCATTTTAATAATAAAAATATTGTGTTATATCACTATTAAATTTTCTGTATACAAATTGAATTAATATAAGAAAGTTTAAGTTATATATGTGGGAGATAAATGAGTAATAAATTGTGTTATGAGATTTCGTTAAATTATAAATTTTATTTGCCGAAATATATATTTAACTGAATCAACCGTTATAATATTTTTATTCATAATTTTCTGAATTCTTCAAAAAGAATTTAACAAAAACCAAAAAATCAAATATATCAAAATTAAATGGCATAAAACTAAGTTGACTATCTTTACCTATCTAATCGTGTTTATTCACTTTTATTTCTGCTATTTTAGTTGCTTTTCGACCAACCTTAAATACTCCATTACGAGTTTCGTTTAAAGAGAATAATTCACAAACACCGTCACAAGTATATTTCCTTTTATCGAACCAAGACATCCCTTCACTTAGGTATTGATTTCATTTCTCAAAAAGGGATAAGAAAGTTGATGGAGATCTCATTTTTAGATGGCAATCCTGCCATGTTAAACAACACATCTTTAATTATATTATCTCGATAAACAACACATTTTTAATTATATTATGTCATTTTTAATTATATTATATCGATATTTGAACCTAGACTTTTTTTTACCATATACAACATGTTTTTTAAATAGATTAATACGAGTTAAGCACAATGGTTACAGTGCACCCTCTGAAAATAAGAAAATCAAGAATCTAAGATTAAGATAATTTGATAATGTGATGATGTCATATATTGTCTCAAACCTTGTATATAAATAATTAAAAGAAAATGCCCAATATGATTCGAGCCTATTTGAACATTTTTTAATTTTTGATAGTCCTCATCTCTAAGATATAAAAAAAAAACAGATTCATAAATTATTTTTAATTTCTGTATTAGAGTAATATTTAAATACTAAATTTATATTTAGAAAAATATTTAAAATTAATTTATAAAGGTATCTTTTGTATAAATTCTAAAATACATATAAAAAGTCAAATTACTAAATATTAAAAAAAGGAAGGTAATAATAATAATTATAATAAAGAGAGACATGTAAGACCAAAATTATATAATTTCATTAACTATAGTTGGCTAATCACCTAATACATAAGATTAGTTGGCCCCTTCGGTCATTATCACCAATCCTTTTCAAGCATATAGATGAAATTAGTTTAAATGGCAAGAAACATTATTTTAGAAAACTAGTAGTCACCTACATGCATGAGCCAACAACGAAGAATAAATCTACATTAGATATTGTTCTTTATTGCTTAGGTCGTCAATAAATTTCAAACCATTAATAGAAACCTTGAGCAGAGCATTTAATTCCCAATATTCATTTTTACTCCCCGCTAGGCAGGCTTACTCCGTTGAGATGATGAGCCGTTTGGATTAACTCAATTTATTTATATTTTAAAATATTTTATATTTAATCTAAGTTAAAAATAAACCTTTTTATTTTAAGTTGAATGAATTTATTTGAAATGAGTTTATTTGATATATTTTGGTTAATTTATATGATTTAACTATAAAATATAAATATATACAACAAATAAAATATGAATTAAAGAGTGTCTCTCGTTTATATTAAAATTTAGTGTAAAAAATAAATAATTTGAAAAAATACATTAAATTAATTAAATTTTATAAATTAAAATTAGAAAATATAAATGTAGGCAAAATCTCACATACTTAATGTTAGATGCTTTGTTCAGAATTTCTTTAACAACAAATATATGGATATATAAAATTTTATTTAATTAAAAACAGTTTCAACATCAAAACGGCTATGAAATGATATTTCTTTTTGAAAAATGTTTACAATATAATATACCCAAAAGCACATCTTATTTGGTAAATATTGAAAAATGTAAAACTAATAACTCTCATATCTCAAAATTAAGAAAATACCAAATATTTTGCATAATAATTTTGTTAATAAATTAATAAATAAATGTAAACAAATAGACTATAAATCAATTGAAAAATTATCGAGTTCGAATCAAATTGTATAAATTTAATTCGATATGTTATTAATTTCATTTTGAAAGAGAAATTATGATTAATAATATTATCAAAAATTCTTCAATCAATTAAGAGATCTATCAAATTCAAATTCAATTCATTTATAAATATAATTATAAAATAATTAAATTATTTAATTAGTAATTGAATTCAAATCAATTTTAAACTTAGGGATCCTATTCAATTCATATTTTAATAATTTAAGAATAACATTTAGATTTTAAAAGTTTGTATTCGATTTTAATTTTACGCTGATTCTCACAATATCAATATAAAGTCTCATAAATTTAAATAATATTATTCAAAATCTTGTAAATTTTAAATAGATATCAAAAGTAACTAAAAATATTATGAAATCTATCAAAATCTACCGATTTATAAAATAAAAAAGTCATTAAATTTTAAATATCATCAAATATTAATAGACATTTTAGAATCCAGATAGAATATAACTAGATTTTAATAAATTTTTAAAATCCAAATTAAATATATTAAACTTTTTATTTTTTCTGATAATTCTTATAAAATATCATCAAATTTAATTAAATTTTAAAATATTTAATTTAAATACGCCTAAAATTTCAAAATTCAAATATACACTGTTGATAAACTCAGTCAATATATTATCAAATTTAAATAAAAAATGATGTTTAATTATATCATAGGGTATTATTCAATAAGAAAATTACTCGAATTTAGATCAACTGGAGTACATCATGGGAATGAAGGATACGAATCTATTTGATAAAATCCTCACTTAAATCACCTCTTCACCTAAAAGAGTACATTTCTTGGTCCCACCTAAAACTTTAAAGCCAGTAATAATCTGCCACGTCATCAGGAAAAAAGGGGTTACCCAGCAGCTAAATTTTGAAACGGGTGTTGAGCTTGTAAATCTTAAAGTGGGTGCCAAGTGTGAAGTGAAAGACGGTTAGTGTGTGAAAGTTACTGTGTGTGAATGTGTGTTTTTATTACTGTCAGTGTTATCAAAGAAACTGTTGGTGCTTCTAGCAAGGAGGAGGTTCAAATAAGGTTGGGTGTTTTTTTGATTTTGTTTTCTTGCATAAAGGCATCATTTTTATACACATATGTTATGATATACTCTATGTATGTATATCTGTGTGCATATATGGGTAACCCACCTCAAATTACTGAATCTTAGACTTTAAGTTCTTGATTTCATTTGGGGTTTTGCTTTTTATGATTTTTAAGTGAAAAAGATTGGATTTTTATCATGTTGATTGTGGGTGGCAATTTTGGGTTTTTTTCCCCCACATAAGTATGTGGTTTTAGTGTTAGTCTTTCTTTTTTCAGCTTAGGTTGCTTAATATATGTGATTTTATTTGTTTTTTCAGTTTAGGGCATTCTTGTAGAACACAACTGAAATTTGAGAAAGGACAAGTTTTGATATCTAGATGGTTCTGATGTAATTATTTTGATTTTTAAGGGATCTTCTAGCTCCCTTTCGTGGTTTCTTTTGGTTATTTGTGTTGATGAATTTATGCTATACTTCAGTGTTTGGTTTTGTAATTTGTTTCTATATCTAAAGTAGAAGCATTTTCAGGGATTTTGCATGAATAATTGTAATGGATTTATGGATGTAATTAGAACATTAAGAAGTTTATGCCAAATTGCGTAAGAAAGAAGATATCTAAAAAAATTGAATCTTTATTGTAAATTAGTATACAGTATACAGTATATAGTAGATGCATAAGCACATTTTACTACCAGCATATCAAGATTCAAAACTTACTGAATCATTAATGGTATCATCCGCAAAATGCTTATTAACAAGGGAACTGTGTTTATGGAGCTGTTTTTGTTATATTGAGGACTCATTAGCCTCACTCATCATACTCCCAACATTATCTTTGCTGCATTGCAACTCTACTGGATTTTATTCTCTTTTTTATTTATTATAATTATGGCTTGCAAAGAGATAAAGGGGAGATTTTTAATTATTATTACAAGCGTGTAACCCCTACAGATTTTTTTTTAATATTGTATAATTTTATTATACATATTATAATATTATATATTAATATGAACAAATAACTTTTATGAATCGGTGTTATAAATTCTGGATGCTAAACATTATTTATCCATCTTCAATTTTTTTCTTTTGTTTCTGTACTCGGTGTAGCAAGACAGATATTAAGCAGTTAAATTTTCTAACCAGATGTGAATCTAATTGGCCATGTGCAGGTAAGAAGGTTAAGTTTGGAAAGTGGTTCAGAGTGGAATTTGGACATGAGTATGCTGGTGAGGACATGCTTAAGCCAAGAGAAACTGATCTACCTGCCCTCTTTCTGTTCTTGGTTGTGTTTCCTCTGGTTGCTTACTACTTACTAGGACGATGGAGTGAGGTATCAAAAAAGAAAGAATCATCAAGCTTACTTGCTGAATGTGATGCTGGAGTATCTTTTAGGGCAGAATCCATGACAGCTGGAACTCTCATCCCCCTTGTTCCTTTGACAAAAGTTGGAGTTCATGAATGTGCTAGATGCTATGCTCCATCCACAACCCGCTGCTCCCGGTGCAAGTCTGTTCGCTACTGGTAAACAATTACTTAACTTATGAAAGAAACAATTATAATTGCATACAAGTGCGAAAAGAAGAAATACATTTTGATGCACGCGATTACACTAGTTTAGTGTCATTTAAAACTAGAAAATGTTAGATACTAGAAAAGTAGATAGATCCAAAAAGTTTCTATGTACTTCTGTCGACTCACAGATTATCATATAACACCAAGTATGAAACACATGGCGAGTCAGGCGGTGTCAGCCTAACAAGTCATGTAATCTACATCTAACAGTTGAGAATGTACATGAAACAAATAGCCGGAGAATATAGGGACTGTAATATACATTTATATGCATGGCATACATTTACACAAATATATAAATTTCATATTAAATCATGCAGTTCTGGGAAGTGTCAGATAATACACTGGAGGCAAGCTCACAAGCATGAGTGTCAGCAACTAGAATATAGCAGCAGTAGTTCATCTCCGAAGTTTAAATCAGATGAAAAACCTGTGCGTGAAAGGGTCTTGTTTGATGACAAATTAGAGTCCAACATTATGCAGGGTAGGCATGAGAATGCTACCACTGAATATACGAGTCATCAACATGTCAATGCAGCTTCATTAGAGACTGCTGCTTGTATGACAACAGATGCATCTGACCCTTACTTGATGGAGCTATCTGTAGGCAAGCAGGTTTACCAAAATTTTAAGAGGGAAAAGCTAAGAAAAGAGGATGAGACGGCATTAGAGTCTTCCGAAGATGCTTGCAGGCGCAATGGTTTTGTGTCCAAGGAAGCTAAAGTTCAGGTTCTTAGTTTAAGCGATATAAAATAATTTTATTATTAATTATAGTTTTTTTAATAGTTTCCAAGGTTTATAACCAATCCACTTAACAATGGGACAGACCTATTAGTCCGCTTCATTTTGTTAAATTGCTAATAGTATTGATATCTAATGCAGTTAGGAGAAGATGAAAGTAACGAGAAGATGAAAGTAAATATTAGTAGACGCAGTACTTCAAGAAGTAAAATGAATGATAGTAAGTCGACAGTCTGAAATGAGAAAGCTATTGATTTTGAAATATAAATTAGCAATAGCGATATTAATGATACATGCAACAGCTATGGTTAATGGAGGGCGCTCGGTTAGGGGCGGAAGTACTTGCAACGATGCAGTATTGTTAAACTCTTCATCTGAAGGAATTCCAACAAATAGAAGCATTAGAGCTAAAAGTGCATCACATTTACCTGGAACAAAAATGAATAGATTACCAAGATCTAAGTCGAGAGCATCACTTGAACTATCATCTCCAGATATGGAAAGAAAGGATCAATTTCTGGATGAGCCAAGTAAATTATGTTTACTTCCATTTCTGCAAGCTAATATTTTCCTATTTAGTTTTCTTATATTGTTTTTTTGTGATGCAGAGGTTGGTAGACTGAGGGGTACTGCTTCTTCTCAAGGAGGCAATGAGTTTCCAAACACAGGATTTTTGAAGATGATTGGGTTAACGAGGTCAACAAAACATGAAAGAATGGAATCCACTGAAGTTACTGGCAATAGTCATGAAAATATCAAGGTATCTGAACTGCATAACCATCCTATATAGGGAAGAACGGAGACCAAAAAGCTCCTTGATTGTGATGCTCTTACAGTTTTGAGACGTAAATAGAACCTCCAGCTTAAGCTATCTTTCTAAATATTGCAGATGCTATTTCCATACGAAGATTTTGTGAAGTTCTTTCAGTGTAGAACTTTCAATTTATCGCCTAGAGGTCTTGTAAATTGTGGAAACAGGTATATTCGTCTACTTTATAAATGTTTTTAGCATCGTGGATTGAGATGATCTTTGAAGTAAATAAAGATTTTTCTAATTCCAGTATTAAATATCTTTAGTTTCCACACACACATGTGTGCGCGCATGCTTTTGTAAAAAAATGCAAGCTCTTTTGAACTCAAGAATTCCAGGAAATTATGACATTATGATGGAGAAAGAGCGCAAATAACCAATGTGTAAATATTTTTGGACTCGTAGTGTACCTATTCCCAACTTTCTTCAATAAACATTAAACATATTAACAAACACAATATTATAATGAACATTGTTTGCGGCTACTAACTTAAAATACCTCTCTCTGTGGTCCTGTGGATATAACGATCTATGTGGTGTTTTTTTGTTTAATAGCACAAGTTTCCGGCATTTATTAATTAGAGATGTTTTCTTTTTGCAGCTGTTATGCTAATGCGGTGTTGCAATGTTTGACCTATACAAAGCCTCTGACCGTCTTTTTTCTCCGTCGAAGACATTCAAGAACTTGTAACCTCACTTTTCATATGCAATATTGTTAATTATGGCCTATTTATAAATTTATTTGTTCTTTATATGCATGTTAGGTTGCATTAAAGATTGGTGCCTCATGTGTGAACTTGAGCAACATGTTGCAATGTTGACTGAAAGTGGAGGTCCGCTGTCTCCTAGCAGACTTTTATTACAGATGCAGAGTATAAATCGCCACATTGGTTATGGAAATCAGGAAGATGCACATGAATTTTTAAGGTAAGCTAATGTTATGTATTTTCCTGTCATGTTATTTATCATGTGAGTTCTGGACTTCATAAGGAAGAGGAGGGTGTACATTGTAGTCTATCTTGGGTTTCCTACAATTATTAATTGTAAAATTATAACCTATTCTATATACTTAAAATCAAAAAATTAATATGCCATTATGACTTATTTTGTTATTTTAATTTTAAAATTAATATCCTAAACTTGTTTTATATTAATTTGTTAAAATGTATTAGGTTAAGATTTGAGACACCAAAATTTTAAAATGTGACAAGTTAAGACACTAAATACATTTATAAAAAAAAGTTTCACGCATCATATTCCATGTCACTATTGGGTTACTGGTTAATTTAGGATTGATACTTATTTGCAAGTATTTATTGGTTTCAGACACCAAATTGAAAGTTTTAAAAGTACGAACACTAAATTTTCAAAATTTGTCAAGTTCAAACACCTAATATGCCCTTTTACCAATTATTATTGGCTTTTTGCAGATTATCATATATAACTATCATAATGTATTTGCTTGCGTTGTTGATAAAATATCATGCATGTAAAACTACATTTTTTCCTGCTTCTCTGAAATTAGGTATGTCATTACTTCAATGCAATCTATATGCCTGGAGAAATTGGGTGGAGAAAACAAGTTAGATGCCAAATTGCAGGAAACAACCTTTATACACCATACTTTTGGGGGACGTCTTATATCCAAGGTAATCATGCATTCTGCTTCTCAACATATTTAGTCTGGGATGTGATTTTACTTTATCGTATAGATACTTTGGATGGCCGAAATGACTTCCACTTAAGTCAATCTCATTGCCACCAGGTCAAATGTTTAAGATGTTATCATGAGTCAGAACGATCTGAAATCATTATGGATTTGACATTGGAGATTTTTGGATGGGTCGAGTCATTGGAGGATGCATTAACTCAATTTACCAGTGTAGAAGCTTTGGATGGCGATAACAAGTACAAATGCGGAAGGTTGGCTATTCCACTACCACTGTTATTCATTTGAAACGGATCATTAATAAATTCCCGAAACATGCAGTGTGACATTTTCTATTGTATATAATTAATATAGGTGTGCTGCATATGTCCGAGCAGAGAAGAAGTTGTGCATACAGGAAGCCCCTAATATTTTGACGATAGTCTTGAAAAGATTCCAGGTAAGTTTCGTCTCAGCAGCTAGCAATAAAGTTCTCATCTATTGTTTTTTAAGCTCCTTTGTTCTACGCTTTTCCGGTTAGCCATAATAGTCCAGATTTTTGTCCACCAGCCAAAGCCGATTAGGTAGGATTAGCACGTATTATATACAGTTTACTATTTTAGGTGTCCTTAGTGATGCCCCTGGCAATTTCTTTTATGGTTAGAGCAGTTTAACATTAGATAGTTATTGTTTATGCATTGTTAATTAGGGCTGTAGCCCACAGATACTTTCATGAAGACTTTCTCAATCTTCTACAAACTGATCTACCTCAATCTTCGACAAACTGATCTTGTTGCAGAGCCATTACTTCTTTCTGTTTAGCTTTGTAGACTTTCTCAATTCTTAAATAGTTGATTTTGCTTCATGATTTTGCTTTCTCAGGAAGGAAACTATGGAAAGATAAACAAGTGTATTACTTTCCCAGAGTTCCTGGATATGATCCCGTTCATGACCGGAGCAGATGATATTCCTCCACTTTACATTCTTTATGCTGTTATTGTGCATTTAGATACACTTAATGCATCTTTCTCCGGGCATTACATCACCTACTTGAAAGATATGCAAGGCAGTTGGTTCAGGATAGATGACACTGAGGTAACTAGTCTCTGTATAGAATAGATCATAGATACACAGTATTGGTAAAAACAGTTGAATACTTGAACATATCGAACATATCCCTTGTTTATCATTCACGATTAAATATTGCAATATATGTGGATAAAAGTTGTATATATTTTATCGTTGTACATAGAAAGCACATAAATTCACTTAAAAACATACAATTTAAGGATATTTGTTGGCCCACATACATATTTCTCTGAACATAAGAAAGCCCGAAACATAAATGCATCAGCACAATTAGGTTTAGAAGTAGGTTGGTTGTATTTTCTTCATGAGTAATATTAGGTATAACAGTGATACTGATACCACATCAGGGTTTGTGTGATAATTAATATATAGGATAGAGAAGTTCATAGGAATGTTTATCACCCATCATGAGAAGAGTGAATATTGTGAAGATTCAAGTCATGTTCCATTTGACAGGTCCAGCCGGTGGAGATGAGCCAGGTCATGTCTGAAGGAGCATATATCTTATTTTATATGAGGTAAGCATGTCTTGCTGTAGAATTTCCATAATTATCATGGGCCTGTTTCATTCTATTCGCAGAAATGATTCTTGAAAAAACAATTAACTGAGATATCATATAAATACTTTTTTCCAGTTTGACCTGTTAATTCATTTTTAAAAATGTGGTCTACAAATTTCTGTAAACAGATCAAAGAATTTTCACCTGCATATTATAAATTATTATGATACAATTACTTTGTTTTCGACTTGGTAAATGTGTGAACTTTCTAGGTCCTGTCCTCGCCCTGCAAGTGGTCGTACTGGTAGCCCTGTTCGGCACCGAGCCTCCGGTCTTCCAAGGCACCTATCATCAAAAACACAAAAGTTGGCAAGACCAGGACATAGTAGATCTGGTAGCCACTTGGTAAGCTCCGAGCCATCTGCAGGACATAGGCCAGAAATGTCTAACCATCCCTTGAAATGGATTCATAGTAGTTCAAACAGCAATAGAGCACCTTACATGGATAGTTATCCAAGGTCAAGAACCATGGATTTTTCAGATGCTACATCAAGTGATTGGTCAATTTTTACCAGTTCAGATGATGCATCCTTTACTACTGACAGTACCAGAGACTCGTTTAGTACAGTGGATTATGCCGATGCAGGCAACATGGATCTCAGTGCGTCAATATTCAACAGCTTGTGTGCCCCAGAGTATCCCTCCCATAAGACTGTGTCGTGTAGTAGGTTCTATAATAGTAAGCCTCAGGAAAGATTTGTTCTATAATAGTAAGCCTCAGTTTTCCTTCATCGTAATATATGTCTAATGTACATGTAGAAGGAGAGGATAACCCATAGCTCCTCCTCCGATATATACTAGCTGTAATTAATTCTAACTTGTAGTACAAGTGAATAGATGATATAATTAGCCAAAGTATAATTCAGAGTCTTTAAAAAAAAAATTGGATACTTTTGTTGAATTAGATTAGGCACGTAAATTACTAATATTCATGCTTGCTTAAGTTTTTGTACTACCTGGAGAAAGAGGTACCTAAATTGGGGCTATTTCTCCATCCTGTCCAGTTTTCTTTTTATTTGTTACATACAGTTAAATGCATCGTGTGCCTAAACTGTACTCATGATGTGAATGTGATGACACTTGTTTTTGGTGAACCTTTACACTGGGTTCCCCAATTTTGGAATGAAAAGAAAAGATGAGAAAATGAGTTATTTTCTTCTCTCCAAATCTTTCCAAAAGTGAGTAGAGAATTTCTGGGACAAATTATACCTAGAATTTCTGCCTGATTCTCAAAAACACTCAAGAGTAAGTTAATCTCTCCTTTTTTTTTTCTTTCAAATAAAATATCTGGAACATAGGGTTAACATAGGGTGAAGTTGAATTTCGAAGCACAGAAATCATGAACAATTAATTTTCTTTTCCCAAATTTAATTTTTTGCTAAATTATAAATTCACACACTCTCTCCGTTTTACGCTCTCTGTTATTATTATTATTTGATGTTTGACTCTGACACACATTTTTAAGAGTTTTGACCGCATAGATAAAATTATTATTTTTTTAAAAAAATTCTTTTGAATAAAAATATGTAATCAAAATTTTAATTTACAAAAAAAATTAATTTAGCACCTGAATATGTGTGTCAAAAATCAAAACTGACAAAAATAAAAATAGAGGGAGTATTTGACATTTGATTTTTCGACACACATCTTTAGGATTATGATTACATAGTTAAAATTACTATTTTTAAAATTTTTTTAAGTAAAAACATTAGAGCAAAACTTTTATTTACAATTTTTTTAAAGAATAATTTTAACTATATAATAAAAACTTGTATTAAAAAGTCTAAACGTCAAAATATTATCAAATCGGGGGTACATAATTGGATTGCAAATAATTATCTCTTTATCATACAAAATCACATCGAATTTACACCGTACACCCCACCTAAAGGACGACGAATACACAGCGCTCAGATTTTGAAAGTGAATAATTATTGAAATATCCTTGCACAAAATACACAACGAATGTAGTTCAAATGTACAAAATTTTATGCATTAGCTAAACATATTATCAGTTACTCCCTCTCCCCTTTCGTGTTTTTTATAGGGTACTGCACGCAATTCAAGGTCTAAATAAAAAGAATTCTATTTACTATTTTTTAATAATTCCTTTTTGAATAAAAAGATTTTTAAAAATACTTTTATCCAGAAAAAAGAATAATTAAAAAATATTAAGTAGAACTCATTTTATTAAGATTTATAGTTACATGCAGTGCTTTATATAAAGGATAAGATGAAGTAATAAAAATCACTTTTTAAATTTTAGCATTTGATATTGTTTAAAGTCAGAATGTAATTAAGAAGGGGAGTTTGAATAATAGTAAAATGTAGAATTTATTTATCAATTCGAATTATAATATATACTACATGGTGCCTTTGGGCATAAAATTTTGGATCGTAATATTCGAATTAATGTTATCACTCTATGTATTTTAATTTACGGAACTTAAGGATACTTAAAATTATAACAATTTCCTGTATAAATACATAATAGTAGATTTGTAATTCCAGAATAAAATTTTAATATTTACAAAAATACCATTAAATTTGCATATTTGCATGAAAGGAGATGTCATCCTCAGACCCATTTTTCTCTTTAATTTATTATATACTAACTATATTTTCATTCTTAATCGAACGCGTTAGGTCGACCTCCATCTCCCTCGTATGTTATATTGAAGACAAAAAAGTCAAACCTTATATTAGAACTAAAACAAGAACTTGCTATATCGCTTGGCAGGGGCCAATGATATTTCAGTTGACATGACGGCCGCTATTGCGAAGCATAGCCCCGACCCCGAGGTACCAAAGTCGTATGTTAAAATCATTCCTCCCGTCAACCCCAACCGCAATTCATACTTCACGACAAATTATAGTTTCTTCTAGATATATATTTCAGTAAAATTTTATTCGGAGATTTTATTTTTTTTAAAACAATCACATATCGATAAAAAAATCTCAATATCGTATTCATCTAAAAACAAACAAAACTTTCCCGTTACCCATGTAATACGTGCATCTGTTTAATTTACAACCGCTCAGTTCGTATTAAACCTAAATCTTACATGTATATCTGAGATTATACGAAAGTCAAATTAAATTAAAGTTTAGTAATATGAAACCGAGGATAGAGAGAAATGAAGAATAGCATGCAAGACTACCATTTTAAAGCTACTGCAGAGGTAGAGCAATTGCTAACCAAGTTTCCTCCATGTTTTCCAAAGAAGAAAAATGCGTGCGCACTGGTCAATTACGTTTTCTATTAATTCTTAGAGTGTGTATATATAAAGTCGAACAAACTAATTAAATTTACCAAAATTTAAATCTTGAAAAGAAGCAATGATTAGTCCGGGAGGTATTGTATTACTTTCTGTGTTCGGCGTTATCGTGATATTGCTATGGAGTTTCTTTCTTTATATGGGATTGTGGAATGGTTTGGTAGATTGTTGTTGCTGTTGTTTTCGCCGTAAATCTAGTGCTACTACGGTGCAAACGACTACCGTTACCACGGCGCCTCCGTTGCGGAATAGGCCTCCGCAAACTATCTATCCCGACCTTGAAAAAGGCCAGACCAAAAATGTTAATGCTAGTACTAGTACTACTAAATCGTCTGTAATTAGTGGAGGTGCTAGTAGGTATAGTGGCGGTGGTGGGGGCGGGTATGGTGGAGATGGATATAGTGGCGGGGGATACCATGGTGGTGGTTTTGGTGGCGGTGGAGATGGACATGGAGGTGGTGGTGGGCATGGAGGAGGTGGTGGCGGGCATGGAGGTGGCGGTGATGGTGGAGGCGGGGGTGGTGGAGGAGGAGGAGGAGGGGGCGGTGGAGGAGATGGTGGCGGAGGTGGGGGTGGTGGAGGGGATGGTGGTGGTGGTGGAGGCGGCGGTGGAGGTGGTGGAGGCGGAGGCGGCGGTGGATGCTAATTAACTTTCAAGTTTCAAGCTTGTATATGTATATATGCATGCATGATTGCATGAATGTGTGGTTTCTCACTTATTTTTTCTTCTTATCGCATAAAACAAATAAAAAATATTGTGTGTTACTCCTGTGTTGTACATACGATCGATTCGTTTGAATGATCGTTGTACGATCGATTCGTTTGAATGATGGTTGTACATTTAATTGTTGTATCTTCTAATAGGAATTAGGATTATAAAAAAGAATTATATTTGCCTTTTCACATGAAATATTACAAAATTTTCTCATTGAATAAGCAATTCTAGTAATATCCTTCTCGTACGGCTTCCTCTTGATTAACTAAAATTAATCAGGTGGCTCGTGCTTAATTTGTTGATAAGCAAGCCGAGGTTTACCACATTAGAATTATTAATATATATATGTACTAAACACTAGCTAATCTTTTCATAAGAAGTTGAGGGGCATCATTAATTTCAAATTAAGTGAAAGTCCTCCAATACATACATGCATGATAAATTTGGTAAGCGGTTCCAATTTCGCACTGCAGTTGCACACTTTTAAAGTCAACATGATCGATTACAACAGGAAAACAATCAACTGCGAATTAAAAAAGAAAACGCGTTTGGTCAACTCCTCATTTTATAGTTTATATTAATTGCCAGCATTGAGAATTAACAGAGTTACGTGATATTGACGGCGATAAAATTAACAAACTCGTGCAATTTAAAACAAAGTTGACGTGCTAAGTTAATTTCTCTCTAAAACCTACATAATATATATACGTACACACACGTATATATACTGAACACTAGCTAATCTTTTCATAAGAAGTTGAGGGGATCATTAATTTCAAATTATATAACAAGTGAAAGTCCTCCAATACATACATGCATGATAAATTTGGTAAGCGATTCCAATTTCGCACCGCAGTTGCACACTTTTAAAGTCAACATGATCGATTACAACAGGAAAACAATCAACTGCGAATTAAAAAAGCAAACGCGTTTGGTCAACTCCTCATTTTATATTTTATATTAATTGCCAGCATTGAGAATTAACAGAGTTACGTGATATTGATGGCGATAAAATTAACAAAACTCGTGCGATAATTTAAAACAAATTAACGTAACACCCCCTTCTTAAAATGAGACGAGGATGAGTTATTTATCAAACCACAAACGTGTATACAGAATACTAAAATCCATCTTATAATAATTAAATAGATCCAACAAATCTCAAAATAATATTAAAACCTTCAGAATAATTCAAAGTAATAATTGTGAATAAATCTAAAATCCCTAAGAATTAATAACGTCCAAATAATACGGAAAGTTCAAACGCTCTAATAAGTGAAACAAATGTAGCTCTCCATCACACAGCCCGAAATCCTCTAAGTACCTGTCAGAAGAAGAATACGACATGAATCAAATGCCCAGTACGGATTGAAATACAATTTATAAACAAGAAGCAAGATATATAATTTGACAATAATAAATAAACTTTAATTTTTAAAAACATGGGTGAAACAAAGAGGGGTTATGATATTTCATACCGATACAAAACAGATAACAAATACGCACGTCATAGAGTACCTAATGCGTACAATAAATCGGACAACGTGTACGGCATATACAACGTCACTATCAAATATCAAATCATAAATCAAATCAGATTAGGCGCACCCACGTATTCTCAAACAAATATCAAATGCGCAAAACTTGCCTCCTGAGCTATCAGAAGGATACACCGTGACTAATCACACTGTCACGGAAGTGTCATGCCACTGGTGCCGCAATGACATGACTGTAATATCCCAACAACTCGTTAACTCGGTATACCCTATATCACTCTAAGGGTTCAAATAAAATAATTTCAGAATTTTAAAAATCACCTGAAACAGACAGTTCAAATATTCTGCGCAGATATGTAACATACATAATTTTTTGAAAAATCACAGAAACATATATTTAAATATTTCGGAACAGACTTTAAAATAATTTTTTGAAGAATCAACACAGTTAAAACGAATATTAACGAATGAAATAAATTTGTGGACGAAACGAATCAAATAAATTTAATCCTAAAAAAGAGTAGCATCGAATAAAAGGGGACGAAATCTGTACCTCAAAAATAGTAATCACACTTTCTAATGATATCTGCGACCGTTAAACTTCGAATTCCAATCTAATTACATAAATAATATTTAATACTTTAATCATATATTAATATAAATAAATTATAATTACCTATATAGTTTAAGATCTATCATCGCTAACAATATAATTAATCCTTAACAATATTAATAATATTCAAATTACAACAAAATGCGTGATATATAATATATTAAATTAATAACCTTGAAATGCCGTAACCACAATAATGCTGTACAAATTAATTTTAAAACTCAAAATCATGATTTCAGATTACTGTTGAAACATAAATACATATAGTACACTTTAAAAACATGGCATGATTGTACAAGATTAATAGCAATTAAATATTAATTAGACATACAAATAATGGGCAAGAAAATAAATATGATTTTGGATTTTTCTTTTGTTGACAAAAATGTCCACATGATCTCTGCTAACAGTACTAATAATGCTAACAGTATTAATAAACATGCATATATTTTAGTAGTAGTATATCTTAATGCAAATTTGTGTAAATCAAATCGAGACTGTAATTCAGTGTGTACACCCAATATCTTTAAAATAAATCTTATAAACTAGATATATTATTATAAAATTACGTGATAGTGCATCATCAGAAAAAACTTGCGTCTTAGATATCGGGATGATTCCCTCGTCTTCGTCTTCTCTCTGCTTCTTTTTACGACCCTTATTTAATATTTGAGCTCTCCTCTTTTAGGGTTTTAATAAAATAGCTCATGTTTATATATATATATATATATATATAGACTCATTAATGAATAACCTTTTCCTAATCTAATTATTATTTTATTATATATTTGTTTTCTAATCAAAATCAATATAAATAAATATTATTGTTAAAATAATCTTATAAATTCTAATTTTAATTCTAACTAATATCATTAATATTAATATTAAGTAAGTAAATAATTACGAATATTACATATTTACCCCTTTAAAAAACACATGATCATCAGACTCAAATCCAACAAACTTCCTCTTTTGATCCGCATAACTCTTTTACGGCGATTGAGCTTCCTTTAAGTTTTATTTAGTCTGCCCTACCTTCTCGTTAGTTACCCGAACTAACTCTGACCCTTCAATTACACTCTCTCCAACCTCCTTCAAACAAGTCGGCTCTACATTTTCTACCATACAATGCCTCAAATGGTGACATGCCAATGCTCGTTTGCTAACTATTATTGTACGCAAACTTCACAAGATACAAATATTTATCCCAATCACCAGACCACTCCAAAGCACAAGCCCTCAACATATTTCCAACGTGTGGATAGTCCTCTCTGACTGTCCATCAGTTTATGGATGAAAAGTTGTTCTATAATTAAGCCTCGTTCCCCAAGTCTGCTGAAATCCCTTCCAAAAACACGAAGTAAACCTCGTATTCCTGTCTGAAACTATCGACACAGGCACACCATGAAATCTAACAATATCCCGCTGAAATATCTCTGTTAAATTATAGATAAGAGTAGTCTCTCTAATAGGTAAAAAATGAGCTAATTTTGTAAGGCTATCAACCACCACCCAAACAACATCATTCTTCTTGAAGGTCCTTGGTAAACCCGTGACAAAATCCATGGTAATGTTTTCCCACTTCCAAACTGGAATATCCAACTGCGGTAACAATCTACTAGATCTCTGATGTTCAATCTTCACCTGTTGACATGTAAGACATTTTCCACGAAGATGGTGGAAGTGTAGAAAAATGATAAGAAGATCAAATTATCATTTGTTGTTTGTGTACTATTGCAGATCGATCAGCAGCCCGAGGTACGTACCACAAATTATTGAGCAAGTTGCCCCTTAATTACCCATCCCTAAGGAAATATTTGTGTGTGCACAGGTCAATTACGTTACGATCATATATATTCTCTACATATACTTTAATAAACAAACTAGCTAACTAGTTGTCTAACTAAAGAGAAGAGAAGTATGGATTCAGGGACACTTGTTTTAGTTATATGGGTTGGTGTTGTGTTTACAAGTATAATTTGTACGTCTGCGTATTTTCGGAGGATTGGGTGGTGCCATAAAAAGGTGGAGGGACTGCTAGTGTTACTCCAGTGGATATGTTGCAGCCTTCGAAACCAACAATGTTAGTACGTACTAATAACGCTAGTAAAGGCGATGAGACGATAATTATTGTTGTTACAGATCGAAAATATTACAACTAGTACTAATTAATTACTAAGCAGTCCGTGACATATATAGAGCATGAGTTGAGGTTTTGCTGGATCAGGAGGGGGATTAGGTGGAGATAGGGGAGGGATCGCGGATGGTGCCTGCTAACTGCCACCTTGTCCATGCGTGTGTAGTTTCTCAAATTTTCAAACATTTCTGATTGTGTACACATGTTTTTCTCAAAGCAGCTAATTGGAACTTGCATAGCTTCTTCTTTCTTTTTTTTTTGACAAAACTTGCATATATAGCTGTATAACAAATTGTTTCTTTTTTATTTTTAGCGAATTATCAAATTGTTTTTTCTTGCGGTTACAATAATATATGTAGAATGCTAACAAAATTAACAATCAAAGAATTAAAGAAAGTATAAACTAATTTACGTCAGTTATATATTTATACTCCATTCTTTATAATTGAATGTAATTTTTAATATTTAATTTTTTCATCTTCAAAAATAAACATAAATAATATATATGAGCAATTATTTAAATTTTTTAATTTCTTCGCATAATAAGAGATAAATTTAAAATTATTATTAGAATAATAAAAATAAATATTAAATATTAAAAAGTTTACATGTATAATATACTACGAGTAATATTCATTCTGCATCATTTTACCCCTTACATCCACATATAAGATCTTAGAGCATCTCCAACGGAAAAGAATTAAAACTATTAGCTAAAACATGATTATCTAAAATATTTGTAATCTATAAGGATTTATGCTCCAGTGGTATTCGCTATAATCATTCGTTATATTCAAAATATTATTTTATTATTATTTTTAATAATACAATTAAAATAAATTTAATTAATTTTATTTAATACAAGTTAAAATAAAATATATTTAACAAAAATATATTTAATAATAATATTTTTATATTTTTATATTTATGTATATATTTTAAATTAAATATTATAAAATAAAAATAATAATTATTACAACTGAAAATATAATAACATATTTAAACATGGTAAAAATAAATTAACAAACATTAGTTACATATATTATAAAACATATTTTATAATATTAGAATATTAAAATTTTTATAAATTTAGTTAACAATAAAATAATATTTTACACTTAATATTACATCAAATTAATACTTTATAAATTAAAATAGTACATCGATACATATATTAATAATGAATATATACATATACATATATATATATATATATATTGTATATTATAATATTATATATTTAATAAGTGAATATTATATTTTAAATTAAATTATTAAACAATGAATAAAGATAGTATGTTATATGTAATAAATAAATAATAAATTTTAAAATAGGGTTTAGGCTAAGATTAGAGTTAGGGTTAGGAGATATTCATTTAGGTGGATTATTTAGATGATGGTAGTACACTCTGCAAATATAACGTGCGTCTCTTTTTTTTATCTAAAATTATAGTATCCGTCGGAGTAATTATTATTTTAGCTATTAGTTATAACACACTGTCACATACATATTATAACTCAGTCTTGGAGATGGTCTTATCATACACTAACTACAGTATTTCTTTTCTCACGAATATGACACCGAATCTCCGAGTAAACAACCAACCAACCCAATCAAGTTGGTACTTGTTAAACTCTATAAACTTATCTTTTTTCAAATTTCGAAGTTGATGAGTTCCAGATTCCACAAGTATATTCCAATAATTAGAGTTAAGCAGAATATAGTCTTGACATAATTAGATTAGCTAAAATAAAGTCTTGACATAATAACAAACGAAAACAAATTAAGAACTTTATCTATATGTTCAGAAAAATGTTAATCTGGGGTCTTGAGTCTTGACTTTCACTTCCTCCTCCAATATTGTAGCCCTGCGGATCACGAGAATTAATCAAACGCGTTTAGTTGACCTCTCCTTATTATGAAGATAAAAAGGGGATAAAAAGGGGACCTCGTGTTAACAGAATTAAAGACGGGGTATAACGACGACTTTCATGTGCGTACAGATTAACAAGTCCGCTTAAATTTACATAGAGAGTGGGACGTATAGTAGACTTTGTTTGTTTGTAGGGGATCTAAATAATTCTGTAATTTATTTTATAAGGACAAATTTAAAAACGAATAGTTGCATGTATTGACTAGGTTGATTGGTTTTGGATGATTATAAAACTCAACTTGAAGTTATTTTCAATTTTTCAATTGAAATTATTGTAATCGAATTATAAACTATTAGTACGGAAGTTGAACAAGACAAATTATAATAATTTGATTTGATGAGTTTAAATTATAAATTGAGATAAAAATTACGGAGTATATGAAATATATTAAGTTATTAACTGTGGACTTATAGATCAATTTGATTTATTTTACCGTTTCAAGAAAAATAATAGTATAGTCAGTGTGGAGTCTAGAGAAGTGAATAATAGATTCCAAGTGCAAACTTAATATAATGATAAACGAGACGCTACCATTTGTCAAGTATTGCAAAGCTACGAATACGACTAAATTAATCACCAAGTTGCCTTGCCGTCTTTCCGTCAGATTTTTCTTTTGTCCGCACTGGTCAATCAATCACATTACGTACGCTCCTATTCTTTAATATATAGTACAACATACTAGCTAATTCAATTATTGTTTAAATCAGCTGTTCAGCACAGGCTATACAAATCCAGAGCTGAATCTCTGAATACAAGTACTAGGAAGGTTTCATGGATTCAGGCACACTTATTTTACTGGTATGGGTTGGTGTTGTCTTAACGAGTATAATTTGTACTGCTGTGTATTTTGGAGGATTGATCGGTGCCATCATAAGCTTTTTTTCGAGGAGGACTGCTGCTGTTACTCCGGCGGATATATTGCAGCCTTCGACACCGCTTGATGTTAATATTCCTGACGTCGAGAAAGGCGAAAGCAACGTTATTAATACTACTACTAGTGCGAGTACAGAAGATAAGAAGATAACGATTGTTGTTACAGAAAGTATTGTAAGTACTACTAATAAGCCGTCCGTAACAACAATGCAGCAGCAGTTGAAGTCCTAGCTATAGCAGGCTGGTGGAGTGGCCGTGGTGGGTATGATGGCGGCAATAGCTGGCAGTTGAGCTGGTGGAAAGTCAACTGCCAGCTTGTCCCTGCCTGTGTAGTTTCTCAATTTTTCTACATTTTTAATTGTGTATACATATTATTAATCTGTTTCAAGGCTAATTAATTGCAAGTTCCATTGCGGTGTATCAGCTTGTTTTTCTTGCTCTTGCAATTATAGAATGCTAACAAAATTAACAATGAAAGAATATTTAAAGAAATTACATAGTCTACTAAAACAAAACCCCAACATGAATCAAACTCTCGATCTTGCGCTGATTCTTCATGGCATATAACTGAAAACCAATGTCCTAGAAAAATGCAATATCGCAATTATAATGCAAGTTTCCTCTCTGAAAATTCATTCTTCTGCTTCATTTCATCAACAATAAACCTTATTTCACTCCTGATTTCTGTAAATACATATATAGGAAGCATAAATACTTGGGGTACCTGGCTCTGTGACACCCAAATCCTTGTTCCGCAGATTATACTCAAATTTGGTGTTAAGCATGTACTCCAAGTAATAATGTTCGATATCAAATAAACAACTTAAATACCTTGTAATTAAGGATCTTAGTTTTGTTAATAGATTTTGTCATACATAACATCAAATAATTTAAAGTAGATGTCTTATTCCCGCATTTGAATCCCCACATTAATATTTTTCTGGAACTCGATCGTATATCCTCGTGTGCGTGATATATACTGAATTCTACAATATTGGTCTTCTGAGAAAACCAATCGAGTTTTTCCGGTCCTTTGCCATGGGATTCTTTTTAACCTCCTCCAGTTTTCGATCTATTCTCACTTGTTCCTCATCCGATCCTCCTTTTACTTTCTCTAATTAATTTAAGTAAAATAATTTTACCTGTATTTATCGCCACCACTAGTCCTGACGACTCCTGATACACTTTCATCTGATCCTGTTCGAAAATCTGGTAATTAATTTCAACATCTTCAAATACGGAGAGTGGCTAGGCCCGATTGAGCGTGTCAAGATTTTCCAAATCTAAAAGACCGGAACTTGTCTCTCACTCTTTTAGATCAAGTTTCAAAACGTAAATACTACAATTGAACCCAATCGAGTTTTTCACACACTACTGTAATCAATAATATTGCTGTATATGTAAAACCTTTGATGGGATTGAAGAAGCTATGAAGAGAATTTAACTTGAAAAAAGACGAGAGTATCTCCGAGAGTCTCCTAGTATATTTCTAAATGTATTATAAAATATTAAGCTCTTAGCAAGTTAATACATTTTTAAAAGGATCAACTCTAACAATATTCTTTATATTCACTCTCTATTTATATTTTATTCATATTTTAAATTCAAAGATGTGTCATATAGTGAGAATTTATTGAAAAAATTAGAGATAATGAATATTTTAATGATATAAAAAAGCTAAGAGCCATGTAGTAACTCCTAAAATAGAGGAGAGATAGTAAATTCCTAAAAAATTTAGGAGTCACTAAGAGTCTCTTCAAACTCTATTTTTTATCATGCTCTCTATATTTTCACTTAAGAGATTGTTTAAAAAATTTATTGAAAATGCTCTTAACAATTAAAGAAAGAGAAAGAAAAAAGACGCAAACTAGCTTTCTGATGATTTTTTCTACAATGTTGTTAAAATTACTTATGAGCGCGCATTTGCTGGTAGAATATATGGAGCATGCAACTGACAATCTTTCTGCTACGTACGCAAGGGGCCGATACAGGAAATATTTTTAGGGGGAACTGAATTATTTTCGAGAAAATACCTAATAAAGTTTAATTTTAGAGGGGACATTCCTATATTTTTCTAAAAATTTTAATGGTAAAATTTTGCAAAAAAAATTTAGAGAGCACGTGTCCCCATGCCACTTACTAGATCCGCCGCAGCGCCTGAATGATATTGTATCTCGAATCTCTGAATTCAAGTCATTGCAATTATATTTTTTAAAGGTTCTAAATATGGTATCTTTCTCAGTTCTACTCCTGCGGGAGGTTGATGGTGCAAATCTTGTTAAAGACAAGAGGTGTGTAAATGTGTTAATTATCAAAGAATCAGGGTATAATTTTTTTATTGTATTTAAAATAAAATTATAATCATTTTTTTACTTCGGACCAAAAGTCTCAGATTTGCAACTTGCAACTTGCAACTTGCAAAGTTCAAAGTTTTTTTTGTTAGATAGATACATTGAATTTTAAAATTAAATGATCAAATCGAAATATCTGAAAGTCGATTATATATTAAAGTAAGCGAATGATGAAATGCTAACTAACTTAAATACAGATGGCTCTCTAATATATCAGATATACGAAGGCAAGATTGCGGGAAAAGGATTACAATGTTACAATTTGTCAACTACAATTGTGTGCTGGTCAATACGTTTACCTGACGCTAATAGTCTTTAGCATATGCTTAGTATATTCGTACAAACTAGTTGCTTATCCAACTAGTTCAATTTGGCGTTTGAAAAAGCGCTGTTAAAGACAGATTATAAATGCGAACCGGAACCGAAATCGAAACAAGGTACAATTACGTGATCCCGGAATAGAAGAAAATATAAAAAACAACTATGAATTCAGGTACGCTTATTTTGCTTATATGGGTTGGTGTTGTCTTCACAAGTATAATTTGTACTGCTGCGTATTTCGGAGGATTGGGTGGTGCAATAAAAAGGTGTTTTTCTCGGATATTTACGACAAGGGTGAGAAGGACTACTACTGTTACTCCGGTGCACACGTTGCAGACTTCGACGACAGTACCACCAACTATTAATTCTGACATTGAGAAAGGCGAAACCAACAATGTTAGTACTACTACAGAAGATTACGATGGTGGTTACAGGAAGTAGTACTACTGAGCCGTCCGTAACAGTATAGTGATGGGCTGGTGGTTGCGATAAATACGTACGTACAGTGGTGGTGGTGGTTTTGATGGAAGAGGAGAATTTGGCGGTGGAGATGGATCGAGAAGTGGACAAGGGGTGCAGGTGTTAACTGCCACTTATCATGCATGCGTGATTCATTAAACTTTCTCTTTTTCCTACATACATGAATATTATGTGTGCACCTAATTATTGATTAGCTGTGCATTTGTTTGGAGATTAATAGTAAGTTCCACTGATGTGTATCGATTTGTTTTTGTAACTATTGCAAGTACAATAATCTACAATGAAAGAAAGATAAACCTTTACTAAAACAAAACGATAACATATACCGTACGTTGATCGAACTCTTGGATTAATTTTTCTTAGAATTCTGTACATACGTGTTTATAGATACTGGTATGCAACTTCGTAGACCATAGATGCACAATTGCAGGGCTCAAGTATATAAATGAAGAACAGCCAAACATCAATTGTTATTTCACACAAATGGGCTCAAGTAGATCGAGGTCTCATGACAAGACCGCACAAGCTAGGTGTTGCTGTGTTGCTGTGTTGCATTACTCAGTCGTATGTTGTGCTTCATCCTTTCCAATATCAGCGCGTAAAAATGTCCTGCTTGCACCAAGTAGAAGAGCACCCTGCAATCCCAATGAAGCTCAGCAGGCATGAGAAGTATCACGTCATTCATGATTCAGCAAACCAGCTCTTACAAGGTGACCAACGATGCATGCTTATAATTATAATGATCCGTACCAGGTTTTTTTTTTAGCTAAGTATGATCTGGACCAGGTTTCTTGATATAATTTCTTAAGTCCTTTATTTGAGAACATGAATTTCATTTGAAATTCTGAATTTGATCAAATGACATATTTGAGTAATCATAAGAATTTGGATTTCATTTGAATTCCAAGATATTTAAATGTTAGTACAAATATGAGAATTTGAAATGATAACTCAAATCCTATCATTTGAAATCCATCATTTGAAATTAAATTCAAGTTCCCAAACACAATCTAATATAATTCATCAATTCAGATGTGATTTTCGATCCGGTTACAAAAATTCACTTTTTAAAATTGTATCTTTCTTCCGTTGTTAAATACATCTGGGCATATATGTTCAAGAATGAAGAATGTAATTATTTCTATATTCTCTATTCTTTAACACAAAGATTGATTAAGCCCAGATATGCTTGTCAAGTTTTTTATAAAAAAATCTTTGACGAAATGATGCTTAGAGGTTGCCAAGTCAATTCAGGAATAACTTATCCAGAGGTTTTGTATGGTTTCTTGAATCTTAATTGATATAAAAAATGAATAGAGGCAAAGTTGAAGAATGTTGAGTAGAGATCTCTACACCATTTTTGGTGTACCACACTGTGTTCCACTTTTTTGATTGGTTATGAAGTTAAATAAAATTCCACTATCTATTAAAAAAAATGGATAATGCTATTTTACCTAACCTGTATAATCAATCAAAAAAATGGAACACAGTGTGACACACCAAAAACGGTGCAGAGATTTGAACTCAAGAATGTTGCACAAGGGTACCAATTAACCCAGAGTTTTGAGTCTTATAAATTGTTAATATATACAAGGTCTTTTTGACCAAAAACTTGCAAAGGATGCACACTAGCTTATTATCCAGATAATGGTGCTGATGGCTTATTGCCAAATATAAAGATGCTGAAACAGCTTCGCGAATGCACATTTTTGGAAAATAAGCATATCAAATGAATCACATACTAAGAAACCATTGAGAAATTACGAATGTACTGATACATTTTGGAGTTACATTAAGAATGAACCAACCAGCAACAATAATGGTATTGCGAATGACCTTAGAAAGTTAAATTGTCTTGAATTTAACAATAATGGTATTGTGAATGACCTTAATGTTTGTGATACGATAGAGAAGAAGAAGAATGTGTGTTGGTGGGGAGGTAAGGAGAATCAGAAAGGTATTAAATGGATGTCTCGGGGACGTTTATGTGATGTGAAGGAAGGGGGGGATTAGGGTTCAAAAAATTGAGGGAGTTCAATATTAATGCAATGTTGGCTAAACAAGCTTGGAGACTTTTGAATAATGCCAACCCTTTGGTGACTGCACTTGTGAAAGCGAGGTATTATGCTAATAGTGAGTTTTTAGATGCTCAGGTGGGTGATAATCCGAATTTTGTATGGAGGAGTATATTGGCGTCCCAAACTGTGTTGAAGCAAGAAGGAATGAGGAAACTTGGTGATGGTCGTGATACAAGAATTTGGAAAAGTACGTGGCTGCCTTGCCAGGAAAATGGGTACCTTACAACTGAAATACAACATGGGCTTGAGAATGTGACTGCAAACCAGTTAATGCAGGATGGGTATAGGAGTTGGGATATTGATATTTTGATGGATTTGTTTAATGAACGAGATAGGCAGTTCAATCAACAAATTCCCCTACCTCATCGAGTTAGAAAGACTTCTGGTATTGGATGCCAGACAACAAAGGTGAACTTACTGTTAGGAGCTGTTACAGAAAAATACGGGGTGAAGAGGAGTGCCATGATCGCGTGTTTTGGAAACAAATGTGGGGACTGAAGCTACCAGGCAAAGTGGTTAACTTTATATGGAGGGCATGTAGAAACGTTTTGCCTACAGCAGTGGAGTTGAGTATTAGACAAGTTAATGTACAACAGGTATGTTCGTGGTGTCATGTTGGTAATGAAGATGCAATGCATACTCTATTTTAGTGCTGTTTTGCCAAGGACCTGTGGAGCTCTGTGGGATTACCTGCAATAACGAACAGAGAGCAAAGATAGGGTTGATGTGTTGGGGATTGTGGGTTCGACGGAATGAGTGGGTTTGGAACAAGAAATCTGTATCAGTGTTTGGAGTGATTGCTATGGTTTCTAACTTGGTGCAGGATTGGCGACGATCTCAGGAGAAAAATAATAAAGATAGTATGAGCATTCAGCAGGGTAAATGGTGCAAGCCTCCACAAGGGTGGATTAAGATTAATGTCGATGCAGCTTGTCGAGGAGAGTATGATTTATAGGTGTGGGATGTGTAATACGTGATGAGCATGGTCAGTTTATGAAGGCACGAACGAGTAGAGTGAGGGGACGTATGCCAACAAGAGAAGCAGAAGCTTATAGTCTTAGAGAAGCGATGCTGGTGGAGGGAATTCAAATTTCCACACTATAGTTAGAAGGGGTATTGAAATTCTTAAACACTTTGGAGAGATGTCAGTGGTATTTAATCATAGCCAATAAAGTAGCTCACATGTTAGTATAGACTAATTCTATGTCAGATCTTATAAAGTGTTATGATACTGCTCCGACTTTTATTTATAATCTTATTTCCGAGTAAATTTAATATATGCAAGTGCGATTATTTCAAAAAAAACAATTAATTAAAAATTATTTATTTATAATTTTATAAATTAAAAATTATTTATTAATATAGATTAAATAAGTTTTAATATTTTTTTAAAAAATATATTATATAATTCATTTTTTTATAGTTATATTAGTTACTTATCTTTCAAAAATTTAAATAAATTAAAAAATTATGGAGTAGACAAATTATAATAAATAAAAATAAAAATCAAATTATGTGCGTAAATTTAGTTAAATATATATTTCGACGTATATGATTTGTAATTTAACAAAATTTTACAACATTATCCGATTATCTAGTACATATGATATTTAGATTTTTTTTAATATATTTAATTAAATATTAATAAAACAAAAAGTTGTAACCTTGTTTCAGTTTTTTAAAAAAATAAATAATTCAAAGAATTTTTTAATAAAAAATAAGTGATTCTGTGGGTGGAACGTGGGAATTGAAAAACACTTTACAAAAACAATAACTAGACGGCCTAATCTTCGTACAATAAGAGTCCAAAAATATGACGCAAACCTGGTTATTATATGTACATCACTGTGTGTCTATAGTGGTATAATACAAGTAGAGTACTAGTTTATTAAATTGAACACACCGTCATTTCTGTTACAAAGCTTCCATTGTTAGTATAGTATTATCATCATTGTTGTCATCATCAGTGCCCGTTGGATCATTGATTTCATCTACTACTCACTTTTTCATTTTATCTGCATATGTATATATATAAAGTATAAACATAAGCTATAGAAGATACAAATGCTTCGAATACTATCTTTAAACCCCATCTCGAATAATTGGTTTTTGAATTGTAATAAGATAAGATCAAGAATGGGGTCTTCTTCTTCTTCTTGTTATACGACGTCGTCTAGTGAGACCCCGAGGCTACTGTTTCGTCAGCTGTTTGAGAAGGAATCATCTACTTATACTTACCTTCTTGCTGATGCTTCTCACCCACAAAAGCCTGCTCTGGTTTGATTCTTCTTCACTTAAATAATTTTTCTTTTTAAAAAAAATTTCATGTCATTTTAAACCTTACTAAGTGAGGGTGTTCAATTCAGATTTTAATGAATATAGTAACAATTTATGGATTTTAAAAGATTTTTTATGACAATGATTGTATAATAAAAAAAAACAAAGTGTTAATAATTGAAATATTTGAATTTTTTTGGTCTTATTCGGGTTTATTGAACTGTGTTGGCTCATATTTAGAGTTTTGTTATGTTAGAATGTAGTATGATTATCCGAGTCAAATTTTGGGTCTAGTGTGACAGTGTTGAGAATTTACACCTGGTTTTTAGTTTTTGAATGAAGTGAATGTGGGATATCAAAGTACACTTGTTGTTTCTAATCTAAAGTTAGTAATCAGTATGGTCTTGTTGATGAGAGATCAGTGGTTTGAGTAGTTGCCCTTAAAGGTATCTGCTTAGTATTATGTTGCTTACTAATAGATTAGGTATAAATTTATCACTTTATTAGAACTAGAATTTCACACTTCAGTAAGCTAATCGATTTGTGAAATTTGTGTATGTCTTACTCTGTTGATTTCTGAATTAAGTGCATGCCAATTGGTTTTTTATCTTATTGTATGCAGTTGATTGATCCAGTAGACAAGACAGTTGATAGGGATCTCGCTCTTATTAAAGATCTAGGTCTAAAGCTTATATATGCTTTGAATACTCATGTACATGCTGATCATGTTACTGGGAGTGGCTTAATTAAGGTGATACTCTTCTCTTCCTTTCAGTCATTAATGAATCTTACCACATATACTCATTTTTATTCTATACTACATCATGCAGACCAAGGTTCCTGATGTGAAATCTGTTATTTCTAGAGCAAGCAATGGTAAAGCTGATTGGTTGGTTGAACCTGGGGACAAAGTCTTCTTTGGGGATCTTTTCTTGGAGGTAAGCCAGCATTTGTTTTATATGAATTTGTTGTCTTGTAAGTTGATTGGTATAATTAGTAAGGTAGCAGGTTATTTTCATTTTTAATGTTCACTTGGTAATTCAGATAGTGTTAGTAATGCTTGGTGTTGGGGTATGGTTTCTCCTTTAAAATGTAAAATATTTTCCTGTATTAGGAAGATACTTAAAAAGTTTCTTTACAAAATAGAAAAATCCTGAATTATTGAAGGGATTATGTAGAAGTATGTGTTCAGTCTCAGGTTTTATGATATTTATTATCATATATTTACTTATAACTAATGCAGAGTAGTAAGAAATAAATATTAGTATGGGAAGAGTAGTGATCTAAAATCTGAGTATAAAGGTATAGAAACGTCCTTACAAAGTTATAACTTTATATTTAGAAACAATGGGAATAGTAATATCAGATCAGAGAGTTAATATTTAGAGTGGAGTTTAGGGCACAACTAACAACATATTGGAAAGTGCTATAGGATTCTATGTTTTCATGTACATGCAACTGTGAAGCTCAACAATTTTACATTCAAATGACTTTATAGAAGCTTTTATTTTAAATGCAGGTTCGTAGTACTCCAGGTCATACATTAGGCTGTGTTACGTACGTCACTGGAGATGGACCTAATCAGCCTCAACCAAGGATGGCTTTCACAGGTGATGCTCTATTGATACGCGGATGTGGAAGAACTGATTTTCAGGTGTTTTTTCTCTTGCTTGCCATTTAGTTCATGTACATTTTATTTAGAGAGATAGGGTGTATCAGAACATTCATGGTTTAGGGGTCATAATCTTCATCATAATTATCTTGACAAGATGGTGAATCATGAAATATTATGTATTATATGAATCTTTTCATGACTTACTAGAAATCAGATCATGGCCTGATCAGCTGTATATGTTGTGTGCTTTTGTACTAGGTAGGCAGATGAGTATTACTTGAATTTCAAATTAATTTAAACACATCCTATGCTTGAATTGATGCAACTGACAAAATTATACAAGTAATATGTACCAAGCAGTGCTTTTGCAGGGTTATTAAACAGCATATTTAATGGTGCGTGGAATATTGATCTGATTATACTACATTTATAGCGGTCTGGTGTGTACCTACTGAAGTGTGGTAGCTTATCTAATAATAACAAATTTCATTGCAGGGGGGAAGTTCAGTACAGCTATATAAGTCGGTGCATTCACAGGCAGGGATCTAATAATTATTAGCTTCTTTTAAAAAAAATTTAAAAAAAGACAGTCTAATATTTTGAAACTTCTGTTAATTGTCGCTTATCTTCCATTATCTCATGATGGAACAGATATTTACATTGCCTAAAGATACATTGGTGTATCCTGCTCATGACTACAAAGGGTTCACTGTAAGGCTAAATCTAATGCAAACAGTTGTAGTATGTTAGATATAGAACTTAGGAAGTTGCTGCTTGGCTAACTTGATTTATGTTCCAGGTAAGTACTGTGGGAGAGGAGATGCAATATAATGCTCGTTTGACGAAAGATGAGGTGATTCTCCAACTTCTAATTGCTAACGTTTCATTTTTTTTCCAATATAGTAATGATATTGGATGTATTAAGTGTAACTTGTATGTAGTTTCTTTTGGTATTTTGAATCTAGATATTTAGTTTTATATGAACCTGAAATCTAAAAAAAAATTAAAGGACAATATCCTTGCCACTATCTTTACGTTATCTTTATTACCTTTACTTCACCTAGCAGACAAGTTACTATTGGTCAATGAAGTTGTGCAGATGATTCTATTATTCTTCATGCTTTATTCATTATGTGTGAATCTTTATATCTGATATTAATGTTTTATTAAAGAAATATTTGTAATGGATGGACTTTGTGATGCTGCTATAGATGTCATTAAGTCAGATTTTCTGTTAAATTTATTTTGAATAGTATACTATACCAAAATGTGCATTTATAGTGATTCTCATGTTATTTTTAGTTTACTCTTTCTAAACTATTTGTATAATTTATGGAAAAACAGGAAACTTTCAAGAAGATCATGGAAAGTAAGTATTCACCACTCATTTTGTTTTGAAAACTATAACCTACACAACTTTGACACCCCTCCCCCAAGAAAAACATATAATAAATAAATAAATAAATAAATAACAAGTGCATATATATCTGCAGACTTGAACTTGCCCTATCCGAAGATGATTGACATAGCTGTGCCTGCGAATATGGTTTGTGGATTGCAAGATCCAAGTCCTATTGCTAGCATCTGAGTTGCCAGCCTACCGAAATTACTAGATGAGCTCGATACTGTCACCCGATGTGAATGGTTCTATATTAATGTACAACAAATAAAGAGCTCACACGTGTTCAATACAATCACGTAACTTGTATCAATACTGATTGTGTGAACGGCTTAAATTAAAATCTATTCTGCCTACCCTTGCTCAGTTGTTTGTGTTATGTTTTTTGGTTTTGGTTTGATCAATAATGGTTAATCTTCAATTTACAAGTAATCAAGGAGTATGCGTCCTTTGTTTATGAAGCCAATTTGGTAAAAACAGAACTGTATATATGACCGTATATTACTTCCTGAAGAGGATTTCAAGTTGAATGATCAGCTTCAATGTATAGCTGTAGTCTCTGAGTAGAGATTGTCTACACTATTTTTCATATATTCCAATTTTTTGATTGGCTATATAAGTTAGATAAAATTCCAATATCTATTAAAATATTAAAAATATATATCCCCCGTCCCCTTTATATTAAAAATATTTACTAACAAACTTTGTAGTAGGCTTATAATAAAATAGTTGTCTATAATAATTTCCCCGTCACCATCACTCTCGAAATGTCCGCTTGGATGTATAGCAATTATAAAACATTAGAAAACGAGGTTTGTCTATATGTAAATTGTCTTGAACATTAGAAACGAGGTTTGTCTATATGTAAATAAACACCTAAATAAACACCAGCATCACCAGTGCCTGCTGGAGTTTATTACATTGATAAGATCCTAGTTATAGTGTAATACAAACAATAAAACACACTTCAAACCCTTTATATAGCACTGAAAATTGTTATTAGCCCCATGAATATGGATGCAACTCAAGTATTCTTGATAGCAATCTCAATTGCTGTAGTAACAATTGTAAGCACATTCTACAGAGTATTGAATTGCGTATGGCTCAAACCCAAGAAGCTAGAGAAAGTATCTGAAAGAGCAAGGTTTTAAAGGAAATGCATACAGACTCATTTTCGGGGACATGGGGGAGCATGCATGCATGATAAAAGAGGAGCAACCCAAACAGATCAAATTCTCGGGCAATGTATCGTTGCATGCTTTGCCCTATGCCCACCACATTATCAACAAATTCGGTATGCTTATTCATAAATATGAGATGTACTATAAGTTGCATGATCCAAGTCTAACACACTTGTTCTTTCTAATTCTTATAGTAAGAGAGCTCTTCATTTTGCAGTTTCCGCATCGTTTAGATCTTACAATTTAGAGCTGTAGCTAGTTAAGAAATGTTTCCTTGCTAGCTAAGTTTTAGGCCAGGGTTCCGAAAGTGTTGAAAGTTTTAACTCGTATTGCCTTGAATTTCAGGTAAGAACTCATATATGTGGTGGGGGGTGTACCCCAGACTAAACATCCTAGATCCTGAACTAATCAAAGAGATTATGGCAAGGCCTAATGTATTCCAGAAGCCACATCCAAACCCGCTCGGTAACTTCATTGCGGGTGGCCTTTTGGCCACGGAGGGTGAGATATGGACTAAGCGTCGGAAACTAATTAACCCAGCGTTTCACCTAGAAATGTTGAAGGTAGCTTCTGATCAACCAGAAAAGGCACAAAAACATTACTATTCCCTGGCAGGGTTGAGTTCTCTAGACCACTATTTAATCGGAGACCATATATGTTCTGCTTGCAGAACATTGCAAAAGTTATTATTCTACAATACATGTTCTGCTTGCAGGCTGAACACATATGATCTCCAAATAAAAATCAGTGTTCATAGAATTTTTCCCTATTACAGGAATCTTTAATTTGATAAAAAGAATTACAATCATCAAAATATACAATGGTTTGGTGAAACTTTTATCGTTTATCTTTGGTAGAATATGTTACCAGCAATTCAATTATGTTGTGGCGAGATGATCAACAAATGGGAAATGCTAGTCTTGACGGCAGGTAGTTCACTAGAGTTTGATGTATGGCCTTATCTTCAAGTTTTGTCCGGGGATGTGATTTCTCGAACAGCATTTGGAAGTAGCCATGAAGGAAGAAAGATATTTCTCTTGCAGAAAGAGCAAGTTGATCTAGAAATTCATCTTGTCAAATTTAGTTTTACCCCCGGATATAGGTAGCATTCAAGTACCTGCAAACACGATAAAATATGCATAGACTTTAGCAATTTTAGTGCAGTATTATTACCAAAGTTACTGCTATGATTAGGTACATCCCGACAAAAGCAAACAAGAGAATGAAGCAAGTCTGCAAAGAAATACAGGAAATTCTGAGTGGTATAATCACTAAAAGAGAGAAGGCAATGGAAACAGACGTCAATAACGATGACTTACTCGGCATTTTGATGAAATCGAATTCCAAAGAGATCAAAGAACAGGTCATAGGATTGAGCATCCAAGAGGTGATAGAAGAGTGCAAAGTCTTCTATTTTGCAGGGTCAGAGACAACATCGAATTTACTCGTATGGACAATGATTTTGTTGAGTATACATCCAGAATGGCAAACTCGTGCAAGAGAGGAAGTTTTACAAGTTTTGGGTAACAAAACTCCTGACTGGGAGGGACTAAACCATCTCAAAACAGTAAGATTTGAGATTTCCACTCCAGAAGTTCTTCAGTTGCACACACAAAACGTTATACGGCAGCTGATTTTTTATATGACCCTAGAAACCTATGGACCATCCTCACGCCCTGCTGATGCAGGAGTTATATACACTGGTTACAATCTTCATAAGCAAAGTGTTAAAATGGAGTTTTAAAACTAGTTCAGCCTGATCTATTCAAAAATATACCACTAAACTTCTAAAATTTGAAAACTATTTCTATCACCATGTGCACATATACGATTAAACTTATATTTATAGATATAGATCACGTACATATTTCAGTGTATAGCATTGAATCCAGCTAAATGTTTTGAACTCCTTGACTGTAGGTAACAATGATATTACAGGAGGTGCTAAGGTTGTATCCTCCTGCAGCTTTACTCATTCGTGATACTCCTCAGAAGGCGACACTAGGAGACATTAATATTCCAGCAGGAATGGGATTAACAGTGCCACTAATCTTCCTTCACTATGACACTGAACTATGGGGCACAGATGCACACGAATTCGAACCACGAAGATTTGCTGAAGGAGTTACGGGTGCAACAAAGGGAAAATTATCGTACATCCCATTTGGAGGGGGTCCCCGAATATGCATTGGACTGAACTTTGCAATGACTGAAGCAAAAATGGCGTTAGCAATGATCCTAAAGACCTTCGTATTTGAACTTTCGCCACAGTATAGGCATGCTCCTTTTCCTCTTGTAACACTACAACCTCAATATGGAGCTCCAATGATATTTCACAAGATCTAGTGTGAATTATTAGCCTATGGTGTGTCATTTACTAGAAGTCTGCAGCTTATAGTTATGTGCATGTTCTCATAAGATGCAGCCTGCGAACTTGTAGGTCCTTGATTCTCTTTTCTTGATCATGCCTCGTGTACGTGTGTACTTTTCTTCATAAGAACATCTCCGATAGAAGTTGTTAAGAAAGTTGTCTGACAAATCATCAAATATATATATTTTTTTAATTTTCTCTCACATTCATGTTATTTTTGACAACATTTATTAAAATTTTGCTTCAATAGTTAAGCAACTTTAGAGTTGGCCCATGTGGTCCCTATATATTAATTTTATATTTAGTTCAATATGAAAGTGGGTAAAGTAATATACCATTTAGAGGTTTTGTGTGACTTTTTGCTAGTTCAAGAAGTTGTCAAGGGATTGCCAATTTTTGACAACCTTGGTAGGTAACCTCTCAACTCTAATAAGTAGGCAATCAAGGGTGTCATGCCACATAAATTTGACAACCTCATTGGCAACCCATATTGGAGATACTCTGAGTGATCTAAGTGAATATACTTGTTTTACATTCCCTAAAAAAACGTATAATAAATTAATTTAAAAAAACTAACAATTGAAAATACGTACTATGGAGGCAATTTGGTAAAAACAGAAGTGTAAAGGTGGCCATATTTTTACCTCCTGGGGGCGGGGTTCATTTCAAAATGTATCAACGTCTGATGACTAAGAAACAATAACTTTATCAAATTCAAATTTAACGTCAACTTGTATTTGATTTTTCGACCTGGGAGGCCAGAGCCAGCAGAGGTAGATAATTGTGAAAGATATGATAGCAATTTGTAGTATTTCGTCTCAAATTAGTGATCATTTTTAAAAAAATTACTCATATTAAGAAGTTCTAACATAAAAATTATTTTTCATATTAATTGTAATGATTGAACTAGTTTCAATATATAATTTAAATGATAATTATCTTTACTTTAATTATTATTATTAGTATCAATAATCTAGTAATCTAGTGAAATGATTGTTTTGAAAATTTATCTATAAAATTGTACCAGAAGTAGACAATGGACATGGGACATTTTTTTTTAAAGCGAATACTAATTTAAAACGGAGGTAATAATAACCTTACAAACTTTGTAGGTTTATTATAAAATATTTGCCTTACATATTCAAAGGATTGATAAGAATTTGCCCCGTCACTGTCAGTCTGTCACTCTCGAAATGTCCGTTTGAATGTATAGCAAACTACTGTAGCAATTATCAAACATTAGAGGACATGGAACAAACGTGAAAATCATGCATTTCATACATGCTCAAAATATAAATATATATTGACAAGGTTTGTCTACATGTACATTGTCTTTGGCAACTAATTATAAACATCAGCATTACCAATGCCTGCTGGAGTTTATTACAGTACATAAGATACTAGTTTATAGTGTAATACAAACAAAGCAATATACTTCGAAACCATTATATAGCGCTGGCCATTGTTATTAGCCCTTGAATATGGATGCAAACCAAATACTCTTGATAGCAAAATCTCAATTGCTGTAGTAACAATTGTAAGCATATTCTACAGGGTATTGAACTGGGTATGGCTCAAACCCAAGAAGCTAGAGAGGTATCTAAAAGAGCAAGGTTTTAAAGGAAATGCGTACAGGCTCATTTTCGGGGACATGGGGGAGTATGCAAGCATGATAAAAGCGGAGCAACCCAGACAGATCAAATTTTCCAAAGATGTATCGTTGCATGCTTTGCCCTATGCTCACCATATTATCAACAAATTCGGTACGCTTATTCATATATATGAGATGTATTACAATTTTGAGGATTCAAGTTTAACATACTTGTTCTTTCTATTTCTTAATAGTAAAAGAGCTCTTGCAGTTTCTGCATCGTTTAGAATTTAGATCTTACAATTTAGAGCTGTAGCTAGTTAAGATATGTTTCTTTGCTAGCTAAGTTTAGGCCAGGGTTAATGTTGAAGTTATAACTCATATTGCCTTGAATTTCAGGCAAGAACTCGTATATGTGGTGGGGGATGTACCCCAGACTAAACATACTAGATCCTGAACTAATCAAAGAGATTATGACAAAGCCTCACATATTCCAGAAGCCACATCCAAACCCGCTCGGTAACTTGATCACAGGTGGCCTTTTGGCCACTGAGGGTGAGAAATGGGCTAAGCACCGAAAATTAATCAACCCAGCGTTCCACCTAGAAATGTTAAAGGTGACTTCCAATCAACCAGAAAATTGCACAAACACATTACCTTAGCAATATTTAATTTAATAAAAAGAATTACAATCATCGATAAACAATGGTTTGGTAAAATTTATATCGTTCATCTATGGTAGAATATGTTACCAGCAATTCATATATGTTGCGACGAGATGATCAACAAATGGGAAATGCTAGTCCTGACAGCAGGAACTTCACTAGAGGTTGATGTGTGGCCTTATCTTCAAGATTTGTCTGGAGATGTGATTTCTCGAACAGCATTTGGAAGTAGCCACGAAGAAGGAAGAAAGATATTTCTACTGCAGAAAGAGCAAGTTGATCTAGCAATTCATCTTATCAAATTTAGTTTTGCCCCCGGATATAGGTATCACTCAAGTACCTGCAAACACAATAAAATTTGTAAAAATGCATTAAAATTCGCAAATATAGTGGTGTATTAATATCACAGTTACTTTTAACTATCAAACATATGGTTAGATACATTCCAACAAAAGCAAACAAGAGAATGAAGCAAGTCTGCAAAGAATTACAGGCTCTACTAAGTGGTGTCATCACTAAAAGAGAGAAGACAATGGAAAGAGAAGTCAATAACGATGACTTACTCGGTATTTTGATGAAATCAAATTCCAAAGAGATCAAAGAACGGGGCATAGGATTGAGCATTCAAGAGGTGATAGATGAGTGCAAACTATTTTATTTTGCAGGGTCAGAGACAACATCAAATTTACTCGTATGGACTATGATTTTGTTGAGTTTACATCCAGAATGGCAAACTCGTGCAAGAGAAGAAGTTTTACAAGTTTTGGGTAACAAAACTCCTGACTTCGATGGACTAAACCGCCTTAAAATAGTAAGAAATTGAGATATCTACTCTAGAAGTTCTTCAGTTGTAACACATTAAAAGGTCAATGGCTGCTAAAAATAACATATTTTAATAACCCTGGAAACCTCTTAATGTATAGTAAGGGTAAGGCAGCTTGTATTTCCCCAAACCCTGCTGAAGCGGGAATTTTATACACTAGTTACAACCTTTATATGGAGTGTATACACATGCCTCCTTCCCATACTAAATAAGTCAACTAGTACAACTCGATCTTTTTTTAAAAAATTGCGCCTAATTAGTTGTGCAATATACCAATAAACTTCAAAATTATTTATATATTCGTGTGCACATATATATATAGATATATATATATGGATATGGATCACGTACATATTTCACTATTTCACTATATAGCATTGAATCCAGCTAAATGTTTCTAACTCCTTGACTGTAGGTAACAATGATATTACAGGAGGTGCTAAGATTGTATCCTCCTGCAGCTTTGCTCATTCGCGATACTCCTCAGAACGCGAAACTAGGAGACATTAATATTCTAGCTGGGATAGGATTAACGGTGCCAGTAATCTTACTTCACTATGACCATGAACTATGGGGCACAGATGCACATGAATTCAAACCACGACGATTTGCTGAAGGAGTTCTGGGTGCAACAAAGGGCAAATTCTCGTATATCCCATTTGGAGGGGGTCCCCGAATATGCATTGGACAGAACTTTGCAGTAATTGAAGCAAAAATGGTGTTATCAATGATCCTAAAGACCTTCATATTTGAACTTTCACCACACTACAGGCATGCTCCTTTTCCTATTCTTACACTTCAACCTCAACATGGAGCTCCAATAATATTGCACAGGCTCTAGTGTGAATTATAAGCTCTGGTATTTCGATTCTACCCACCTGAAAGTCCCCAATTATCCAGTATATGCATTAGCAAATATAATAGCTGACAGCAATGAGCCTATGGTGGGTTATTTACTAGAACGTCTGCAGGTTATAGTTATATGCATGTTATCATAAGATGCAGACTGCAAATTTGTAGTCCTTGATAGTGTATGCATGTGCCTCTTTTCTTGATCATGAATTGTGTACTACCTGTACTTCTTTATATATACAGATCTGCTCAGTCGTTCATTATCAGTGACATACTAAAGTACAATTTTACTTTTACCTTCCCTTCTTGAAAAAGGAAAATATACTTGTTTACATTCCCTACTCGATAGTCCAAATATATTTACCTCTTTTGGTTTCTTTCCTACGGTCCTACCATTGCAGCTCCATTTTTAGGTTTTGTATCTATAACATAACATAATATGAAAGCTGAAGTAGAGATCTTCAGTTGGTTTGTACTCTAGGCCTTCGGGCTAGTTATAATAATTTTGTGAAAATATATAATTGAAATAATATAAAATAGACTTTTGTAAGTAGAATCCAGATAGCCTATAAAAAATAATTGGTTGTAAAAATTAAGACATAATGCACTTTGGAAATAGGATTCTAACTAGTATAAAAAATCTGATTGTGTTGGAAAAAAAAAAGATTTTTAAATACAATTTCAGAGCTTATATAAAAATATTGGGTTGAAAGTTGAAACATATAGTTGGGTGAAAGTATAGCATTCTGAAATGGAATCCTAGATAGTATATAATTTTTCCAGTGGGCTAATATAAATATGTAAATTTAACAAAGAAGAGGTCATATAATGTATAAAAAGCAATTGGGCTAGAACAAAGAGTTGGATCATGTAAACAATAAGTTTCTTATAAAGGCTTTTGAATAGTAAATAAAAAAAATGAATTATTAAAAATACAGTCCAAGTAGATAGTACATGGCCTCAAAAAACATGTACTATTTGTTAATAACTTTCAAAGTATAACTAAATAAATACAGTATATAAATATATAATGTACAGGCTCATGCCTTGAACAAGCTTTGCTGTACGCACATGCTTATATTAAATTTTAGGGAAATTATGTATGGTACAGAGAAAGATGGTCTTTACTTTCTCTTTTGAAAAGGATCAAGATTAAATAATGCAAGCATGTTGCACCTGTCGAAAAAGCTCCAACAGCAGCTCAACTTGAAAATTGAAATGGATGATGAAGGACAAGAGCATAAAAATGAATTCTGTTACTTTGTTCTTGCAAGAGAAAGAGAGATGGTTCAATATAATTTTAACATGTGTATGGAGGTTCTTTTCCAAATAAATTTGCTCAAACAATAAGCTGTGTGCAAAATGTATCATGTAGGCTATGATAGACAATGTATTATTGTCTCTTATTATATGTCAACATTCTCAGTCCACACTTGAGGACCCTCAATTACTATGAAATAAAAAAAAACTTTGTGAGGATCAATCCAGATCTAAAATAAATTAACATATGCTATAATTCTATCAGGTGCAAAGAACAAAGCTGTCAGGAATTACAAGTTCCTGAACTGATTTTGTTACTAATTTTGGTGTTTTCTGATTTATAGAGCAGCAATTTAGACATGAACAGAGAAATAGAAGCAGATTTAGAGAGATCAGAGAGATATTGAGAGAATTGAGAGAGAGATAGCTTAGAAAAGAAGAAATCTAGAGAGAGAAAGACAGGAGAGAGAGAGCTTGTGGAACAAGTTCCATTTTCTGATATATTTCAACATAATGCACAAATTACATCTGCAACTTTTATTTATAGTACTCCCTCCGTCCCCTTTTACAGGTCCATTTTCAAAATAAATTTTGTCCCTAAATACATGTCCATTTCTATTTTCAAAACAAATTTAGGATGATCTTCCAAAACTATCCCAATATATATCATTTCCAATTTTTGACTCTTTTAAAATTTAGTTGAATTCTCATTTTTTAAGATGATAATTAGGGGGAAATATAGGAAAAATTTATTGAGCTAACATTTTCTTAATATGCGTAATTTTTTCAAAATGGACATGTAAATAGGGACGGAGGGAGTACTGCCTTACTAACAAACTGATAAATGACTTAACTGCCCTTACTCCTTACTAATACTTCTACTACTCTCTAATATGTAGTTCCTGACAAAAGCATTAGCACCCAGTCACGAGAAATCATGCACAATCACCATATCAAAGTAATATTGGAATGGATCACTAAACACACTCCCACTACAAGGGAAAGATTGACTTGGCATGTATCACGATATAAGCAGTACATGTGAAACATGTACCTTTGGATGCAACAGTTTTAAAGATGATATCTGATAGCTAAAATACAGATACTCATGCCTACAATTGGTCCAGCGATCCAAACCCATCGGGCGGCCATAACTGCAACTCAAGCAACATTTGGTTAAAGTAAAATCCTATACGATAAAAATAAAATAAAAAATGAGAAACGTAAAATTTAAAGCAAACACACCACGCCACAATCCCAAAGAAAGAATTAATACAAAATAGATAAATAAAACCCAGCCCAAAATAACAAACAAGTGATCCTCTACAGAAAATATCACCTCAAGAAAATTTGAGAGAGATTTTCAAACAATTATAAAAGCATTAATAATTTATAAGCATGGTCATGAATGCCCTTTCTATCACCTAAAGATTCGTAGCCTGAACCCAAAATTTGAACAACCTTTACCATTTACGTCAGCATGCAAGTTAAAAGGGAAGGGAGGTGATATTTACAAGCACAAAGGACTTATTTAATTTATGTAATGCACAATGCCATGAATCTCATCAAGGATAAGGCATTGACCTCCGCATCTATAAATCCAATTTCCCCATCATAAATGGATTAGACCTGTAGTTAATATCTGGCAATACCCTCAACAATAAAGGCTAAATTTTCAGAAAATTAATATACTTCAAATCCATATATCAAACTGGATATACAATAAAGAAGTGCTTACTCTACAAAAAACTTTGCCATGGATTAGACCATAAGGAACAGGCCCAAAATGCCGAGAATCGTTAGATGCATAAATGTTATCCCCTTGAATCCAAACATGCCCCTTTGGGACCTACAACCCAAACCAAACATTTCCAAATTAATGAACTTAATTTGAACTTGTACAAAAGAGACAGAAATATCCCTTCAGTCTACAGAGAAAGTATAAGTAACAAAAGAGTATTTAAGGGCTAACAGAAGTATTAGCTTCTAAATCCAATATCATAACAGATCTAGCTACTTTAAGATAAGAAACTTAATCAACTATTACAGAAGCACACAATTTCTTAGATGATCAATACTTCACATTTTCACATGTCAACCTACGATGAAAAACATATTCATTAACAAATTGTTAGGAACCAACTCCTATATTTGGAGAAACTTATTGTCAAGAAGTTATAGCTCACATAGCTAATAACTCTGTTACTGATTCACCACAGCTTAAATTTACTGATTGTAAAGCTTACAATCAAACCTGAAATAATTATTTCTGTCAAGGTCTGATGACATTGAAGCAAGAAAAATCAAGAAGTCTAATCTTTTCATCACCCTGATGCTGCATTTAAGCATCCCAATTTCTTAAATACTACTCCCTCCATCTCAAATAAGTGTCTTGTTTGACTTTTCAGTTTGACTGTAAATTAAAAATTATTCTTTTATAATTATCAAGAACCGGAAAAAATATTTTAAAGTGAATTAGATATATTTTCTAACGATATAATTTTTAAAATTTTCTTAAGTGAATTAGATATATTTTATAATGATATAATTTTTAAAATTTTCTTAATTATATATTATGTGTAATATTCAGTCAAATTTTGGTCAATTTGACTAATAAAAGTCAAAACAAGACAATTATTTTGAGATGGAGTAGTAAAAATCCAATCTTTGAATCCTTACTTGCATCCCCCAATACTTAAAAAACTGACATATCGAAAAAATATATAGTAAACCTACAATGTACCAAAAAAACACTAATCTTGATAATTCACAACAAAAAAGCCCAATCTTGACAATTCACATATAAAAAACGGGTCACCGCTATCTAATGCATCAATGTAGCTGATTATTGCGCAGAAGTAGAAAAGGATCATACCACAACAGTTCGATAATAGCCCGAATCAAAAGTGGGGTCAACTAAAAAAACAACCTTATCACCTTCCATGCCCAAAATTCTCTTAGTAACAGTTCTTCTAGGGTTTTCAGGGGAGCTAACAAGAACCACATCTCCAACACTCAATTTTCCAAATCTTGATGAAATATGCTCAGCCAATATCACATCACCAGTTAGATTCAAAGTTGGAAGCATACTTGGCCCATGAACCTTAATAACATTAAAATCTAATTATTATCTAGTTTACTATAATAATTTCAAGAAACATAAAGAAACTAAAAAAGAACAAGAAAACATACCATGACTGGAGAACAAATGTACTTGTCTGTGATGTGTAGAAGACATAGGAACTTCCCAAAGATTAATGTATGGTTCAGTGCTTCTTTCACCAATGGCCTCATGTTTGCAAACATGTTCATATATTTTCCCGTGTATCTAATAGTGTGTCTATATTACACCTAAGCTTAGGATAACATCACATATTCGTATACTACAATAATAAAATAATTTAGTTTTTTATATTTAATAATAATACAGTATTGACAAAATTAGTTTTCTATTTTGGAAAAAAGTTTTTATTTAATTAAGTTTATTCGTTTTGGTAGGCGCCTACAATTTTTTAAAATCACAAACTTTATTTATTTTATTGTTTTAATTGCAAACTAGCTTATGTCATGTGCGGTGCACGCATGAAATTTTTTAGTTTTTTAATATTTATTTTATGATTTAAATTTATTTTTATTTGTATAATAATAATTTAAAATTTATTTAATATTATATGTATATATTTTTATATAATTTATTTGTATTTATATTTTAATAAGATAATGTTTGTGTATTTTGTATAGATATATATTTTAGTTAGAAAATTAATGTGAGATATTTTAGTTAGGAGATTAATATTTTAGATTTTATTAAATTGAATGGTTAGAATCATTTTTATGCTTCACTGGACGATCAGAATTTTTTTTATGGTTCACCTCAGTGTTTCAAAAAAAAGGTGTCTAGTTTGGTTATAATAATATAGTATAGATTTATAATTGACAGTTTAATATATTTGATTAAAGTCTAGAACTTTATCTTATTGTTACATAAATATTAATTGCAAAATCATTGCTTTTTTAAGGAAAAAAGGTGGAGCTTTTTGTTTGGGGCTAGAAGTGAATTTTTGTATAATAAAAATCATAAAAATCTTCATTAAATTTTACAGAATCATAATAAAAAAATAAAAATGAGTAGTTCAGAAACCTAATTTTATTTGCAGAATCATAATTTAAAAATATTATTTAAATATTATTTTATCTGCAGAATTTTAAATAATTTTAATATTTAGAGAAATTTATAGATTTCATAATAAATAATTTTTTTACCCAAATATTACAAAATAACATGGAATAGTATTTTTGTGCTTGTAAATGTATGTTTGGAATTGGGACTTTAAGGTATAGAGCCACAGAGACAGAGGTTAATTTTAACAGGTCCTGAAACGTTTAGCAGCCTGTGCGCAAAAAATTAACCATAATGTTTTCATCTAGGTCCACATCTCAAACATCCGTTGTATACAAACAACAATAATCGAATTTATAATCAAGTATAGTGAATCTGTAATGTGAATGTAAGCTTATACACAAATATTGGGGAGTTGCTGCAGGCCTGGCTCCTTGCATATCAAGATCAATACAAAACCCAGCTTTTACATTGTCATCAGTATGTGAGTGACAACTTATTGTAGCCATTGAGGGATTGAATTGAGCCCCGCTCCTTGCCTAGTCAACCATAGCTGAGAATAGCTAAATTTGTCTAAGCATTTTTGTTTTGCTTGAAAACTTCTGTTGTCTAGTCAATTCTCTCGAGATTATACTTCACCATTCCCTCGAGCGCTAATCGGAAGGCACTCTGAGGAAGGCATTGCAGACTTTTGATAGCTAGGTCAGCTTTCTCTTTTGCAAGATTCCGAGCCCTTTCAATTCCTCCACAGTTCTTGACCAGCTCAATAGCCTCATCCAGCGAACCAGTCTCACAAAATTCTGATTCTATAATATCCCTTAGCCTAGGAACTTTTTCAAGTGCAAAAATCACTGGTGCGGTCAGGTTCCCTTTTGACAAGTCACTTCCTGCTGGCTTCCCCAATTGCTCTGCTGACTGTGTGAAATCTAATATGTCATCGACAACTTGGAAGGATAAACCGAGGTTCTTGCCATATTGATACATATGCTCACTAACATCACTATCAACCCCACTAAATATGGCAGCTCCCTTTGTGCTAGCAGCAATTAAAGAAGCTGTTTTATAATAGCTTTTGATCAAATACTCATCAAGTTCAACATCACAGTCAAACAAGCTGGATGCCTGCTTAATTTCACCACTAGCAAAATCTTTAATAACCTGCATTAATAACCAAGGATTTTACAATTTCACATTACGGTCATATTTTCTCCATCATTAGTCCAAAAGACAATATTAGGAATAAACAAGGTATGTAATACATACTTGGCTGATGAGTTTGATAACTTCAAGGTTTTCAAGATTAGCCAGGTACCATGATGATTGTGCAAACATGAAATCTCCTGCCAATACAGCAACTCGGGTACCAAAAAGTTGATGAACAGTTTCTTTTCCTGCATACAAACAACTTGAGAAGTATTAGTAAAGGTGCTGGTCACTCGCTAAGGAACCATAATGACTACAATGTCAACTTTCGTAAGTTGTGGTGTACCTCTCCGCATGTCACTTTCATCTAGTACATCGTCATGTATTAAGCTTGCAGTATGGATCATTTCAATGATCTCTGCTAAACGTTTATGCTCTTTTGTAAGTTCCCTAAATTTCAAAAGAATTGTGATCAATACTGATAATGAATCAGTTCTTTATATAAGTATTGTGCAGATAAGAAATAGTCCAGTATTCTTACTTCAAGCCTACAAATTCTGCAGTTGCTCTTGACACTAGGAATACCAGCGCTGGTCTCATCCTCTTTCCACCGGCACTAAAGATCTGTTCAGCTGCCGACATCAAAACTGGATTTTCTGCACCAACAATCTAGCAGATGAACTACATCAGACACAGCATGTATGGAGATGTGGAAGAGAGTGAAAACATATAAAAGAAACGTATTGAAGACTGAGAACAGGATTCTTGAAGAGGCCCTTTTGCATCGAAGGCAGATAAATGCAATAAAGCAATTTGTAGAGAGTTATGCACGGCCAGGTATATATATAGTTGACTATTATGCACGGCCAGGTATATATATAGTTGACTAAGGCACAATATACTAGTAATTTACTTGCTATCAAAGTGTAACCACCCAATTACCTAACATATGAGGAAGTACAGTGCTCAGTCAAGAAAAACAGGGTAAACAAGCAATATCCGTGCTGGCACTTAAAGTTTATGGTGCAATTTTCTAATCAAAATTACTCAGTTTTCTTTTATCTTCTTATAAATACCCCTCCTCCCCCCCCCCCCCCCCAAAAAAAAAAAAACGAGGAAGAGAGAAGCAGCCATTATCAACTGTTTACCTTAACCACTGCAGTCCCTTGCCTTGACTCTAACTCTAACCCTTACGGAGCTTGAATCTGTAGTTTACCATCACTAAATTGAGACTATTTCTAAGACAACAAAACTCACTCCAAGTTCAACCTATCACAAGCTATCGAGCAAAACTTAATATTTTGGCTTCTATTGCCAAAAGAAGATGCTAAGCCACTAAATGCATAGAAAACAAAGAAGTTGTTCGTCCATCCAATATCACATTTAATAAATGAACCAACTAGTGATGCAATAATTTCAACTCAAACTAATATCACAGATTATTCAATTTAACCAAAGCCACAATTAGGTCCTCTATTATCCACACAACAATTGCCAAGACTTAGTATTTGTCCCCGTTATCAGTCATCATAACTCACTATTGCAATTACCAAATACCAATACATATAATTCCCTGAGTTGAATATAAATTTAAATATAACACTTACAATTCATAAACCAAACCAGACTTGAATTTAAAGCATACATTGAACATCTATCGTATACTCACCGACTGCAAATTGTTGTTCAATATCAATAGGTCATCAGCAACAATTTCAAACAAATTCTTCACGGAAACCGGGTTCGGGTTTCTTGATTCTGTTTTAAGTTCAATTACTGGTGCAGGAACTGATTCAAAAACAAGACCAAACTCAATCAAGACTACAACTTTAACAAGTAAAAAAACTCGAAAAAACACATATAAACAAATACAATTCACAAAATACTAGTACCATTCACAAAAGCCTCTGGGGTTTTGGTAGAAAGAACTCTACAGCTAGCAAAATCTCTCCTGAAACACAGCCATTTTCTAGCTCCATACTCATATTTAACCCTCCTAAGTACACCCTTTGAAGAATTTTTCACCAAATATGAAGCATTTGAAGAACACCCACAAGCTACAAAATCAAAACCAGTTCTACAAAAATCAAGATTATGGCTTGTCATTGACAACATCTTGTGCAAAACCCAGTTGTTAAAATGCCCCAAAAAGAGTTCTTGGATCAAAAATATCACAACACACACACACACACACCAAGTATATAAGTATATATACACAAGATGCAAGTGTTTACTGTCCTCAAGTTTGAAACTTTAAGCTTAAGTAGAGATGTGGCCTAATATAAATATACTAAGAATATGAGTGGATTCAAAATGCCCACATATTAAATTTATAATTTTTAGTTTTTCGACACTTGATCAAGAAAATTGAGAAGGGGGAATAGTGATGTTTTTGACCTTTTTTTTCACAACTCTTCTAATTGTACCTCCTTATCCATGGGTCAAATTGCTTTTTTGTGTACTATATTTTTTTGGTTTTTATTTTATTTTTGGTGGTGGATTAGTAGTAGCCAAGGAAGGATATTATATATTGTAGAACTGTATATAAGATCTTTATTTTTATATATTATAAAAATATTTATATCTACCCTTATTAAGGGATTTGTTTTTATGGATCTTATAAAAATGTGTTTTATAATTTTTTGTTATAAAACAAATCTTAAGTTCATGATTAGATTTAGATTTAGATTTTATTTTATGAACTATGAAAATTGGGAATCTAAAATGTATATGAGTTGTAAACACGATTCAGGCGTTACATTATTTGAGTTGCTTTTTTTGTTACATGAACTGAAACATGATTTAGGCGTTACATTATTTGAGTTGCCTTTTCTATTTGAGTTATTGAGTAGATTTTCATTAAAATGAATAATCAATGAATATACATTGTAATTTAGTAAAAAAAAATGCATGTTGTGGCTAAGTCATTATGATGGTCATTTGTGTTAACAAATAATTACTTCGCTTTTTAATAAACATATACTCTACATTTAAAAAAAATGCAGACATGCAGTTCCTTTGTTGTCAGTACTATCATGAGAATGGTACATGAGCTAATTGAAAACAAGTACAAAGATACCGAACCAGAATCATGAACTAAATTATATTTGCATCCCGTATGTTTATGTCTATATGCCAAGTAGTATATAGATAGACCCGACATTGTATAGTCTGTCAGTCACTATGATCCGTTTGATTTTTTAATGCAAAAAAGAAAGAGAAAAAGAGCTTTGATCTCAGCTGCCAATGCCCATATGTATTAAGAATTTATCCACAAAGTGTGGCATATATGGTAAAAAACGAAAAAGAAACAAGCTTAATGCCTCATCTATTTAAACTGCATTACACGAATTTGTGATCTAGAAAGGTATTTATATGCAGCTTATCCGATCACCAACTCCATTCACTCATAAACACAGCTATCATAACCTGCAAAATCCATAAAGAAAAAAGATCTATTATTAGTTTCGTGCAAAAGTCTAATATTTCGATAGTAAGTTAATTACAGGAGAAAAAAAATCTGAATTGTTAGGAGAAAATGTATTTACTTGGATCGGTTAAAGTAACGAGACCAGATCCACCGAAATGGCAGTTCCACTGGTTTCTTCCCTTGCACAGATAGTAAAGATTCATCACAACCGAAGCATGGTTTATGAGACTCTCGGGGGAGAAACAAGGACAGCCCTTCTTTATAAGACTGCAGTCTACATGATCGCACGCGTAATTGATGTTGGCTTGCAGGGTTGCTTGATCTGATGATGGCTTTGCCACACACCATGTTTTCTGCACACAAAAAGTACACGATTAGCAAGTATAAATGCATGTTAATCACAATATTCCTTTACGGTTTCGAGTATTGTTCTGAGGTAAACAAGATCTTGAAATTACCTGTCCATCAGCCAATGTCAAATTGAAAGTCCCAACTGCATAAACAGAACATTTTAGAAAAACCAAGAATTTAAAGAATTAATGTACTAGTACAAACTGTACAATAGATAAAAACAAGAAAATAATTTTAGTTATAATTGCAGACTGCAGAATCAGATTTTAGATGGGGTGCTGAATCCTAGGTGATAGTACTATATATACCTGAGATGCAGAGTAGGGGGAGAAGACAGAGAGAAAAGTGTGTTGCTTTTGCCATTTTTATGCTACTGATGTGAGTAAAACTAGTAGTCTAGTACTAGTGATCTTGACCTGGGGATTGGTAAGGTCTCAGAGGTTATTTATATGGAAGGCTAACGGCTATAATAATTACTAATGAGCCGTTACATGAAATTAAATGGCCTTTTTATGAAAAATAAGACAATGAAAGGAGCCGAGAAGGTTGCTTCTATGTGATCTGTGATGTGTTCTGATGTGACTTTTCTCTTTTTATAACCTTTGTTATTGTTTTTACTTTTTATAGCCTGGCTACCTCTTTACACAGACTTGTTTAAATAAGTGTGAGAATTATGGAAAAGATGCTTTAAAAAAATAAAAAATGTGCTCATAATATAAAAATATTATAATTTAGGGGGGGGGGATCTTGAATAGTACATGCATCACGTGCGCACAATAAATAAAAATCTCATGTGATAAATATTTTTTAGCAGGAAATAATTTGATTTGGTTAATAAATTGTGCCAATTGGTATGGCATGAATCGGTATTCGATATTCAATTCCTTAAAAATAAAAAATATTAATATTCAATATTTTTATTCTGTATGTTAAACGATCTGGAAAAAAAACGGCTACTTGTTTAACTCGTTTATTTGTTTCTCAAACAGATTGTATTGTCAATTTGGGAATTTGTCCCAACTGTATCCGGTTTTTTTATTAAAATGCATAATATTTTCGTTAAAAAAAACATTAAGATTCAATAACGTTGCCAGCTTTGGAATACAACTTTCCTCTCTTTTCTGAAAATAAAACAATCGGGTTTTTGGAAAGTAGAGCAAGTAGCTTTACAGGATAAAAAGTTACGGGGGGCCGTGTAATATATAATCCTCAGCTTCACGTTAGCATACATAGGCTTTGTTTGATTTGCAAGTTTTCGGTTACGGTGTAATTCCAATTTCCTGGGAACTAGGTTCGTGCATAAATAAAAAATATGTGTTTGATTGATTATGAGTTATAAGTATGTAACTAATTTATTTTATTAATTAAAATACATTAATAAAGAACTTTTACTTATATAAATAAATAATATAATTTTAAAATATGTAATATTTAATAAATATTTGTTTGATTTATAAAAGAGAAATTACATAATTAATTATTTATGTATAATAATACAAGCAATTTATTTATATAAATAAAAAATTATACAATATTAAATTGTTCGATAACATTTAAACTAAAAAACAAATAATGAGATTTTCAAAAATCAAAATAACCATTAAAATGAGTCAATATATTAATATAATATTACTCTATTTCAAATAAAAAACACAAATAAAATTATGTAAAAATACATGTTTGGTTTATAATTATGTAAGTTCAACTTTTATTATTATATTTTCTTAAATTTTATTTTTAATAATAATAATATATATAAATAAATGAAAAAATATTAATTGTAAACATATATATATTATATATAAGAAATTACAATTGGGTAAATGACATGGCCAATTTACTCATAAAAATGAATTTAATTATTAACTAGGATTTTTCTTAAAATAACGATAACAAAAATACAAAATTTAATTATAATTAGCTGATTTTATATTTATAAAGTGAGGATAAAAATTTATACTAAAAAAATTAATTTATTATGTTATAAATCAATATGAATCATAAGATTAACTTAGAAACACAAATATTTTAGGTTATTATTTAGAATATAAATATATTTTATAAACTAATATAAAAATAAATATAAATTATTATAAAAATAAAAAACTATTATATAATAGAGATATATCTGTTTTAAATATCAAAATCTTAAAAACATTTTTTAAAGATGTTAAAATAAAAAATTAATGATACAAAATAAATATATATATATATATATATATTGATTATAAAATATTATAAAGATTAATAAAAATAATTATAAGTTATTATAAAATAGAAAATATAAAAATAATATACAAAACAATGATGTAACTTCAAATGATCACAGTCTATAACTAGGTTAGCATTCTGGTGTAACCTTAAATACCTGAGAGGTATGCGTTACCTTATCTATTTCAAAAATTATATAAACAAACAGTGTAACTCATATAAATTCCATGAACTTGAAGTTACTTAAGTTGGGTTACATATAAATTCCCAGGAACGTGAAGTTATTTAGTTGGGTTATAGGTAGCCAAACGAGACTGTAGAGTATATAGTTCTACCTATCCCACAAAATGAGTGTTATTCTAGAAAATATTATATATATATTTTTAATTAATTTTCAGTTTTCTTGAGAACTGCATGAGAAAAAAAAAATTATTTTATATATCTTCGTCACTCCAATGCTCCATGCGAGTTAGACAACTCAAAGCCAAGCACGATATATATATTTAGAGCATCTCTGATACAAAATTGTTAAGATGGACAAGTCGACATATATATTATTTTTTTCACTTCCTCTCTCATTCATATTATTGTTGCAACCATTATACAAAATTTACTTTAATAGGTGACTAACTTTAAGATTGTCAATGTGATCCCCTAATAATAATATAGAAATGAAAAAAAATATTAAAATGGGTAAAGTAACTATTAAGGAGTAAGAAGAGTAGTATAGTTTTTTACTAACCTCCTATATAAATGTACTAAGAATGTAGTGTGACCTACTTTAAAGAAGAAACAATGTAGTCGTTTTCACCATGTTGAGTAACCAGTTATTCTAAAATTTTAAGGTGTTAGAGAGAGATCGAAATGGATCTTATACAATTTTTTAACATTTCCCATCACTCGAAATCCCATTCTTTTGGGTTGAAGAGTGGATCACTGGCACCCATTTTTGGCATAGTTCTTGTTTTCGCGTCCCTCGTGAATTGTGAGAATATTGAAGGAGGAATGGAGTCGAACTTGTGACACCTGCCAACTTGAACTTTGATACCATATTGAGTAACCAGCTCATCTAAAACATTTATAAGGGCGATGAATAGCTCAAGTGATAATGGTTTATCTTTTGTCGTCCCAGTCCTAGGTTTGATTCTCGCTCACCCGAGATCTGTTAAAACATATATTCATATTGTAAGGCATATAAGCCAAATTAGTCAAAAAAAAAAACCTTTATATGCCAAATTAGTTAAATTTACAGCGTATTATATATGTTTATAGATATTTGTAACAAAAAAATTTATGGCTTATTATAAAGTTGAGAAATATCGATAATATTATAACTAAAATCAAATTTGTTAACCTTTATTTTTTTATTTACAATATCTTTCAATAGTTTATTTTATTTAAAATTTATAATTTAATGATTTTAATATATATTGAAGTATATAAAAGGTCCAATTTTAAAATTTGCACCGGGCCCCGGAAATGTTTATTATCCAATAGGTAGGCAACCAAGAGTGCCCTGTCACGTAAGGTTGACAACCTTCTTTGCAACTCCTAGAGATGTTCTTATAGAGAAATGCTAGTTGCATAGAAAATATTACTGAAAATTTGTATATACATATTATTATTAGGGTTATCGGCTAGACGGCTACTATGCATGTTTATGTTTATTTAAACCTTACTTGAATTAGTTTTATTTTTATTTATTATTTAATTTTGATTAAATATTCTAATACTATTTATATTATATATTTTAATATTATAATAAAATTTTAATTAAAAAAAATATTATGTATTTTAAAATGCCTAACTAATATGAATATAATATTTTTAAGAAGTAAATTATAATTAATTTTATATTCTTAACATCACATATGTTACATTTTTGTATATTGGATTATTTAAAATTTTCATTTATTATAATCGTAAGTGAAATTAAAGCATATATAATCTAATTAATCTTTTAAAGAATTTGAAGTTAATTTTTTCTAGTCACGTACTAATAAAAATGATATTAATTAATTCAAGTCATGTTTAAATAAGTATAAATATACATAGCGGCCGACGACCCTAATAAGGGTATGTATTCATTATGTACAAATTTTCTATAACTCTTTCTGTGCACCTAGCCCCAAGCATTTCTCTTATTTTTTTATACGAAAGTCGATTTTGGGAGGCTAAAGAGTGATAATTACTTTAGGTGCATGTGATTCTATCGGGCCGAAGGTAACTTTTGAAGATTAGCAGAATTTCGCTTTTTAATTTTAAGAAAAATTCGAAATAAAATTTCAGTTGGATTTTGAATATTGTAATATATATTTTTTTTAAACTCTTAAACACAACAATTTTGTATAACATTTCAAACAATAAATAATTTGTGTCTTAAGGTAATGGGCCCTTGATTGTTTTTCTTCTTCAACCACCCAAATGGGGCTAAAATTAACAAAAATTGGTAAACTCAAATATGCACCCAATAATAAATCAATCCGATGGATTGGATTTAAACATTGCCCAATAAACTATAATTCAACCCACAGTTGGTACATTTAACCAACAAATCAGCCCAAAAAGAACATTAGCACTTAAACCCACAGTTGTAGTAGTTGGTTCAGCATATGCATGTACAAATATGTCTCAAAACTGAGAAACTGATCCCTTTACAAGGCCAGACTATTTCAGCCAAGACTGGTCAACATTTAACATTCAAGTTGCAATGGTGAGATCTTTAATTATATTTTATGTGAAGATATATATAGGCTATATATATTGTGTTTACATGCATGCACCATATGAGTGATATTATGCTTTCTTTGTCATCATTGTATTGATGTTGAATGCTATGATTTTTTTCTTGAACTGCTAATCATATGTATATATGGGTGAATTATATGTAGACTAGAGAGAAAAAGAGGCGATTGTTTAGCAGGTGTCAATGTGTCGTTTGAGCATTGATTCTTGTTGGGTGGTGTCAACTCAAGTCCCACGTCGAGGAGGTAAGAGATAATTCGATCTCTTGTACATAATTTTGGGGTTTAAATATCATCTGTTTTTTTAATTAATTAGATATCATCTATTTAAGGCACTCTTGCCTACATGTTTCTTTAATGAAATCGGTGGTGTGAAGATAGACCAGTACCGCCACAACTTCTGAATTTTGTTTAACTGCATGGCAACTGAAATTTTGAACAGAATAGTCAAGGTGTAGTTAAATGTCATGAACTAGTAAGTTTGACCTACAATACTATTAGAAGCATGTCAGCGTTGTCAAATTCTATGTCCATACAGACAAGTGTTTGTGGTTTTTGTGCAGATCATGATAAAAAGCATCCCTAGTCTCACTTTTCTTTTCAAAATTGCTTTTTAGCATTGGTTTACTTGTACAAGCCATGCCAAAATCATATTCGAGGGATGAAAATTGAAATGTAGAGATATTTTGTGGTCTCTGCGGGTATTATCTGATATGAGTGATCCACTGTTGCTTTACTCTAAATGGTTGAAGTAACAAATTAACAGTTTCTACAAAAAATAACACTATTTACATAAACCAACATTGTATAAATCTATTACTGAAGCTTTTTCCATAAACATAATTTTATCAAATAGAATAATATCATCATTCTCTCTTCATGCATATTGGATATGGTGAATTCGGATTTTGGAGCATATCTTTAGTCTGTATTAAGAATTTTGTTTTTTAAAAAATAAATAAATAATGCACCTTGCAAATGGGAGCTTGTTTTGGTCTTGAATGCAGCAAGTTCCACTATTCAGAAAGATGAAGCTGCATTTAAATCTCTAAATATGCAAGCTCACAGCTCAAAAACTACAAAATGACCAGACCCCTTTCACAAACTCGAACCAAACTATGAAAGATTCTTCTCATTCAAAGGCTGAAAAGCCACATTTTCTGTATCTATTGATGCCAAACTTAGTAAAACTAAGACTAGTTACCCTCTCGATGACCACAACATATCTTAGAACTTGCTGGATTCTAGTTTCTGGATGACATCTGTCTGGTTTTTGCTGGCTTATTTATGACCATCAAGTAGCTTTTTCTTTTTCAGGGAGTTGCTATAGTTCTTGTCTTCTTGTGAAACTTGGAGCCAAAGGGTCAGCATTATTCTTTAAAACTTTAAAGTGAAGTACCAATCAAACAACCCATCATATCGGGCCATCGGCTTCTAAAGTCCTTTATACAACTGGAGCTTGAGATACTTTTACTGCTGCTTGTGCTATAGCTGTCATGGAAGTAATATCTCAAAAGGAGAGCCTGATATATTCTGGTAAACAAATGTGGATGTCTTAACCATAATATATTAATATGTATCATTTTCAATAAGCCACAATTGTGATATCTTGATGATTTTCCAGGTACAGGCCACAGCAGCCCCTTTGTGTATTCAAGTGAATTTGTCGATATTTCCAATTCCATCCTATTGTTCCTAGTGAAGGGAGCTATTCCGGGCATGCCTAACAGGAAATCAGTTCAGGACCTTTCTACAATCTATTTGCACAGTATATTTTCTTCTAAATTTCATTAATCTTCTGAATTTTGTGTTAATTGGTTATCTTGCTTATACAAAGGGGTGTAGGGCCTCTTCTTCTCTTTTATTTGTTATTCCCTTCTTTTTTTCTTTTGTGTGTGTTTGGGCGCGCATTGTACTCCCAAAGCATATGCCATCTACTTGTCAAACTTTTGGTTTTCCTGGTGATAAAGATCGAGAGAAAAATAGAGCCATTACTCATTAGGACTGCTTCATAGCTTTTAGTATTTTTGGTTCCTCTTTGGGAGACATTGTGGAATCACTGAGTACCTCGGTACATTTTATGCACAAAAAGAGTGAGTACATTACTCGCCAAAAGATGCTATCATGCTATCAATGGGTGAATGGTGCTTACACGATGCATAATTCTTAGACTTTTAGACATGAACCATAAGGCATCCAGAACAGAATTTAACGTGCTATAACAGACATGTTACCCATCTTACTAAAGACAGCACTCGTTTTATTATTGATTTGTTTAGATGTATCTGTATATCTCTATCTTTTTTACTTCGTTCGGCATTTCATTACCTTCTCTCTCTCCACTCACAAAAACTATCTCAAATTTTTTGTTTGTGACTGTAAACTTCAAATTTGCCACTGTTATGGATAAAACTATCACTATAATTATTCTTCTACTCTCTCGTGTATTTCTATTTCCCAACTTTCCTATGAGAATCTGTGGAGGTTTTAACTGTTCTTTATGTTTCTTTTCACTTCCATAGATGTGTCAACATCTTTTGATTATTTCTCCCTTATGCAGAGGTTGGCAAAACCGGAGCATTAGATATGAACATGCTAAACAAGGTAAAAAAAAATCTAATTATCACTAATATCGTTCTTTCAACATTTTCTTATTTTCATTCTCTTTCTGTCCCCCTCCGTGCTCTCTCTCCCTCTAATCTTCTTTAATTGTTTTCCGCTACAATACTTTAGAATTGTATGAAGGATGAGCATGGCCGAAGAACAAAGTTGCACGAAGTACACTCCGGATCCAATCCTATCAGCAATTCTCTCCCCCGGTCAAGGAAATTGTGACATGACATCCAGAAAGATCTCCCAGCTTTATGTATCTGCTATGAACAAAACACAAGATTATGAACTTGCATAATACTGAAAGGACCGACGATACCTTTGGTTGTTTGTGGCAATGTCCTGGTCTTTTGGATATGGCTATGAATATAATGATTATCCATATTAGATTTTGCCCTTTCATTATTCCACTGTCTTGCTTTTTCCATTAATCTTATCGTATATATCATTTTTTCAGTATTCAATTGATATGAAATTCGTTATAGGAGGACTTGACCATTAGTACGTAGTACTAGAACAACAAAGCACACAACAACATGGATAAATCTAGGTCATTTTTAGATTGGTTTAAGATTTAGATTGATAAAACTTACACAAAGTTGGTAAGTTTTAGATTGGCAAGTTTTATCGTGAACAACAAAGCGCACACAGTTTTATATTCAAAACACACAAAGTTGGTTTATATTTTAGGAAATTACCTAAGATACATCTTAATCCCCCCCCTCTCTAATTTTAAAATAGCAAACGGGTAACAAATTACGCCGTAAGTTCTCGTTAAATTGACGAAATATATATTGAGCTGAATCAGCCGTCATAATATTTTTATTCATGACTTTCTGAACTCTCCGAATAAACTCAACAACATCAGAAGTCAATAATCCAAAGGTATCAAAATCAAAGAATTTTCAAGAAAAATTAATTATTTGGTTCCTGATCATCATGATGCTGAACTATGTGAAAAACAGTATCTTCATGCTGACATTTTTTCTTTAACATATAACACGGCACCATAAGCACACCAAGCTCCATGTCTTTTCAATTCAATATTCTTTGGTTTTAAAGACGCCTTTCTAGTCAAAAAGTTTGAAATAGGCCTCAGGATTTGGTAATATGAGAAATCCAACCTTCCTTATATGAAGGATATTTGTGGAGCAACTAGAGATTTTTTAAAAAATGAATGTGTTGATAAATTTTGCCTTATAGGCAGATCTAATTACTTTTTAAAAGGCCGCTAAATAAGATAAATGGAGACAAGTGATGAATAAAGTCATTAAGATCAAACACGGAGTATCTTAAAGCTCCTAAACAAACGAAATCCATATGGGAGTTGAAATAGATTTACAAGACAAAGGTGAGTGTACAAGGTAAAATTTTCCTCAATATTTTTTTGTGAATAACAATACTTTTATTTTATTTTTTTATTCAAAAAAGTTATAAAAAGATATAGAGTAAAACTCATATTACTTCAGACAAGTGATTTAATGATAAACAATACTTCTAGTCAAATTCTTAATACCAATGCTTTGAGCTATGACCTCAACTGTCTCCTTTGGCATGATCGATTCTTGTATTCTATTCACCCGAACCTAAAGTCTCGATCTGCTCCTGTAATATATATAACAATGTAGCTAGATCGTAAGTGGATGAATTTAGTGTATATTTGATGTAACATATAATATGTTTTCAAGTTATTTTTAGCCAGTAATTTATTTTTCTCCACGTCTAAGAGTAGTTGATAAAAATGTTGGTGTTATAGTCTCCGAAATTTATCTTCTTAATTATACATGCATTCGGGCTTATGTATGCATAATGCGATCAGTATATATAGAATTCCTTCTTTCTTTCCAGATACGTTCAATATTTAATCATTTTAAAACATCGGACACATCCGGTACATAACCAGATTTACAACATAATAATACGTACTGTACATACAACACATCTGAGTCCATTGAGAAAAAAGTAGAATGCCTACCAAATATTAAAATGACATTATAATTACGGTGTCAAATAGGAATATGTCCATTGCCCACAGTCGAACATGTCCAAGATGATTTAACATATCAGACAAAAAATGAGATGAATTGGGCTTTATTTTCATTCCAGAGTTAACCAAACACATGTTATTTACGATCAAATTCCGACCGACGTCATGATTCTTGATTCCAACTTCATACCACACTCTGTATGTGTACCAAACGACCCCTCACTAATAATTAAAAAGAAATACTAATTGAATCATTCTTAATAATCCTAAATACTGCTTTGACATAAAATTACAACCAAATTGCTAATAAATAATATTTGAAGCAATATATTCCAACAATGGCAGCTGCTGCTACAACCGTGATGGCCTCCTCCTCCATTGTAGTGGCCTCCTCCTCCATTGTAGTGGCCTCCTCCTCCATTGTTGTGGCTTCCTCCTCCATGGTAGCTTTGGCTTCTATTAAGCCTGCGTTGAGCACCTCCTACTTCATAGTAGGGGTCTGTGCCGTCTCCACCAATATTGTAGTAGCCACCACCATCTGAATATTATGCACAGCTTGATATATAGTACAGCAATACTTATATTGTATAGTAAAAGTAGATGTTGAAAACGACCAAAAATAACAACATGGACGTACTAATATATATATATAACACTTACTGTCTGAAGTAGTTTCAGCTAAAACTCTAGCTGCGACTTCTGAACTGGTGAGGATAACAATAGCAACAGACAGACCAAGTAAGAGCAAAATATTGAAACCCATATCGCCTTCAACTTAATATTATGAATGAAGTTGTCTGAGCTGAGACATATTGTTTGATCTAATTTGTACAATATTAAATATTATCCACACATGTAAATTGGAAGAGGGAGAGTAATTAATATATGGTCCGTAATTAACCTTATCTTTCCATGTGTGGTCCATTAAATCCTAGACATCGCCATCTTCTTTACTTACTCTTCCACAGTTTTTATCGAAGTATTTTTTCTTTGATGTATAATATTTACTTACCAATCTTAGGGAGAGTTGAATCTTAGCGCCACCAATTATAAATCTAGCTTTCCCGAGTTTTGGAACCAAAGCCGCCACCACCACATTGGCATCATCTTCAGCTCCCAAGACCTCCAAAAGCTCACTTATCCCAAAATTAAGAGAAACCTTTGTTGTATCTTTCTCTTTGCATGGCACATTCGAATACGTCCCCACAAACGCTGCATTGTTAGAGCATCTCCAATCGTTCTAAACCCTTGGCTATAATAGTGACGTGGCGGATAAACAGTACAAAATATACATAACAGCACAAAAAAAACCTCTCTAATGCATTAAAGTCTTTGGCTAAAATTTTAGCCACTCTCCCATTGTTGGCTATATTTGTCAAAGTACTACAGATCTGTAGCAATTGACACATCATCTCCCGCTGCTTTCCATTTCCTCTCCCGCTGATTTCTTCCTCTCTCCCGCTAGTTTCTTCCAACAGGTATGTCTTTCCATTGCTTGACGGATATCCGTTGATGAAGAATTATCAGTTGATGAGCAAATATCAATTGATGAGGATATCCGTTGATGAAGAATTATCAGTTGATGAGCAAATATCAATTGATGAGGATATTCGTTGATGAGCAAATATCAATTGATGAGGATATCCGTTGATAAAGAATTATCAGTTGATGAGCAAATATCAATTGATGAGGATATCCGTTGATGAGGAAATATCCGTTGATGAGGATATATCCATTGATGAGAAAATATCCATTGATGAAGAATTATCAGTTGATGAGCAAATATCAATTGATGAGGATATCCGTTGATGAAGAATTATCAATTGATGAGCAAATATCAATTGATGACTTATTGCAGACAGACTATGCTAAATCATGTTCTAGTATTTTGTACATCATCAAATGAATATATTCCTAACACATAATATTTAATTCATGTCACCACCATGGATCTGCCAAAAATGCTCTATAAGATCATTTTGCAACTGAATATGAGATTGTTTGTCTCGAATTTGTTGATGCACTTGTATGAATTCTCTTAAATTCCTTGGATGATTATGACTCGGAGTAACAATTGGTATTTCAACATCTGTATCAAAGTGTTCTTCTTCCATGTATAATTCCCTTTCATCTTCAATGATCATATTGTGCAAAATTATATAAGCTGTCATAATATATTTCATTGTGCTCACATCCCAAAATCGTGATGGGCCACGAACCATTGCAAATCGAGACTGCAATACCCCAAATGCAAATTATCAATTGATGAGCAAATAATAATAAATTACATTTTTCAAAATATAGCCAACCATTATAGCCAACCCCATTGGAGCAGAACACCTTACAGATTCAGCAAAATTTAGCCAACCACTATTATATATTATTATAGCCAATCATTATAGCCAACCCCATTGGAGATGCTCTTAGATCCGCTCTCAATCTCATCTCTTCATCGTTGAGATAAACATCAAACTTAATATAAAGTGTTTGGATCATTTATTTCAAGTAATGTGATTATAATAATTTACAATTATATAACTTTTAACTCGAACAAACGGTACGTAGCTCGTGCCACATTACTATTAGGCTGAATTTATTAATACTGGATGGCAAATCACTGATACAATTCAAACTACATACCAGGAAATTAAGACGGATTACAATAGTACTCGTTGAAAGCACAGAAGACTACTTATTAAAAACACAAAACGCTCAACACAGGATAAACCGAACGTACTGGACTATTCATTCAGCTATTCAGCTTAAGAAGAAATTACAATCTTGGCGCCCCCAATGGTGACTTTGCCTTTGCCTGTTCTTGGAACCAAAGCCACCACCACATTGTCATCGTCGTCGGCTCCCACGTCCTCCAAAAGCTCTGTTATCCCCAAACTCATAGAGACTTTTACCTTATTATTGGATATGGATGGCACATTTGAATATGATCCCGCAAACTCTGCATTGTTAGGTCCGCTCTCAACCTCATCTTCATCATTAAGAAAAACATCAAACTTTATGTACTCGTCTCCATCATATTCAATACCATCTATCACTAGTATCTCCTCTTCGTCTTCTTTCTCCTCTTTGGTCCTAGACTTCTTTGGCCTGGGAATCGTAACTTTGAGCAGACCATCCAACACTTTGGGAAAGACTTGACTAGCATTCGGAAAGACTTGAGGACTAGTGTACGGCAAATCAGCAGCATTTGCCACCCCGGCCTTGTTTCCACGTCCCTTTCCTTTACCTTTATTCTTGGGAGCTGGCCGAGCGCTTAGCCACGGAAGAGGAACATCCTGATAAACATACCCCATCTTCTTAGTATCGACACAGTCTCGGACCTTGACTCTCACTAGTTTCTCATTTTCATCATAGAAAAGAAAAGCTGAATCCAACCAGTCAGGATCCTCGATATCTTTGCGATTTTTACCAGGTAGAGTCTTCCATATATTCCACATTCTATCCACATTTGCATGATGAGAATAGAAAAGCGGATCTCGACCTGCTGAAAAGAATCTTCCCATGTCTTCTCCATATTTTTGCTCCGGATCACCGGTCCATATGTGAACCTGAGTATGCGGCTGGTTCTCAAGTGCCCCGGCTGCTTTGATCTGAGCATCTCCCCCACGGTACGCTCCTCCAAAGAATAGTTCAGGAGTCTTGCTGCTAGAAACCATCTGCGTATACATGACACCCTTATTGCCTTCAAGCAGTTGGTCGCCCACAGGACTCGGGTTTGACTTGCTATAGTTGAGATCAATTTTAAGTGGTGGCTGGTGATTGTCATCACGCAGCTTATCATACAATGGAGAGTATGGATTAGCAAACATTGCCGGGATGGGCATCCCATCAGGCGAATCCCAATTCCAGTAGGGTATGGCAAAAGTTGGATCACCGATCAATTTTCCCAATATTTTCTCATAAAAGTACAAGTACCACCTGTGAAACGGGAAGAATAGCCATGAGAAATGAACATCCATTTTAACATTAGGAAAGCCTACCATTTCATAAGCAGAGTCACAATAAGCGCAATGAATTGCAGCTTGTTGTGCCAAACTATGTGGATGTTCTTTAGGCAAAGATCTCATGATCTTCATCGCTTTATTAAACTTTTCGACATATTTGTTGTCAGCCAATTGAGCTGCTGGCCTAACCCGCAAGGGTTGGTTAACAGGAAAAGTGAAATCAATAATGTTCGGGTTGGGCGGAGGGCAGCAATTAGCATCTTTTATGTTTGTACATGTAGGTAATGTGTCTGCATTTCCACACTTGGTAGCATCCACGGGAGCCGCGAAAGCAGCCTGACTGACAGCACTTGTGCCATAGAGACCTCCCAAACCTAGCAGAACATCCCTCCTGTCGAATTTTCCTGCTTCGATGTTCTTGAAGCTGCTAGAATTGTTATTCCCATCCTGTTGGTCATTAGTACTAGTATCTTTTGAGGCTCTGCATGACAACTTTTTGGTTAAGACATGGTTACGTTTTTTGTGGTTGAAGAAAAATTGGGAGGTGGAAGAATTTTTTTCGGCAATGTTTGTGTTTGCATAAAGATGGGCAGCTCTGAGTGGTAAGTACTGAAGAGAAGCCATGGGTGAGTGTGAAGTTTCCTCTGAATGGGTTGGGGTTTATATAGCATGCAAGTCGTGACTCTCGATCAGTTTAAATTCTTCATCTATAACGTGGCTCCATCTACACCATGCATTTCAATATACTCCGAGTTTTACTTTAGTGTATATAAAAGTGACACAAATTTTGCAATTTGCATACTAATTAATATCTGTAATTTATTTTAAATTGAGATAATTATTACAGTATAGCTATAATTTAGTTTTCAAAATAAATTATATATAAACCTATATATTTTTAATCTATTGTTTTAAATCTTGCTAATATCTATCAGCGAGTACTCGATTAATTCTATTTAAAATTGAAAAATGAAACAGAACCTGTTAAATTCGTATCAGGCGCGGAGGCGTACATGATAGATCTTAAACGTGGTTTGAATAATTCACCCAGCTTTTTCGGGAAAATGAATAGAAAATAATATATATGGGTCGATTAAAATGTACCTTCTGAGATATTGTAATAATAAAGAAAACGTGGCTGGATGATTCATTTCTCCATCTAGATGATCGATATTGTTAAGTATTCAAGTCTCACCTAATATATACCAAATGTCGGATCTACTACATAAATCAATGAATCACACAGTCAGAATTTTAACTTGACATGAGGAAAAAAAAAACTTTTTCGGATGTTAATGGGACGGGATAGGAACACGTTTTTATTTATATCTATAAATAAGAATATACTAACCCTGTGGTTTCTTTAAAGTATTATTACTCCCTCTCCCTCCCTAGTTTTTTGACTAGTTTGCTTTTTTCTAGTCAAGTTCATTAAGTTTTTATTATAATTTTTATATTAATTTTTAATAATCTTAAAATTTTAAAAATATATATTAAAATAGATTAGATATACTTTTAAAAAATATAATTTTTTCATTATATAAATTATAGTAATCAAATTTTGATTACTTTAATTATAAAGAATTAAATAAGACAAAATTTTGGGACGGAATAATTTTTATTTTATTATGTTGATTATAGTTAAACAGTTGGCCTGATTATTCAATTTAATCATGTAAACAATTATTTTCACTTGTATGTATACAGTCAAAACTTGTTAAAGAAACCAACATATATACAAATTTAATATTTTCTATATGAATAAAAATGATTCGATTGACTTGTCCCCATTTTTTTATAAGCCTTATCCCCATTATCTTGCTTATACGATATTAATATTTTTTGTGTTTTTATTAGTAGTAAATTTACAACCATTAGTCATTAGAGCAACATATATTAGTTATTTGGGTCCTTAAACTAAAATTTAAGGAATAAGGTTAAATTATGTGCTCCAACTAGATTCACTAGAATTAATCCTTTATTCATTACTTGTTTATAAGTAACTTTTTCTCTATTCTAAATATGTCATAACTTATATTTTATAATAAAATATTAAAAGCACTATCTTTTTTTCTATTGTCTAATGTATTTTTATTGTTGAAAAGTTTTTTTAATAATAAAATAAAGAATAAATATAAATAACATTATTAGAATTCAAAATACTTATCTATATTTTAAATTATTAAAATCTAATATTTATATTGAATATAAATAATGAATAATATTCTATTAGAGTTGATCCCGTTATTAAATTCGTGGATCGAGTCTAATAGCTCATGACAAACGTGACTTGACTCAAATTAAATAATCAATAGGGGTGCCACTTAATAATTATTGGACCGTTTGGCTTATTTGAAAAATGCATGTGTTTTTCTATAAGGAACCGTACACAAACAGTGTTTATATTTCCTACCGACTTGACACGGATAACTGGATAAGATATAAACAATTGCGAGGTACATTTTTCTCCTTCCGTAAATTTTGTTTTTGCATGTGTTTATATAAACGATAATCAACGGAGATGAAAGTAGAGTATTTAATTGGTTATGCACATATATTTTTAAAATTTATTTATGCAAATATACTTTTATTAGCCATACTCGTAAAAATTGAATTATTTTTATTTCATATTATAACATTCTGCGTAACCGTCAGGGTGGGCTTGAGCCTTGAGCCCTACACATTTTTTAAAAATTAGAAAAATAGTTTTAATTTAGCCTTACTGATCCGATTCTTGGCTCTTGCAGACGCCAGAAGGCCATACCACCATTTCAGGGTAACAAATCTCAAATTTATTTTGAACTCTTTTTTGGAGAGAGTGAAATTATAGGGTTATGGACAAAAAAGAATAGAAATTTATAGTCGTTGACTTACAAAATTAAATTTCAGACAGAGTGTTTATATCAAGAGGATAGGCACCATTGATTGTAAGATCCATTTCTCCATGCAAAAGATTTTATCTGCATGTGCTTGTGTAAGCAGCTCCATCTAAAAATAATTAAAACTCAATTTCTTCCAATAACAACTGTACTGAGCGGTTCTTTATTTTAAAGTAATAGAAAATAACTAAAAGTTCTATGTTCTATAAAATGTTAACATGTGCTCAATTCGTCTCTTCACGAGTAAAATAGTTAGGAATGAGCAGTGATGAGTGATGCGGTTCGAACTTCAAATCACACTACAATTATTAAGATCTGGTTTTTAAAATGAAAAAGTAAAATTGAACCAAAAAGTATTAATCAATTCAATTTTTATAACTACGTTTCGATGGTTCGATTCCAAGTAATTCGATTTTTATTTAAAAACTGATATCTAAATGATTATATTTATTCGTACTAAAAAGGTTATTAATAATGGAAAATATTAATTGTACAAATAATAATATTATAACATGTTTTTTTAATAAATCAATAAATTATATTTTATACTTATATTTTATATGAAAAATTAAATTACAAAAATATAATATTTAATATTAAAATTAATTTTTCATATAATTATAATCTTATTTACAAAAAAAATTATTAGTAAAATTTACTATTACAATGCTAATAATTGTTCAAAATCTATTGAGAGTAATAAAATTTTAATTGAAATTAAATATAAATATAATATGTTATTATAATATTATTATTTACATAAATAAATTTTTTGTTAAATTATAAAAATAATATTTCAATTATAAATATTTAATCGAGTTGGAAAAAATTGAGTCCTAAGAAACACCGTAATCCTTTTAACTTAATACGCTAAAAATAACCGAATAGGAGAAGGAAGATGGAAGGAGCGTTAAGATCATGTGTCGGTTTGGCTTTCCTTATTTCTTATTTCTGAACATAAGTTATTTTCTTTCACAAAAGTATGTATCAATGTATTATTTTTTTTTTGAAAAATTAAATATTTTATTTTTATTTTAAAAATAATATTTTGTCTTTAATTTTTATAACAAAAATTTATATTTAAAAAGAATGAAATAAATATGAACTTTTTAGAAAAATTAAGTTACTTATTATTTATATTAATTAATGAACGACAAATAGGGTCAATATGTTTTACATTTTTGAGTTTTGGATACTCATTTGTACATCTTATAATAATAATAATAATAATAATAATAATAATAATAATTTTAACAACCCGGATATTTTCCAAATTTTATTATTATTATTTAAATATTTTATTATTTTTCTCAAAAGAGGAGTAATAAAAAAAATTATATTTTATTCCAATTGGATGCATTTCAATATTTTTATTATTATTTTAGAAATTATTTTCGGTTCAATGAAGCTGAGTTCAGTTTAATTTTTTTTATATATGTTATTTTACTAATCGGGTCAGCATCTCGAGTAGGTGTTTTTTTCGGGTGAAAATTTTATTTTGAATAAATTATTTGAATATTCAAAATTTAGTTTTTTTATATTTTTGAATATTCAAAATATTTAAATATTTTGAAAAGTTAGTATTTTTAATTCGTTTTGAAAATAATAAAATTTATACTTTTTCCTAAAATATTTTTATAGAAATTTGGGGGATTATTTAAAATTATTTAGAGATTAAACGTGTTATTAAAAAGATTTTTATAAATATATTTTATTTTTTATAAAAGAATTTTTTTTAAAAAATTAAAATTTATATATATATAATCTATCTACCCGTAACCCACCCCACCCCACCCCCAATTATCCTTTTCCCTGTTTCTTCTTTCCCCTGTTTTCTCCCCAGCCGCCTGCGTCTTACCTGCATCACCTTTTCTTTATTTTTTTACGCGCGTGCAACACCTTCCCCTGCTTTCTATTCACTCACCCATGCTTTCTACTCACGTGACCGCGCGCACCTCATCTCGTTTCGCTGGTTGTCGCCTTTTGTCTCCTCTGGCTCTCGCGGTACGTATGTTTATATATATTTTAAAGCTTTAAAAATTCATTATTTATAAATCGTGCATCCAATATTAGATATCTATATATATTAATGACCAGCGCTTTAAGGCCTGTATATAGGTATAATTTTGGATGAGTTTTGAGAAGATTATTTTCTGGACAGGTTTTCATTTTTAATTTATTAAGGAGTGTAGAAAGGGGATTTGAAGATGGTGATCAGGCTATGAGGCACTACAGCATATGTATATGCATGGGTATTAATCTCGGATTTTTCTGGACATATTTTCCGGTCTTCAGAAAAGACTCGAGGAGTGTCCGTAATTGATCTTTTGGTAAGACTTTTAAGATCCTGACTTGAAACTTATAAATATTCAGGCATGTTGGTTGATATATATTAATTTCATAATTTTTAGAGATTATTTTTATACTCCGTAAAGTTCCCTGTTGACCGGATTTTTGGGTTTAGATGATTGTGTTCTCCTTTTCCAGCAATTTTATGTGCATAGGTATAATTTATTTTGTGGGTTCAATTTGTTTACTTTATTTTAGTATAGTTGGATTGTATTGTTTGAGATTGATTTTGAGGGGCTGTGACCCCGGGAAAAGTTAATTTTACAAAGCCCTTATTTCGAAAAAATTTCTTGTAATAAAAGATTTATTTTAAGTTTCAATTATTATTTGATTAAAAATATTAATTAGTTAAATATTTTTAAAAAAATGTTTAATGTTATGTTTAATTGTTTAATTTGATAACGTCATCGAGGGTAGACGTTATAAGTTTTAATGTATGAATTAGAATTGTTAGTTTTTAGTCCTTTTTGTTCGAGGATTAATTATTTATTTATATTCAAGTCTCGAGGATTAAATGTTTATTTATATTTGAGTTTCGAGGATTAATTGTTTATTTATATTTGAGTCTCGAGAATTAATTGTTTATTTATATTCGAATCTCGAAGATTGATTGTTTATTTATATGCGAGTCTCGAGGATTAGTAGTTTAATTATATTCGAGTCTTGAGGATTAATTGTTTATTTATATTCGTGTATCGAGGATTAATTGTTGTTTAATATTCAAGTCTTGAGGGTTAACTAGTTGTTTGAGGATTAGTTAATAATTGAGTTTATATTTTATTTATTGATTTGTTATGTTTGATGTGAGTTTTCTTGTTAATAGAAATATGTCTGAGATAAGTATATAAGTATAGTTAGATTATAAATGCTCGTAGAATACAACGAGGTACTTCAAGGACTAAAGTACCGTATTATATTTGACTATAGATGTAGATGTGCGGACTCGATCTTAATAGTTCAAACTCGTAGCAACCGCATGAGCGTCAGATTAAAGAATTGTTAAAAGGCGATACTATGAGACGAGCAGTGTAGTCGTCTCATTCCAGTTTAGGACAGTTTCTACATCAGGCAAGTATTTCTTCTTTGATCCTCTTAAACACTTTTGTTTTACTGTTTCAGTTATTCATATCATGATAAATAGTATTGTTCGGAGCTATTTATGATTCTTGTTTTATTCTGTGCATCAGAGCTACTTATTATTCGTACTCTGAATATTGGAAGATGATTATAATAAACACATCATATCCGGTGTTATCGTAGTAAATAACGAGGATATGGTCTGTATTTGAAACTAAGCATACCTTATTTTATTTGGGTTTGCTCTATTGGATTGGAATTTATTTAGCGTAAGTGGCCAAGGAGTAGGTCCAGCGGAGTTTTATTGCGTAAGTGGCCGTGGAGTAGGTCCAGCGGAGTTTAAGGAGGATATGGTAACCATTTCATCTTCCTATAGGCTAACATTACTTGCCTACGGTACCTAACTGAAATCTAGATTATGTGGTGTGACATAACTAGTCCTATTGCTTTTGAACCTGATCAGGGGGCAATAGCGGTGTGTGTTGATTATCCAATCCATAGTGCCAGTTTGGCTATTATATATTGATTTTGAGCAGTTGATTCATTTTGATGACATACTGCATTTGTTTCAGTTGAGATAAACTGTGATTTATTTACTGTTCAGTTTTCATAATAAACTGTTTTATATTCCACTTTCCATACAGATCTCATATCTTGATTACATTTCAATTGTTCATATACTTGCTGAGCATTTCTTTGGCTCACTCTTGCTTTTTACTAAATTCTGCCAGATATCCAGTATGAGTCGCAGAGGTAGCTCTAGCGGGCATAGAGAACCTCAGGTGTTAGGGCGGCTCGCTTCCCGGGCTTCCCAGGTATTTAGTTGTTTACAGTTTTGTTGTAGATAGAATGTGTAATAAAATGAATTTAGACTTAAAACTTATCTAGACTTATGGATTTGAGTTTTGGATTTAGTTTCTAGTTTGTAATAAATGATTTGGTTTACTTTTAGTTTGAGCTGCTTAATTTCATACTATAACCTGTTAGCGATCCTTAGTAGTTGGCGGGGCAGTGCGCCTCTGATTCATTATTTTATATTATTTTATTGTTGATTGGTCGATGACCCCCAAATCCAGACCCCGGATTTGGAGGGCGTCACAATAATAATAATAATAATTTATTTAGATAATATTTTTAAACTTCTTTTTTATAATTATATTATTTTATATGTTTACAATAATGTATGTTTTGTTTTTTGCAAAAACAATAATGTATGTTTAAATTTACTTAGAATTCAAAATTGTTATAATTTTTATATAAAATTTAATTATATTCATTTTTTTCAAGCCATTGTCACCCTATGATCTAACATTTCGTGCATGCATTATACAAAATTAAGGATTTTAATAAAGGGAAGAAATAATAATGCAATTTCCCAAGAAGATAAGACTTATTAATATGTACGGAAATTATTTATGGTATGAAATGTCCTCATATAATATTATAAATATAAATATATTATTTAAAATATAGTGATTATTTATTTATATTTATATAGGGTCTATAAAGATTAGATTTCTTTTATTCGTTAATGCATTTAGTGAATTTATTCATTAAGCTTATTAGGCCAAATCGGGATCGAAAAAATTTATTCGACGAGATTATTGTTTATCGAACATTTATTTATCGAAATTTTCATGTAGCCTGTTACCAACTTGTTTGTTGTGCTTTAATTTATATTAATTATTTATATTTTAATATGTTCTATTATATTATTTATTATGTAAAATTACATGTTTAATAATAAAATATATTATGTTAGATATAATTATTAATATATATTTTTGATTTTGTGCTACTAAACTTAACTTAATTATTTCTAACTTATTTTTCATTTTTCCATATGTAATATATATATATATATATATATATATATATATATATATATATATATTACCTTTTTTTTTGGTAATATTTATTATAAGAAATTTAGATAATTACTCACACATTTTACTTTCATTGAATATTAAAATAATTTTTTAATACTATAATTGTTTTTAAATTTTAAATAAAATTATTCATTAAGTCATAATTTCAATGATGACAATTCCAAAATCATGATAGTCAGATCCCTTATATATCCTTTGCTGTCATTTCCAAAGGTTACTGTTGGTTGGTAGACTCTCTTAACCAACTCTGATAGTAGAGTTTTAATGCTAGTCATATGCCTCAAACAATAATTGTCACGAATTCACATAACTTTTGTCTTTTGTTACATATTCTGCAATCACAAATGATTAAGTTTCTTGGTACTCAACTTCAATTGAGTCGAGATAGGTTAGAGATATTGCTTTCAGCGGTGGTAACAACAGCTTCAACCTTAACATGCACAAACTTATCTTTGACTGGTAACTTCTCATTTACAACAGCCTTGACAAGGTAGTCTTAAGGCTATGACATTAGTGATTCTAACCTATCTTTAAATGGACTAGCAGTCTTTACCCAAGTGTGATACTTATACATGTTTTGCCCAAGATTATGCAAGTCCTAAGATATGCATTTTCAAATTTAAATGAATAAGCATGAAAAATAAGAGCACATGGTAAACATTCAGTTTCAATGCATTATATATAAAAATTACGCAATTCAGGCATGTTATGCATATTAGAAAATTCAGTATTATCTACTTTAACCATTCTATACACATGTAACATGTGTTCAGCAGATTTACATATATTCAATAATTTTCTAAAAGCATATGGAATAGAAAAACTAACAACTCGATTACTAATTCTGTCTAATCCATTTATATTGTTGTCTAACCTTTTAACTATCTCTAATTACCTAAGTCAGTTTTAGATATAACAATTTTTAACTGAACTCTTAAGTAATTCTCGTACAACCTTCAATTTATTTCTTATTCTAAACAAGCAATTCATGATTAAATAAGCAAATCTAATTGTTCTAGGGATTCTGAAACATGGCTATTAGTCTAAGACTTTAAAGCTATAAGAAAATATTTTAATCTCACCATTGCAATTATCTTAATTCTCAAATAATCCTTAACACGTGTAAGATCTTCTAATGTAACATACACCGGATTAATATTTCTACCATCTAGAAAAGTGTTCTTAAAAACATATCCAACAGTCTTCATCTTCTTGACATGTTACAGTGTTACTATGTATGATAAACATTTAACCTCTAAGATCTGAATCATGTATTTCATATTTTAGAATTATTCATTGCATTGATAGAAAAAAATTCATGCATGAGATTGCTGGAGTGAATTATCTTTAGAGATTGTTATTAGAGCAAGATTACATTTGTTTCTCTAAATCATCTGAGTCATCCCATTTCTTTCCTTCAGCAAAATAATCTTAGCTTGATGCTCATTCAACACTGCACCATCCTTGTCACAGTTCAAAGAATAAGTCTCTATCCTTGAATGCTTGTAAAGTCTTCATATAAACTGAAGTTTTATTGCATCACCCGATGTTGCATCTATAGACCATCATTGTCTTGCAGCTATCCAAAATTGAACTTGAATTGGATTCCTTAACCTCAAGAATAGTTGATGTACCAACCCATTTACCATTACCAAATACATCATTAAATGGTCTTGGTAGGGTTAACACAAACTTCTATTATCCTCCTTCTTTGCATAAGATACTCCGTACATGTAGAGATAACATGAAATTCAGTCTTGTATTCTTTAACCTCGTATGTTCCTTCAGTTGTGACCTCTAACAATTCTTAAATCCGTTTTGTACAAGTACAATTGTACAAAAACTAGAATGATTAATAGAGTCAGAGAAAAATTCAACAGAGTTCCCTATTAATAAATCTATCCTTTTTTTACATTTGAGCAGTCTGTGGAACTATAACATAAACAATCATAACATCCACAATAAAATCCAAACGCTCCGGAATAAACCTACTAATATGAAATGATCATTTTCCTCGAAATAGGGTCATATGTTCTGGGAATTAATTTTGAGTCAAAACGAAGATTTTTCTAACTACAAACTCATTAATCACCGTTAATTTAATATTTAAGAAAAATTTAAATTTCCAAAATTTTTAATTTTCTTTGAAAATAAATTAATAAAAAATAAACATTTACGAAAATTTTAATTTTCAAGAATTTCAAATTTTCTTTAAAATTAAATAAAACGTAAATTAATATTTAAGAAAAATTTAAATTTAAGAATTTTAAAATTTTTAAAAAAGAAAATAAATCAAAAACAAAAAAAAATTAGGTAACTATCAGAGTGGGCTAACAGCTATCCAGTACACTATCTTCAAGCTACTTCCGAATTCCAAAATGGACCAAGATTATTAATAACTTTAGATTATAAATCAAATTTATATAAATTTAAATAATAAATTTACTTAAATTAAATTTATAAATTAAATTTATTTAAATTAAGTTTATAAAATAAACATTTTCAAGTTTAAATAATAAACAAATTTAAATTAAATTTATAAAATAAATTTATTTAAATAAAATTTATAAAATAAAATTTATTTAAATAAAATTTATAAAATAAATTTATCTAAATTTGAATTCATAAAATAAATTTATTTAAACAAAATTTAGTTATAAAAGTAAATCTATTTAAATTTACAAAATAAATTTATTTAATTTAAATGTATAAAAGTAAATTTATTTAATTTAATTAATATTTCATGAGAAATTAAAAGAATATTTTAAATTCAATATTTCATGATTAAATATTGATATTGTATTTAACCAATCTTCTACAAAAAATCTGCAACGATGAAATAACGACAAGTACGTCATACATGCAAGACCACACCACTTAACAAATATATATATTATGGATTAATAATAATTTTTAAGAATTTAGGAGGAAATTACAATGTTGATGCTGCCAATATTGACTTTACCTTGGCCAGTTCTTGAAACCAAAGCAACCACTAGATTATCATCATCCTCTGCTCCCAAGTCTTCCAAAAGCTCACTTATACCTAAACTCAACCGAGTTTTCACCTTCTTGCTCCCTTTGGCCGATGGCACATTCGAAAATGCCCCTGCAAACTCTGCATTATTAGGTCCGCTCTCGACTTCATCTTCGTCATTAATATAAACATCAAACTTGACATACTCGTCACCATCATATTCAATACCATCTATCACTAGTATCTCCTCTTCCTCCTCTTTCTCGGCTTTACTTCTCGACTTCTTAGGCCTTGGGACTGTCACTTTTACAATCTTGTCCAGCACTCTAGGAAAGACTTGATCAGTGTTTGGAAAGACTTGAGCAGGTTTCGAAGTTGCAGCAATTGTAGGCCTAATACTCGTAGCGGTGTACAAGACTCCCGATAGACCAAGAAGCACGTCCCTTCGATCAAATTTTGGTAGAGGACTCGATTTATTATTATTTTTGGACCTAGAATCACAACTAGTTTGGGTTGAAAATGATTTCATGTGGATGTAGTTATGGTTTGTGCTTTTGCAAAGATGGGCATAGGTGGTGGGTAATGGGAGAGAACCGATTATATTCATTTTGTTGGTAACGTTTAGTTGAATTGTTGCTTCCTATTTATAGCAGACCATATTTCATGAATTTGATCTTTTTAAAGAAAAATAGAAAATCTTAAGCAAAAAAGTCAATGCATATCTCTCAATCTAATAAGCAGGACATGTCTTTTGTGGATTTGGAAATGGACACATCGGGGATTCATTACCACAAATATATTGATACATTGTTCTGTTCAACTCAAGCTTTTTGCATAGTTTAACTTCTCTTTATATCCCAAGTTGTTGATCAAAAGGCCTACACATTGTTATCATATTATCATCATACTAAATAATGACATTCAGAACCGTACAGATGGTCTTTCGGACTCGTAGATTAAACTATTAGGCGATTTAACAAAAATAATTTTAGAAATCGATAACATCTAAAGAGCAATGCCGTCGGTTTGTGTAAAATTTGTTAGTAATTGTGCTCTAGAGACAATACTTTTTATATTTTAAGGAAAATATTTATTATTAAGGATTATGTTTTATTGATTATTATTTATTTATTATGTTTTGTTTACTGCGTAATAAATTGAAAGCGTAGTAAATGTCCTTGGAATTTTGATACGTATTCTATATCTTTAAGTATGTGACTTAAAAATGAGATTATATGAATAGTATCTTATTCCTAAAATTCCCTAGTCGAGTATTATTATTTAAGGACAATAATAATGCACAAAGACTAGTATGTTTCTTGACAGATGACCACATCTCATTGGTCATAGGTATGGGGATACTAAAGTCAAGAACATAAGTGCATGTATCAATGCATGGCACTGGAATGACCCGCCGTGAGATTCTACATGTTAAGTAAGTGTCATAAGTAATTCTCACTGTGATAATGGTGTAATGATCCTTAGACCTGAAATCATTATATTTCTATACGAGAATTAATATACTTTGATTACATTAAAAGTTACCTTTGACCGGGTGATGATAAAAGTGGACATTGGGTATATTATGAATCGTATGAGAAATATGAATGATCTAGATGGGATTTAATCCTCCTAATTTTAGGAGTGATATTATTGGCCTCTTGTTTGAGTGAGACTATGAAATGCACGGCTGTGCTCAAATGTTGATTTGATTTTAATAGTCTACTCATCGATCAAGAAAATAAAGATTAAATTATGAAGAGGATGACACGAGACATGCCTTGAGTTTAATCTATAATATCAAGATTAAAGGGATTATATTACATGGAACATTATTCACGAAAGGCTTAATCGAATCACCGATTTATTATTATTACTTGGGTAGCAATGATGTATTACTAGATGCCGCTCATTGTTTACAATTTTAATTAGATATTAAAATTATTGCCAACGTAATAATAACCTACAAGGTCACACACAAAGAACGCTTGAAGGAGAAATAATTTAAATTATGAATTTAAATTAAATAAGTAATTTATTTTATTTATGATATTAATTAAGTATGACTTAATTAATTATATAAATAGAATAAATGAATTACTTAAACTAATTCCAAAATTAATAATTAATTAATTAAGTGAGACTTAATTAAATAATTTAGAATTTTGGATTAGTATTAATTATAATTGGATTATAATTAGAAAACTTATTCATCTCTCTATATGATTTCTTTATGGGCTGATTTAATAAGATAGAGATTTTACAAAAACCCTAGCTGCTCTGAGAGAGGAGGAAGATAGAGAGAGAAGAAGTTTTCGGGTGCTAGTACACATCAATCCTTCATGAAAAGTGTTCGTGTGGATACCGTAGAGCGTAGATCGCGAGAGCGGGATACGTGGTGATTAAACAAGCTTTAGACCTCCATTAATCTTCTATTAATGAACTGTTAAAGCTTCTAAAGGTATTTATTCTTTATCTCCGAATTAAATCTTTTGTTTTCGCATGGATCCTGCGGAGGGTTTCGCTATTTTGATTTATTTTTTGCGTTTATTCCGCTGCGTTTGTGTCACGAAACCCTACAAAATTGAATGTATTTATCATTTTAATTTGCAAACTCTTAATCATAAATTCTGCTTGTTCTATCCAATGAGTGTGATTACCTACCCTTTCTTTTGCTTGTTTTTATTTTTTCTTTCTGATTAGGTGAGGTAATGAAGGGTGACTGGAGAGATTAAACTGGACATCCTTAAAGAAACAACTTACATAAGATGAGAAGATTTTGCGATTAGGTCTTCATTACAAGTAATATGTGGCCAGGCACTGATCACAAGCCCTGAAGATTGCATGCCTGTTGTGCCTGGGGAACAGAGGCCGTCTACTTGATGGACTAGGAGCTGTGTATTTAGAGGAATATATTTTCTCACATTCTACGGCAGCTGATGGCTCTGTATACCAAATCGAAATAAAAAATCAATCAACAGAGATGTGCAGGGAAAAATACAAGTGAAGCAATGTATCATTTTTGCCAGGAAACAAATATTATACATGCTACCTAAGTTAGGCTTGTCTTCGTATGTTCTCATAATCCTGTTTGATGATTTTATATCTGTGTCATTTCTACATTCTTTCCTCTTCGTAGTTCGTCCTTTAGTCCTGTTGTCGCGTGAATCTTTGCTTCCATAACCTGTTCTTCTAATAAACAAATTATGCAATTATTTGCAAATTGATTATAAAAAAACGGAGTCTACTCTTCCCACACAAAAAAAAAAAGATGATCTTGCAGTTTGCTTAATGCCTTTCTCCTCTTTTGTCTTCACACCCCGATACTCAGCCTAATTCGAGATCTTACAAAAGGGGCAACTTATATGGTTAAGGAATAGAAATTAAATTCCGATAAGCAGAACAACAACAAATATATATATATATATATATATATATATATATATATATATATATAATCAAAACTACAGCAAATACGAGTCTATCAAGGATACTGCGTAGGACAAGTTGAGTTGGGAGCCTTCATCTGCAGAAAGCACTCTGATACAAAATCATATAAACAAGTCAGAGAAGGAAACAAAACAACAGAAATTTTATAAAAATAAACACAATACATTAAGACAGTAATAAACCATACAAGAAATTCAGATCATATGCCAGTACAAATGCCTTTCATGCAACATCTTGATTCCTGACCGGTTGAGACTCGGATATATAGTAAGAGTAATGCTGGGTGCACACAAAAGGATACAGAAATATGTAGAGAATAAGGTGGATTCCACTATCTTCCTGTTTCTTTTTGTTTTTATATTACTTGTGTTATAACTAACATTTATTTTATTTTCCTGTACTCATTCACTTTCATTGTTTTTAATTTTATATTATAATTGAAAATTTTATTTATTTTATTTGCAAAACATATATTTATATTCTAAAAATCTTATTAAAAAATGGTGCACACAATATTATAAGTATAACGTTTATATTTTATATTTTTTTATAAAATTCTTAAAATTAGTGTATGAAATAATGAATAATTATTTATATATTTATTCGTGACTTGAAAGTTTTAGAAGTAGATTATTCAATTTTACTTATATACAAATTCAGTTATATTAAAATGTGTAATGTTAATTGAATTATATAAAAACACATATTAACTATATTCATTTTTATCTTAATTTGCTATAGTGGAATATATAATGATTTTTAATGGATTTATATGTAAATAAAATTAAGATTGCAAATTTTAATATTTTATTTAATTTTTTAAAAACTGAAAACTTATAATTTATATATATTTTGATTTGTTGAAATTATAAAAATAAAATTCATTTATTAAGTGTGATCTACATCTAGAAACATTATATATATAAATTATTTTAGAATACAATATATGCAAAGTTTAAAAAAATAAGTAAAATTTTAAACCAAAAAGAATGAAAGTGAATAAAAATAAACAACAATGAATGTTATTTGTAATATAAAATTGAAACAAACAAAAGTTGTGGAATCCAGCTCATTCTATACACTTTTCCGTAGCCATTTATGCGCACCTTGTATTATTCATATAGTAATGCAGAAAAATCAAATGTTAAGTAAATAAAGTTAAGTCGAAATGCAGAACACATAGCAATATACATAAATCACGAAGATAAACTGAAACATGCCTCATTATAAATATACCAAGAAGCATACAAGGCATTCCTAGAGATCGAAAGCAGCGTCATCATCACCAGTATAACAATGAGCAACCTTAGAATCAACAGTTTCTTACAAGTTTCTTGTTATCCACTTCTTTTTTATGATACAAACCCTTTGGCTTTGTAAACTTATCATCCACCGATTGGTTTCATAATTAATATTCCGATAATAAAATGTTGGTAGATGATTGGTGTTTTAACGTGAGTTTACAAGTTTTATTGTTTCACTTTTTTGTAGGTGGTGTTTAAAAAGCCTCATATATATTGTCAACACAAACGAAAATTATTGTTTTGTTTTCTTAACCTCTCTTCCCTTGTTGCATGTGTAGAATCCCAGCAGATCAGACATCCATTCAGTTTGTATATCAAAATAAAGGGAAAATATAATTATGCATACTATCTCGATGGATCATGTTCTCGGATAAAATAAAGCAGGAGAATATTTGAATTTTTCTAATTTACCATTAACAATTAAGTATAATATTGCAGTAAGAATATATTGCAACATTTTTCTCTATGTTGCATTATACGTAGTGAAGTGTTGTCTTGGATACCAAAAATTGTTGAAAATATCAGAACACGAAAAGAAGTGTTATTATGAATTTACCGGTTAAGACAATGCGATAGTAATAGTGTAACACTTTTTGACTATGAAGTAACAACATTTTGATGTTACATTAGGTTATCTGTGGTGCAAGATAAATGACAAATTCAGAAATAATGATGCATGGGAAGACAATGGCTTGTGATCGACATCAATCCACAAATTTGTGAAAGATGTTATCGAACGATGAAGGTAATCCCGTCAAGAACATATCAAAATCTTTGAGCAACTTCGCTTCCAACAAAACCGAATTACTCTGCACAACTTCACGACCGCCACTAATTTGAAAGACTGGTGGCTCATTAGCTTCTACGATTGCATCTTTACCGGTTAGTCTCTGAACAACCGACTTAAAACTCAATGAATCAGTTTCAATATACTGTGTGTTGATCATCACCACCCTCACTTCTGGTTTCTTATAACTCCCACCTGACATTATTTGTATATTTGTATATGAAATGAGTTACAAAGCTACACAACAGTCTTGTTTGGTTCTTTATCTACTTTGAAGTTTTAACTGAATCTAAGTAGCGGGTTTATATTTATAGTAATCAAAGATCTGGAAGGACTAACAACTAGAAAAATGAAAGAAGACTTGGTCGCTGCGGCGAGCCAATAAATTCAATCCAGCTACAATAAACTTATTCGACTTAGGCTCCGTTTGGGAGTGCTGGTGGAAAAAATACTCTCAGGAAAATTAGATGGTTATTTGATAATTTTTTTTATTTATGCATATTTTGAGATATAATATATATAAATATTATTTTTAGGAAAGTTTGATAATAAAACTGATAGCTACTTGCTGCAAAAACTGAAAACAACTTTTTCCAAAAGTATGAGTACATGGGCTTTTGCAAGCAACAATTTTTAGAATTTACCAAACACGTTTTTGACAGTTTTTGAGCAAAAAACTGATGTATCTGTCTGTAATATTAATATCAAACGGGGCCTTAATCTTTTAAGATAATGATTTTAGATTATTAGTATAACATATATATAATATATCTAAATAAATAGTAACCATTTTGTATCTGACTTAGAATGAGGGGTAAACAAGATAAATTTATTTATTTGCATCATAAACTTTTTTTTGTCTCCTCGTCATGAATTTTAAATATCTTTGTATAGAAAATTTTCTCGGCGAGAAGCTATATCATGGAAAAAGTTAGGGTGTGATTTGTAAGTAGGGCTATCAATTTTAAGCTATAATTATATCATTAGTGGATCATATTTTAAATTTAAAAATGAAAGATCAATTTTAACTGGACTGAAAAATTGACTCGCAAAATATTAACATTACCTGGACAGGTGATATATAAGCCATTTATTTGACCATTCATATAATAATTTTTACTGGCCAAAAGTTTTCAAATTATTACTTTTATTTAATTGTTTTGAAACATTTATTAAATTATCATACTTAATTTCATTTGAATATGTACATAATATATTTATATTTTGAAATGCTCAAGTCATGTAATGTAATTCAATCATATCAGACTCCATGTAACATATATACACACACACACAATTGAAAAGTAGCTTAAATAGCAATAATATTTATAAGTAGATGATTTATTATGCAAGTATTTTATAAAAAATAATGATATTAATTTGTAAAAAGAACTTAAAAGTGTTATACATGTAACTTTTTTGGTTAAATGAAATGACCCATTTCTTTTGTATGAGTTCATTTTGGATATGCTTGATTCATTTATCAACAACCCTAATTCAGGTCAAATTTATTTCAAGTTTGAGAGGATTGTATCTAATTTTCACTATATGTAGGAATGAATCCTTCAAATTCAAAGTTTTTAGAAATTATTTATACATTTTTTCCTCTCTAAGATACATGTATATATATATGACGATCATGTGATAGAATTGTGATATTTTAAGTGAATTATTGATTTGATTATGGTGTTGAGTGTATTTTCATAAAGCATTTTTCAAACAAAATAAGTTATTTCTAGTACTCAGTCATTTTTACCTTTATATAATTGAAAAAATATGTGAGCATGCAAAAAATTAATATATGTTGTAGAGTGTTACTATAGTTTTACATTATTTTATTAATGCTTTGCCCAGAAAAAATCATTTGAATAATTAAGAACAATAAAAATTATTATAAGAAATTAACAATTGTGTGAAAGTACAATATGTAATTTTTTTTAAAATTTAATTTAGCACTGTCATATATATGATTAAGTGATTAACCAAAATTAGACACAAACTTAACAAATTAGAATATATATTTTTGAAAGATGTCGCTGTCACACCGACTCCCTCCATGCCTGTTGGGAGACGTAGAAGACAAATAACGAGTCCTCAAAACCACCTTGGCGATTAGGGGAACGCATGTGAAAACTAGGTGCTAATATGAGTATGCTTTAATTAATTATATAATGTATAATTAAAAAATTGTTTATTCATTATATTTTAGAGTCATTAATTATTATTAGAAAGAAATAATTTTAAAGTTACAGAACATAATCAAATAATATTAAAATATTTTTAAAAATGAATAAATAAAAGGCAAAGTAAATGATAAATTTAAAACTAGTTACTGTATTTATGTCTTGTAATTTTGTCACCTGAAATTTCCAAGTATTTTATGTCATATAAAAATTGTACTTGCGGTATTTTCTTTTTAAAATTCTCTTTTAGTATAAAAATTTAAGATTCATATTTTTACAAATAAATTAGAATATTATACATAAATATTTTTTTTAATATTTATACCTATACTATATTATTATAACAGAAATATTAAAATTTTTGGTTGGTTAGTTGGTTCCGTAATTTTTATTACTTTAACTTTTTTATATATAAGTTTATAACCCGTGCGAAACACGTGATAATTAATATTTAAATAAATTAATTTTTTATTTATATTTTTATTTTTATTGATATTTAATATATAATTTTATAATATTAAGAATTTATGTTAATATTATATGTTCTCTTTTTATATATAAATTTATTTTATTTAATATAAATATGTTATAATATGGACCCGTGTTAAAAATAAAATTTTAGTTAATGTATATATGTATAGAGCTCATATTATAATAAGTCAAATTATATAATTTGGACTCATGTTATAAACATATAAATGGGTCTAAAAAGTAAAATTTTAAGTAATACAGATATGTATATAGTTAAGGCTCATATATATTAAGTAAAATTATATCTAATATATATATATATATTTTTAGGTCCGTGACCCGGTACCGACGAAGGAAGGAGTATGTTTTAAATTTAAGTTATAAAATAATTTATTTAAAATAACTCACTATTGGAAAAACAAATTTATTTTAATCCACCTTTAACTTTTTAGCTTTAAGAAACAGCTTCGTCTGTCAATTATCACCCTAATATTATTGTTAACACAAATTGGCAACTTGGTTTTGTCATATTTCGGAGTCACTATTAACTTTATTTAATAAAATATCAACAAAATAAGCCGCCTTGTTTGGATTGAATGGCAGATGTTTGAATATTACAGACCTTCCAAGATTTGGTCATGAATTTATATTTCTTTTTACCGTTTGGTTATATTTCATAGATGATTGAAATGGACGACTAGTCTATTTTTATGTTCATTTATTTTGGCATTATGCAAATTTTTTATGTTATCTTAAATCAAAACAAATATATTAAGGTATTATATTAATTTCGGTAACTTTTATATTATTTTATAATTTTTATTAAATAATCACTCAAATCTATATTATGTATAAAAATAATTGTGTATAAGAAAATAATATTAAATTGATCCCAATTAATGATTCCGGTTATCTAATTAATAATTGTCTTCACGGACTAATTATGATTCACGTTTTTTATAATACTAAAAAATATATACAATTTTTATTTATTTTTAATATTTTATTTAATATACATATAAAAATATATTATTTAAAATAAGTATGGGATCGGAATTCAAATTTCTATCCCGAATGAAGAAGAAATTAAATTAAAATTAATTAAATAGAACAAAGCGAAGAGAACGTACATCCATGAATTAAAAAATACAATACTTCAGTCCTAAACTCCCGAGAACTTTTGCCAATGATCGGTTGATGGTCAAATCCAACATATTTAGCTAAGACATTTGTGGATATTTTAGATTCTTTAGTACTCTGTTTGATTACGGCGGATTTAAAAGAATTAAGAGGTTGTGATAGAACATTAAATGCCTTAATTAATTTATAAATTTCCACACTCTGATTTAACCAAATATCCTACTAGTAGTATTTGCTACTGTAAGTGCATTATATAATTGATACTCATTTATTTGGGGTATTCAATGGGATCGGTAAATGTTGAATTAAGTTGATAATGTGACGTTTTCCAAATTCGGGGTCTAGATTTTGGGGATCACCAACCAATTAATAATAAAATATAATAAAATAATAAATTAGAGGCGCATTGACCCCGACAACAACTAAGGATCGTTAACAGGTTATAGTATGAAATTAAACAGCTGAAACTAAAAGTAAACCAAATCATTTATTACAAACTAGAAACTAAATCCAAAACTCAAATCCATAAGTTTAGATAGATTTTAAGTCTAGATTTATTTTATTACGCATTCTATCTATAGCAAAACTTTAAATAACTAAATACCTAAAAAGCCCGAGAAGCAAGCCATCCTAACACCTGAGACTCTCTATACCCGCTACAGCTACCGCTGTGACTCATACTGAATATCTGGCAGAATTTAATAAAAAGCAAGAGTGAGCCAAAGAAATACTCAGCAAGTATATGAGCAATTGAAATGTAATCAAGATATGATATCTGTATAGAGAATGAAATATAAAACAGTTTATTATAAAAACTGAACAATCAATAAATCACAGTTTATCTCAACTGAAACAATGCAGTATGCCATCAAAATGAATCAACTGCTCAAAATCAAAATATAATAGCCACACAGGCAATATGGATTGGATACACACAAATAAACACTATTTCCCATTGATTAGGTTTCAAAGGCAATAGGACCCCTTTATAGCTCATCGGTACATTTCTATACCCATAAATATAACAAGGATTTCAAAATATAGGTACCAAAATAGGCAAGTAATGTTAGCCTATAGGAAGATGGATTGGTTACATTATCCTCCTTAAAAGTGCTGGTGGACCCCCTACATCGGGCCTCCTACGCGATAAATTTCAATCCAATAGAGCAACCCAAACAAAATAAAGGTATGCTTAATTTTAAATACAGGTCATATCCCCATTATTTACTACGATAACACCATATATGACGTGTTTATTATAATCAAATTCCAATACTCAGAGTACGAATAACAAGTAAGTCTGATGCACAGAATAAAACATGAATCATAAATAGTCTTGAACAATAACTATTTATCATGATATGAATAATCAAAACAATAAAATAAAAGTGTTTAGGATGATCAAGGAGAAAATACTTGCTTGTAAAGTGTTTAAAATGATCTAGTAAAAAATACTTGCCTGATATCGAAGTTGTCCTAAAGCTGGAATGGGACGACTACATTGTTCGTCTATCTACTACCTCGCTTGTATCTACAAATAAAATAATCTAATTTAGATTCTAGTGTCTACCCATGCGGTTTAACAATAACGAATCTCAAATAATAATTAATAAACAAGTAGTATCAATTAGCAGACAAGTAAGCATATAAATCATATAGCAGATAAGACTCACAAATTAAAGAGCAGTCAAATAAATAAAAGTAGACTCTAAAATATTATTTGAGTCAAAGTGGATCATCATTATCCACTCCGAATAATTATTGGATCCCTAAATATTTAATAAAATAATAATTTGAGTTAATAAATAAATTATGAAATTGAAACTATTTTTATAACTTCTGGATTATTTTTAGGGTCTAAAATAAACTGGTTTAATTTAAAACGGGTAAAGGGATTATCAGATAAATAAAAATAAATAAACCCAAAACAACATATGGTCACAGGAAGCTAGAGATACCAGAATTTCATATATACATGCCATACATACTATCAAACCCAGCACATACCCGTTTAATCGGAATAGCTCCGATCGGACTTCCGACCTATGACGGCAACTCCGGCAACCCAGAAACAAAGACCAAAATAAAGGCAACATAGATATAATTAGCAGGAACACAACCTTACAAAACACATATGCAGACAACTCAACCAAAGCTCAGTCAGACATATACCAAAATAAAACTATAGCTTGCAGGAAGACAAACATCTAAAATTCATATGCAGACAACTTGCAAACATAGCAAAACGGTTGAAAAATAATGATCGGAAAAAGAAATAAACAGAGAAACTCCGGTGACTCGAAAACGATAGCTAAACTCAAAGGTAAAAGCACCAACACGCCGCTGGTCGCATATATAACACAAATATGCTATCAAAATCAATAATTGAGCCATACAAATCGTTCTCCGGCCAAAAATCGATGAAAGCAATTCATGCTTAAAAAAATAAAATTAAAAATACCCACATAACGTATAGACTACAAGCTATCTGATCATAGTCACCAAACAAAGGAACAATAATCACATAATAAAGTAGTAATTCGACTCGAGAACCGAAAATCTCAAACTCGAAATCAACCAACTCTTACATGGAATTGACAGTATAGTAGCGTATGAATTAACAAGAGTTTCACAACGTTTACTAGAACATAACAATTAGATAACACAATCACCTAATACGTGGCTTTGATTCTTGCAAATGAATATGAACCCTAGAAATGGCTTTCCCCCAGTTACCAAGTAGCAGTAATCGATTTTGATTATTTTTTATTTTTAATAAAACTATTTATATTTTTAGAAAATTTAGGGGCTTAAATTTGATTAAAAGTAATTTTACCCCATGATTAAAATAAAAAGCCCAAAAAATCATTTTTATGGGATAACATATAAAAATATTTATTTTCAAATAATTACAATATATATGCCAAAATTCTTCAAAAATTATGAATGTTTCAAAAATAATAAAATAAAGTCATTTTGAGGATTTTATCATTTCCATAAAAATAAAATTAACATAAACATGGTCTCTAGTCTCTTGCAGGGGCTGGATCCGATAATCATAAATAAAAATAATTTTATTCTAACGAAACAAAAATTACAGCAAAATAGAATAAAATATTTTAGGCTACACACAAGTCACATAACACATAACAGATAATTTTTCTATTTATTAAAAATCCTAACACAACTAAATGCATAAAAAATAAAAAATATAAGACACACCAAAAATTATATTAAAAGCATATTTAAATATTATAAAATACACGTAATTTTCTCGGGCGTTACAGATAATGTAAAAAATTATTCATTTCTTTTTTTAATTAGGAAAAATTATTCATTTCTTAATGAAATTAAATTTTAAGTTCCTAAAGAGAATACTGATAGATTTTTTTACCTTAGAAACAACTACGGCGTATAAACAATGCATGGCGAAAATTTTAAAGATGTAAAGCTGGAGATGGTAGTAAACACTGTTTTTTTAATGAAAATAAGTATTCTAAGATTGTGTTTTGATAATTATGATATTTTTATATGCACAATCAAAATAATATCTACAAAAATTGTGTATATCAAAATATCATAATTATCAAACACAATTATTTTATTCATTAGGAAAAATTACCTAAGATGAATATTAGGTTACTTATTCTCTTTTTTTAATATAGCTTATAAACTAATAAATAATATCCATTATTTAATAAATCTTGGACTGGACTGATCATGAATCGAACCCTAGACGTCTAGGATATGCCCCTAAATTTCGCTATGAATTTAATTGTTTCCATTTCAAACAAAATATTTAAATTATTTAACAATTATTTCTTTCCTTTAAAACAATTAGTCTTATGCTAACAAGAAAACGTTAACAATGATAAATATTACTAACGCTACTTTTTCTGTTGAAAATCAAATAAAATCCTGAATATTAATCTTTGACTCTCACTCGTCCTCCATCAGCACTGACGTGTAGTGTGGCTATTTTTCTTTATTACAACATCGATGACATCGCTGATCAAGACCAGAGAAGTTCACAAAGTACCATTGAACTTGAACTTTTGCATACTTATCTTACTACTTGAAACCACCAACCTCTAGGACATCTCTATCTGTAGTGCCAAACTTGAACCTTCAGTTTCAGTCATCTTTCTGGAACATATATGAGCTGGTTTAAGATGATTTTTGGGCGATAAAACGAAGCAACTGGCTTCTGGACTCTAGATTCTAGATTCTAGATTATAGAAGGCGGCCAGATGAAAAGTACTGACAAGTTATTCTCCTTTAAACTTGTGACACGAGTCAGATTCCGAATTTGAGGAACGTAAATAACTAAAGTTACAAGAAATGAATCCTATTAAAAGACCAAGTGAAGTTATTATCTTGGGCTGTAAACTTTACACCCTCCGGTAAGAAAAAATTAAGGGGTCATAAATTTCAGAACTCTGTGCATGCATGCATGTAACAAGCATGATAATATAATTACCGAAAACTATTACTAGTATGGAAAGATTCTATTTTGCAAGAGCCAAGAGCACACGAATAGTTAGAAAGAAAAACAAAAAATCTCAACATCGAGATGGTCCCCTTAAAAACTTCAAAATGAAGCAGGGTTTACACACAAGATGTTCTGTTGTAGGAAAAGTTACTGTTGCGGTAAATATGCAAATAACTGAAACAGAATGTTTCACCATCTTTCATCACAACAATGTCTCTCTGCTCTCTCTCAACATTCGTGCCACGTACGTCCAGAGATTCCTTACTCCAGAAAATTACTTAATACAGCATACCAGGATGAGGAACACGTGGCCTTACTGGCGTCTTCGAGGGACTCACCCTACCAAAATTATTAAATCATTATACTTGTCAGAAATAAAGAAATCAATGTTTTCACTATTAGATAACATAAAGTCGTATCAACTTATCAATATATTCAATTTAAAGATGAAAAAAAATCTACCACCCTGCAATAATATCTCAGTACCTGACAGGTTGGGAGCCCAGTACCTGCCCACAACAATTCAGGGCCAATATAGCACTCTCAGCCTGCAAACCAGTGAGAAAAACGACGTAAAGGAAAAAAATACAGACACTCGGAAAGAAAACTTTAAAATAACCATCACCAGATCTCAACAGAAGTATATCTGGAATCATATTTCTAAGAATAGAGAGTCCAGAAATTCAAGTTGCATTGTCAATCATAAATTCTATTTCGGCCATCTAAGAAAGTTGCAATCAAATATCTACGGATATAGGATCCATAACCTAAAAAACAAACAGCAGCATGCATGGCATGCATATCCAGAAATCAAGAGTTCAATACTTTCTGTCTCCCATTAATTCAATCTCAGAGAGGTTGAAAGAGAATTGTTCTAATGCAGACTTGATTCTCTATGTTAGTTTGTATGCAGTATATACAAGTTACAGTTTATGACTATTTTGTGTGACAGCTTGAATTTAGTATCCCTTGTATAAACCTGTTGCTCTTACACCATGTTCCGGATCCCATTCCCTGCCATACGCATAAGCCCTAATAATGATCTCCTCATGTATCCCTCAAATCTCAGAATAGGCACATAAACGGTCCCTATCCATAATTTAGTAACTTCACCACAGCAACTAATCAAAGGCACTTATCTTATCAATTTTAGATCTTTAAGCACAGCTTGAAGTTCATTACACAATTCAGGATCCACAATTTTCTTATTAATTGTCATATAAGTCTCAGTGAGGCGTGAGCAAGTAGCATCCTATGGTCTTTAGCTCCCTATGAAAGAGATTTTGACATGAATTATTGCAACATCAGCTATAATTTATTAGATGCTAAGATTTCATATATGACCAGAGTTGTTCACGGCGCGGCTAGGCAAAAGCGCATCGAGGCAGACTAATCTCCCCTCGCTTGGCTGATGAGTGAAGGCCTAATCAAACTACTTTCGGGGAAAAAATTAGTGTGGCCCAATTTCCAACCATTAGCAATAGCTTTCTCCTTCCTTCTGTCTTCTTTTTAGGCAATCTGTCTCTACTTTATGTATCGCTTCTTTACTATGTGTTATGTTGATTATTAGTATTTATAGGGGGGAAATGATACAAACAAATCTTACCATGATTTTGTCCGGGAAAAGCCATATATTCACTAATTAGCACTATTGACACGTCGAGTCGTTTTTAGGCCAAGTGACACATTATGTTCCACGTTATCAAGTAAACTTTTTTGTCCTCGGTAAATTTCCCAAGTGATAATATCTAGATTTCCGTCCAAGAAAGTATAAGGGAAGTTTCATATGATCCCTGTTGAATCCCTAACGATGATATGCAACAAAAACAAGTTCTTCGTTTTGATATATTGCAGGCATACATTTTACTTATCTATGTATATCTCTGTAAGAATAACCCTCATAAGCGTTGCTCATAATTCTTCTAATAAAAGTTAATTTGAATATGTTGGGCAGGAAAGGATTATTATTATTTGGTGCGTCTTGATCTTGCACATTTAAATTTAGTTTAAGTTTCATTTTATTTTAGAATACTACAATTATTAGAGTTATTAATATGATCAAAAAATGATTAAATTCTTATCTTATATGTTAAACATGTTCAATGAATTTTATCTCATTTGATTTGTACTTAGGTCATTAATAACTCATTAATCTCCTCCATTTGATACTTATTAAATTTACTGTTATATACATATGCATATATAAACTATTTTAATTTGTTGCTCGCTTGGGTTACCTTATTAAAAGCAACCTGCAGTCATAAAATATTAGAAGTTGCATGAGGAGATGGTCATATTAATTTCTAGCAAGTTAAATTACAAAGCTAGGTACCTCATTCATACTTTTTTAATTTCAGCTTATAAGTCAATTTTCAGTAAAAAAGTTAAAGTTTAACAAACAAACAAAGGATTTAATTTTTACTTATTTTAAGTAATAAGTTACTTATAATCTAACAAACAGGCCCAATTGCGGCGTGTCTCCTCGGAACTAGGCTCCAGTGGAATCTTTGCTTAAAGTGCCTCTTGCATTAAATAACATTAAATATGACCATATTTTTCACAAAACCTAAGACAAAAGTACTTGATACCTTCCACATTCTGAGAAGTGAAAAATGGAACTATTCAGTAATGTTGTTTGCAATGTAAGTATATAATTACCATAACAAACTCAACGAAAGCAATACGAGTTGAGTGCACTTGATCTCCCAAAAGCCTCAGGCGTGAGACCTGCATGCAACAAATTATGTCATCTTTCGAAATTACTGGCTACAAAGCTTAATATAAGAACCTTCAGACCTTGCCACATCTTGTTTCAAAGAATATTTTGACATCAGCTTGAGAAACCTGCATAAATAACAAAGTTTCCTCGTATAAACAAAAGATGCAACTACTTAATTATGGGTTGAAGTTTCGCTTCATTGAATATAAATTTGTGATTCACTGGAAATGCAATACCTATTTAAACATATATTTAGCAAAAAAGTAAATTAAAGATAAATACTTAAACATATATAACAGATACAAAAGGACAAATCTACAAACCTTCTTATCAATATTTGTACAGTAGACTGTCCTTGCACACATTTCCCGCTCATCCTCCGACTGTATTGATCACAAATCGAATGGAAATCTTAGATTATATGGAAACTACTCAACCAAAGAAAAAGAATCATGATGTGGCTCATGGGCATCATACGGACACAAAAAACGACAAAGAAGGATAAAAATTAATTCATACCTTAGGAAGAAATGTAGGATTAACAGGAAGGATGGCAGTTTTTGAGGGTAAGACCTTAACTGGAGAAAAGCCTAGAAGTGTTCCATCAAGGCTAAGAGCTGCTCTTGCAGAATCTGTTATAATCAGCTAAAATTCAGACATAATTGTAGAATTCTTTTCAATTATGAACGGAAATATGTTTGATAGCATGACTTACACTCATCACCAAACTCTACAAAAGCAAAGCGAAGACGTGAATGCGGATCACCACAAATTCGACAATCAACAACCTTCGCAACAGCCATGCCAAATAGTAAAACTTAGATAAGTAATAACAACTGCAAGGAAGCACATCTCAAACTCTAATTTGAAAAATTTGAAGTCCTTCATAAAGATATAAATGGAGCACTAAGAAGATGGTATCATCCATATATGATCAACATCTATATTCATAAAACAAAAATATTACAACCTTGTGACTAGATACAGCAAAGCAAGTTTCTTTACTTAATCCCCAACAATTTATCAATCCATTAAGTATAATCCCCAACAATTTAAGTATCCATTAAGTTTGAAAAGAGCATAGATTGATTAGAGAGGAGATTTTAAACAACCCCATTAGTAGTCGGAGCCAGTCATTCCTTTACAAGGATATTCTGTCAAAAACTCAGGACCGCACAGCATAATGAGATTAAGTGCAGATATTCATTCCATTTCACCATAAAAATATTAGTTGACTATGATATATGATTAGGAAAAAATTGACAATTTGCCAGATATTGATAACAAAACACACAATATATAAATGCACAATTACTAATAATAATTTGAATATCTTAAAGAGTAATCACAATGATACCAAAGTTTGATTGACTTACTTGTCCATAGCCACTAAATAAAGCAGCAAGCCGCTCTTCGGTCACCTAATTTGAAAAGGTTATCACTGCATATTCTCATGTGGCAATAACAGTTATGGACTAATCAAGTGATAATATTCTACTAATTCACTTACATTGTGATCAATTTCAGATACATAAACTGTACGTCGAATACTATCTTCTCTTTGAGCCCTGAAAGCTCTCCCACTCATTCGCTTTCTGCCCTGGTTAAAGTTATTTCTTCTCTGTTGAAACAAAAAAAAAATCAGAAACAAGATACAACACAATCACATAGTTAGAATATAGGCAATGGGCGTATCGAATTTATTATCAGTATTAATTTTGTATCATCACAAAACAGGATTCATTGACAGGGCAGAGAGCACACTCACACAAAATGACAGTCCCCTAAAGGAGGGAAATTACAAATTTCCTGTAGGAATATGTTGACAGAGTGAAGAAGACAAATCTTATGATAGTATATGCATCTGCTGTTACATATATATTGACCCGGGGGAGGGGGTCATAGCTGAGGGAAGGGGAGGGAAAGGAAGGGAAGGGAAGGGTAAGGGTAAGGTGCAGAGCAGAAGAACAGAAGCTTTAAGATATCCATGAAGATCGTAAGGTGGTACAATATGTTCATTCAGAGGGCAAGAGGGTTTGGTTCCATGCAGAATTACTAGAGTTCGAAATATTGAAAAACAAAAATCAGATATACAAGTACCACGAAACCAGATTCTTAATCGAAAGCTGTACAAGGAAAATTCTAAAAAATCTCAATTGGCGAAGGGAACATAAACCACAAATTAAATGCTTAACTGGAACATTGCGACAGACAAAAGAAGACAAGTGTGAAGAATTTATTAGCTCAATTGGAAATATATTAGCTAACATTCATCACCCAAACATACTAACTGACAATTTAGAGACTTCACAACAATCAGTGAACAAAGCCAAATATATTTCTTAATTGAACAAAATAAACATCAAAGATATTTTCTTTTCCAGGCTTCCAGCTACACAAATAAGCAGTTTAAACCCGGAACTAAATCAGTACAGCAATATGAGTCCCGCAGAACCAAAAATCCACATCAATCTACATACAAAAAACATAACAACAAAATACCAATAAAATTATAGAAAGCTAACATTACACACATAAAACTACTCTCAACAAACATGATAAAACAAGCAAAACCCCATCAATCAATACAAAACATTCCACCCAAATTACAAACACACACACAGAAATACACAAATTGAGCAAAGGGTGTCTCGAATTATACCCTTCTGTTAATTGACTGACCATCATTGCCCAAATTCTTCTGAGCTGGGACAAAAAAAGTAACACCAAACTGATCTCGATTCCGATCATTCGAATAAGTAGAAGGAAAAAATTCCTTAGCCATCGGATTCAACTTAGATAACATATCAACCAAATCCTGCATTCCATACTCCGATTTCGATTTCGAATTCGAATCCGAAATTTTTCCACCATTAGATACAGGAACCACATTTACACAATTCTCAACACTTTCAGTAACCGGAACAGAAGATGAATTAACATCTCCAGCAGCTTTTGTCACAACACCCTCACCAGTCATCTTCACTCAGGCAGCTAAAGAATCAAACCCCACCAAATTTCAACACACAAAAACTAAAAAGATTGAAACTTTATTATAAAGTTGTTATCTTTATTCCCATTTCTTGAATAAAAATGAAAGCTTTATTTTGATTTAGGTAATCTAAAAGGATTCTCTTCTTTACAAATAGAGATAATATATGTATGTATAGACTGTAAAATACAGTCACAGACCCATTTAGTTGAGGAGTTTAGAAAATTAATACTAGGAGAATAATTATAAATTAGGGTTTTGAAGAGAAAGATGGTGATCAAAAATGGTTTTTCTTGAACTTAATAATTTATTTTTTATTTTATTTTCTTTGGGTAGGGGATAGAAATGGCTAATATCAGATGATGACTTGGGCCCAAAGCTTTTCCTTTTGTATTTCTCTTTTGAAGTTACATTATGGATATGTCATCCATAACTGCCTTGCTTTTCTTATTTTCTTGGGAGATGGAATTCAATTTTGATATCTACAATCATGCAATTAATTTATAAGATATGCATATAAATGTAGGCAGCAAGTCTGGCGAACGCTAATCATTTACCCGTTATAATTTTTTGTGAATAGAAAATATTTTTAAAATATCTGTAAAGATTGTGAATAGAAGATGTGATTCTTAAATTTATAAAAATTTCTCGTGTTAAATTTATCCACGAAAATTTATAACGGATAGATAATTTCGATAAATGATACAATTGACACGACCAAACCATAAATGTATAGTAACATGGATTATAAATTAATCTTATGTTTAGGGAATTTTTTTTTAATTGGTATAGTGAGTACATACGAATAAGAAATATATAGGATTGTTCAAATATATATATGTATATATATAGAGAGAGGACATTTGCTGTTGAAAAATACAAATAATCTATGTCATAGTAAATGCCAATAAATATATTAATTTTTAATGGACAAATAAATATATATAATAAGAAATACTCCGTATAAGCTATGATATTAAGGAGTATATTATAATTTTTAATCGACAAAATTTCACAAATCCTTATAAGAAGAAAGGGGTACATGTAACAAGTTAAAATTACTTAAATGCTCATAATTTAAAGAATATCAACTGAATTTAATGCGGAGGATAGACATTGAAAATTAGCTAGGGTGGCAATTTAACATCCAACCAAAACCGACACAAATCCAATTCAAAAAATACGAATCTGTGTTAGTAAATATTCAATCCGAAATAACCACGTACAATTAGACATGAACCCGAAATCCGAAAATTAATGAACCCTCTATTTATAACCCTAATTTTGAAATATTTCATGTTTAAAATAACTAAATTTAAGTACAATAAAATAACTTTCACATGCAATGATAGAGACTCGTTAGTTGGTTCATAATTATTTAATAGTAATACCAACAATATTTTATACATGTTTTGCTCTTTTTTACACCTGACAAAGTGGGTGCAATACGTATTATGCATTTGAACTGTAACTTTCACATGTAATGAAAGAGAAATGAACTTTTTTATCTTAAAATTTGTGAAAAAGCAACCAGTCCATATAAATCGGGGCAGATGGAGTATATTTTCAATCACTCTAAAAAAATAGTAGAGGTGGTGAAACACGAAATGACCTGAAACCTGACACGAACCCACGAACCCTGTTAAGCCGAAATAACCACGTACAATTTGACCCGACATGAACCAGGAATTGCCACCCCTAACTCATACACTTAAAAGAGAAATACTAGAGTTCCAAAATTATTTCTCAAAAAAGTTCTTAAATAACACTTGTTTAATTTTAATTAATTGTCAAAATAATAAATAAAATAGATCACTCATGCATTAACATTAATACACGAATTAAAAAATTTTATTCTGTCACGTTATTGCTGTCACATCATTTTAAAAAAATATTATGAAAACATTCTCTAGCATTACTCTGGTTGAAAATGTGTGACTATTCCACGTCGGGATAAAATCTTTTTTTTTTGATGTATTATTCTCTAATCTTTTTTGCTAAAACGGTCCTTTATCATATTCTCTCGTCCGAGGATCAAAACTTTAATAGCGTCACAGTCACTAGTACTTTTTTTTAGTAGGATCACTAGTACTTTATTTGATAGCCACTTCTAATATTCAATAATTCAAATTTAAAAAACACGTAAAAATAGTTTAAAATAAGTAATGAAAAGAGAGTTAAATAATGAGAATAAAGAAATCTAAGATTTATCTTAAATAACTTTTTCATGCGATAATGAATAAAATATATAAAATTTATTTATTTACTTTTCAATTAACTCATACCCCGTATAAGTTAGCATGATATACAATTATACATGTCTCAACGAAGGAAATACAGGTCTCGAAATGTTATCCAACAGAAATTAAAATGATGCTGATAATGAGTGGCGTATATATGCATTTACTTTTTAAAATTCTTTTATCATTCCCTCTTTTGCTTCTCTCGTTGATGTTTTTTTGCTCGTCATGATAAAGAAGCTTGCATAGAAAATAAGCAAAGTGAGGCGGACCCTAACTGGCAAGAGTCGGTTAGACTATGATCCCGTTTGTCTTAACTTATAAGCAGCTTATAAGCTGAAAAAGTTGGTATATATGTACTTTTTCTGAAAATAAGTAACTTATTTTCAAATTTGGAAATAAGATTTGGTTTAAAAAAATAAGTAACTTATTTTTCTTAAAAAAATATTAATTTTCAAAAAAAAAATGAAAATACTTTAAAAAAAAGAAACTTATTACTTATAAGCTAAGCCAAACACCCCCTATAATTCATTATTATTTTATTATTAACTAAAATTTATAATTCTTATTATTAAATAAATTGATATATAAATGTTTAAGGAAAGTATTGAAGTTCTTTTAATTATTTTAAATTTGAATTATAACTTTGAGAAGTTGAATATATGTTGGTCATCTTTGCATGTCTCAAATTTGTTATTCATGAATGGCTGTATATAAAATGAAGGTTTTATTTTGTTAGTGATAAACTTTAATGATATATTAAATAAAAATTATATGATAAATTTTAATAATATATTAAATGAAAATTATAGGATAAGTATGATTCGTAAAAAAAATTATAGAATATAATTTAAATATAATATAATATTATCCTATCTTATTATCATATCTTGTATAAAAAGAGGACTATTGAGGTTAGAGTTGTATGTATGATTATATTCTTTTTAAAATTATATTTTATTAAAATTCAATGGTTAAGATTGTTTCTATGATTTACATAAAATTGAACGGTTAAAATCTTTTCTATGGTTCACCAAGTACCATACCGACGATCAAAACTTTTAATCTTTCGATTATAATAACATAGAATAGTATAGATAGTATAGATTACTTATAAAGTAAGGCCAATTCTAATACTCCATCCGTTCAGTAAAAAGTGGCGTTTTATAAAAAATAAAAATCAAACTTATTTAATTTTGACTACTTATTAAATATTACTGATTTATATTTTTACAAAAATAAAAATTAACTGTAATAGTTAATGTAATATATTTTTTAATGATATATTTTTCATAATTTTTATTTCTAACAATAGTTATTAATAAATGGTCAAAGCTTAACTTTTATTTTTGTAAACCGCCATTTTTTATGGAACGGAGAGAGTAATTAATAATATTATATATATATATTATATTATATTATATATATTACCTATATATTCGATCTGGAACCGAATCAAACCGGAACCAAATAAAAAATAAAAAATTCCTAATAATGCAGGCTCAATTTTGAACAATAACACAAATTATTAATTATTAGCATGAATAACATATTATTGGTGGTATACATGCAATTGTTTGAAATTGAGGGCATATATGTAATTTTGCATGAGATTTCTTTTCTTTACTCAAATATATATTTATCTTTTTCCTTTGTTGATCTATTTAATATAAAAATAACATTTCTATCTATACGGTCAAAGTACCTTAAAATGTGTGTCAAAAAGTCAAGAACTAGACATTCAAGAACGGAGGGAGTAATAAACATTCAAAATAGAAAATTCAAATATTGGATTTGATATTTATTTCTTTTGAAGAATAATATTTATCAGTTTCGAATTGTCGATCCAATATGCGGTGTGACAAACATAGCTAGAGATTTAATTATTTTTTGACACTGCAGGAAATTATTATTTTTTTCCCTACTGTAAACAGTAGTGGTAAACCAACCATAGCAAATTGAATTACTAAACCATAGTAACGGTCTGTCATGGAAAAAGGAAAAAGAAGAAGAAAGAATTGAGTTCCAGCCCAATAATGTGCTTTCTGGGCTTGAAGCCTTGGACCACATTTAAGCTGTACGGTTGCAATGCAAGCCCAAAATCTCGAGTAATAACATTAGCTAATTACTTAAACATAATTTAATAATGTCTAAAAGCATCTACATATATTATCTATTTTTATAATATATTAGTATTATAAATAAATATGAGTATTTTTGGTTCATTATTGGTATGATAGGGTGGGTTAACCAAAAGAAATATGATAATAATTTGATTTTTTAAAAGTAAATAAATAAAAAAAATTAAATTTTATACTCAAAAAAATTATATTTTAATATATGAACTACTAAAGTTCGAATTTCGACAATGACATATGAAAATAAACATTTATATAGTTAATTTAAATATAGAACAAGGTATATGATTTGAATCTAATCAACTCATATTATTATTTTTAATTTTATTTTAATTAAAAAATTAATTTTCTAATAAATTTATTCCATGTAGATAAAATTATAACTACATATATGATGACTAATTTTTAATATTCTAATAATTAGAATAATATTTTTCATAATAAGTTCCACACCAAAGTTATAGCCTATTCTTTACATTTAATTTAAATTATAATTCATTATGTATATTTATAATTTAACTAAAATTATAATATATGAATCTTTTGTCTATAATATATGTAGAATATATTTATATTTTATTAAATTTTTGAATAAAATATAACTTTAACAAGAGAATAGCAACAATTTAACAATATAAAATTAATATTCTGACTCATGTTTTGCATTGCAGGAGTTGCACATACTTATATTTATTTTCTATTATAACTAGTATTACTATATTATAAAATACAACAAGTTAGATATACTCCCTCCGTCCCATTTTAATTGGCTGAGTTACTATATTAGTTTGTTCCAAAAACTTGTCTGGTTTCATTTAATATAAATTTGAATTCTACTAGTACCCTGAATTGGTAATCTTCAATTTAGCTTATTCAATACAAAAACTACTCATCTACTCAATTTATTATGTGTTGTTTATTCATAAATCACATGTACATTAATGGAGTAATAAGGATGTTATAGTCAATATAAAGATAAAATTTATTTTTTCTTAATCTGTGCGCAAAAGTCAAACAAGTCAAATAAAATGGGACGGAGGGAGTAGTATATTGTAATTTAGTTGAAATGATAATATGTATAAATATATTTTATATAAAAATGTTGAGAGTATTAAATAGTTAACGAGTTTTAGTGCCCCATATCTCATGAATAGTGTAAGATTTGTGATAAATATCTTTTTGTTGAGTCAGAATTTTTTTAGATATAGTGGTTAAAATAAAATAAATATTCATAATATGTCTTAATTACTTTTTATTATGAAAATTATTATTTTGTAATTATAAAAACTTATATGTAGTTTTTAAGATTGTAGGAGGGGCAAACCCCAGTAATAGCTCCGCCACCTCATCTTAGGTCAAATGATTAGTTTCATAATATGTTAGCTTATGTCATTAATATAGATTACTCACTTCCCACTATCCTTTTTTTTTTTAACATCACACACATTATTTGTAATAATATATACAAATTGTTTCAGTTTCGATTAAATAAACTAATTTAACAATACACAAGTTGCTAGGAAGAGTTCATTTTTTTAAAAGTACGACAAGGGTTCAAATATTTATATTACATTGTTTTTGACATTAAAAGGAGGACAGCGGTTTGATGATTTATATACCAATTAAAGTCATTCCTATACTAGCTAATCATCCTAAAAAATTATTAATCAAGTACTCATTTGCCATCCCTACATTATTATGATCAGGTATATTTAGGCCCCGTTTGGCTGGACTTAAATTTAAAATAAGTAAATTATTTTAATTTTTTTTACATATTTTCAAAAAAAAATTAGATAAATATTTATTTTAGAATTTTAAAACCAAATATGATTTTCAAAATTGAAAATAAGTTACTTATTTTCAGAAAAAATACATACATACTAACTTTTTCTGGAAATAAGCACTTATTTCTGGCTTATAAGTCCAGTCAAACGGGCACTTAGTTCATTGTAATTATAATCACATGATTAGAAGGATATCCATCATTTAAGGATCATTGGGCGGTCACGTTTAGTAAATCATTATCCTACTTGTTGTGATTTGAATCATTGAGGGGGCCGGTCAACTGGTTCAAATTGATTATGCAACTTATATGCAAAGATTTGAAACAAAAATCTTAGTAAATCAGAAGCTAATAAATTTATTGAGATCGGAGTGTTGATAAGTGAAAAGTGATTGTGGAGACGACCTAAAGCATGTGAAATTACATATGCAGTGTATATATTCATGTGTGGACTAATAATCGAGGAAACCCCCGAAGAAAACAATTGCAAGTGTAGCATGTGTATATAACATGCAGGCTATGCAGCTATGAAACTCGTATCAAGTTTAGTTTAATTTTTATTTTTAAAATAAATTTAGTCGAGTCGAGTTTTTAATTTGAATAAAAACTCATATTCGATTTCGATTCAATAAATAAGTTGAATATCGGTTTGAGTCGAGATTACTTAAATTAGTCAAATTCGAATTTTGTTCACTAACAATTATACTTGTTTATAGTTAAGGTTTAAAATTGATTCAAATTATTTCTCAATTCAGTTCATATCCGATTTTAAAATATAATATACCTATCAAATTAATTTTATAAATAATATAAATTTGGAGAAAATTTGAGCCGAAATAAAGTATGATCCCAAATACAAACACTCATATGCTAATTCGGATTAGATTTTGATAATTATTTTTGAAAAATATATTGCATCTACTCACAAATTTAAACAATTATTAGTACAATATCAATTGTATATACTTAACACGTATATTTAATATTATATTTTGTGATTATTATTTTTATGTAATATTATATTTATTTTTAAGTTAAATAATTATTAAAGTAGTTTAAATAAAAATGATATCTAATGTATCATATCTGACTCATATTCAATAAAATATAAAATATTCAATTAAAAAAATGACAATTACTTATATTCGTTTGAATTTGAATTTAAATATTTAAAATTGGTGTATATCCTAACAAATGATACTCCCATGTCCCCGTCAATTCTTTACACTTTGCTTTTAAGGGGTACCTCCCAATTGTTTACATTACTAAAAATAGTAACTTTTAACAATAAAATACATTATTACATCAACTACTTCATTCCTCTTTTTCAACACTTTACACTATTACACTCACTACTTCACTTATTTTAACAATAAAATCACTATTACACTCACTACTTCATTTATTTTAACAATATTACACCCACTATCTTTGGTCTCCGTGCCCAAACCAAATGTAAACAAATATATTTAGACACGTAATTATATTTTTATCAATAAAATATAAATTTTATTATACACTTAAAATTTTATAAAGGTTTTAATTTTTTATATGCAATTTTTTGTTTATATTATGAAATCAACATTTCACATCCCATTAAAATTAATTTTTTATTTAAGTTTTAATTATTATTTTTGTTTGGGACTTTAAATGATTTAAATATTTCATTTAAAACATATATACCAAGTTGTGCAAAACTTGTGAAAATGCAGTATATCAAATATTTTTTCCGTGTAATTTATTCAATTTAAAATTTTATAATCAATCACATCAAAATATATAATCGTTATTAAGTATTTTTCTCCAATATTTTAAAGGTATTTTTTTTTGGATAATTTCCTTTAGTTAAATAATCTATTTTGATAAATTAATTAAAATGTTAATTTTTAATTTCTTTTTCTTATAATTATTTTTCATTAACTATGTACATTATATTTTTTTAAATATTGTATTTTTTATTGAACATTATATTTCTGAAATGTGCTAGGGCTTTTTAAGTATTGTAATCTAATGTTATGTAACTACTCTCATATCTTATGGTACGATGTTTTACTTGTGGGGTCCAGATTAGAGTTCCTTGGTTACTCAAATTACTTGGTTCCACACTGAGCTTTACCATATATATATAAATAAATTTGTTTTGTATTTACCTATATTTGTCTTAAATATATGTTATGTCCTTATCTTAATATATATATATATATATAAAATTTAATATAATATAATATAAATTTATTTTGCATAATATTTATTCTAGAATTAAGATTGTTGGTCTGTTCTGAAATGCATTTCTTTTTGTTTATTTGCAGTGAATATGCTGCTACTATTTCTTTGAACTGTTAAGATATGTAATTTGTTTAAATTTGACAACTAGTGTGAATTTGACATAATTTGTGTGATATTGGAAATAGATTATCGGATGCAGGGTTTATATTTTTGTAGCAGCTCAATTCGAAGTAATGACAAGATATTTTGGTACATTTATTTTTAAATATCTAGTTTCAAATTCGGTTTAAAACCGTAATCGACCGAATCGAACCGTTTAATTTTGGTCTGATCTGGTCTGGTTTGAATATTTAAATAGTCCAGTCTGATTTGGTCATTAAAAACCGACCAAACCGACTAGTGCTCAGCTCTACCTTAATGTGCTTTAATCAGTATTCTAAAAGACGTGCCTTTTTCAATTAATCAGCCAATTAATCGATAGATAGACGGGTCCATCTTGATTAATCGGAAATTGGGTCAAAAAATATTTTTTTATAAAAATCGGTCAAAAATTAAGGTTAAAACGGTCAAAAATCGATTGCTAAACGGTCAAAAATCGATCAAAACTAATTTTTTTGAAAAGTTAAAAGTTTAAAATTATTTAATAATTAATATATTTATATTATAAATTTACAATAAATATGGGTTGTATAACCCTAAATCATTCATAAATTTTGAATACTCTATCAAATTCTTAATAATTATATATTTTTATGTAATAACTACTAAAATTAACTATTAAATGATGACTATTAAGTATAAACCGCTTAAATGCTAATGATAAGTGATTTTTTTTTTAAATCTAAAGACCTAAATATGTATGGACTAATGATATATGATATTTTTATATTATAAATTTTATGATAATTTGAAAATATTTAAATATAATTATATATTATTGTTTATTAAATTAAATTATTTCCGATTGATCAATCTGATTAATCACAGATTAATCTGATTATAAATTTTAATATACATTAAAATTATTAAATTATAATTTTTTAAATAAAATAAAGTACTGAAAATATTGTAAATAAAAAATAAAGTCTAATAAATTTAATATTTATTATAACATTATCAATATTTTTTAACTTTATTAATAATTCACAATATTTTTGTTATAAATATTTATAAATAATATATAAAATTATATAAATTTGGGGTTCCTAAAATTTTGGGGGTCGTGTGCGGGGCGGCACCGCCCCTGCTAATCACAGATTCAATATGCAGCAAAATCTTTTTATGGAATTTTATTAGTTTATTCACACGGTCAGCCACATATCTGTGAACATTCTTAACGAAATTATTAATTCCTTAACCGACTTTAACATAGTTTAATGCAATCACTGTCACACTAATAGAATTAAACTAAAACTTGTTTTTTATAACACTTGACGCTAAAAAATTGCATTAATAATTAATCAGTTGTCAACCCATGTCAGGACTTTGCAGGATGATACATAATTAACAAGATGAATAACGCCGACTTGTATATAATCATGTGAGGTACCCATACCTCATGGATCACAAGGCACATTAGTAATTATAAGATCTTCGCATAATTAAAATTTTAATTATTTACGGTGTTCATATTTTCACTAATTAGAGTCATCGATGACAATAGGGCTTGATGAAATATAAGAAATATGAAAAATGTAAAGCAAAAAGTTTGACCACAGACCACAAATATACGAGTAGTATAAACAGGGTTCGACTTACGAGTGTTGACCACTAACTGGGAAGCACAATCTTTACTATTGATTTTTATTTTTAAGGCAAAAAAAAAAAACAGAAACACGCGGATCGCAAGTAGGGAAAAAATCTTATAAAATAATTAGATATATCCTATAAAATATATCTACTTTTTTTTATATTAATTAGTATATAAATTTAAAAAGCATAATATTCTGATGGTCCATTCAAACAAATTCTGAAAATAAGGAGTACTCACATCCATTTTTGGTCCTAAAAATTACTTTTTCGCATGTACACAACATTTTTTTATTCTTCGAAATTGAAATTATTTAAAATATACTTTCTCCGTTTTAAAATGTATGTAGTTTGATTTTTTGATACCAGTATATAACCAAAATTATTATTTTAATTTTAATTTTTTTATGAATAAAAGTATTAGTAAATATATTTATCTATATGAAAATTAGAAAACAATAATTTTAATTATATAAATAATTTTAAAATACTTGTTGAATGACATACATTTCAGAAAATATTTTGAAATAGAGGAATTACGTAATAAAAAGTTGAGATATTTTATAGAGTAGACGGGAAAAAGTAGTAGTCCGTTGTGCGGATAGAGTAGCGCGTGGGGTAAATGATGCCGACCTTATAGTTTATGCTAAGTGTTGCTAAGTGACCACGTGTCCCCGCACCATGGTGGCGGTGTTTAGCGGTCCAAACGCGGGTTTTATTCTTCACTAACGTAGGATCTTTACTTTCCCAGTTTATTTTGCGGATCCTGCTAGTTACACAACACTTTCAACTGATAAATCTTTCTGGAGGAGTATTCTTTCGTTTCAAAATAAATGTCGCTTTAAATTTATACACGTAATTTGAGGGTTTAAAAAAACTTATTTGCACATATTATTTTTCTTGAATGAAAATATAATATTATTAAAAAAAGGAAAATTCAAAAAATGATATATGAGAGTATTTCTTTTTTTGCACCTTAAATTTCGTAAAAAAAGTCAAAACGATACTTATTTTGGGACGGTAAGAGTATATAATTAGTGCCGGAGCCTATAATTTAGTCCGGAACATTAATATAAATATTTTAACTAGATTTACAATTTTCTTTTACTAACTTTTAAAAAATTTGTTAGTGTTGAAAATAATTGTTTTTTAAAAATTGTTTGTAAAATTCAAACACAAGCAGTTTTATTTTAATAAGAAAAACTGTTTTTTCCGAAATTTAAAAGGAGCTACATATTTCGTTATTCAACTCATTGTTTTTCCACCGTGGCTGGCTCGGATACATGCCGCCATATAAAAACATAGTGCTAGTAATGCAGTTAAAAATGTTTGATCGGATAAATAATAAAAAGGCAGATGCCTAGTTTGTTGTCTGAAAAGATCACTTATTGAGTGCAACACGTGCTCTTCATCTACTGCCTTCTCCTTTGTGCTGGACCCTCCCCTCCTTTCGCACCCCCCCCCCCCCCGACCCTGTATTCTTTCCTATATATATATATAAACTCTCTCCATCCCCCACAACATATTCAACTCACTCCTCACTTGGTCTCTCTCAACAATAACACACACACACGCACCATTCTTATTCTTCTCTACTATACAACTACCATAATCCACACATACATACACATGGCTTCTTCTCTTTCTGCTACCAACATTTTTACCAAACCCAAATTTCAAACCAATCTTTCTACTTCACCAGGAGTAGCCGCCAACATAAAAACCAATGTGAACTCCTCCTTTCAAGTCCCTTCTATATTTTTCTCTCCAAACAAAGCCAACACAACATATCAAACACCTTCTAATAGTTCTAGTACTACTAGTACAACTGTACCTGCAATTCCAAAGTTGAATTTCCTACAAAAGGCAGCTGCAATGGCCTTGGATGCTGTCGAAACCGCCATAATTTCGCGAGAAAATCAGCACCCATTGCCTAAAACAGCCGACCCCGAAATTCAAATTGCTGGCAACTTTGCTCCAGTGCCTGAACAACCTGTCAAACATAATCTCCCTGTCAATGGAAAATTACCCGAATGCATCAACGGTGTCTACGTACGAAACGGAGCCAATCCACACTTTCAACCAACAGCAGGGCACCACTTATTCGACGGTGATGGCATGGTACATGCTGTACAATTCAAGAATGGTTCAGCTAGCTATTCTTGCAGGTACACTGAAACTGAGAGGCTTGTTCAAGAACGCAATTTAGGACGCCCTGCTTTTCCCAAAGCCATTGGTGAACTCCATGGTCACTCTGGCATAGCGAGGCTTGCGCTTTTTTACGCTCGTGGCCTGTTTGGCCTACTTGATCATAGTCATGGCATGGGAGTTGCTAATGCTGGCTTGGTTTATTTCAACAACAGGTTACTAGCTATGTCAGAAGATGATTTACCTTATCATGTTCGAGTTACTCCATCAGGTGACCTTAAAACAGTCGAACGGTACAATTTTAATGATCAGCTTGATTCGACAATGATTGCTCACCCGAAAATTGACCCTGAAACCAAAGAACTTTTCGCTCTTAGTTACAATGTCATTCAAAAGCCTTACCTTAAATACTTTCGATTCTCTCCCGACGGAACTAAATCCCAAGATGTTGATATCCAGCTTTCTGACCCTACAATGATGCATGATTTCGCAATTACGGAGAATTTTGTTGTGGTTCCTGATCAACAGGTGGTTTTCAAAATGTCTGAAATGATACAGGGCGATTCCCCTGTTGTTTATGACAAAAATAAAGTGTCACGTTTCGGTGTGTTGGATAAGTATGCTAGTGATGCTTCGGGAATCAAATGGGTTGAGGTTCCGGATTGTTTCTGTTTTCATCTCTGGAATGCTTGGGAAGATGAGGAGACTGATGAAGTTGTGGTGATTGGATCTTGTATGACTCCAGCTGACTCAATTTTTAACGAATGCGACGAAGGTTTACAAAGTGTCTTGTCCGAAATTAGGCTTAATTTGAAGACAGGGAAATCGACTAGAAGGCCAATTCTGTCTTGTAATGATCAAGTGAACTTGGAGGCAGGAATGGTGAATAAACACAAGTTGGGAAGAAAGACACAATTTGCCTACTTAGCAATTGCTGAACCGTGGCCTAAAGTTTCAGGTTTCGCCAAAGTAGACCTTTCTAATGGTCAAGTAAACAAGTTCTTTTACGGAGATGAAAAATATGGAGGCGAGCCTCTATTTTTCCCAAGAGACCCTAATTCTGAAAATGAAGATGATGGGTACGTTTTGGCATTTGTTCACGACGAAAAGAATTGGACATCGGAGCTTCAAATCGTTAATGCCATGACTCTAGAGTTAGAGGCTTCGATCAAGCTTCCGTTCAGGGTGCCATATGGTTTTCATGGAACATTTATTAGTGACAAAGACTTGGAAACTCAGGCCTAATTAACAAGTCATGGAAGTAGCAATCCATTTTTTTGGTTACTGGTGCAGCCAAGATTTACCAGCGGGATCGTTGTTGATATATATATGTTCCCCGGGGTCTCCCAGCTGCGTACATTATATATCTTCATTTGTTTGTAGTTGCAATTCAGGGGAAGTTTTGAAGGACCAGCTTGTAGCTTTTAGGTAAAAGTAGAATTTGAGCTCAGCTGATTCTAGTTACTCCTTCCTTTGATGTTGGTGTGCAGTAAAAATCTGTGTAAAAATAAAAATCAATTGTGTGCTTATTTTCGATTTCGAGTGAGATATATCCGTTATGTTTGACAAAATAATTTATTTGCATCTGAATTTGTTTGTCCCTGTTCTTTTTTGACACTTATCGTATTCATACAGTGTGAAATAACATTAAACTCCTGTTTCTGCTATCAGTCATGAAATCACATCAGTTGCAGACAATATTTGTCATGTTATGGCAACTGAGTGCACCGGCCCATTCTTAATTGTATCTCATGTCCACAACATCATTGACCACCCTCCTCCCACCATATAAAACACACGCTAGTGTCGTGTGTGTATTCATTTTCTCTTTTAACTTGCACATGCATTAGCTAGGCCACTCGTAGAAACTATTCAATATTTAAATAAATTGATAATAATTTATAAAATATAAAAGTATTAAATTTTAATTACTTTTCTCTCTGTCCTAAATTGTTTATACATTTTGATTTTTATATGTATTTTAAAATGTATTAAACACATATTTATAAAAAAATTAAAAATTAATTATCAAAATATTTAAATGTATTAAACACATATTTAAATGTATTAACTTGACCAGTAATTTAGGATGGAGGAAATATGTATGAAAATATTTTTTGGCAGGAAAACGTAACAGAATGACGTGACTATTCTTGTCCCGTTGAAGTCCACGACCATCTCACCTTCAGTCAAAGCATTTCTATTGTTTCATATGCTCGTGTAATGGCCCCGCCATGGCTTTCATCTACACCGATTTTTAAATGTGGCTAGTTTCTGAGTTTGGTACGTCCTCTATTCAGTATTCATGATCTACATTTTACTCCCTCCGTCCACTTTAATTGTTCAGTTTTACTTTTACGTATAGTTGAAGGTACATTAATCGTATAATTATATAAATTATTTTTTAAACTTTTTTTCCATGAATAAAAATTTGCATATTAAATTTTTATTCACAAAAACTAAAAATAATTTATTTAATTATGTATCTTAAAATACGCCTTAAAGTCAAATTGCACAAGTAAATTGAGATGCAGGGAATATATAAAACATATATTGGGGACCACATTGACAAGTTTGGAAGGTTGTCAGTTGTTGGAGTAATTTTTTTTTAAGTTGCTAAAAATGACATGGATGTAAGAGATATTAAAAAAATAATTTATATGATGAGTTGTCTCGTCTTGACAACTTTTGATGCAACATCTATTGGAGATACTCTAAACTCGTATTCTTTATAATAGAAAGACAATAAGAGCATCCCCGACTGGTGCCAAAATCCATGGGGTGTGACACTTTTGGGTGTATTTCTATTGGAGTCACCAGAGTGCCTAAAGAGTGCAAAGAGAAGTTGTCAAATTTTGGCACCGTTAGACACCATATTTAAATAAATAAAACACAAATACTTGCATTAAAAGTATATATCATATATACCTATTTTGTTATGAGAAAAATGTTCCTAAGGATGACATCAGGGAACATACCTAAGGTTATAAGGAGTTTGTATGTAAATACTAATGGCAATTTTGTTATTTTAAAGTTTACCTCTTGTAATTACAAATATGCCCTTATGCATTTGTATGAAAATTTCTTTTAACCTGAGGTAGTTACCTAAGGTCACTCTCAGGAATATGAAGCCCTTTTGTTATATGTAGTTTTTAGTTTATTATTTATATGAGGACTATTTAGGCACTTATGTTTGCTCACCCCTGTGCGATGCAGTCATGCAGACGAGGCCGGTAAGAAATACAAAACTGATTGGATCACCTACCCTCATCGAATTTAGCATAAATTTTTAGGATTTTGTTTTTATCTTAAAGAGCTTGTCAACCAAAAAAAATAATCTACAACAATAATCTAGCATTAGGGGTGAGTAAAAAATCGAATTGAAACCGAAACCGAACCGAAACCGGCGAAAACCGAATCTAAAAAACCGAAACTGAAACCAAACCAGCGGTTGCGGTTTTTAATTTTTAAAAATCGAGACTTTCGGTTCCGGTTCCGGTTATAGGTTAAAACCAAACCGGCTAAAACCGAACCGAACCGATTATTAAAATAAATAAATAAATAAATATATATATATATATATATAATTTATATAAAATTTTAAAATTTATATGAGTTTTTAAAAGTAATAAATGCATGTAACATTTTGTAACATGCTAATGCCCATTAGTTTACACATTATAATTATATACATATACATTAATAATACTTCATGATGTAAAACATTGTAAATGTGTGGCCTGCAATGTGTGTAAAAGTCCAGACCCAATCTAATAATTAAAAATATGTTGAAAACCCAGAATATTAAATGAAGTTTATGACCTGTGCAACGTACGAATGTTGTTAATAAATTATATATTAATTATTTTTATATAATTTAAATATTTCATTTAATATGATAATTTGTTTTAGTATTAAATTTAATGATATATTGAATAAAAATTATAGGATAAGTAGGATTCTTAAAATAGAAAATAGAAAATATAATATTATATTATCCTTAAGGAGTTCTATAAAAAGAAGAATATCGAGGATAGAGTTACATGTATAATATATATATTTTTTTAAATTAGATTTTATTAAAATTGGATGGTTAGGTTTATTTAAGCTTTTTTATTCAAGTTGTTATCATTCTTATTTTTATTTTCATCCGGTTTTAAAACCGAAACCGAACCGTTACAAACCGAACCGGGATTTTGAACCCGAACCGATGATTGCGGTTTTCGATTTTAAAAACCGGAAATATATTGTTCCGATTCCGGTTTTACTCTAAAACCGAGCCAAACCAGCCCATGCTCAACCCTATCTAGCTTGATTAGACCTCAATAAAATGAGTTTCAATTCGAAAAATTGGCCCAAATTTAATAATATGAAAGGGTAAAACAATCTATAACAATTCGATCCAATCAAATCTGAAAATGATTCAAAAACATTTATTTTTTGTAAATAAAATTATAGCTATATGATAATTATTCTTTAATTTATGATAATTACAAATATATATATATATATATATATATATATATATATATAAGATATTATTTATATTATAATTTCGTTAAATTTACAATGTATAAATTTTCTGTCGATAATATATATAGGATATATATATTTTTTATTACAATTTTATATAACATGTAATTTTAACAAAAAAATTAATAACAATTTAATAATTGTATTTAAACCGGGTTTTGCATAAAATACACACATGCTTGCTTGTATATAAAAATGTAATGCTGAGCTTTAGCACTTTATTCCTTCTAGATACCCCATCCCCATCAGTCACACACAAAATACGCAAATATTTGTAAATTATGTACTCAGAAATTCAACCATTTAATTTAATATATTCTTGTGGTTATTCTCGTAAAAATTCTGACGTCTATAAAACAAGGAGCTTTTTGGCGTGTGCTCATGCGACATTAGTCACTTTCATGACATTTTTGTGAGAGTAATTTTTTTTATTGGTGAGATTTTTTTTGTGCACACATGGAGTCCATTATCATTAATAAGTAAGAATTAATTAAAATTTAACGGTTCATTTTTTTTATTGTGTGTCATTCGACCCACACTACAAAAACCGATAAAACAACACCACAAGATCTTGAGCCAACAGAACAGCAGTTTAAGCTAGTTCAACTTCATCACAAACTTTGTTAATTTCTAGACAGCGTACTCCTAGCTGGTCAATGTATCCTGACTTTCTGGGATATTGTCCTCCTAAAATATACTACTGTTTTTTATTTATTTTCTTGACTTTGACACACGTATCAAGATGTTTTGACACACATATATATGAGTTACTAGTAACTAATTTTTTATATTATATTCAATGAATGAGTTAGGATATTATTGAATTTACTCTTATATTTTTCCGGGATTGAACATAATATATTATAATCCGCCTATGAAACAAACTAAATAAATGCCCCATATCTTATATCTGAAAATAAATAATAATAACAGAGATAAATAATTGGGATGAGTTTAGAGTACCACCGTGTCAACAGAAGAGGGGTGTTCTAGTCCCGATGAATCGGCCAACACATTGAGTTCAAACTTTCAAACCCATAATTCGTATTAGTGGGGCCATGCGTCTAGATTTTTTTCACCTCATAAGGTGGCCATGTGTCCTCCTCTCATTGAACAATCACACATCCACGTCATCATGTGTGATCTATCCTCCCATATTGTTGCAGAATTATTGCATACCTCTCCCACGATATATGGTTGTCACCACCATTTATATAGTACTACGTATTATTTTGATCCAACACACATGACACATTAATATTAAATTACTAAGCAAATAAAGTAAAAAAATAATCTTGTATCTATACCTACAAGCTCAACCAACGGACAAAATTTGATGCAAGCAAATAAATTATTGTTGAAAATGTTATTTTTTTTAATCCTGTGCAACATGTAATACAATTAAGTGCTCGATTGATTGATTTAATAAATAACTTATAAATTAAAAAATATATGTATTTTATAATTTATAAGTAGACTTATAATGAAATAAACATATATTGAAATTTTCAGAATTTTATGATCCTCGAATCATGACTTAAACAGTGTCTTGTTCTAATTGATTATAAAAATAATAAATGAAATGCACACCCTTGCATGAGTGTTGGCCCTATATGTCACAATTTGGGGAAGAAAATGCCCTAAATGGCACATCCCAAAAAAATGGCCATAAATAACACTTCAAAACGCTATATCGTGTAGAGTTTTGAAAAAAAAAATTCTCCCCAAAACGCTACTTTAAGTTGCGTTTTTTAGCATAGAACCCAAGATAAAATAGCGTTTTTCCCCGAAAAAAATTAAAAAAAATGCAAAACGCTACACGAAGTAGCGTTTTTCCCCAAAAAAATTTAAAAAAAGTGCAAAACGCTACACGAAGTAGCGTTTTTACTCTTTTTCTAGCACGCCACACTATGTAGCGTTTTGGAGTGCTATTTAGGGCCATTGTCACGAGTTGTGTCATTTAGTGCATTTTCTCCCCAAATTGTGACATATAGGGCCTTTTCTCCCTTTGCATCCAAATCAATTATATTAATTAAAATTACTCATTTTATCATATCATCACAGCCACATCATCTTGGAAGAATTTTTTTGAAAAATTTATTTGGTTCTCTAGCATTACTCATATCTTATATATTCCCTCGATATCTCCTTATATTACTTATTTTTTAAAAATTTGATTTCATAGTTAATTTTTTTTGAATAAATATTTAAATTTATTCATAAAAAAATTAAAAATAATAATTTTAATTATACAATTAAAATATTTTAAAATTGCATATAAAAAATAAAAAATATATATTTTAAAACAGAGAGATTATGGACTTGTGTGAAACCGACTTTAGAGTGTTTCCGTGCAATAGTTCATAACTCAGCTCGTGCAATAGTTTGTCATATGTCAAAACAATTAGTTAGACTTTGTTCATCCCACAGTGTATTCTTTGTCGGGAACCCGGAACAGTAACACACTTTATGTCTTTATCTACACAAATTATGCTCACCTGCTTCAATTATTGAATTTTGAAAGCATAGAAACTGGAAATTAACTTGTCCACATGTACAAGACTGGAAACAAATTATATATGCCATTTATACTGAACCAAGTAGATCTAGCTATCTCTATTTGCTCCTACCTTACAGGCAATTATACATCCTGGGAGGTGGTTCTATTTCAAAATCAATTCCAGGACTAGTACTAGCATAGTGGCAGTTCATCAGTGATGAGCAAAGACATCAATGACAACTGACGAGAATCAAGTTTGTAGTTAACAGTCATATTTAAGTTATTTTCCACAAGTTGTAGTCGTAAAATGCATACGAGATTTTCTTAGTTGCAGATAAACATACCATGATACCACCAGGGAGATTCCATTCTCTTGCTAGAAGCCTAGAACAATCCAGTCCCAGTACAGTAATACGAAGAATTGTTTGAATATATGTTGAGTATACAATGAAGGTGGCAGATGCAGTAGCCATCCAAGATAATTATGTCCTTATAAGTGTTTTCAACGATTAAAACACTTTCAACATACATGGTACACAAGGATTTGAAATAGAACTTCTGTGTAGAAATCAGGCTCTTGAACACATGCGTAATACTATTATCACGCTGCTACAAGAAATGCAATTATTTATGCACACCAGAAGTACATGTTTATAATCTTGGTGCAAATTGAGGACGAGGAGCATCCCAGTCGGTGCTAATGTGGTTACGGGTGATTTCACTGATGGAGCGACATCCACTTAGTGCCATAGTTATCTCAAATTCCTCTCGCAACATCTGGAGTACTTTTCTCACCCCGGCTTCTCCTTCAGCAGCCAACGAAAAGACAACAGGTCGTCCAATCTATCATTGAGAGAAGTATGGAGTCAATATTGGGAAACAAAGTCGAAGGAATGAAGTTGTAGTATGATATGATCATGAAGAATGGCAACTGAATTCCATATTTGATGCAACTTCATATAATCGTTAAGTGGTAGAGTTACATAGAAAGACAATTATGTACGGTGTGGTAATTAATATACACATGCAGCTCCTGATGGATTAGCTCTTCCATTGTTGGTAACATGTGCGTGAACTCATATTAATAAAGTATGGAAGTCGGGCAAAGACTTAAAAGTATATAACAGAACTGAAGGGGTGTAATCCTTGAATGTATAAACATGTGTGCAAAATTGTAACAGTTAAGAAGAGTTTGAATTTTCAAATATCTATTCAAGGTACCCGAATCATGAGACTAGATCACCTATTCGTAGTTCACTACTATAAGTAGGATTCATTTTATGTTCACAATGACAAACCAAACCAGAATACAGATGTACATTTCAGAAAGATATACAGGTTATTGTCGGCTAATTTTAATCATCATATTTAGTTATACTTACAAAAATTCCAGAGGCTCCGAGTGCTAACGCTTTAAAGACATCTGTTCCACGACGGACTCCACCATCCAAGAAAACTGGCACGCGGCCTTGTGCAGCCTTCACTACCTAAGATTACATGAAGAGGGGGAAATTGTAAAATATCATATTATTGGAGTCATATTTCCATGATTTGCCCTGTGATGAACAAGGTCATAAAAACTGATGGTGTGATAATGAATTTTGAAACCAATTTAGAAGACAATAAAATGAAAGTGAAGTCTTCAATGAACAAGTATACATTTTGAAATCTGATTACTCTTGTGTAAGGAGGTGATGATCCTCAATTGTTCATCATGTTTTATCAGATGCGCAAGTTTAACATATGTGAAGGACTGAAGGGTGACACTAAAGATTTAAATAATTATGTGCAAAAAAAAAACCTCTTCCAGAGCCATTATAGTGGCAGGGACATAATCAAGTTGACGAGCACCATGGTTAGATACGATGATACCTGCTGCTCCAGCTTGTATAGCCAACCTTGCTGCAAGTCATTACATAAGGAAGCTTGTTACATCTATTGTGGAATATAATGTAAGAATATGGCAGTTTAAAGTTATGTTTTCTTACTGTCCTCGGCAGTGATTACTCCCTTCACTAGGATTGGCATCTTGGTGATAGTCTGAAGCCACTTCACGTCCTGTTCATGTATCAACAAATTACTTAATGTGAATTCAAGAGGTAGTCTTTCTTAAATCACCTTTAAACAAAGACAATATCACATGATACAGCCCATGCCCTCCTTTCTAAGGTGTAACATGAAAGCAAACCCACTTCTGCGTCGTTAAGTGTTAAAAAGATTTCCTATGTCTTATAATTCTTATAGCATTAAAACATGTACAGTTATTTTTCAAAAAATTGATTAGTTAATTACTGCGACATAAAGTTGAAAATCCTAATTTGGAAAGATCTTTCTTAAATACTGAATTCATATGACTGACTAATAGTAACAAGCCAACACGCAGCGAACACTCCATGCATGCCCCCAAACTCCTTCAAACCATTATATGCCATTAAATATGTACCTTCCAGCTGAGGGAACGGTCAATCTGACCAGCAACATATGAAGCCAAACCAGAGTCATCAGCCTGCATGCCACAGAACAATTGAGTATATCATATCTTTGTGAACATTTTAAAGAAACAAGTAATAATTGTTATTGTTCTAATTTTACTCACTTTATCCATCTTTCCAAGGTCCAATCCCTCAAAATTCTTCAATGTCAAAAATGGTGGCAAAGTAAATCTGTAAAACAATTACAAGAGTTTCTTCGTAACTAATGAAACAGGCATTTTGAATAATGAACAGATCCAACTGAGTTGTATGAGACTGTAACCTAGATCTCAAAGTTAAAACTAGACTGAAAAGTGCACCTGTTCTTGATATCAGCCTCTCTTCGTCCTAGCCTTGGGGTATCAACTGTAAGAGCTATAGCCTTAAAACCAGCTTTCTCAGCCCTTCTCACAAGCTGAGCAACAACATTTCTGTCCTTGTAGACCTACCCAGTGTATTATTGTCAGTACGAAGCATCAAGTGATTGATTTAGAGAAGCAAGAACAAAGAATTCTGCTTTCTTACATAAAGCTGGAAAAAGCGGATGCCAGGTCCTGTTGAAGCAACCTCTTCAACACTAGATGTGGCCCAAGAAGACAATGTCTGCAAAGATAATCGACAATTCATGTCATAGAAAATATTACATCATTAGATAGTTCAGATGTGAAAAGAAGATACCAAAAGAGATTATTGAAGGATGAGCACACAGAGAGGTACATGTGAAAGCTTATTACTTGACAGTTCCAAAAGCATACAATTTATGATGATGCAATCTACGATCCATTAATCAACGTGAGTATACTAGTTATACTGTTATATCATAATCATCAATTGGATATTCTAAAGTATCAGTGACCACCTATATAAGTAATGGATTACAGTTTCTGGGCCAGAAAGTTATTCAATGGACACAAATCCTAGATGGTTTTCAGCAGGACTAGCCTTCACATCAAAAAGGATGCAGAGTATTGACCAATATATTATCTACACTCTCTCAAAGACAGTATGAATATGTACAACTGTTAGAAATCAGACTTGAATTACCATTTAAATTGGGGATAGATATTAGATCTGAATATGTTAAAACATCCATGTTTACCGTCACAATTGGATTCTTGAGCTTATAAAAACTAAGTACTTGACACCATAGATTCCCAGTGAAGTTGAAGTATCTTAAATTATTTTCCCCTCTTAAAATATTCTACATTGAGCTTTTCCCAATGCCTCCCAACTTTTTCTTATCCAACAAATCTTGCCCAAAGTATTGAACACACTGTAGTCAACTTAATGTTAAAGTATTAAGTTCCACCAGAATTGAACATTCTACATATACTGCATTCTCCGGGTAAAACTCATTATGTTGCATTATATGATCATTCAAGTAAGCTGCATATAATTTAAAAGCTCTTTAGTCCAGGTGCTGTGAAATTAGAACATTTCATAAAGCTCGTGGTCCATGGTGCAGACGGATGTTTGCTAAAAAAATTATATGAATCGCCCATATGGATAAAAGGCATACCATTATAGTTCCAGCTGAGGACGCAGCTCTTGCAGTTGCATACTCTCCTGCATAAAATTAGACGTCATCAAAAATAGACTAAATTATCATTACAACATCCTAATAACTCCAATATATCAAATTTCATTAAAGATTATATAGTTTGAGCCTTGAGATCAAGAAAAACCACAAATTTCATTTAATATATAAAAAAACTGTAATACAAGAAACTTCAATCAAAAGCTCAAATCAGGCACTACATTGCTAACATTGCAACAAAGTACCACATTGCTATATATACACTCAGCGAATTTTGAGCAATGTTGTCTTATAGAGACACCCTAGAAATATATTTTCACGGAGAAAGGTATGATCTCTCTCCCCTTTAATTTCTCGACATCTGAGGATCTTGATTGTTGATGCAAGTTTACGCTAAACAAATCAACTTGAAAAAACAAATAATGTACATATTCAAATAATGACAATAATGAACCAAAAACATACGGATGAATAACTCAGCACAAGAAAACGATGAAATAGATTAAATGGAGATAATAAAATTATATGTATATTAATTTGTGCATGCAAGCCAAAGTATAATTTGCAGCTAAGTTGCTATTGTAATCTTGAATAATTTGAGGCATGGGTCAGCATAAAACAAATCATAAGCATGTACGCATATACTAGCAACTCGAGGTAAAAGGATGCAACATAAATAATATCATCCAAATAACTTATCGGCTTAAATTATATAACAATCAGCAAATACTACTTTCTATGAATGGCTTGAAAGAAAACATAAAAAAATGCTATGAATGTTGAAGCTCTTAATCTCAATATTATATTTGCATACCTTCAGGGTGAGCCATTTTCTGCATGGCTGTTGGCGCAATCATGATTGGCATTGATATCTTGAATCCTAAGACAGTAGTAGTCATGTCTATTTTGGTCACATCAATAAGAATACGAGGTCGGAACCTGTTTAAACAAAAAAATTCAGTTCAGGGACTTCACAGTATAGAAAAAAAATGTCACTTCTTAGAATACTGTGAGCTAAATAAATAAGTAAAAAATTCTTACAGAATTCTTGCAAAGGCATTTCTATTCTCTTGTAGAGTCCACTGGTCCTCTGCGCCTGATGCATAGTAGTCATACACCATCTTTGGCAATTTTTGCTTTGCAATGGCATCATACTCAGTAACGTTAGTGACCTCCATACCAGTAGATATTGAATTTGTGCTTCGTCCTGAAAATTTACCTCAGAATTAAACTTGACTTCTAGTCATACAGAGATAAAGATTTAAAACTTAAATTCTTTTTACTATGAAGGTGGACAGATAATGCATAAGCTAAATAGTAGGATGAAATTCATAAAGCTTTAAAATCATAACAAGTCACATCATAATAAATTTGAAGTCCCTTGCTACGGGCCCTAAAACATGGAAGCCAACCAAAGCAGATAAAAATATAATTTCATGGTAGCAAGACGGAATTTTTATGACCAACAAAAATTATTGTGATTCTGTTCCAAATACAATTCCCAGACAAACCCCTTTGTTACAAATCCAAATTTTCTAATAACTGCACAAAGGCCAACCCTTTCATCGAAAACAGAATATCTGTAAAGTGTAAACTCCTACAACCATGTGTTGCACTAAGAGGGTTGTTTATACATACCACAAAAACTAAACAGCTTTTGTATCCAGACAAAGCTACCAGATTGTTATAGTTTAGCATACAAGATTACAAGTTACAAGTGTTACAAGACACTAACATACAGAAACATGCTAAGCAGCCACAAGCATCACATAGCCAAACATATCATACACAGTCATATAGCATGCATGAGAAGGCCACATCAAGAAATACAATAATATTAACTAGCAATGGAGAAAGACACAACAAACCTTGAAGCCAAAAGGCTAAAGAAACAAGTGAAGGAGTAGTTATGCAAGTAACTAGCAGTCTAGCACCAGTATAGTGATGAAGGAAAAGAGAATGAGCTCAAAATAAAGACATTTGTAGTTAGAAAAAATAGTAAATAAAAATAGATGATGACAAAGGAGGTGGGGTAGGGGAGGTGAGGATGAGCATTTGGAGGTTGGAATTCGCAACATAATCTGATTAGAGGACCAACTGGGTGGCTATAGTTCACATGATCACTTGTGTGTTTCTTAGTTTTTCTTCATTATCATCTTCTATATTAATAAATAAATATGTATATATAAAATTTATTGCATCACTGTCTTAGACTCTTGATCATATGGAGTAGTTATCTTAAAAAACTATAGTGGTTTATTACGGAGTACTGTTTTTGTGTTGTCTAGAGTTTGATGGTTTCGGCGGAAAAAATATATTTTTTAATTGAATATGCGATTTTATTTTTTTCAAATTTAGACACCGATTATATTTTATTTAATACAATTATATTCTAAATAAATACTCTCTCCAATGTCTTTTCTAAACAATATTTATATCTTATATTATACTAGCTTATATCCATACGGATGATTTTTTTTAGTTTTATTAAATATTTTTTATATGATTTAAATTTATTTTTAATTTATATAATAATAATTTAAACTTTATTTAATTTTACATGTATATACTTTTTTGTATTTTTAAATGAGTATTTATAATATCAACTCAATCTTATCAATCACTAATTAAAATTTATTTTTTATAGTCATTGACTATATATATATATTAAAAATATTTTTAATTTAAATTAAGAAATAAAATTAAAAATTTTCATTTTTCATAAATAAATTAAGAAAAAAAATTAAGATTTTCACTTTTCACTTATAAATGATGCTAACTTATGTTTGCGATGCAGAAATAATTTTTTTGTTTTTTAATATTTTTATTTTAATATTAATTATATAATTTAAATTCATTTTTATTGGTATAATAATAATTTAAACTTTATTTCATATTATATGTATATATTTTATATAATTAATTTATATATTGTTTTTAATAGGATAATATTTGTGTGTTTTATATAGACATGTATTTTAGGTAAGAGATATTTTATTAAAATAAAAATATAATATTATCCGTCAGTAGTTTGTATAAAAGGAATACTATCCTAGATAAAGTTGTATGTATGATATATATCTTTTTTAAAATTAGATTTTTATTAAAATTTGATGGTTATGATTGTTTTTATAGTTCACTTAAAATTGGATATGATCTTTTTATGGTGTTTTTAAAAAAAGTTTTTTAGTTTGATTATAATAATATAGTATAGATTATTATTGTAGATACCAACATCAAACTTTCATTGAAAAATAGGTAAAAATACTATTTGATAAAATTTAAAAACAATCTACAAGTATTTAAAATTTATTTTAAATTACACCTATATTCAAGTTTTATTTATATAATTTATTTTTAATTATTATATCAAATGAGAAATTAATTATAAAATCAAATATTAAAAATAAAAGTATAAAATAAATTTTGAAAAAATCTGTCAGAAATTATAAAATAACTAAACTAGTATTTGGGTACAAAAGATTCCAACATCCTTAATTAATTGTTCACTTCTTTTATATGCATTTCAAGACGAAAACAAATAACGGAGTAAAAGGATGGACAGATATCATGAGAGTCCGTGAGTAATTTCATCGGTAACGGAGTGCATCAAGATCAAGACATCACATGCGGACTCAGAGAGATTCTAGTATATGGGTATCTTTATTTTAATAATTTTATTACTTCATCTTCTATTTGATATGTCTTTTTAAAAAATTATTTTAAATATATATCTACCTTTTTAATATTAATTTAAATGTAATTTTTATATTTATTACTTTTAAGGTTTAATTATTTTGAAACTTAATTGTAATCTATTTTTCTTAACATATATAAAATTTTCAGAAAAATATATATAAAAGGATACAAAGGCAGTATTTAACATTCAAAAGTCAAGACTATTCGAAGAATATTCTTTCAGAAAGATTGATCTTATCATTGGAAATTTTAATTACTAATAATACGTTATGATGAATTTTCTAATATTTTAAAAAAATTAACACAATATTTGTATTCAACTTTTTGATAAAATAATAGTAAAATATATATGAGGCCTGATCCTTGACAATCATTTGCCATTTAAGGATCAGGCAACAAATGGCGTCCCAGCCGTTGGATCACGGCTGAGATGGCCAGGATTTTAAAAAAAACGGATGGGCCGCGGTTATTAACAGCGGCTTGTATACGGGCCGCGGTTATTAACAGCGGCACGCAGCGATTTTTAACAGCGGCTCGGTCATTTACTCACTTGAGACACTTATTGAAGGATCATCTACCTCAGTATCAGACTTAGTTTTTGACTCCTGTACTGCATCGGCATCAAAAATCAGACTCCGTGCTACCAGCCTATGTTCACCTTTCTCCTTCAAATCTCCAGAGCTATTAGCATACCCATCAATTCCCATCTCAATCTAATGAGTTGGACAACAATAAATGTAACCCAAAAAGCTCAGTTCTTTAAAACAAAATTCTTTTATCAACTTTGCAAATTTATCAGATTTTGAGGCTGTCGGAAAGTCGGAACAGACAAACTCCACCAAGATGTCTAAACCCACCAAATGTTTTAAATCTGTGTATAAATCTGTTTAAAATGACTGAGCCGCTGTTAAAAATCGCGGCGTGCTGCGGTTATTAATCGCGGCTCGTAGCGGCTAATAACCGCGGCCCGTCCTTTTTTTTTTTTTTAAATCCTGGACGTCCCAGCCGTGATCCAACGGCTGGGACGCCATTTGTTGCCTGATCCTTAAATGGCAAATGGTTGTCAAGGATCATGCCCCCATATATATTTATATAGAGATGTAATTTGAATTGAACTACTCTCGTGGTGTTGGAACTCGAACTCATTTAACTTGACTCGATTTTAAGTTAGTTTACTTATAATTAATAAATTGAGTTATTAGGTTTTTATTTTCATCTATTTTTAAATTGAATTCATTTTATTCTATTCTGAGAAAAAATATAAAGATTTATATCGATTTAAAAAAAAAAAGTCTCAGGACTCTTTATCAATCCGACATATAAATTTTTCCTACTCATTCCCTTTCAGGTTGATCGTGGTCTTCTACACTCGATCCATGATATGGATGAATTTCTTGTTTCATCTGAATGTATAAAAAAAATCTTAATCACGCTCAAAAATCGAGTTATCTACTGTTGATGAACCGAGTTGAATATATGCTAAACTCGACTCTAGTTCAAACTCGAACTCATTTATAAATATATAAATTATTAAAAAAAAGTTATTTTTCAGTTTATAAATTATAAATGAATTTAATTTTTTGTATTTTTAATTTATTTAATTGGTGAACTTATGGTTAAACTCATTTCGACTCCTTTAAATTCTACTCAATTTGTGAGTAAATTCAATCCCGTCTATTAAACAAGTTAAGTTTGGTCAGGTTTAAACTCTTTTAAATAATTAAAATTTTCATCATACGAGCATTTAAAAAAACCAATAATTTTATAATTGATTCGAAACAACAAAACATAAACACCCACGGACCACGGATACAAATTTGTACAAGAAAAAAAAGGATTCTCTGTCAAAAAAACACAAGATTCAACAGAGACCAACATCCAACATGTCCTAAAAACGTAGTATATATAATCTACATGCACGTTCCAAGGAGGGCGAATCAGACAAAGGTCCACAAAACAATGGCGGATCGAATAAAGAAAGAAGAATTCAAAACATACGCCTACATTTTCATATATATCGCTCTCTCTGCTGGCCAGATCTTCTTCAACAAGGTCCCTAACCCTTCATGTATAATAAAAATATGCATGCATTTTATAACTACCATTTCCATCGATTTTATCAACCATTTTAGCTGCTTTATATGATGCCATGCTAAGATTTCTGCTATAAAGATGCAATCCTGGGATTTCTGCAATAATGGGGTCAATGTAAAAAATTAAATATCTACTCTTATAATCTTTTTTACATCCTCCATATACAACTAGGCTGATTATTAGGTAAAAACCGAATTCAATTATAATTCGGTTACCGAGTACCGAGTGATCAAGATATTTACATTTTGTACCTAAAAAAAAAAGATTTTTACTAGAATTATAAGCGAAAACGTACCCGTATTCATTGATTTGAAAATTGGGGCACTAGCACTATTATGGTGAAAGATAAGTTTTTTTTTTTATGGGAAAGAAAAAATGTAATGTAGGTCAGTAGGTGTTTGATGTCTTTGAGACCATGAGGCATGTAGCATTCTTTATATACCCTTTGATCGGAGTTTATATTGTGTGACCATATTGGTCGGCATTGGGTAGGGATGTCCTTGGACTGATAGGGCCCTAGCCCCTAGGCACGAGTCTTGATCACCTTAGCCCAGAGGTCAGCCCTGACATTGGGTTTGATTCTTGAATCTTAGTAAGATGTATGATCACTCATTATTGTAGTTTATTAAAATTAATAATTGACATCAAATGTGGCCCTACACGATTTATAATTTATTGACTAAAAATGCTAAGAAATGATTGGTTTTTTACATTTTTGTTTGCAAGCTAGAAATTTTACTAGTAAAAAGTAAAAACCAGCACAAGTTAAGTCATTGACGTTGTCGGACTTCAAATGCTTCACATAGACCAGGGTCTTGAACTGGGTTTGTCTTGGTCATTTTCTGTATTGAGAAATGAGTGTTGTTAAAATAGTAGCACCAAGTTAAGTTCTAATTGAAATGGTAGTATTTGAAAAAGTCTAGCCAACTCCTGAACAACTTTGTTTCAAATTTCATTAATCAGCAAATGATATTTGGTACTTGGTAGCATTTTCTTCAATAGTGAAATTTGTTTGATTTTCATATATTAACAATTTTGATCACTTAATGATAATATGATATAACAAACTGAGTCCTTAAACCTTAATCAGAAAAACTGTCTTAGACATTGTGTTTCCTTGCATTTCTTTGGCCTGTAATGGAGGAAGCCTGAAGGAACAAAGGAAGCAAGGCTGCTTTGGCCTATAATGGATGAAGCCTGAGTGGACAAAGGAAGCAGATTTAAAGGGCTGTTTTTTTATGGGAAAAAGGGTTAAAACAAAGAACAGGGAGTTTTGAGTCTCATCAGTAGGTTAGTGGCCAGGTATAGAATATAGAATGAACTGTAGCATTGTTGCGGGGAAAGTGCAGAATTGCTGGCATTTCCATTTCAATGCCTATGGTTTTTTAGTAGCATAAAGAAAATCTTAATGAATATAGTGATATAGTAAATGGGTTTAAATCATTGGCACTTATTTACACATGTAGGGAACTTCCATTCATTCATTTGATTGATTGTCATTATAACATTATTTATTTTTGGGTGTTTTGTTGCCTCTTGGTTTGTTTTGCAATCAAAGTTGTATCTAGAAACTTTCTTCCTATAAAAGGTCTCTTTCATAAGAACGAAACCGAACTTTGTAAATACTATCAACTTAGTGGTTTGAAAATTCAGTTTACACTTTGCTTCCAGAATCCGATGCATGCCTTTCCTACTGTATAGATATAAAACCTATGATGCCTGATATATGTTAATTCTGACTTCTGAGTACGGTGTATATTAATATGGCCCAAACATTATTCCTTGTGGATTGTGAATCGGCTCACCTAGGAAGCCTTTATTGCATGTCTTTTACTGGCATTAGTATCTGTTAAATTGTTGAGAAGTAAAAATTAATGTTGAACTACTAGATATTGGTCACTCCATTTGATTGAGTAGTTATAGAATCAATCCCATTTGCAGGTCCTTTTTAAATATGCACTGTGGTTCTGTATCTAATTGCAATTCCATGACCCTTTTGCATTTTAATGTAGTTTGAGGGAATTGCTTGATTTTGTTGAATCTTTAATCTTTGTCATGACGTATCTTTAATTATATAATTTATCTGTTAATTTTTCCGTGTAGTGGGTTTTATCATCGAAGGAAATAAACTTTCCATATCCTCTTGGATTAACTCTACTTCACATGGTCTTCTCCTCTGTGTTATGTTTTGCACTCACCAGATTTTCTAAGGTATGTAGTTGTCATGATGGAAGCTTTATCTATATATTTGCTTTTTGGCATTTGGAAATCTGTAACGTGAAATTGTTCCTCTTCACAGATATTGCAAGTTGAGGAAAGGATGAGTGCAGATATGTGAGTTCTATAACATATGTTTCCTTCCGTCTCATGATTATATTCGCATGGTTTTTGTATTCTGACATAATAGATAGTAATTACATTACCCACATAGTGAATACTTTTTTGCATTATTCTAAAAATACATAGAACTGTAGTTGAGCGTAAAAATCAACAGAAGTTCACACCTTTGGTGTCTCTTGAACCTCTTTCTGTACACTCTATGAATACCTTATATAATACATGATTGCCTTAGAGAAGAGAGAAGGTTTGAGGTTCAAAAATTAAATGAACATGCTTTCCCGCTTTCATCCTTCTCCTTTGTCTCTAATTATTTTCTTTTGTTTCAACCTCCAAGAACATATTTTAATTAATGTCATGATTTCAGATATGTGACATCAGTCATTCCAATTGGTGCAATGTTTGCCATTACTCTTTGGCTCGGGAACACTGCTTATCTCTACATATCTGTTTCATTTGCACAGATGTTAAAAGCAGTTAGTAAGTATTATTTTGATTTGATTGTTTTCATCCAGTTGTAACAGTAGTTTGTGATTGAGAATATGGTCGCCATGTAATCATTTTCGATAATCGTCTAGGAACTTAGTTATATTGTGTATAAGTTTGGTTCTTCCAAGAGTATAACTTAAATGGTCATGTAACTCTTTTTCCAAGACTATTGATGATGAAACCTGATGTCTTGTTGACATCTGCAGTGCCAGTAGCTGTTTTCATTCTTGGAGTAGCCGCCGGTCTTGAAGTAATGAGCTACCGAATGCTTCTCGTGATGTCAGTGATAAGTTTTGGTGTTCTTGTAGCTTCTTATGGAGAAATAGATATAAACTGGATCGGAGTAATTTATCAAATGGGTGGTGTTGTGGCAGAAGCTTTGAGGCTCATTTTCATGGAAATTCTAGTTAAGCGAAAGGGGCGCAAACTTAATCCCATATCTATTATGTATTATGTTAGTCCCTGCAGGCATGTGATAAACTCTTTAAAGTTGGAAAACTTTTTTTTTTTCCCATTGTATTCTATATATATACAAATTGTTTTATTCAAGCTAATAAAATATGTATATTCTTTGCAGTGCTCTCTGCTTGTTCATCCCATGGATGATTTTGGAGAAGCCAAAGATGGATGCTCAGAAGTCTTGGACATTTCAACCTTTCATGCTCACGCTCAACTCTCTCTGTACTTTTGCCCTAAACTTGTCAGTTTTCGTTGTTATCTCTCATACAAGTGCGTTGACCATTCGTGTTGCTGGAGTAGTGAAGGACTGGGTGGTCGTGTTATTATCAGCACTTCTTTTTGCGGACACAAAGCTAACTCTCATCAATATATTTGGTTATGCGATTGGTAAGGGCATTCTTCTTGCATTATCGACCAAAGTATAAGGATCATATCTCGTCTCCCTTGGTTGGTTACAAGATAAAATTTCATCTTCCAGAGCATTATATGATTCTACTTCTTGTTGCCTGCTGTATTTTAAGTTTGATATTCTGTTTGCAATGTTAAATTTCCTTCGGAACATTTCTATATCTGCTCACATAAAACTTGTACAATTTTGGTAGTGCAGCATTTTACATCCATTCCTCTCTGCAATATATCATGTGATTATCAAAATTGATGGATGAATTCTGGTTATCCTGCAGCCATTGCTGGTGTAGCTTCGTACAACAATTCCAAGTTGAAAAAGGAAGCTACTCGAAGCAGCTCTGATGGAACTCATCGAGACGAGGAATATATACCACTAGCATCAGGCTCAACCTCTGACAAATAGATAGATATAGATCAGCAGCTCCATGTGCAAGTCTGAGGTAGGACCTGCATTATTATTTTCATCAAAGGACCTGTGAGTATCTGTCTTCCCAGTCCTGTGGAGACATTGGTTAGGTCCGTTTCTTTCTGAGGAAGAGATTTTTGCACCTCATTGGCATATGATGTTTGCTTACGGAGAAGTCACGATGTACTAACAATCTGACTTTAATAACTTGTCACACTATTTTTCACCCAAAGGGTTGTGAATCGCTATCCACACTTCAGAGTTTTGGTCATTGGGGGCGAACGCAAAAAAAGTTTTAAAAATGTAAAGTTGGGATGTCTTACTATTAATTTAGTTCCCTCATAGAGATAAGTTGTGTAAGATAGTTAAGGTAATATAGTAGGCAGCGTTATTTTACTCTTTTGTTAAGGTAATATATAGCCAATATTCAAACGGATGTACAATATGATTTAGATATTATTATAGGTCCTGGTATGCTTTTTGAGAAATGATGCCTTGTATATTCTGTTTTTTGTTTGTGCAAACATGCAACTGCAGGTTATTATATTAATAATGACTGTAATGTAGTTTCAAGCCATGATTACGAGTGTAATAATCCAATCAAGACAGCTTAATTAATGGTACTGTGTAGTCTTGTGATCTCAATAGATTCCTACCCACTCGACACTTTGAAGAAGATTGCGTGGGCAGTGACATAAATGTAAATCATGACTCGGAAGAAAAAGGCAAGACAAATATCTCGTCCAAAAACAGTAGTCGGCAGAAAGTAGGTTGATCTAGTTCCAGTTCATTAATCCACTAAAGTGAAAATAGTGTAAGATGCAAATCATGACATTCCCTACCATTGAAAACTAAACGAACCAAATGTATGTACCAAGTCCTATGAACATGCTAATTCCTCCCCCATATTGTCAGGCCCAGCAAGAATTGCGGAGATCGCAATCCCTCGTTTCCCATGACTAGTCCCCATCCTTGCTATACTAGTCGCCTTCACGAGTATCACTCATAATTTTGGTTGAAACCTTGCTTTAATAATTTCACCATTCACTATGACCCTATGCAACTGCACAAGCACCTTAGGGCACTACCTATTCTATAGTGCGTCTCATGGAGGACACTGGATGTGTTTTCAGTGTTGGAGTGACCTCGTTTTTTACCATCATTCATATTTGTCAACGTGTTATGTCTAGGCGAAAAGGTTATAGTTATGAGTAGATGTTGGGTCATTAATTATACATATTTGTCAACGTGTAATGCCTAAATCGTAAGTAATCAATTATGGGTAGAGAATGAAAATGAGCAGTATATAACAAAAGATAATAAACAAAGACTAGTGATAGGAGTACAAAATATGTATAAAAATAGTTCCTAAATGTCAAATGATTAATCGTAATTCTATTAAATATAATGAATCTCAACCTAAAATCCAACAGACATGGTCGAAGTGAAGAGGGACACCTTGTTCACGAGTTCAACAGAGAAAAGGGAAAAACATGTTTTATGTTTTAATTTTTTTTAAAGGTGGAAAGAAAATTTTCGGTACAAATTATATAGATTTAAAAAAAAAAATCTTAAGCTTTTTTTTCTTCTGAAAATAAACAGTCAAGAACAAATTAAGAAAAATAAATTTTAGATTTTTTTACTTCACATAATTAAGAATACCTCCTTTTTACAATTTAGCAATTTTAGGAATATGTGAGGTTATTTCACAGAATTTTTCTGAAGTTAATTTCTTTTCATATAAATGCACGAGAATATTATTGTAATTATATAAGATTATATACAATTATAAAATTATTATTATTATTTTATAGAGAATAAGTATCTAGGATTAACTTTAGGATATCTTTTCTAAGATCACAACAAATACATATAAACAAATACATTTAATCATTTATTATTAAATATTTATTTACTACCATTTATTTTACATTTTTCATAAATTAGGAAAGTATGTAAGTAATTAAGTATATTTAATATAAAAGAATGAACTCAAATCAGTCACTATCTTATGAAATCCTTTTTAAAGGCTATTTTAGGATCTTTATTCTCTATTTTATATTAAAAAATAAGTGTAAAATTTTATTTTAAAAAAATTAGTCAAAAACAAATTAAGAAAAATATATATTTTTTAATTTCAGAAAAATTATGTAAATAATATCTAATATTGAAAGTTAAAACTAACAAATCAAAAGAAAATAATATTAACAAAACCGTACGGGTAAATATAGAACAATTTTTCTAAAATGGAAATGGGGGAGTATATGAATGGACACAATGAGGGAAAATTAAAAACAAGTTAAATTTTGTCCCATAAATTGATACACACAGAATGGTATAAAGCTACCAATCAGGCCATCACCTGTATTGTATCCTCATCCCTTTTTATTTACAGCACTGGTAAAAAAAACAGCAACAGGGCATGGCATGATCACGAGAAGGAAGATGAACATGAAGATATTAAACAAGTGAAGTTGCAGCACCCTTCACTAACACATACATGTATGTTACACACATGATACATACATGCACTAAGATGTCTAAAGTATTAGTTGACTCTTGAGTTTTATCTCTTTTTCCAGTTTCTTCTTTCCCTCCTCCATCAGTCACTCAACAAGGTTGGTTGGCAAACGTCTCTCTCTCCTTATCTCTTTTACCCCCCCCCCCCCCCCCCTCCCTCTCTCTGTTTATATTTTATTAATATAACACACATGTATATATTATGAAGACTGTAGACAATTGTATAGTGTCTGTCACTGCCAAGTGCCAAGTACCCATTTTTCACTTTTTATTTGTGATCACTCTTTTTATTTTTCTATAATTAAATTTTGATATAATTGGGTCCAATTTTATAGCTTTCTTGATTTGTAAAGGTGTTTGTTTTTTCATTTCAAGACTCAATTTTTAATGAAGTAATATTTAGGTATTATCTGTTGCTTGCTTTTACTATTGTCATACTACTATTTATGGATGTCATTAATTTCTCTAGGCGGTTTGTTGGTATTTGTTTTGGAAGTTATCTTATAGATATAGTAGATGAATGTATGTATTGACTATTGTAAAAACCAGTGTCTCTGCAAAAAATTGTGCTTTCTGATCATATATATCAAATTTGTTCTTGTTTTGAAGATATGGCTGCCCACAAGTGCCTTCAATCCGTTATGTTTATGCAATTGTTGATATTGATTTGTTGGGCATTCGTATCGGTTGAGTCTTTGAATGAAGAGACAGCTATTCTTTTGGAGTTCAAGAGATCTCTTGTTGATTCCTTCAATAATCTCGATAGCTGGAACTTTTCGAATTTGAATCATTGCAATTGGATCGGAGTAGGGTGTACTGATGATCATAAGGTAAACTATATCAACCTTAAAGGTCTTCGATTGTCTGGTAATTTATCTCCAAGTATATGTAGGCTTCCTTACTTGAAGACGTTGAATTTGTCGAAGAATTCATTTTCTGGCCCCATTCCCAGTGGTTTATCTTATTGTCAACATTTAGAGGTTTTAGACCTTTGCACTAATAGATTTCATGGCGAAATGCCAACCACACTCTGCAATATTACCTCCATTAGACAGCTCTTTCTTTGTGAGAATTTTCTATATGGTGGGATTCCCGAGGAGATTGGAAACTTAAGTTTACTTGAAGATATTGTGATTTATAGTAATAATCTCACTGGGGTAATTCCCTCGTCTATTGGAAAATTGAAATGGCTTAGGACAATCAGGGCGGGTCAGAATTCTTTATCAGGTGCCATACCTGGTGAGATGGCTGAATGTGGGAACTTACAGATTCTTGGGCTGGCAGAGAATAGATTTGATGGAACATTTCCTACGGAGCTCCAAAAGCTTAAGAATCTTACCAACTTGATTCTTTGGGGAAATCTTTTTACTGGCAGTATTCCTCCTGAGGTTGGTAACTTTACTAGTTTGGATATGCTTGCTTTACATGAAAATTCATTCACTGGAAATCTCCCCAAAGAGATTGGAAAGCTAACCAAGTTGACCAGGTTGTACGTTTATAGAAACCAGTTGAATGGATTGATCCCTCGAGAATTAGGGAATTGTATAAATGCAAATGAGATAGATCTTTCTGAGAATAGGTTTACTGGATTTATCCCAAAAGAGCTGGGTCAGATTCCAAATCTGCAATTGCTTCATCTTTTCGAAAACCTCCTGCAGGGAGATATTCCTCTGGAGCTTACACAGCTAAAGCAACTTCAGAATTTAGATCTTTCTATAAATAATTTGACTGGGGAAATCCCATTGGAGTTTCAGAACCTCACATCGTTGGTGGATTTTCAGCTATTTGATAATCATCTTGAGGGAACCATTCCCCCTTTGATTGGGGCAAACAGCAACCTCTCTATTCTTGATATGTCCATGAATAATCTTGTAGGTGGCATACCAGCACAACTTTGCAAGTCTCAGAGTTTGACTTTCTTAAGCCTTGGGTCAAATAAATTGTCTGGAAATATACCCCATGGCTTAAAAACTTGTCAGTCCCTTAAGCAGTTAATGTTGGGAGATAATCAGCTTACAGGAAGTCTCCCCGTTGAATTTTCTAATCTTCTCGACCTTTTTGCTCTTGAACTAAATCAAAATCGATTCTCAGGGCAAATACCTCCAGAGATGGGGCTACTCAGGAATATCATGAGACTTCAACTATCAGATAATTATTTTGTTGGACGTGTACCCCCAGAGATTGGAAAGTTGTTGCAGCTTGTCACATTTAATATCTCATCTAATAGACTGACTGGAGGTATACCTCACGAGTTGGGCAATTGCACAAAGCTTCAACGTCTTGATCTCAGCAAAAATTGGTTTACTGGCACTCTTCCAGACAGTCTTGGCAAGCTAATAAATCTGGAATTGCTTAGGCTATCAGATAATCGGTTGAATGGCAAAATACCAAGTACTTTCGGGAGTCTATCGCGGCTTACTGAACTGCAGATGGGAGGTAACCTTTTTTCTGGTGTTATACCTGTTGAACTGGGTCAACTTTCTACTCTTCAGATCGCCCTCAACATCAGTCACAATTCTCTTTCTGGAAAAATTCCAGATACCCTGGGGAACTTGCAGATGCTGGAAACTCTATACTTGAATGACAATCTGCTAATTGGTGAAATTCCAGCTTCAATTGCCGATTTGATGAGCCTCCTGGTGTGCAACCTGTCTAATAATAACTTAAATGGTACAGTACCGAATACCCCAGTTTTCCGAAGGATGGACTCTAGCAATTTCAATGGAAATGCTGAGTTATGCGGACCGGGTTCTTACCACTGTCATTCACCTTCAGTGTTATCAGTGGATTCTAGCTCATCTAAAGGCGGTTCTTCCAAGGAGAAAATTGTGAGCATTGTCTCCTTAACAATTGGCTTGACCACTTTAATTGTCACAGTTAGTGTTTGTTGGGCTATAAAGTGCCGAAGACCTGCTTTTGTTTCCCTTGAAGACCAAGTGAAGCCTAATGCCTTTGATAACTATTACTTCCCAAAAGTTGGATTCAAATATCAGGATCTTGTTGATGCCACTGCCAATTTTTCAGAGAGTGCGGTGATAGGCAAGGGAGCCTCTGGAACTGTCTACAAGGCTGACATGCCTGATGGTGAGGTGATTGCTGTCAAAAAGTTGAAAAGCCCTGGTGAAGGAGCTAGTGTTGACAGCAGCTTTCTTGCCGAGATATCAACTCTTGGCAAAATTAGACACCGAAATATTGTGAAGCTTCATGGGTTCTGCTACCATCAGGAATCTAATCTTCTGTTATACAAATACATGTCAAATGGGAGTCTAGGAGAAGCACTTCGTGGAAGTGAGAACACTTATTCACTGGACTGGAATGCTAGATACAAAATCGCTCTCGGTGCAGCAGAGGGGTTATGCTATCTCCATCATGATTGTAAACCCCAGATCATTCATCGTGATATCAAATCAAACAACATTTTACTGGATGAGATGTTTCAGGCTCATGTTGGGGATTTTGGCTTGGCAAAGTTGATTGACGTCTCCAATTCCAAATCTATGTCAGCTGTTGCTGGTTCATATGGCTATATTGCCCCAGGTATAAATACAATTTTTTCTAGACAATTATTTTATTTTCAAGTTTTAGTTACTAGATTTTCGTTCAATACTAAATTTGTTTTTTTATCAAACCAGTCTATTGGAGAAGGATATGATCTTCTCTGTCAGAAAATATGCTATGCAATTTAACGAATGTTTCCTGTTTTCCATTTCAGAATATGCATACACAATGAAAGTGACAGAGAAATGTGATATCTACAGTTTTGGGGTAGTTCTATTGGAACTTATTACTGGGAAGTCTCCAGTACAACCCCTGGAACAAGGAGGAAACCTTGTAACTTGGGTTAAAAGATCAACCCTTGGCAGGGTTTCTGATATATTTGACATACGGCTAGATCTGAGTTCTAGAAGGACAGTTAAGGAGATGACTTTAGTTCTAAAAATTGCATTGTTTTGCACCAGTACATCACCACAAAATAGACCTACAATGAGAGAAGTCATTGCAATGATGATTAATGTTAGGGAAGCTGCGAGTAACACACCATCATCTCCAACATCAGAAACTCCTTTGGACGAGGATGTATCTGACAAAGGTACGAAGCTAATTAGTCCCTCTCTCCACACACGTGCGCGCACACACTGATCTATCTATATTTTTTCTGATAAGTAACCTACTCCATAATCTTTCTTCAAACACATAGATATGATCAATTTCAATTTGACACTTGGGGTAAGATTTATAATCAAATTAATCCCTAATCCCTGTTGCATTAACCACAATCATGAACATGTACAAAATTGTGTTAGAATCATGATATTGCGCAATCAACCAAGTGGTGAATATTAATTCTGCTACTTAAAACATGTGCCTCATTCTATTATCAAAATATATAATAAACATGTTGTTTATGATGATGCGCTCTTTAAGTATTTACTGTAACAATTATGGTTTCTTAGACTACTAAACAGTTCTTTCCCACACTCGGAAAGTGAACACAAATTAACTAGTATAAATACACAGAATCCTGTTTGTTATGACCACCATTGTCGTTATTTAAAAAAAAAACTTGTTAACGCACAATGAAGACGAGTATTTGATGCATTGCAGGTTCAATGGAGCTATAGGATACATCATACATCCCTTCTGATCAAGAACGGTGCTCGAAGATGAGATAATCAATCTCATATACCTATTATGTAATTGTTTCTCTTCGATAATGCAGGAACAATAAGAAAGCCTTTAGCTTGTAGGCATCTGGTATGTAGCTTGAGTTGACTGACCAAAAATGTAAAGGTTAGCGAAAATGATTTGCATCATTCTTACTGTACAAAAAGGAAGTAAATCTTCATCATAATATCAATATATGGATCTCTCCCATTGATATATTAGAAGTCTTGTATCTTCTGTCTGGTAGCATTTGATTGTTAGATGTGACAGTATAAAAGGAAATGGATTTTAAAACACTAAAAATGGCTTTGCCTGTAACAAACTACACCACGAAACCTGTTGGTAGAAATTTTGTTGCATTAACCATGTACTTCTTTGTTGCAGTGTGATTTTGTATATGAAACTCTCTATGATTGTTGCATTTTGGTCGCAACGAATTTGGTCTTCGGCCAGATTTTTAACCTGTGAAGATGTAGTATACTTAAAAATAGTGACATATACATGTTAATGGTCAATATTTGCAAAATTTAATATACTCTGACACCAATTTCTTGCAATTAAGTTTGTGGTTGAACAAATTGATTCTGTCCTTTTTTCCTGTTGTGCACGGGAGTTGGTTATTAGAGTACAAATGTACTGGCATCTTAACAAAAGTTACAGAATTTGTATCTATTACTTTGAAATTCACACAAGCATTAAGAACTAAGAAGCATCATTTTCAATTTGATCAATGTGTACCAATTAGATAACTGTTTAAAAACGAACTGAAAAATCTCAAACAGATGACAGGATCATCTGCGTCAATCAAAACCAATGAGAAAAATAAATCCCAAAACAGAAAGAAACTTGGTATCTACAAAAGCATAAATTAGATCCCTCCTGCTTCCAATGAGTTTAATGTAAAAGAAAAGAAAAGAAGAATAAATGAAGGTCTCCGCTGTTATGTAACAGCCCTCACAGCTGTGCCAGTGTTCCACCCTCGCTCCTTCTCTCTATGGCCTTGCTGCTTCTGCTGTGTGTCCTTCGCTACCCTTCTACCATTGCCATTCAATACTCTATGAGTCATCAGCCTCCCTCGACTACCTATGGAAACTCTGACCTTCTCCATCCCTACATTTACACCACCACCCCTTCTGGCATGCTGTTGTTTTGGCGACTTCAACTGCATTTTCTTCTGAACACTTCGCCTCAATATACTGGTGAGCTTTTTACTTCCACTTTCACCTTCAGGCATGCACTTAGGTTCAACCCGATCCTTTTCTTCGTCGATGGCATGTATTGGTGTCAATCCCGATAATGGTGGTGGCACCTTTACTGAGCCTGGTAAAGGAATAAGAGAGTTCCTACGCGGAGCTGAGGTAGCTGGAATCCTCTGCATTGTGCAGATAGATGCTCTCCCTGTACGCTTTGGTAACGGGAATTGCTCTGCTGGATCAGGGTTATTTTCTTTTTCTGTCAAGTCATTGTACTTGCAAGAACCATCAAGATAGGTCGTAGCTGCTGGATATTTGTAATTACTGTTCTCAGCAAGAGGTCGGCTGAGATGTATCTGGTCTTTGCCTTCGTTTAAATACTTTTGGTTTCCTAATGGCCTAGTGGCAACAGGTGGCCTAATAACATGATTTGTCTCTTCCAGCTGTTGTCTGATCTGTTGTTGCTGTTCTGCTAATTTTGTATCCACATGCTGCCTTGCTAGCTTTCTCTCTACTAAAAGTTGTGATTCGAGTTCCTTGATCTGCAAAATGAAAATGAACAAGCGACGGAGAAATCAACCCTCGAGTTCTCTCTCTTAAGCATGAAATTACATAATTTTGTAATAACAACATATGAAGTTTCATCTAAATTACCTTGTCTTGTAAGTTCTTGTTCTTCAAGTCTTTCTCTTTCATCTTCATGTCTAAACCATGAATAGTATCCTCCATCTTCTTAGCTTGCACCTCTTTCAACTTCATGTCTTGTTTGGTCTTGTCAACCTATGAAGAAGGCACAATAGCTCATTATAAAACAGAGCGAGAAATTAATTTAAAAAAGAATTCAAGAATAATTATTCTCTATCGAAAATACAAAATTGACTTTCAGTCTATTTCAGTACCAACTGTTTGTATCTTAGAAGCTCAGTGCTATCAAATTGCTTCCTTGCAGGCCCCAACTCTATCCCTCTTACTCTACTTGCAAAGTTGAGAGAGCAAAGAGTTTCACTCAAGTCATTCTCGTTAGGACTGATTTGTACCAGCATTAATGTTTTCGAATCTCCACCTATAAATTTAACAGTTTATTAATATGATTACAGAAAGAAAAAAAGTTCCTTGTTCCCGAATTCAACACCAGAAAATGGATAGAGTACCTAGAGAGTCTTGAAGCAAGTGAGTGAGCTTGGAATTTCTGCGCAGAAGAAAAAGTTTTAGAAATCAAAAAAGAATTTGAGTCTCAAGTAAAGACTTATATTTGTAGTTTTCTACCTGAAAGGAATATGAGGACTCTTAGTTGCAAGGGAAGATATAACATCCCCAAGTGCAGAAAGAGACCGATTAATATTTTGTGTTTCCTTTAGTCGTTCTCCCTGGACTTCTGTCTTGGCTACTCGTTCACTCCCTGCTAGGTCTACCAACCAGAGCTTGCTTCTAGTACGTTCCCCATTTAACATATTCTCCCCCTTCACCATAACACAATGTATGCTGCATTGACAAAGTAAAACAGACTGAAATTCGGTATTGATTTAAATCGTAGTGATATTCACGTCAGTAAAAACTCACCAATGGGATCGACTACTGTGCTCATTAGCATTTGTTGATTCAACTGCCCTCGCATTACTCCCAGTCTGTAAAACTTCCCACACTTCACTCATGTTCTTTACGCTTGCTTCTACAAGTCCAGGGACATGATGTATTCCTTCACCCACTTGCCTTATTTCAAGCCTGCAAGTAGACCTTGTAAGGTTTAAAACACACATACATGGGCGCCTCAAAATAAAGAATGCAAGTGCTGGCAGCATGTTATCGCTTGTCGACTACATCTTGCGTGACATAATCGACTAGTAATTATAATCAGGTATGAAGGCAAGCATTCCATCTGATAATATAAACACATTTTACTGCTAGTATGATGAAAAAATCTCTAACACGCAAGCAGGGATAGTATTTACTTCAACCAGGAAAAAAAATCAGCAAGTATCATATGCCAAAACTATATACTGTCTAGAATTGTAGCAATGCTTTTCTTCGTAAGAGTACAAGAGACTACGAAGAAAGTTGCACACTCTCTTTCAGGTATGTCAAAAACACTTTTTGGGAAAACTATTGATGTCCTGAAAATATATTCCACTGGATGTACACATAGAAAGCATTAAAATCATATAGTTACCCAAGACACCATGAACTTCAAGAACTAAGCAACTGAGGACTAAAAATACACAGATGTCATCATCTTATATCCTGGAGCAACAGGACTTATTAGTAGCCTCCCTATAAAGTCTTTATCCCTAGCAACTTTTGACATAGTTGCATCCACAAAAAGCTTTCGATTCAAAATTGAAACATATTTTCCTAAATAATACATTCAATAATCTTACTAAAGAAATATATGAACTAGTTACGAAGCGTACCTCTTTGCAGCTACTCCTGAATGTGATCCCGGGGCAAGCAAATCTCGGATCTGCTCATTATAAACTTCCAAGACGCTGACACAAATTTCATACTGGATTTGATTATTTCGGTCCTCAATGATGCGAAACAATTCCTCAAGAGTCCGAAAATTAACACCACGAGCTTCATCTGTGCCTTCCATCGTGAAAGTCTTTCCGCTTCCTGTCTGCCCGTAGGCAAATATACATACATTGAAACCATCTAGAACCGAAGTTGCAAAGGGAGCCGTGTCCTCAAAAACATCAACTGTTCAAACAAGAAAAGGCTAATAAGATATATGATACATGTAAAAGGTATTGAGGATACTAAGTTAATAGAGGCCAATTTCATTGGTTGCCAATTGTTACCTTGGTCGGCCTGTGGACCAAACACAGCATCAAACTTAAATGATTTCCTCAATGCTCCATTACATTTTATGGTAAGTTCGGCATCTGTTCCAAAATCAATTGCCATTGAAGCCCCATCAGCAATTTCTTCACTATTCAGAGGTCTGCATCGACAAAACACCCTAATGTTTCCTACAAGAGCATGATAGGCAACAGTGATGAGCATTATTCAGTTCAATGTCCAGCAGGTTCAGAATGTATAGATGAGAACACTGGAAGTAACCTTTTAACTCTAAAATTTTGTTATAGAGCTCCTTCCTTTCCTTGGCTCCTTTGATATATTTGACCTTGAGATCCTCATGCAATTCAACTTGATTATTTACTAATTAAAAACAAAATATCATCTTATAAGAGACAAGATAGAGAAATAAATACAAATCAGGAAGTTCAAATTGGTAGGTATTTACATTTTGACATAATTACAGAGCTCATTTCATTCATATCTGCCACACACTTCTTATACAACAATGCCTCTTCTGCTAGCTTAATTTGTTCCATTTTCAATATCTGTTGGGGAAAATTGAAAATAAAGATCAGTGCATGTTCTTCATTGTTCTATTCTATCAGATGCATACTAGCGTTAAAATAAATTCTACCTTCAATTTCCTTGTCATGGCTCTCAGGGATGAGAACCATCTGCTCTTCTCTTTCACCTGTCCCTCAACAGCGAAAGCTGTGAAAAAAGTGAAATTAAAATGTTGCTCATATATCTGTCAACTAATTCAATGGTTGCAAAACAACATGCGACTTCCATACCTAGTGATCCAACATGCATGGATTTGCGCATGAGCTCGTTTTGGAGCTCCTGCAGAGAATTCAATGCATTCCGGCATTCTTTGCTCTTTTGTTCGTTCTCCCTTTTGAGCACCTCCAACATCCTCTTTGTCTCAATTAGTTCATTTTTCTGACATTCATCGAGCTTGGTTCTCTGACACTCGTATTCTGATATAGAGTTCAACAGGCTTCCTTCCGCCTTATTATCTTCATAGCTCTAACAAAGGAACATTTTCAAATTTAGAATTTTTAACAATGCATCTAAATTAAAAGAGTTAAAATAGCACTACTTTTGGAGGTGCGCAATGCGCTATCTGAGAGATCCCCGTTTTCTTGAGCGATTCAACTTCTTTGCTATCTGTAACTTTTGGAGGCGCACAATGCGCTTTCTGAAAGATCCCCGTTTGCTTGAGGAATTCAACTTCTTCGATATCTGTAATGGGATTGATGTCCTGACACTCGTATTCTGATATAGAGTTCAACAGGCTTTCTTCCACCTTATAATCCTCATAGCACTAAACACAAGAACATTTTCAAATTTAGAATTTTTAACCATACATCTAAGTTAAAAAGATTTATCAAAGAGCACGATCTGAATATAGCACTACTTTTGGAGGCACGCAATGCGCTATCTGAGATGTTCCCATTCGCATGAGCAATTCAACTTCTCCGCTGTCTGTACATGAAAGTAATAAGATTCATTTAGTATATACCAGGAAAGTTCGTAATATTAATGTTTCTAACAATTGAAGTAAAATGTGATAAATTATGAAAACAGATAGTCAGCTTACAGGTCGAAGAGTTTTTCCTAATAGAAATGCCACATACGATGGGGCTTCCAATTACACCTACAAATCTAATTGTCAAACCCTCATCACCCTTGACAAAAGTTTTTAAATCAGGTATAACCAGAGGGCTATTCGCGCCAACACGAGCAAAAATATCTAAGCAGGAAATAACCTACAAAATGAAATCAAGGTACTTTAAATATAAGATCCCTTTAAGAAAATAACTGAGCAGTAAATCATGCTACTAGTTTCCTATGTATGTCTTACTCCTCTTACCTTCTCTTCTTGTATAAAAACATCAAATACTCTGATCCCAGGAGGACCTTCGGTGAAAACAATCTCAGAAAAATGTAGATCAACAATGTAAACTCCAGACTCTGGAGTCCTGAAGTGGTATGAGAAGTTCCCAAATCTTGCAGTTCGATAAAGGGAAAAGTCCTTTTCATCCCCAACCATCACATCAGCATTTGTGGTATCACCTCCATTAAAAGAATTGTCCTCTAAAAAGTTCGTCCCGCCACAAATGACACTGCTATCAGCAGATCCTGAGTTAATGCTTATAATTGGACTGGCACCTTTGAAGAGATTGTCTACAATTGCTGGTTGTGGAAGAAGCTCAAATGAAGATTCTGTATATCCATCTTCCTTTGAAATCCTTTTAGCAGTTAAGGCCTCCACCGGATTGTACCCCATTTCAGAACCATTAATTCCATTTTCTAATGAAACCTCAGTGGATGCTCCCATCAAGATTTCAAGTGAATCCTTATTACCTCGTACCCAAAATTCCGGTGATTCCCCGCAAACAACTAAATCAGGTGCTGCCATAGAAAACCTTACCATGGATGGACCTAACATTTAAACCAAAAAATCATAATTAGGCCAAATCTTGACGACCCATTTAGCAAAAAAAAAAAAAAACCCTTAAGAAATCACCAATTGTAACATCTTCATAACTAAGCCAAATCTTGATGCCCCATTTCAAAAAAAAAATCAAAACTTTCTTATAAAATTACCATTAATATCATTACTCATCATTGAATCGATACAATCTTCATAACTAATCCAAATCTTGATGACCCATTATAAAAAAATCAAAACTTTATTGATAAATCACCGTTATTAATACCACAGTAACATCTTAATAATCACTCTATTAGACTCCATCTAAAAAATCAACAAAGACATACAAAACACAAAAACACAATCACAACTGTATGAAACCTTACCAGGAGTGATGTTAGAGTAAGATTCATCCGGGTCCTCCAAGCTTGAAAATGGATCTGCCAAATTATCAAATAAAATAAAAAAATCACACTTTTAAAGAAGACCCAATTGAAAAAAATTAAAAAAAAGTAATGCAAGAGATGAGATTTACAAAGATTATAGCTTTCTTGGCAAGAAACATCAGTGATAAGAAGTGGGTCCAGCCATTGATCATCATCTTCCATCTTGATAAAGCTAGTCAAAACCCCAAAAGTGAAGAAGAAATTTATATAATAAAGGGGGTGTCCGGGGAATTTTTTTTCCGGAATAAGTCAACTTATTTTAAGATAATGTTAGGATTCCTAACTTTTTTCTGAAATAAGTTAACTTTTTTTTGTAACTTATAGAATCTCAAATATACATTAAATATTTTTATAAAAAACATTTATCAAAATATGAAATTTTTACCCGAAAATAAGTCCAAAATGACTTATTTTTAAGCTCAGCCAAACAGGCCAAAAGATTGTTCTTGCTAGTTCAAAACAAGTGAAAAGAGAACAGGGAGTGAATGAAATGATTATATATATGTATGTATATTTTTTGATGTTTGGCAAAAGGGATAAATTAGAAAGATGGAATTGAAGATTCCGTTAATTTCGTTGGTAGAAACATTTTTTCTTTTCAGTTTTGTTTAGGAAGGGCCGTTGCTTTTTGAATTTTGAAATTTCTTGGCCGGGGAAAAATGAAAATATATTAGCTGTCCTAAGAATATAAGGTTCCGCCAATTAAAAAAAGGAAAAAAGAATATAAGGTTCCAATTGGAAAAAAAATATGGAATACAATCTTTTATCATTATTTTACAATTCTTTACTGAAAATATGAAATTATGTTGAATAATATGATTCTACTAAATTTGTAAGTTAATATTCTAACATTTTAAAATTTTAGAAGAATTGGTAATTGATAATTTAAGATGGTATGAGAAGTTATCTAGTTCGAGTCTTTTTTATCCCCCGACAATCTTATATTGAATTAGATTAGGTCAAAGAGGGCACTTTAATTTTTTTGTAAAAATTCATATTGATAATTTCAAATAGCGATCTCATGTAAAGTTTGGTGAGTTTATGTAAAATCTTATAAAATTGATGCTATGTATTTAATTTGGATTTTGAAGGAATTACTGGATTTTAAAATTTTCGATGCATTTAGTTTGGATTTAAAAAAAAACCACTAAAATCTGACAGTTTTAAATAACGATTTTAAAAAACCACTAAAATTGAACCTATTAAGATTTTAAAATAATACCACCAAGTTTTAATTGACTTTTTAAAATTCAAAAAAAAACTTTCGTAATCCAAATTAAATATTCCCTCTTAGATTTGAAAATATTCATTAAAATTTGATTGTATTTAAAATTTGATGGAGTTTTTTATTTTATTAAATGGTAAATTTGATTAATTTCATAATATATTTGTTTTATCATTTTTGAAATCTATCTGAAATATTCTACATTTACCGGGTAAGGTTTTACGTCAAATATGTGAGAATCACATAAAATTAATATCAACCATAATATTTTAAAATTCATAAATTATTATTAATTAATTAAAATATGAATGCATAAGATTTGACTATAAATCTTACGGATTCATGAGAAATTTATAAAAGTATAGAGATACTAAAAGCTCAATTAAAATTCATTGTTTTATATAATACCAAAAAATCCATCAGTATTTAAATATCATTTGATTTTTAAAAAATATTATAAAATTTAAATATTTTTAAAAATATTTTTAATTTCAAACAATATTCTTTAAATTACATACGTACGAGATAAATAAACAATAAGTTATGCCACGAGACATCATTAAATAGCAAATCCTAAAATTTTAATTAAATACTTTTATATTTTTTAAACGATTTAAAATACCTATTCAATACCACATACTTTTAGTTGACTTTTTAAAATACTTATTGATTAGTATAAGATTTTAATGGATTTATTTGAATTTTATTGAATTTTTAAAAACTCAATTTTAAAACAACTGAAATTTAAAATTTTAAAAAAAAACATTCTAAAACTAGATTAAATACACCTTTTAATGTTTAAAGCACATTCGCTTTCTATTTTTTTAATATTATGGAATTTGGTAACAACAAAATTTAAGCTTTATCTTCATAATCAAGATTTAGGGTGGTATATTTCTATCAAAAAATTCACTGGAATGTGATGGTTGATAAAAATTGAAAACTGAGATTGACGGGGTTTTTAGTTGTTCTCATTCAACTCCACAACTTCAAACCGTCGATAATGTGATTATGTACCTTTATTTATAGCACCTAGTTATTGTTGAAATAGAAGCCATTAGGAGGTTTTCTAATAGAAGTTGAAGTCGAAATTCGGTCGAAAGAGGTCTATATATTGGGGGTTTTTTGAATAGTCCTAAACTTAGTACAAGGTCCAAGAATTTCATCAAATTGACATTGACTCATATTTTATAAGATGAAGTCGATTCATTACCGCTATTTTCAGGAACACTTAACTGGATCGGACATCCAATATAATTATAAAAGTAAGGTTCCCCAAAAATATTTTCAAAATTTTTCTTAAATCGTGTAATATGACATATGATACGTTTTGTGTTAGGATCCAAACGCTTACCATTATGTCAAAAGCAGTTATTTGTCGAGAAGATCTGCTCTGATACCACTTGTTAGGATCCAAGCGCTTACCACTACGTCAAAAAACAAATACGAGAATGCACAACTCATAATCTTTATATTGTAGCAGTCAGTGTCATATTTCAATTTAGGAAGATGATGACACTCCAACAATTTGATTCGTAGGCATGTGCGTCTTATATTATTATTTGAAAAATTATCGATTACACGTGTGACACATTAGTATTTAAGAAAGATTTTGATAAAAGGTTTGAGGTATTTAGCATTTTCCTTATAAAAGATAATTTATTGAAATATGAACATCGTAATATTATAGGTTTATTTTCCGACTCGACATTGAGCAAATATATTTAATCAAGTCGAATATGATTCAAGTCACTTAAATGCTTTTGTACACAAGAGTTTCTGATCTTTTCACAATTTTATGCACCCAGATATATAACTTCTGATTACTCAAATTTTTCAAGAGTTGCGGTCGTCATCAACGCTTATCGTATACTTGCTAACAAGGCCCGGAAGAAAATGACTGACAACTGTTGAAATCACACGGCTTTTAATTTCTGCATAGAATATGTCACCATGATACCACATCTTTATACACGCAGACTCCAAATCAGAATTAATCACTCTAATTAACACTATAATTAAGGATCGTACTGAATAATCTCTGCATTCACTTGCGAGTTCATTCGGTTAGTGGCTTTTGTAATCGACCAAACGTCCAAATTCTATGTCCTACTCCCAAAAGATAAATTTGGCTCTACTGTTTACACTATAAACAGTTTGTTATGAAGAATTTAAAGATAAAGTTGAGATTTTTCATGAACTTTGTCGATGCAAGAGACTTGTGCACGGAGTTATATTTAAGGGCCGGCATTTTCTTTATACAATTTCATTGATTGGACTAGTGTAGTAGTATAAATTTAAGCTTGTCTGTACAGAGGATTAACATTTTAATGCAATTCAAATGCAAGAGATGATGAGAACATCTTGTTAGCTGACTTGCATCATGCATGCAGAAGTTTACATATGTGTTGTTAAATAATTTATTACTAATTTGGCTGGTTTTTGTTCATTTCTTGCTGCATAGCTGATAATAGGCTCTGTTTTTTTTTGGAGACAGGAAAAAGTAATTAACAAAATGATTAGAAATGATCCCGCATCAAAGCAAGTACTACATGAATATCAAGGGCAAGGGCCTCTCTAAACTTGAAAAATATTAACTACAATTAACTACTTTGCATCACTCATGAATAGGGGACCAGAAGCCATATATGTAGTCACATCTCTTCAATCTAATGGCTCTTGTAGAAAGTAGCAATGTGGACAGAAGCACTCCATGGAGAATTTTTACAAGGCCTCTAATCCTCCATGCACTCTACTTTGGAAGCTATAGATGAGCAGTAAAGTCCTCTAGTCACCGGTGAGCACAAAGCAACCTTTGCTTTCTACAAGAATTTGAGCTTAATATCGTACTCTCAGTGCCTTTCTTCGAAAACTAAGCTACTGTATCTATGTATTTCAAAGATCTGCATTGTATATGTCTAGTGATATCTTACATAAAATTCAAAGATATCCAGCATGAGACATTTAATCAAATTACCAAAGATCTATGGTCCCGGTTTCATAGATATCAACTTACCAAATATTGATGCATGTGGTACTGATATCATGGTAGCCATAGTCTAGTCATTTTCGTCGCTGATAAGCCAGCTTCCCTCTATTTATTTCAAAAAGCAAAGGACGGCAGTACAGTTCATTGTTTTTATCTTGCAGCAACAACGTATGCAGCAGGCAATTCTGGCTTCTCACCCTATAAATAATCGTTGAAAATGTGTTGTTCCTCTATTTTTCATTTCCAACATTTCCCTCAACTTTGAAAACCATGGCCAAGATACAAAAACTAAGGTTTGCGACAGAAGTTGCTCCACCACGATTCATCTCGGTGATCAGGCGACCCATGGAGAAACTTTTGGCCACCATTCGTGAGGAAGAAAGTGAGATCATAGGCAGAAGCCTCTCTGTGTCTTTGGCTAGTAGCACAAAAGAAGAAGAGAAAAACTGTGAACTCTCAAACTTTTGACCTTAACACGTATCTTTACAACAATTAGAAAATAATGAACCAGAGCAGTTTGCAATTGCAGCTTGGCACTGGAATGCTATTTTTATTATTCTCTTTTAAAGGACAATATTTTCATTCCTCAGTGTCTGCATTTTATAGACAACGAGGAACCTGAGTGAGTCTTGAGAATCTTTATTAAACCGGCATCTCATCTATATTTCTAATGAGTAGGGGAAGCGGTGGTTGTAATTTGTTACAGTATCGTACTTTACTTGTGCATATATAATAAGCACCTGTTATTTACTTCTGAGCGTATTTGGATAGATTACGACAACCATTAAAAGACAAGAGTACTATTCTTTTTTCATAATGAAAATATCATCACCGAAACAATCAAAACGGACAAGGTTAAATATTTTAATTCCGTAGTATTCCATAAATCTACGCAATCTACGTATTTTTTTGTAAGTAACAAATTTTAAAAACTTTAAAAAAAATATATATGCGTACCGTATGAAGAAAGAAACAGAACGGGGTGGTTTTGTGCGCCTAACACAAAAAAGAAAAAGAAAAAGGAGCAGTTGCCAGTTGGTTTAGAGAACAGGGGAGGGGGGAGTAATAATACAGGGGTGGGGGTTACGCAGGCTAGGTAGGATAAATATATATATATATATATATATATATATATATATATATATATATATATATATGTATATATATATATATATATATAATTTTTTTTAAAACCTTTAAAAACTTCTGCATATTATAAAACATATTTTAAAAAATTTATTTTAATACCACATTTAATCTCTAAATAATTTTAAATAATCTTAAAAATTTATAAAAATATTTTAGGAGAAGATATAAATTTTATTACTTTTAAAACGACTTAAAAATAATAACTTTCCAAAATATTTAAATATTTCGAATATGTAAAAATATAAAAAAAAATATTTATATTTTTGAATATTTAAATAATTTACTCAAATAAAATTTTTCACCCGAACAAAATACCGACTCGAGATACTAATCTGATACAATATTATAAAAATTTTAAACCAAACTCGACCCCATTGAACCGAAAAATATTTTCTAAAATAATAATAAAAATATGGGAATGCATCCAATTGGAATAATATATAAAAAAATTGTATTCCTCCTCTTTTGAGAAAATTAATAAAATATTTAAACAATAATAATAAATTTTGAAAAATATTCGGGTTGTCACATTAGTGATTAGTTATTTATACCACAAAGTCATCTTAGTAAAAACTTGTAAAATAAAATATAATAATTCTATTTCATTAGTTCAATATTAAAATACTCATAAATGAATGCATGAAAACTCTTCAAAAATCGTGATTGGTTAACCACATAATATAGTAGTCTAAATTATTATTAAAAAATATAAAATTTTAAAATCCAATAATATCATGTAAAAAAATAGCAAATTAATAATTTAAAATTAAATTTGACAACATATAAAAATATATATTGAATATAAAAAAAACTCAGTTCAACCAAATTCAAATATATTTCGAATTGTACTTTTCACATTTAAAGAAGAATATTATCCATTCAATAACAATCGTTAATCTCTAACAATAGCATAACATTCTTGTCTTAAATTTTAAAGAGAGATATAGAAAGAGAAAATAAAATATATTTTTTATTGGATTTTTTTAATATATTCTAAATTTAAAAGTTGTTTACAAATATGCCCTGTTTTTAATCGTATTTTCAAATATGTCCCATATATAATTTTTTTCATCTTAATAATTTCAGAAGAACACTCTTATCCTTCTAGCTTAAGTCAATTGAAATTCTAAAATAAATGTAATATATATTAAATATATAAAATGTAATGTAATATCTATAAATTAAATCCTCTAAATCTAAATTTGAGACTAAATTATTTTATTGCAAAATTTTAATATATGTTAAATATACAAAATTTATCTTTATAATTTTCGTTTCACAAAAATTATTTAAAAAAATGAAAAAAACAAATTGTATCAAGAACTAAAAAACCCATATTTCACATATACAAATAACAAGTTTCGATAATTTAAGCATACCATTATTCAAATAACTGGATTACTAAACACACCTTCAAAAAAATTGAATTACCTTGTGAAAATAAAATAATTATATATTAGCTCATCATTATTAATCACAAGTCATATAAAACATGTGAAGTTAATCTAAGGATATATTAGTCTTAATATTCATATTTGAGTGTGATAATATGGTAATATGACATATTTATAAAATTAATATAAAAAAGGATATATTGATAAATGATCCCATTAATTTGAGACATATTATATAAATTTCCTTTTTTATTTTTTTCTCATTTTTTTAAAATAAAGAACTAAGCAAAGAAAAATGTAAATTTAATAATTATTTTTATGTTTGAAATCCAACACATTAATTTTACTAGGGGAGGAGGGTATGTTATGGATAGTATTACTAGGGCCTAGGGGCCAAGATCCAAGAATAAATGGTGCCCCCAGAATTTGACCAAATTACAAAAACACTAGTTTGACTTTTTATAACAAACCCTCCCCTTTCCTTTTTTCATTACTTGTGTTTCTTTTTCTCTCTCGATAACGATTTTTATACCCGACTTCACTTCCAACACACACACACACACACACACACACTTGTTCTTCTTCTACCTTTGAAATTGATTAATTGGTTGAGGAAATAGATACATAATTTATATATATACACACACACTGAGAGAGATGAGGGAGGAAGGAATCAGCTCATCCGGAGATCCGTTAATTGCTCCCACTCCTGCTGCCAGGTAAGTAAACCCTAGATCACTCTCTCTCTCTCTCTGTCTGTCTAGCTAGGGCTTGTATTTTGTGTTTTGATTTATGTATATCTTTTAATTGAGGTGCTTGATGTTTCAATTAGATTGATTTCTGACCTAATTCACTGCTTGTCTTGTTTGTTTTATTGAATATACGTGTGTAGTTTTGTTCCAATTCTAATACCGTTTTATTCAGTTATGTGTGTGTGTATTTTCACCTGTATTCCAAATTGTAACACTGTTTGATTCGGCATCACTATTTTCCCCAATTGTTCCATACGATATGCATGCGTGTTTGTGTCTCCCGTATTCAAAATTGTAACCCTGGTTGATTTATTAGCAGTATTTGTCCCCAATTTTTCAATACAATATGTGTGTGTGTGTAAAGAGAGAGAGATGTTTATTACTCGAAAGCATTTATATAAGATTCACTATAAATACAAATTAGCCTGTATATGTTTGCATATATAGTTTTAGGAGTAATTTTTATTTTTTTATTTCTTGTAGCTCTGCTGGGGCATCATCTCCTGCTGTTCCTAATAATGTTGGAAGTATGGACTGGTTAGGATATGGACAGAGTTCCAAAGCAGCTTCTGTATCTCGTATTGCCTCCCGTTCCGTCAGGCCTTCATTGAGCACAAGTGCTGGTGGTTCAGCTCTTGGATCATCTCAACCTTCGTGTAGGCCATGGGAGAGGGGTGATTTATTACGACGCTTATCAACTTTCAATCCTTTAAACTGGTCTGGAAAGCCTAAGGTTTATCTTCTCCTCTTTGCTTGGTGCACATTTTTACATGTCCTACGTTGCTAAAGTTGCATAGAGTGGATTCTTTGTGATTTCCCCCCCAAAAAAGTATTATTAGTCACTTAAGTATTGTGATATCTTGACATTTATTTTCTGAAGCTTCTCTGGGATGCACTAATTATGCATGCTTGTTGTTTTCTATTTTTTATTCACTAGTTTTTTTAAGTGCGCCAAGTATTTCTTCTATTCATTTTTGGGGTTCACTTATGTTGAGTATTTTAATGCAGAGCAATAACTTAAAAATTAATAATTACCTGTTTTATTATTTTATAGAGATTAATTGTTCTTAATTTTGTAGTTTAGCAATACCCAAGTAGAGCTTGGGATTGCTGGAGGCTAATTATTAGACTGGTCCTAGATCATTATAATGCTTATAAATTTGTGCAACTCCGGGCAAATGCATGACGAAATTTATCATGGCAATTTATGCATTTAAAATATAATCAACCAGCAATTTCATATGGGCCATGGAATGGCTTAATTAATATAAGCACTAATACTCAAAGCAGAGATCTTTCCGAGTTTCCGACACTAGAATCAGTCATATTAGATAAATAAAGTACCCTGTGTAAGTTTGCATCCCACCTTCTCACCCTTATTGAGCCGTTCTTCAAGCAAGGCTCTTTTTTTAAACACAAATGACTGTTATAAATGTTTGCGGTCTCCCTTACTCCGACCCTGACAGGAATGAGTACATGATGATAGAATATGACCTTTCATCTTGTCATTTTTTAAATTCTGTATTCTGTCTAAATCATGGTATTGTTTTAATGTAGGCTGCCAGTTCACTGGCCTGTGCCAGAAGAGGTTGGGTAAATGTGGGTATTGATAAAATTGAGTGTGAGTCTTGCAGTGCAAACTTGAAATTTAGTGCATTGGCCACATGGATGTCTACACAAGGTGAAGTTTTCCCAACTCTCTATATCTGTTTATTTTACTATCGTTATTGTTATTATTTGCATATATTTTTTTGTGGGTAACCTATATGTTTTCTTTTGCAGCCCTCCCCTAATATTCTGTTAAAAACTTTATACCCTAATTTTTAAATTAACTATTTATGGATGTATTATATGTTTTACCTATATTTTGTACCTATTTATGCTATATCAATGGGAAGACAGTTGATTAGAAAGAACCCTGAATTGCAAACTGACGAAAAAATTCAAGACTTTCTAGATAAGCGTATACCTAATCAAGACTTATCACTAATGGTGGTTATGTGATGACTAAATGCTGAATTGGTACAACCCATTTGGCTACTTTCCAGAATGATATTAATTTAATAAAAACAGTAGGAAATAGTTTATATTATGTACAGCAATGCAATGATTTTATAAGCTGTTTAGACAATAATTGTATTTCCAGGAGGAGGTTGAGTGTTCCCAAAGGCACTGTCCAAATTTACATTGTTCTATATTTTGGCTTCTTAACAAGTTTCTTCAGACAGTATCTCAGGCTACAAAACAAAAAATTTGACTGGAACATTTACCCGTCAATGTTTTAATCCTTTAATGGCTATCATCCTTTGATGATGCATCTAACTGTGAATATTCTTCGTTAGTGTTATCCTTCCTCTTGCATGATCAATCCTGGTCCATCTTTGTTCCTTGTCTTAGCTGTAAAACTGCTGCAGCATGAATTTTGGTTTTCATGCTGTCTATGTTACATCTCTTACTTATATTATTTTCCTTCGATAGCTGAAAGTGCAGGGGAAGAATTTGCTAAAAAGCTGGATGCAGGACACAGAATAAATTGCCCCTGGAGAGGGAACATCTGTGCAGAGAGCTTGGTCCAGTTCCCTCCTACTCCTCCTACAGCTTTGATTGGTGGTTATAAGGATCGCTGTGATGGGCTTCTCCAGTTTCTTTCACTCCCAATTGTGGCTGCATCTGCCATAGAACAGATGAAAGCTTCCCGAAGTTTGGAACTTGAACGTTTTCTGGATCAGTTGCAGGATTTTACAGTTGGGGATTCTGGTCTAAAGGCAGATTTTATGCTACAAACGGAGATTAACAGAGAAGAGGTTTCCTGCTTATATATTCGTGTAAGATACATATGACGATGGGTTAGCCTTTTAACTAGTCTTCATAGTGGTTATGTTGATCAACATTCTTTGCCTTTTCTCATTTTTAGGCCCAGAAACTCATTAGCTTGTGTGGATGGGAGCCAAGGTGGCTTCCAAACATTCAAGACTATGAAGAACACTCTGCTCAATCAGCTAGGAATGGATACTCCAGGGACCATAAAGACACTGGCAATCTGAATGATCGAGGGCTTGGGAAAAAAGCGCTGTCTTCTTCAACAAAAAAAGATTCCAAAAAGAAAGAAGTAATGGGTTCTAAGTCAAATGGCGATTCGAGGTCTCCGTTGCTAGATTGTAGCTTATGTGGAGCCACAGTTCGGATCTTGGACTTCTTGTCTGTTTCTCGTCCTGCTCGCTTTGCTCCTAGTATTGTTGATATACCTGAAACAAGCAAAAAGCTGGCACTGACACGTGGCGCAAGTGCAGCAAGTGGAATTAGTGGTTGGATTGCTACTGAAGGTATGGGTAAAGAGCAGACTGAGGAACATGATGAAGCTGCAATGGTGGATGAGGGGAAGTCAATGTCAAATATTGGAGTGGATCTAAATCTTACAATGGGTGGTGGATTATCGTCTGCACAGGTGCACACTAATGTGATGTCCGATCAACCCCAAGATATAACTATAGGAAGAGACCTTATAATTGGTCAACCTTCCAGCAGTGAGGTTGGTGATCGTGCAGCATCATATGAATCACGTGGTCCCAGTACTCGCAAAAGGAACTTGGAAGAAGGTGGAAGTACTGTTGACAGGCCCCATTTATTGATACGGCAGGCAGATAGCGTTGAGGGGACTGTCATTGACCGTGATGGTGATGAGGTAAATGATGGTGAACAGTACTCTGCAGGCCCTTCTAAGCGTAGCCGGGAAGCTTATGCATTTGAAACTTATCAGTCATCTTATAGAAGAGATTCTTCTGCTGCGGGTCCTAGCCGGTCTCTGGTTTTCGATATTAATAGAGATGCTAACAGGGAAGATTTTTTCAATCAAAGAGATGATCAGTCTTTTGGCATCCCATCAGCAAGAGATTCAGCACGTGCATCATCTGTTATTGCAATGGACACAATTGGTCATAGCGCAGACGATGATTCTATGGAAAGTGTGGAAAATCGTCCCGGGGATATGGATGACATCCAGTTCCCCATGGCATTCAGGAACCCAGATCTCAATGAAACATCGGAACTGAACTACAGTAATCAGGCACAACAGAGTGTATGTTTACCAGCTGTAAGAGTAGCTGGTGATGTAGGTGTTAGCAGCACCAATGAAGAGGAGGTTTTGAATACTGATACTACAACTGCTCGTGGAAGAGATGGACCTAGCTTTGGAATGAGTGGTGGAAGTGTTGGTATGGGCGCTAGTCACGAAGCTGAAATCCACGGTGCTGATCTCTCTGTCCACAGAGCAGATAGTGTTGTTGGTGACATGGAACCAGTTGCTGAAGTGACTGAGAATCAGGGACAAACTGGCGAGTTTGTTCCAGATCCTGGACTAATGGGTGATTACGTCCCTCAGGAAATGGACCGAGAGTATCCTCATGGAGATAGTCAAGATCTGATGTCAGGCTCTGTAGCAAGGGCAGACAGTGGCTCAAAAATTGTTGGTTCTGGGAAGGTTGAATCTGTTGAAAGTGGTGAAAAGACTAGCGATATGCATGTGTTGCCTCATGAAAACAGTAATCATCCGTCTCATTCTTGCAACGCAATCTTGTGCTCTGGCTATGAAGCTTCCAAAGAAGAAGTAACACAGGCTGGCAAGGCATCACCTACTGATGACTCTAGATACCCCGGGGCAGATGACATGGTTGCAAATGGTAAAGGTATACTTGTTTCCTATTTCCTTCGTCTACAATTTGGTTAATATTTTCCCTAAATATCTTAATGTCACCATATTTCTTACTCCCCAGGGCCTCCCAATGGGGAAAGCAACTATGAAGAAGCTGTGGAATTTGATCCAATTAAACATCACAATTATTTCTGTCCTTGGGTTAATGGGAACGTAGCTGCAGCAGGCTCCAGTAGCAACAGTGGTTCTGGTTCTGGTGTTAGTGCTATAGCTCTATGTGGTTGGCAGCTAACTTTAGATGCTTTGGATTCCTTCCAGTCACTTGGACAAGCTCCAGTCCAAACTGTTGAGTCCGAGTCAGCAGCATCTCTTTGCAAGGTTTGTCAAGCATCTCCATTCATCAAGTTCAATTGTTTTTGGCTCATATTTGTATTTTACTTTAATTTCTGGCATACGAAGAGAGTAAGAGGCATATAGAAGCTTTATGATAAGACAACATTAAACTGCCTGTAGGACACTGACTTGATAACTATCAAAAATAGAAGCTCGTATATAATAGTCAACCAACCATATGACTTGGTGGACCTCCAACTTTTATAATGAATGTGGCATGCGATTCTCTTCCCATCTTGAGACATTGTTTTAGTAGATAAGATGTTCTTGGGAATATGTTTGAACTTCAGCCACCAACAGTTCTGTATATATCTGGATGTGCTGATAAATTTTGCATCTTTCTGATATATCTAAAGTTGGATTCATGGTACTTTGTTTTAGGATGATCAGGTGACTCCTGGTCGGAAGTTCTTGGCACTCAACTCCTTTAACAAAAGCCATGGGCAAAACTGAAATCATATGCATCCTTCTGCGATTGACCAACTGGTAATTCTTTTCCCTGTTTATCAATGTATTCAAGTTTTTATTACTTTAAATTGGTCATGAGAGTTGTCCTCCAAAAAAAAATGTGCCTATTTTTCATATCAATAGAGTCATAATAATCATGAAATTTTCAAATGTGTATATTGTAAGTTGTAAACTGTCCTAACATTAAGTGTGTATATTTTCAAGTTATAAACTTCATCTAATTTTATTATAATTTAGAACGCATTACCTTTTTCTATTAAGGTCCAAAACCTAATCCATCTCACTAGTTTTTTCTGCTTGAAAATTTAGTGAAGATATATCTATATAGTTCAAATGTAGTGGATAAGGTAATGAAATAGTTATGCTGGGGCGATTTATTAAAACCAACACATCTGCTCAAGTTCAAAGACCAAGTCAAAACATCATGTATGTAGTTCTAAGTACAAGCTTATAGGTGGTACCCTGAACATCATAATGGATTTACCTGACTAACAACGACATCTATGTTGACTTGAGACTTGAGAGTATCATTCAGAACTTATGTATTACCTTTCACCTTTGGCACAAACAGATGCTCAGTTGTGGTAACCGTCTGGTGTTATGACGATAACTTGGATAAACTTGCGCACTATGCAATATGATGTTAATTGCTTACCTTACGTGTACAACTTCATTAAATTAATACTGTAGTTGAAAATGAACTTTCTTTCAAGTGTGTGCACATTTGACCTTTTGCCTACCTGAAAGTCATTTCGTATGTGCTCTGTTGTGTTTGCAGTACTGGTGGTGGATCAGGCTCCCCTTGACATCTCAAGTTCAGTGTTGTGCTTTCAGGCTTTGCAAGAGAGGGGGGTTTATTTGCTTTCTGGACAGTGGGCACTAAATTATAGATCTAGTATTGAGATGAAGAGTAGCTAAAATATGCATGATATAGACATACATCTTCTCTTTTGTGGGAGTAGTCATAATAATATGTTGCAATCAACAAGATAAGATTGTGTGGAGCTGTTGGTCAGATTTAAATTTTTTATGGACACAAGTGCTAAACTATATACCATATTTTACTTTACAAGTCATAAACTGCATCCTCATATATGGTTGTAATTATTCAAACGAACAAACAAATAGTGTCTTGGTTACAGGGATTTAAGGATGAAAACATTGGTCTTGTTTTTTTGCTAATTAAGATCAATTTTATATATTTTTCAAAATATACACCATAGTGTGTTGTTTTAGTGTAACCTAGCTGTGTAACTTGAAGTAAATTGGAATTTAATTGAATTATCATGTTTGGTTGGTTGGTTTTTAATTTTTACAATGGTATTTTTAGTTTCAAGGGAGTATATAAAGTAAGATCAAAATATGGGAATTTAGTTACTTTGTTAATTGATGGTTTTTTTAAGTTACATAATAGTTATATTAAAAATTAAATTTGTAATTATTGGTTATATAGTGGTGAATTATATATATTTGTATTTGATTTATAGAGTGTAATTTAGTTCAATAGAAATTGAAAGTACCTATGTTACAAAATCGTTAAAACAAACGAGGTATAACTCTTACATTTTATTAATCTGATTTGCCATAAACAAACTAAGGTTTCGCAGTAGTAACAAAGCTGCCTATGTGATGTAGCCTCAGCTTCATCTTATTCGTGGGGAATAGGAATGCTTAAGAAGTTGGTGTAGCAAGTGAACTGCAATCATACATGGACATGGGGTTTTGAATGCCAACGTTGTAACCAATCAAAACTTTCAAATTGCTTATAATCTTTTAATGGACAAGAGAACACGCTCAAGCCGGGTGATGTTATACAGTGCCGTGAGTGTGGTTATCGTATCTTGTACACGAAGCGTACTCGCAGAAGTAATTATTTATAATCCCCCCACTCGCCCCTTTTATCGAATTCGGTTGTCTTGTTGAAATTTATAACGGGACTTGGGTTAATTGAATTATGTTATAATGTTGGGGTTTTGCCTAGTTATCGTTAAAAGGCCATCATGATATTTACGTGGTGCACGAGTGAGAACACGATTAAATTAGGCACTATCTTTTCTTTGTAATACTTGTTGTGTTATTGAACTCTAAAGCCAACTATATATTGTTGTCTTTGGATCCATCGGCTTGACCATTTGTCATGTTTGATGTTATTATTATTATTATTATTATTACTTATATTGATGCTCGAGTTGGTGAATTTGTTAGGGTTTAGGGAATCTAAATATGGTAGACATAGTTGCTGCAACAATAAATGTCATAGTTTCGTTTTGATAATGGATTATCCCAAAAATTCTCATGTCATGTTTTTTAACTCCAATCTACTTTAACTTTCTTTTATATTTGGAGATCTGGAGAATTTCACACATCATCTTACATTGTTTGATGGAGTTTGCATATTCTATCCAGTATATTTGGGACATGTGTTGTGTGTTATGGGAGTGTTTTTTGTTAAATTTATGGGTCGTTTTGGTGCTTTATGTTTTCTCTTCACCGAGCTATTTTTTTCTAATGAGAGTTCAAAATTTTCTTTTGCTAATTGGTTCATTCCATGTAATGATGTAGAAATGTCAATCATAATTCATAAGGGACCCTGTTTGATCCTTTGCTATAGTGTTTGTTGTTTGGGTTAAATAGGAGTGGTAGACCTGTAACAATAGTTTGTTTGTGACCTCTGATATGTTTATTGTTGTTTTATTGATGTCACAACACTTGAACTGTTTACTTGTGAAACATTTGAATTACATTATTTGGATTACAATTATATTTCTGATATCTCACTCTGGTTTCTTTCAAAGAAGAGCTCCATTTGAAAATAATATTAAACCGTATATCGTTTAATAGTTTTTTTTATATGAGACGGGGGCTGTCAGGCTGTTGGGCATATTTCATTGATACTTGGCCCCTAATTTTCTACTGCGCTTGTCCTAAATATTCATTATTCTACTTTGCTGATCATTCATTGAAAATTAGTTAACCTTCGATGAGTTTGACCATGTGACGCTTGATTTATTTTGCTGTTATTTACTGCAGTTGTCCAGTATGAAGCTCGCTAAAGATTGGTTACAGAAGTGCCTGATGCTACAAATGAGAAGGGGTGAAACAGCAATCTCCTATGTCTTCCGTCTCCTCGAGACAGTTTATTCTATATCGTAAAAACTAGCATTTTGTGGATGTTTGACTTGAGTGAACATGATAATGTCTGCTGTGTGTTAATCGCTGCTGTGATGACTTTGGTTGTGTTTGCATTTGAAGAGAGGATAATTTTATTATGAAGTTTGAAAGATTACCATGTTACCTTGAACTTATGGCCCATGTTATGAGAAAGATGGGCATGCCTAGCTTATTTGGTCTAAAATGTGTCTGTTTGCCTATAGTTGAGGCTTGCAGCTTTTAAATTTAGGTTACAAAGTACTTGTCTGTAAAATAAGTAAGAAAGTTATTTAAACTTAAAAGATTAACTTAAAGTCAGAAGTTGGTAGATGGATTATTTTGATTAACTTTGTTTTTATTTGATAAAAAGTAATAAAATTTTAAAATCGAACATAGAATTGCAGCATAAAATTTTATATACTATATTTATCTTATATGTGTTTTTATCATAACCATGTCTATATGTAATTATGTTGTGTTTAATTCTATTTTTTAATTTCATATTAAAATATATTTTATGGATAAAGAAGGTTTGGTTGTTAAATTAAGAATTTAAATAAAATTTATATTAAATCCTGTTGTTTTATTTCTAATTTTATATAAAGATGTTATTTATGGAAATTTTGGTATGGTTTTACGCGCTTTTGGCCATGGCCATGTCCACTTTCAGTGCCAAAGTTCATACAAGGCTTAAAATTAATTATGAAGAAAGAACAATTTTTGTTTATGCTAAATAAAGAAAGAACAATTTGTTCATAAATATCAAAATTCATTCATAGTTTAATAACAAAGAATGCAGAACTTATTTTAGCAACAACAACATTTATGTTTTTCATGTGTCTATATAGTTGTGAAATGTGTTTGCAGTGTTAGGTGTGAAAGACAGCAGACATGTCAATTCCTTTGTTAGTGTAACCAACGGGGGCATTGTATCTGCTGAAGAGTCTGTAGGAGGAAATGAGCGAAAGCACTGCATAACAAACAACTACAGCAAGTGATATTGCCAGGGATGCAGTGGCTTTGTGACAGAATTTCCCCAGTGACACGCAAGCTTCACTCCAGGTGATGGCTGCATCTCCGTTATATGCAAGGTAAACAATTTCTGCTGACACTGCCCATGCTACCAATATTATGTACGTGCAGACCTACAAGAAACATGGTTTGGTACTGAATTCTGTTAGAATGAAAAAAAACCTCGAAGGATGTCCAATAATTAGATAGTTAAACTGTGTTTTGCAAATAAACTATAAGCTTTTTGTTTTGAGTTTTTTTGCTTTCAATTCAACCTGGTCGAGGAGGAAGAAAGTCCAGGCTTGGAACATGGTTGAGGGACGTGGAAGGGCCGAGACAAGAGCAGAGAGAAGGGAGTAACCAGCACATATACCACTGGCATGTACCAAATACCTGTACCACACAAAGTTACCCCATCATCTGCAAAACAATCTTTTCCATAATAATATAATTTTTTGAGATTAAATCTTTCATATTATTCTTTGTTAGGTACCCTAACTAGAATTATCTATGGGATACCTGTAATGAATATGCTTAAACAACTTCCCAATTGAGCATGGAAACTAAGAATGACCCCTGAATGACTAAACCTAAACATCAAATGCAAATACTAGAAAAACTTTATATACATATGCAATATCCATTATTATTTGCATGAACTTCAAATTAATAAACCTGAAAGCTCCAATGTCGGAATAGGAGAGTAAACCAAAGTCGTCGCTTGACTGGGAGTCAGTAAGCATGAGGACAAGTGAAACAATGCATAAACTCATTGGAAGCAGACGTAGCATGCTCTCTGCTGTCCGCATGCTATTGCTTCCATATTCTTCCTCTCCATTCTTATCTCCTCTTGCTGCTGCTACTGATGGTGATGATTCCATTCTCCTTGGACAATTTTTTTACTAGACCTCCCCTGGTTCTCTGTTTGTCTTAAATAATGGTGTACACAGTCAAGTTCGTTCCCTTGATAGATGCATATAGTGGTGATATATATACAAGATAGTAGTGAAAAGAATGAGGAGGTCAAGCTTTTATTAAAGGCTAATTATGGTGTAGTATTCGTTATCACCATTAAAGGAGCTCAGGGTAAGGTTGGTTGAGGAGCATTCCGTGCATTGCAGAGCCACACTTCCCCATACACATTTCACATTTGCATGGTGACTCCCTCTCTCTTCATAAATGTAAACGTTAGTTGCAAGCAAATTTGTTTTTTTAAACAGGATCGCATCACATACATGTAAATCTACTGTTCTTGATCCTGATATTGTTCATAAGGCTTCAATCATTTAAAAGCTTTGTTTTTCCTACAGAAATTATAGTGTTAGAACCTTAAATTTTACCCCCGAGAATCTACAATTGAAATTGAGGTGACTTGTCAAACAATGGAACAATTTATAGCAATAGTTTCAGTATCCATTCTTGGAAATGATGCAGGCTCATATTTTTCCTTTGAGTTATTAGGACAAGTTGAAAGATAGTGATATATATTACTTGTCCCGTTTATGTTACATGCATCTTCTAGTATGTTATGGGCAGGAGTGAATGAGTGATAAACACTGTCAGAACTTTGAGAACTGCCTTTCAATTCCTAGACCTGTTTTCTCCAACAAAATCATCTCTTTGATGAATGAAGAAGTGAATTAGGAAAAAATGGCCAATATGCCAATAATAAGTGAAAAGTCTGGACCAAAACACAAAATTCAGAAGAATGGTCCAAAATTCTACCTCAAGGGGGTTCTACACGCAACTATAATTGGAAATAAGCATGCCATGGACGTCTACTATGCCATACAGATCACGCGCTGCACAGATCCTGCATTATAATATTTTTGTCCGAACACCAGAACTAGCATCTCTTCTCTGATGGTGATAAACTGATAATATCTTAAAGAACACAAAATGTGACCTTCAAATCTTCAATATAAACCACCCGTGCAAAATTTAATCTAGCCTTCGTAATGTTTACTACTGCATAGCCTTGACAAGTCCCGCATTATAATATTTCCGTGTTACTGTTCTGATTTTCTGTAACTTCTTTCTATCGGTTAGCACTTTGGACAAACAAAGAATAAAGTGGGAGAATATCATAAACTAGATCCATTGTTTTTTTTGGTTGCAAAATTACATCATTCACTAATTAGTACAAGATTATGATCAAAGCCTGACACAGCTTGCAGAACATTCATGTCTTCTAGATTATCGAGCAACACAGGTTCAACTTCATCGGCTGAGCTGCCTAACCCAAGCCTCCCATTTCTACCGCAACCCCAAACCCAGACCTCTCCCTTGGATGTAAGAGCAATGGAATGCACCCGACCTCCTGAGACTGAAACTGGAGTTTCTTCCGCCAAAGCTTCAATAATTTTTGGGAGATTCTCTGGCCCTTCCCTTCCAAGCTGAGAACTTCCATTCCATCCCCAAGATGCAATATTTGTGGCATCATCTGCTTTCTCTCTTGATAAATTCTTGCATATTGCCAAAGAGTGTCCAAGGCCAGTTGCTACTGAAATAGGATGAAAGTTTATGTCAACTGGAAACAAACCCAAATCTTGTGCACACCTCCCCAACTGGCCATAAATATTGCTTCCACTACTCAATAGTGTGCCATCACCTGAATTAAAACAAAAACTTACATGAATAATTGTTCATCCACGTTAATTTAGAGATACAGAAAAAAGGATGAATATGCAATTTAACTTACTGCAAAGAATTAGAGAATGGTCCAGCCCACATGCCACATCTGTAACTGTGATACCACGTAGCTCCTCTATCAAACAGGGTTCCCATATAATGGGCATATCTTTCTCCTTCTCCATTGCTTCTAAGACCAAATTCTCAGCAGTTTCCAGAGTTGAATTTTTGGTTTCTTCTGTAAGCTTCAACACACCAGCTCTTGATTCCAGGGGAGAGTCCTCAGTATCTCCAATCCTTCCCAATCTACCATCCGCTGAATAGCCCCACCCGAACAATTTTCCATCCTTAGTCAATGCAAGAGCATGTCCCCAACCAAGTGAGACCTGCATGAAATGTAAAACATAAGAAACTTAAAGCCCGACAGGAAATTGACTAAAAAAACATGAACAATAAAACCATCCAACTCCATTCATCTTGGACAGCTACAGGTCAAATCTACCTTAAAAATGATAGGAGACCACCTTAGCTATCTCTTCTCCAGCAAGTACTTCAACTCTGGAAGGTACAATAGCCTCCGTGATTCCTTTTCCAAGACCTAATTGCCCACGCTTGGATTTTCCCCAAACCCACAATGATCCATCTACTCCTATGGCCGCAGATATGACTCCTGACGCGAATGCATTTTGTACAGCTACTTGATCCAGTCCTTCTACTCGTTTGGGTTCATACCATGTTTCCCTGCCACAAATTTGATTAAAACATTTTCAGAATGATAGCAAAGTACCATTCCAGAAATGTGAACCTTAAAAATAAGTAAAATCATATATTTCTGCTATAACGCTCACAGCGATGCTTTTAATACAAAGATATGCATATAGTTAGAAAACTTGGAGTACTTATTTGTAATAAGTACTAGACACAGACCCAAAAACTCGCCACAAACTTGACAAATTAGGGTCTAAGGTTTTAGGCACGGAAGGTTCGATCAACATAGGTTTAGGCACGACATGTTAAAATATCTATTCAAATAGGTCGTTAAGGTCGATGATTATAACCCCTTTTATTCTCGTATTTCAGGTTGACTTATTTTTATAACACACTTAAGTAACCAAACACAACCAACAAATGACCTATTTTTCAAATGACCTGTTTTCGTGTTAAGTTATCAGTTCTCCTAAAACCTCAAGGTGTTAGGAGACTGGTTTCCCAAGATCTTATATTATTCTAACATTTCCCATATTATTCTACCATTCCCCCTCCCTCGAAAGCCCACCTGAGACCCCCCCCCCCCCCCGCCGCCGCCGATTAGAGCTCTGATACCATGTTAAGTTACCAGTTCTCCTAGAACCTCGAGATGTTAGGAGACTGACTTACCAGAATCTTATATTATTCTAACATTTTGCCATCCCATCATATTCGTCACTTCTCTGTATGGTAAGTTGGAAGCGACTCAAGTTCTAGTTACTAATGCCCTTAACCAGACACCACCATTGGGATAGTGATAAATGGTAACACAAATTCAGCATAATACAAATATAATACTCTACGTGTGAAAATATCTAATACGCCAGACCCCATGATTAACTCATATTTTATGCAGAATCTGAAAAATGATATCAAACATGCTAGAGTAACCAGTATATAACCAGGAATGAGTTGTTAATTTAAAATTCAGATTCCTTGAAGCTTATATACACAAATTTATCATTTTGATCGAATTCCAATACTAAATAGTACTAACAACATGTCAAGATTGGTCATTTATAAACACGAACACGACCCATGACCCGAAACTAAATAAATATATAAATCAAGCAGAAATGGAACAAACCTAGGAGAGTTGATACCACGACCGAGCTGGGCTTCATTGTTTCTACCCCAAGCCCAAAGGTGACCCTCACAAGTAACGGCGAGAGAGTGGTAATGACCGGCGGCAACGGCGGAGACATCAGAGGGAAGTCCAGGTACAGGAGTGGGCTCATAAGAATCAGAGCCCATTACAGAAACAGCAGTGGGCAAGCCCAAAGCACCACTGCTTCCATCTCCAAAGGTGAGTACAGTGGTGCTACTTTTCCATCTTTTTGGGTTGTGGACAAGCCCAATCATCACACTGCTTAAACCCTTGTCTCCCTTTCTAACAAATCTTATCATCGCTGCTGTGTCTAATCTTTTACTCTTTTAGCCACGAAGCTATTATCGAATTAATGATTGTAAACAGATTTCGATTTTAACCTATTAATCCCCGATTTTGATATTTATAATTCAATTACTTATCGCATATGTTTACGTTTACCATTCTACTGTACAAAAGCGGTATTCGATTTTTTAAATTTTTATATGTATATTTTTATATTATATTTTAATATTAATATTGAAATTAGTATTTATAATATTAATAATGATTTTCTATGATTATTATATATATAAATAATTTTAAAAAATTATATTTTATAGTTAATATAATTATAAAAATTAAAAATAATATTAAATATATGCCATTAATGTCCCTAAAGGTATCTCGATCATCCTGACACGCCTAACAATTTTCAGAACCTTGATTTGTAGTTGCTATGTTGAAATAGTAAAATCAAGAATATCAAAAATGAAAAACAAAAATAAATATAAAAACAAAACACATTAAAATTTAATTCTTATTAATCTCAAATTCAATGTTAAGAAATGAAAACACAAATAACAGCTGTGTTAACTTTAATTAAACCATACTTCAAAGTCGGCGAATTTGAAATAAATAAATATTCTACTACTAGCCGTTGAGACCAACAAACGCTCTCTCTCTCTCTCTCTCTCAATCACCCTCCTCTTCTCATTGTCTCCCCCTAAAACCCACTACAAATCTCCGGCCCTATACATACATACTTACATACTTACAGTTCATCTCAACAAGCTGCAAAATGTTCACAGAAGGGTTAGATGAAAGCGCTCTTAGCTGGGTCAAACAGGTATATACTACTACTACAACACAGACACAGACACACACACACACACACAACAGGTTAAAAGAAAAAGAAAGCCCAATTACATTTTTTAACTTGGGTTTTTTTATTAACAGCAATCAGGTGTTAAAGAAAGCGAGGTTAGATCACCATTGTCCGAGAAGATTAATCATGATTTTGATCTTCCTAAATCTCCATTAGCCTTTAATTCAACTACTTTTAAGTCAACCCATGTTCTTCCTCCGCTTAAATTTCATTCGGGTCTTTTGGGTAGTCAAGTTAAGCTTAATCTTGAGAGTAGTGATGAGGATGAGTATGATTATGAGGAGGAGAATGATGGTGAAAGTGTGGCGTCTGTTGCGGATGAGAATTATTCGGAGGATGATGATTTTGGAGGGGCGGATGTGGAGCGTTACGAGGAAGGATTTTATGGATTGAAAGGAAGTATGAAGGGGGTTAAGGTTAATAATGGTTTGAATTTGAATAGAGGGTTGTTACAGGACAATTTGAGGATACAGGTTCCGGATAATCGCAAGGGTTTTAGAGAAGGGCCTCAGAGTGAAACTTCTGGCAGAAGCTATAGGCTTCGCGATAGTGTTCAGTTTCATAGTGCTTATGTAAGAATTCTGAATTTTAATGAGTTGTGGTTTTAACATTTTTTTATTTTTATAGTATTTGTGGGGAAAGTAGGGCTAATGGATTTGTTGTTGGTATGATACTTGCAGGGGACACCAGTTGGTGGAGCTGATTTGGGGACTCCAAGTGCACCTCCTTTTATGGATATTGGGCGAGATGGACATAGCTCTGAAATAGAAAGTGAAGCAGTCCATGAGATGCACACTGCAGAGGAATCAACTGAAGGCCATGCATTTAATTTGGATATAAAAGAACAAGATTCAATATGTCATCATGGTGAAAGGTACAAAAAAATTTCTATTGATATTTTCTTATAAAATGTGTGCTTCTCTTGTTCTTTCATGTAAATTTCAGAATACATTTGTTGCGTGTTATCAACAGTGAATATATTATTGTCCGTAGTAATAATAAGTATCAATATTATAATGCAGTGAGAACAGTGGCGTGCTTAAAGACACAGCAGCACCAGTTTCATCTTGCCAAACGGATTCAATAAATCAATCAGTCTATTACAGCACAAGGTTTTACTCATCCCGCCCTTGTTTGTTCTTACCCTTGCAACGAGTATATACCTTCTTTAAAGTGTAAAGTTCATTATTTGTATCGTCCTCAATCGGTGACATTGTGATTGCCAGTAGTATAATGAACTTGACGTAGAACTTCATACACAGGAAGTAAAGGGCTGTCCCTGCTGAGCAAGTTGTGTTCTTAGTCTATGCAATATTATTTTTAAATCTTTGATGATATAGATATATCACCCAAAGAAAACTTTAGATTCTCTATCTTTAAAGCTTTTCACATGTTATAGGCACATTATGTCTCATGTCAATATAGAGAAGGTCCTCATTTTTTAATGCGTGCATCTGCTCTTTCAATTTTATTTATGAGTTTCCTATTAAATGTCTCTCCTCTTACAGTGGTCAGAATGCATGGCAGTCCCTGGTTGCCTATGATGCTTGTTTTCGCTTATGCCTAAATGCATGGACCAGAGGTTGCATGGAGGCACCTATATTTCTGCGTGATGAATGCTTGCTGCTCCGCAATGCTTTCGGGTATATTAGATAAATCAATATGTTTTTGTGGCTATGCATCTTATATTATATCTTCAACGACTCTATTAGTGTTGCTCTTACACCATTTCATTATCTATGTTATTTATTTGTGCAATAGATTACACACCTTGTTGTTGCAACCTCGAGGTGCACAGTCAACAAAAAAAGATAGTGTCAATACTGCAGAAATGGCATGCCCCTCAAAAGTAAAGAAAACAATTGGGAAGATTAGAGTTGAAGGTATGGCTTATTAGTGATTGCAATTCTCACAGTGCTAATGTCGTGAGATAAGATTGTGCAAAATTGATTATGAGTCCCTGATTTGAAGCATCATATTAATTTTGTCATACCATTACGGTTGTAGTTTTATCATAAACGAGAACCTACTCTTTGTAATGAGTAGATAAAGTCCTCAAAACAACTATGTTTGCTTCAATAGTTCTAAGCATGGTCTTTGTGCATTCAAAATGAATAGATGATAGCCTAAGAACAACTCTGCCTGTTCAAATAGTTCTATGACATTGAAGTCATAAATGTTTACTCGACAATCTTTGTTCAATTTTTTTTATATAGTTTAGTTTAAAAATTCTTCTAGACTGGATTATATCATCGAACTCACACTGATACTGGTGTTAACTTGATAGAAAACTGCATCTACACCAAGTTATATGAACCATCAGGATATGAAACTCAATTTGCTTCTTATGCTTTTAGAATTATGGTTTTACTTCTTCTGCACATATCTCTGTATAACTATGCTATAACTAGATCTGAGCACCGGTACTTCTTAGATATGTTGCATTAGTATTAATAACATCTGATGCAATTTACTTATGTTTGAGTCGATAGGTTGGTGAAATCGAAAAATCCAGTTATTTTGTAAATTATTGCAATCAGATATTTAATTAAATGGCTCATTTACTTTCTTGACTCTGGCAGTGAGGAAGCTAAGAATAATACCAAGGCGAAAACTCAAGAGCACCAACTCTTTACGAGGTGCAATGTATATGAAAGTGGGAGCGGAGTATGTCCGACATGTTTCATCACTTGTGAAAAACAGCATCACTTCTCTAAGACAGGCCTCGTCTAATCTGACATCTGAAGGTTCATGTTTCTTTAGGCTGCAAGTTTTTGGCATTGAAAGAATTATCTATGATACATAAACGACAAACCGTACAACTAAGGCATGGGATAAAAAATGGAAATCATTTAGGGTTAAACAACCAAATGAGATTAAAATTAGACGCAGAGCTTAATTTTACATTCGAGTTTTTTCCTCGACATTTCACAAGAATTTTTTCATGTTCAAGGTTTTTTAAGCAGTTATCCCTATTCCCTACACTGCAAGGAATTTATTTAACTAACATTGTTTTCGGACTGCATGCACTGAATATTGGATTACTCTTTCTGTGAGTACCTTGTTTCTGAAATAATTTAGCATGGGGGTTGTCATGTGCAGAGCTATTGAGGTGCTCTTTTCATCTGAAAAGCTCTTTGGAAGATGGAAAGCATGATTCTGTGCAAGACATTACCTTGAGGCCTGGAACTGGCGATTACCACGAATTGTAAGTTGCTAATTTATCTCTTTAAATGCTCCAGAGGACTTATGATAGCAGAATAATTTGTAATATTAGTAGAAAAGGCCGACTTCATGAAGTCTCTTGTAAATATATATACTTGAATATGTACAGACTCAAGTTGGTGTATTTCTACTATATACCCTGCAAATATGTATATTCTGGTTTCAATAGATGGTTGCTAGTCTCTGCACAATTTTTTTAAATAGTAGTCACATGGTTGGCAATTATAGATCCCTTATAAAAATGCACACAACATGCTTGTCATTTCAGCTTTCCAGAAAGCCAAGGAGATGCACTTATACTCGAAGTACAAGACTTAAAAAAAACTGTCCAGGGGCGAGCTACAATACCAGTTTTATCTCTAGTTGAAAATCCTGTATGTAACATTTATTTTATATTACAATTTATGTGTTCCATTCATATGTATTCCATATGCTCGTAATTATAACCTAATGTCATATATCAAAATGATACAGAATGATAGAACGAAATGGTGGCCTTTATATCACGATGATCATGAGTGTGTTGGGAAGATTCAGCTGGCTGTATATGAAACTATTACATATGACGAGACTACCCACACGAAGGTAATCTCGTGTAAGTGTAACAGTGATAGAAGAAAAGACCACGTAGTGTATCTCTCGTAAAGCTTGATTTCTGGTATGCATGTCAGAATTGCATTTATGTACCTGTAAATGGATAGTCCTTACATGTGTATGTGTACCTTCATTATTTTAGTAGGCGTATCTTTATGGTTTTTTTGGACAATATATAGTTCATTTCTCATTTATTTTATATTTTTTTATTATGTTCTCAAATATTATTTTGGTTTGTAGTTACAAAGTTTGTGCTCTATGTTATTAATAATTAAATCAATCACTTGGTAAAAAAATCAAATGAATCATTTCCAAAATTAAAAGAGTTTAAATATTTAAAGCCAGGAATTATTACAAATATCAACTTTACATCAAGTACCAGGTGCATGCATATATTATTTAACTATCAGACGCATTCATGATTATACTCAAGGTCCTTGCATGAAGTGAGTGTGCAAGCTTAGCAATATGCATACCCTTTCTAAGTGTTGTATATTGTGTTTGTAATTACTTATTTTGTTATGCTCCAACTATGACAGAATGGACCCATAGTGGAAACCCTTGCATATGATATATTGCTGGAGTCTGCCATGCGTGCACGAAATTTTCATGCACAAAATTTATGGATAGACGGACCATGGAAATGGCTCCTGTCTGAATTTGCAGATTATTATGGAGTTTCGGATTCATACACTAAGCTCAGGTAGAACACAAGTCCTTTTTTAATTATAAATAGTGATATCATCTTTCCTTGCAAGTACAGAAGTAAATTTTCCTTTCTTTTTTTGAATTGTACAGATATCTTTCACATGTTATGAATGTTGCTACTCCAACAAAAGACTGCTTGGAACTGATATATCAATTGCTTGTACCTGTTATAAAGACAAGGGGCGAGAAAAGATTAACTAGGCAAGAGGTATGTCTAAAACACCCACGTCCCACGTCACCCCTGAAGTGAATCTGTTCTTCCTGTCAATATCCCGCTACAAAAATTTTGTAACATCCTAAATTATGTACCTTAAAAGTCCGAGTTCTTGCCATGTGGTAAAATTCATAGTTTTTTTTTCTTGTACGTGTTCAAGTATTAGCTTCGATGCAGGGGTAAGGAATTGCAGAAAAAAGTTATATTAAACGAAAACATAAGATATAAAAACTGACAAAGTTCACTAGAATACATTTGTACTCGCTTCACTGAAAAGTGGACAGTATGCAGAACCGTAGACATGAAAGGTTAACTTAAGAGCATTTATTTAAAAGTAAGGAGTAATCTGCTTCTATTGATCTACTCCGGTGTAAGTTTTTTGTTACTGTCAATGCTTACACCATATATGTGTTGATGTATCACAGAAAAGTATATTGTTGGATTGTGAAACTCAAGTTGAGAGTCTTTTGGCAAACATTTTTGAAAACTACAAGTCGTTGGATGAAAACTCTCCAACAGGACTGTCAGATCTTTTGGGCCCGTTGCCAGAGGCTGCTGCACCAGCTCTAGCTCCTGCCGTGCAAGTATATACAATCATTCATGATATACTTGCTCAAGATGCACAAATGGTGTTAAGAAACTATATTAAGGTAATTGATTGTGTACTATATTTTATATCAACCCTGGCTAATTCTGAATGTCAGAGTTTTACCTAAAGTTTGCATAACGTAACAGGCAGCAGCAGCAAAGAGGTGCAAGAAGCACATGGTTGAGACAGATGAATTTGTGTCAAGCAACTCAGATGGTTTTCTTATGGATCCAATTACAATTTCAACAGCATATCTGAAGATGAAAAAGCTTTGCATAGACTTGAGCGATGAAATAAAGGCAGATATTAAGATTCACGATGAGCATATACTACCAAGGTACACTTACAGTTGTATCATCTGACACAAGATTTTGCAGATTACGTTGCTTGTTTTGCTATGACAAACTGAGTGGTGCTCCATATATCTTATATATGATTGATAATCATAAACTGATTAATAATCTTATATTCATGGCTTAATATTTAAAAATAGCTTTCTGACCCCACATTTTTTTTCTTCTTTAGTTCAATTGACCTTTCAAGCATCACTGCTACTGTTTATAGCACTGAGTTGCTTAAAAGGCTTACAGTTTTCCTTGCTTCATGGCCTCCCTCTAGTCCAAAGGCCCATGTAAATGAACTTCTGATAGCAACTGCTGATTTCGAAAGAAACCTTGACTTGTGGAATATCAGGTGTGTTAACAAAACATCATCTATTTTCTTTGTTAACTTGCATATCTTGATAGCGCTCTCAGACACACAAGTAAAACCAAAAAGTTGCCTGCTCATAATTTGATATCGAACCCCTATCATTTTTTATTGTTCTTTCTTTCTAAATAATTTCTTGAACTCTTTAGTCCAGTGCCAGGTGGTGTGAATTCGAGGGATTTATACCACAACTATATAATGGTGTGGGTACAAGATATGCAACTCAACTTACTTGATTATTGTAAGGCAGAAAAGGTAGGTCTTTTGAGCAATATATACAGTCAAGCCGAAGGTATCATTCTGGTACTAATATCCATAAAAGAAACTGTTGCAGGTGCAGTGGTCTGGTGTAATTTCAAACTATTCTACCTCATCATTTCCCGAGGAAATGTATGAAAGAATCAGAGAAATGTTGATCGAGTATGAAGTGGTGATCACTAGATGGCCTCAATACACTTTGGTGTTAGAGAATGTGAGTTAATATATATTTTTACCAAAGATGACTTGTTCTCAGACATGCAGAGCAATTTAAATCTGTATATGTTCAAGTGTAATGCATGCTTTGATATATACTCATGTGTATGTGCAATTAGATCTAATTATTTCATCCTTCCATGTTAATTGTACAAGGCGGTTGCAAATGTAGAAAGAGCGATCATAAAAGCATTGGAAAAGCTATACAGTGATATATTGACTCCGCTAAAAGACAGCATTCCCAAGAGGCTTGGTATTCAAGTTCAGAAACTGACAAGAAGACAATCAACAACAGTTTATTCGCCTCCCAGTCAAGTGAGCTTACTGAACTTAAAATCTCCGATCACATTTAAGAATATTACAACACATTTTATATAGAGGGAGAGTGTAAAAAGGGTACTTACAGTTCCGGCTAGTGGAAAATTCCTCATAAACGAAAATTATATTTATCATAAACCCCCTCCCTCCCCCCCCCTCTCCCTCCATATATATATATATATATGTATGTATATTGATTTTATTGATCTCATTATGTTGGCAGTTGGGAACTTTCCTTAACACAATCAAAAGAATCCTTGATGTTCTACATTGTAAAGTTGAGGAAAATTTGAAGATTTGGGCATCTTATTTGCCGGTTGGTGGAGACAAGAAGTCCAATTTTGGGGAACAGATAAATGAAATTACTGTTTTGCTACGGACCAAATACAAAAATTATACGCAGGCAATTGTAGTGAAGCTTGTTGCTAATGTAAGTTCTAACTTCAATTTGAACTATGTTTCCCAAGTTATCATGAGATGTGGAGAGTAGCATGTTGTACTAGCATGAGATAGTCTTCCTATGATATGTCTAATTCTCTAACTCGATGATCTCAAGGCATTAACAGAATTGGTGAATTGTCTGTATAAAAAGGCTGACAAATATATAGAAACACCATAATTGTCATTAATATGTTTGATTGATCTTTTCTTGCTGCAAGTGTTCTGTAGTTAGTCACAAGAAATAGAATTGCAGAACCTATTTAACAGGTATTCTGGAAGGGAATATACTTCGAATTATGATTATAAATAGTAAATTGTATAATGCTGTAGTTGTTCGGCAACAAGGTAGCAGGGATTTGATAATGCACTGGGTGCATCCTGTCTTATTCTAGTATACTCCATTACTAACAACTTGAATGCATTTTGATTCAGGTGCAGGCTAATCGGAGCACACGGCTTCAAAGGATTCTAGAAGAGACAAAGGAAGCAGATGGAGAGGCTGAAATACGAGAAAGGATGCATATGTTGATTTCGCAAGTTATCGACTCCATTTCTAACTTGCACGAGGTCTTTACCAGTCCAATATTCATTGTAACCTGTCGTGGCTTTTGGGACAGAATGGGACAGGTACAATATACTGTATATAATTTGTTAGCACTTACATCCTGGTAACTGTATATTTATAGCAAGTTCTGATGCCATTTCATTTCAACTGGAATAGATTGTACTTGGGTTTTTGGAGGTGCGTAAAGAAAACAGAGTGTGGTATAGAGGATCATATCATGCTCTAGGGGTAAGTACTTTGTTTAAATTATCACCAGTTTCTTCTGTCAAAATATGCCCAAATTATGTTCATATATTTTTTGTAGATTCTGGACGACACGTTTGCCTCACAGATGCAACGACTGCAAGGGAATGCATTGAAAGACAAAGATATGGAGACTCCTCGTTCAATATGTGAAGCGCGCTCCATTCTATGCAACTGATACATATTTCTAGGGAGTTATACTAGGTTGTTTTTCTTCAACCAAGTTATATATTGCTATTCCTTTTTGTAACTAGTCGCATATAAGAGCTGTTGTTAATAGTGTACTAAACTGGAATGTGTATAATAGTAATTCAAGAACACTAAAATAACAATATGCATACAGAATATGCATGTTGTGTTCAAAAAAACAATATGCATACAGAAATAACAATATGCTCTAAAATAATATTTTATTAGCACACGGCATTACGAATAAAAAATGTAATTTATAAGAATATTATGTATAGGAGAAATCAATAATATGATGATATTAACAGTAAAAAAAATGATGATATTAAAGAGAATTTTTAAAAATATAATAGCTTAGTTTTTTTTACTGATATATATATACTCGTACATAAATTGTATCAAAATATAAGAAGTTTCTTTTATTAAAAAACTTATTATTTAACCAAGGATATGAATGTCCTCGGAAATTTAGACAGCTACAAATACACCATAAATTACAAAGAATAAAATAATAAGTCAATATATCTAATATAAAATCATAATATATATATATATATATATATATATATATATATATATATATATATATGATAACACAAAATTGTTATTAACGATATATAATAACCATCGTATATAATCAAATCGTCGTAAAATTGGTCATGCCTCATAGAGAATATACTAAAATTGTTAAAAAAACATATTTGAAAGATTTAAAGACAGATTTGAATGATATGAAATAAATCTAAAAGATATAAATAAAAAAATTAAAATTTTAAAGTAAATACTTTTAGAAAATATAAATAAAAAAGATTATAATGTAAGAATAATTTTTTCAGAAGATTTTTGAAATTTTTGGAATTAGGGTTAAAGGTGAGGGAGAATGAGAGAAAGGGGAGAAAAATGATTTTTAGAATTAGGGTCCGAGGAGATGACCCAAGCCAATAGCTTAGTTTTAATAATATAACATGTAAAGTGATAATTACAAAATATATATTTTTTAATTTGATTTGAAAAAGGCAACCTTATAGTACATTATATATCTTGTCTTTCTTTCAAATTTAAAATATTATAATATAAAATTTATTTATTATTTTATCTCGACTTAAAAATTGATGTATAATGAAAGATGTAACTTACGTAAGATAAATTTAAAATATTTATGTATTTTTTTAAAAAAGATATTTATATGGTGGCAGAGTATAAATTTTAAAGTTCGCGGATGGATATTATAGCAACTAATAATATATTATAATCTTTAAATATATTTTTTTCATTTAAATTATAATATCAGTACGACTGATCTCCTACGAAGCATTGAATATATATTTTTAATATTTTATTTATATAATTTAAATTTATCTTTATTTTTATAATAATAATTTAAAATGTTACGTGTATAAATAATTTGTATACAAATATTTTATGAATTTTATTTATATTTTAAGAAAATAATGTTTATAATTCTTGTTTACAGATGTATCTTACTTAAAAGATTAATCTTTAAAACTTTAATGACCTAAATGTCAATAATTATTAAATTTTTAATATTTTAATTTTAATAATGTAATATAAATACATGTATTAGATTAGTTAGCAATCCAAATCGATTGTCAACTCTCTGTATATTTACAATTATTTGGTTGAAAAAAACACATGGTCAAAGTCCTGACTTCTCAAACATATATTTTGATAAAAGTAGAAATATATTATATATATATATATATATGGTCAAAAGCTATATATATATGTGTGTGTATATATATATAAGAATATAGTATATATTTTTTAGTAAAAGTAAAAATAAAATGAATAGTAAGGGTTGTTTGTTAAATCTGAATAGTATTTTCTGAATGATTAAAATATCTGGATGAATGATAATTTGAATTATGAACTTATAATATTGTTTGATAATAAAACACATAAAATTTTCTGAATGTCAAAATTTTAAATTGATTGCATTATTAATTTTATATAGAATTTATTTGATAAATATTAACAATATATTTCAAATAAATAAGATTATGAAATTAATATTTATTCTAAATGTTAATAATTTTGAAAGAAAATATTTAATAAATAATATTTTTTATTAAATAATTTTGATTTTTTTTAAAAGGACAACATTTACCTTTATAGTTTATACTATGTTAACTAATTTATAATGTTAGAAAAAGATTACATGATAATATGAATTATTACTTAGGCATAAATTATGCTATTTTAAAATTAGCTAAATATATAAATTATTGAATATTAAATAGATATAAAATTTACCTTACAATTTATTTACATTATAATACTTCCAGTCCATTATGTAAGTCACTTGATTTTTTACGTATTTTTAAGTATTTTGACTTTATAGTTAAAATTAACATTTTTCTAATTTTTTTGCTGAATAAAAATGTAAATATTAAATTTTGTTAGAAAATATTAATTTTAATTGTAATATCAAAGCAATTGAAAATAGGTGAAAAGAATCAAGTAATTGAAAATAAGTTTTTAAAAATTTGATTATATAACCATTTTAATTTTTTAATATAAATTTTCCTTAAAAATAGATTAATTTAATGAATAAAAGGCGTGTTAATACTATACTATATTTTTATGCCTATTGATACTAAGAAGCAGCTTACTCTCGGTGTTCTCTACGGTTGCATGCTAGTTTGATCGTGGAAGATATTAATATCTTGCTATTCTTGACTGTGGTAGTGTATCAAGAAGATATACTTATGGATTGCTTTGAGGTTGGGTTCGTCCTCATGCTGTTTAGTCATGTAACTCTTTGCAGTAGTTTTACCATATGGGATAAGGATAATTTGTGTTTTCAGTACTTGTGCCCTTAATTTAATATTGATCTGTTAAGACATTGTCACCGAGTGGTTGTATTCCGTTATGATTTAAAAGGCACTTTGCTTACAGATAGTTAAGAAACATGAATTTGACTTCTGCTCGATTAACTTTTGTTAAATATTTTTACTTTGTTACATTGCTCACTTTGGACTCAAATGCACTGAAGTAGAAGTCCTCTAGTTCTAGTAATATATGTGGTTTTACTGTAAATACTTTTACCTTATAAGTTTTTGGTTGTTGGATGGTTTCAAGAGCCACGTGAGGACCTAAAGTTTCTCCTTTCACGGGGAGTTTCATAAAATAAATTGATGCTATGTTCTTTCCCTGCTAGTAGCTGTCTTACTTCAGCTTCTGCTTATATATGTTGTGAGGAATGATATCTTTATGTTAAGGAAATCCCATATCTATCTTAGACTTGTATAGTCAGCTGGTGTAATATGGCTACTGTCAATATATCCAGGTTAGGTTTCATGTTCTGCCGTTTCATTTATTATATTGAAATTAGCATCTGGTGGTTCTTACTTCTTTGAACTCTCTCTCTTTTGTAATACAAGTCAGATCCAAGTTGCACACTTGGTATGTCTTTCCTGCTGCTATTTCTTTTAAATGTAGTTGTAAATATTTATACCATCAAACAGAAATTGTCCACAAAAGGGTTATATGAAAGCTCTCTTAGCTGGGTCAAGAGGGTATTATATCAATATTTCAGTCATCTGCTGCCTTTTAGACTATTCCTAGAATTGGTGTAATTGGCTTATTAGCTGTACATCTTTCGTCAAAGGTTTTTTACAATTTTCACTTAAGACTTGAATGCAGTTGAGCAAAGCAAAAGTACTCCAGTAGCAAATGTGGTTCTACTGCAATTTCTTTTACATTTTAAAATTTTGGCCTCTGGATGGTTTAAAAAGCTACAGAATGACTAAAGTTTATGCGTTTATGAGGCAGTGTAATAAATCAAATTGATGCTAGGTTCTGTTCTTTGCTAGTAGCTGTCTTAACTAGTAACTACAGCTTATGCTTATTAATGTTGTGAGGTTTCTATATATGTATGAATCTGTCACTTGGAAATTAAGAAAAGAATAGTCAAGGAATAATATTTTAATGTCGAGGAAATTCTGTATTTGTCTTATACTTGTAGTCAGTTACTTAATATACCATTTGCGGTAGCTTATAAGCTACTTATAAGTTAGAAAATACATACAGTTTTTAACTTATAAATTACGTATAAGGTAAGCCAAACGGGCTACTGTATTATGGGTTGAGTTATTTTGCAGTAGACACTTGTATTGGGACTCTTATTGGGATTTTAAAAAAACATTTAACATTCTAATTAACACGTTCAAATTGAAGTATTTACTGAGTGTAACTGTCGTTATATCTGATGACTATTCTGTCAGTGAAGCAGCTGTCATCATAATAGTATATTTTTGGTTTTCTGGCTTCCGATAAGTTTTGCACCTTTTAAGTCTGTGTGTCACATATTTTCGTTGATTTTTTTTCCACAAATGACTTGTTGGGTATTCATATATTCTATTGTTTGGGGTTTGATCTATGTGATTAATCTTTGGGCAGTTTCTGTTATTCTGTATTGTGGTGGACCTCTTGAGTCTTGTGTGAATTTACTTTCTTAAGAATGAATGTTAAAAGAATGTTCATCGCCTTCAGTATGATTAGAGCTCGTCTGGTGCCTCTGAATCTCTGATTTTTGTTTTGGAGGGGGGGGGGGGGGGAGTATTCTGCCTTGCGTTGTAGCTTCCTTAACATTGTTTTGAAAATGGGGTTTAGGTTCTTACATGTACATTGGTTCATGGATACTCCATTGTTTTCCATTCATTATATTGGAATAAGCTTTGATGGTTCTTTGAGACTTTGTCCATGCTCAATGTATGATTGTCTGGGAGAGCTGATTTTACCTTTTATGTAATGAAATATGTACATCAACAGTAGTTCGGGACCTGACCTCTTTGGATTATTTCTAGAATGTGGTTTCTTTAGTTTTGAAGGGATGGCTCGGGATCACAACTGTAGTTTGTTGGCTGCGGGTTTCTAGCTGCCAAGAAGCAAGAGTAAGCCCTGAAATCACTGAATCTATTGGGTTGCGAGAGGTTTTACGTTAGATTAAGACTAAAGGCTGGCCGGATGCAGTGGTAGAAACTGACTGCGTGGTTTTAGTACAAGCTGTCCGAACTAATATGAAGATGCGGTCCTATATTTGATGATTTAATAGATTGTTGTAAATCTTTACTACTGGAAATGAGGCATGTCTCTTTGTTTTTTAAGCTTTCTGCAAATAGTTTGGCTCATCACCTTGCAAGAGCCTCATGTTTCTTAGCTGATCACGCTTATGATGAGAGAGCTCTATTAGCTCTGAACTTAGATTTGTACTTCTTGAGGATCTGAATTTTTAATAAAAATTCTTTCATATTCAATATCAATATATTGATATTGAATATGAAAGAATTTTATTAAAAATTCAGATCCTCAAGAATATATATATATATATATATATATATATATATATATATATATATATATATATATATATATATATATATATATATATATATATATATAATACACACAATTTTGTTCTAATATGCTCAAATACTTGACAATTAAACCGGATCTAACAAGCAAGATTAAAAGCTTTTCTTACTATTTGCTACCAATTTTGCACAATCTTAATATCGAAGATATACACAACTTTGTTCTAATATGATCAAATACTTTACTAAACCAGATCAAACAAGCAAGATTAGAAGCTTTTCTTACCAGTTGCTACCAATTTTGCACAACCTTAATATCTATGATACAACTTTGTTCTAATATGTAGGAACATCCCTTTTATTCATTGTACAAAAAGATTAAAAATACTGTTTTAGCTTTGAAAATTTATTAAGCACAAACCAAGAATCACAATCAGGAATTCAAAATTTTCACATTTTAGTCAGCAACTACTGCTTCAAATGAGCATCTATAGCTCTTCTAGAGATATATAGTAACAGAACTCCATATAGCTCATAACTACCTCTAGTATTAACTATCTAAAAAGTTTTATGATTTTTCTTTTTCTTGTAAGCAAGGTCCAGAACTTGCCTGAATTTAGCTTTAGAACATTAAAAACGAATGCAGATGCGGCAAAAACATAACTTGCAGGAAAATTACTTGTACTAGCAACTCATAAAATGACATCCAAGTTTTCCTAATAAGATAACTGCCCCTCAAGTCTCGTGGTTGAGATGCCATTGCTATAGAACTTCAATAGAGGGAGGAAGTTTAACAGCATTCGATTAAAAATAGCAAAGGTCGAAACTGGCAATGTCTTGAGCTATACATATGACCAGAAAACTTACAAAAATATGAATATTTTTAAATCAGTACATGAAGTTCTAATTTCTAAGATGCAAAGTGGTACATTCTAGCTAAACCTTGCTTCAGAAAACGGGCATAGAATGAGAGATGATTACTTTATAGAAAGAAAGACCTCAACCGATAGTTTAAGCTACAGGAAAGTTTAATCGCATGTAGTACCACCACAGAATTGAAAATATCAATATGACCATGGCTTAACTCATAAAGTGAAATTCCTACAACAATAAAAATGTCATCTGTTGTAAATTCAGAGGACTGGTATACACAAGAAAGATACCGATATCTTCAAAGGCCAAATAAATTATTCAACTTAAGAAAATACCATAAGAAGCTAGACTGGCTTTAATTATAAACGAGAACAGGAGAGAAAGTCGGCCTTCTTGAAGTAGCTCCCATGTTATCATCTTCGAAGGTGGTTAAACACTGATATCCTCGATGGTCAAGCCATAATACAACTGCACACAGTGCCGTAAGTAAACTTCTTTCTGCTATAAATGGTCGAGTGTGAAAATGTAAAGCATTGCAGAAATCTTTACTTGGAGCTAAAGTTGGACGTAAAAATAACTTTTCAAATGGCATGAGAAGTGGAGAAGCAAAAATGTCAAAATGTTTCGCATTTGGATGAAATACACTCCCAATAACTGTATTTCCAAATACTTGGATTTGTGAATCGTAGGTACGTAGGAGGAAGAGTATAGTGTTGAAATAGATCTTTATAAATATAAAGAACACCAATAGTGCTCCATTTGGCTATTCTTTGATTAAAAGACATGACAGTTTGATTAGACATTGTGAAATAAACCATGTTACCAAGGATCACATGAGTTGATTTCCTATATAGGTTTAGAAAAACTGTCAGTCCAAGTATCATTAGAGGGGGAATAGACTTCAAAGGAATATTTCTTTGGTCCTTGGGTAGAGCTTGCTTTGGGAACAACATATAGATAATTATCATTGTACACACAATAGCTAGAGGATCCGATTTCTCACCAAACATGGGTGTTTTAACACGTTTTAAAAGCACATCAAACTTAAACAAGAGGTAATTAACGACCCAGCACATCAAACTTAAATAAGAGGCAACGACCATCATGTCTCCTTACAAACATAAAAAGAAAGCCATTATCTGACCTCGGGTTTGGGATTTGCCTGGGGCTTCTTCTGAGTTCCTGATTATCAAGTGTACGAGAACCGAGAGGGTTCCTGATTAATTTTTATATGACAATGGTAAAACAGAGATAGATACTACAATTTATTCAATTTTATTTTTTTGTTTTTTACTATCTTATGCATTATGAAAGTAAAATAGAGTAGCACATAAGAGCTGCTGTTGTTAATCGTGTACTAAATATTCCATGCAATACATATAATGCAAAATGAATGAATGAATGAAAGAAATATAATTTTCTGGTCATCATTTATCCTTGTACTGAACAACGGAAATATACAGTAATAGTAATTCAAGAACACTAAAATAACAACATTATTCATACACAAAAACAGGGGTCAGATGTAATTCACAGCCACTTTCCTTAACCACCACCACCACCACCTCCACCTCCACCTCCACCTCCACAGCCACCACCACCATCTGCACCTACAGTGCCGAAAAATCCTTCTTTGCCAGCACGAGATTTCGCAGACGATTCACCAGAATCGCCGCATGCAAATATGATGGTTGATATGATTGAAACAGTCAAGAAAATCATCAAGATGAGCCCTGCTGAACCAACTGAAGCTGCAGTAGTAACGTCCCAACCATTTTCAAAACATAATAGCCTAGCCATGCTAGTTAACTTTCTTGTTTATTCTTCAACTCTACAGTTTGTTTGTTGTTTGCTTCTTTAAGATGCTAATAAAATCAATGGTGCAGCTGCCATATTCCCCCACCATTATTTATATTATCCTCCCTGGCTTCCTCAATCAGGGCCCTTCCACCTGGATTGACCGGGATATTTATATAAAGTCGGTTACTTGAATTTGAATTTGAATTTGGAAATAATGGAAATTCTAATATATTACTATTTTTTTCCCATACAAATTAATTAATACTCCTAAATCAAATGCTAAAATACGGTTTAAAAAAATGTGGTCCTAAAAGGTGTCGTATTTCGTCGTTTACACCTATATTGTTTGTCCGTGTTAAGACTCTTAACATGCCTGCCACGTAACTATATATAAAGTAATTAATTATTCACAAAGAAATCAATCAGTTCACCTTGAAGCAAATATTCTATGGACATGAACCAACATTCACCGAAGATTACGGCGTATTTAGAAATTTAAAAAACATTTTTGAATTTTTTTGATTCGATAAGAATGATATATTCAAGTAATAAAAAAAAGGTTAGATTTGAATTTAATCCGATTCTAAAAGTATTCAGAATATTAGCATAAACTCAGTTTATTATATATTAAAGAATCAATTCATTTAGAAATTAATTATTGAAATGAATTCTAGATTTTAAAAATGTTTCACGAAGTTATGATGACTTGAAACAAATAAAAGAAATCAATACTCTTTTAACTTGCAAGGACAAATAACAATTGTGACCAGCATATAAAACTTGTCTTAGTAGAAAAACATGAAATAGAAGATAAACATGAAATTTGGTCCACGGCCAACATTGGATATGAGTCCTCCAGTTTCATTTTTAGTGTTAACTCCCGCATCGATGATGCAGCTGTTCGCCGGAGAATGAAACATCGCTGTATATTATTATATAGAGTTATTATGGTTATTCATCAAAAAAACGAACAAAGACAATCACTACTCACTAGCTAGGCATCAAAGAATTAAAGTATTTTTTAAAACCGTCGCTACTAGCACCACCATTAACCACGTCACAGTCGCTGCCAATCTCACCGCTATCAGCACGTATTGTACTGAAAGTTCCCCTTTGCCTGCCTGCATAAGATTTGGATGATTCACTAGAATCGCCACATGCAAATACGATGATACAAATAGTTGAGACCATGTTGTTGCACTATAATTTTAACCATTTTCACAACTTAATTGTCTTATGTAGTTTAACATTTGTTTTTTTTTATACTAAAACAATGGCTTTGTTGACATTACCATATTTCAGGATTTTATATTTATATCCTCCCTGAATCAAAGCTCTTTTAAGCCGGGTTGATCAAATATATACAATTCCTAAATCAAAGTCAAAATGAAAAGAAAAGATTCAGGATCATCCTCAAAAATCATTTTCCACCTCCATGTAACTATGAGCGTGTTTGGCTTAACTTTTTTTCTGGAAATAAGTGCTTATTTCCAGAAAAAGTTAGTATGTATATACTTTTCCTGAAAATAAGTAACTTATTTTCAGTTTTGGAAATCATATTTGGTTTTAAAATTCTAAAATAGATATGTATCAAAAAAAATTGAAAATATGTAAAAAAAATTAAAATAAGTTACTTATTTTAAATTTAAACTACCCCAAACGCCCCCTATATCTTATATTAATTCTAAAAATAATTATTTATTTAATTTCGGGAATAAAATCAAATAAGGAAAACAATTAAAACTATTATTTTCCTTTCTCTACCTTTCCATTTCTAAGCCTCTTTCCCTTCTCCCATGTAAACCAAACGCCCCCTAAATTGATTGGTCATTAAATACTAGAGTTTAGAGCCTAGGACGTATTAGGTACATCTTCAAAATAATTCATAATATATTTAATAACTAAATTAAGAAGATAAAATAATAATATTAATGAAAGTTTTTAATTCCGACCAGTTAATTTATTTAACAAATTTAGACATAAATCAATTATTTTACAAAATAGTTAAAGCCGAAGGGGTAAATGTTTGATCCGTAGGTCATCTGTCCCATATACATATAGTGTAGTCTGTTTGTGTCCTACTAAACTCCAAATGCATTTTTTAATTAAATTTTAATTAAAATATAAAATTTTACTCACAATCTACCAATTAATATGTTTCAATTTTATCACGTCCAGACACTTTAATTTATTTTAAATTACAATTTATTAATTAAACTTTTTGAATATTAAAATAATATTAATATTTTATCTATATTAAAACATATTCTTTTAATTAAAATCATTCTAATACACTTTAAACTCTTTTTATTAATAAAAATTTTCTAATTAAATTTAAAGAAAAATAAAACATTTCTAATACATTTTAAACTCTTTTTATTAATAAAAATTAAACTAAACTCTTATTCTAATTCTTTTAATTAAAATTAATTAAAAAATCAATCTAATATAAATTTCTTTTATTAGATTTTAATATTAAGTTTGGTCAGTCGTCCGGTAAGTGCTCGTTTTATACAATTTTTTTTATTCACTGTATTTAAAATATATATATCATACATACAAATTCACCATCTCTTATTTTTGTACGAATAATAACGTGTAATACTATAAATTCTTTTAATTATAACCTAAATTATTTACATTTAATACAGTTGTAGTCACAGTCTATTAATATATCTCAATTTCATCACTACTCAAACTCTTTAATTTATTTAAAATTACATTTTATTAATTAAATGTTATGAATATTAAAATAGCAATATAATTTTATCTATATTAATTAATAAAAATATATAACAATATCTTAGTGAGACTTTAAACACATAATATAAATCTGACTCATAATAAATTTATCTCTTGTAATCAACATTACATAAAGAAAAATATTAATAAAAAATCAGATTAAATTAAATAATTATTTCGTATAAAATAAATGATATATAATTTATTACTCTCGTCATTTTTTGCACGACTTATAGGCTAGTAAATATTATTTGATAATTATGAATTGTTACTTTCTTTAACGTACATTGTTATTATCGACAAAATCAAATAGTCATGTACATATTGATAATAATTACAAGTGTAATATTCTCTAAAATAAAAAAAAATGAGTAAAAAAAGTTGTTGGTATATCATTTTATTAGAATAATAAGTTTAATTATACAGTACCGATACAATATTTTCTACAAATTATTAAAAAATATATAAATACATATTATTTTAAATTGATAAAACTTAGTCACAACTTAATTAGTAAATTAGTTATAATTAGCTTATAAAATAAATAAGTACGTTAAAGAAAATTAAATGTTAATAGAAAATTGATTAGAAATATAATGAAAGAGTTTTGTTACTGAAGTAATGGAAAATGATGTTTTATATTTGCAATATGTCGATAACTACATTACTACGAAATTTAATTCTCTGCACTTACTAATCAAGTTAGTACAGATAGAAATCATTAAGGCCGTGAATGACTTCTCGTCTGAAATTGTCGTGAAATTTGTGTCAATTAATAGAAAAATGATGGTCGAAAGAAGATTGAGGACACGTTAATTAATCTCAAAAAAGTTTTTGAAATGATTTAGGGTGAAAATACTTTCTTAGTTGTTTAAAGGAGCCCGACAAGAATGATAGTTATAGAACTCACTATAGAGATGCCTTCAAACATTCATATACTTGGCACTGGTATACAAAATTAGAATTTGTAGATTATCTACACTGCAAGCTCAATCTCAGAGGACCAAGCATCAAAAATTGGGTCAAACTTATCTTTCTTGATTAAGAGTGAGAACTAATCTTTCTTACTGATGATTCAATAAAAAAAGTATTTAAGTCCAAAATAAATATGTTTCTCGATGCGGATAACGAAACATATTTATTTTGTAAAAATATGTATACATATGATATACATATGATATATCATATATATATACATATACATATTTATTTTATATCGTGAGAGTTATAGAATTTTATATGTATAAATAATATATAATATTTATTTTATATCCATTTTATTTTACTTTCTAGCAAATTCAAAATAAATATTATTGTTAATTTTTTTTAATAGCGAGAGCCTCTAGCTGTGTGCAATCATCATGAGAAATGAGAAATCATAGCTTGAACATTATATTAGAGCCGTATCAAAATAGATGGGCCTAAAATGGTTACAGAGAGGAGTCAAATTATCCAATGAATAATAATCAAGAGCTATGACAAAGAAGAATAAATAAACATTCGAACCTGATTGCCTTGAAATTTTAAATTGCCTTGACCACAATGGGACTTCTCACATAATGCTTACCATCAGACCATATCAACTTTCCAAAAACATACTCCTTAGCTGCACTTCTTTGTTTGAGCTTCAATGTAAGTTTGAAACTCTTCTCTTCACCAAACTTGTCAAACTTCATGCTATTAGGCTCAACTAAAACTGTTATTCCAGGTGGCCTAACTACGCGTGCTTTGTACGTACCTGGTGAACCTACATTCTTAACTGTTCGAGTCACTGTGATTGAGCCATTAAGGTTAGGGACCGTGATGGAAGGATAATTGAAATTCGTGAGAATAATTTTTTTTGGGCAAATATAAGGCTCCTCTGAAAACAGTGTGATCAGACTTTGGTTGTAATTAATGGAACATAGAAATATCAGGTAATCGTCGATACTCAAGTCATAAACCAATCCGGGATCCATAGCACGGTTTGGTTGCACATGTCCTGCTCCATATGAGAAAGGTGATGCCTTCAAGTGGGATGCATTGGTCATTGCATGTAATTTGTTATCTTGTGTTCTTGCTGGGAAGTGAATAATATGTTAGTTCTTGCATAGTTCTAGTAGTAATTGATTTGAGCTAATATGCTTGAACCGAAGTTCCCAATATATGATCAAAACCTCTAATTATTTTATTTTATTTTTTATGTTTCAGCATTTAACAGCAAGTAGACAATCCAAGATAAATAGGCTTACCGGTGGTCATCATTGCAGATTTAATTGCAGCAGGACTCCATGTTGGATAAAGGGTTTTTAGCAGGCCAGCAATGCCAGACACATGAGGACATGACATGGACGTGCCTGATACTGCATTAAAAAGAACTCGACGCTTGTCAAATTTCTGGTTTGTTGGTCCTTGTTCTCTTGTGTAAGCAGCTATTATGCTTACTCCTGGGGCAGTGATATCAGGCTGAACAAATTATTCATCAAGTCATTACCACATTTTGTTATGTTAACCGGAACTAGTAATATCTAAAGATTAGGGATGCTTGCAAAACCTTGAGGAGCTCTGGAGTAACAAGGTTTGGTCCCGTTGACGAGAAAGCAGCCATGAAGGGAGCTGGTTTCGTACCTAATTTAGTTGTTGGACGGGTTAAGTAAGCCACCGGATACCTGTGGATATCAAATAAAGTTCAAAAGTGATAGGATTATGACTAGATAATATAGCTATATCTGTACTTCTGACTTTTAATATAACAATTTGTATGGTTAACAGCCTTGATATTTTTCTAGCTAACTGTCATACATAGTTGATTGGATGTACTGGTAGACCGCAAGTCCATCAGAGTACGTAATATGTGAGGCAGGGAGCACATGAGGATCAGCAATTATTTCATTTCCAGAAAGTTCATTGTTTGCAAGAATCATTGCCACAGCTCCTGCTGAAAGAGCTTGTTGGCCCTTATCAACCCTCGCATTATCACCTCGGAGGCACACCAGTATCTTTCCTTTCACCTTAGTAGAATCCAAAGATCCAGCTTTACAAAGTTCACTGAATGAATAAAAAGGATCGCCAAAAGGCAATGTTACATTTGCTATACTTTTGTATTGAATAATTTGTATGCATCGAGCATTATTAGAATCAGACTGCCAATAGCTTCTGTCCTTACGCGTCTTGTACATATGCATCAGCAGCTTTCACATCTTTAGATCTAACAACTGGATATAATTTCTTTGGCAATCCTTCTACCGAAAGACTTTCTCCCTAATAAGGGGAAAAAATATCATTAGATCAGTTTCTGTTAAACTAAACATTCATCATAACCAATATAGCAGACTAAATTTAAATATGTAGTAAAGTGATCCATTCCCTTTTTGATCAGTTGCCAATTTAAGTGTCATAAACTAAAGAGATAACTCTCTAAATCACTATAGAAACATTCTAGAATTAAATACATTCCTGACATTTTAATTCGTCAAAACGTCACCTTTCACAAACTATGATCAGTCCTCACACAAAGATAATCATTTGCAAATTACTAAAGACACATTTTGTGGAAAAAGAATTGGTGTCCCCTTTTCTTGTCGTTCCACATTTCTCTTATATATTATTACCTTCGAGTGAGATAACAATACTATATATATTAGATCTGTTCTAGGAGTCAACTATGAGTCTACAATAAGAAAAATGAACTCTGAAAAATGTAACTAGGACAAGGACAACTAACCGTGAACTGCATCTTGTTGCCAAGAGTGACATAACTAGGAAACTGGCGATCCATGGTGCTGGCTCCAACTGTAAATTGCCAAGGTGCTACATTTGAAACAGTACCTGCATTTGGTCCAGAATTTCCGGCTGAACAGACCACAAATATTCCATTCTTAACAGCATGAAAAGAACCAATGGCCACGCTGTCATTAAAAAATCCAACAGCATCACCTCCAAGTGAAACAGACAGCACATCTACACCATCGGCAATGGCAACATCAAATGCAGCTAATATATCTGCATCAAAGCACTCATTTCCACCCTCAGGGGGCCAGCAAACCTTGTATGCTACCACTCGTGCTTTTGGTGATCCACCTTTTGCTGTCCCATTGCCGTAACCAAAAACATTTGCCCCAGGCACAAAACTACCACCTGCTGTTGATAAGGTATGTGATCCATGTCCTTCAGTATCACGCGGTGAGTCATATGACGGATCAAGAGATCCGACTACAGCAGCATAACCTTTGTTAAAATATCTTGCTCCCACCAGCTTCCTACATTATGGGAAAATATATGTCAATACCTATCAACTTTCAAGCTAATTCAACATCGTGAAAATGCAGAAGTGTAACGTATTGGCGAGTAAGATTCTAGGTGTTGGGTAAAACACCAGAAGATTCTATACTCATTTTGCAGTGGGTGGGACCGGTAAAGATAACAAGCTATAGATGAAATATTCTGGAGACCACATGTCACCTATATAGCTAGCAAAAAAATCTAAAAAATCCGATATTTGTCCGAAATATCTGTATTCGTATCCGGAAAAAATGGATATTATCCGTATCCGGAAGAAACCGGATATTATCTGTATCCAAATTCGAAGATTCCGAATACGGATATGGATATAGGCACATCCGTATTCGAAAATATCCGTATCCGAAATTAATTATATATAATATATATAAATATATTTTTTTAATATATATATAATATAATTATATATTTTTAGACCTATTTATAGTTATAAGCCCATTTATATATTTTTATACATACACTTATTGTTATTAGCCCATTTAATTTGATTCAATTATATTTTTTAATTAGCTCAACTCTAATTTCTATTTCTATTTAATAAATTAATATATACATTATACATAGTTATACTTTAAAATCTATATTTAATATATATATCAATTTATATTTCTATATTATTTTATGTATTTTAAATCGTATCACATATATCACATAAATAATATATATATATACAATTTAAAATTTATTCTATTAGTTTTGTAGTGTGTGTATATATATTCATTAAATAATATATTTATACAAATTTTATATAATTGTAAAAATATTATAGACATATATAAAAATATCATTTGAGTTTAATATTATTAAGATAACAAAATTAGATTGAAAATATAAATAAAAATTAATTAAAAAATAGGCTTAAATTCCTTTAACTCTTAACTCAATTTAAAAAAATTAAATTAAATTTTTAATGTTTTTTTGCAATTTTTTTTGAATTTTTAATATAAATTTAAAAAACTTATTAAAAATCGGATCCGGATCCGGATAGTATCCGTCGGATCTGGATTCAGTTATTAACCTTTAAAAATTTTCGGATACGGATACGGACTTTCGGATTCGGATACGGATATACACATATCCGTATCCGAATTATCCGTTTGACAGCCCTAGTCACCTAGATTCCATAAAGATGTGAACTCATACTATTTGCAACAGGGATGCTTATAAGATGAAAGTTACAAGGACATAAAACTAGTGAAACTTGATATCGTACTTTGTATAATAAGGCATAGAAATCTACTTTTCTTGTTAACAATAATAATTGGCTACCACTGAGGAAGCAGCAACATAAATAATACAAATGAGAAAACCTCTCTTAAAAATAGGATTAGCAAGACATAGCGTGGCACAGTCCTCCCTGTTTATAATGCAAAGGTCCATATAGAGGGTCACATCTGATAAACAGTGGATAAAGCTATTATATATACCTGTTGCAGTGAAAGCCGGTATCTACATCATTTTGACAGATACCTTTCCACTTTGATGGAATTGGTCCCAGTCCACCATCACTAAAGCTTGCGGATTCCGGCCAAACACCTGGACCATTTCCAACACAAAAGGTGAAGCTAAAGATAGTTGACATTGAACTTGATAATCGACATTTGTATCCACAGTTTCAGCACAACAAAATTTGTATATATGGCCTAGAACATGATCGTAAATTTTTTTGCTAATTATTACTATATGGCTTCTGCTGTTCAAATGTATATTTAATAACTTTTAGAGTAAAAAAAGTACTTTCTAGGGACCATTCTGTCAAAGCTTGTAAGTAACTTCAGATTGTTTATTAAGAACCACACATGATGCTGCATAATACAGTTATGATCATCTGTTTCCTAACATTAAGAAAGCTAAACAAACACATTAGAATCTTAAGGGGCAATTAGTATGTCCATAAATTTTTTAATGAAATATAAAGATCAATGAGTAATGACCCCACCAATGTAAGGAACACTCGACGTATTAATACTGTAAACACTACATATTAGAAGTTCAGTCCCACAATACCAGTCAACCAATACTACTAATGGATCTGTGCAGTAATATAATTTTTAAAGGAAGGATACAACTAGAAATTAAAATACGTTGGTTATGTAGAATAAGCCAAACATCTTAAGAGTAATAATATAAAACTGATATTTAGATTACAAGATTGTCTTGGACTTCTGTGTCAGATTAAATATTTAACAAGACAAAACTATGATTATATTATCTCTAGAGTCAATTATCTAAATTTTAAAACTCGGAAGACAACTGTTCATTATTAACCAAGTGTTTGTCTGAGCTCGATCTTTTTAAAATGTACTTCGACAACGAATTTTGACTTGTAAGTCTGGAAAGAAATTTGGCTAAACGGCCCGATCAGTGACAACAACAATAGAGGAAAACTAACCGGTGTCTAAATTGCCAATGATAGTATCTTCTCCGAATCTAGCCTTTTCCCAGATCGAACTGGGACGGATTACACCCTCATCCTCGAGCCCCATGAATCCCCACGACCTGGTTGTATGTAATTTTCTTCCCTTGTTGGGAAAAATCGAGACTACATTGGGATGCCCTGCATTGAGTGACATTAACTGCACCATTAGTTTAAGAAATACGGATATATTTTTAAAATGATTTCGATATGAAATTAAAATTAAACACAAACACTTGTTCATTCCGAACTTACTAGCTATCTTTGCCGCTTCTTCATCATCAAGTGTTGCAGCAAAACCATTAATGTGTCTTGTATAGGAGTAAAAGATGGCATCTTTGGCCTCGTCAGTCCTACATTATTAGCAAGTTGAAGCATTACAAGATCGCTTATCATTACGAAAGAACCAACTAAACAATATTACTAGATTCATTACCTCGTCAAAAATGACTGAAGAAACTTGTAATGTGACTCGGTCACTCTATCCAGATCAGCAGACGAGACACCTTTTCCATGAGAATGAGCTCCCATGTACACCACATAAGAGTGCTATGAAAGAAATTTAACAAACTAATTAATAACGTACGACACAATTATTCAAAAACAGAACATAATCATTATATTAGTTGCTAATAAGTGTGCTTACCTTTTCTGTGGCAAAGGTGAGAGTATGCAATCGTGATAAAAGAACAAGTGATAAAAAGATACAAAGGGGAGTGGCAGTAGCTGCTCTCATTTCTCCTCCTCCTTTAGGTAGCAAATGGTAATGCTACTTTCTAAACTCAAATCTTGCTTTCCTCTCGAGTACTACTATGCATAATGGTATATATATAGTAGAAAGATATGTAACTTTTACTATTCTATTCTATATATAGGCATATAGCTAGCTTAAACTATATGCTAAATCTGCAATGCACCAAGTTACACAACCAACACTCCTTTAATATTAAACCTCCCTTGCAATAAGGTTACATTTTTTCGGTGAATAAAACTTTCACATCAGATCGAAAATGGTCCTCGATCTATCTATCTATCTATCTATATATATATATATATATGAAGTCTTATCCTAATTATATTTTATTTATCGAAAAACTTTTTTCACTATTATCACGTCAAACATACGCGCACTCACACACATGCATCATTCATCAATATAATATATATATATATATATATATATATATATATATATATATATATAGAGAGAGAGAGAGAGAGAGAGAGAGAGAGAGGATCCTGCTCAAATAAAAAATAGCTTAAATGAGAAATAGAAAATCTTATCATTATACCTGCCGCACCCACACACAAATTATATACACCCTCACACACACAATCACATCTATTCTCCTCCGTTTTTAATTTGATTTTTCCCGTCAATTGACAAAGTTTTTTTCAAATCTAACTTCACCACATTTTTTTCATCTCCCAACGATCAGTTTTCATACCATATGTGCTATATTTCGGCAAATATAATTTATAATTAAAATAAATTCGTCACTTATCAGATTCAAACTTCAATCACTAAATTATATTACAGAAATCACTAATTTGTATTATAGAAATCACTAATTTGTATTACAGAAATCACTAAATTATATATCCTGGGTTCACAAAAAATAATGGAAATCGTCGAAAAAATAAAAGTCACCGGAATATATCACATATGGTATGCAAACTGATTGTTGGGAGATGGAGAAAAATGTGGTGAAGTTAGATTTGAAAAAAACTTTACTAATTAACGGGAAAAATCAAATTAAAAACGGAGGGATTATGTGGGATTGGGTGTATGATGGTGTATTTGATTTGTGTGTGGATGCTCCCCCTTGCCATTAGATTAGATTGAATATGTGGTGTAGATCTTATTTTCTATTTTCTATTCTAAGTTATTTTCTATTTGAGCAGGACCCTATATATATATATATATATATATATATATATATATATATATATATATATATATATATAAAGCGAGATGTGAAAAATCCTAGAAGGAAAGAAAATGGTCCAATAAAAAAAATGAGTGGATAAATGAGGTAACATGAGATGAAGGTAAGCTGTGTGTCTAGGATGAGATGACATGGCCACATGCATGGGTATCCTTTTACCATCATTCATCAATCCCCACATAGCTACTAAGCTACACATGCATTAATTATAAACATATATAATTTCTCTTCAATAAATAACGACTCAATATATTCACTGGTAACCCTAAACAAATACTTCAAGATTTATGACCAAATAAAAACAGCACCGTAGTATGTTTTGGATTCTTCATTTTGGACATCTGATACTTATTTCAAATTAAAAATATATAAAAATTTATTGAATCCGATACTTAAAAACACGTATTCACACAATTCTAATAGAGGATCCGAAGGAATTCTGCTTTCATTTTCCCCGTCAGGAGTAATAATACGTATACACACACGTAGGACCATGGGAGAATCTCGATTACTAGCTTACTGCAACTTGTATGCGCGCGTCTAGGTATAATAATACAGAGGAGTATTTCGAGAGAGCTTTGCCAGAAAAATATTATGGCTAGGACTGTAAAAAAATATTCAACTATTTTGAAAGAGTAATTTAATTTAAATTAAGAAATTTTTGAGAGCTCGTTGGGACACGAGGATGCCACAACGGATACTTAAAATTCAAAAGTTGTACATAATTCATTTAAGTAGAGTCGCACATGCAAATGTATAATGTATCACAAATTTAAATAAACCACGTGAATAAAATTAATGTAGGAACGACTTACAAGCAGGCTTATAGATTTATTTTAGTGGAAACATGTTTAGTTGTCGCATGATATCAATTGATTGGTTGACTATCAACCTCTTGCATTGTTTTTAGTACCGAATCTAAAACCCCTCTCCCCCTATCAAGGAGTGATTTTGAAAGAAGTATCGCTCTCCGTATATAAAATTTAAATTTTTCTTTAAATAATTACATGTTTCATTTTATAATACTCTGTAGACGATTTTAAATTACTTTATGTAAGCGTTTCCATTTAACAATTTTACATAAACAGCTATATTCGTTGTTTTAATTTAGTTAGTTTTCGTTATTTTTGTACATTGGAAGAGTACTATTCTGTAAAAATAACACTAAAAATGTAACAAACGAGTAAATATGCTCAAAATAATACAGTCACGAAAGTTTTTACCGTATCAATTACAGTTTCTTCAGGTGAATGTTATAAGCAAACATTCATGCAATTAAAAATCATGTAAGAACCTTAATACTAAATGTGATATAATGTCAAAAGAAATTAATACGTGATTGCAGAAATAATATTTGTCATGAAATTAATTAATACATCCTTTAAGTATGATATTACTTATAAGTTAGAACAACTCCAACAATGTCTTAAATTAATGTCCTAAGTTAAAACGTGTTCCAACAATGTTCTAGTGATGCCCTAAAACATTAGAACTTATTTTTAAGACAATACTAGGACATTGTTATTAATAAAATATTCATTTCTCTCCATTTTTTATACATCTTTTCCCTCGTTTTATCTTTCCCTCATTTAAATATATATTTATTTTAATAATAGGACATGAGAATAGGGCATGTTGTTGGAGTTCATATATATATATAATGTCCTAAATCACTAAGACATTATATTTTATTATTTTTATAGGGCATCTACTCGGACGTTGTTGCACTTGCTCTTGTGTTATCAAAAAATTTAAGATTTATACTTTCTTTCTTAAAATTCTAAAATTGTAAGATTAAGAAAAAGTGAAAGATTGATCCTTAATTTTATTATATGACTCGGTTCTTTTATTATCAAATAAATTTGAATAAAAATACGTATGATATTAAAATTCGAGATAATTTTACTTCTAATTTAAATGAAAATATCATAATTATTTATCAAAAATTATATTATTACTTGTCAGACAGAGGTCAACTGCATATCTGTATGCATTACGAAATTGTCACACTTTGCTAGCTAGTGATCATGTGCTATGTGATGAGGAGTCCAGCACATAGTTCATGTAATTGAATATGAACGAAGCTTGAGTATTTTATATAAATTTCAATAATTAAAATTGATCAGCACACCTAAAGGCTAAAAAGTGTTACTATTTATTAATTTTAAATACAAATTATTATTTTTATTATCATTTTTTTCCATTCCCTTCTGCCTACCGTTTATGCTAACCTGCAATCTTTGGTTAAATTGTGTCTAAAAAACTCATGCAAGTCCGGTTCAAACCATCATTTCCGGGACATGACAATGAAAACAAGCAGCAGACAGGGCAGGGGTGCATGTAAAGCATGAGATAATATAATCTTTATATAATTAAACATAAGAAAATATATATCATGCATGGTTGACTGGTTGTACACTTGTACATTTTTGTTTCCTATGCGTATTAGAGTATCTCCGATATAGTGTCAAGTTTATGTGTCATGGCACTCTTGGTTGCCACCTTATTAGAGCTCAAGGGTGCCAAGAAAGGTTTGACAAATTTTGACACCCCTTGACATAAAAAACAAACTTGATATAAAATGTATGCACATGTATTATCTCTTATATTATATTTTATTTATTAGTTGGATTAGTAGTTAATGTGGGGACCATTTGAGCATGGGGTGCCAACTATTAGATTAAAATATTCCCCATATTTGACAGAAAGGGAAGAGAAAATAAAATATTACTGTACTATTTATATTGAGTTGACAATTTTTGGTACACCATGAATTGCTCCGGAGATGCTATTAGCCGCCTATTTTTTTTGGAATTTCCTATATACACATATACTAAAGAGTGTCATGCATATATTCTTTAAAGGCAACTAACATACACATATGCATGCTCTTGTCGTAAACTATGTTTGAACATTATAATTCTACATGACCTTTTTTAATTTATTCTAGCAAGCATTACAATCCAAGACTACATCTTATAATTTATAGTAATTCCTTGTATTATGATTTGTACATTTGCCGTCCTGCAAACAATTTAACTTTTTCTATCTTTCAATTTTGTTAGATATATTGTTACAAATTTATAGTAGTTAGCTGCAGCACTGCAGCAAGAGAATAAGCAGATATGGAAGATGCAGAGTGTGTTGTGGCAGAGAAGACGCCAGAAAACAATGAGAAACAAATGGTTGCAAAATCAACATGGGATGAGTTAGTGGCAGAGACTAAGCAGATCAGTTTGATTTTCTTGCTAATGGTGCTTGTTACTACCTCGCAGTATTTATTAAGATTTGTGTCCACTTTAATGGTTGGCCATGTTGGAAAGCTGTATCTCTCGGGTAGTCGGGTGCCGTCGTTGCCATGCCTTTTGCAAATGTTACTGGCTTCAGTTTTCTTGTAAGTTTACTCCAGCCATCTTTATGTACTTGTTGAGTTGCATGTTGTAAATCATTGGATATTTAATCTGTCAAAATAACAGTTTGGAATGGCTAGTGCACTGGAAACTTTATGTGGTCAAGCGCATGGGGCAAAGCAGCACAAAAAGCTTTCAATGTATACTTGTGGGGATCGGGCAATAATATCTTTACTTCTAATCTGCATACCAGTGGCTATTCTATGGATATTGGTCTGTCATATTGGTTCAATGCCATCTTTCTTGGCCTTTATGCCATGTATTCACCCAAATGTGCTGCTACTCGTGCTCCATTTTCTACGGAGGTTTTTGGTACAATCAAGGACTTCTTGCGACTTGGTATCCCATCTGCTCTCATGGTTTGGTAATTATAATTCTTATACTTCCACAGGTTTTAAAACTTTTGCATTTTTGTTCTAGTGCCATGCTTCCTAAAATCTTCAAAAAATGTCATAATTAGGCACTGATATTTGTTGTTAAAACATTTTTCCTAACATATAACCAAGAGTTTGTACTATTATGTCACAAAATCACAGATTTTTATCTCACTGGTTTGATAAATTGTTACTTCAACTTCTTTAAGAATGTGCTCCTTTATTTATCAACAAATGCTTCCCTGCAGTCTTGAATGGTTTGGCCGGGATTATGAGAAATCCCCAACTGGAGACTTCAGTGCTCTCAATAAGGCAATGCTTCTTTCTATTTACTCATATTTTGAATATGTTGATATTAATATACAATCCATTAGGAAAAAAATACTTACTTCTCTTAATTAATTAATCTTATTCGTAACAGTATTACGGTTGCTGTCCTACATTATTTTGCTCAATTTGCTCTTGGTGTTGCTGCGAGGTGTGTGCAAAACTTTGATCACAATATTTCAAAACAACTCTATGAAATTAAATCATTTGTACTTAATTATGAAATTGTATCTTCAACATTTGTAGCATTCGTGTTTCAAATGAACTAGGGGCTGGAAATTCAAAGGCTGTTCGGATGACTGTCTGGGTAGTTTTGGTTCTTGGAGTTATTGAGGTGAGCATTGCAGCGGTGGTACTTTTCTCCCTCCGCCATATTCTAGGACGTGCATTTGTGAGCGATAACCAAATAGTTGACTATGCAAGGAGGATGACTCCATTTATATGTCTTACCATGATCTTGGACAGCATGCAAGGAATACTTTCTGGTAATCAACTTGATAAAAAAAAAATCACCTAATAAATGTGCAGTCATTACATGTAAAATGTATAGCATCTTCCTTTCCCATTTCCTAATCATGTTCTACGTATTGGTAGGAGTTGCAAGAGGAACCGGGTGGCAACGTCATGGGGCTTATGTGAATCTCGGATCATATTATCTAGTCAATATTCCAGTGGCTCTACTATTGGGTTTTCTAGTGCATTTGAAGGCCAAGAGCCTTTGGATTGGTTTAGTAACAGGAGCACTGGTGCAAAGTATTCTGCTTGCTATCATAACAAGTTTTACAGATTGGAAAAAAGAGGTTATGCTTTTAACAGACTTTTTAAATATTATATTTCCATTTTGTTCTAAAGAACAGAGATGAAGTGCATTTGAATGTATGTGATTCCACAAAATTCTTGCAAGCACAATGTTATATAATGGGGTGCAAAATGTGGAACATGTATCGACGTGAGCATTTTAGCTAATGAATTTATAGTTTCTATTTCAGGTAGAGGACACGAGAGTTAGGGGTGCTTGATATGAAAGTTCCGGTTGAGAAGTGAGATAAAAAAAATTACCATTAGATTCACTGCAAGTAGAGAAGATGACTGGTGATTGAATGATACTATATGTTTGTCATCTTCACTACTACATGTACATGTACATCATAACAAACGTTTATGTGTATGCTTGTTTTGATTGCAAGAGTGAATCAAAAGAGTGTCAAAGATTATAAAAGCATGTTTCAGTGCACTCAGATGAAGAGGGTCCTCTGCTTCCTGTATTTTACTGAAAAATCTACACGTAAAAGATTTAGACTTTAAAATAAGAACATTTGTATATTGTTATAGAACTTATATTCGAATTATCCGGCTGCAAAAAATTTGAAAAATCACAAGATTAAATGATAATAAAAAAGAACAGTCTTGCACTCTAGGTGCAGCCAAGCTAAGCAAAGAGTAGAAACATATACTGAACTCATTACTATGAAAGAGCACCATATTTTAAAAAAGTGTGTATAAAAATGGTACTGTAGGATTTTAAAAAATAAATAATTAAGTGGTATTCAACTAGTATCTTGTCGATTTCTGAAGTAATAATTTCTATGGATTTTATTAGATTAGGTGGATTTTGTTAGATTTTAAGAGATTTCTTATAAATATTTGAAGAGATTATCATTACTCTTGGTATTCAAACACAAATTAGCTGGTTTAGCGTTTTCTTTCTTTGATTAGAAATATATCAATACAGTTATACAAACACTAGTTAGCTACAGCAAAAAGCCATGGCAGACGAAGAGGCTGGTGTGGCAGTGAAGACACCAGAAAACAAAGAAAAAGAAATGGTTGCAAAATCAACATGGAACCAGTTTGTAGCAGAGACCGAAAAGGTCGCTTTAATTTTCTTACCAATGTTGCTTGTTTCAACCAGACAATATTTTTTAATTGTCTCTCTGGCGCTGTTGTCTCCATGTCTTTCACAAATGTTACTGGCTTCAGTCTTCTGGTAAGTTTACTTCAAAAAGACAAACGAGATTTCCTCTTTTCTTATAAAACGAGTATAAAGTCCCACTCGTCCAATGTACTTTCAGTTTATGTTTGTTAAGTTGAATTTTTGCATGTCATGACTAATTGGATATTGATTCTGTTGAAAACAGTATGGAAAAACTTATGTGGTCAAGCGTATGGCCAGTGCACTGGAAACATTATGTGGTCAAGCGTATGGCGCAAAGCAGCACAAAAAACTTTCCATCTATACTTATGGGGCCATAATATCTTTACTTCTAATTTGCATACCAGTAGCTATTTTATGGATCTTTATGGAAAAACTTATGATCCTAATCCATCAAGACCCCCTAATTTCACATGATCAGCCGGAAAGTTTTCAATATGGTCAATACCGGCATTATTCTCCTATGCTATTCTACAACCGTTGGTTCGATACTTGCAGTCTCAGTATTTAGTTTTTCCTTTGCTTGCAAGCTCAGTTGCAACTCTTGCATTTCATGTCCCAGTTTGTTGGGTATTTGTATTTAAGTTTCATATGGGAAGTGATGGAGCAGCACTAGCTATTGGTTTATCATATTGGTTCAACGCCATCTTTCTTGGCCTTTATGCCATGTATTCGCCCAAATGTGCAGATACTCGTGCTCCATTTACTATGGAGGTTTTTAGTACAATGAAGGGCTTTTTCCAGATTGGTATCTCATCTGCTCTCATGGTTTGGTAATAATGATTCTTCTACTTAAATAGATTTCAGTATTCTGCATTTCTGTTTCGGTATTGTAATTCATAAAATCTGCAAGGAATGTCATAATTGGGCAATATTGTTGCAAGTTGTAACCTACCCAGGTTAGAAGAGGTCTCAGAGTTGTAAAGCTGCCATCTCTCATGAAACCAGTTTTACGAGGCGTGCTTAATTTGATCACATGTCTTTAAGAGAGAGTTTTCTTAAAAATATATCCTGAACTTTCACTGTTACCTCAAAAAATTTTAAGTTTTTCGCCTATTGGTTTAATGAGTTGTTACTTCATCTAATATTCAATAATCTGCTAATATCTTTCAATAAAATGTTTCATTGCAGTCTTGAATGGTGGGCATATGAGATAATCATATTTCTAGCTGGGGTTATGAAAAATCCCCAACTGGAAACTTCAGTGTTGTCAATTAGGTAATGCTTCTTTCTTTCGTGATACTGTTGAAATGACAATCTAAATATGTTAATGTTAACATGTGTTTCAGTAGAGAACTGATCACTCCTGTTAAACAATCTTATATATTATACCAGTATTACAGTTTCTATCCTGCACTATTTTGCCCCATACTCCCCTTCGGTTGCTGCAAGGTGTGTTAGAATTTTATTCAGAATTTGTGACAACAACTATATGCAATTATATTACATGTACTTGATGTATCTTCAACATTTGTAGAGTTCGGATTTCAAATGAATTAGGGGCTGGAAATGCAAAGGCAGTTCGGGGGACTGTCTGGGTAGTTATGGTTCTTGGTATAATAGAGGTGAGCATTTCAGTGTCAGTACTTCTCTCCCTGCATTATGTTTTGGGACGTGCATTTGTGAGCGATAACCAAATAGTGGACTATGTGAGGAGAATGACTCCATTTATATGTCTCACAATGATCTTAGACAGCATTCAGGGTCTTGGGGCTTATGTGAATCTCGGGTCATATTATCTAGTCGGGATCCCAGCGGCTCTAGTATTGGGTTTTCTGCTGCACTTGAGGACCAAGGGTCTTTGGATTGGTTTACTCACAGGAGCTCTGGTGCAGAGTGTTCTGCTTGCTATTATAACAAGTTTAACAGATTGGAAAAAAGAGGTTCGGTTTTAAACTGACCTTTTACCGTATAATTACCATCTTACTAAAAAAACATATTGGAAGCGCATTGGAATTTTTGAATCATCAAAATCCTTATATGAAAAGTAACATACTCCTATATACACATTAAAAAGAACATTTTAGCTAACGAATTTATAGTTTTTGTTACAGGTAGAAGACACAAGGGGAAGGGTGCTTGAAATGAAAGTTTCGGCTGAGAAGTGAAAAAATGTTTTGGCATTAGGCAGGCTCCCTGCACGACTGCAAGCGGAGGAGATGACCAACTACCAAGTGATACTGTAATGTTAATGTCATCTTCACTGCTACATGATTCTCATGTACATGTAAAAGTAAAAGGGAACCAAAGAGTATATGCTTGTTTAGAAAGGCAGACACAAATGGTTACTTGACAGCATCTTTTATTTTTCTTCTTGCAAAGAAGTAACGTCATAGGAGCTAGAATATGTAATGCCAGCTCTGAGAGGCATTTCAGAGGATAGTTTATTAATTGATCAGAGCAAGGGAAATTCAATAATGAAAAGAAGAAACTTTCCAAATGACAATGAATTGATCAACCTATATTTTAATTAACACTAGTAAGCGTAAATAATCTTCCATCTCAAGATAACAAACCTTCGACATGGGACGATTTTGTTATGGTAGACTTGGTAGTGAGACTTAATATTATACACATCAAATTGTCCTGTACGTATGCTTGATGCTTCAAAGTTTGTCGATAAGCTAAAATATGTTTAGGTGCTCCTGTATGAGGAGAGCCCGAAACAGGGACACTCGTATTACTAATACTGAATACCTGGACACATAAAATTGGAAAACTCACGTACGAATTTATATATACAAAATTAAGTTTACATTTATGTGCAGCTAAGCTAGGCGACAAAGAGAATAAATCACGCGTGATGATCAAGTTCCTACATGTTTCGCAGATTCAAACCATGAAGACAGCCTTTTAAAGAAATTTAGGGACTAGTTTGCGTTCTTTTTCCCAGATTTATCAAGCCCGAACCAGATGAAGCAAGATCATTTATATACTTTCAGCAGTCAGCTGATCACATGATGGAGCAATTGGGGTCATTGTAGGAGTCTCTCACTTCATAAACCGGATAACTTGGAACCTGTGCACCATAATAGTAATTATAAGGGTACTGAATGTAAGGGATTATCTTTTTCTCATCTTTCTTTTCATCTTTAGCCGGACCAACACTGATCAAATCTGCAATCCCCACTTTCTTTCTCAACGCTTTAGCAAGTTGGACGGTATCTATCTCGTTCCCCACCACCTCTATATTATCCTTGTTATCCCCTTTTATTGCTACTGATTCTACCCCTACATACAAACGGAACATATTTAGTAGAGCAAGGTCTCGGGAGCGTGAGATATACGCAGACTGATCAGTAAACAAAAAAATTTCGAAAAACACTCGGGTTTTGACAAAGAAAAGAGTTCTTACCAGGAAAAGTAGCTGCAATCTTCATGACCTTGGACTTCGACTTCTTGAGGTCTGACATGTCTACTCTGATCACCACCTTTTGCTGCATGTACCAAAAAAAAAAAAGCTATGCAAGGTTAACAAATAATTCTTGAATGATAGTAATACTGTACTATATGCACAAAAACTTTGTTAATTAGTGGCTAAATTATAGTACCTTCATCGTCTTGGTACACTAGTATACTTGGGAAAATATATGTTGTAAGAGAACCAGAAGGTAAGATCGGTAAGTATGAAGATGCACCAAATTTATAGAGGAAATGATTGGGATCTTCAAACCTTAATCGTCATTATATTACGTCAAGAAGACGGTGAATTCTTGCTCAACATTAAAATAGTAATATTGACACTGCTAGGTAACTTTCAAATATATATTATGATTTTTTTCTCGTTGCCCAAATCACACCCTTAAATTACTTAACGTTTAATATTAGTATATATTGTAATTTTGGATCGTTAAAACTGGCCCTTTATATTTAAATTTATTCAAATTTACACACAAATTTCAAAAGAAAAGGTATATTCGTACCTCCTGTCTCGTAAAATTATTCATTATACGTCTAGACTCTTTTTTAAAATCTATTCCAATTTTATTCTAACCGGATTCCTATACTTTCATTACTTTGACTAAATTTTTACCACAAAAATTGAAAGAAAATACAAATTCTATGTTTTAAATTAATTTTTCTATAATTTTGAATATAAAGGAGGAAAATGATAATGGGTATATATGAATTTATTGAAATTCCTAATAATTTCGGTAAAGATATAAATGATATAAGATATTATAAATTATCAGATTGTACAAAATATAATTATAATTATCGAAACTAGAAAAGTACAATTTAATTTTTTTAATTTAAAAATTCATATCTCCAAATAACTATATGAGTAAATTTCAAAATGATGTTTGGTTGAATGTGGCCTCGTTTTTATTTCAAAATTTCGATTTGGTGATCATATAATATTTTTGTATTTCAAAAAGATTGTTAATCTTCAAAATATTTGTGACTAGACTTCATTTTTATTTATGAGAATGCTGATATTAGCCATTTTATTGAAAAATAAAAATAAATTTTAATTATCAAATCATAAGTTTAAAAATCCAGCCACCAAATGATATAACACCTAAACTTCAGCTAAAATTTTAAAATATACTCTAACTATATCCAAACCTTTTTTCCTTGCTTTAATTTTCTTCTTTTCGAGGGAATATCATCTTTCAAAAGACAATATAAAACAAGGAATGTTTGATTCTAAGATTTAAAATTTAATCTTTGTCCCTATATTGCATACATGGACAAAATAAATATATAGCAGTCTTTCATGATCGTATGGTTATATGTCTCCTTTTAGTTATTATGAATGTCATATTCATGATCTTATGGTTATGTATTTGTAATTTTGTATATCATATTTATTAGTAAAACTGATAGCAATGGTCCAAAGAAAAGAATCCCCGATCAAATCATATAATATAGTTAGATTTATATCCATATAAAATAATAATCACAGCTATTACACACTAAACGCAGGACAAACGTTTGGATCCAGGACCCAGTCTTGGTGAATATATATATTCATATATCTATTATATATATAATATATATAATAGTTGAATAACAATAGGAAACTCCAATCCTACATATATCCAACTCCAAGTTTACAAATATTTATAAATATTTTTTTAAAATATTTTCATTAATGATTCATAGGTTTGGGTATTTCAAATCTATTTATGTTACCCATCACTCATTTTAAATTTCGAAATGTTTGTTTTCATTTATTATTCAAATTCATAATCCATGATTAGTTTTTTTATTCATTTTTTCCATGACCCATTTCATTATTATTTCATTTTCTCATTTACAAATTCTAACATAAATGACTTATAACCAAATATCTATATATATAATTTTTAATTTATTTCATAATTTTAATATTTGAATAATATTTATCTAAATTATATTTTTCAAGTATATTTATTTAATTATTCTTCTATTCTTTTTTAAAAAATTATTTAATTAGACATAATTTTATTTTTATAGACTTATAGTATTTTACCAATAATCTTTATGCTCATTATAGCCTTTTAGTTATAAATATTATTTTTTTTCCTTCCAAATCATTATAGATGACAACATTTTATTTTTTAATTTTATTTTATTCATGATTTAAACTTATGTTCCATTATTTATTCAATTCTAGATTTCACTTATTAACTTATATTTAATTATTTACTATGTTATTACTATAATTACTTAGGTTTCATTATTATATTTGAAATATATATGAAATTATATATTTGAAAGAAATTATTATATTATATATATATATATTATTTTTACCCATGATGGATTCTAATTTATAAAATTCATTTTTTTCATGAGTTTCAAAAATATCCTCATTTTTAGGTCTAAGATTTAAATCAATAAATTAAATAGTTCTAATGATCAATGCTGCTTATAATTAATAAGTCTTCAAATAGTTCATTTAAAAAAATTGAAACCCTTATAATTTATAGTATTTTATATTTTTCAAGTTCATTATTATACCCCTTATAATATTCTACCATAAGTCGATCAAATTTATTTTACTTTTCCAAATTTGGTTTTAATATACTAAATGATTTTTTATTTTATAATTATATATATATAAGTTTAGATATTATAAACAAGTTATACATAACTATTATTTTTAAAAGTTTTGAAAAAATATTATTTTCAAAAGATTATTAATTTATGAAGTAATAATTTTTAAAGATTTTAGTGTATTTAATGATTAAAATAACATTTAATTTAATCATTATTTTTGTATTACATAATTTTTATATATAATATAAATTGAATACGATAAGACGTATGAATATATATAATTTATATTATATATTATATTAATAATATATAAGATAAATTATGGGTATAAATCTTGATTAATAATATATAGAAAAAATACATATTTCAGGATATTTGAAATTGTGATTTATAAATAAGTCTAATAATTATTAACGTTGAAAATTTACAATAAAGATATATTTTATTAAAATGGTTGATTAAATTAAAAAAATATTGATAAAATGATAACAACTTATTTGTATACATTTTTTGAATTTTAAGTCCGTGCAAAGTACGGGCAAAAACACTAGTTCACCTCAATTTATAAATTGTTCACATTTCTTTGTAAATAAATATAAAGTAGGTAAATTTTATGCATTTAAAACTAGAAAGCCTTACAATAATCACTAGTCGTCCTGTAATTGATGGCCACCGTGAGTCAATAAATATTGCATGTTTGGTATATTAAATTATAAAATTTCAGGCGGTCATTTTATTAAACTTACAATATGCATATCTATGTGGAAGAAATGTATTTGATACGCGTACCCATCAAATATTATAAGATAAATTAATATTTAATCGTATTTAAATTCAACTCCTCATAAATGGTCAATGCATATCTCCTAATGTCAATGAATTAGATGTTGATATTTACAATGAAATATACGATGGTTCCCAATGTTTTCCATTTGCTTGTTAATATATACACCACTAGTGCACTAAAGATTGCTAGTATACTGACGAGTTGATTACGTGTTCTTGACAAAGATACTAGTTGAGAGCTAGACTTGATTTTGCTTGTTACCCAAGAATGGTTTATTCTTTATTTAACCTTTGTAGTCAATTTAATTTTAAAGATGTATTGAAAAATATGGGTATAATAATCCTATATTTGAGTGTCATTTAGAGTACTTATATTTTATTGATTGTGTCCAATCATTTTTATAAAAATATCTATATATAATATTTTTGAACTTTTTTATAAAAATTCAAAAATATTAATTGTAAATATGCTTTTTTATAAGCGTGAAAAAGAAAAAAAATTATACGGTTGAGGGAGCAGTATGTAGGGTTTCCAAAAGTATGACTAGCTAGGAAATGACTGAGATATAATAATTTAAAATTAATCTCAGTAAAATGAAAAATTAGAAGTAAAATAAGGTGTCCCATATTAAAATGGTAAAGAAAATTTCATGAGTTGATGTAGCTTGCACAATAAATTATAGAGTATATGATCATATTCAAGATTGATATATAAACATATCTTTGTATATATATTTATATATATATATATATATATATATATATATATATATATATATATATATATATATATATATATATATATTACAGAAGTAGTAGAATTTTTTGGTTGAATTATTCAACACTGGTATCACAATAATATACTACTAGTTCCAGCTTAATAAAGATTGAAGATAGTGGGGAAGTGTCCGCTTGTAAGTTGAAACAAGTTAAGTAAGGCTTCGTTTGAGGGTGTTGTTGAAAACTGTTGTGCTATGAGAAAAAGTGTTGGTGGAGAAAGTGCTATCAAGAAAATCAGAACTGTTTCGGTGGAGTAATTTTTTTGATTTATGCATATTTTGAGATATAATATATAAAAATAATGTTTTTGGAAAGATTTGATGATAAAACTTATAGCTACTTCCTGCAAAAGCTCTTTTGTCGAATGCAGTTTTTTCTAAAAATATGGGGAGATGTTTTTGCTAACAGTAGTTTTTAGACTAAAAGCGTTGTTTCACACATCAGTTTTTATAATTTACCAAACATTTTTTAATAATTTTTTAGCAAAAAATTATCGTAACTATCTGTAATAGCAATAACAAACGGGGCCTAAGTGGTTTTGGTGACATGCACATAACAAATAAATACTTTGTCAAAACTCAAAAGTACGGCAAGTAATAAAAGTGATATGTGCCAAATTATGTGGACATTACTGAGAATCCAAGTTACGACAACATGCCACGTACATCAGCGCTTTTAATTTATTCAGGTATTCTTCGTTTTCATCTTTGATTTTTTTTTATCAATTAACAAGATTTACGTAGATATACTATTGAAGGATAGAAATTAATGTTGTTTTTGGTTTAAAATGGAATATATTTTTTAAAATTTAAATTGTTAGAGTTAAAATGTAAAAAGAAATTAATTTTTCGAACATTTGTATAATATTAGTGTTGTTTCTTGACCACCAAATTACGATCTTATATATCGACTTTAAATTAATTAATATCTAAATTATTATAACTTTGATTTTTTAAATCAATAGTTGCTTAACGAGTTAACGTAACATGTAACATGATTCTAGAATATTCCACCAAAAACTTGACTGACCGGACTTGACAGAGTAACTTTTCTTGCAGAAGTTGGCTTCCTTTCCCCCGAAATAAAACGCGTTCTTCCCTTTTCGATCTCGACAGAAATCAAACACTAAACTATATACTTCTTTATTATTTTTCTCAGACATAAATTTTAAATATATAATAGATGTCAATTAATTTGTTTTAAAACACAATATCTATTTAAAATTTTAAAAATTGAACTGATTGAGAATTCAAAAAAATTAATCAATTATTCAACACTGGTATGTTTTAGCCAAAGTTAGGACGTACTCAATTCAAAATAATTTGGAGGACATAATAAAGGGCGGAGAGCATAATAAGCTACTTTAGAATGGAAAATAGTGTGGAATATAATTCGTTCTAAATATAAATGCACAAATATTGAAAATTCAATTTTTAGTAGTAGGTATTTAAAAGTTAGTTTTACAAATGTGTGAATGGTACGTGTTTGGTTATATGAACAAAACTATGTGAAAGTTGAAATGATTCAAGTTGAAACAAAGATTAAACGGAAACCTTGCATGGGCCGATAAATCAACCATCTCAAAATACGAGGGAAAGTATAAAGGCCCAAACTCATATGGGCTGCAAAGAGAAGTAGAAGTAATCATTCCATTAATGAGTTGGTCAAAACTCAAGACAGTTGATTAGACTTGTACAGTGAAAACATGTGAAACATGACTGCATTCATATCTCTTGTACACCAGGCAATGGGAACTAAAATGCAAATACATTGTTTTACTCTAACAAGAGGCCGTATTAATATATACTTATTATTGATATGTTGCAAAAGTCTCTCACTACTTTCTTTTTTATGTACATTTAACGTTTCTTAATTACTTTTAATAAGAAGTCTATTATATATTAATGACGTAGGCGATGATGCATGCATGTACCACTACTCCATTAGTTAGCAGAGCTGCAGAGGTGTTGAAATAGGCGTTGAGGGATCGAGTTGGATCGCTTAAATTTGGATTTTAAAAAATAACTCGGTATTTTTTAGTTTTCGTAATATTAAGATATAAGTTAATATTTTTGGAAAATATTAGAGTTTCTTTTTTGCTAAATAAAATATTAAAAGTTTTCAAACCCGCTCTTGTAAATAGTAACTCGTCAAATTTTATTTCATTCTAAAATTTACTCCTAACAAACACCGCATAATTAAGCATTGCAATCACTAATTAATCAGCTTCTTTTCGTGTTTATCATTAATTTCTTGTGAAATTTCATCGATGCTTCTTCCAACTTGTTTGAACCCTAGCTCGGTCCCGGGTCTCTTGACTGTATATGATAGTTAGTTGCCTGTCATAATCTCCCTTACATATATACATATATGTGAGTTTATATGATACATAAAACTAAACCTAACCATTTTTCTATATTTGCGTGATGCACCAAGTGAAAAAAGTAATCGAAAAAGATTCGAGATTTCAATTTCAATTCAAATTTTTACTTATTCTTTGCACGAACAAGTTGACTCCAACGTCACTAATTTTTTTTTAATTAAGAGACATTATGCATGCAAACATAAGAAGGGTAAACAAGGACTACGACAGTCCCCCGACCCCTTTTATTGCTTTCATTTTCATACCGGTGGCTCAACTTGTTGAAAAAGTGTTCTTATATTTATACCATCAACAAGCTAGCTGTCTTAATTAATTAAGATGAGTGGATAGATAATTATCTAGTCACATATACTGAAAAATGATTAATTTGTTGCATATATATAATTATGTTGAATTAAGGTGTAATGATTTTGTTTTTAAAAAAATTATTGTGAAATCCTTAATTAATATCTTCACTATGATAATACAGTAGAACTAAAGTAATTATAAATAATATTTGTCATTTCTTATTAAATTACTTACTAATCATACCCATGGTCTCATGCAAGATGAAGTTAACATAATTAAGTTGTGGAAAGATCGGGGATACGACATGAGCCCTGTTTGTATGGCCCGTCAATATAATATACATATATAAAGTCCGTTTACCGTTTACTTTTTTAGTTTATTTAATTTAATAAATAATTTATTATTTATAGATATTATTTAGTTTATAAATTATTTATAAGAACAAACAACCGTAATTAACATAGGATCATGATATGTACCATTAAAGGTGATAAATACATAATATACAGATCGAACTTACAGAGTTTTACATGTTAATATTTTTAGCGTCGTGATATATACACACCATCAATTTATAGTTGCACACGCTTCAACCATATTTCATTAAATTAATTTATATTACCAAATTTACCCTCATCACAATATTAATTTTGAAATATAATTTTTTCTAAATTAACTATTTTTATATTTTAAAAAATTTAGGTGCCAAGTAATATGATCCTTCATAACAAATAATATTATATTATATTCATTTTTTAATCGAGATTATAAATTGGATTTTTTTCTAAAATTTTGAATTTTTATAATTACGTTATGATATTAACATATTAATGTATAAAAAAGGCGAAAACAAGTTTAGCAAAAAAATAAGAAGGCAAACACATAATTTTTCAAGAATATAGTTTTTTTAATATAATTTTTACTTACAATTTTAATAATTTTTAATTTTATATAATACTATATATAAAAACAGTCATACTCTAGCTATAGCAAAAACTAATCTTATATTTTGAAAAATTATATTTGTATATTTTGCTAGTCTAAAAAATTAAATTTAAAAAATAATTAATATATTAAAAATACATTAATATGTGAAATTCAAATTATAATTATAAATGAATATTAGGGGTAAAGTTGACAAAACATATATAATTAAGTTAAATATGAGAAAATGGTGTGCAACTATAAATCTAGGGTGTGCAAATATTAGAACCTTTTCTTTTTTATTAAAACGTACTTTCTTATATTAAAAAGGCTCCAAATCAATATTACATGAGATAAAATTCGGAGCAGTATTAAACCACTCCATAGGACCTGACATAGAAAGTGTAGCTCGACCTAATTCATGAGCTACGTTATTCGCAGATCGACTAGAAAACACGATTGACACTTACTCAAAGTGTCTAAGATTATCACTACAAACTTCCATAATAGTATCAAAATTTGATCGTCCTCGATTCATTTGAAATGCGCCCACTAGAAGTTTGGCATCTGATTTGAAGATGCACTTTATAGTTCTCCAGCTTCTCGTCCACTCAATAGCTTCTTTCAAACTCCATGCTTCTGCCTCGTGGACTTGAGCTATACCATGCAACAGATTCTTTCTGGCTCGGAGAAACTTACAAGTACTATCACGAACCACACACCCAACGCCAATGTTATCCCCTCTGACACGGTAAGCTGCGTCAATATTGATTTTTATCCAGTCCTGTGGTGGTTTCATCCACGTTCTGCAGTGCCCAGTAATTGTACCTTGGTTTTTTTCATCCTTTTGTCTAGCTCTTCTCCAATTAGTTACTAAATTTAGAGCCATTGCTTTAATTACAAACGCCGATATATTCACATTTTCCCACACCTATTTATTCTTTCTCAACCATAAACTCCAACACAACAATCCTATCATGACAACCTGATCTCGTGTACCTGTGTTAATGGCTCGTTTAATCACCTTCATGACTATATCATTGTCCATTACTCGAACAACATTTTGCAGACCAACCGAGCTTCATACCTCTCGACCAATGTTGCACTCAAATAACGTATGAATTGCATCTTCCACACCTACTTGACACCATGAACACGGGGTGTTGATATTAACTATTTTACTTTGCAAAGCCACTGTAGTTGGTAAAACATTTACACCGGCCCTCCATAGGAAATTAAGCATCTTCCCCGGCAATTGCAGACCCCACACCCTTTTCCAGAACACTCGATCCACACAAGCATACTCCCCTCGAATCTTCCTATAGCAACTTTTGACAGAAAAAACTCCCTTATCTTCTAAAGCCCAATACCAGGAATCCTCTTTGTCACGTAGAGGAATTGAAATTTACAGAATGAGCTTTTTATCATAATCAGTAAACAAGTCTGAAACAACTTCAACATCCCATGACTTCTGATTTTCAGCTAACAAACTCTGCACTTTAATATCCTGCAGGTGCTCATACACTTCGGTTGTGGGATGTCCATTTTCCAGGTTAGGTAGCCAAGACACCTTCCAAACCGTAGTTGTTAAACCATTACCAATTTTCCTACGCATTCCCCATTTCATCGTCTCCTTAGTCGCCAAAAGACTACGCTAAAGATAACTTGGATTCAAACCCAATGAAGCATTTAAAAAATCCGAGCTTGCGTAATACCGTGCTTTCATAAATTGACTAACTAGAGGATTACATTCCACCATCAATCTTCATGACTGCTTGGCCAGCATTGCCATATTAAACTCCTTTAATTTCTTAAACCCCAACCCACCTTCTTCCTTGATCATACAAACTCTATCCCATGACATCCAATTAATTTCGCCATTTGTTCCTTCTTTTCCCCACCAAAAGGCATTCATACGTTTCTCTATCTTGTCACAAATTGTGTTTGGTATCAAGAACAATTGCATCCAAAAGTTTGGAATAGATTGTGATGTTGTCTTGAGCAATATAGTTTTACCACTTCTTGAGATTATCTGATTGTTCCAGTTATGCAATTTCTGGTCAACTTTTCCCACTAGAAAGTTAAAACCGTCCACTTTACTTTTCCCAAGTTGCATTGGAATTCCTAAATATCGACTTGGTGCTGTTGCTTTACGAATACCAAGCTCATGACACACCTCATTTCTGCTGGTCTCAGTGGTGTAAGGCGAGAAGGTAACAGCTGACTTATTATAGTTAACCATCTGCCTTGAGTTGTGCTCATACTGATCCAAAATTCTTTTCATTAATCTTGTTTCACCTGCATTTGCACGAAAGAAAAAATAACATTCATCGACAATTAATAAGTGGGAAATTGTTGGGGGCCCTTTGCCACCTTACAACCATGCAACATCCCAACTTGTTCACTTCTCCTAATCATAGCACTTAACCCTTCCGCACACATAATATAAATGTATGGTGCAATAGGATCACCTTGACGTAATCCCCTTTGAGGCACAATACTACCAAAATCACCATCATCATGTAAAACACTATATGAAACCGAATTCAGGAACTTCATTACACGTGATATCCATATTTCATGAAACCCAAATTTTACCATTATGTTATAGATAAAGTCCAATTCCAAACGGTAATAAGCTTTAGAGATATCTATTTTAAGAGCAGTCAACCCATTTTGTCCCTGAGTTTTCCTTTTCATATAATGGTTTATTTCAAATGCCAGCATTGCATTATCTGTAAGTAATCGCCTTTCTATAAAAGCACTCTGTCTATTTTTAAACGAATGCATGCACGTATATATATGTCTAAACATCAAATAGGATTCTTCGTACATTTGCCGGTATATATTTAAACTGAAAATTTATGGTGGCAATTGACCATTTTATTACTCCATCGGTCTCACCCATTTATTTACATTTGAAAGAAAATATTCGACACGCATTTTAAGGTACGTATAAAGTATAGTTTTATAATTTATTTTTAATATTTTTTTACTGAATAAAAATTTAAACATTCAATTTTTATTCAAAACAGAAAATTATAAAAATAAATTATACAAACTATACTTTATATATAACTTAAAATGCGTGCACACTCTTTCCGAAATGTAAACGACCCGATGTACGTCTTAATTAATGATAGCAAGGAAACATTCAATGCAAACAAGTCATGTGGTTGCTAAGCACACGTTAATATGCATGAAGTTGACCTTATATATTGCATATGTGTATATTAGAGACTTATCAGCCGGTATCACCGTCATTGTATTTACATGATCCAATGCAATATACACAGTTACATACACATTTATCCTATTTAGACCACAGTTCGAGAAGGTAGAATAAACAGTTATTTTTTGTCGAAAAGAAAAATACAGTCAATTTTAATTTATAAAATGGAAAATGTTAGAGAGCTCGATATAGCATAGCAGAGGTAACCGCGAGTTGGACACCTTGGTTAATTAACTCAGCTCCATAATTATTATTTTCCTCGAAATGACTATTTCAAATATTGATACACGCAACATGTATGTATAACTGCTCCTTAATTGTCAAAAACAATGGCTGCGACCCATAACTTATAACCTATAAGTGACTAAACAACCCTAAAATGGATTGGGAAAAAGGGGAAGGTATGATACTACTGTATTAAGTAACAAAACAAAATTAGATAATTGGATTATCAGGATTGATAACTAGTGAAAAGAATAATCACCCCGAAACAAGTAGTAAAAATTAGTGAAAATAACCAGCAATTTACAGGGAATTTAAAAATTCTATCTATATATGATCAAGCCTCTGAATTCAAGACCTTACATAATTATTAGTGATTACTTTTCATCTTCTTAATTTTTCACGCTCGCAGAAAATTCGATTAACCGATGAACATACGTACTCGATCTTCATCGACATGGTGCATTATAATTCCTCGGATGGGATGATCGTGACGAATTTACATGATAGAGCAAGAAGGGTCGCGACATGGCTCGTAACAACAATATGGTACAGAACCATAATTACAAGGAGGGTAAGCATATCCACAATAACATATAGGCACTGCATCTTTTTTGTCATCCTTCTTGTCGTCCTTCTTGTCATCTTTCTTCTCGTCTTTCTTCTCTTCCTTGAACGGACCTACGCTCACTAAATCCGCACGCCCCACGTATTTTCTCAAACACTTTGCAAGCTCGACCGTGTCCATTCCTTCTCCTATCACCTCTATCTGATCCTTGTCATCCCCCTTCAATGCTACTGATTCTACCCCTGTTTAACACACAAATTTATAAATTCGAGAAATTTATCTATTTGATCAAATTTAATGAAAAATAGATATACTACTACTCATTCGATCTTAACAAAAATTCTAATTATGTAATTAGAAAATACCATCACTAGTAGCTGCAATCTTCATGGCCTTGACACGAGATTTCTGAGGGCAACACATGGTCACTTTAATAACCACCTTTTGCTGCAACAAAACAGTACAAATTAATCGAGAAATTCATTTACAAAGGAAGAATATTGTTATATAAGAAACACACACACACACATTCGAGATCGTATACATGCCTTAGCCATCGTGTTAATTGGTTGTTGTTAGCGTGCTTGGAAATTAAATTAAGGACGACTTGCAATATACAGAGGGAGAGTAGTTATAGTTTAGTACTGCAGGTTGGAAATTGGAATGAGGCTTGCTATAGCCTTTTTTACACTTATTACTTATATATACACATCACACACATACTTGTACAGTAAGTATGGTGAAGATCGACTAGAATTATACTACCTCCGTTCCGGCCAAATGTTTACATTTGATTTGGGCAGGGAGACCAAGGATAGTGGGTGTAATATTGTTAAAATAAATGAAGTAGTCGGTGTAATAGTAATTTTATTGTTAAAATAAGTGAAGTAGTGGGTGTAATACTGTAAATTGTTGAAAAAGTGGAATGAAGCAGTGAATGTAATAATGTATTTTATTGTTAAAAGTTACTATTTTTAATAATGTAAAGAATTGATGGGACATTCCAAAAAAAAAAAGTTTAAAGAAATGGGAGGGACAGAAGGAATAATAAATAAGTATCAGAAATTATTATTGATTTAATTGGTGTATTCGAGACTTAGAGTCGTCATCCATCTACGTCAAGGGTGACTTTCAGTCGTTGCAATATACTCCCTCCGTCCCAACCAATTCTTTACACTTTCCTTTTTGGGACGTCCCATCCAATTCTTTACATTACTAAAAATAGTAACTTTTAACAATAAATATATTATTACATCCACTACTTCACTCCACTTTTTCAACACTTTACACTATTACACCCACTACTTCATTTATTTTAACAATAAAATCACTATTACACCCACTATCCTTGGTCTCCGTGCCCGGACCAAATGTAAACATTTGGCCGGGACGGAGGGAGTACTTAGTATACTAATTATCATGATTAACAATGCATTAGCGACGCGTTACGTTCGGAATTAAATTAATTAAAATTTACCACATCATGCATGCATAGTCCTGCACGACGTGTGAAGTCTATTAAAAATTTATTAACAAAGTTTAGAAGTTCAGTTGTTCAAATGAGCGGTATAATTAAAATATATTTAAGAAATTAAGTAAATGGAGATTAAAAATTTATTAACAAAGTTTATAATTAACTATTCATGTCTAAAGAAGAGCGAGCTAGGCTTGCCGTGGTTGATAAATATCGCTAACGGCGACTGATATACGACCGATTAATTTATGTCACGGTCTTTTAAATTGAATGGAAGGCGATGAGCCAACCAGCTAGCTGCTTAATTGGACTACGATATATATGACCATTATTACTAGGAGTGGCACTGAGTTTTGTCCTAGGCCAACTTAAAATTTTTTGCCTCGTTAAAGGTTACTCATAATAAAAATGAGAACTTCGCTTTCATTATTAAATACTAATTTCTCATGACTTAAAATTTAGAATTTTTTCATTTCTACTAGTAAAATCATTAATCAATAATTGAATTCATGTTTGAATTAAATCTTCAAAATTAGAATTTGTTAGCATTTCTTTCTCAATTAATAATATAACAAACCCATTCAATCAGTTTTGTGACATACTAAAATGAAGGTACGATTTAATCAATTTCAATTTTTTAATTCAAACTATCAGAAGTCAAATGACCCTTACTTTAGTTTTTGACTTTGTCATTGAAAATTGCAGGAGCTTATGTTATCGGTTAAAGCATGTAGGCTTATTATTTATTTACCGTTCTGCTAATAAATGTGCTCTCAGAACGAACTTTTAAGGGGTGATATTTCTGTCAATCTTATAAAATATGTATTATTAGACAACAATGAGTCTACATTTACTTTTTTTAAAAAAATAAAATTAAAATATGTTTCCTTTTCTATTTGTCGATTAAAGTATGCTTTCTTTAATTTTTAATTTCAAATAACCAGTTTAGTTTTTGAATTTTTTTCATTTCTAAATTATCCCTTAATTTTTTTAAAAAAAATTATCCCTTAACACGTGGATACCCCATGCGATGGCTTGTACTGCTTGCCCTCAGGGCCGGCCCTGATTATTACTCTACCCTGTGTGAATGATTTATTAAATTTAAATCGTTGAAACTCTCATTTTCGCTAGTCTTGCAGATGTATCTTACTCTGGACTGAGAGATATGTGTGGTATGTCGATCACTGACTGGTTTGAATTTATACGAAGCATAAATTCAATAATAGCATTTTTATTTAAATTATCAGTCAAATGAAGTGAATTAGTGATGCAGATGCTTAGTTTTTATGTATGTTTAGTTTTCTTTTAAATTTCTATAACATCCAGTCTAGTGAATCAGTATGTTGTCTGCACGTCACATACTGTATTTTATATTAGCGGTCCATACCGGTCCGGACCCGTTCTTCTGATCCGATCTAAAATTCAGAATAAACATGTCCGGTCTTCAGACTCATAATATTAGAAAAGCCGGTCTCCGGTCCGGTCCGGTGCGGTCCCTATGTGTAGTATTGTATATAACTGTGCGTGTGAAAAAATAATTATGATAAAATTTTAATCAAAATTTGTTCGCAGGACCCTAACGATTATATATACAGAATATTTTATATATTTAGAGGGAACATTAGGCAAAACTAATTTTCGAGATCTAATATATATATATATATATATATATATATATATATATATATATATTATATAAATAATTCAGAAATTTGAGGTTTTAAATGTTAGGTGTCTTATACACAAGTTTTGTTCGTCTATAGTTAGAACCATCCCGTATATTTATATATTAAAATTTTTAAAAAATTGAGATTTCAAATATAGAAACCGTCTAAACTTAAATTTTATTCATCTATAACTAAGATCACAAGTTAAAAATATAAGAGGATTACCTAATACCTATAATCACTTAATTAGTGTTGTAATTACAATTATTAAACACGTTGTGGCGGAGGAGCTAGAATCTGGTTGTTACCTCTCATTTCATGAGCTTTCATTCGAGAATATTATATTTCTCTCTGAGACTTTCTTAACCAAAACATAATTATTTTTCAATGTTCTATACATTAATCATACAAACAGACAGGAATGTAACCTTACAAGTCAATCTTAGTTAATTTAGACAGAGAATATGGTATTTTTATTATAAACCTGTTTAGCAATAATATAATTATTTTTCAATATTTTACATATATTGATATAAATCGTGAGGTTTTAATCAAATTAATTTACATTTTATAGAATCCTATTACAGTATATATAAGCTGCGTGTTTTGTTATATTAACATAAAATAATTCTAATATTTTGATATTTTTTAGCATTTGGAGTCTTATATATCACCCCTAAACATAGATATATTAACGATATTAACCCACAGCTGAATTTTAAACGGTTGCTTTAGGCCCCGTTTGGTATTGCTGTTACAGACAACTACAGCAGTTTTTTGCTAAAAAACTGTCAGAATGGTGTTTGGTAAATTCTAAAAGTTGTTGTCTGAAAAAACGTTTTTAGTCTAAAAGCTGCTGTTAGCAAAAGTATGTCCCCATACTTTTGAAAAAAGCTGTTTTCAGCTTTTGTAGGAAGAAACTATCAGTTTCATCATCAAACCTTCTCAAAAACATTATTTTTATATATTATATCTCAAAATATGCATAAATCAAAAAAAATATCAAACAGTCATCTGATTTTTGTGAATAGAGCCGGCCCTGAGGCCAAGCGGCTTATGCTCTTTAATGGGGGCACCAAAAAAACAAAAAAATTAGGGGCATATTTTTTTTATAAAAGAGTGAAAAAAATTAAAAAATATATGTAGAGTCACAAAAAAAATAAGGGGCACAATATTTTTATAAAAGAACACCAAATTTTTTTAAGATATAAGAACCAAATAATAATAATAATTAGGGCCAAATTTTTTTAAGATATAAGAACCAAATTTTAGTGATTTGGGCACAAAATTTTGATTCGCTTCGGGCTTTGAATTTGTCAGGACCGGCACTATTCCTGACAGCACTTTTTTCACAAGCACTTTTTCTCACGTCACAGTAATTTTCAACAGTACTCTCAAACGGAGGCTTAGAAAAAGTACTCGGGTCGCTTTAACGACAGCATTACTTATATTTTCAGTTTGATTTTTCTCATGGGTGGTCTTCTCACGACAAGATCATCGATGATTATTCTCGTAGACTAGTGCTAGGTTTGTTAAGTAATTATCAGACGGTAGTAATCAAAGAATTAATGTCTAACTTTAAGAGACCCCAAGGCCAATTACAGGCAACTTTAAGAAAGAAAAAGTGAGAGATGTTGATAAAATTACTAGGTCAAACATATAATTCAAAAATTCATATGATTAAATTTACTAGAGTATACTATTCGTAACCTATATACGTTTTGGTTTGAGGGATATGTATATATTTATGATATGGTCGTGTTGACATAAGAATAGTCCATATGTGAATTTCTAGTTTATTTTGTCAACTCTCGCGAACAAATTTTGTTCAATTATGCTTGTAGTATGTTGTCATATCCATTTTCCAAGATTTCTAGTCTAATAATTATATGATTATTAATTATTAAACGAAAGTTACTTCAACTGTTTATAGTCGAATAATTAGTGATATTTTGATTTGAGCTGAAATCAAAATGAGTATAGCCTTAGAAATGATTATCGATCTGTTCTAAGAAATTATAGTCAGAGGACGACAGAGGATAAACTACAATCGTGCTTTATATTTGAATTCTTAATTCAAGTAGGTTAAACTCAAGTCCACACAGAAAATATGATCGATTATTACACATGTAAAGGAAGTATTTAAACAAATTAACTAAATAACGTACGAGATATTCTTAATTACAAGAGGTCACTGACAAAGATATACAGACGAATTTCCAAGAAATGATGGAATCATTATCGGCCTGCTGAAATAAGTAATAATAAAATCATTTATTATTAACTAAAATAAGTCTTTACTTTAAAAATATACCTATACTAATATAAGTTGAACTTATCCAAACTTTAAAAATTCTGCCTACGATGCTACGACGCGTTGGGTGTAAAAGTCGTATTCACATGGCTGGAGTAGATGGGAGAATATTAATTATGATTCGGTTTTAAATTTTTTAATAAAAAATCAACTTTATCAAGTCTTCACCAAATTTCTTCTTGTCTTCTTCCATAGTTCCATTTGTCTTGCTTGACATCTACTTACTTTAGTTAAGTACAGTGAATTTTTATTTTAATTCTTAGTTTTGGGTATTCATAAGATCCATAGCGGTTGATGTTTAGACTGGATTAGGGCCAGTGTTGAGCCCATAAGCCCATCAACCAACCATTGAAAAGGTAATCGACACATTTCACTCAAGTCCAGTACGGAGTCAGTTTAAACTCTTTAGAGCAATATATGTAGGCCCATGAGGCCGAGTCAGGTAAGCGCGCATCTAATAAGTGTAATAGCCAGGCTAGAAGGCTACTACAAAATTTCAGTAGCAGAATAGAATAATATCCTACTTCCCCTTCGTATCCAGAGGTCATTTGCCTAAGGTTCTTTCTTGACTTCTGAGTTAAAATCCAATACAAGAAACTCTCAACTACTTTTATCATACAAGACATATTTTAAAGGAGAAAAAAAATGCCAGTTTTTCAAGTACTAGTCACTTTTTTTCAAGTGAGCTAGCCCTCGTATCTGGAGAAAAATAAACTTTTATGCACTCCTGCTTGCCAGTTTCTAGCTAGGTAAGATTAATCAATCCCGTCATCTTAAAAGGTAAGATTAACAGTCAGCTTCTGACCTCTCTTTCTTTTAAATTAAGAAAAGAACTTCTGCTTACATGGTATCGCGACTCATTCAGTTGGTAAATATTTAAATTCATAATGAAGGACAAAACACAAACCAAAATAATACTAATGGGTCATTCACCCAACTGAGATATAAAATACACAATAAATTGGTATCTGAGAAGAGCAGCATCCTCAAAAGCCATGTGAGCTGTAAATTTGAAAGGCTATCTAGATCATCAATTATTACCTTCCAAAACATCTTAGTATTGAAGAGGTAAGAGTGGAAGAGAGAAACTTCAAGCCAGCAGATCCTCCCGGGAAGTAGGAAAGAGCATAATATGAAAGTGCAAGAACCTGATGACGGAGAGAAGTCACAAGTTACACTAACATAAACAATATTATAAGATACACAAATCAATACAAGGAGTAAACTTAACATATAAAATTCTGAAAGAGCGCATCAAGTAAACATTTGCTCCACTAACTAGTGTGAGAGTAATTTCAGTGTGAATGGTTCAAAGCGATTTTGAATGAAAAATGAGAATTAAAATCAGAAAAATGACATGAGCTTGAGAACAAGCTTATATGTTCCAGACAGCTGGACCTAATTTTAGTACATTGCTTATGTCTACTTCACCAAAGAATTACATATGGTAGACAAGCAAACTAATCTATAACAAAAGAAACTTACATATGGATGAGATTTATCTATAATGGTGGCTCACAGGCTCAGATAACAAATGAAGAATTAATACTTAAATCACTTGGGCTTCCGCATAGCAATTTAAACAGCCACTCGCCAATTTCCCCAAAAGAACAGCACATATCAGAAAATGGTTAAGTGTATCGCAGTATCGGTCCAATCCCGTCATTGTGAAACACACACTTTATATTTGATTATCAATCATATTTGTGTTGAAGCATACAAGGGAATGACTTCAATCAAAAGGACTTAAAGGGTTTAGTGACTAGGTACAACAAGAAAAGGACAAGAAGATGAATTATGCGGTTGAGACTAGAACAAGCCATTCCCACACTTACAATTTTGTGTTCACTGAACTTGTCAAATAAAGTAGAAGGATTATACAAATCACATCAGCAAATGTAAGAGTTGTACTCAGATATCCTAGACCTTGATAATAAATTTATATTACAAAATTAGACTAAGAATTTTTTTATAAAAATGAATGGATTATTACCTGTACAAAAGAAAACAGTGCAGAAAGGACATAGCTGTGCAGCACCATTGAAACGTAGATGGTGCCTACCATACTGCCAAGAAATCCCAAAGTGAATGGAAGTCTCTGCGCAAAAATGAAATGAAAACAAACATGAGGAAAACGGATACTGACACAAAAAACATGCATATATTCCAAGTTTAAAAATACTTTCAAATAAATAGAGAATAAGCAACCAAACCATGTAAATAACTGATTATTTGGGAATAAATGAAATACCTCTTTAGATGACATGTGTGCGAGCTGATTCCTAGGTCCTTTAAGTGCAAAGAATGAACCAATGATGAAGGCGCATCCGATAGTGAAACAGATAGCAAATTTCTGAGGCATCAGCATCATAACAGGGAGAAACATGGTGAATGCAATGAAGATAAAAAAGACCCCTGCTGCAAGGAGTAAACCAAAGTACAAGAGAGATTTTCCTGAAGGAACGTTAGATTGGAAGCTCCCGGGTAAATCTCGCACGCCTTTCGAGACCCTGAAATGAAGACATAAATAATGAAGACCAAACATATACATTTCTGCAATTTCATGAAGTGATCGACCAGTATGAACAGTTATAAGGAGTAAGGACAAAATTAAGTGGTAATCTTTTAGAAAAACAGGGTCGGGGGAGGTTATATCTAGAACATGTTTTTAAATTGCAATTAATAAAATGGCTAATATGAAAAGTATGCACGTTCAGATTCAAGAAATTGATCAAGTCTATAGAAAGGTGCTCCGCAGAGACGGCATACTGGTTCATAGTTTTTTATCAACTTTCTGGAAATGGTTATCATGTTATAAATAAATTATACTATGACAAATTGTGGATATCGAACAGTAATAGAGATTGACCGGTCAGGATTTTTGTCATTTATGACTGACATAACTTCAAGCATATAGATAGATATTATCGTGCAAAAAGAAAATTGCATATCGAAGATGGAAACTGCAACATTTGTTCACTTGCGCAGAATTATACAAAACTAAGAAATTCAATTTCTCATATAAAACTCTACGGCCATGTTTGTTTCATGGGATTAGTATCCATTCATTATAATCCTTCACTATTTTTCCTAAGCATTATAATCCTTTAAATTATCCAATAATATGTTTGTTCGGAAGGATTAAGTTTAGGATTGGATTATAATCCTTTAAATTATAATTCTATGTTTGTTTTGAGGGATAACATATGGATTGGACTATTATCCTTTAAATTTTCTAATCCTTTGTTTGTTTGACATTGGATTATAATCTTTTAAAAAATGACTTGTTAGAGAGGATTAAATAATATCTCCTCCAACCAAGTATTAGAGAGGATTATAATCATATCCCTTATTCCATGAAAACAAACAAGGGATTAATATTTTAAAAGATTATAATCTTTGATCTAATCCCCAATAAAACTTGTTTGTAAATTAACAAAAAGAATACATAAAACACAAAACAATTCAATATACGAATGAAAATTTTCAAAATAATTGCTGAATGAAACGAACATTATCGAAATCCATGTAGTGTAGGACAATTTAAAAATATTACCAGTAAACAATTAAACAGAGTGATTCAAATATAGATAAAGCTACAAATACATACTACCAAGTATTCAACTATGCACGACAAGTGAATTACAACATTACATGGGCGCCTCTAAACACATACTACACAAAAAGATCATACTAATACTAATACTCTGTGACTAGTAGTAGAATAATAAATAATTGAGGTAAGGTGAATTGAAAGAGAAAAGACATACACGTTAAAAGTACCGGAAACTTTGTCGTTGGCGGTGCGAACGGCAGCTTCGAGATCGAAAGAGAGAGCAGCAGAATCATCATCATCTTGTTGGGCTGCTACGTAAGCGTTCCAATCAGCGAGTAGAGATGGTGATTGCTTTGGCAGATCATCACTAGATGTGCTTGGCCCACTGAACCAGGCCTGGGCTGTTTTCTGCATCCTTCTCGGCGCGGGGAGATCTGGTCTGGTTGTGTTCGCTTATCTATGCATTTCTTTCTTCTTTTTCTTAAATATGTTGCCACTCCTCGCATTTCCTTTTTATTTATTTCTTTCTTAAAATAATGCACTCGGAATAATTATCTTAATATCCTTTCTTTATTTTGTACACATTATTATTGTAATCTTATAAATATAGATCAATCTAATTAATAGCATATCTAATATTTATATTCCCTATGTCCCTCACATTTCTTTACACTTTCCTTTTTGGGACGTCTCATCAATTTTTTACATTATTAAAAATAATAACTTTTAACAATAAAATACATTATTACATCCACTACACTCCACTTTTCAACACTTTATATTATTACACCCACTACTTCACTTATTTTACCAATAAAATCACTATTACACTCACTACTTCATTTATTTTAACAATATTGCATTCACTATTCTGGGTCTCCGTGCCCAAACCAAATGTAAACATTTGGCCGGAACAGAGGTAGTATATTTGAACTCAAAAATATTAAATAACATATCTAATACAAATATTAGTTTTTTTAAAAAAAAAATACAAGGATAAATATATTTATAAATTTCATTTCATTTATTATTTTTATTAATATCAATTAAATTATTGCACAATTAAATTTATAAGAAAAACTAATATAATAAAATTAAATTTATGAAATTAATTATTAAATTTATTTTAGTTATATTTTTATATATTTTATAATTTATATAAAAAAACAGAGTAAAAATACAAATTTATGAATATATAGATAAACTTTTGATAACTTAACGTATCAATTTTTCGAAAGCCAGTTCTGATACCATATGTGATAACTTTAGTCAAATCTCAAGTCCATTTTGAAATCATGTCAAATTCTGAATATGTATCACACACAAGCTCAGAGTTTATGATCAAATATAACAACTTGAGTAACCCACAAATCAATCACAAGACCCCAGAAAATCATGATTTATTGATATACTTGATAGTAGTACTTTACCTTTTATACTAAAATAAAATTTACACATGTATCGATGTGGAATTAAGGTTGTAGTACATGTTACAATCACTAATTTTAAATTTTTACATAATATATTTTAATATTTAAAATGTAATTTTCTTAATATTATTTATATAACATAATTATACATTATTATTTTTAGATCATCTATATGCTTTATATTAAATTAAATTTATAGTATTTTGCTTAAAAAATTATTTACGTACACAAATTAAAATATTATTAATTTAAAACACAATATTTATATTTTAAATTTGCATTTATAGTATACAATAATCATTTATATGATTTATAGTTTAAAATTTACTTATTTTGATTATGAATTTATTATACAAAATATGAATGATTATTTTATGAATTTGAATATTGAATATACGCACCAATGTTCTGCCATTACATATATATATAAGAGAAGAAATAAGAGATTTTTTTTCACGACACGATTCATGAGTATGAGATAAAGCACATGTGATAGATTAGTATAGCAGTAAAAAGAATTTTGAATTTGTTGGTAGACCAGAGTTCAACTCTTTTGAACAACATTTTTTTAAAATAAATAATAAATAGGGCAAATTAGATATTTCAATTAATGAATAAAATGGTTCATGATTAAAATGTCTCACCAAATAAACGATGGATAAAGAAATTAATGCATAAAAAATTTATTAAAGTCAAGGTTGCCATAAATAAGGGATAAAAGAATTAATGTATAGAAGGAAACAAAAATAATTTGTTGCGAGTGTACGAAGCAATTCTCGAGTGCATTTAAAAACACTCAAATAATATTCTTTTTTTCTATTTTTAAAACAAACGTTATAAAAAGTGTAAATCAAAATTAGTCGGTAAAATTACAAAATAATATAATTTGATGGATATTCAATATATTTTAATTTAATTGATTATTATAAAACAGAAAATATAAATTTCAAATTTCAAATAATAAAAGTTTAGAGAGTGTATTAAAGGAGAAAATAACCTTTATCATAATTTATAGATATGCGTGTCCAAAATATCACTTGTCCCATATTAGAGCATCTCCAATGGTAAAATCTAAAACGGTTGGCTATAAAGGTTGGCTATCATGATTATGCAAAATTTTAGCCAAGGAGTTTGATATATGCTTCAATAAGATTATCTATAATTGTAACTATGTAAAATTATACCTAAGGGTTTTCTTGGTTCGACAAATATAGTCAACCAAACATGGTTGTCTATATATTTTGCCAAGGGCATAGAAGGTTGAAGTGCTAGAATTTTTACATATTCTCTAAAAATGCCACATACATGCCATGTAGACGCCACGTAGATTATTTAGCTAAGGGTTTTGCTACCATTGGAGATGCTCTTATGTCCGATATATCATGCATTCTACGCGTGTCATTGTATATTTATAAATTATGTCCCATAATATATTATGTCCAATATATTATTGTATATCTATAAATTATGATATTAAGGTCATTTTCTCCTTAAAATCCAAATCTTGAATTAAATAAAATTTTAAATTATAGATAATATTTAAATATTAAATGTATTAACTAATACATTGCAAAATAAATATATCGTAAAACATTCTCATGAAAAATAATATAAACATACACTATAAAATCATAAATGACTTTTTAAAATTTAGTCAAACACAATTACAAAATTATTAAATCAATCAATACAATAAAAATTTGGGATATTCTCTATGATACTTATATAATTGGTTTTTGTCAATAGTACCATTACATTATTGACTTATATTTATGGTATTATGGCTACTTTCGTACATTTGATTTTCCATATATAATATTCTTCTGTTAAGTAAAAAATAATATAATTGATTTCAGAATATCGAAAAAATTATAGATTGAAATTTTTGCAAAAATATACATGAAATAGACTATTCAATCATGTAAAACGGAGTTAAAATTAATGACATATATTCAAATTACATAATCAAAGTTTGACCATTAATATTTGCATGATTTAAGGGGGTATTTTATGTAACTTTTTGCAAAAATTTCAAATATACAATTTTTTTTATAGTCAGAAATCAATTCTATTATTTCTTTAGGGTTTTTTCTAACATGTCTCAAACTTAAAAGCTGTTTACAAATATGTCCTATTTTTATTTGTATTTTTAAATATGTCTCATACACAATTCTATTCATCTTAATAATTTTAAAAGGACACTTTTATCCTTCTAACTTAATTCAATTGAAATTCTAAAATAAATGTAATATAATTATAATATAAATGTAATATTTATAAATTAAATTCTCTAAATCTAAATTTGATACTAAATTATTTTATTTCAAAATTTTAATATATTTTAAACATATAAATTTTAAAATAAAATTTGTCTTTAAAATTTTTGTTTCACAAAAAATTATTTAAAAAAAATAGTATTAAGATCTAAACAACCCATATTTCACATATACATATAATAAGTTTCGAGAATTTAATCATATCATTATTCAAATAATTAGAAAATAAAAAAACCCATATTAGGGTAGCGGCTGCGAGTTAAAAAAACATGTATTATAAAACCCATGTTCAAAAAAAATTAAATTACTATAAGATTAAGACTTGTGAAAATAAAATAATTATATATTTACTCATTATTATTAATTACAAGGCATATAAAGTACTTAAGTTAATATAAGAGTATATTAGTCTTAATATTCATATTTAAGTATGATAATAAATTAATAAGACATATTTATTAAATAGATATAAAAAATAAATATTGATAAATAACTCCATTAATTTGAGACATATTATATAAATTCTCTATTTTTTACTTGATACGAAGTAGATAGAGTGATGGAGAATATCCCTAAAAAATTTCTTCACCAAAAAGAAAATACAATCAAACTTTTATAACCAAATACAGAAAAATACCGTAGAAATAGAAACTGGGTAATCCAAACAGGTCCCTATATGTATCTCGAATTGTTTCGCAAGGCACAAGTTAATATATCACTGTAAAATAAAATTCATTGGGCGGAGAAGAAGAAGAAGAGTAAATGAAGACAGCTGAGAAAGTAATACTCCTCTTCCAAGACTCGGACGGCGTCGCCGCCTCTATTTCCGACGGTCTCCAACCTAACCCTACCTCTTCTCTCCAAACACGGTGAGTTTTCATCCTCTTTCTTCATTTACACCTCCCGTTAATTCAACCACTCAGGATCTTAGTATAATAGCATGTATTTAATGATTTGTGTGACAGAAAGGAGTGTTTGGATCTATCACTAGAGCAATATGGAATTAAAGAGAATGCATCTGTCTACATTACTCATTTTGTTGATTCAAATGGTGTTTTTCAGGTATTTTGAGCTTTACATTTTGTTGTTTTCTCGATTAGAGTTTTGTTTATTATGCTGACTAGGATGTGATTATTCGGTATCGTACATGTGGAAGTTGTGTACACGTTGATAACGAAGACGGATTTTATTTGTTTTATGAATATTTGTTAGTGACAAAAATGAGATATTATTGTAGGTTAAGCATGATTATAGGTTTTAAAAAAATTATGTACACCGTTGATTATTACATATTTGATGTTATTAAATGTAGTTTTTGCTTCCCTATTATTGCTAATTAGACTAATTATGAAACCGTAGCTTGTCCTCTACTGTACAAAAATTCACGGTTTGGTCAAATGAGCTTAGTCTAGGTTTGGGATTGACAATGTGTATTATTTCTTTGTTCTAGCCAGGTTTACTATGCTGGACATGAGTAGTATTAGGGTATCGAGGCAAAGTTTGAAATCAATATAATCTGGTGCAATTTTAAACTCAAGCTCTGTCCTCCTAAAGTCAAAAATAAATAAGTACTTGCTGATATTGTTGCTACTTAACTCTGATTAAAAATGAATAAACTATAAATATTTTAACTTTTTAAGTACACAAACTTTCATGTGTCCGTAGTTGGTTTGATTAAGGAAAATTGAAACTGAAGAAGTAGAGAACATGAATTTGGTGAACGTTTGCCGGATAATATCTAGCCACTGGAATAAAAACTTAATCTGCTAGTTATATTTATCTTTAACTCTACGAGGCTTGCAGTATATTTCTGCAACTTAGTAAAGTCAGTTTTGCTTGTTTACCTCGTAATTATCTGGTACATTGATGCAGGACAACTCGTAAAAGTGATGATATATGATATAAATATGATAATATATATGATAATAAATATAACTTGGGTGAATGAACCGCAGAACACCCACTGCCCCAAGGGTTTCCCAACCGCAGAGGGGAGAAAAGCTATGGATGACAATCCATAAAAGAGACCCAATTCAATATTCAAAATATTCTTAATAATCAAGTCTAATTTAATGTGGGGAATTACATCACTTGTATAGGGAATAGAAACCCTAATAATAACCTAATATACTAAGGCCCATAAACAATTGGGTTTATTATAAATAAACTACATAACTAATAATCTATTAACCCCACATACAAAACATATAGATAAATATACTATTTATCTCTACACTAACCAAACATAATCTAATTAATAGCATATATATTAATTCTTTATTCTCGTTCCCCATCATTCTCCCCTTGTTAGAAAAAACTCGACCACGAGTTTTGTAGAAATCAAGAACCATGCATAACTGGACTGGAACGAAGAAAAACTGTTTGCACTTGTTCAAAACCATTAACTCAGGCGCAAAGAACCTTGAAAACTGGCTTGCAAGTGAAGGAGGCTGACACATGTATTCTGGAATGATGAAGCCGATACGCTCAACCTCAATAAGTCACCATAAGCCATTTTTCCTTCTTGCACAATTTGAACACTTTCCACAAAAGATTTCTCAACAATGTCAGAAACTTCTTTCATTTTGCGCTCTATGCAACTCCTCGAATATGAAACAACCACATTCTCTTCGTGCAAGTGATCTCCCGTCCCGTGCCTGTGTCTTCAAAATGCTGTGTCTTCAAAATGCTGCTCGATTTCTTGTTCTTTGGCATTATTTGCATTCTCCAAATCTACAAGACAAGACGTTGAACTTGAGATGTAAGAGTCGCAAGATCCCTTTTTACCTCCTTAATTGCAATTTTTAGTTCCTCAATTTCACGTGCATCCCTTTCTATGCTCAACTCAAGTTTATACTTCTGTTTCAACCTTTTAAGTTCATGGTAATGATAATCCAAGTCCTTCAAAATAAGATCATATTCAAATAACTTCTCGTGACGATAGCGGACATAAATTTGATAGTGCAACTCATTATGTTCACGCTTAAGAAAATAAATATTATCTTCCACACTCTTAATTTGAAGTTTAATGTAAACAAACATGGCTTAAAGAAGGATTAAGAGGAGCTGATCTTGATAAATTCTGAAGTTTAAGGGGCTGAAATATCAAAATCAGAAGTTGCAGAGGCTAAAACTGTCAAATTTTGGAAGTACAGGACTGTTGAGTAATTTTCTGAACCTGTGAGGGGCTGTTTTGTAATTCTGCCAAGCTGAGGGAGCAGTTTGTAATATTTGGAAACTTCAGGGACTGGTTTGACAATTTCTGGAAAGGCAGGGCCAGATCTAGAATTTCTGAAAACTCTGGAGTACTAAACTGCAATTGTGCACCAATTATAAAGATAAAAATTAGGGCTATGAAGCACCGACTCGGATACGGGGACATGGGACTCGGGTACGGGGACACGGGGATTCGCCAAACTCCAAAGAGTCCTGGATACGGGACTCGGCAAATTTTAATTTTTTTACAATAAATATATATGTCAACATTCAACAAATTCATAAATAATAGGGGAGTGGCCACTGGCCACTAACTAAGTCACTAACATATATTAAATTAATAACCCACTAACTATATATATATATTAAGTTATTAACCCACTAACTATATATATAATAAATTAATAACCCACTAATTATATATATTATATATAATAAGCTCATAACCCAGATACATATATTAGATATACACACATATATACACACAGATGTAATAGCAAAGAAGGAGATGTAATAGCAAAGAAAGAGAAAAGAACGAGATGTAATAGCAAGGAAAGAGCAAAGAACGAGATGACCATATCGGATAAACGCACAGAGAGAGATATATATACACAGATATACACACACAGATCCAAAATCCAGAATCTCACACACACAAATCTTGACAGAGAGAGGGAAAAGAAGAGATCGTCACCTGCGTTCCTCTTTTCAAAACAGGTATGTGTTCCTCTTTTCAAAAATATATTCTAAAACATGTATAAATCGTGATTCGGGTCAAAAAATAGATTGGACCGTGTCCGACCCGAATCCGTCACGCGTTTAACCCGAGTCCGAAGCGAGTCCGCTGCCGAATTCGTCTTGACTCGCCACTTGGCGAGTCGGACACGTACTCAGCCGAGTCCGTGCCGAGTCACCGAGTCGGCCGAGTCAGACTCGCATACGGCACCGATTTTGCCGTGTCCGTGCTTTCCAGAATTAGGGTTACCAGATTTTTTTTTACACAGCAGCCTCTAGAAAATTAGCAACCCTTTTTCTTTTCTTCTGCCCAGATCTGCCTCTGATGAACAGTAACTCCGATGTGAACAGTATCCTGACAATGAACAGTACTTTCCCAGCAGTGAATAGTAACAGATGAACAGTATTTTTATTTCCCCCCCAAAATCCAAGATCTCCTAACAATTAAGAAATTGGTGAAGAAACCTATGCTCTTGATACCATTTTGATGCAGGACAACTCGTAAAAGTGATGATATATGATATAAATATGATAATAGATACGATAATAAATATAAATTGGGTGAATGAACAGCAGAACACCCACTACCCCAAGGGTTTCCCAACCGCAGAATGGAGAAAAGCTATGGATGACAACCCATAAAAGAGACCCAATTCAATATTCAAAATATTCTCAATAATCAAGTCTAATTTGACGTGGGGAATTACATCACTTATATAGGAATAGAAACCCTAATAATAACCTAATATACTAAGGCCCATAAACAATTGGGCTTATTATAAATAAACTACATAACTAATAATCTATTAACCCCACATATTAAACATATAGATAAATATACCATTTATCTCTACACTGACCAAACATATAATCTAATTAATAGCATATATATTAATTCTTTATTCTCATTCCCCATCATACATGCTCTTATCATTTCTTTTTAGTTTACTACTTTACTCTTTCTCGCTGTTCTGACGAAGATGTGTGCTTAATATTTTGTGTGATCTGCTAGGAAATGAAATTGTAGAAAGGACTATTTATTAGTTAAGTTTTTCTGGATTCTTATTTGTTTTGTAGTAATGTAATTTGAGACCTTTGAAGTTCTCTTGCATTTTCAAATTTAATTACTTCAGTCTCACCAGTACATAACACTTAAATAATGTGATCATCATTTCAGGTTTCCATATTGCTTCTGCAAAAATGTGAGTCTCCAGTTCTCGCATGTGCTGTCAATGAAGCTATTGCAGCAGTAGCTGGTGAAAATTCATCAAACATGCCTACTCTTATTATTCCTTTCCTGTTGCCAGAGTCAAAGCTTAAGCTGGATGATAAAATTCCATTGAAAAATGTTAACGCCACACTCCATGGTATACAGATTGGTTCAGATACAGATACTATTAAGGCTTTGGTTAACAGAACTCAGAAGCTACCATCTACTTTGCAAATCAATCATGAGGCCTTGGCATGCTCTGTTCAGCTGGCCCGTGTTATGAAAATACCTACCTTTCTTCTTGTTGGACAAACTGGTCAAAACAAATCCCGTAAAATTTATGAAGAGGATTTGAAGGTATTAAATTCCTTAATTTTGCATGATATTTTTTACCTGGCTGTCTAAGATCGTAACTATGTTGCATATAAAACAATGTGAGCTCATATGAATTTTGTTTTATTTTGGTATAACGTAATCCGGATATCTCCTATTTTCAGTGCTTATCTTTTTGATTCACTGGTGATTCTGATCCACCCCATCTCCCGTTAGTCCTTTAGGATTAAAGTTGTATATTTTGTGATTGCTGACGATATATTTGACTTCTAGTTTACCTTGCTTTTCCACTTTTCAAGATTTTTTACTTCACTGATCTTCAAAATATGGTTCATGGTTCTCATTTGCAATATGTCTCTTATCATGTTTGCAACAATAAACTACATATGCATATATCCTGGTAAGGACAGAGTTGAATAACCAACTGCAGCTATCATTTTTTTTTATATTGTCTGGGGAGTCCCTTGTGTCTGTGTGCTAATTTATTTTGTCTTTATTTATAAGACAGTGTCATACTTATTTACCCTAATAATAATTATAAAAAAATTAGTACACAGTACTTTGGAAATATCATCATAGAAATTTCCACATCTTTGTTTTGTTTTTTTAAAGTAGTGAAGATCAAGTTTTATTTGTTTTTCTATTTTTCTGTTCTTCTAGCAGATAAACTTGTAAGATCCTAAGCAGATAATTCTTTTAATGTATATCATAATTAAAGATAATGAAAGTAGTAAACCAAACTTCATTGTTATTCTATGATTGAGTCCATTATAATAATGTATTGCCGCAGCTGGCCGAGCTGGTTGGCTTAAGTATCGCCAAGCAGGAAGTCAACAGCTGCGCACATTGAGTACAGTGACAGAAAACCAGCTCTTGAATGTTTAAGTTTTACATTGCAAGATTGATATTGTTGCACATCATCATTATCTAGTTTTTTCTTGGGCAACTGATTTCTATTGCTGAACAGGTTCCAAAAGTGATAAGCCGGGCCAATGCTAAGTTGTTCTAAATATAAGATATTTTATCTATTTAATTGCATATGATTGTAGGAGTAAACAGCTAACTGACCATATAAATGTGTTACATGTTTGGCAGTCAGTGTTAACGGAAGAAAAGATAGTGAGTAATTTTGCAGAGATCAGATAATCATTACAAAGATGAGTTTGGTTAATGTATTTGTGATACATTATATATGACTATATATAATGGAACCTTCATTTTACTTGGGAACAAGGAAACACTAAATTATTACTATAATGTAAGTATGTAACTAATTATATCCTATATATAATTGGAGTAAAACAGTTCACATGGTTTGGTCGTCACTGGGTCCCGTAACTAAAATTTAGAAAAAACTCTCTCTCACGCACACACACATGAAATATTATAAACTGAAATAATTCTAACTAATTTTATTCATTCAATATAAGTGAAAGTAAAACAAATAATCAATAAAAATATGTTTAATAATAATATTATAATATTTTTATTTATATGTACATATTTTAAAATAAAAATACAAGTAAATAATTAATATAATTAAAAATATAATAAGATATTTACACATGCAAAGGAATATAAATAAAGAATTGTAATATGACAATCTATTATACAAACATTGCTATAATATAATATAAAAATGGAAAACAAATAACTTGAATAAATTTTATTTTATCAATATTTTAATATTTTTATAAATATGCAATATGTATTAAAATAATTATATAAGTAACTATTTGTGTTTAATAATATAATAATATTTTCACACTTAATATTAAATAATATTAAAAATATCAAAATACGAGAAGAAAATTATAAGAAATTCGATCTGGGCACGCACAAAAGATAAAATATTAAATCAAATATAATAATATATAATTATAATAAATGTATATTTTAAATATTTATAAGGTGTCCCGTGCATTGCACGGGATTTAAGCTAGTTTTAGTAATTAATATAGTTTACTCTGTTACAGTATTACACTCATCTGTCTAAATGCCATATAATAAAGGTTTGAGACTTACTGCACAACAAATTTCTGCCTCGTGTTGCGTGCAAATGGGCATCCCAGACATGCTATATGGTACTTGAGTATTTGTCATCTGAGTGTGGAATCTATCCAGTTATTGGAGAGCCTGTACTAATGCATTTATAAGCACAACTTGCACCTTGCACAATTCTCTTCTGTAACTATACTTATATTTCCCTTTTTGTCGTGCATATATTATTATATGTCATTTGATCTTTATGGAATATTTTCTAGGTACTTTGTGGGATAGGAGAGGTTTTAGCAAGTTTATCATCCTTGTGCTTCGTAAGAGAGAAGATAACATGGACCCCGATCAAGGCTTCAAGAGAGAGCGTGGAGCCCTGGCGTGCCTTGTATGGTTAACACTGCGTTTAAGCATGATAAGTAGAATGTAATAACAAACAATGGATCTTTGTTGTCGTCGAGAATCAAATCTGGCACACCCAGCAGTTTACAGAAAACAGTAATTAGGTTGGAGCCAGGCGGCCAGCCATGCCATGGGCTAGAGTTTATTTTCTTTTTAATTTATTGCTTTAGCTTCCTCCTTTATTTCCATCTGAATTTTTCTTTGATCCCTAACTCTGTTGTGATAGTTTGTACAATTGTTTGGAATTTAAGAAGAAATACTCTTATGAAGATTATGGTCAGTGATTATCTTCATAAGAATGGCTTATCCTTGGCAAGTTAAGTATTAGTGTATATTACATAACTGGTCTTTATTACAGTGTCATGAAGAGCCTTGGTGCTTTCTATTCTCTATATGAATTCTGTAGAGTGTCTACAATTGCTACCGTAGTCTAGTAGATATGCTGGAGATGGACTTTGGGTGCTGGTAAGAATTAATATTTTTTATAAAATGACTGGATGTTTTTCTAGTGGTTCACTTGAGACGTAAAATGATCTGAGAGTTTTTTTTCCTCGTTGATAATCGATCGTTCACTCTAAAATTTATTAAGAATGGATACGACTTCTCTTAGCTTATTATACAATATTTTTTTAAAAAAAGATCGTCATGATTTATCAATCCCCGAAAAGAAAATGAGTGCTGGTCGGCAATAAAAAGAAAAGTTGTGATTATCCCATGTATCTCACGTGTGTTGTCAATTGTGTGATAGTGATTTCTGGAGAAATTCGTAAAAAAACCACATCACACACAGTAAAGTAGTATTCTACGGAGTACTTAACTTTAAACTCCATTAATATTAAAGTAACTTGGTGTGATAGTTGAAATACGACCAGGACGCACACACTGATCACTAGTTCCTCTTGATGACAGGTGGTGTTAATTCTACAAACCTCCTTTCGGCTACTTTTCGTAAAGTATATTTAGGTTGTATGTATTACTCCGTATTGTATAACACACTACACAAATATCTTCATTTCACAAACTTGCATAAAGTGTCACGGAAAATCCCACCAACCCTACTTGTAGATATTTCCCATTCACCTTTTAAATTCTACGCCAGAATCTTCTATATATGTACAGTACTACGTGATTATGGTCTGAATTAGTATTAGATACAGTAATTATTATGTAACGATAAAAGATCATATCTATATTTTATATGAAAATAAAAAAAATTATTCATTTTTGAATATCACACTTGTTATTTGTGATAAATATTTTCTACTAACTATCTGTCTATAACTTGAACTCGGACTTTAAATAATCAGATGTACACGTAATAATAATTTCACTCGACATAAAAAAAACTCTAATAATCATGGTGATTAATAGTATAATTAGATTTTTAAAAATTAGTTATTAACAATAATATCTTTTAGATGAGCACTAGGATTCCAAATCACACTTAGGCAAATAGATGGTCAATTGGTCATATATACTTAATCGACCAAGCATACCTTTATTCACATTAGAATAATAAGAATATTGGAATTGTCAATTGCACATACTAACAAAAGGCCGATGGCAAAAATGACATTCTTAGATATTTATCAGCATCGCTAGATATTTCTCAATGGTCCAGCTATTATCTTATTAATCAATTAATTGATGAAATAATGGGTTAATAAAATATCTATATAATCTTTTTGTTTATATAATCTCTCTCTCTCTATATATAAAGCAATTATCTAAAAATATAGAAGTTTGACAACAACAAATATTCCAATTTTAATTTACAGCATCCTAATAAGTGAATCATAATAAAATCACGAAAATTGTTTTTTTGTCAATTTTAAATTTAATTTTTTATTTATATTATGAATGGAGCATAGAAAAATAAAATTAAAAAAATATATTTCTAAAACTTTTGTTTTGGATTAGTTTGTATATATATTTCTCATTTTCAGAAAAGAAAGGTAGCCGCAATAATAGAATTTGGGCAGCAAGTAAGCCAAGTATAGTCCAACCTATATCTGAAGATATTTATTTAAACACCCACCTAATCACAATAAATACAAACTTTCGAATATAAATAACAATAATTTAGCTTCATCAAGTGTATAACTCACAGTAACCACTAGCATAAAAATATCCCAATATTCATAAAAATATCCTACTATTTCTTAAAAATATAAGAAAAAGCGAGCATGTGGGACCCAGGAGTGGGGACCAGATTTTTTAATTAAGAAAGTGACAGGGGCCCACCTCACAACTCCCACCAATCTTTCTCATCTGCACTTTTTGGACATCATAGATATTTATTATAAGATGGTGCACAAAGCCAAAACAAGTTTTCAAAACATCAAACACCTCACCCTTTTTATCAAAAAGATAGATACAGAATAGAGATAGAAAGTTTCTCTGGTAAAAAGTCTACTCTTTCTTGTGGACTTCTCTTATACTTTGCCTTGCTTCAAAGTGGTAAATTTTATATTTCTGAGTTGTTATTCTTGTGCTATGTTATTGATTCTTATATGGGTTTGTGTTTTTTTGCTAGAATTTGTGTTCTTGTGCTATATGTTTATAGATTTACAGTTAAAGTTTGGATTTTTACATATATGGAGTCTTTTCTTGAATCTGATACTATGAGATGTTGTAGTCTTTTGATTGTATATGTTGTTGTGGATGAATTTTTGCTTTTGCACAAATCTTCTGCTGATTTGATATTCATCTTACTTTGGTCTTGTGTAGTTTTATTTTTTAATGGTCTGATAATTTACATGTGAAGATATAGATTATATTGTATTTGTGAAGGAAATAGAACTTTATTTATCAAAAATAAAGGAAGGAACTTGATTTTTTTTTCTTTGTTCTTTTAGATTTATGGTTGTTTATGATTCTTGCAGGTTTAGTGCCCCAGAAAATTCTCTTAATACTTTAAATTTGGATTCTAAATGTTCATAGTGTGTCACTATATGTCCTCTAAAGTTAATAGTATGTTACTATATCTAAAGTCTTGACTTTTGACACTGGTAAATTTTCTGATTAATTGCAGTGAGAATGATTTTATACATATATATATAGTTAAGTCTGTCTTTTAATATTATTAATTTTGTTCGCCTTTGGATGCAGATTGCTTTAAATTAAAGGGGAAACAGGATTGGCTTACTTGTTGGTAGCATAGGAGTTGGTGTGCAGGTTTATCCAGTAAACTAGCTTTCGGAGAAGTTTATTTAGGAAACACTTTCTTTTTGCTGTAAATTTTGATCTAGGGGGATATATTGTTGAATCGTGAATATGGGTTATATGTGTGATTTTTGTGGGGATCAAAGATCAATGGTGTACTGTCGGTCTGATGCAGCCTGCTTATGTTTGTCGTGTGACCGCAGTGTGCATTCTGCAAATGCACTTTCACGGCGCCATTCCAGGACACTTGTGTGTGAAAGATGCAACTTGCAGCCTGCATTTGTTAGATGCGTCGAGGAGAACTTATCTCTTTGTCAGAATTGTGATTGGATGGCGCATAGTAACTCTAATTCCGGTTCTGCACATAAGACACAAGCAGTCAACTGCTATTCTGGCTGCCCATCTGCTGTTGAACTCTCTAATATCTGGTCTTTTCTCTTGGATCTTCCATCAGTTGTTGATTCAACTTGTGAGCAGGGTATGGGTTCAATGAGCATTGCTGATGAAAGTCAAGCAAACTCTGGAACTCCTACGGGAAGCAACAATCAACAAGATCTATGTATTGATGCAAGTACCTTAAAATATGGAAGTAAGTCAAACTTATGGAAAGGTTCTTCAGCGACTAAAGCTGACAAGAAGAGAGCTAATGGAGACCAGCAAATTGAATCTGCAAAAGCTCCACCTACAAAGGTATAAATGAATTTTTTTTTTTGTACAATGATTTGTAGAATTGCATATTGTTGGGTTGATAGAAATCTAGCATGTAGTTTATGTCGGCTAGAATACCTCTAGCACTTAGCACACTAATGTCTGTAAAATTTTATCTCTATTCTTTAGCACCCTAATGCTTACTTTTGTAACTCAAGCACCCCAATGTTTACTCATGTGTATCTAGCACGTTTCAATGAAAGTACAAAAGTAAATGTGCAAGACATTTGATTATTTCAATGAATTTAGATAGCAAAGGTGGTAGAGGTACAAAGTAGAAAACATTAGGGTGCTAGAAATATAAAAGTAAAAATTAGGGTGCTAGAGGTATCTTAGCCTTCTGTATGTACTGATTAAACTTCCTGGCATCTCAAACTATCAATTTTCAATCTCCTTGGTAGAATGATGCATCATTAGTTGAGTTTCTTGTACTAGCTGGAATGACAGCCACAAGCAAAGGTTCTTTTTATCTTCACATGATCCTACAGCTTTATTTCTTGTTTCATCTTTCAGTGTGAGTTCTACTTGATGCATATTAGCCAAGAAGTAATATATTACTATTAATTTTTTATAGAAGAAATATATTATATCACCCTGAGACTTCGGCACAAGAATATATTCTAGTGTCAAGATACGTGTGTCTAGTTTATTACTTTTTGGCCCTGTCTTCCACAAGAAAATGAATTATTTGTTTCAAGTTCAGGATTGCCAGTGCCTCATCTACCTCTTTTTTTCCCCCCTAACACTGTCTTGTGAATTTGTAGATTGGATTTTCTGGAGCAAAAGAGCTTAATCTACGTGAGGATGAAGACTACTATGAGGACTTCAATATGGATGAGCTCGACTTGAATATTGAGAAATATGAAGAACTCTTTGGTGTTGGCCATAATGATCCCCAACATCTTTTCAACAATGATGGGATCGATAGTTTGTTTGAAATGAAGGGGACTGGTGCCAATTTCAATTGCCAGGATGCATATGTTGCTGAGGTGTTTTTTTTAAGTCTGATTCTGAGTTGTTTATATAAACCTTCTAAACTTTGCCGGACCTTGCACCTTCATCTGTTTTACATCCTGTCACATCCTACACCTTTATCTATTTTACCTTCTAATCTTTGCTAGACCTTGCACCTACATCCTGTCACCGTGATTTTATTTTTTAACTGATTATATGGATTGTTTCTGTTTCACTTCAATGAAGTTATGCTTATCATCGCTTCTCTTTGCCAGGGATCATCAATTGGATTGGAAAATATAGTGAAGCCTACAGGTAGCAATGCTGCATCTGCTGATTCCATGATGAGCTGCAAGACAGAACCAAATGCTTGCTTTGCAAGACAAACCTCCAATCTCTCATTTTCAGGTCTCACAGGAGACAGCAGCACTGGTGAATATCAAGATTGTGGGGCCTCTCCAATGCTTGTTATGGGAGAGCCCCCGCCATGGTGTACTCCTGAAAGTTCATTGGCTTCAAGTACCAGGAGTAGTGCTGTCCAGCGATACAAGGATAAGAAGAAGACACGCAAGTAAGCTTATTGTCACATATTTTCCAATATTGATCAAGCTAAACCATTTTTTTACCTAGTGCAAATAAAACCATATTTCAGATTTTTAAATTGCTGTGACATGCAGTCATCTAGATGTTAGGATTCTATATCTTTTAGTTGGTCGGAGACACTCACACGTTAGCATGGTCTTTTTAGATCTCACATCAAGTGTGTCCAATATTTTTTTCATATAAATCTTGTAATTCTAATATTTTATTTCTGTATTTCTCTAAACTTCAACAATCTAATTTCGATGTTTGTAGATTTGAAAAGAGAGTGAGGTATGCTACACGGAAGGCAAGAGCAGATGTAAGAAAGCGTGTGAAAGGCCGTTTTGTGAAGGCTGGTGATGCTTTTGATTATGATCCTTTGAGCCAAACTCGAAGTTTCTGAAAGTGAAATCTTTACCTTAAGTATGAGGAATAGTGATCAATGCCAAGTTGGAAGACCTGTAATATTACTTGGGAATGGATGAACTGATCATTATGCCCTTACTTGAGGGCAAAGCAGATCAATGTAAAGTGGAAATGTAGATTCCATAGCTACAAATTATGAAGAAAGCCTTATTAGTCATAACCAGGAAAATTAAGAATTATTCTAGAATGTGGATAGTGTAAAGTTTGCATGGTGAACCTTTTTTGCTGTATAGGAACCAGAGGATTTGTCAAGCTCAACAGAGTTCATTGTCTTCTGGTTTCTCATTCCGGTATGAACCTGTACATCCTGCTCGTTGTAGATCTATGAACTACATGACTTGGCCCGACGAGCAGCCAATTCAGTTGTGAGGTCTGGCATGAAGATTTTTATTGTGTAACATATTCTTTTTGTCAATTTTTTCATGTCCTATAAGCAGGATCAGTATATAAGCATCCCAACATTATGAACCGCAGTTAAATTGTATGTCTAAGTGAGCATTCTCATAATTACAAGTTGCATCATCTGCTTTAAAATATTCAAGTTAACAATGACACCACCATTCACCATTATTTGATTTAATTAGCTCCTCCTCTATCTGCATTGCACATGGGAATATAATCTTGCTTAGCCCCTTCCCCGCCTCAAAACAAGGGATTTGCTAGCAAGTGTAGGCATCTATGATCTACATACATGCAATTGCATCTTATTTTTATCAGTAAGGCGTTATCTTTTTTATTTTATTTGTGCTTAGAAAACAAGCCCACATACATTATAACCTCTGTTCACCTCCCCTGTCTCTTAAGAAATGCATTATTTCATCCCTTTCTTTTAAAATGTATCACGCATGCATTATCTAAGATGTCAGCCACGACTTCTCCACCATGGAGAATCATATCAGGGTCACCCTATTACATTTAACAGAAAAAAAAATAGTAACTTGCAATCAGAATATACCAAGAAGCTAGATACATTATTTGTTTCGACTGTCGTGAGCGTGATGGTCAAGTATCTACTTGTAACGTACCTAGTTGTGTTGTTACTTGTACAAAATGATAAACAAAAAAGAGCAAGTAGAAAGCAGGCTTAACTTTCAAATGCGAACCTTTCTGATAGTAGATAGATGAGGGTTTTCATGTTTACACGCGGATTTGAAAAGTTTTTAGATAATTTTTACTCAATTATTGGCAACAAACTAATCATTTGTTTGATGCAAAATAAAATTAAAGAGTTGATATTTATCATAGAAGGAAAAAAGAAAAAGAAGTGACAAATTTTATTATAAAAACTAAGCTGTATAAAATTATATAAATTTGTAAAAAAAAATAAATCTAAATATATTTTTTTATCGACAACAAAATGATCATCACCTGATCACTACTAATCAGACCATTAATAAAAATCATGTATGCAAAAAAAGAGTGATACATATAAAATATAAATATTTATGAGATATAATTATATTGTTTTATATTTATTTTATGGGTAGTAAACTAAAGAGAAGAGTAGAGACAACAGGAGAAATTATATATGAACTCAATCATATCAGCTCTGTCACCTTCGGCCACCCATTGCTTGCTATCTATTGTGTAACTTGTGTGTGTATATATTATATATATAATCTTCTTTCTCCTCTCTCAGTTTCTCATAAACATCTGTTCCAGTTCTTGAAGAGCTACCCTGTAACTGTGAGTATCTTTTCTTTAAGTTCACTTTTGTTTAATATGTTTTCATGTGATTTTGATCAACTTTATATATTTTGTCACTTGCCCTGATTAAGTTTTCTACTAGTTTCTTTTCTTATTCAAATTTACTGATTAGATACATGTAAAAGTTCTGATCTTTTTTGTTCCTATGATCAAGAAAGTGTTAAGGTGTAATTAATAGGCTTAAGTGTTCTTATATATAAACTGATTTAGTCTCCAAACATAAAATCCAGTGTTTTTAATTTGTATTTGAGTGGTGAATCATGCACTATATTTTTATGTTCAGATTATGCAGTAACCATAGTTGTATATGTAGTAAATTCGTGAGGTTTGTAGAGTTTGTAGGCTATAATTGGTAATAGGGGAACATGGAACTTAGATAATATGTTTGTTTAAATTTGTTCAATATTACTAATTCTATGTGGTTGAGCTTTGATTTAAACTTATTTTAAGAAATAAAATATTTGCTTGTTCCAAATTATAGTATCAGCAGTCATCTAAAATTTATATGGTACTGGTTTTTATCATGACTGCTGCTGTTCTGGTAATTCATTTGTTCTCGAACTTGATTAAACTTGTTATTCTTTCTGAAAAATCTGTCAAGTTTTGGTTTTTCTGGGGAGAAGCAGTTTTCTGTACCTCCTTATATTATGTTTGTCGAAGGAAGGGATTCTCTAGTTAGATGATTGTTTCTTTGCTATTTAGAAACACAACCATGATGATACATAAATTGTCTCCTTTATGCTGATCAGGTTCTGAATCAAATATGGGCCTCTCACATTACCCAGATCCAACTGATGCAGGAATGCTATGCATAATTTTAGTAAACACCGCTAAATATATCTCTATGATGAAGGAAATAGTCCGGTTTATACTTCAGACTATAAGCATCCACATCGTATCATGGGAAGAATACAACATCACTGAGAGCCCCTTAAACTCAATAGAATATCATGAAAGCTCCTCAGAAGCCTCTATTGACGAGTTTCGTCGCCGGATACCTACAATGCACTATGACTCTCTGTGTTCCAAGCAACTTGAACATGACTGCTCTGTTTGCTTGACGAATTTCAGACCAAAGGCAGTGATCAACCATCTGTCATGTGGCCATGTTTTTCATAAATTTTGCGTAGAGAAGTGGCTTAAATATCAAAAGGTCACCTGTCCTAACTGCAGGACAAATATGATCCCCCCAGAAGACGATGAAGAAGATACTTGCCCCATGTGACTATGTGAGCGATTTGATTGCTACTCGCCAGACACTTTGAGCAAATTGTCTATGTACATCTTAGTAGTTTATAGGGAGTTTGTAAGTAAATCTTTTGTACACTTTGCGCCAGTTTTGTTGTCATGGTCTAGTCTAGTCTTTGGTTGTGTTGTACATATAATTATATAAATGTAACATATGTAGTTATTCCTTAAAATTAACACTGATTCTTGATTTCATGATCACCTGATTTGTGCCTTCTTTTATAAGCATATATATATATATATATACACACACACACATTTTTGTACTCAACTTTGTGAGTGCACAAGTCTCCAACACATACAAAAAGAATGTCGATATTTAGTACTTTGCAGAAGACCCGAACAACTACGAGATGATAACTGTGAATTATCAATAACAAGTCCTAAATGGAGAGTTTCTGTGGTAGCTCATTTGGCTAGTACACTCTCTAGACCTCGAATCTCATCATCGCTTCCCTAATAATATAAAAGAAATGTAAAAAAAATATAATTGTCCATAATGCCACACACAATACGATATGATTTTACTGCCCAATATATGCAGCTTCGACCTACTAAGCCTGCAATGCACCAGGTTTATGGGCCAGCTCAGACAGCTTGGATCCAACAGACATGCTGTTTCGGGCAAGAGGGTTCCTATGAATGCGGCACCTGAAAGAACCTGGATGAGTTGTTGGTGAGCACAAACAGTTTGGTTTCATGCTTGCTAGTTTTTCTTCACCTTTAGGTCGAGGTGGCGAAGCCAATTGTAAGGATTTCTTCAGAGCCTCCCCGCGAAGATTTGAAACAAATATACTTGGACTTGGTTTCTCATGTAGTTCTCTGAGCCTCTGTTCTTGTGTACCCATATGGCAATGCTTTTGCAATCAACGGCAGGAACTAATGTTAGCTATTAATTTTTTAATTTAAACAACATTAGGAAATTATAAAGGTCTCTATAAGGTCTGAGTTACGAATGCAATTACATTTTGGATGGATAAACAATTAACGCAAGATTATCAGATTCATAAATAAAGACAAAGATTTGCAGAATCACCTGGCTGGAATTTAAGATGAATAATAATGTAACTTCTGTAAATCTTTCCTCTCTCTCCTTTCTGTTTGCTTGCAGATACGAAAGGAGATAGAAAGCAAAACATTTACCTGATGCTCACTTTCATATTTTATATAATTAGTCGATGTATTCAACTCTTTTCCGTTTTATAATTTGAGGTTATTCTAAACCCTTCATTTTGCACCACAAATTATTTTACTTTTATTAGCAAAACCTCATTTCTGGTTACCTAACTAACATCATATTTACCCGTCTCAAATAATATTCCAAAAGTTTCATAATCTAAAGCTTTGATTTCTGCTTTAGAGCACATAAATATCCTGCACCGGATCTCTTAGAAAATGGTTATTATCATGCATTACTACCAAACAATGAGTTGACAAATATAAAAGTATAGGCCAAACAAGTTTGATAAGCTTCATATGCTCTTGTCATTCAACAGAACCGTGACACTCGGCAATCACTGTTAGAGATGGCTCCCATGTTATCATCTTCACCCTCCTCATCTTTACTTCATTAGGCTGGCTGCTACTCGAGTTCTTCTTCAGCCTGCCATTTCTCTTCTTTCTCTTTTTTTCCGAATCATTACCACCTGACTTCTTATCAATGCCAGTGAAACTCACATGACGCTTTTCAACTTAAACTTTTACCTTCGACTTGCTGACATCCTTCGTCAGGAGATATGACGTGCTACTAAGCTCATCCTTGCATTGCGAGACGAATAAATCAAGAGAACTATCATTGTCAGGTTTTCTGCTGATTCTCTGTTTCAGCTTCTTAACTGTCCGTACTGGAACAACATAAAATTTCTGTCCTGGTACAAGTATCTCCTCTGGCCGCACCACTGAGTCCCATGGCCTCCGAAAAACCTCAGGCCTTGCTAATATAAAAGTAGGGTACTTCTCCATAACCCGAGATGCTGGTACAGCCATGTAGTAGTAATCAGTTTTGCCTCCAGCATGGATGATCTTCAAGGTCGAAGATCTCTCCTCTGCATTAAAACGGCTCTGAACAGGAGGTAGCTTACGTTCCCTGGAGCCAAAGAGTTTGTGGAACATCTTCTCTTTTTAAATTCAGAATTCAAGTAAGCTTATCCATCTTAGGGTACTAAAAAACTTGCATGTTTATAGTCAGGATGAACGGCAAAAACAATTTGTTGAGGTTTTAATTTACACCTCTGTATTTTACTAGCCTAACGTGGATAGGGCGATAATGATGTGTTATCTATTCAAATTGATAACATCAAGGTGCGATAAAGGAAATTATAATCACACACAGGCTATGCTGTAGTTGTTTAACTAGACAAAAGTATTTCACACCAGCTAAACATGGGAAACCAGATTAATAAACTAATATTCTTTCTCCAGCCAATGCTGCACAAGGTTTCCATTGTTGACAACGATAGTTTTTCTTATACCTTTGCCCAATACCAATCATAATTTATAACAATTTAATACAACTTCGCATCAAAAATCACTTTACAAGGTAAGTCTAGTTACGAGACCAAGGAATTCGAAAAAAATAGAGACTGCCTGATATCCTAGACGACTAGCATCCACAAAACCTCAAAACATATATATGTTAAAAGGACTTTGAAACTCAGCAGTGTTTATCGAAAGGGTTGAAGTTAAGATCATGCCACCGTAATAAAGAAATTAAGATGGTAGGAGCATATATATATATGACTCGTAAAAATCTGAGCTGCACATTCCTGCAACTATTGAAACGTTTGGTATCTGTTACAGGAGGAGGGTGACACCTTTAAAGTACAGCATTGACAAATGACAAGTAGTTCAGGCCTATAAAAATGTACTCAGCTTTAACCAGTAGTGGGCCTTAAAATTTCTTCATCCAAACACGCAGAACATAAGCTGGGTTGTACGTTGTAGCAAGTTTCCCGTAGGATGATAAAATAATCCGATCCGATTCCGACTTGATTGGATTTTACTCGACCCGAAAGTTTGGATTTGGATTTCAGGTGTACCGAACTGATACCCGATCCGAAATCTGAAATCCAATCCAAACCCGAAACCAGATAAAAAACCGATATATATGTGTGTGTGTATATATATATATATAATATTATAAATATAAGTTATTATATAATATATATAAATATAAGATAAATAATTTGAATATGTTCATTTTATTATTTCATTTTTAATCATTAGTCAATACTTATTTAGTCAACTAGTTCTCCATTTTATCAACGTATAATAGATTTTACTGGTATTATATTATACAAACTTTTCATTTTTATTAATATCTGAACTATTAACTAGTTGTTAATTATATATTAATAATAAATTAATATCATAATTCGTATAATATATTATATTTAACTATTTTTTAAAATTTAATCATTTATAATTTTATAACTGTGATTATTATTATCCACTTGTGTTAATTATATTGAACTTGATTACATAATTTTTATAAAATTTTGGATACCTGAAAAAATCCGATCCAATCCGAAACCCGTTGAATTTGGATAAGCACAAAATATTTAAATTTGAATTTCACTTAACTTAAACCCGACGGAACCCGACTCGTTGCCATCCCTAGTTTCCCAGTATCAGTCAAGCAGAAATGTACGCAAGATATCTTGACATATCTGAGAGACGACACCATGTAAGCATAATGGGGTTAATCTCAAATTACATTTAGATTGTGTTTGAAAACTTAAATTTCATTTCAAATGTTAGATTTTAAATGATAAAATTTAAGTTATCATTTCAAATTTTTATATTTTAATTTCTTGAAATTCAAATGAAATCAAAATCCAAATTTTTATGATTGCTCAAACATGTCATTTGATCATATTCAAATAAAATTCATGTTCCCAAACAGATCATTAAATAATTATTTGAAATTTTAAAAATTGAAATTATAATTATTTAACGGTTAGATTTAATATTGTGTTCCAGAGTTAAGGGAAAAAAGAAAAGAGGAGAAAATGTTTTTTTCTCAAATCTTTTCGAAAGTGGAGAGAATATTTGGTATAAATTATATAAGGAATTATTTTCAAAAAAATTAGGTTTTTTATCCTTTATTCAAAAAATCTCAGTCGGAACAAATTAAAGAAAATAACATTTTCTCATTCTTTTCCATTCATTCATAAATAAAAAGTCGAAATCAATGATTTAATCTTGATATTTAATTATATATTATCTTGGCTTAATCCAGTTCTAATCAATTTAATATACCCTATATTTTTATGTGATAACCCCCGTTGGGTCATAGTAACCATATCAGGCCGGGCCGGGCGGGCCGCTTCAGATCCAGAAACTTCCTTTGCTCTCTATTTCGACCCATCAAATAAAATCGATAGCTATATATCCTCCATTATCTTTGTCAATTAAAACCCTCTTCTATAAGCCCTAGCTTCATTCCTTATTTCCTTGCCCTAAAATCTCTCTCTCTCTCTCGATAGACAACAACAATTGTGTGTACAGGCGATGGGTTCAAGGGGGCCTTCTGATAACCCTAGATTCGGCGATGGCGCTAGTCCCGGGTTCGTTTCATCTCTTATGTAGTTATGCGCGCGTGTGTGTGTGTGTGTGAACTTTGTTTAATTATATATGTACTCTAGAATGTAACAAGTGCATAATCAAGATTTATATGTGTGTGTAGATGCAATTAGATGTTTGAGTGTCTATGATTGACTTAAAGATTCCATTTTTATGTTTGAATTGCAGAAAGATTTTCATTGGGGGTTTATCAAAAGAAACAACACTAGGTTAGCGTTTAATTTAACTTGTTTGAATTGTTGTACGCAATGCGGTTTTTTTGTTGCTATCTGTTTTGTATTGTATGGCTAATTTGGTATGTGGTGATGGTATATAGATACATTTGTCAAGTACTTTGGAAAGTATGGAGAGATTACGGATTCTGTTATTATGAAAGATCGAATGACTGGGCGGCCTAGGGGTTTTGGGTTTATTACTTATGCAGATCCGTCTGTTGTGGATACTGTCATTGTCAAAACTCATGTCATAAACGACAAACAAGTGAGTGTCGTATTCATTATTTTTCTTATGTGGTATTTCAGTATTTGTTGTTAATCTACAATGAAATTTTTGTACTTATTTAAGTAATGAAAACATAAAAGCAGCTATAGGCTATGTACTGCAAGTTTTTTTCTTGTTGCCTCATATTTTCGCTTTTATAGAACTTGATCCAGTTATGTCCCCTCCCCTCCCTCCTTAACAGGAAAACAGTTAAGTAGGAATTTTTCATTTTAGTGTGGTTCCCTTACGTTTTTCTTCTGATTATGTAGAATTGTACATCCATGTTAAAAATCTATGTTGCTGACCAAATAAAGGCTTATTACCCTAGTTGCCTTTTGGATTATTTAACATTCAGCATCAACTAATGTTTTAGGTCCCCAGTGGTTATTTTTTGTATTTCTTCCTCTATTAATACCATTACATGGATTGAGGTCAATAGCGAACTAAAAAATCTATATTATATTATTATAATCGAAAGATTAAAAAAATTTGTTGTCGGTATGGTATTGGGTGAACCATAGAAAAGATCTTAACCGTTCATATGTGAACGATAGAAACAATCTTAACCATTGAATTTTAATAAAATATAATTTTAAAAAGAATATAATCATACGTACAACTCTAACCCCAGTAGTCCTCCTTTTGTACAAAATAGGAATCAATGCTTTATATACAATTCTAACCCCCGATAGTCCTCCTTTTATACAACTCATCACGAATAGAATAATATTATATTTAAATTATATTCTATGAATATAAATTTTATGAATATTAAAATAATAATATTATTTTATTAACATTAATTAAATTTTATCACTATGTTATATCTATATTATCTATACTTTCATATTATTTTATTTTAAACAAACTTCTCTTTTAATCATAATATATAGTTGTACTCACAATCTACTAACATGTTTCAATTTTCCTCATCGCTCAAACATTTTAATTTATTTAAAATTATAATTTTATAATTAAAATTTTTGAATATTAAAATTATATTTTACCTACATTAAAATATACTCTTTTATTTAAATTTTAATTAAAATATTTCTAATATATTTGTAACTCTTTTTATTAATAAAATTTCCTAATTAAATTTAAAGAAAAATAAAAAGTTTGGTTAGCTGGTCGTCCGTCCGGTAAGTTCTCTTTTTTTACAACTCTTTTTATTATCCGTAAGTTTTATTTTTATACAAATTTTTTTATGCAATTATGATATAATTATAATTTAATTTTTAAACATATATATTTTACATATAACTCTATCATCGGTGAGCTATTTTTTGTACAACAATCTAATAACATATTTCACTTCACTTCTACTTGAAATTACAACTTATTAATTAAATCTCATGAATATTAAAACTTATTAATTAAATCTCATGAATATTAAAATAATATTATTATTTTATCTATAAATAATTTTTATTATATATTATATTATTATAGCCGATATAATAAAAAATTTAAATTATATATTTAAATCATATAAAATAATTAATATATAATTTATTAATCTCGTCCGTGCTTTGCACGGGTTATAAGCTAGTATATATTAAGAGCATTTATTATGATAAAAGTAGCTTATGATCTCAATAAACATCATTTTATGTACAGAGCTGTGAACTTTTCTTTTAAAATCTTTTAATATCGGAAACTTTTTATGGATGCTCTTGTAAAACATGCTTGAATTTTTTGAGCAGGTTGAAATCAAAAGAACAATTCCAAAAGGTTCATCAGATTCCAAAGATTTCAAAACTAAGAAGATATTTGTTGGTGGAATACCTACATCTGTTACTGAAGGTTAGAGTGTTAGACACTTAACAGTTTAGCGTCTCCCCTTCTCCCTGTCCAAAATAATATGAAACTAATGTTGAAGAAGCAGAATCACATTTGTTTGAATTTTTATGTTGGCAGAGGAATTAAAAGATTTCTTCTCGAAGTATGGCAATGTGGTTGAGCATGAAATTATAAGAGATCATACGACCAAGCGTTCCAGAGGCTTTGGGTTTGTAGTATTTGACAGCGAGCAGGTTGTTGACAATATCTTGGTCGATACGAACAAACTTGATATGGGCGGTACAAAGGTGCATTTTTGTGGATTTCAATAACCATTTTAGTAGTTATCGTCATACTCATGCTTAAAGCACCATATACACGATATATGCAACTTCTAAATTTTAATGACCATGTTATATTTACTAAATTTTACAGTGGATTACATGGTTTAAGGTCTTCGTTTGGTAGTTATTGTGACTTACCACCTGATGTATTTGTTATACACAAAGTTTGTCACACATGTAGATGTGCATATTATAGTGAAGATATAATACATTGTTGTTTAATAATATTGAACTTTAGATGATGAAACAAAGTATACAATATACTACGAAGATAATATTTTTATGAGGTCCTGCAAAGAAAAACGGTTAGTGCCCTGTGCCTCGTGAAGAAATGTCTGTGCTGGAGGTACAAAATTGCAGTTTTTACCCCTTTACAGTGGTCCTTTGCAGTTGTGTGAATGTGTATAAACATGATTCTCTTTCTCTCTCCCCTTGAATTATCTGAGATTCATCTCACTTTTGAAGTTTGACTCTTTGTGAATCAATTTATGCCGGTCTACTAATTTGTGTCAAACAAAATTATGAAAGTTGTATATTATTTTCGAATTACTATATCTTCTGATGAATTGTTTTAGTAAAAACAGAAGTAGAATTGTTTGTGGATATCTTAGATTCCATGTCTCGTGATAAAGCCTGTTGTAATGAATAGTAGTAGCTTTGTTTCCTCTTAGTGTCTCCTTTCTTTTGTGTAATGCTTTTCGCTTGTTACTGCTCTTACCTAATTTTGCTCTTTTCTTGTAGGTTGAGATCAAAAAGGCTGAACCAAAGAAATCTTCAAACCCAACACCTGGTCCTGTATATGGTAGTGAATCTAGGGGGCGTTCTTATGGGGATACTTTTGGCGGGTATGTTGACTCTTTCAGCAGTTACGGTGCTGATAGGTTTGGTCCACCTTCTTATAGGTCATATGGTGGGATGTCTGATAGGCATGGAGAATTTGGTGGATATGGTGGTGGATTTAGTGGACGGTATGGGGACATAGGTGGGAGATACGGGGACTTAGGTGGGAGATATGGGGACTATGGTGGTTATCGTGGAGAGCCTTCTCCTGGCTACTCTAGTCGCTATGGGTCCCTTAGTGGAGGTGTAGGTGGTGGATATGGTGAAAGTGGATTAAGTTCATACGGCCGTGGAGGTGTTGGTGGTGGATATGGTGGAAGTGGGTTAAGTTCATATGGCCGGGGAGGTGTTGGAGGCTATGGAGCTTATGGTGGACCTGGTGGTGATTATGATTCTGGTCCAGGTCCTAGTTATGGCGGAGCAGGGGGATTGTATGGAAGTAAGGGAGGTTATGGTGGTAGCAGCCGTTACCATCCCTATGGCAGGTAGAGCTGTAGTAGTAAGTTGAACTTCTGATTACAGAAGTAGCACAATTTTCTTTGCTGTCTGCAGGATGTTGTGGATCAGAGTGTAAAGCTGTTCACTGCATGGCCGTTCCGTTCAGTAGAATTGATGGTTTAGTTTCTTTTGTTTATTGTATGCAGAAAACCAGATTTAATTATCTTTCGGGCGCTGAAACTCTTGAAACTTATTTTCAGCAAAGATATTCTGTATTGTGATATTAACAAAATGAAAACAAGTTTATTTAAGTTGCAGTGTTTTTAAAAATTATGCAAATGCGGGTCATTGCACCCCTAATTTATAGTAAGAGACATGAGCAAGTGCGGTGGTGCCTGTGGATAGGAAGAAACACGATCCTTAAAGAGTCTCTGTTGGTCAATTGCATGCTATTACTTTAATAATTATTTATATTTTCTTTTGTTGGCTAGGCATGATGGTTTTGTTAACAGAGTATGTATGGTCTTGGAGGGAGACTGGCTCTTGATTTAAAAATAAGTTCAAACTCGAACGCAAACCATAAACCCCAAGTTCAGATAAAATAAACTACATTGAGCCTTAGATCTTGGAAATCTTCTTGCATCCATCTTGCTTAATGCTTGTGCAGAAATTACAAATGATTAAATATAATACTACGCTTATAAAAGGTTCAATTATATAAAATATTACTGGGTAATCTATGTCAATTTTCGACGCAACCGTATATGATATTAGTTTTTTAATTAATACAGCAAGTTGTTAATTTATCTCCTTTGTGCAATTGTGCTAAAGAACAGCGTCAGAATGACTTGTAGATAGCCCCATCAAATAGGTTGACACCAAAGAAGCACATTGATATTTGAAATTCCATGCAGAGATTCTGTAACATGGTTTCCATCCCAAGGAATAATTTTGAGCAAGACTTAAGAATATGAGCACAGTATCTATCAAAAGCAGAAAATAAACAGTCGAATTAAGAGAAAGGGTAGAGCAGGCACAACTTTGATTAACAAATGCAAAGAAAGCACCGAACAGTGCATTATCCAAGGTACAAGATTCAAGAATATGTATCGATAAACTACCTTAAGAATTGCAGAAGCAACACATAAACCCAGTGATACACATGAAGAGTTCCATGTCTAGCAGCATCGACGTCTCAACACACAAGTACAATGCTCTTTAGCTGGCAGAACTGCAAGTGTTAACACCATCCTTGCAGTCCCTGGTAAGGTCATTAAAAGTTTCAATCTGTCTTTTGCCTCTCAAGAAAACTTCTGTATCAACAGATGCCCTCATGTAACCATCAAATTCAACCGCAACCCCGTTGTTGAGCTTCACAGTCTCGGAATACCACTCACTGTTTTCATCCCAAAGATCTTTGTATTCATCAAGAAAGTGAGTGGAAAACTTGTCCTTCAGAGGGTCAAAATAGGAGGTTTCCGATTCATCAGTTGCAATGTACAGGCTCCTCCCTTCATCAACTTTGTCTTTCAAGGTTGATATTAGAGCTTCAGGGGAAGTATCAGCTGCAAGATTAGGCCAAAGCTCCAAGTTTCTTGCCTTCTCTCCTCTAACAACATGAACGGAGTCAAAATCCCAATTCAATTTTGTAGCAATTGCTGACACTATCTCCATCAACCGTCTGGATTTCCATATCATGTGCCATGGCCTTTGAATAACAGATTCCGCTTCTCCTTCACACACCCTGTACCAGTAATTGTCTGGCTCCACCGAGCCAAATTTTCTTATAATTAGAGTATCTTGCACTCCTGCCAGCTTCATTGGTGTGAACTTATAGTCATCCACAAGGAAGAGAGGTAGTCCATCTTTCTGATGCCATTTGTTCCAATCTACCCAGAACTGAGTTTGGTCTAGCACAGAAGCGGACTCCTTCAAATGTTCAAAATCAAAGTAATATCTGAAATCCTTCCCTTCTTCTGCTTGACCCGAAGAGGTATAAACTGAAGACAAACAAATAGTCATATCCATTACAAGGGTCCTGTTCAAATACTGAGCCTCGCCCAAAGCACACATAAAACTCCATAAGAAGTGATCCATGCTTTTGCATCTCTCTCCACCCCCTGTGTAAAATAAGTACTTTCCACTACTAAACGACCCCTCCGATTCAATCATAGGTAATGTGTCATTCACAACCTCACCAACAACAGGAAGAAGATTTCCTTGTTCTTGATTTGTTTGTGGCTTCTCAAAACCAGGTCTCAAATTCTTCTTTCTCTTCCTAGCATTTCCTCCGGAATGATAATCCCCTATTCTTACCACATTTAAAGTACAATTCTCTGACCTATGAATCACAAAATTCCGATAATCTTTATAAAACGCAGCAGTCTTCCCTTCCTTTGGCCTAAACCTCCACGCCATATGGCACGAACTATCATTATACCCCTTAACAGGCTTCCCAAACCTATAAAAATGTATATCCTTAAACTGCTCAATCGCAGTTGTCATCATCAAATGAAAAACATCCGGATCAGTACAATCAACCGGTGTACCAATCTGTGACTCACACTCAAACGGAGTCACTTCATCCGCATTAATATCAACCCTCGATGGGACCCCTAAATCAACATCAGAAACATTTATAAAACCACCAAATGCAGTCTGATTAGCAGCCATAAAATCCTCACCAGTCTTAACAACACTACTATCCGATTTAAAAGTGGCATTCGAGTCCGATGTGAGGAATGTAGTGATCCTAGTAGAGGGATGAAACAATGGGTCTTCGGGCTCGTATGTAGCAGCAATCATAGTGAATATTAAAACAACAAGTACAAACATTGTGAAACATAGATTACTAATCAATGCCAAGGCATTCTGGCCTATATTATCTGCTCGAAAACTTCCTGTCCGAGAAAATGCCGATTGATCCCACATTTTATTAATAGACTAGGATTTATTACAGAATGAAAAAACACATACAATCAAGTGGAAATATTAGAGCTTAAACACTGTGATACTGATAATCTACTTGAGTGTGTGTGTGTGTGTGTGAATCAAAGATGTTGGTAGTTGTTAGTCTGTTACCTTGTGAAATTGTTGATTCTACGAAGAAGCATCAGCTGAGGAATCTACTAGCATGTGTGTGTGGACTTGCGGTACGTGAACTGAATCTTAGTGCGATTGACTGACAGTTAAGTTTAAGGAACTTCGCTAGTATTTGAACCGTACACGTGTCCGATATTGTTAAGTTTGAATGGTGGGATGGGTTGTTATATAAGTATTCGGTTACCGACAACTTTTGTCATTTATTTAATTTAATATTTGTCGCACCGACATAGCGGATCATGAATTTTTTTTCTTTTACAGAATCGGCTCATGAATTAAATTAGTAAAAAAAGAAAAGAGAATGGTCCGGTACATAAATAAAATTAATGTAATATTTTTTTAGAAATTATTTAAAAAATATATAAACCGCGCACTATGAAACTCTTTAGTTTTTAAAATCTGAATGCCAAGTGTCTTTTTAAAAAAAATAAAGAAAAAGAAATCATGAATGAAAGACACCCGGTGTCCCGACATGGGAGAGCACGGTTCAACTCGGTTTTTGAATAAAACCAAAACCATAACTCTTCGGTTTTGAAAATCGAAAACCACAATCGGAACCAAACCGACGGTTCGGTTTTGGTTTTTAAAACCTCGGTTCGATTTCCGGTTTTATAACCGGAAAAGATTATAATTTAAATTAATATAGCTTACTTAAATAAAAAATCTAATTGTATCATTAAAGTTTACATAAATTGAATAAAAATGACAAACTTCAAATAAGCATTGTTCAGAGACTTAAATCGCGCCATTAAATTCATTATCCAAACTTCTAAGGAAGTATTGTAGTAAATCATACATTCCTGGGCCTTCACTGACTGTCTGCCTTCACTGCTTGATTCCTATAAGGTGTTAATGTGATGAAGCGCTAAATATTGTAAAATTTAATAGTTACTAGTTAGTACCATATAAGTTAAAGAACTAGCTCTGCATTTTGTACCTATTTTTAATACCTAAAAATCCACCTTGAATTGCTTAAATTGACAACTAAAAAATCTAACACAAGTAGATACACAAACTGTAATATTTTGAGGTGTATAAAATTGAAACTTTTCTATGTAAAAATGCAGAGCACTCAACAACTTTAACTCTATTGATACAAACAACAGAGTTTTATCCATCGATGAGTCATTTTTTATACGACAATCTAATAACATATTTCACTCCATTTCTACTTGAAATTACAACTTATTAATTAAATCTCATGAATATTATTATTTTATCTATAAATAATTTTTATTATATATTATATTATTATAGCCGATATAATAAAAAAATTAAATTATATATTTAAATTATATAAAATAATTAATATATAATTTATAAATCTCACTCGTTCTTTGCACAAGTTATAAGTTAGTATATATTAAGAGCATTTATTATGATAAAAGTAGCTTATGATCTCAATAAACATCATTTTATGTACAGAGCTGTGAACTTTTCTTTTAAAATCTTTTAATATCGGAAACTTTTTATGGATGCTCTTGTAAAACATGCTTGAATTTTTTGACCAGGTTGAAATCAAAAGAACAATTCCAAAAGGTTCATCAGATTCCAAAAGTACATACTTATTTTTCATGAAAATAAACTCTTATTTTAAAAAGAAAAAATGGGGGAAACAAACGGGCAGTAGGACCAAAAATAAGCGCGGTTGCAAATTTATTGCTTTAAACACAGCCTGGACTGTTGCAATCAGGGCCCACAATCCACATCAGCCTTGTTGGTAGTAGTAAAATAATCTCCACATATTTCCAATTTTCAACAACCTGATTATATGTATGCCATATTTATAAGTAACTTATAAATACGTTTGGGGCAGCTTATAAGCCACAACCGTTAGGGGCAGCTCATAAGTCAGTTTATAAACAGAAAAAGTATTAACATATGTACTTTTTTTGAAAATAAGTAACTTATTTTTAAATTTGTAAATAAGATTTGGTCTTAAATTTCTAAAATAAATATTAATTTTTTAAAAAATATATGAAAATACTTTTAAAAAAAAGTAACTTATTACTTATAAGTTAAGCCAAACACCCCCTTAATAGTAGGAAACTAATGAGGAGAAATACAAAAATGGAGCTCAATATTTAATATTTATAGGAAAAATATTGAGGATTTTGGATTTTTATTATCAACTGAGTTTCAAATATTTATTTTTAATATTTTTTCTCCAATAAATATTTGTATTTTTCTCTTTTTTTTGTCTCAAGTATTTTTCAAATTTTTAATTCTTTATTATTTTACAAAACAAAATGAAACCAAATAATCAGATAATATAATTAATAAAAAATAATAAAAAATAAGTATAAATAAAAATGTTATGACTGCTTGTTCAACTGAATATATATTTTGTCAGATAGAATTTTAAATTTCATTACTTATACGAAGAAAATATATAAAACACATATTTAAAAAATTAGTGGGACTGGAATTAACGGTGGCAAATGCATCTTAAAAAAAACTGATTTTTTAGTTGGGAGGGGAAGGGTAAAGGGTTAGGAGAATCTTGATACTTCTTAGTTTTTTTTGTTGCTAATTTACTTGTTAATCTTCGTTTACGGCAAGTAATGACAAGTTCAAGATTATATAACATGTAGATGCAGGGATATATAGGTGTAGAAAGATGGTGTGGAATGAGCAAAGAGCATTCCATTCTAAATTAACGAGGCTGAACTGCAATACAAATTATTACTTTTTCTTGGTCTTTGTTCGTTGTGTGCAAAACAATATTTAGAATTGAAATATATCACAAAAAAATTATTTAATAAAAAAAAGATAGTAGTCTATTTATGAAAACATGAATGTTAAACATCAACGTGAACTGATCGCAGGCTTTAATCTGATACCCCTATCTTTTTTTTACAAGTAGTTTTTATTTTTAATACATATATTTAAATGTTTTATCTTTATAATAAAAAAAATTAAAATTTTTTAAATTAAATATGTAATATTTTAATTTTAAAAAAAATATTTTTATTATACAGTCAAAAAACATAAATGTGTGCTAAGAATCAAAATGACTTCTTAAAACCGGGAGCAATTATTATTATCTCCCTCTTTGTTGAGGTAAATATTTGAGGGTTATTCTGGTTGTTTGTGATCAACGGTGAATGATAGACTGTATGAACTGTGAACGAGAGTTTCTAAGAGCATCTTCAACGCAAGCCTCATCCGTTAGGTACAAAATTTATGTGTCAAGCATTTTATCTAACATCTAAAATATTGATCACTCCAATGCCAACTTGTTAACAATAATTTTAGATAATATAATAATAGAACGCTACATTTGTTGAGTTTGTAGAGTCTATAATCCATCATTTAAAAATATCCACATCAACTTTCTATATTGTTTAAACATAATACATATGTGTATATTATATGTATTATTTTTCTGAATAATAATATATATATAAAGAGAGAGAGTCTTACTCAAATAGAAAATAACTTAAATGAGAAATAGAAAACCTTATTCTTATACATGCCGCATCTGCACACAAATTAAATACACTCTCACACACTAAATCTCATCTATTCTCCTTCGTTTTTAATTTGATTTTTTTCATCAATTGGTGAGGGTTTTTTTCAAATCTAACTTCACCACATTTTTTTTCATCTCCCAACGATCAGTTTTCATACCATATGTACTATATTTCGGTGAATATAATTTATAATTAAAATAAATTCGTCACTTATCAGATCTGAACTTCAATCACTAAATTATACTACAGAAACCACTAATTTTTATTATAGAAATAACTAATTTGTATCACAAAAATCACTAAATTATATATCCTAGGTTCGTAAAAAATAATGGAAATCGCCAGAAAAATAAAAGTCACCGGAATATGATACATATGGTATGCAAACTGATTGTTGGGAGATGAAGAAATATGTGATGAAGTTATATTTGAAAAAAAGTTCACTAACTAACAGGAAAAATTAAATTAAAAATAGAGAGATTATGTGTGTGAGGGTCTATTTGATTTGTGTGTGGGTATCCTGATTGCCATTGGATTAGATTGAATATAAGGTCTATATCTTATTTTCTATTTTCTATTTTCTATTCTAAGATATTTTCTATTTGATCACTTGTCTATATATATATATATACATATATATATATATATATGAATTTTGTATAATATTAAATGTAAAATTATTGTTTTATTATTAATAAAATTTATTAATTACTTATATAATTATTTTAATATACATTGCATATTTATAAAAATACTAATAATCCAATATAATAAAATATATTTAAATATATAATTTATAATATATAAAAGTAATGTTTGTTAATTATTTTTTCACATATTTAAATATGATATTATATTTTCAAGTATAATACATATTCAACATAATTTAAATATATATTCAATTGTTGTTATTAGATTAAATATATTTTGATTAAATATATTTTTTATTTACTTGTTTTGAATACAATATTAACTAATATATATATATATATATATGAAAATAATAATAAAATAATATTTTTAAATATAACTAATCATTATATCTAATATCATTAGAGTAAAATCTCTTACGGTTGAACAAATTTTTAGATAATCATATTTAACTAATTATTTTAACTATTAGTGTTGGACATCCTCTAATGTTTTCAGAGATATGGGGATACACTTATTCACGATACTTATGCGTACAACTCTAATTTTGTTGCCTCTTACTACAAGATTTGCGTTTTAATTTCCATCCGACTTGTATCATAATCCTTTAAACTTTGAAAATTTTGTTTTTTTAAAAAAAAAAACAACAGAAGGTGCCCCTCTTAAATTCTAGTTACAAATATATGATTCAAACGGTGTTGAATTGAATTGAGTTGGGTCTGATTAGTTAGAAGTTATTTACGATCCCAACGGTGTTGAATTGGACAGATCAGAAGAAACAAGTGAAAAGCCCGCGAATCATTGAGGCCCACAGTTGACTTGGTACCAAAAAAATGGCTATAAAACTCGGGTCATCCTAGAAAATTAGCGATTGTCTGCAAAGATATCACTGAAACAATTATACATTCATATAATACAAAGATATAATATAAACGATTAACACTACACATATCCGTATTTTCACTGAAATAATAGTTATAAGGATCCTGTTATAAGGATCCTGGTCCCTGACGATCGCATGTTAGGATCGGTTAATTAACATAATATTTTACAACCGTTAGATCAACTCACGAATGACTTAAATTTTAAATTTTTTTATCCATTTCTGCGCTTATTAACCGCGAAAATCCCTTCTTTCCACGTCTTTTAACCAAGCAAAGGCAAATTGTATGAAACGACGACCGTTAAGCTACCAAACGACAACTAACCTTTCTGCTAGGGTTTAAACTTTCAATTCCATATGCAAAAGCTTCCTGAACTAGTTGAGGCAAAGTGATTGGTTGTCCATTCTCTTGAGAAAGTTCGGTTGAACGTTTTCTTGTCATAAACTCCATCACTATCACGCCAAAGCTGAAAATATCTACTTTCGTAGTGACTTTCCTCCTAAATGCATATTCTGATACAAACAAATGAAAAGGGTTTCATTTGAAGAGTTTCACCAAAGAAAACGGGTATCCCTGGCAAAGAAAGAGAGTGTAAAACTAATCGTTATTTCCATTGAGAGTCTATTTATTGTTTTCGATTTTAAAAACCGCGGAAAGATAGAATGTCATTTTGTAGTTTAAGTTAATAAGCGCGAAAAGGGATAACAAATTTTAAAATCTAGGTCGTTCCTGTGTTGATCCAACGGTTACAAAACAATATGTTGGTTAACTGGTAGGCTTCTCAATGGGGTGGGATAAATGGCTAACCCGCTCCTAACCGCTCCGAATGGGGCAACACCTTCTCGATTATATGGGAAATGGGACCGTGACGGAGATTAATTATTTGAGTGTTTAAAATTTGAAAGTAATATGAAATTTAAAAGTAATACATTTATGTTTAATTAATGTTATTTATGAAAAAAAAATTAATGATTAAATAAGAGAATATTTTGCATGCATATTTTGCATGATACTTATTATTTATTGAATTTGCATATTTTTAAAGTTATTAAAAAATTTATTTTAAAATGGGACGAGATGACACGGATCGGAAAAATAAAATATTCTTATGGGGCAGACATGGAGACTAAAATAATTACCGGCCGACGGTGATAGCCTATCCGCGGGGCCGGGATGGGGAGTAAAATAATTTCCCGCGAGTAATGAGATAAATAAATTTATACGGGACGGGTATGGGAAATAAGATCCCCGCCCCGAAATCGCCTTTTAACTAGTTCCTGACGGGGAGAAGGATCCTAGTTATGAATTTTAATTAAGGAACATATTCATACAAAAAATGACAAACGTGAATGAGTTTACTTGCGAAATTGGTTTCTAGCTTCTAGCCATTTTAGCAGCTGAGAGAGATTCGACAAAACAAACATGTAAATGTAAATATATATATTTTTCGATTTATAAATAACTTATAAGGAAATAGAGTACATCCGTGTCCCTCTATTTTATATGCAGGGTATCCGGTTATTAATTATATGCAGGGTATCGATAGAGGTTCAAAATTAAGTATTTTTTAAAATATTTTAACTAATTTTATTAATGTAAATGTAAAAAATCTCGCCGTCCAATCCGATGTTATATGGTACGTTATCAATGAATTTTGACGACAAGGAATTACGTACATATAATTTAGATATTTGTGTATTTTTATTGAAAAAAATGTTAGAGATTATAAAAATTACTCTAAAATTTGACTCAAATAATGAATTATCATCTATATAATGGGTAACTATTCTATAATAATATACGAGACTCCCTGTGCATAACTTGCGCAAACAAATTAAATTATATGTCATGCCACATTGGATAACTTTTATTAATATACTATTTTATCAATATCTTAATTGTTTTTTGTTCATCATTATAATGTTGATTGATAAGCTCGAATAATCATCCAAAATTCTTCATTTTTCCTATCCTCGCATATTTCCTTTTCGAACTCGGTTAAAAGTCAATTTTATTGTCAAAGGCATAAGATTATCCGTAAACAAAATTAGCACTAATTAAATAAACAAAATATATAAATATAAAAAAGGAGAAAAAGTTGAGGAAAAGAATAAAAAAAGACCTATCCACTAGACTGGAGAGTTGAGAGTAATAATATTACAACAGTAAGATGTTTAAAAAGGTGGGCCCCCTCTACCTTTGCCTCCCACTAGCTCCTCCACTACCCATCCCACCACCCATTCCCATTTGATGATACGCTCCTCCACCGTACACGTGTCCCTGATTATTATTATTATTATTCACATTACCACCACCGCCGCCGCCACTACTATTATAATGCTGCGGATGATTCTGATACTGAACTCCACCGGAGTGGGCCCCCATCATCACCGGACTCTGCAATCCACCTCCGCCGGCGCCGGATTCATTGCCTCCGGCGACGTTCGTTCTCTCACCTTCCATCTCTCTGTACTTGGCGAGATAGACTTTGAGAGGCTCCACGTACTCTTCGAACCCTAGCGTCGTCATCGCCCAGAGCAAATCGTCGCCGTTGATCGTCTTGCGCTTCTCTCGCTGACACTTGTCGGAGGCTTCGCCGGTGACGAAGCTGATGAACTCCGACACGCACTCCTGCACGGTCTCCTTCGCGTCTTTCGATATCTTCGCGTTCGCCGGCAACGCCTTCTTCATAATCCGGCTCACGTTCGCGATCGGCAAGAACCGGTCTTGCTCGCGCGCCGACATTAGCTCGCCGCCGTTGTGCCCGCCCGATTCGTTGTCAGAGTCCGCCATGTTCGACCCGAATTGAATGATCGGATCTCTCACTTTGGCGGGAAAATGTCGAAATTAGGGTTTTGATTTGGGAATTGTATTTTTATTCTTGCTTTGGAGCGGAGAAGATTGGGAATGTGTGTGAGTTTGTTTGGGCCTCGGGAGTGGTGATTATATGTGTTAGCATGGGTGATGTTATCCGGTCTTGTGGACACGTGGAGGGGTTAAGAGCCGTTTGTTTGTTGATAGACATGGATGACGTGGAGGGATGGTGGCGGTTTGATGGGTGAGTGGGATGAATGGTGGGATTTAGTGGGCTGGGTTTGTGGTATTTATTTTTAATTAAAGATTCATTTTTTTTATTATTCATGCACCTGTTAGTGTTCATGCACCATGGTTAGCTTTTCATGCTTGTAAGGCTACTGTTTTCTCAGTTTGTAGTTTATTGGCTTTTCATATGTGTATATATTGCTAATTGAAATATATGATACAGTTTAGTTTTCCAAGATTATCAACTTCATAAAAAATCTTTCGTATGCTTGGCACATTTGTAAACTAATAAGGAGGATTTTGTTTTTCCTGTTACTGCTAATAATAATTATACATTATCATCATCTGCTCTTATATTTCTGAGCACATAATGATGCGTGCTAGGTGTCTTATCTGTCCTGTCGCACAGGAACACTACTTGTGAACATATAACAAGAGTACATACTGCGAGACTTTGTACGAAGTTGTTTAAACTCACCTTTTGATGGAGTACTTGTCAGCTTTCGAAGGAAATACATATTATGGAATTGTTGCTGCTTGTTTTGTTGTACTTGTAACCCTAATGTCAACTATATATATGGGGAAAATAAAAACAAAGAGAAGAGGGGTTGAAGCTCAAGTTGGTGGTGAGCCAGGTTATGCTATGCGCAATGCTCAAACAGCCGAATTACTAGAAGTTCCTTCGGAAGGAGCAACAACTATGGCAGCCCTATTTGAGCAATCTTGTAATAAACATTCACAATTACAGTGTCTTGGTACAAGAAAGGTAATCAGTAAAGAATTTATTGAAGATGGTAGGGGCAGGAAGTTTGAGAAGCTTCATCTTGGGGAGTATCAATGGGAAACCTACGGGGAAATATATGATCGTGTGTGTAAGTTTGCATCTGGACTTATTAAACTTGGTCATGATGGGAAAACTCGTGCTGCTATCTTCTCTGAAAGTCGTCCGGAGTGGCTCATATCACTGCAGGTAGCCATTTGTTGTGTATTGTTGTTTATGATCTTAGTCAGGGGATGACACTGGCTGCCATGGTTTAAATTGCAGGGTTGCTTCCGGCAAAATATAACTGTTGTCACCATCTATGCTTCTTTAGGTGAAGAAGCTCTAATTCACTCACTCAACGAGGTTGGAGTACAATCGTATCAAAAGTTTCTCTATTCTTCTATTCTATTAATTTTCTGTTAGGATCTTGCGCATCACTTATTGCTTTAACCTTGGCAACAGACTGAAGTGTCAACATTGATATGCGATTATAAGCAATTGAAAAAGTTGTCTGCTGTTCGTTTGAGGCTACAAACCATAAGGAATGTAATTTATTTTGATGATGACGAGGCTGCAGTTGATTCTTACCTTTCTAACGATATGAGCAATTGGGTGATTTCACCTTTTTCAGATGTTGAAAAACTTGGTAAGAACAGTCTTGTATCATCTCAGCTACCAATTAAGACAGATATTGCAGTGATAATGTATACAAGTGGAAGCACAGGTCTGCCAAAGGTCTGATTCTATCCACCTTACTTTTCTAAAGTTCATATGTGGCCTTTGATGACATGAAATCAGCTTATTGCATCAGATATATCTGTACCCACTAACCTTCGTATTTCATAATGTTCATACATCTACATGATCAATAGCAAGAGGTGAAAGGGTCATTTGTCATTGACACCAAGTAGTAGTGATGAGGATTTCTTTACGAGAAAATATAGCTGTAGGTCAAGTACAAATAATGATTTTGAAATGTTGTATCATGACAGATAATTATTGTCTGGTTCTGTTTTTCTGCTGCTACAACCTCACATATTCTTTTCTGCAGCAGTTCAAGTTTTTTTTTTATGATACTCTCAATTACAGGGAGTTATGATGGCCCATAAAAACCTTGTCGCTAGTGCTGCTGCAGTTTTGACAGTCATCCCGAACATTGGAAGCAGTGACGTCTATTTGGCATACTTGCCACTAGCTCATGTATTGGAGTTGATAGCTGAGGTAAATATCAGATTAAATTCTTCTGTAGTGTATTCTTACTAAAGATAAGGATGTACTTATAGGCTGCATTTGTCCAGACTGTGATGATATGTTCTGGAGTGCCAATTGGTTATGGGTCAACTTTGACTTTAACAGACACGTCTAACAAAATAAAGAAAGGAACCAAGGGAGATGCTTCTGTGCTAAAGCCTACTTTAATGGCAGCAGTTCCAGCCATACTAGATCGAGTTCGAGATGGAGTTTTGAAGAAGGTTGAATTGGGCTGTCAAAGTTTATTATTTTATTCAATACTATTGTTCCATTTTTAATGTAACTTGTGTAGTTAATCTATCTTTTATTCTACAATTTGCTCTAGGTTGCGGATAAGGGAGGTCTTGCAGAAAAACTATTCAACTTTTCCTATGGCCGCCGGTGTTCTGCTATGGAAGGTAGCTGGTTTGGAGCTTGGGGAATCGAGGCTCGTTTATGGGATTTTGTTATTTTCAATAAGATAAAGTCTATTCTTGGTGGAGACATCCGTGCTATGCTATGTGGCGGAGCTCCTTTATCTGGTGATACACAATGGTTTGTCAACATATGCGTGGGGTACGCTATATCTCTATCTTTTTAGGTTATGGTTTATTGAGAGAATAGTAAACGTTTGAGCTGTCCATTTTAAGCGGTAGTATTATATACTTAGTTGTCTATATTTTTTGTTCACTGCTCACGTTCATTGTTTACTCTTTTTTATACATGTGTGTTCTAAAGTCTAACTAAGCCACCCCACTTGTAAGTTTTTTTTAATTAATTTTCGTGCTAGTTGCACAATTAAATTTCACCTACAGTCAGTTCGTTTTCTGAGTTTCTCCTTTCTAAAATTCCATTTACATCACCATTTCAATTTAAAGTACTTTTTTTATGTGCATGATGATTACCAGGGCTCCTGTTGTTCAAGCATATGGTCTGACAGAAACTTGTGCGGGGGGTGCATTTTCTGATTTCAGTGACACTTCAGTTGGGCGAGTTGGGCCGCCACTTCCTTGTTGCTTTCTTAAGGTATGCAAAATTACATATTTGGAATGCTGCTAAGCATATCAAAACTAGATGCTGCACTTTTTTCACTTGGGAAAAAGCCATAAATTATCTTCCTTGTTTTGTTCTTGTTGCAACTTCTTTTCTTCCTACTATTATTTACTAAGAACAGGCAATGGGATAAATAACCAAAATTTGCCATTTTATCCTTTATATGTTCTACTCTGTAAATTGTAAGTGATCATTTGCAGTTGTGTTGTATAATCTTGTAATGATTTCAACATGGTCTGACATAAAAGTAGCTTAACATGTAATATGGACTCCTGCATGGTACTACTCCGGGGACATATCGCCCACTTTCCTTCTGTCCTCTATCTGCTTCAGTATGCAAGGGGAAAAGATTGTTTGCATCGTTCCCATTCCTTTTGTTCCAGACTCTGGGATCTGTTTATGTTAGTCATACAGAACACTTGCAATAAATAGTAAATAACTAGAAAAAGAGTACATCTTCGTGATCCTTGTATTACAACGTTGTTAATTACCTTCTTGTATGTTGTTATAATGTTGTTAATTTACCGTCTTATTGAGTATATATGGAAAAAGCATTTCAAATTACCCGACAAGCATTTTTTTTAAAATCTACATGGAATAAAATATCCCACACAAACATGCCGATAGGGTCATTATCACAATTAATATTGCTAAAATAAAATATTTAGTTTGCGGATTAATTAAATTTGGTTCCTGAGCTATAAAACTCATTTTGATGTAGATGCTCTGAAGTATAGGATAGAGGATCATGCTGTTTAGACTTCCATATGTTTTGTTGTTTTTGGCCTTGTGACGTTATCGGTAGAAAGCATGTTCAGCGCTGTTCATCATATATGCAGGCTCTATTTTCTCATGAGTCATGATCATCATAAATTTATTTTGCAGCTTGTTTCTTGGAAAGAAGGCGGGTATATGACTACTGACAAACCTATGCCACGAGGAGAGGTTGTAGTTGGTGGAAGTTGTGTAACTAATGGATACTTTAACAACGAATCCAAGACAGATGAGGTTTACAAGGTAATATCTTATCATTGTATACATGAAAGTGGAAGCTCATACTATACTCTTTGATTTGCTAATACATATTGCTATGTATAGGTTGATGAGAAGGGCATGCGTTGGTTTTACACCGGTGACATCGGAAGGTTTCACCCTGATGGATGTCTTGAAATTGTTGATAGGAAGAAGGATATTGTTAAACTTCAACACGGGGAGTATATTTCTCTTGGGAAGGTATGTATTTGAGCCCTACTTCCTGTTTCTTCTTGTGTTACTCCGGTAGATGGGTAAAATATGGACTAGTGTGGCAAAATTTGAGGTTGCTGATTTTGTTTTCCTAAATTGAACTCCTAGCCTGTGAAGTAGGGGTGGGACATTAGGTAGATGCAGATAATTGCTGTCATGTGTTATGCATATGCATAGAAATTTTACTATGTTTAAATTGCTTGACTGTAGATCGAGGCAGCCTTGATGTCTAGTAACTATGTTGTAAATGTCATGGTATATGCCGATCCCTTGCGCAATTCTTGTGTGGCTCTAGTTGTTCCCGCACGTCAGGTCCTCGAGAAGTGGGCCCAACAAGCTGGCATTGAGTTTAAGGACTTCTCTGAGTTGTGTGACAAAAAGGAAGCTGTGACTGAAGTTCAACAATCCCTTTCCAAGGTTTGTCTTAGTTTTGTTTCAAAGAACCATAATCTGTAAATATATACTTGCATGTGTGGTAAGAAATGATACACAAGGAAATATTTTTCTGCCAAATTATATACGGGATGGTTGGCTATTACTGCTTGTGGCAATGGATCTTTCTGTGTATATAGTACATACATGCAAGCACATGCAAGAAGTATCATGTATATGTGATATGTCTGCATGACTGTCTCTATCTATTGAAGTTCTGCTTGACTGTCTCTATCTATTGAAGTTGGTGACAGAGCTATCGTGACTGCATAGACAAACATTTTCTCATTTGCTCCCATCAATTAATGGAATATTGCAAAATAAGTTTCTTGCTTTATATTTGTATTTCTAAATTTCTGCATAATAAAGAGGGACACTCTTTGATCAAGTTAAAAAACTAGCTTGACTCGTCTGGAACAGTTGGATAATTATATCCAACTGGTGCAGGTCCGTGTTGCAGTTCCATTTTTTTAGTTATCAAGCATATAAAGAGGTTCAATTTTCTAATAACAAAACATATTGTTTTCTATGGGAGTCTATAAAAATTGCTGATGCACACAACCAAGTTGACTCGCTAATTTTTTTTACAGGAAGCTAAATCTTCAAACTTGGACAAATTTGAACTTCCAGCAAAAATTAAGTTATTGCCGGATCCATGGACCCCGGAGTCTGGATTAGTAACTGCTGCTCTCAAGTTGAAGAGGGAAGCAGTGAAGGCCAAGTTTAAGGATGAACTCGAAAAGTTATACCAGTGAAGCAACTGTCTGATAATATGTTTGCTTCGGTTCTGACATTTATATTCCACGTTTCCACACTGCGTACTTTGGCGCAAAGCATCAAGATTTGAATCTTCCTTATTTCAAGCACTTCTCCCAAATTACACTTTATTGTATTAGGTTAAGTTCTAAACTGGGAATTTTGAATGTTATGGAGGACAAATGCTTGGAATTTTGAATGTTAAGAAAGTATAAAATTCTCTATTATATTGGACATTTTGTTTTTTGTAAGAGAAAGGTTAGAATTTTCAAATTATTTTCCAAGTGTTACTTGTTTAATTTAATTGGTTGTCAAAATAATAAATGAAATGGATCCTTCGTGAATTTATATTGTGGCCGTTTGGGGTTCTTTAAACTTAAAATAAGTAATTTATTTTATTTTTATTTTTTACATATTTTCATATTTTTTTTAAAGATAAATATTTATTTTAGAATTTAAAATCAAATATTATTTTCAAAATAAAAAATAAGTTACTTATTTTCAGAAAAAGTACATACATCCCTATTTTTTTCCGGAAATAAACCGGAAATAAGGATTTATTTCCGGAAAAAAGTGATCTCCGTTAACACATGAATTAAAAAATTTCCTGTCACGGGAAATATATTTGGAATATTTTAAAAGTTTTTAGCATCAGTCCATTTGTACCGCCCCTAGATCGCTATGAAGATGAATCGTTTTGTAGATACTGTATAGATTGCCGGAAAATAATAAATAAACTTTTTTAAAATCATAAAAGGATGTAGAAAGTGAATAAAATTGTTATGACTACGGGTTGAGTTGAATATATATCTCGTCAGATAGGATTTGCGAGGGAACTGACGGCGCAACTTGTTACCAGTCGTATACATGTATTTTAAATTTTAATAATTAATTCCTTGTATTTATAAAAAAAGTGAAAAAAAACAGAAGAAAAACTACTGTCCAAATATTAGCAACTACAGTACTTGAGCTGAAAGAGCACCTTGTTGTGTCTGAGCCATTAAAAACTGTTAAAACTAACCAGTGCTGTCTTGATTATTAAGTTTATATTCTTACCCTTCCTTTTTAAAGTATCTCTATGACTTATATATCTTCTTAACCTTGATCTACAAGATAAGGTTTCACAACCTCTGCTCTACAGCCATGGCAGAAGCTTCAAGAATCTTGCAAACCACACTAATCTCCACTTTTACACAAACCCCTTTTCTAAAAAACAAAACTTGTGCTTACCCATTTCCCCAGAAGCTCTCAAAACGAGTAACAACTCGTTGCTTGGCCACCACTACTTCTAATGAAGAAACCAAGAAAAGCTCTTCAGGTGGGTTTGAGAATATAACATGGGGTTGTGAAATGGATTCTCCGGAGAATGCTTCCGGGTTGCAGAAATGGTTGTATGGGTCGGGTTTGCCTCCTCAGAAAATGGGGATTGAGAAAGTTGAAGTGGGTGAGAGAGGGCTTGTTGCTCTTACTAATATTAGGAAAGGGGAAAAGTTGCTGTTTGTGCCTCCTAAGTTGGTCATTACTGCCGACTCGGTACTATTTTTTAAGTTGATTATTGATTTTGTATGTATTTTGTGTGTGTGTGTGTGTGTGGAAGTGTGTTGGATTGAGTAGGATGTTGGTTGAATTTTTTTTGCAAGTTGTGTGCACCCTTGTTTTATTGGGGATAAGGATCAAATGATAGTTATATGTTTTGATTTGTTTTCGATTTTGTTGAAGTATAGTTTATACTTTCTATGGCTTGTAGCTTTCAAGAAGTATTGTAAGATTATCATCTACTAAGTACTAACACCTTGAAGGTTTCGGGGAGTTGATTATTTAGCTCATGTTACGAGACGTCTTTAGTTTGAACCGTCCTACTTCTAATTTTCTAAAATTGTGGATGCCTTCATTTGTTTATTGCTCTGTGGTGAAGTTTTAGAATTTTTCCATTTGGTGGGATTGTTATGGACCATATGGTGGTCCACTTGTGCGAGTTGGGGAGATTGTTAAAACTTAGAAGTATAAGTTCCACTCATCTAACAGCAGAATAACAGGGAATTACAGGTCGTTGATACTTGACAGTATACTCATTTTGAGACTGCTCGCAAATTTTGTTTATAAAAATGCAAATTTGAGAGGGAACTAGAGTAAGGATTGGAGGTATTTTTGTAATGTGGATACATATTTTTCTGTTGTCATATGACTCATGACTTAAGAGCATATACTATAAAATCCTTCTTTCTTAAAAGTTCAATGCTTGACCATATGTACCATTTCTGTCCCTAAACTTAAGAAAAAAAAGTGGCGTGTGTGAGTGTAAGTGCAAGTATGTATATGTAAACTGATGCAATTTTCATAAACTGTTCCTATACCATTCTCCTACATTTACAAAAGTTCCTCCATCTTTTGTCTCTGGTTTTGGTTTCTCTTCATTTAACACATTAGTTTCATATAGTAGATTCTATGTCTCTTGTTTTACTTTAATGTTTGAGGCAGTAAAGGTGCTTTTTGTTAATATAAATAAATAAATCTGAGGATTGGAAACTGATTACATACATGAAATATGAAGTTTCAGTTAACTGATTGTATAATATTTTGTTACGATTGTTTCCTGTCAGGAATGGAGTTGTCCAGAAATTGGTGATATTTTAAAAAGAGAAAATGTACCGGACTGGCCACTGCTCGCGACCTACCTGATCAGTGAGGCTAGTATGAAAGATTCCTCAAGATGGATTAACTATATCTCTGCCTTGCCTAGACAACCCTACTCACTTTTGTATTGGTGAGGTTTGTTCTTCCTCAGTGTTTTCACATGATATGGTTGTTCAGTTCTATCTAAGGTCGTGCTCAGGAGTTTTTGCCACAGTGCTTCTATATTATTTCAGGACTCCTTCTGAGCTAGATAGATATCTGGAAGCATCACAGATACGAGAGAGAGCAATTGAAAGGATTAACGGGGTCACCGGAACGTAGGGCTTGTTTAAATTGCTACATCTTAATTCTTAAACGAAGTGTGGTTGTTAATGTATTAAAATTTACAAATATCTGGAAAAGATTAAACACTATCTAAAATTCTTCTTTAATATGATATGCAGATATAATGACTTGCGACGACGGATATTTTCCAAATATCCTAATCTATTTCCTGAAGCGGTATACACTCATGGCTGACTAATTTTTGCCTATGTTTTTATCTATGGCAAAGTGTTTTGTCTGCATGTAGTATTGCTACACTTTCCATTGGTAGAATCTACATTCAAAGGGAAATGTTGGGTTTTTCTTCTGGTGTAATGGATTTGTGGAATCTCCAATACAGCTTTGTTGTCAACCAGGACTGTTTTAGTGGGTGGATTTGCTGTTGTTTAAACACCCGAGGCACTACCGCAGTCTATAAATGCTTAGGGTATCATCTGCATGAGTGTATCTAAAAGTAAAATAACTTATCGACAATTTTTAATGTTACATAAAGAAATGCAGAAGACATTCTTCACTAATCCGGGCATTACAGGAAAATAGCTGTAGCATGAAGTGGGTGGGGATGACCGAGATGCACTCCCTTTTTTTATGAATAATAAATACATCCTCCCTTGCAACCCAATATGTGAATGAATGAACCTTTAAGAAGTCATAAATTGAAGGATATACCATATTCAATAAATTTTTACGTTCATCCTTGAAGAATGTATAAATTATAACTCATTTTATAAATTTATATGCTGAAGATCAATACCATCAAGCTTCATGGAATTTGTCTTTTGGATTGCAGGTGTACAATATGGAGACTTTCAAGTGGTCATTTGGCATTCTTTTCTCACGCTTGGTGAGTTTGACTAGCAACTTGTGCTTGCCTGCTTGGTCTATGTTCTTAAGTATCTTTCTTTTCCAAAGCTCATGACTTCTATGATATGTATGAATGCATAGTTGATTAATTTTCTCGTTAATAAACTTCTCTAGCATGATGCATAGAAGTGCACAACCTCATACACTTGATCCTCTGTATGATAAATACATTATTTTATTTTATTTTGAAAATAATGAATACTTCATCTTTAGTTACATGATTTAGTATGTACATGATTTTTTTTATATCATTTTTGCTTAGCTTGGACTAAACTCCTGTGGTTGTAACATATTATGTGTGTTTATAGAAAAAGAAAAGGAGGGGGAGGGGGAGATAGGTCATAAGATGAATTATAGACTTCCTTTGTGCATGACTGTAGGTCAGATTGCCATCAATGGATGGAAGGGTTGCTTTGGTTCCTTGGGCAGATATGCTTAACCACAGTTGTGAGGTACAGTATATAAAAAGCCCTTGTAATCATGAATTCTTAAATGTTAGCATATATCAATATGCTGAAATCTTAACTAGGAATTTGCATTTGAACGGTTCAGGTGGAAACATTTTTGGATTATGACAAGTCATCCCAAGGAGTTGTCTTTACAACTGACCGGCCGTATCATCCAGGTGAGCAGGTACATGACTTTCTTCACTGTAACTAGCATCAATGCACAAGTCTAGCATACATTTGAGTGGAGAGTATCGACAGAGAACCTGTTTACTGTTGCTTAAAATTAACCAACTTTTGTTGTGATTAATGCTTACACTTCTATCGACTCTCGTTTTGCTGTCATGATATATTTCCAACAAAGTGCATACATGCTGTTTGCCGCATAAGCATCACAGCAAACATAAGAAGATTTTCATTTAACTTTGTTGTGTTTAAAATTACTTGCACCTTAATAGCTTTATATCATCCTTAAAATATTAATAAACCTGATGTTAGCAGATGAAAGTTGCTACCTTCCATGGAAATTTTTTGAAAATTCTAAATGAAAAAAATGATATAAACAGTGAAGCAAGGTCAGACAGATCAAAGAGTCTGAGGCAAGGGCCGGTGGGCGGCAAGTGTGCAAAAAATCTGTCCTAAATAATCTGTGGTACAACCATACAACCAAGCCTTTTGTCTCTGCTGTAGCGCTTGCTGACCTGATCACGGAATGGTAGATTTACTGTACTAAGTTAAGCCATAGGGTTATGTTGAGATGTGTCTACTTCTCACTCCATTTATGTCTTTGTCCTTCTATTACTTTCCCTTGTCCGTGATTGGCAACCAGAAATTTAGGAACTGAAGAAAGATGGAACCCAAGAATACCCTTTAATTTGCTGTAGATTGTTTCCCTTAACTTTATTTTGATCTGTAATATCTTACCTATTGCTGCTGCAATGAATTTTCTACGCTGCAATGCAGAAATTTTGTAGTTAAGAAGGATTTAACTTGTTATCTTAAAATTAGTACATGGCTATGTGCAGGTTTTCATATCATATGGCAAAAAATCTAACGGAGACCTATTGCTATCATATGGATTTGTTCCTAGGGAAGGTACAAATCCCACCGATTCAGTAGAGTTATCATTTTCACTCAAGAAATCTGACAGATGTTATGAGGAGAAGTTAGAGGCTCTGAAGAAGCATGGTCTCTCAACGTGAGTGTTACTGATATGAATGCAAACTATGATCTGGCAAAGTTATAGATCTTGTGGGTCATTTTATATTTATTACAGTATTTGAGAAGGATATGCTTTCCTTCATTTGGAACTAACATGTCACATACTTGTAACAGACCTCAATGTTTTCCTTTACAAATCACTGGCTGGCCTGTGGAGTTAATGGCATATGCATATTTAGCTGTCAGCCCCCCAAGTCTGAACAAACAATTTGGAGAGGTTTGTTTTACTTGTTCACTGAAACTCTTATCCTCCAAATATGATTCCTCAATTTACACATGATTAACAGATGGCTGCTGCTGCATCAAATAAGACAAAAAAGAAGGATTTGCGATATCCTGAACTAGAAGAACAGGCGTTGCAATTTATTTTGGACAGTTGTGAATCCAGCATATCAAAGTACAGCAAGTTCCTTCAGGTAATATTGTTTACTGATCAATTTAATATATTATATTAAATAATTTCAATAACGGGTTATTTCGGGTTGATCAATTAAAATTAAACAAGTGTAAAAAATCAAGTGACTACTATAACGCCATTTCAATAACGCCTAGCAATTAAAATCAATTAAAATTAAATGAAAATGAATATTCAAGTGTAAAAAATGAAATTTCAATAACGGGTCATTTCGGGTTGATCAAACAAGTGACTACCCTAGCTGTCTTGCATATTAAATGTTCTTGTTTCATTGATATATAACTTCCTGACAGGCAAGTGGGTCAATGGATTTGGATGTGACATCTCCAAAGCAGCTCAGCCGAAAATTGTTCCTGAAACAACTGGCTGTAGATTTGTCTATAAGTGAAAGAAGGATACTATATCGTGCCCAATATGTAAGGATGCACCTCTTCTTCTTTTTCTAATTTTTGGCAAGGAGCGTTGAAGGCTTGTTGACCTCTCAAGTGAAATTAAGAAATACCACTTGAGCTGGAAGCTCTTGGTACTGATATATTTCTTTAGTATCCTAGGGGAACAACCTTCACTATGTGCTTTCACCTGCTTAACGTTTGCATTATAGCCCAACTCATCTCCGTGCTATAATAGTTTTCTAAGAACTCGTAATTATCACAGTGCACACTACAAATGGTACTGTGTTTTATCTAAATTATCACTGCTAAAGTGATCTTTAGAAATTTTTTTAATATTCTAATCGAACAACCTTCACTATGTGCTTTCACCTGCGGTTGCATCATAGGCTATCTCATCTCCGTGTTTCCTTTGTTTTTTTGGTAATTATCACAGTGAATACTGCGAATGTTACTGCATTTTATCATAAAGTATCACTTGCAGTATCGGTTGGTACTTGAATAATAAAAAAATGTGGTTCACAAAATGTTAATGGAAGATATCAAATGTAGGAGGAGTTCACTTTTGTGAGTAATGTTTAAGCTTCTAGTATTTAAATTTGTATCACTTGCAATTTGTTAGATCTGCATTGTCATATAGATTGGTACTTGTATAATATAAAAAACGTGGTTCACAAAATGTTACTGAATGTAAGAGTTGTTCACTTTTGCGAGTTCTAATATGTAAGTTTATATTACTTGCCAAATTATTAGAACTGCATTTTCATATATGATAGGTCTCATGGACATTATATGACTAGTTCCAGCCACTTGCGCTGCTGCATGCACAAATTTGTGTGAAAACAATAGAAATGACACACAAGTAAAATGTACACAGGTTTCCACGTTTTGAATAATAGGTGGGTGTATTTGTATATGATTGCATATGCTCCAATGTCATGTTGTGGCTACGTATGTGACAGACGTTTTGATATGTATTGTGCTAACAAGAAGCAACTTGGTATCATGCTAATCAGTTATATTTTACTTTCTTTTTGGTGGATGATACAGATATTGAGAAGGAGATTAAGGGATATAAGGAGTGGAGAACTGAAAGCTCTCAAACTCTTTGACGGATTCAGAAATTTTTTCAAATCGGATTGAGAATTGTCTTATAATTTTATTTTTTATTAGTTACATGTGGTTGTCGGGCCAGTTGATGACTGATTTTGTTTGAGCAGAGGCTTATTCTTGTATCTTATGTAAAGCTCAGGTAAATACAAAAGAATGCTGAAAGCAAGTTATTGGACATATATATATAGACAGTTTAAAGGCATAACTTGTATGGGGTTTGTTTATATATACATGTTTGTATTTCCCTGGAAAACATTTCAGCTTGTTACTATGTTCAGTTGTGATTAATTTAGTGCTTCACTACATGCTGTGTGTAATAAATTAGAAGCAGTGAGGACCTTGCTCACTTGAGCATTGCTATTTTATGTTTGAGATATTGATGCTTAAATAATGTTCAATGTGCTAGCTAAATATCACTCCGTGACTTTTAGCAGACCACATAGTAAAAATTATTTTTTTTAATTTTTTTTTTTGAATTATAAAAAAAATGAGTATCTGTCTGTATCCATTGTTCTGTAAATTTTCTTTTTTCAAAACTCACAAATAATCAACAAATAACAGTAGTAATTAATCAAATAACAGAACTTATAATAGATCAAGTACATTTTTATCATAATAAAATTTGTGTAGCATATTAATAGAAGAAGAAAATAAAATAATGATACAAAACTAAGGAATTATATATTAAAAAACAATATTCAATTAAAATTCTTTAAAATTGAATAAGTATAAAAAAAATTAAATAAAATCTTGTCAAGAATAATATTTATTAAATAAAGTAAGATATTTGTTGTGTGAAACAAAAATAACGAACGGAGGAGGTTGTCGCCGCACAAAGATAAGCATACAAATTCCGGCGCCTATACACACACTGACACACGCTAATACATACATTCAGTGTATATTTCGGATAAATAGAAATCTCTCGGATCTAAAATCGGGTCAAATTGTAATTATATGGAAGCATTGAGAGCAAGCCCAATTAGCCTCAGGGTCTCTTCTTCTCATTTCAGCCCCAATTTACAAAAATCAACTCCACTAATCAAATTTCCCAGGTCAATTACTTACATTCCCGGAGCGATCAACTACTCTCCTAAGCTCCCAATGCGTAGCTCTATTCGTGCTCAACAGGTATGTGTATATATAACTGTTGCATGTGAGTTGTTTGATGTTATGCCTGACCGACATTCTGTAGTTCAAATTGAATTTTTATTTGATTTTATTATGGGGTTAAATATCAAACAGATCACTGACTGCGTCCAAATGTATCAAATAGGTGACTGATTATAAATTTGACTCATTTTGGTCACTGACTGCGTCCAGATGTATCAAATAGGTGACTGATTGCAAATTTGACTCATTTTGGTCACTGATTGCACAATTTGACTCATTTCAGTTTTCCGGCCACCTTGAAAATTTTCCGACGAAAAAAAATATGCACAAAAAAATCTGAAAAAAATTTATATGTAGTAAAACACCCCGACTTTAAATCTCCTAAACTCAGAATTATCGAAAGGAAATTCAAAACTTAAAATCAAAATTAAATAAATCTTGACCCAAATTTATTTAATTTCGATTTTGAGTTTTGAATTTTATTTCGATAATTCTGAGTTTAGGAGATTCAAAGTCGGAGTGTTTTACTACATATAAATTTTTTTCGGATTTTTTTGTGCATATTTTTTTTCGTCGGAAAATTTTCAAGGTGGCCGGAAAACTGAAATGAGTCAAATTGTGCAATCAGTGACCAAAATGAGTCAAATTTGTGCAATCAGTGACTAAAATGAGTCAAATTTGCAATCAGTCACCTATTTGATACATCTGGACGCAGTCAGTGACCAAAATGAGTCAAATTTGTAATCAGTCACCTATTTGATACATTTGGACGCAGTCAGTGATCTGTTTGATATTTAACCCTTTTATTATGTGGGTATATTGATGTATGAAGAGATAATTAGATTTTAGTTGGTTTCTTGGATAAAGATTCGATTTTTAATTGTAGGTGTTGTTTTATTTGTAATGGTTAAAATGAATTTGATTGGATTTGTAGGAGTTGAAAGATGGGTCGGAAGTGGTATCTGGTGGAATTGATTCTGAGGGAGAGGAGATTAAAGTTGAGTGGGAAGGGGGGAAGTATCAAGATGAAATAGCTGAAGCTCAAGGTATAAGGATTAGGAGGAGGCCGTCGACGGGACCTCCTCAGCATGCTGTAGGTCCGTTCGAGTTTCGTTTGCAGAATGCGGGTAACACTCCTCGTAATATTCTCGAGGAGATTATATGGAATACGGATGTGGAAGTGGCTCAGGTATGCTCTACATTAAGTATACATATGGCTGTTGTTATGTTTTTGTTTGAGTCGGTCATAGGCAATGGTGTTTATAAGGTTTGTTTTTTAGATGAAAGAGAAAAAACCTCTTGGAGCGGTTGCAAAAACTCTTCAAATTGCCCCTCCAGTTAGAGACTTTATTGGAGCCCTGAAATCATCATTTTTGCGAACTGGATTCCCTGCTTTAATTGCAGAAGTGAAAAAGGCTTCACCTAGTAGAGGAGTTCTAAGAGAAGATTTTGATCCGGTACTTTTACTTATCTATGTGTTATCATCACTATTTTTTTTACATATGCATATATTCTAAAAGGGTTTACGCCCTCTGTCCCACAATCATAAATTTTGGCAACTTTTCTTTTAACCTGAATTGCGGTATGTTAAACTATCATGTTTATTAGACAATTTATATATTCATTTATTTTAAAATTATAACATTCTCAAATTAAGACATGTTTTACACGTCTCAAATCCCTGCTATGTATTTTTCATAATCAAGGATGGACGATTATGTATTTGTGATTATTTTGCAATAAACAGTTTTCGAGTAATAACTGTAAAAAAACACAGAATATTTTATATTTTGATGTTCCTTCATTTCACTTTAAATTCTATTTACTAGTTTTAGTCTTTAATTGTAAGAACAATTCTCTTGATTTAGAAGTGATAAAATACTCTAATTTTTAAGTTTTGCCCGAAAAGCCAGATACTGCATTCATCTATAAAAGCAAATATTCTTCACCAGAACTATATATTCTGAACCTTTCTTTAATAGGTACTAATTGCTAAAGCTTATGAGAAAGGTGGAGCAGCATGTCTAAGTGTTTTGACAGACAAGAAGTATTTTCAGGTGAATATGTTAGCATCTTTATTGCATGTCGATTGAGAATTGTTTCCAAGATTATTGCATTTGTATCCGGAGTAAATGGAAAATAGAGTAAGAACTATACCCGCCAGTTATTTATTATTTTTTGACGATTACTTCATGATGTTTATTAAATAAGGGAGGCTTTGAAAATCTGGAGAGTATACGGAATGCCGGAGTAAAGGTACTTATTTGCGGAAACATTTTACCTAACAACTGTAAAAAATTGTAGCTTAAAATGTATTCTTCTGACAGCTTAAGTTTGCAGTGCCCACTACTATGCAAAGATTTTATTATAGATGCTTGGCAACTCTACTATGCCCGAAGTAAAGGGGCAGATGCAATTTTGTTGATTGCCAGCGTTTTACCCAATCTTGATATCAAATACATGTTGAAGATTTGCAAGAAGCTTGGTTTGGCAGCACTTGTTGAGGTTAGATTGTGCTTCTTCTATGTTCCATCTTTTATTTTATTAGGTCGAGAGATGTATTTTGAGTTAGAATTCTCTTGTTATCTTTTCTGTTGTTCATTGTTATCTAGGTACATAATGAGAGGGAAATGGATCGTGTTCTTGAAATAGACGGGATTGAACTTATTGGCATCAACAACCGTGATCTTGGTACTCTTTTCCCCTTTGAACCATCTAATTGCAGTATTATGTTTTGCTTAGTTGTACATGGTCTTTTAAATGTTATCCGGGTATCTATGCCTGGTAAATCAGTGGTTAAAGTTTAACATGTTTTGCAATTGAAAGAATGTACCCCTCAATCTAATTCCTGAACTACATTATTTATATAGTGGAAACTTCTCTGAGAACAGTTCATGATCTTTATTTGTTTGTTTTATACAGTTTTCAGTATATATATTTGGATAAGTCAGTTTTCAATATTTTTTCTTTTGCTAAATTGTTTTCAGTATTTACTTGTTTAGGAAAGTGAACTAGGTATTACAAAATTAGCTGCTTGTGAAAATATAAAAATCATCTTTTCTGCTTTTTCTTTAATAGTTTGTAGTAGTAGTACAATTGAGCTCTTTCAGCCCTCTTGTCAAGTGTTTGGGAGCCAGGTAGGTAGCATGATGTCGAATCACTGATAGATAATTCCTTTTTTGGGCTGTGTTTGCATGCTTGTGTGTGTGGTTGGTAGGGGTGGGAGAGTTAGGTTTTACCCATATCTTAGCACAACAGAATCAACTTCATGAAGTAGCTATACCGACTATGGTCATCAAAAAATTTATGGTACAATATATTCTGTATTTCCAGAAACATTTAAGGTTGACATCAGCAACACCAAAAAGCTTCTCCAAGGTGCGCGTGGGCAAAAAATTCGGGAGAAAGACATTATTGTATGTGGAGTTCTTCCTTGCCTTGTATTTATTTGCTAAACTATTAGTTGCAGATGCACTCCCCTAAACCCAGGTCCCGGAAATTCTTAAAATTTTGCTTGTTATTCTTAGGTTGTTGGTGAGTCTGGAATATTTACTCCAGATGATATTGCTTTTGTACAAGAAGCTGGGGTCAAAGCAGTAAGCAAATTTTATCACTGTCTTTTAGCTCTGCATTTTATATGATTTTTAACTCGAAGGTGGAAATGTTCGATTTAGGGGCTTAGTGCCTGGGTTGTTGGGTTGTTTATTTTCCTGAAACTGCTAGTTGGATTAGTACTTTCTCTAGCATCAAAGACATTTGATCAGTGCTTGGCTATATCGATTTATCATTGTTAATCCTTCCATAGGACTTGGCTATAATGATTTGAATTACTTGTTATAATATATCTTTATTTATATAAAATTCTTGCCTTGATGTATTTCTTTTTCCCCTATCGCAGGTGTTGGTTGGGGAGTCGATTGTGAAACAAGATGATCCGGCAAAGGGTATAACCGCACTTTTTGGCAAGGATATAGCTTCCTAAGCTAAAACCTTTGAATTCTTGGCACTGTTTTGTTGCAAGAGTAAGGAGGGGGTTTCTTTCTCAATTTTGAATTTATGAGTTCTGAACTCCACCAATCCTTGGAGCATTATTACCCATTCATGCACACTTGCGGGTAAAGGCGCTCAACTTAAGTAGCAAAACACAGAAAACAAAGTGCTCCGACTTGCAACGTAGATTACTACAGGCTAATGATCTTTTGATTTCATTAGATGAGGAAGCATGTATCTTCAGACCCGAGATGTTTCTCTTGATATTTGTTTTACTATATATTTAACTTGTATCTTTAGAAATATTATCAAGAAATGAATCGCTTTATGTTAATAAATAATTACTAGGGTAATGAGTGATTACTGCTTACTAGCAAAAGTATTATTATCCGGATTTTGATAATTATTGGGTAATGAAAAAAGTATACAGCAAAAGTTGAATACATGTTTGCATTTTAAAAAATTATAGAGCAGTGATTTTGACACTGATTACATTTTTAACTAATGTTATTGCACAAATTAAACAAATTGTTATTGTTCCCCAAACAGGGGAAAAGATGTACAGTATATAACTAGTTGACATGCTGAACCAGGTATTATTTAAATTACATAGGATATATATTACATTATTAAGTCTTAAATTAATATAAATATTTTTCGACACTACTAAAATATGATAAATTATATCAATGAAAATGTATAATAAAAAGATTATCTAAACCTGAAAATATTAACCAAAATATTAAAAATTAAAAGTTTTTATTTAATTATGATAATATGAAAATTAAATGTGCGGAATATAAAAATTTGAACTTAACTACATGATATTTTGATTAAATGAGTTAAATAAATGGGGATGGATTTCTAAAGCACACTACAGAAAAATTATCTATTAGTGCTCCATAAATCATGTATTTTTAATAATCCAACCGTACAGATGAAATATTCATAACAAAATAACAATATATACAAATTTCCATTAAATTTAAAGTAGTAGAGTATCATTTTTATAATAATACTATTTCTTTATATATATTCAGCGACACAAATCTTTTATAATAAAATTGCATGAGAGTTCTCTATTGTGTATTTTAGATACTATTTAATGAATATATGATATCCATATCTATATGAATCACAATAATTACTATTTGAAAATCACTAGTTTTATCAATTTTATTTAAAAATTGATAATTTCATTATTTTTAGCAGTGAATTATAATAATTATTCCTCCTATTTCATTTTAATAATAGTTTAATTTTTTGATACATATATTAATAAATATTGACTGCATAATTAAAATTATTATTTTTTAATTTTTTCATAAATTATAATATTTATGAAATATTTAAAAATTTATTATAACTATCCGATCAAACCTATAAAATTACGTGTAAAAAAACAAAAATAAACCGAGTGAGTAACATAAAAAAAAAAGAAAACAACACATGCCAATTTATAATTGTACAGCACTAGTGTACTCTGTACTCTACTCCCCTGCGCCACAACACCTCTTTCAAAACAAAAACACACACACACACACAGACACACACTCAAAAAACAAACTCTTCCTATTCCACCATCTCCACCATAATGTCACAACCTCCATCCGCCACCGGCGACGTTTTCGACCTAGAATTCCGGTGCGCCGACGATGACGCTTGGTACAGCGTCCGATCGATTCTCGCCGGCGACACACTCACTATCCAGTTCGAAAACTTCCCCCAAGTCGCCTTCTCTACCGCCGATTTCGACTCTATTGAGAAAGTCGACGAGTTCACTCAGCGAATACGCCCTGTGTCGACTCAGTTACAGGACAACGAGTGCTATAGAATCAACCAAGGAATGAGGGTTTGTGCGTGTTCCAGTTGGAGAGAGGATGATCTTCGCTATTATGATGCCATTGTTGAAGCTGTATGTATATAAATATGTGTGTGTGTGTATAATTATTTTCTATTTTATTTTATTTGTTGTAAAATGTTGTGAGTTTTGATTTTGTGTATGTTATTAGTATATTTTTGTATCTACACATGCATGATGAGTGTTTTGAGTTGTTGAAATGTTTGATTGATTTGTTGTGAAATTTTTTAGTGATCTCGAAATTAAGTTAAATTAGATGTGATTGTTTCGATTTTTAGGTTAGTCTAGATATGAAATGTTGTGTTTATTATTATCTTTCTGTATATGTAAGTGCATGCTAAGTGTTTTAAGTAGATGAGGTGTTTGATTTATGGGGTGATTATTGAATGAGCTGGAATTTTAGTGTTGAAGGAATGTTAGGTTAAATTGGATTTATTGTTTCGATTTTGGGTTAGTTTACGAGAAGTAGTATGTCTATTGAATTAGTCTGTAGTGGCGCAAAGACATTGAAGTGTTTTTACTTTTTCCTGTGATTATGTTTTTAGTAGGTAGCAGTTAATGGCTTCAAACTGTAGTTTACATAATGGTGGTTTTGGTTCATGCTGGTTTCAACTTCTTTAGAGTTTAGTCCTAGTCCTGTTGCCTTTGGGAGTCTTGTAATGCATGTGAGGATGGTGCCTTCATTTGCAATAAACCACTTTGTTGGATTTGTCTTTGTTTTGTTTAAAATAAAAATGATCAAATAGCTTGTAATTTGTCATGATTTTTTCATGCTAAGTGAACAGATGCATAACTGTTTAATGCCCTATATTCCATATTGGGAGGATTTAAGTAAAGAAACGCAAAACTAGAGGTATCCTCTTTGATTCTTATATATAATGCATTCCAACTTTGCAACTTCCAACATGACTTGGCTTTCCGACCTTGTATTGAGTTATATCTTCTACTGCCACTACCACTGTAGTTGATGAATTATAACCTTAAACCTTAAAAGAGGTGTGTAACAAGTATTTACTTGAATTAATTGACATAATATATGTTGGCTTGCATTTATTTGACTCCCTGGAAATTGTTAATGACTTGATAGATTGAGTTCAAGGATCATCTGTTAGAGAAAGCGGAGGAGGAGTGCCTGTGCACCTTCGTGTTATCCTGGCTGCATGGTCCCAATGCGGGTAATATGTCGTCTTCAGGTGTTGCAAGTATATGCATAGTGAACACTAATGCCCCTCCCAATCCCACAATATCATCTTTTTCAAAGTTGGCAAAGGAGAACATAAAGATTGTTTCGCTTCGATCTAGTTCAGTTTCTAAGAGTTGTGTGACTGCAACAACCAAGTCCAAGTCAATTTCACAGGAAGAAATCGAGGCAAGCAAATTGTGAGAATTTTTTAGAATATATATATTCTCAATGCATGCATTATCTTTTAGTGTTTAAATAGTTTCTCCTTGTTGCAGGAGACAAAGCGTGCCACGCATTCCCCCGGTGCCACACATTTCCCCGGTACGGTACAAATATAGGAAAGTTTCTGGCTCTGGCCAGTTGCCCTTGCATGAAATCCTATGCCAAGAACTAAATCATGATAGCTTTTGAGTTCTTTTTCCTTTTTCCTTTTTTTCCTGTTAATATTGAAAGACTACTTTATTTTTTTGTAGCCATGTCACATTTTCAAATGGATGAAGATCGGGATATCGGAGGAGTTCCTTTCAACATGAATAAAATTAAGGAACCTGGCAATTGCCACTATATTCTTATTGATAATTTGGAGAAAGATTTATCCTCTAGATTGATCGTGGAATTTATACACAGACAAACTTTTGTTGCAGCAGAAGCTTATGTCTTTCCCAGTTTGTTAGCAGAGTCGTATGCAAGAGGAGCCATAGTGTCGGATTCGAAAAGGCATCTCGAAGAGATATATGAATTCCTAATCAATCCTGATCACGCTATCATATCTTCAACAGGAAGGTATGTCTTAAGATTTTGTGTCTATACTCCAAAATTTACAAGAATGTACATTATCTGTTTCAGCCATATGGCTGATGTGCATCTCTTGCTCATTAATGCATTAGACTACTACACGTTGAAACTTGTTAAGTTCATGTTTTGAATATGATAATGAAATAAGTTCTTTAACTTCACAGTCTTGTCAAATTGATGTTGATGAGTTGAGAGGTATTCTAGTTTTTTTTTTTTTGACACAGGTATTCCAGTTCTTTCTTAGTCTTATATAAGTGTGTAATGAAACTGGTTTATACAGTATACTTGAAGTATGATAAGACCATTTTCCTATGCAGCTATCTCTTGCAGGGGATAGCATGCTTAACTTAAAGGGAATTAGTTAAATGAATCAGTTTCCTATAAGTGTCTCTTTTTTGTTTTGCCGTACATGTATATTTTATTATATCTGTCCTGATATTCTAAAGATGAGTGCATTACATCTACATGCCCCTAGAATTGGTTGGTTGGCTATTGAATTCAAGACCTGCTTGTAGTTTACTTTGTTTAGTTATTCCAAGGTTTTTCTAGGCTAGCTTGTTATTGTTCAGCACTTTAAATACTAATTAAAATGTGACTATTAAAATAAAAGGAAGGAATATAAAACCTTGTGTAGTATGACAGCTATGAATAACTCATAAATTACAAACATTGCCTAATTGTTAAAAGTAATGAATTCCCGTTTATTTTCTTCAGACCATGGGTCATGCCTGAGGAGAAAATGAGATGTGGATATTTCAAAACTGTAGGGAGTTTGATGCCAAAATCTCAGGTGATCTTTGTCATTAGTTTGGTAATGAATATTTTCTATCCGTATTCTGTATGGTTATTTGGTTATGTATGTATCGAGATATTTTGACATTGACTTTTTATATTGAAAAATTTCAGAGTGGAATTATCGAAGACAAATTAAAGGTGGTTTGTGTTGGAACCGAAGAATATAGAAGAGCTGCAAAACTGAAGAATTTGTTTAAGGACTTCATCGATTATCAACGACAGCTGCACGAGAGGTTAACTTTGGAGCACAACAAGAACTTTTGTCCTTCACATGCATCTTAGCCTGCTGTTGGCTAGAATATTTTGTAGATGGATTATACAAAAAGGTAATTATTATATTTGAGTATGTGTTAAATTTTGGTGGATCAGAGCTGATTTAGTTTGGTGTTGTACTGTGTATCATATTATCTGGGCATGCCTTGTTTTAATTGTTATCCTCTCTGGAAATAAAAAGCGAACACTTGGTATATATTATACTGATTGCTATTGATCATACGACTGATTTGTGGAATTAAAGAAAAGCCTAAAATCACTGGTACAGTTAAAAACAAGGTCTGTACAGAGCTGACCAGGTCCAGGATTAAATATAAACATAATCACAGCTTCTACTGAAGCGTGAGCCCCTAGATGAAGCTGGCCACTTAATGTTTATTCAGTTTTATCTCCTATTTTTTTTCTCGTGACCTCTGGGGACCTCTCAGTTTGATTACGATATATGAGTTTGTGCTGTATTATTTTCCATTTGTGCTTACAGAAAGTAAATTATCTGAACTTCCTTAGAGCAACTCCAACGGAGTACTCCCCCTTGTCTATATCTGAAAAGGAAAGAAAAAAGTAATGGCTCCAACGCTGCTCACCTGTTGTTTAAAGTTTTACTAAAGTTTTACAGTTCGGTATAGGTATTGTCCATATTTACTAGTGAATTCTATTCTCTATAATCTTCCACGTAGTCTTGTTTCTCCCCTCTTTTTTTCTGCCTTTTTCTTATTTTTACTTCTCACCAAAAGTCCAAAAATTATATAAATTTTATGATAAACAATAAATTTAATTTATATGTTTATGTGTATATACGTAGTTTTGATATTATATATTTTTTATTTAATTATATCATTCTTGATTCATTTATATATTTAATTTATGTATATATATATATATGTAAATAATTTAATCATATCTGTTTAGATATTATATATGTTTTTATTTTAGATATTAACAATTAACGAAAAATATATTATGTGCGTCAACTTTTTGAATGAAATAATTATCATGAGCTGAAATTGCTTCTTCAATCCTTAAAAATAGTGAACGACTAAAATAGTGAATGACGCATCCGGAATCTTCTACGAAACATTGTCTCCGGATATATATATGTAGGGGTATCAGAAAAATAATCACGAAAAAGTAGAAAAATAATCACGAAAAAGTCGAAGATTTAGTGTAGATCCATTTTGAAGTTGGCGATATTGTTGAACAATAGTAGTAATTGTTAACATTTCTTCTTCCGCCTTCATCATTTCAATGAATCTTATCTTTAAGATTTTACAAGTTATAACATATATATATAGGATATGAAAATATAGCTGTTAAAATAGAGCCGTTGGATATATAGTTGTTAAAAAAGAGACGTTGTAAATGTAGCTGTTGGAAAAATTGGAAAAATAGCCGTTAAAAATATATCCGTTGAAAATATAATGGTTGAAATATGAATAAAAATAATAAAATATTAATTTTAAATTATAACTAACCATTATAGAGAATACCATTAGAAAAAAACACCTTTTTGGTTATCTATAATTTAAAGAATCATTATTATACATTATTATAGACAACCATTATAGATAACGCCTTAAGCAGGATCCCCCGGCTAAACCTGGCTGCTTAATCTTTATTTTATTCTTTATTAAAATATTTTGTGGTCTCTCAGTGTGACTCTACAGTATATAATATTGTGCTATCTTACTCTCCAGTTATGTTTAAAGCAAGATCGGGCTGTAAGTAAAGCATCTCAACTTCAGAAATCAAGAATCCAGAATTGTACATGTAATCACCCCCCAGAGCGTCGAAGATTATGTGTTGAAGATTATACAGTGAAAGTGCTCGAACCGGGATAGTTTTGTCAGAGTCGGTTACTAATCTGGTTGTATACAGTTTCTTTATGGAATGCATTCGGAGTGGTGGAGTCTGAATTGTATGCCAATTCCTATGCATGATTGTTTATGTAAAACTCACATGAATCTCTGCTGCCTACCCGTGCTGACTGCTAACATTTCGACAACCTGTGAAGTAAATGGAATTTCTGTCATGGTATGTGCAAAAAACAGACAGTTTTACGATTTAAATTGATCTAAAATTTTAAAAATGTGACATTTTTTACAGTTCACACTGCAAGTCACATGTGAAGGTTTACATTTGTGGTTTTGTACTTTGTTGCCTGACAACAGCGGAATAAGATAATTTAAAGTAATGTTAAATTAAATTCTTATGTGTAATTAAATTAATATTTAAGATGGTAAAAAATCTGATTAGCATCACAATTACATAAGGAGTAGACGTTCGGAAAAAGCTTGTGCCAAATTTATAAAGTAATTGTTCATTAGGGCTTTTGCATTCAACAATATATTTTTTTTTAAATTCAAATTTCTTCTTTTTATTTTTAATTCTTTTCCTTACAATTTTATAATTTACCGATACTCAGATTTTTAATTGATAAATCTAATTTTTATCAATTACAGGATAATGATTTTTATAAAAAACAATATTAAAACTGATTTCAACATTGATGACACTGCCTTTAAAAATATTTATATAATCAATATTTTTACTTGCCAAAAATAAAAATTGCATGTATTATTTGCGAAAAAGTGTGATCAAAATAGTATAATTCATAAAATGAATATGTGTGTAGCTCAAACTTATATTTCCATAAAAATATTTATTTTTATGGGTATTTTCTAAAATTTATTTTTTTATGAAATTCCAAATTATAATTATAACTATAATCGTAATATTACCAAATTTAATGTAAAGTTTTTCAAGTAATAAATTATACAAGTAGACTTCTGACAAAAAAAAAATTATACAAGTAGACTTGATAAAAGCAACTTGAAAAACATTACGGAGTTGCCGAAGACGACACGTTGTCCGCTACCAAGACCAAGCAATCTCGAAACTAGCTATTACAAATCATCATTTTCGATCAATTAATCAAACCCCGTCTAGATCTTCTCCAACAATTTAAGGTATTATTGTTCAGATCTCTTTAATTTTGTTTTTTACTAGGTTCTTTATGTATATAATAAATCTAATTCCATTTGTTCATGTATGTATTTTGTAGATGGGAAAAGTTTCATTGGGATGTGTGCCCAAATTAATGATTGCCATGATGGGTTTCTTGTTAATACTAGTACAACAAGTAGCTGGGATTAGATTTGTGATTGATAGAGAAGAGTGTTTCTCTCATAAAGTTGAATATGAAGGTGATAATGTTCATCTTTCTTATGTTGTTATTAAGAGTGATGCTCCTTGGAGTTATGCTGATCAGGGTGTTGATCTTGTGGTAATTAATCCCCTCCTCCCTATCTCTCGATATTCTTGTTCGAGTAATATTGTGTTTTTTGTATTTCTGTGCATTTTTATTAGATTTGTTTGTAATGTTTTTTAGAAGAATTGTTGATATTTTGGGATAAAATTACTAAACATGCTCGGTGTATCCTAGTGCTAAGTGGCATGGGGAGGGTGAGAAGTAATCAGACCTAATTCATACTCCTAGAAGTAGTCAAGTAGATTGGCTGAAAAGAAAATTTATTTAAAAGTTATGGAATGTGTGAAAAACCTAAACTTTATGAAAGTTCTTGAATTTTTTATAGATTGCATTTTTGGATAGACTTCCGAGAGTTAATTTGGTAAGAGTCAATAATTTATATTGGACACAGTTTCATAGACCAGAAAAACCTGGTACAACATGTTTTGAGTGCGAGATTTGTGTATTTCTCTAATAGTTGTATTAACAATGAAAACTTGTATTTAGCAAACAAAGGAAAAAGATGCAAACTTGCACTGCCAAACTTGGTTGGTTGTTCTGGATATTTTGCTGCACCCAAATCATTTAGGTTGTGTTTACTTGGATGGAATGATGTTGAGGAGAATGGAATGAGATTTATACTTATATTTAGGGAGATTGTATATAAATTTTATTCATTTCTTCATTCCTTACCAAGTGTTTAATTTAACCCACCATTTTAAAAGGAATGTTTCATCACCTCCTTCCCCATTTTACTTACAATCTTCATCATAGAAATTTTCAATCAATATTTTTCCCTACCTTTTTCCTTTCTCCGTAAATTTTGTTCATAGTTTTTTAATCAATTTTCTCCCTATCCCATTCTCTCTCCAAGTGACTACAGTCTTAGTCCCATAATAATTGGCTCCCTTGTATTTATTCATTATAGACAATTTCATGTTTTTTGATGCATACGATAACTTCTTGACTTTTTGTGCGTTTACTTCAACAATTATGCCTTACGCAGAATGAAAAAAAGTATTCGTTTCTATCTAGTTTATGTTATTTTTTAGGAATATATTTAATTTTAATTCATTATAAAGTTTTTATATATAGGCAAAAGTTAAATAGAGTACTCTTAGATGGAGTACTAATTGGAGACCCGCATCATATTTTGTTTATAATATATTACAAAACACGATGCAAGGAGTCAAGGACAGACATGTCTCCAATTAATACTTCATTTAAGAGTACTCCATTGAATTTAGCACACACACATATATATAATTTAACACACACATATATATTACACATATATATAAGGTTCTGTGGGGAACCACTATTACATGGGGAACCATCTAATAGTTAATATTTTTTTTAATATAAATATGTTTTATAATATGTTATGTACTATATTATTAACATATGTTCTATAATTTATATTTTATTTTGTTCTTAAACATATATTTTGTAATATGTTCTCTCTTGTGTTCTATACTACTATAATTTTACTATAATTTTACAGAACATGCTTCTAATATGTTTATAAAATTATCATCATGTATTAACATTCAATTAAATATCTAATCTAGATAATTGAACCTTAATAATTAATTGGGTCATGTTGAATCGAGAAAATTAGGTTTTTTGAGAGTAGTTCTCCAAGTTCCTCGGCTAATAATGAGTTCGTATTTGACCCTTAGCCGTTATTATATTAGGAATATTTTAGATTTTAGAATATGTTAGGGAATAAAAAAATGAGTTGTTTCCTTTATACGTAAGAATATATTTTGTGGCTAAGTTTGGAGATTTGCTCATATATAAGGAATTAAGGAGATGTTTCCTTTATTATTAAGAATATACTTGGCAGTTCTTTTTAGACAACATCCGTAGTTTAGGCTTGGATGTAACGTAATGTGGAGTCCCAAGTGGTAGAACGCTACATTTTAGTCAAAATAGATTTGAGTTTTGATTCAAAATTCTTAAAAAAACAAGATAAGTTGTAGATCCAGAGTTGAAAGCCATACACAATCAAACAAGCAAACAAGCTGTTCAACAACATAATATCATAAAGAAAAATATCATAAAGAAAAATATCATAGTAGGTATTAGGTAACTTAGGGCCCATTCTTAAAGCCATCAGGGTTGGTGAGAAAAGACGTTATCTAATATTGAGGAGTAAGGAAAGGACTATCGTAACAATAAAGTCATTGAGCTTACTTTGATGATAGGTAGGCTTTTTGTGCTTTGGCCCTTCTATGGGCTTTCATCGAGGTTTCATTAAAACATGCTCGAGTCTTAATTTTATAAGAATTTCTCTGTCAGGTTCCGTGGGTATTTCATTCAGGCCTTATTGGGGCACCTTGTGGGCAAATGCTTACATGTTTGGGCTTTCTTAATGTGCCTCATTTGATGATTCAGGACATAGACATGAATGTCAAGTGTCTATTGGCATGAAATATGAAATCTTTTTTACGTAAACTTGTTGTACAAGGTTTGTTTGTTCATACAGATAGTGTGATTTGATCATCTTTTGTTTGGTAGTCAGAGCTTGTTATTTTTTTATTAACTTTAAAAAGACACGATAGTCTTCAACTACAAAAAACTAGTGGGAAAAACTAGTAAGAATTGTATAATCCATGACGTGCAGATGAACCGTTGAATTAATTGCGAAATTGATCAGGTGAAATGACCCTGCAGCTTTTATGAATAAACAAACTTTGCAGAGTCGTTTCATCATCTAATCGTCATCTAATCGATTCGGCAGGTCATTCACATCACGAATTGTACAATCTTACTAGTTCTTTGGACTAATTTTTTGCCGTTGAAGACTATCAAATATTTTTAATGTTAATGAAAAACTAGCATCCTATGATTATTAAACAAAAGATCCTTAGATCACACTGCCTATATGAACAAACAAATCTTGTACGATCACATTATGTGGAAAAGATTCCATATTCGATGTCAATAGACTCCCGACATTCATGTACTAAGTTGTCAAATGAGAAAGTTCAAGATTATACGCATTGGTGCAATAGGGTTCAAATTGAAGACCCAAGTCTACATAAACCATCACAAAGAAAGTTCTACAAATTAAGACTCGGGTTTGTTTCGATGAAAGCACAAAAAACCTACCCACCATGAAAGCAAGCCCAAGCCAATTCAAGAATGACCTTATTGTTATGAAAGTCTTTTCCTTACTCCTCATTATAGTTTAAGACAACGTTAATCTAACCAACCCTCATGTATTAGGAATGGAACCGAGTTACCTCTTATGGTATTTTTTCGGTACTGTGTTGTTGAACCGATTGTTTGATTGTGTTGTGGGTTCGCCTCCGAAGCTACTGTATCTTATCTTGTATTTTCAAGGATTTTGAATCAAAGCTCATATATATTCTATGGCTGAAATGTAGCTTGGAACTCCATAAGTGTTACGTTGCATTCAAATCTAAACTATGGATATCGACTAAAAATAATAGACTTGAGAAATGGGAACGAAATTAGTTACTTTACTTCAAATGGAAAGAAAGCAATCCTTTCCATAGTGCGCACCTAGTGTGAGCGTAGATTAGTTTAGACCGAGTGATTAGGCACCACAAAGCAAGCCGGGGGATTGAAGCAAGACAAAAGGCTCTTGTTGACAAAGTTTTGTCTGTTGTTGACAAAGTAGGCCATTTATCGGGCATGAATTCTAGTACATTTCTTTTGTTTGTTCTCTTATTGTGACTTACTATATTGTTGTAACATTAGGGGATGAACCACAAAATGCCTACCAAGAGAATAACTCCTTGGTTAATCTATCTCGGATAAGAGTACAATCTTTTTGCTAAGATGGGGAATCTTCTAACACAATATTTGTTTGTATATTTATCGTAAAGGCAAGGAGAATGATGCAGAATGAAAAATTAAAATATTAGTTTGTATTCATTTTATGTTATTATTTAGGAATATATATAATGTAATTCATTATAAAGTTTAATTATATATATGTATATACTTAATTAGGAATATTCTAGAATATGGTAGGGAATAAGAAAATGATTTGTTTCCTTTATTATTAAGAATATACTTGGTGGGTAAGTTTAGAGATTTTCTCCTATATAAGGATATGTAATATTTTACTGTTGGAAGACTTTGTGATTGATTTTAATTAAATTGAAAATTGTTTATCTTTTGTAATGGGCTGCGATTCATGCATATTCTTCTATTCTGCGGTTAAGAAATCCTAGGGGTATTAGTGGTTCTTTTGTAATTGGATCACCTTTGGGCTCATGGGTTTACTACGGTTAATCCATAATTATCTATCCTTATACTTGTTTTTATTCTTATCCTGCACCAGTAGCATTTTTATATCATCAGGTTTTTATGGAATGAATTCCTTAACTTATCCTTTTGGTACCAATTACCATTAACATGGAACTCACCCACAGGCCCTAAGCTACGGTTGTGGTTAGCTTCTGCTTACAGATAGATTTTCTTAACAATGTGTATGCACCATCGTCATCCAGCAACAATAATATGTATCATTTTTGTATTTTAATTAGCTTATGTTTTGTAATAAACTAATTACGAGTTCACATATCATCAACATAATAAACAATAGAAATCATAATATAGTGGATGTAATTGTGTAAATATATCAAACGGACCTTGTCCTGACTACACATACTACATTACTTGGGCTGAGCATCGGCCGGTTTGGTCGGTTTTGAAGGACTAAACCGAACTGAACTGAATTTTTTGGTTTCAATAAACTTGAAACCGAATGTTAGGAAAACTGAACCGATTATGAACGGTTTGGTTTGGTCGGTTTTGGGTTAATACCAAAATATTAATATATATATTTTTGCTATATTAAAGTTAAATTTGTTTGCACTACAGAATCTAAAAATCATATCAAAGTATATCAGCAGTAGCCATACATAAATAAAATAAGTACATAACCTCTAAATTAAATCCATTATGTTGTTTAACAAACACCAAATGATCCAAATTTCATATTGTCATGCATAGGAAATAATTGAAAATATAGCTTAAATAGTAATATCTAATCATTGCCCCATAATCAAAAATAACTTCAACGATTCCAACTTTCCAGCATTCGTAAATTCAAAATAGCTTTAATAAGAAACCTGCAACAGAAAATTAAAAGAAACAAAATGTTAGTACTACAAATAGTGGTGAACTTACAGTTACAATATTTATATAAAAAGCCTGAGAGAGATTTAAAAGTTTAAAAATATCTGCATTCCACTTATCAAGCGCACATGTAAATTAAAGAATCCAGGTTGATATATATACTTTACAATGCATATATCTAGTAGATCTATACCAACTTTTATCAAAACTTAGGTCAATATTCTTCATACACATAACAACTCCATAGTAGAATAGTACTGGACGAAAGAAATAAATGCCAAAGAACATTCTTACCATAGGGTGCTTTTCTATTGCGGCACATTTTTTGAATGCATCAAATCGGCTAGGTGAGGAACGAATGTATTTAATAGCATTCCTAATTGCCTCAATTGACGCATTTTCTTCACTTAATCCATCCTTCACAACCAAATTTAGAACTTTAGCAGAACATGAAGAAATTCATTTTCCGCAATGCAAGAACTGCATTTTTCTGTTTTATCTTTGAAGTACTTAAGAAGTGCATCATTTGCACTTGCATTATCAGCCATCAAAGTCATTATATTTCAACCCCCCACTCTAGCATACATTTTTCAATCTCTTTTCCAAGTACCTTTCCTTTGTGACTGTTCACACTTTATTCACGCAAGAGAACGTGGTCACAAGTAATACAGTAATAAGTAGGATTCGTTCCCACAGAGACTCGACTTGCTTACGTTTAGTTCACTTATACACCAGAGTATGATTAAGTTTCACTGCTAAGAAAATAACAATTGGAGTTTTGATTACACTACTAATTAAAACTTAACGAATTACTTATATGAAATAAACATGGGATTTTAACTTCATAATCTATCTCATCTAGAATCTTATGCCTTTTCAACCTAGCATGTGAAAGTGATGATAACTGATCAGACCCTCTAAACTGATAAACGCCAACTTTCGTTGTACGCATACCATCCTAATGAACATCCACAATTGATAGAAGTCAAATAGTCAACCACTACGATTAGTCCCTATATGTCTATAGAGATTGAAAACATAATGGCTTAGGCACAAGTATCCATAAAATCACATAGTCAGTGTAAGACGGTTAGAATTACACCACAAATTAGTACATGCTCTTAACATGCAAAAACCTATGCTAGCATGGCATGTTCTAAACCCTAGATCCACTTTCGCATTCACGAGGGTTCAACAAACAATCATAAATGTTCGCGACGCATTTACAATGAATAAGCTTAACCATACTAGGATATCCATAACAATCACACACTTTGGCATAAAAGCAATCAATATCTAGAATCGATAGAAAAATCAATTAAAACCCCATGATAACGTTTAGCCCATAATTGGACTAGCCGACATCATGGGTTCAATTGAAAACATAGTAAAACAAACAATTATGCATAAACTACTGATATTAATTGCAAGAGTAAAAGAAACAACCGATAATCCACGTGATGAAAATTACAAAAGAAAATAGTTTGACGGCTCACAAAGTACTTTGCCCTCTTGTACGATAATAAAAACCTACTTGCTTACTTAATTGCTTGATAAAAATTAATCATAAACCTAATGTCTTTATACTAGGTTACATAAAAACAATGATCCATGGGCTTGTTGCTTCCTGGGCTTCGAAACGGACCAAACTGCAAAATCAGCAACTGGAGTCGGCTGGAGCGCGGGGGCGCCTCAAGGAGCGCGGGCGTGCCTCATTAATAGAGCGCGGGCGCGCCTGCAGAGGGGAGGGCGCGTCTGCCCTTTCTGCCCGGAATTGATTTTCCTTGCTCGTTGCTTCTTTAGCTAGTCGTCTCACTTTCTCTTGGTCTCAACTCAAGCCTTGACCCTTCTCCCTTGAATTCCTAGCTCATGTACCACCAATTTATGCAAATATTCATCAATTCTGCTTTGCCTGGGAATCTGCACACCAAAAACATAAAACACATCAAAAGACACTAAATACTTGGGCACTAACGATCAATTTAAGCCAAATTGGAACGTATATAGTGGACAAAAAGTCCACTAACACACCCCCAAACTTAAACCGATGCTTGTCCCCAAGCATAAACAGACTCTAAACAATCTAAGGCAATGCAATGCATGAATGCAACTACTATGAAAATGCAAGGACCCCCTCGAACTCACCAAAACCAATCGATAAGCCAAGCCTCAAAGAGATGCAATACATCCAAACAGAGCTCGACCAAGCCCCCGTATACCAGTACTACATGAACAGAAACGTGGGTGTGTGCGATGCTCATCAAATATACTCTGACACTAGATCAAAATCATACCTATTTTTTCCCAAGACAATCACCTGTTTATAAACAGAATGAGTGGTAAACACTCCATAACATACAAACACCTCCGTCATTCATTTGAGTTAGACAGGGAATCACACTTTATTGCTAATCCACCACTACGACACATAACACAATACATAGGCTTATTTAACCGTGCAATGGATGAGACCCCTAAAGGCTTATACAATAATACCCATGTAGCGAGCGTTAGGTTAGTGGATCCCAGACTATAAAAAGCCTTAGGTCACTAGGCACAAAGTCCCCTCGAACTTAATTGCCCGAGTATTAAAGAGCTCACCCTGGTTAATTTTGCCTCGAATTATTCACATGACTTTTTTTGTTTTCTCTTTTTTTTTTGTTTTCTCTTTTTTTTTCCCTCTTTTTTTCTTCTTTTTTTTTATAACAGAATCTGGAATGAGAATTCTCAATTCCAACCCTAGACTACTCATAAAAATATGAGCCGGCTACTAGCCATTTGACGCCTAGCCATTCTTGACAATTACTAACAATTAGGATGAATCTCTGTTTTCCCCCAAACTTATACTTTGGTATTCTTACATTATCAAGGGAATAACAACCATTCTAGATATAAACATGCGATTAAATCTAAAACAACTAAACAGGCATGACTCAACCTAGCCCAAAAGCAACCGATGAGACTGTGTAAAGAAAGTGCTTCTGAAACATGCAATTCAATTTCATAGGGACTGTAAATCATCCCTCCGTTCATCAATACCACACTCAATTTGACATTGACTTAACAATCAGAATTAGCTCGTCCTAAGGGATCATGAAATATGCATGCTATGAAATGCAACTACGATGGATTCACATGGTAGATGAATGGAAAATAGCACACAAAATGCTCTATATGGATAATTAAAACAAAATGCATGACAAATACTACCACTACATGCCCTATATGCATCTAACTAATTAAAAGATAAAATTTTCTTAATTTTTTCGTTTTTCTGATTTTTTTTACTATTTTTTTTTTCTGGAACAGCGCCCAGGCGCGCCCGCGCCTCTAGGAGCGCGCCCGCCCCTGGTGCTACTGTCCAATTTTCTGATTTTTTTGTGTTTTTGCGTTTTTTTTTTGTTTTTTTTATAAGAATAAAAATTACCATTCAAGCCGTAGGTTGCCTCCCACGAGCGCTGTCGTTAACGTCATTTAGCCGGACGTTACTTCAGGTCCTCAATCCGAGGTAGACAGAATCGCGATTTCAGCTTCGCGATTTACTTGTTCTCACAAATAAGGCTTCAATCTCTGACCATTGACTTTAAACGCTTGATCTGGGGTCTTTTCATAAATCTCCACAGCTCCGTGTGGAAACACAGTCTTCACAACAAAGGGTCCTGACCACCTTGACTTAAGTTTTCCTGGAAACAATCGCAGACGAGAGTTAAATAATAAAACTAATTGACCAGGAACAAATACCTTTGTTGTCAACCGACGATCATGCCATCTTTTCACTTTTTCCTTGTAGAGCTTGTTATTCTCATAAGCTTGTAGACGAAACTCATCCATCTCATTGATTTGCACCATCCGCTTTTCCCCTGCGGCTTTACAATCAAAATTCAGCTTCTGCAATGCCCAATAAGCCTTGTGTTCCAGTTCTGCTGGCAGATGACAAGCTTTTCCATAGACAAGTTGATATGGTGACATACCCAAAGGTGTTTTGAACGCAGTTCGGTAAGCCCACACAGCTTCATCTAGTTTTAAAGACCAATCCTTACGAGAAGGACTTACCACTTTTTCCAGAATGCGTTTGATCTCACGGTTTGATACTTCAGCTTGGCCATTGGTTTGAGGGTGGTACACTGTAGCCACCCGATGGTTGATGTTGAATCTTGCCATCAGATTAGTGAACTTCCGATTACAAAAGTGAGAACCTTCATCGCTAATAATGACCCTTGGAGTCCAAAATCTGGTGAAAATGTTCTTGTGAAGGAAGTTGAGCACTACATTGGCATCATTAGTTGGAAGTGCCTTGACCTCAACCCATTTGGAGACGTAATCCACAGCTAGCAAGATGTATTGGTTATTGCATGATGAAATGAATGGGCCCATGAAGTCGATCCCCCGCACATCAAAAATTTCTACCTCTAACATTACATTAAGGGGCATCTCATCCCTTTTTGAAATGTTGCCTACTCGCTGGCAACGATCACACCTGGTTACAAACTGATGAGCGTCCTTGAAGAGTGATGGCCAATAAAATCCTGCCTGCAGAATCCGAGTCGCTGTCTTTTCACCTCCATAATGGCCTCCATAAGCTGTGGCATGATAATCCCTCAGAATATTGTCTGTCTCACTATATGGTATACACCTCCTGATAACCTGGTCAGCCCCTTGTTTAAATAGATATGGCTCGTCCCAACGAAACCACTTGACGTCGTGCATGAATTTCTTCCTTTGAGCTGGCGACACCTCAGGTGGAACAATTTGACTTACCAGATAATTCACAATATCAGCATACCATGGTTCTTCTTCTTGTATTCCAAACAGCTGTTCATCTGGAAATGATTCATTGATGAGGGTACTGTCTCGAGATGATTTACCAAGATCTTCCAATCGTGAGAGGTGATCAGCTACTTGATTTTCTGTCCCTTTTCTATCTTTGATCTCAACATCGAATTCTTGTAGTAGAAGAACCCATCGAATCAAGCGGGGTTTAGAGTCCTTCTTGGAGAGCAGATATCTAATAGTCGCGTGGTCAGTATACACCGTCACTTTCGTACCAAGCAAGTATGATCTGAATTTTTCAAAGCCATATACAATGGCTAACAGCTCCTTCTCCGTGGTTGTGTAGTTCAATTGCGCATCATTGAGTGTCTTGCTTGCATAGTAGATAACATGAAAAATCTTGTCTTTCTTTTGGCCAAGAACAGCCCCCACTGCGAAATCGCTAGCATCACACATCATAGCAAAAGGTTCATTCCAATCTGAGGCGATGATCACAGGTGCTGAAATCAACTTCCTCTTCAATGTCTCAAAAGCTGTCATACAATCATCATCGAATTTGAAGGGAGTATCCTTCTCCAATAGCTTACACAAAGGTTTGGAAATTTTGGAGAAATCCTTGATGAATCTTCTGTAGAAACCTGCATGACCGAGGAAACTACGAATTCCTCTCACTGAATTGGGCGGTGGAAGATTTTCAATTGTCTCTATTTTTGTTTTATCCACCTCCAGGCCTCTACGTGACACCTTGTGTCCAAGAATAGTTCCCTCTTGTACCATAAAATGGCACTTCTCCCAGTTGAGAACCAGATTAGTTTCCACGCATCTTTTCAGAACCATGCTAAGATTGTGTAGACATTCGTCAAAAGAAAACCCAAATACTGAAAAATCATCCATGAAGACTTCCACTGTTTTACCAATCATATCTGAAAAAATTGCCATCATGCACCTCTGAAAAGTGCCAGGTGCACCACATAACCCAAAAGAAACCCTTCGAAAAGCGAAGGTACCAAACGGACATGTAAATGTTGTCTTCTCCTGATCCTCTGGAGCAATACAGATCTGATTGTAACCCGAATATCCATCCAGAAGGCAATAGTACTCATGGCCGGCGAGTCGGTCTAGCATCTGATCAATGAAAGGAAGAGGAAAGTGATCCTTCCTAGTAGCTTTGTTCAGCTTCCTGTAGTCCATGCAGATTCTCCAACCAGTGACTGTCCGCGTAGGAATGAGCTCGTTCTTTTCGTTAGTTACCACCGTCATGCCTCCTTTCTTTGGCACACATTGAACTGGACTCACCCAGGCACTGTCAGAAATAGGATAGATAATCCCTGCATCCAACCACTTGATAATTTCCTTCTTCACTACTTCCTTCATGAGCGGATTAAGCCTTCTCTGATGTTCCACTGCTGGCTTACTTCCTTCTTCCAGCGGAATCTTATGCTGGCAATAGGCAGGGCTGATTCCTTTTATGTCTGCAATAGTCCAACCAATGGCTGATTTGAATTCCCTGAGAACCCTTAACAACTTTTCTTCTTCAGGACCTGTAAGGTTAGCAGCAATAATCACAGGTAAAGTAGATGATTCCCCAAGAGAAGCATACCTTAAATGATCAGGCAATGGTTTGAGCTCTAACTTCGGTGCTTCCTCGATAGATGGTTTCAACCGCTGATGTGATTCTCTCAATTCAGATAAACCCAACGATTCTGGTTTCTCAAACTTTTGTTGCCAAGGAGAAGCATTCAGAGACTGTACTTGTTCTTCAACCTCATCCTCTTCAATTGTAAAGTCCCCACTTAAAGCCTTTTCCAGCGTATCATTCATAAGCATGTGTTCAATTTTTACTTGCACAGCAGATTCCACTACATCTACTTTAAAGCATTGATCTTCTTCTGTTGGAAATTGCATTGCTTTGAACACATTGAATGTGACATTCTGATCGTGCACTCTCATGGTGAGTTCTCCTTTCTGTACGTCAATCAATGTCTTTCCCGTTGCCAAGAATGGTCTACCAAGAATGATAGGGATCTTCTCGTCTTCTTCAAAATCAAGGATGACAAAATCTGCTGGAAAGATTAGTTTGTCGACTTTCACCAAAACATCTTCGACAATTCCTCGCGGATAAGTGATTGAACGATCCGCCAACTGCAGTGACATGTTGGTCGGCTTTGGCTCAGGAAGGCCAAGTTGTAAGAATATAGAGTATGGCATGAGGTTGATGCTCGCTCCCAAATCGCACAAACATTTGTCGAACGACAATTTCCCAATTACGCATGGTATAGTGAAACTACCAGGATCCTTCAACTTTGGTGGTAACTTCTGCTGCAATACTGCACTACACTCTTCCGTCAAGGCCACAGTGTTTAACTCTTCTAGCTTCAGTTTCCTGGATAGAATGCCTTTCATGAATTTGGCGTAGCTTGGCATTTGTTCCAGCGCTTCAGCAAAAGGTAAGTTGATGTGTAGTTTCTTAAAAACTTCCAAGAATTTAGCAAACTGTTTATCCGATTTCTGCTTCTGAAGCCTTTTAGGGAATGGTGGAGGAGGAAATACTTCCTTGTGATCACTGTCTTTCTCTGAACTGCTTTTCTCCTCTGCATCATTCATTTTTTTCGTGATCGGCTCGTCCTGCGCAATTTTTTCTGCAGAAATTCCCCTTCCGGCAGTAAGGTGAGGCGCGCCCGCGCCTGAGGCAGCGCGCCCGCTCTCTACCTCCTGCCCAGAATGCCGACGTTCTTCGTTTTGTGGCATTTCGACCTCCGGATTGTTCGTAACCCTTCCAGAACGCAATGTAATAGCGTGTATTTGTTCCTTGCTTTCTTTCTTGCCTGGGTTAGCCTCTGTGTCACTTGGTAATTGGCCGTGAGGTCTGTTTAGAAGAGCATTTGCTATTTGACCAATTTGATTTTCCAACGTTTTCAGTGTCACAGCTTGACTCTTGTACATCATTCTCAATTCCTCCATCTCTGACTTATCATTTGAATGCGCTTGTCCTCCTTGAGGTTGTTGAGGGAAACCAGGAGAGTTGTATGATTGTCTTGGTGCATAAGATTGTTGAGGGACAGAATTGTTGAAAGGCCTTGTTCCGAATTGCTGACCCTGCGATGGTTGCGGCATGGCATTCTGATTGTTGCTCCAACTGAAGTTAGGATGATTCCTGTTGTTGGGGTGATATGTATTAGGTGCCGGTTGTGTAGGCTTCTGAAAGTTGCTGACAAAATACGCTGAATCGCTAGAAATAGCACACTGAGTTGTATCATGAGCACCTGCACACAGATCACAAACCATAGCGACTTGCTGAATTCCTGCCTTGGACAATGCGTCCACCTTTATAGATAAAGCCTGTAGTTGAGCTGTTATAGCCGTGGCAGCGTCCACTTCAAAAACACCTGCAGTTTTATTCTACGACAATCGCTGAGTAGGATTCTGATACTCGTTGGCAGCCATCATTTCAATCAAGTCATAAGCTTCTTCATAGCTCTTGGCCCAAAGAGCTCCTCCAGATGCTGCATCAAGCATAGGTCGTGAATGATTCAATCCATTATAGAAACCGTTAATGACCATCCAATCTGGCATCCCATGATGGGGACACTTTCGAAGCATCTCTTTATACCTTTCTCAAGCTTCACACAACATTTTTCCAGAATGTTGATTGAACTGTGTAAGAGCATTCCTCATGGCTGCCGTCTTAGCCATAGGAAAGAATTTAGTCAGAAACTTTTGTGCGAGATCCTCCCAAGTAGTTATAGAACCTGCTGGAAGCGAATGCAACCAGCTCTTTGCCTTGTCTCGTAGAGAGAATGGAAACAACCTCAGTTTTATAGCATCGTCAGAAACCCCGTTGGTTTTGAAGGTATCACAGATCTCGATGAAGTCTCTGATATGCATATTAGGGTCCTCAGCAGGTGAACCCCCAAACTGCACAGAATTCTGAACCATTTGAATTGTGCCCGGTTTGATTTCGAAATTATTAGCTGCAATAGCCGGCCTAACAATGCTTGACTGAATGTCATTGATCTTCGGTTAAGAGTAATCCTTAAGAGCTTTCACTGGATCCCCCATCACTATTTCTGGCTCAATTTCCGGAACTGCAATTCCCTTCTCTTCGTCTAAGTGTTCTTCCAGTTTTTCCTTACTCGCTTGAGAACGCGTACGCATACACGATCAATTACCTGAATTCACGTAATAAACAAGAACGATTAGTAACAACTCTCAGTCAGTGATATCTAACGACCACTGATGATAAGCACATTAACTAAACAAAACAATGAACCGAGTCCCCGGCAGCGGCGTCAAAAAACTTGTTCACACTTTATTCACGCAAGAGAACGTGGTCACAAGTAATACAGTAATAAGTAGGATTCGTTCCCACAGAGACTCGACTTGCTTACGTTTAGTTCACTTATACACCAGAGTATGATTAAGTTTCACTGCTAAGAAAATAACAATTGGAGTTTTGATTACACTACTAATTAAAACTTAACGAATTACTTATATGAAATAAACATGGGATTTTAACTTCATAATCTATCTCATCTAGAATCTTATGCCTTTTCAACCTAGCATGTGAAAGTGATGATAACTGATCAGACCCTCTAAACTGATAAACGCCAACTTTCGTTGTACGCATACCATCCTAATGAACATCCACAATTGATAGAAGTCAAATAGTCAACCACTACGATTAGTCCCTATATGTCTATAGAGATTGAAAACATAATGGCTTAGGCACAAGTATCCATAAAATCACATAGTCAGTGTAAGACGGTTAGAATTACACCACAAATTAATACATGCTCTTAACATGCTAAAACCTATGCTAGCATGGCATGTTCTAAACCCTAGATCCACTTTCGCATTCACGAGGGTTCAACAAACAATCATAAATGTTCGCGACGCATTTACAATGAATAAGCTTAACCATACTAGGATATCCATAACAATCACACACTTTGGCATAAAAGCAATCAATATCTAGAATCGATAGAAAAATCCATTAAAACCCCATGATAACGTTTAGCCCATAATTGGACTAGCCGACATCATGGGTTCAATTGAAAACATAGTAAAATAAACAATTATGCATAAACTACTGATATTAATTGCAAGAGTAAAAGAAACAACCGATAATCCACGTGATGAAAATTACAAAAGAAAATAGCTTGACGGCTCACAAAGTACTTTGCCCTCTTGTACGATAATAAAAACCTACTTGCTTACTTAATTGCTTGATAAAAATTAATCATAAACCTAATGTCTTTATACTAGGTTACATAAAAACAATGATCCATGGGCTTGCTGCTTCCTGGGCTTCGAAACGGACCAAACTGCAAAATCAGCAACTGGAGTCGGCTGGAGCGCGGGGGCGCCTCAAGGAGCGCGGGCGCGCCTCATTAATAGAGCGCGGGCGCGCCTGTAGAGGGGAGGGCGCGCCTGCCCTTTCTGCTCGGAATTGATTTTCCTTGCTCGTTGCTTCTTTAGCGAGTCGTCTCACTTTCTCTTGGTCTCAACTCAAGCCTTGACCCTTCTCCCTTGAATTCCTAGCTCATGTACCACCAATTTATGCAAATATTCATCAATTCTGCTTTGCCTGGGAATCTGCACACCAAAAACATAAAACACATCAAAAGACACTAAATACTTGGGCACTAGCGATCAATTTAAGCCAAATTGGAACGTATATAGTGGACAAAAAGTCCACTAACAGTGACTCTCACTACATGACGGAAATTCAAAATTTTCTTTTCAAGTGCCCAATTTTCATCAATCCAATGAGTAGTCAAGCACATATAATTAAGTTTTTAATTCGAACTCCAACAATCAGTAGTCATGCAGATGTGCCGATTTCTCATCATAAGTTTTTTTTTCTTTTCGCAGTCCTTAGCAACTGTCCACCTGGATGGTAAGTTAAATCTAGGATTTATTACTATACCTAATAAAGCCTTGACCATCGACACAACGGAAAGGATAGTCATCTAAAATAATCATTTCAGTCAATGCCTTCCTACACTCTTCAGCATTAAAAGAGTGAGTTTTAAGAGTGTTTCCTCCATATTTTTTCTTATCAAATGAAAGTATAGGCTGGTCAAATTTTACTTTTTTGAAGGGGATTCTTTACACAAATATTGGCATGGGCCCATAAAGTACTTGTTCCATTTCTAGTATCAGAGCTATACTGCATCTTACAAAAATTATAGATTTCTACTTTTTCATTATTTGGATCTATATGAAAGACTTTCCATATGTCAAATCTAAATCCTCTTTTTTTCGTACCTTAGGGGTTTTAGCTCATCCATTTTTATTTCCGATTGTTCACTATCACCACCGGGTACGAGAAGGATAAGTAGTGGCGGTATAGATCGAGAATCATCAGTTGCAACATTTCATGAACCATGGCTTTCATTTGTTCCAACCAGAACACTTTCAGGAGTTGGAGTAGACATATTGTCAAGTGTCAATCCTGCACAAAATTTAAATTAACAAAAATATTAGCCATACATACACTATAAATAAAGATAGTAAATTATTAATGTAATTATGTAAGTAGGCAATAATTGTTCACTATGAGTCTAAGATAGTAGATTGATAAATATATCAGCAATTCAATCATAGAAATATCATTTGAAAAATTGAGAACATGAACAGACATGTAGTAATAAAGTTATAGTATCAAAAATTAGATTGTTAAATCCTTAATAACAAAAGATTAAATAAAAAATATGAATATGTAAAAATCTATAATAAAAGCAAGAATCATAGATACAAATAATGATAATTGATACATCATATTCATATCTATACTATATTATTAAAGTCGAAAGATTAAAAGTTTTGGTCGGACGGTACTGGGCCACGGGCCTAAAAAATATACATGTATTAGATATAATTTTACTTATTATAATACGGGCCATTTACTTATTATAACATGAGCTCCAACTATATATATATATATATATATATATATGTATATATATATATATATTAACAAAAATTGTATTTTAGGCTCAAACTGAATATATTTATTATAACAAGGGTCCAAATTATAACATATTTATATTAAATAGAATAATATTTATTGTACTTAATTTTTACAAGTCCAAATAACAAAAATACTTATGTTAAATAAAAATCTATTTATTATACATAATTATAAATTATTATCAAAATAACTCTCTTAATTAATTTAGTATCACTGACATATTTAATAAAGTTATATAAAATAAGAGAATATATAACATGTATTAACATAAATTATTAATATTATAAAATTTTATATTAAATATCAATAAAAATATAAATAAAAAATAAATTTAATTAAGTATTAGTTATCCCTATACATTACTATGAAAAGGATAGCTATTAAGTTATTGTATAAGAGAACTATATTAGTTGGGAAAGAAGGCAAGGTATATTTCTCTGGAGAATTATGTATAAGATTCCAGTGAGAAAGGTTCAAACACTCTGCCAAATGTATTAAAGTTTTATTCTAGAAATTCCCATTCAGCTTTGGATGTTTCAACCAGTAGCATTTATTTTGGCTGACATAAAACTTGGTGCTCAAGGAGTCCTATGTTTATAGTAATATGACACTTCTAGTGCAATCAATTCCAGAAAAAGCATTGTGTATCGAGTACCAAAAGCATCTAAAAATTATGCTTAAATCTCGATTAATTGCTTTTTTTATTTAATAGCTCTCTTTTGTTTTGGATGCAGATAAAAGGACCTTCTGGTGACCAGATACATGACTTCCGTGACAAGACAACCGAGAAGTATGAGTTTATGGCTCAAAAGAGAGGCGTATATCGCTTCTGCTTTACCAACAAATCTCCTTACCATGAAACCATAGACTTTGATGTGCATGTTGGCCATTTTGCATACTATGATCAGCACGCAAAGGATGGTAAACTATGTTATTACTTTTTACTAAAGGCTATGTGCTTTATGGTTTTTCCTTCTTTCCTTCTTCTGCTTTATCTTATTGTGTCCATAAACTAATATATCTATTTAAATATTGGCAGAGCACTTTAATCCCTTGTTGGAACATATTTCAAAGTTAGAGGAAGCACTTTACAACATCCAATTTGAACAGCACTGGTTAGAGGCTCAGACTGACCGCCAGGCTATAGGTACTATACAGAATAAATGAGTTTGTTTTGATATATTTTTATGTCATTTACTACCTGACTTTGAATATGTATTGACACTGGCATTGCAAATTTTAGATCAGTCCTGTGAAGTCTATAAACTAAATTTAGATTGTATTAACATAGAAACTGTATCACACTGAGTTGAAGTCTTTTATTGACCCTGTGACTTTTTATCTACCTAAATGTTACTAATATTATTAATTTTTAGTCGAATCTAATGATACAACTATCATTTAAGTTGAATTCTTTCATTATTGAAGCTTGAAAATTATGTGTCAAATCATTATTGTTTCCTTTCATTATTGAAGCCTGAAAATTATGTGTCAAGGCATTATTGTTTCCAACTGATGACGATGATGATAGCTTCATTTGGGTATCATAGCCAAACATTGCTCCTGAGTCCTGACCTAACAACCATACAGTAACCGAGGCAGAAATCTGAGTGAAATGTTAAAAAAAAAAATTCCTTCTAATAAAACAGGATTATTAGTAGGATCGCAACTTCATTATAAATGATATCCGCTCTTTTCTTCTGGTTTTCAGTGAATGAAGGACTGAGTAAGAGAGCTATTCACAAGGCATTATTCGAATCTGCGGCACTTATTGGAGCTAGTGTCCTGCAGGTCTACCTCCTGCAGCGCCTTTTTGAGCGTAAACTCGGAACATCCAGAGTTTAAATACTGGCTCATTTGGGATTTCAAAGTTGTAACAATGCAAGCCGGAACGCTGTGCATATGGCCCCTATTTCTTAATAGATCAACAGCTAATTTGTATTAGTTGAGAAGATGGATATGTACAGCCCCTGAAGACAGGCCATCCCACTTTTCGTTCGTTAAATTTTAAGTGTCATTAATAATTATATAATTATCTTAAACTTGTTGCATTTGTGATGTTGGTACTTGGTAGAGCGACTTAATTGAGATTTGCGGAACCCATTATCTTAACTAGTAATATTTTTTTCCCAGCAAGATACACGATATCAATGATACCATGTTATTATCACTTCGTATGTTTGTTCAGTGACGCAAACTTGGCAACTAATTGTATTATTGCTTGAATATATATTAGAATATTGAAGAAGAAATAAAAGTTTTTTCTATTTCTGTATGGTGTTTAGTGCATATAGTATGTGAATATTTTAAATTTATTTGATCAAAAATTAAAAAAAAATGAACTAAATAATTTTGTATAAATTTTTTTTATTTTTTTTAATCTATTGCAGATTCTTCACCTGAACACATAAGATAGTTTCATGTATAATAAAGAAGTATCATTTTTGAAATGTTGCATCTGAAAATAAAAATTAAAAAATAAATATAAGATAAGTATCATCATTGTTATATACCACAAAATACTTCATTATATTTAGAAATATAATTTAACTATTTCAAAAGAAATCCTGCATTTTTATAAAACTGTTCTTGTGATTAAAATTTATTAAAAAAACATTAAAATAAAATATATTATTCCTTTATCCTACTTTTCTATATTAAAATACTACTAACCATTTAAATATTATATAATCTCAACAAATATAAATTCGGTAACTATTCTATCTCCTATATAAGATAACATTAAATTCATGCACGACCACCGCTTACACGCCTATCATTCTTGAAAGAACTATAATGCACTGTCCGGTTATTGGTAGAAAAGAAATCCCATTTACTAAAAGCACTGGATTTTTTCATTTAGCAAACCATATGGAAGGTTATATAAGCTCAAATCTTCAGCACACAGGCTGCAGCATAAGATAACTATTGGTAAATGAAGTGCCAGATTCATCACAGTCATCCAAACCATTTAAATATCCGATAGAAACTGTAGAAAAGATTCTTGTAAAAGGGACCAACTAGAATACATCAAAGTAACTACTATATAATCCAGCCACCTCCTACTAAAACATAGTAGCAAAGATGTGTGTTCTGCAGAAATAATGGCATTTTGAACGTGCCTAAAAACATATTCTCATGCCCGAGTATGGTTCTAACTTTCCCCACAGTTTTTTTAAAAAGACAAGGCTAATTTGCATTTATGGGCTCAATCTACTGAAATTTATGACCCTACAATGCCGAATAGGTAGTTAATAATGATGTAATTTCTGTCCCATACTTTGTCAGTTCTTTCGGCAAGAGAAAGCTGAGGAATCACTGAAACTTAAATGAGCATGATGTGCTATATAGTCTTCTGATCATATCTTTCCATTTACTCATCATACTTGCCTGGTAATGAGAATTAGACAAGCTCTAGAACAAGTGCTGATGCACCCCCTCCACCATTGCATACAGCAGCAACTCCATATCTCGCATTCTTCTTTTTAAGTACCTGCATCGGTTCAAAAAAGTGAGAGAGAGTAAATTTGCATACTCATAAATATTAGTCAGACTAATTTAAGCATACCCCCAATAGAGTAACCAAGATACGGGCGCCACTGCAACCTAGAGGATGTCCCAGAGATACAGCTCCACCATGTATGTTAACCTTCTCCTGCAAGCAAAACAAGGGTATTACATACAGGAGGATCCACAGACACGTAACGTGAGTACTTGTCAAAAAAAATATATTTGAAATCATACAGGCAGCTCACAGATGTATATGTTTTATTTATAGAATCCCCTTAAAGCAGAAAATATGCAAGATTGTAGGTTAGTTCATGAAATGTAACAACTAAGTGCATAAGAAGACACACCCAAAGGAGGAAGGCAGAGAAAATATTAGATAAACAAAACTCACTGGATTAAGGCCAAGCAATTTCTGGTTCGCAAGAGCCACAACCTGCAAGCACCATACAAAAATTTAAAATAAGGAAAGCATACTTGTAGGCCTAGGCCGGCCTGACCTGCTATGTTAAGTGAACTCCGTTCTAAAGCTTACTGCAAAGGCTTCATTAATTTCGTAAAAATCAACTTGGGAAGCCTCTATGCCAGCATTAGATATAGCTTTTGGTATAGCAAGAGCTGGAGAAGTCGTAAATAACTCTGGAGTCTGCAGAATGCATAGCATGATTACAACAGTGATGCATCAGTACTGTCTGTAATGTGTCTTATGCAGTGGAAATAGCAACATCAGCTTTATAATATATCAGCAAGTACCTGAGCAGCATCACCATAACCTGAAATCTTCGCAATCACTTCAAGCCCAAGCTTAACCGCTATCTCTCCACTGACAAGGACTAATGCAGCACCACCATCACTGATAATAGAACAATCCTCTTTTAATACATATCTTGAGAAATTTCAATAAAAAGTTTATTGCTACTTTTCCACTGAAATTTGTATTAAAAAAATCAAGATCAACGTGTTTCTTGTTCTAAAACTGTAACAGTAGATGACTAGTTTTCTTGTTTCAGGTCTTATTCATTAGGGAAAATAAACTTATAAAGTGATCATCTTCCCATAAAAACAAAATATTTAAACAAGAAATATATGATGTTATACTAGAATGTACAACAAATGATGAACCTTATACTAGAAGCATTGCCAGCAGTGACGGTACCGCCATTCTCCTTGAAACTTGGTCGGAGCTTTCTCAACTTTGCGGCATCGAACTATAGAAACACAAGAAAAGAAAACTATTGAAAGAAAAAATTAAACTAAGGATATAATAAATAGATATTAAATCAAGAAAGTTTTTGGATCAGAAGAATGACCCCAAACAAAGGCATACAGTAGAATCATTTACTCCAGTCCTTTTTCTTTCTTTTCTGCAACAAGTGATGCACAATTGCACATTCATCTATACTAACCTAGAGTAGCATTTCACTCGTGCTTTCATATAATTGTGCGCCAATAAAGGTTTTTCTCATTTTTACAACTATAACAGCAGATCCAGTTTCAAAACTATTCATCTACACTCCACATGACCAAATTAGGGAAAAGATCTTCACATGCATACAACAATTAAATAATTCCCTGTGTACCCAGTATTCACCTTTCCCAGACCTTCATCCTTGTCAACAACCGTTGATGGTTTTCCTCTTCCCCCAGGAACTTCAACCTGAAATATAATGATAATATGATATGTAGTGGTGAAGTGAAAAATTATATAGTTAACGCAAGTACTTACTGGTGCTATTTCCCATGTAAAAGCGCCCTCATTTTGAGCAGCAATACCACGCTCAAAGCTTCGAATGGCAAAGTTATCCTGCATATATTAGCCAAAAGAGTTTATTACTAGCTGTGTCATAGCAGAAGTTCTGCAGTACTGTTTCTTAGAGTCCAAACCATCCGTGTCCTTCAACAAATGAAAGTTTTTATTCCAAAACGAATAGAACAGGATGAAAACAGAAGAAGTGTGTGCCAGTGAATATTGTGTTGCAATCCAAATTTCACTAAAGAATACGGAGGATCATATATGTATTCATTTGAGGACTAATTAAGACAAAAAGTTACAAATTTTCAGGTTCTGTGTGTAGCACTACCTGATCCTCTCGTGACACTCCATGTTTCTCAGCACATATTTCAGCAGCAGACCCCATGGCAAAATCATTGTACACATCCCACAGCCCATCTTTTAGCATTCCATCAACAAGAGAATCATGTCCGAACCGGGATCCCTTTCTGCAAGTAATTTTAGATTCTCATGTTAGCACTACCTAGCTTTAAGCATTTTTCATTAAATTTAACGGTATATCCACCTAACCAAAAACACTAAAAGCTAGTGCACTTGTTATACCGTTGTCATAGTGTTATGAGTTCTATATAAGACAAGTAATATTTGTGTTAAAGAAGAATTGACAAAGGTTGAAAAGTATTTTATCATAAATTAATATAATGCACTTATATGGGTAGTACTTTCAGGTGTAATGCAAACAAGTGATCAGTGTCCAATAACAAAATTGAAATTGTGATCCTTTACCCTAATTGAAAATTGAGATATTTACATGTAAATTTCAACTACTAAGAGTTGTATTTTAACCACATGTAACGTATAGACAACCAAAGGTACACATACAAAGTGCAGTTGCATTTTAGTGAAGAAACTGAAAATACAGACCTTGCTTCTGCCAGGTACTTTGGGACATTAGACATGCTTTCCATGCCACCAGCAACAACAACATCGTTAATACCCAACTGGATACTTTGTGCAGCAAGCATTGTTGCTGCAAACACCAAATGATATTATTGTTTAGTTCAGTGAATCTAGCAAGAAAAAGTCATATTTGTGGAGAAGAACGAAAGACAGAATAATTTTTTATATACAGAATGACTCACATTTCATCCCTGATGCACAAACTTTGTTGACGGTGGTACATACTACAGTGTTTGGTAAACCTGCTCCTAATGCTGCTTGCCTAGCAGGAGCCTGACCCAAATTTGCAGTAAGAACGTTTCCAAAGAAAACCTCTTGTACAAGTGCTGGATCAACATTTGCCCTTTTAAGAGCGCCTAAAAGTAAAAATCAAAAGAGTTTTGAAGATACAAATTAGAACAATGCTAAAAAGCAAAATGGTTCACAAATTAAATTTAGAATGGTAACTCTGCTAAATTACTTTGAATGGCTATGCTTCCGAGTTTGGTGGCTGATAAGGACGAAAGGGTTCCAAGAAATCCACCCATTGGCGTACGTGCAGCACCAACAATACAAACATCTGCACAGTTAATAAAAAATGTTAGGTGAAATAATGACCAGGAAATCTGAGAAACCAATCAGTTAAATTGGAATATTTAGAAACCAATCATGTCTTGAGACACTTATTCATCTTTTTATCTGTTTTAGAATCAGAATTCACTGATGAACTAATACTCCATTTATAGGAAATTTCCAGTAGAAATAGTTATCTAAAATTAAGTTCCTTCACAGACCGATCATTTTCACCTTGAGGATCTTACAACACAAAACTACACTAGAATCTCAATAAATTAATAATCGGTAAAATAAAAAACCTCGATACATTAATATTTTCTGTCGGTCCCAACATGATACAGACAATGTAGTTTAACTGTACATCGGTTATAATTCAACAATTTCCCAAGAACCTCATCTTCCAACATTTCAAAAAAAAACTAATCACATACACATACGCTAACACGATAAAAATATAACAACCAATATAATCCTATGGATCCATAAACTAAACATACAGAGAAGTGATACAACATAGCATATCGATATCAAACGAGAAAAACAGAAAAACATAATCACCTCTAGGCTTGATGGTATCAGCAGGAGCCATATTCAAGATCAAATTTATCTGTATCATTAACAGAATGTTACAAGAATCACAATGCTACCCAGAACTAAAAAAATTATAACATAAAAAAAATCATATACTTCACAACCTCTCTAAAAATTAATATCTTTCGATCCCAACATAATTGAAACAGTGTATTTTTAACATCGATAAATGAATAAAATCTCGTATTCGGAAACTATTAACTTGTAGAGATTTTAGTGTAGCAGAAACTAATAGATGAGTAAATGATCACGCCCATTTTAGTAATCAAAGAAACATAATAAGATCAATCAAGAAAACAAAATTATATAATAAAAACCAGATCTTTGAAGCTGAAACAGTGTAGAATAATTGAAAAATCATATGAAATGACAAGAATTACTTGAATGTAATGAAGCGATGATAATGCGATTGTGTGTATTACTACAAATTACCTGCCTGTATGTGTGTGTGTAGATAGAGATGGTGAGCAGTGAGGGAACAGAGCAAGTAGTACGTAATAAAAGTAGGTGACGGCTACAAGTTTGAAACTTATAGAGCTTTTAAAGAGTGGTTGTGCCACCGTTTTAGCAAGTTTATTTATTATATTTTTTTCAAAATGATATTTTATATAAAAATTGATTGGGTCAATTTTATGATGTAAATTTTTAAAACTTCAAATTACTATGATTTTTTATTACTTTATGGGTCAAATTTCAATTACTCGATTTATGAACGACGCATAAATCCCACGAACATAAAAGTTTTTCGTTCAAAAATGATATCGATCAAATAGCATAATATAGAAGATTTTGGATTGACTTTAATATTTAATTTTGTAAAATGACCTAAAAAATTATTGTGATGTATTTTTAGATGATAACAAGATTGTATACTCTGCACGAGAAAGATAAATGAAGGTATAATACTTGACATTGCAATGGAAAACTGGAAATTTATTCTACTAATATTCCACTTTAAACAACAAAAGGGGGAATATATAGATGTAGATAAACATCCATTTCCTTTCAATATTCTTGTTATTGTTTTATTGTAAGTTATAGTGATTAAAATTACTTGTATATGGGTCGTTTCTTGTTAGGCGTATTGTTTCACTTGCAGATAGCAGCTCAAATTAAACTGCTAACTACTTGTAAATTTAGTGCTCTGTTGAGAACAGGGATATAGGCTAATCTTTTTCCCTGTTTCAGCTGATTTATTAAGGTGCACATATAGATTAACATGCAAGAGACTGCAATGAAGTATAGACCAACAATAAGAATGTTACCTGCACCATCAGCAGATCACCCGAGGTTCAGGAGAGTGCCTCCTGGAACTATATACATTGTTGCCTTTGGTGCTGCTCTCTCGGACTAATAAGAGCCTCACGAGTGTAGCAGTGTAATAGGATGCATCAGCAAGGGCACAAGCACTGATTGCTAGTTTAAACTTAAAAGATGAAACATGATTCATAATTTCACTCAAAACCAATCTGATGTGCATATATTTTCTAATCTAGTTTGTTTATTTACCTAACGTACGTGAATTATTTTACTAATGTGCTGAGCCTTTGGACTATGCTTCTCAGCAATATCAGTTTGAAGTCTTTGTACGATTTCATCAGGCATTGCCTCCAACTTTAGCATTTTAAGGCTGGTCAGTTTTTCAATGCCTTGTGGCAACACCTTTAGTTCGGGACAATGTATTAGATATATTTCCTTTACACATTGCAATGTGCCCTCCTCTAGTCTCACACTTTCCAAGGCTACAAGCTCCTTCAACTTCAGTTTGATAAGTTTAGGAAACCCGTGTTTCTTAAAACACAATGCATTACCTTGATGTGCCTTGTTAAGCTCAAGGTACACGAGTGCAGGCAGCTTTTGTAAAGAAGAGAGCAGATCACCTTTGATATGAGAAGAGCCCAAGTAAAGATGAGTTAAGCTATCAAGTAATTCAAGCCATGGAGGCAACATCTTTAACACCCCAATCATAGTCAACTTCTGGAGGAATAGCGGTGGTATGGTTAAGTTATCCAACACAAGTTCTTCATCTTCACTTGCTGTAACACTTAAACGACAGAGGTTTGTCATCTTTTGAATTGAAGTGCACAGTTCTTGTCCACTACCTGGTCTCAGCTTTGTAATATCCAACCTCCGGAGGTCTGTCAAATTGCTTAGTTGTTGAATTAGCTGTTCTTTTGCTTCAATGCATGTTAGAGTTTGTAAATCTCGTAGTCTTCCTATTCCTGCTGGTATAGGGAATCCATAATAAATACCTGAACTATCCAAATTGTAATCCTTGTTGCAGCCCAAAAACAGATGACGGAGTTTTTGCATATTTGACATATCCTTGGGCAGCTTTTCTACACCAGTGTTTCTTAAATCCAAGGTTTGCAAGTTCCTAAGCATTTCCATTGACTTAGGAAGCTCCCTAACCTTTGTTTCTCGCAAGTTTAAATACCTCAAATTGAATAAGCTCACCAATGTACCTGGTACTGTTTCAATATTGACTCCTTGTAAGTCAAGTACTCTTAGTAATCTGAACTTTGATGACATCGCACTTAAAGAAAATGAAAAGCATGCATCTGTTTGGAAAATGAATAGAGAGCGAAGGTGATGAGATGTATTTTTACTTAATTGGATGTCTTCACCTCTGTGATAGACTGATAAGCGCTGGATTTTTTCTTCAAGCCTTGAATCCCTGCCATCATATTCTGCGCATAAATTCTCTTTTTGAGAATTTGTCATAGCTAATTCCCGCATAACATCATGCAATCTAAATGTTTTAACCCTCCCAACATCATTAGTCTCTGTGACATGGATCATGCTCCGATAAATTAGTTCTGTTAGATAGTCCTCTGCAACTTCCTCCATTGTCATTCCTTTTTGTTCCAAAACAAACCCCTCTGCTAGCCAAAGTCGTATTAGCTTCTTTCTCTTGATTGGGTAACCATCACGAAAAACACAGCAGTACAAGAAACAATATTTTAGGTTGTATGGTAGATCATTAAAACTCAACAACAAGATGCCCTTTACTCGTTCAAGCATGGGATTGTTGCTCAACTGCCAATTAAGGCTATCACAGACTTTCTTCCATTCCACTGCCAATTTGTTCTTTGAACACATTAGGCCCCCAATTGCCACTATTGCCAAAGGCAACCCTTCACACTTTTTCAAAATGAACCGGGCTGATGATTCAAGCTCTGAGGGACATTTTCGTTCAGGATTAGTCCAAAAAGCCTTCTTACAGAAAAGAGGCCAGGCATCATCCTCTTTCAAAGGCTCAAGGCGATGGACATGACTTCCAGGTCCTACAGATTTTGCCACATTCTCATTCCTTGTAGTGAAAAGAATTCTACTTCCACGGCCATTATCGGGAAATGCACCTCTTATTCTAATCCAAAGATCTATGCTCCAAACATCATCTAGAACAACAAAGTACTTTTTAAGGTGCAAAATGTCAATGAGCATTTCCACCAGGTGCCTATAGTCCATTGAGCCCAAGTTACTTGGTATCATCCCTTTCTTTTCCTTGAAGAATTCTTTGATCATGCTTCTTAGCAGCTCTTCAATTTCAAGTTCATTTGTCTGGGAAACTGATATCCACGCCCGACAATCAAAGTCTCGAATCACCTGCTCATTATAAATTTTTGTAGCTAGAGTGGTCTTCCCTAAACCTCCCATGCCAACGATTGAGATAACATTGCGTCGTGGATCAGCTCCCGTCAGCCGTTTCAACAGTTTAGTTTTATCTTCTTTCATCCCCACTATCTCATCACCACCGTCAAAGATTGACGACTCACCATGATGCTGCCACCAGTCATCAGGTGGTTTTCTACGTCTTTCTTCATCAACCGACTTATCAAATGCATATCGCTTACTCCTATTAGAAACCTCACAAACTTCTGCTTTGATCTTCTTTAGCTTGGAAGAGATTTGATGCCTAGAGCTAATGTGTTTGGGGCTGTCAATAATGCCTTGAACAAAATGCTTGAATCCCTTCCTATCTCTCCGTGTATCTTTGTAATGCATGAACTCATCAATCACATCCTCAACTTCATTCGCAACTTCTCTTACCTGCCTCACCCAAGTCTCTACCAATTCACTCCTGTGCTTTCTCCGCTCTGCATCTCCTAAAAAGGATTTCATGCTTTCTAGCTCAAGTTTGATTTCGACGATTTCATCTTGAGCATCTCCCAACAATGAGGCCTGCTGATATAGAATTGTTGTTAGTTTATCAAGTAAAAATTGAACAGCACCATCAGCCATTCTTTTCTTTCAGTCTCTTCTTCCCTGCCTATCTCTGGTGCATAGTATTCAAAGAAACCAACCAGAAAGGAAGGTGCTTAGCAAGTGCCAGTGATATGATTATAGTTTAATTCATTGTTTAAATTTAAGAGTAGGTGTGTGAGTTAGTTATTTTGAACTCATGTTTGACAAAGTCAGGGCTGACTTCTGAAAGACTTGTGCCTTGTATTGTAACTGTGTCCTATGCGTGTATGAAGGTCCCTGCTGCTCACTTTCATTATTAGTGAGGGGATTTACTACAGGGGGTATTGTCAATTGTAATACTTACACACCAACCACCAGTTCTTTACTGAGTACTTACGATAACAACTAACAAGTAGACATAAAAGACAAGGAATCTATCTATTCACATGCAAGACATTCGTATCTTTTGTATTCATTTTTTGTCAAAATTTTGCATTTCTCAAATGCGCTTGGATGCTCAATGCACAGATTTTTTTATTTTTGTTACTACTTACCAGATGCACATTTTTTAAAATGCAAATCTTGTGGCATTTTAGGCCCTTTCTCATATTGTGATATTTTGGTCATAATTTCTCGTATTATGATATTCAATTATTTATTTATTTTCCTGGAGAATTAAAACCGAAGTTATCATTATATTGTCAAATTTATATTTGACCTTAGTTGTAAAAATTAAAAATCGGGACTTGATAGATCGAATACTGATTAACGATTATTCGGATAATTAAAATGAGCAGGATTGAGAAGGATTAATCAGTGTAATAAATCAAATGTATTTTTGTTTGACTTTTTGTGCTCAATTTGACAAACTTTGACCGAAAATTAAATATTATTCTTTTACAATTTTTCAAAATTAAAAGTTACATTTTAAAGTAGATATAATATATTTTCTAATGATATTACTTTTATAATTTTTTATAATTATATTATATATATAATTTTTGGTCAAAACTTAGTCAAATTGACCTCTAAAAATCAAACAAGACACTTGAATTGGAACGGAGGGAGTAGTAATTAATATATATTTATCATATCATAAATTCTATATTTATTAATAGTTAATCAAAATATTATTATATGTTTAATAATATATTTAATAATTTATTACTAAATATACCAATTAAGATATGAATTTATGAATTTGCTTTGATATACCAGTTAAATATGACCTTAACAATAGATCTCGGTTACAATGAATTTGCTTTGAAAGATCTTCACCACATTTAGCACTTGTATACATTCCTTTTTGTAAAAATGTTTTTGAAACTCTGTTTCGCTTCAGTCAGTTATTACAACGTTTATGAACACAAGCAAGAACCACATCGAAATTAAGAAATGGAGGATGACAATTACCATTAGTATTAACATATAGCTTTACCTCATTTGAATTTTTCTCTACACCGTAACTTCAGTCCGCAGGTAAAAGACTGACTATATTACCATGTATCCTCATGTTAACTTGTAACTTATACGGAATTCTTTACATGCTATCAAGAACTGCAGTACCAAGACATTTCAAAAACAATATTTTCTCTAGGTAATATCTGCAGGACACCTACACAACTATCCTCCATTGCGCACAAATTAACAAGCTCTTACTTTCTTCAAAGGCGTTTCAGCACTAATTATGTCTTCGTGCTTCTTCACCATGTTGCCATCACCCAATAACTTCTCTTTTCTACTCCCAAGTTTTCCCTTGGGATTGACCTTGGACAGCCGATTCCGATTGCTTGTGGGAACACCAGGATAACTAATAATATTTGTGACGACAGCGCAAGTCATGCTTTCCTTGTTGGGGGCAGCCAGCTTTTTCTCATCCTTGTTAGGGGGGGCATACAGCTTCTTCTCAACAACTGATAACTGACCACAGCACTCAGACTTGATAGCTGTGTCTCTAAGATTCTGAAACACAACATTCCTTTCTTGACTAATGTAGTCTGTAGTAGCCTGCAAAGCACAAGCACATAAGCACTTTGCTTGAAAGAATGTGATTCGAGGGAGAATATTTATCAGAAGAACGAAAATAGATAAGCATCTGTCATTTCATCATGTCAAAAAAGACAACTGCAATTCCAAATTATCACCAATGAAAAAATATTTATCAGCAAATCTCAATGGACAATACTCAGAATGGATTAGTAAAACAGTAACTGCATCAAATAATAGGGAGCAGAATGAATCCTTTGGGTCGAAGCTTCCTGCCTGCTCTTTAAATCCTAACAGCTTGGTAAACCACCCAATTCCTCTTAGGTAAATAAATGAAAGGGTTATATACGTAGAATAATCAAACCCCAAATTCTGACCTGAAAATCTACTGGTAACTCCACAGTGGTGAAATGACAAGCACATCCATCACTAAAATTAAGCTTCAGTACCACTTTCACAGGTCTTGTTCTGATCAGTTCCCTGTAAGTTTAAAAAGTAGACCATCAGATTAACCGCAGACTTTACAACATAGATGCTGTGACCAACTGTCTACTGTTCAATGCATCCATTTGCAGGGTCAGACATCACACTAGGCCAGTAACGCAGGCCTCTAAATTAAAAAGGCTTCAAATCTCTATTTGAACACACACACGACACAAGTACACTTAATATATATAGATTAGTATGCACTATCTTTGTAAAAGTATGAAACAAACAAAGACCCAAGATCAATACTAATTGTGTTCTTAAGCCATATTGAACTTTACTAAGAGATCTATTCTGTTACTCATTTTTTTGAAAAACCTAAATCCTTCTATATAAGTTCAACAAATTGCAGCTTTAAGGCTTTTAATACCTCCCACTGCAAGAAAATATAAATCAGTTAACTATTTAATAGATTCAAAAAGAGTTGTTAGAAGAAGTTCACTATAAAAATCAACTTTGCAACAAAGGGTACTAAAGAATAAATTTCATAAAAATCAAATTCTTATTATGTTTAAGCTTTCACTTTTCAAACAGTTCCAATTCAAAAATTGGCTATAGGTGCTTCTAGACAGGTAAGAGTGTAGAACCATTCCTGTCCATTTTAACTGAAGTAACAAAACAGAATACAAAAAAACAATCTCTGGTAATGGGTTCAGAATTGGTAACAAAACAGAATACAAAAACAATATCTGTTAATTGAGGCATGCCAATCATGCAAGTATCAAACTATATTAAACATCCCCATCTCGCCTTATAAGGAATATATGACCCCTACAATGTCACTGGCATACCACCCTTAGCTAACTAGTTCATATAAACTTTACCTTTTCAGTGAAAATGGATGCTGCTGTAGTAAGGCTGTTTTCAGCTCTGGTCTTTCAGGGAAAGAAACCTAAATATCAAATTCATTGAGCAGAAATAAATGTTAGGAATAACAAAAGGGGGCACAACATATAGATGGACACACACAAGTATATACATTCACTCAGACATGTACATATTATATATACCACTAATCAATTGACCGTTCATTAATGAAAAGCTAATGTCTTCAATGTAACACTGTGAACACATGTATTAGACTGGCAAACTCCACTACCAATCCACCACTTACATGGGCGTGATTTAACTCTTACCTCTGCATATTGCAGCAGAGCCCCCTCTGTCAGATATAGTAGTAGAGAATATTGTTTCGACTATATGAGAAACTATTGAAAACAAATCGACATTCCTCCTTACCTCAACTGATTTGATAAATGGCAAAGGGGCACTTTCTCCATGTACGCTACAAACTTTAATCGACCATCTTGCATATTTACTCCCTGCAAGTCATGAATTAATTTCGATAGCCAGCAAAGATTCCAGATATCTAGTTTGAGACGAAGCATCAAGAAAATAACTATGTAAATGAGTTAAATGTAAGCAGAAAAGACAGTATTTTTAACTCAAAGTTGCAGTATCTGCAAGACATATGGAGCCACTGAGATGAACTATTAGACAATAAGACCAACATATACTAGTACTACAAAACAGTGTCAACTGCCAAATGATTGCCCACAATAATGCTGTGTGCAATACATTATTTCTTCAGCAGAAAAGAGACAACCACCTTTTGAGAACAAGAACTGAAACAAAGATCCCAACCAGAAAAAGAGATAAGAAATGCACATTTGAAAATAATAAATATAAAATACATCATTCATTATTGTCAGAAATATTCATTGAACCATGCAATCATTATACAATAGTCTATACTCTATACCAATGCCATTTAGCTAGAAACAAAATTACTGCCATATACCAACATAAGCTTATCAAATAATGGTTAGAATAATGATAATGCACTCCAAAGTAAATCAGATATCCTTTGAAGGACGATCCTTGGTGAATAAGCACATCCATTGTGGTGTCATCGTAAACACCACTAAAACTGAAATACATTTACCATGCATGCTGACATTAGATTGTTAATCAGTAAAAGGTTCAGATATAGTCAAACATATACTTTTCACTGGTAAGAATACTTGTATATAGCCACGAAAGCAGTTTTTATGTTTTTGAGGATAATACCTGAATTGCAGCCGTAAATAATTTGGAAGAGATCAATTCGAACATATGGAGGAATCCGCATACTAAGAATTTCCATTACCCCCAATATTACCTGCCAGTACCCAGTCAATCACTAACATATGTTATATGGGCAAACCTGATTCAGTCATTTATTTGATCACAGTGATGGACTGTTCTTACAAGTAGAATTTTGTACCATAATTTTGATCTGTATCTATTTTAATGTTATGCACAAACAGCTGATAATCTAATCATGTCATCTACACCACATTTTAAACTGTACTGTACCTTGTCAACAAGCCCATGAATCACCAATTTTGCTTTCTTGTCTTTTGGAGTTTGCTGCAAAGATAAAACTCAAGTGAACATCTATTCATATCATCCTTGGCAATAGAAGAAATACTTAACACTTAAGTAAATGCATAAGCACTAAAAAGAAAGAGGGAGATTCATCGATAATTTTCTCAAAAAATTTTACTCCCTCTATCCCAAAAAACTGGCTTGTTTGACTTTTTCCGGCTCAAAATAGTTAAATTTCATAATTTTATTTTGATATGCAAACATCTAAATTTAATTAAAAATTAGAATTTTTTTTAGTTTTACAAATTTGATCTTATAGTAGATTAAATTATAGCTACTTACGATGTGTTTTTAAAAAATCATAATTAGTATTTAATATAAATATTTGCATTACAAAATGATAGTTTTAAATATTGACAAAAAGAGGGGAGTCAAACATGCCAGGTTTTTTGGGGACAAGGAAGTAGTAAAAAGATATCCAAGGTTCAGTAATCATTTATGTTATACTCTCTGAGCCACGCAAAAGCAAACTCATTTTTGCTTTTTTGCAGCCTTCTACCAAAAAATCGCATACTAAACATTCTCATATCTACCAATGTAAAGTTTTGAATGCCATTAAATTACTCGGAAAATTTAATGAAGCAACAACAACAAAAACAATATTGAGATGCTCCATCACTTCTTCAGCTTGTTATATATTGCTTTGCTTGGGCATTAATATCTTTATTTCATATTTATGACCAGTTCAAAACTCCGGTGTGAAAACCCCAAGCAGGTACAATATTTTTTTCCCTCGTCTCTATTGCATTCATGAGTAAATCCTTGCCTTGATAATAGAGATTATTATTAATCCATTTAATCATGGTACATACGTGTGTATGTGTGTGTGTGTGTGTGTGTGTGTGTGTCTGTTTAATACCTGAAGGTTGACGATTACAATTTCTCCCCCTCCACGAACAGACTTCAAAGGAAGGTTGCATGCAGGAGTTATCTGCAAACTGCAGAGTATAGCTATCAGAAAGTCAGGAAAGCACTTTGGTAGAAGCATACATGATAAAATTACATCTCGAAATAGCAATCCTACAATTAAATTTTTATAGGAAAAATCCTACATTCTAGTCATTATAAGCCTGCTAGATGCTAACTACAATATTTAATCCAGATTCCACAATCCTGCAAAATGTTGCATTTCAGATATCTCATTGAACTTCTGAAAACGAATATGACAAGGTCTTTGACTGGTACTGCAGGTATGAGTGTATGACTAGGAATGATGTTCTTATATAACCTATGCAGCCATCAATTACAGAATAAAAGTAGAAATTCCAAATCATATTTGAGGACAAATATTTCAAACAATATCTACACAACTGGTGCTTTGACACTAACCTGGTTCCTAAGCATAACACAACATCAGCCATCTGGCAATGCTTTTCTGCCAAATTCATTTCTTTTCGAGGCAACTCATCCTAAAACAATTTATAATTAAATAAACAAAGGGAGATTAAAAAGACACAAAAAGATTAGTTGATACACCAGAAAATACAGAAGTGTCGAATAATATCTCATGTTCCTCAAGTAACTTGCACATTGTAGCCAAAGTTACTGGCCTAAAACAACATTATACAAGGTTCAAGACAGGGAGATGCCTATTGTAGCTCCATTGAGAACTGTTTCTTGCATGTTAATACTCATATTTGGTTAGAACTTATCTCTTCTTAATCTTTATCACTACGAGATAGCTCATGTTAATACTCATACTCTTCAAACAGAATACTCCACATTATTCATGCTCTATAACTCTACTTCACTTGAATGTGGAGATACAAACTAGAAGTAATATAACACAAATGAATTAATTCGCAACAGCAAGGACACAATACTATTACAAGTTGCCACTTACAACTGTTATACAAAAAAACCCAGTCACATAGATAACAATTCAATCTCATAGCATATTCAGTCACATATCATAAAAAATAAAAAATCCTTATTTAGCTTTAAGTATATTGAACAAAAATAATTACCTCCCAATCAAGAACAGAATCCCTAAGTTTTGACCTACAGTTCATAGAAGAACAACGTCTTGGTGTCTTTTTCAACCCAATAGTCTCCACCTCAAAATCCCTCAAGTACCTTCCACAAATTTAATGTAATTCAAAAATCATTAGAAGCTTCTCATGCAAAATATGGACTTAAGTTTTCATGGTCAAAGTCCCTGGGCCCTAGTTCAAAATATGGAAAAACATATTTTGTGACTAGTATCAATAATAAACAAAAACGTGCAAAATTAGTTCTTACTCTACTCCACATGAAGGGCAGACTTCTCTGAATGAGTTCCCATGCAACTCTGAAAGTTTATCCCTGGGAATTCCGGATCGAAGATGCAAACTATCGACATTCTAGAAAATACAAGTATGAAGGGTAAGATTCAAATGTAATGTGTTCGTTAGAAAGAAAAAAAAATATATATATATATATACAGTGACGAAAAGGGGAAACAAACAAGGCAACAATAATATAGCGTACTAAAGTGAAATTGCTTTTCACAGAAGGCTAATGTGAGAAAGTAGAACAAAAGAATATCCATAGATTCTTTTAGATTTCTTGTTTATATTGGTATCCTTTTAAAGAGAGCAATGTGTTGCAGTGTATTTGAAATATGCAAAGATGCTGCAAATAATTTGATATGCCCAACACATCAATTTTTCTAGAATGAAATATTTGTATAACAGGTTCCTACTGGCTAGTCAGGCACAAGATTATATATATATATATATATATATATATATATATATATATATATATATATATATATATATACTTGCCTGGCTGATGACAAACTTCAGGATACCAGCTCTTTCCAGTTCCACCAAAGCCATGTGTGTAATACTTGGCATCGCCCGATCAAATGGCAATGATGCTTGAGGCACACCTTTCCCTTCGTGCTGCAACAAAACAAATAAAGATTAAACCACTGAAAATATATCATGCACATTAACAGAAATCTTATTTATGTTTTTCTTGGTTCAGGTTGAAGGAAGACAAAGGTGTTTGAAGCAACAACCGCAGAGGTTAAATTTTAGCTTTTTTTGCTTAACTCGTAAACACTAAAAGTTTAAAAAAGAGACTGAGTGAGAGTAACAAAGGAAATCATGACACATACTTGAAGTGTCCAAACCCCTTTAGGCCCACGAAAATCAGGTATCCCGCAAGAAGTTGATATTCCTGCACCTGTGAATGCCACCAAGTGCTTACTCTGCAAACGAAGTCATACAAGTTATAAGACTGTAAAACTGGTGAAACTTGCTAAAATTAACAGATGAGCACTTGTAAGTCGTCAACCTTTTCTATCATCTGCGCAAGTTTTTCAATCTGCCAAAACAATGATATCAGCAACATTTAGTGCGCTTAAAAACACCAGTCCACTAAAGTGACAATTAAGATATAATAATCAGATATCTATAACAAGACTTCTCTATGGTCGAAAGCATCAGCACTCGTAAACATATACTTGACAACTAAGATGAAGATACTAATGCCCATTTGGTTGAATTGTTTACTATTTTCTCAGTAGACATTCATAAATTCCAGTTTTATTTCCTCACCAATGTCAGGATAAAGGCTCATTCCTCTCATTTCATCCGCACATAATATTGTCAACAAATTCGCATTCTATTACTTCCACCCAAACGAAGCATAATACTATACTATAACGCTACCACTTGATATTAACATTATCATACCTTCATAACCTCGTATTACTCGATCCATAAAAAACACACAATGATCAACCTACATGCAAAGCAGTTACGGAACCAGGACTCCGAGAGGCTCGAAATCAAAAACTATTTACCATCTTTAAATCAAATCAACATTTGTAACAAATATTATTAGTTAGTCAACAATCATACATGCCACATATAAAACCCTAGAAATCAGTTAAGCACAAATAAAATAAAAACGCAAGACAATTATAACTAGATCATATATAGATAAATAGATACCTTCTGTTGGAGCAAGCGGTTCGGGTCAAAAAACTCGGGCATTCCAACGGAGCCAACATCTTCTTTGTAAGAGAGCTTCTGTGCATAACCGAGAGACATTCTTTAAGGTTTGATTGATGATTTTAGAACCCCACCTCAATGCTAAAACCCCCAAAACAACTAATATCATAAGCTTTTTTATGTGTGCGTATATATATATATATGATTATATGGTACTAGTAATTGCTACACGCTTTTATTTCATTTTCTTCCTTTTTTAGCAAACAAATTCAATTTCTTTATATTTTCACCAATATTTAATAAATTATTCACTATAATTTTTATTTCTTTTTTCCTCTTTTGAAGAAAAAAAATTATTATTTTTAGTTATTTAAAATGTCAAATGACTTGTAGAGTATTGAAAGTTAGAGGGGTAGATTACTAGATGTAAATCAATTTATGATTATTTTTGAAATTCTTGTTTAAAATTGTTATAGTATTTGAAGAAAAAATAGATGATTATTTAGTAATATTTTTAATTTATGTATGTTTTAAAATATAATATATAAAAATAATATTTTCTGAAAAAATTGATAGTGAAAAGAGTTTTTTTATTATATGGAGATTTGTTTTCATAAATTACATAAAATATGATTATTTTATGTATGTTTCTGGCATATTAGTTTATATATATTAATTTCATAATTTTTAGAGATTGTTTTTATACTCCGGAAAGTTATATGTTAGCCGGACTTTTGGGTTTAGGTGATTGTGTTTCTCGTTTCCGACAATTTTATGTGTGGGTTAAATTTGTTTATTTTATCTTAGTATAGTTGGATTGTATTGTTTGAGATTGATTTTGAGGGGTTGTGACCCCGGGCAAAGTTCATTTTACAAATACCTTATTTTGAAATTTTTTCTTGTAATAGGATATTTATTTCAGATTTCAAGTATTATTTGATTAAAAAAAATTAAAATGTTTAATGTTATGTTTAATTGTTTAATTTGATAACGTCATCGAGGTTAGACGTTATAAGTTTTAATGTATGAATTAGAATTATTAGTTTTACTCCTTTTGTTCGAGGATTAATTGTTTATTTATATTCCAGTCTCGATGATTAATTGTTTATTTATATTCGAGTCTCGAGGATTAATTGTTTATTTATATGCGAGTCTCGAGAATTACTTGTTTATTTATATTCGAGTTTCAAGGATTAATTGTGTATTTATATTCGAGTCTCGAGAATTAATTGTTTATTTATATTCGTGTCTCGAGGATTAATTGTTGATATTCGAGTCTCGAGGGTTAATTGATTGTTTGAGGATTAATTAATAATTGGTTTTATATTTTATTTATTGGTTTGTTAGGTTTGATGTGAGTTTTCTTCTTAATAGGAATATGTCTGAGACAAGTATATAAGTATAGTTAAGTTATAAACGATCGTAGAATATAGCGAGGTACTTCAAGGACTAAAATACCGTATTATATTTGATTATAGACGTAGACGTGCAGACTCGATCTCAATAGTTCAGACTCGTAGCAATCACATGAGCGTTAGATTAAAGAATTATTAAAAGGTGATATCGTGAGACGACAATGTAGTCGACCCATTCCAACTTAGGACCGCATCTATATCAGACAAGTATTTTCTCCTTGATCATTCTAAACACTTTTGTTTTACTGTTTCGATTATTCATATTATGATAAATAGTTATTGTTCAGAACTATTTATTATTCCTATTTTATTCTATGCATCAGAGCTACTTGTTATTCGTGCTCTTAATATGGGAAGTTGATTATAATAAACATATCATATCAAGTTAACTATCGTAGTAAATAACGACGATATGGTCTGTATTTGAAACTAAACATGCCTTGTTTTATTTGGAATTGCTCTATTGGATTGGAATTTATATAACGTAAGTGGCCAGGGAGTAGGTCTAGCGGAGTTAAGGAGGATTTGGTAACCAATCCATCTTCCTATAGGCTAACATTACTTGCCTATTTTAGTACTTATATTTTAAAATCCTTGTCATATCTATAGGTATAGAAATGTACCGATGAGCTATAAAGAGGTCTTATTGATTTTGAAACCTGATCAGTGGGCAATAGTGTTTATTTGTGTGTATCCAATCCATATTGCTTGTGTGGCTATTATATATTGTGATCGAGCAGTTGATTCATTTTTATGACATACTGCATTATTTCCGTTTGGTTTACAACTGTGATTTATTTATTGTTCGGTTTTTACAATAAACTATTTTATATTCTATTCTTTGTACAGATCTCATATTTTGATTACATTTCGATTATTCATATGCTTGCTAAGCATTTCTTTACCTCACTCTTGCTTTGTATGTAAATTCTATCAGACTGTCAGTATGAGTCATTCCAGCAGTTCTAGCAGGCGTAGCGAGAGATAGCTATTGAGACCGCTCGCTTCTCGGGCCTCCCAGGTATTTAGTTGTTTTAATATGTCTATAGATAATGCTTGTACTAAAACTGAACTTAGACTTAAAACCTATCTAGACTTATAGATTTGAGTTCGTGGATTAGTATTGGGCTTGTAATAAAGTATTTAGATTTACTTTTAGTTTCAACTGCTTAATTTCATATTATAACATGTTAGCGATCCTTAGTTGTTGGCGGAGTCAGTGCGCCTCTGGTTTATTATTTTATTATTGTTGGTTGTTGGCAGACCAGTGTCCCTCTGGTTTATTATTTTATTGTTGTTGTTGGTTGTTGATTGGTTGGTGACCCCCAAATTTAGACCCCGAATTTAGAGGGCGTCACAGTGATGTGTTTTATTCTATCTACAACCGCAAGTGCACGGTGTCCGTTGTTAGCAGAGATTGGCAATCGATTCGTATACACATGGAGACATGTTTTATCAATTTTAAAAATCAATTACCACAGATTGTTTCAAGAGTACAAATGGGAATATGAGAATGTTAATAAACTAATGATTAAAACTAAACTAACACTAATAAAATAACACTAATATACTCCCTCCGTCCCACCCAATTGTTTACGTTTCGGAGAGAAGGTCCAACACGCATTTTAAGGTGCATATAAAGTATAGTTTCATAACTTATTTTTAAGTTTTTTTTTCTGAATAAAAATTTAATGTTTAAATTTTTATTCAGAAAAAAAATTTTAAAAATAAGTTATGGAACTATACTTTATATGCACCTTAAAATGCGTGCCGGACCTTCTCTCCAAAACGTAAACAATTGGGTGGGACGAAGGTAGTAATATATTAGAAATCTAGGGCAATCAGGTTCACCATGCTTACACAATAACTGACTTTTAAGCTAAAGTAATTAAAGTATTCATGTAACTAGAATTCGCCAATCTCTCTCAAGCATTAACACTCTCGAAACATGCTTGCGCAATTAATAACTTTTAGTAATTCAATTAATCAGGTAATTAGAGTAGTGTTAATTTCTCTCGAGTATCAACGCTCTCATAAATTCAATGATACTCTCACACTCAAATTCAGTTATGCCACTTGTATGTGTGTCTTTAATAAGTAAATCTCTCGATCCATACCTCTATTTGCATAGAATCAATTCATGATATCGGCTCAATACATAAATCAATAATTAAAACATATCAATTAGAATTACACATAACTCATCAAACCACTGTGAAAATCATGTCAATATTATAGTGTAAACATGGCTTCCCCTTAAATCCTAGAAACAACTACTCACTAATAATTAAACTAGTAACACAACTAAGAACAAAAAAATATATAATCAAACTAGTAAGAATAAAGAAAAGATTTGGATAAGAAAACCTTAAATTATCTCTTTCACATGAAAAAATCATGACATCCATCCATCTTTATCTGACCCTAATATTAAACTAATCTCACCTAATAATGATGTCTAGTAATACATCAATAAAACTGATATGTCTCTAATATATAAAGTATTTTAATGCTTAAAAACAATTACAGGTCGGTTTCCTAAGCTCAGTAGAATTCTCCATATAAAATTCGTAGTTGACTTTTCTGTCCAGTTTCTGAGCTGATTCAGTTGGATTTTGCTTGTTGGCCCATTCCTGAATTAAAGATAATTTCATAAGTTTCGCGTGGACTGTAAACTCGTTCAATTCTGACTTCTGAAACTCAAGATATTACTCAAACGGTATATATAAGCAGCGCGTGCAGCCCAATAAATACGAATTTTCTTCTATTTGAACTCTAAAATAACTCTTTAAGCCCTAATTTTTCCAAGTTCAAGATTTCCATCTTTTCTTAAATAAAACATTAAAATCTATTAAATATAATAAATATGAGAATAAAAATTCTTTAGAATATATATAAAAATATATTCTATCTATAGGGAATCAATATAGGGATTACCATTGGAAAAAAATAACTTTTTGGTTCCCCACATTTTAGATAATCATTATTTTATACTCCCTCCGTCCCGGCCAAATGTTTACATTTGGTCCGGGCACGGAGACCAAGGATAGTGGGTGTAATAGTGATTTTATTGTTAAAATAAATGAAGTAGTGGGTGTAATAGTGTAAAGTGTTGAAAAAGTGGAGTGAAGTAGTGGATGTAATAATATATTTATTGTTAAAAGTTACTATTTTTAGTAATGTAAAGAATTGGGTGGGACGTCCCAAAAAGGAAAGTGTAAAGAATTGGTTGGGACGGAGGGAGTAATATTTTAGGGATGCAAAATAGATAAATAGCCTTGGAGTTGCTCTAATCTTTTACCGTCTATTCTGTTATACATCGAAACGGTACATGTTTTGTCATGTTTTGTCAACTGACAACATGTCTTCCTAAGAAAATATTTTGACAAAATTTCATCTCTAGTTTTTTTTAAATAATATAGAAGTATTCGCGCTAAAACTAAGCTTTTTAAAAGCGTTTTTCAAAAATAATCCGGTGCCCCTTGCCAAAATTCCTGGATCCGAATGCTTATCTATCATCAAGTCTTCACTCATTGTGTAGTTCCAATTACGTGATACTTGTGCAGAAAGGATTTTGGTCATGTATGGTCAGTTGGTCACGCTGAACCCAGTTATTTCATGCTTCACGTATTGAATTCATAATACTGCTAGCACTCCCCCGGATATGCTTCACGTATTGAATTCATAGTACTGCTAGCACTCCCGAGATATGCTTCACATACAGTTAAGATTGGTTGATCGATTATGAACAGCCAAAGCGTTTAGCCTTCCTAATTATAAATAATGTAACCCCTCCTGTGTTAATTATATGTTGTGCATACGCATTCTTGAATTCTTCATCGGGTTTTCTTAATACTGAACTTTTTGTGCCAATCAATGTTGATTAGATTATAATGATCCAAGAACATAGTGACAGATACGGAGGCAAGGGCTTGTGAAAGTTTGATGCTACAAGTAGTCAGCTTTATTTTACTTTACTGTTTTATTGATTAATCGAAGATAAGTTTTTATGTATTTAACACTTAAGTTATCTTAATTGAGCGTGATTATTCTACTTGCATGAAGAACTATATGTCATAACTGTAAGAATCATGCACATTGGCTCATTGCACAATGCTCCTCTATCGCTTATGGGTGGGGAAGATATAGGCAGCCTTACCTATACCTTTTTGCATAACGAATTTAAATTTTTCTTTGCGTGTTGAGGTCACTTTTTTTCAATATCCTTAAGCATGACTTAGAGCTAGCAGCAGTGATGTAGATCATCTTGACAAGATTCGTAACTTGTTAATGGTAACAAGAATAAATAAAGGCTATTATATGTTTCCATGTTCCAGTACATGCAGTTTGAAGAATCTGCAGACTGCAGAGTAAAGTTATATGCAGGAGAAGAAACATTCCAATGTTATATTCAAGATATGCTCAACAAAGAATGACAATCACTATGTAGGATTCTCTGTGCTGCCTACAACAGCAGCACAATCGAACACATACATAGCAATTGCCAATCGGTGTGTCTCACTTGGACTTTTGGACTTCGGATCTGTTTTTTTTTTTTTTGCCACAAAGAAAGATGATTTTATTATTTCAAATCATTACATAAAACAGAAAAGAATTCCGGGTGGATATTTTCTTTTCTCCACTTACGATCAGCAAAAAAGAACTATAACTCGCTAGATAGTGAGCTACGTTATTCGCAGATCGTTTCACAAACCTTAACATCACGTTTTGATTTTGCAGACCTATCAAAAGTTACCTACACTGATTTACTAATCTCCCCAGATAAGAAAGAGTATCAAAGGAGCTACGAATCCACTGAACTACCGCTAGGCAATCTGTTTCAATGACAACGTTTTCCTTTTGCTCTTTCTTTACCCATCTAAGGACTTCGGATCTGTTAGACATGTACAGTTTCTGTAAAATTCCAGACCTCCAAATAGTATGTAGATAAACACTTTTAAACAGAGCTAATTATATCAAACAAACTCTGCAGCACATAAAGTTAAGCTATACAAACTTAATAGTTACTGGTGCAAGGTTTGCTCTTGCATTATTAGCTTCTTTTTTCTTGAACAGAAAAGTCTTGAAAAAGGCTGTAGTTACTTCCAATTTGTCGGCAAAAAATCAAATACTACCAACGAAATGATTAATCAATAAATTAATTTGCAATGAATAAAATATTAACTCCTTTGATTCCTTTCTTTTTCATGGAGCCAATGGCAGGACAACTGCAAAGTACAAGAGTGAAGGGAAGAATATCTACTGTATTTGTTTTCGGGTTTTATATCATATTACTCACTCATCTCATAAAAAATATCAAATATCTACTTTATCTCCACGACGACCCATTTAAGTTACTAAACTGTTAAGATATATCACTTCATTAACTTTTTAAAAAAAAAATTGACAATTAACGTTAAAAATGCGATAACGTGTCAAAAGTCTACTCTGTTGGCACATAACGACTAGTTGTATATAACTCTTTAATTACTCTTATATATATCATCGTATATATATTTATAATAAAAATATCATAAATCTGTTATGCCGTAGACTTAGTCAATTAAATGTGGTATTCGTGTGTTTGCAGACATCATGAACGTCAAACAATTCCGGTTTGTAATTCATGTGTTTTACCACAACAACGTATTTATTTATTTATTTATTTAATTATTTAATCAATGATGTATTATTTAATTGTTTTTATATTTTTTTGCTTGCATAATTTGTCCGATCAACATATTAACGGTCAATCCATTTTCTTAATATTGATCGTCAATTTTTTAAATGGATAATATATTTTGACACTTTAGTAGTGTAAATGAGTCGTTGTGGCGATTGAGTCGCTACTTGATATTTTTTTCCACAATTTGATATAAAATCCATTTGTTTTCTTTAGCTTTTTCATATTTTAAAGAACCTTTCATTTTCTCTTTTTCATTAAAATTATTGATTTTTCGTATTTAAATACACCTCATACTAATTTTATAATCAAATTGAACCAAAAATATAGAGATTCGCCAGGACCCGTAAAACATTGATGAAATTGTGGCAATTATAGTTGAATCATGTTGTTTAGTTTCTGCAGTTTCAGCACAACGTGCGTTTAATTGTTTATAGACAGAGTTGGCACAAATTTACAGCCAGAGGAGCATTAGTTGTATGTAGACCCCAAACAAAGTTGTACATTAAAAAAGAATGGCACCGACACATATCTGTCTCAGATCTCGTGTCCCGCTACCCACGTTGTAAAGCAAGCTCGTTTCTTGTTCATAGAGTGATTCTAGAGTTGTTTGGTTTATTATTGGTGTTATGGTGTGGGTGCGCTGAAATCAGCTTCAAATAAATCTGTCGGTTGATTAGGGATTTATTGATTATCTCGTCGAAAATTTGTGCAGTTTTATTTTTGTCGAATCAGTTGAGGATACGAAAAACAATCGCATCTCACGTTTAGAACGTAAAACCAAACCACTTGTTCACAGCTCGTAGTGAAACAGAAATTATTATCACACAATACTAATTCTGAGATAATTACAAAACCGAATGATGGAAAAAGAAAAGAAAATAATTTAACAGGAAAACTTTATAAAAGATAAACAAAAAAAAGAAAATCATTTCTATAACAAGATGTAATATGTTACCGGTTCAAATAATCCCAAATTATTGATCACAAATCCAAGCTGAATCAAAGAAACATGACCGCTCCAAAAATCAATGACACCACCATCATCCCCACACCATTAATCCTCATTGAACCATTTTGATCACTAGCTGTATCATCAGCTGGATCATCTTCCGATCCATCAGGCCCTGGTGCATCAGCTTCATCGCCATCCTCAGTGCTCTTGGCACCTTTCTTGGCCTTTGGCTTTTTCTTCGAAGCCTTTGGAGCTGGTGCAGGCTCAGGTGCCAACTCCTCCTTCACAGCCTTAAACAATTCCCGGGGCAACAAAACCTTGTTGACCTTGTAAACAGCCAGTGGCTCCTCATCTACTAAAGTCCCGGACACAGTAGCTGTCACTGCCTTAGTCTTTAACTTCACCGACTCACCATCATTCTGCACAGTAAAATCATACTTGTTTTTACCCTCAGTGGCCAGAGTATTCATTAGGCCATTGTTCGATCTCAACATTCCCATAGAATTATACACTGGAACACCATGATACAACAACAATGCCATCTTTCCAGCCGCGGTTAAATTCTTGAACTTAGGCATGAATTCATCAAGAACATCATCACTAGGACAAAAAACAGTCAATCCACCTTCAACAGACTGAACAAAAGTATCCTCTGCCTTTTCGGAAACCAACAAATCTGCAAATGCCTTACAACCCTTCAGTCTCATCACATCTGTGACATTCAAAGAAGGTGCAGCAGTAGGTGCTTCAGCTGAAGGAGATGACAAAACATGACTTATATGAATAACAGATATATTATAAGGTTTCTCCTCAATACTCTTTACAAAATAAGAGCTGAGTGATCCTGAATTGTCTTCAGGAGCAAACCCTACTCGGCCTCCTTTAACATCGGTGATATTTACGTACCCTGAGGTTCCATCAGCTTCTCCAGTAGCTTGGAACATAGTGGCAGTAAGTGTGGTACCTCCACTGATCTGATGCAGTTTCTTGGCACCGAAGTAATCAGCAAACACATGCAGAGCTAGTACATTTTTCAGGGTATACACAGAGAGGTGTTTCGAGAGAAGATCAGCCATCCCGGCATTATCGACAGCGCATACTGTGATGGTTAGGCGACGGTTGATGTCTGCAGCAAGGTGAGTGATGGTGAGGTAGTGGTTGAAGGTGGAGAATTCAGGGTGTTTGGCTAAGATACGGGTGATGTTGTGGGCCGTGGCGGCGGTGGCCAAGAGGAGGGTGATGAGGATGGAGAGGGAAATGGTTTGCCGGAGCTGCATTTTAATTTCCGGGGAGCGGAGGGAATGGTGTTGATTTTTTGTTGGAGGATAAGATGAGGAAATGGAACTGGAGTGCTAGTGTGAGGTGTGGGATAAGTATATAAAGCTAGTGTGTTATGATGGGTAAGTTTATTTTTTATTTTTTTAAATAGTTAGGTGCATTGATTTTTGGTAACGGGTAGAAAGTGTTGAAAAACTCAAACAATGGTTTTTTAAATTTAAAAAAATGAATAAAATTAATACTTTTTTCTATTTTCTAATTCACAATTTAAATATTTATTTACTAAAAACATTATAATTTTTAATATAATATTAATACAAAATTCAAAATATTAGATTAAAAAAAATATTGTACACAATTTGTACATTGTCGTAATGCCCTCCCGCTAAAAAAGATAGAAAAGAAATATATTATTTATAAGAATGATTTTTTTTCAAACCACCAACTAATATTATTAGAGAATAATTATGGTAGAAGTCGTAGATTAGTCCTCTTTCTTTGATTATCTTGCATGACAACTAATATGTTCATATGACTGTCTTCATTAGTTTGTTTGTTTTTTAATTAAGGGATACTCGTTAAATTTGATATAGGTGAGAATTGAAACTAACTTGGAGACGACAAATGAATAGTTCTACCACTTAACTACTTTCAACCCATTATCTTCATTATTTTTAAATATCCATTTACTTGTGACCTCTCCTATTCGAATGATAGATGAAACATGTTAATTATTTTTGAGAAAATTAATTTAGAACATAATTAAGCTAGTCTCGCTCTCTTCATAGAAGATGGGAGAATCAAAACTTACTAAAATCAAAATGGTGAGTGTGTGAGCGTGATTTTATTATTAAAAAATTAACTACAAAAAATAAAGAATATTAAAATGTTAAAATGAAAAATATATTACTCTCTCTGTCTCTTAAATTAGTAGCCATTTTGAATTTTTACACGCATTTTAAGTTGTATAGGAATGATAATTTCATAAAAAAATTGATTTTTTTTAATAAAATTGATTATTTATATTTTTATTCAAAATAAAAAAATTTAAGAAATAATTAACAGAAATATATATTTTTTAATCTTAAAATATGTACAGAAGATTAAAATGACTACTACTAGTTTGAAATAGTGGATTAATCATTAATGTACACAAATTACAGAGTGTCGGTGTCTACTTTAAATGGACCTGGAGGTAACATCACCTGGGAGGATCAATGGGTTATTTAAATTTAAAATAAATTATTTATTTTATATTTTTTTACATATTTTTAAATATTTTTTAAAGATAAATATTTATTTTAAAATTTTAAAATTAAATATTATTTTCAAAATAAAAAATAAATTATTTATTTTAAATTAAAATTCATATATACCTAATTTTTCCGAAAATAACTCCTTATTTGAAAAAAAAAATTGGGAAACAAACGGAGCGTAGGACAAAAATAAGTGTCGGTTGCAAATTTATCTCTCTAAACACAGCCTGGACTGTTGCAATCAGGGCCCACAATCCACATCAGCCTTGTTGGTAGTAATAAAATAATCTCCACATATTTCCAATTTTCAACAACCTGATTATATGTATGCCATATTTAATAGTAGGAAACTAATGAGGAGAAATACAAAAATGGAGCTCAATATTTAATATTTATAGGAGAAATATTGAGGATTTTGGGTTTTTATTATCAACTGAGTTTCAAATATTTATGTTTAATATTTTTTCTCAATAAATATTTGTATTTTTCTCTTTTTTTTGGTCTCAAGTATTTTTCAAATTTTTAATTCTTTATTATTTTACAAAACAAAATGAAACCAATTAATCAAATAATATAATTATGAAAAAAAATATATAATAAGTGTAAATAAAAATGTTATGACTACTTGTTCAGCTAAATATATATTTTGTCAAATAGAATTTGCAATTTAATGAGGACTTCTTATTACTCGTTTACCTCATGTATTTTAAATTTCATTACTTATACGAAGAAAATATATAAAACACATATTTAAAAAATTAGTGGGCCTGGAATTAACGGTGGCAAATGCATCTTTAAAAAAAGCTGATTTTTTAGTTAGGAGGGGAAGGGTAAAGGGTTAGGAGAATCTTGATACTTCTTAGTTTTTTTTTGTTGCTAATTTACTTATTAATCTTCGTTTACGGCAAGTAATGACAAGTTCATGATTATATAACGTGTAGATGCAGCGCCTGCAGGGAGATGTAGGTGTAGAAAGATGGTATGGAATGAGCAAGGAGCATTCCATTCTAAATTAACGGGGCTGAACTGCAATACAAATTATTACTTTTTCTTATGTTCACAAAGTTGGGATTCCATTTTTTTTGTGCGAAGTTGACTAATTTCTGGAACAAGGATGGTCTTTCTTCGTTGTGTGCAAAAACATATTTAGAATTGAAATAATTCACAAAAAAATTATTTAATAAAAAAAAAGATAGTAGTCTATTTATGAAATCATGAATGTTAAACATCAACATGAACTGATCGCAGGCTTTAATCTGATAACCCTGTGTAGAACTGTAAACGAACCGAACTCGGACGAACTTTTAACGAACACGAATAAATTTTTAACGAACTGAACAATATTCGGTAAGCTTATCGAACAATTTTTCTTGTCCGAACTCGAGTTTGGTAACGAACCGAACGAACACGAACAGTTCGCGAACATACCGAACCAAACCGAACACGAATCGAACACGAACAGTTCGGTAATTATATATATAATATTGTAAAAAAAATAAATATAATAATTTGAAAAATAAAAAAAATAAAAAATTATAAAAATTATTATTTTTTATCCAACGAACTTGAGCTTACCGAACTCGGACGAACTCTTAACGAACTCGGACGAAAATCCTAACGAACGGAAAAATGTTCGGTAACCTTACCGAACATATTTTATAGTTCGAACTCGAGTTCGTTAAACTTATCGGATTAGTTTAACGAACTCGAACACGGACGAACATGCCGAACTTACCGAACATGTCTGGTTCGTTTACAGCTCTACCTCTGTCTTTTTTTTACAAGTAGTTTTTATTTTTAATACATATATTTAAATGTTTTATCTTTATAATAAAAAATTATTTAAAAAAGTTTAAATTAAATATGCAATATTTTTATTTTAAAAAAAAATATTTTTATTATACAGTCAAAAAACATAAATATGTGTGCTAAGAATCAAAATGACTTGTTAAAACCGGGAGTAGTTATTATTATCTCCCTCTTTCTCGAGTTAAATATTTGCGGGTTATTCTGTTGGTTTGTGATCAACGGTGAATGATAAACTATATGGACTATGAACGACAGTTTCTAAGAGCATCTTCAACGCAAACCTCTCCTATTAGGTATAAAATCTACGTGTCATGCATTTTACCTAACATCTAAAATATTGATCACTCCAATGTCAACTTGTTAGCAATAATTGTGTTAGCAATAATTTTAGATAACATAATAATAGGACGCTACATTTGTTGAGTTTGTAGAGTCATGCATTTTACCTAACATCTAAAATATTGATCACTCCTATGCAAACATGTTAGCAATAATTTTAGATAACATAATAATAGGACGCTACATTTGTTGAGTTTGTAGAGTCTATAATCCATCAGTTAAAAATATCCACATCAACTTTCTATATTGTTTAAACATAATCTAGCCCTAAACATAATACATATGTGTATATTATATGTATTATTTTTTGAAGAAAATATATATATATATATATATATATACACACACACACATACACAATGTTGTAAAAAGCGCTAGGCGGTTCTAAACGGCGAGAGGACCTTCTAGCGCCTAGGCGGGTTAGGCGGACGCCTAGGCGGATTTCTAAGCGGGACGTTAAGCGGATTAGTAATATATATTTAAATATTTAGATATAATATTATTATATTTAAAATTAAAATTATGTAGTAATAAGAATTTAAACTTATAATATTCTTAATAAAATATTTTTTTAATTTTTTAATATAATTATAGTCATATTTTTTTAAAAAATATATTTAAAAATTAAAAAATCAGTTTAATAACCGCTTAATTTTTTTAATATTCCGCTTAATGACTACTTAATCCGCTTACTAATCCGTTTAATTTTAAAAAACGCTTAATCACCCTCTTACTATAAAATCGAAGCGTTTTATACCCCGATTCCGCTTAGGCGGCCGCTTAATCGGCCGCTTAATTCGTTTTTTAGAACACTGTATATATATAGTCATACTAAAATAGAAAATAGGTTAAATGAGAAATAGAAAACCTTATCCTTATACATGCTGCACCCACACACAAATTAAATACACCATCACACACATAGTGGCCGTTTGGGGTTCCTTAAACTTAAAATAAGTAACTTATTTTATTTTTATTTTTTACATATTTTCACATTTTTTTTAAAGATAAATATTTATTTTAGAATTTTAAAATCAAATATTATCTTCAAAATAAAAAACAAGTTACTTATTTTCAGAAAAAGTACATACATCCCTACTTTTTTCCGGAAGAAATGGGTTGCCAAACAAGGCCATAATCTCATCTATTCTCCTCCATTTTTAATTTGATTTTTTCCATCAATTGGCAATGTTTTTTTTCAAATCTAACTTCACCACATTTTTCTTCATCTCCCAACGATCAGTTTCTATACCATATGTACTATATTTCGGCGAATATAATTTATAATTAAAATAAATTCGTCATTTATCAGATCTGAACTTCAATCACTAAATTATACTACAGAAACCACTAATTTATATTATAGAAATCACTAATTTGTATCACAAAAATCACTAAATTATATATCCTAGGTTCGTAAAAAATAATGGAAATCGCTGGAAAAATAAAAGTCACTGGAATATGGCACATATGATATGCAAACTGATTGTTGGAAGATGGAGAAAAATATGATGAAGTTAGATTTGAAAAAAAGTTCACTAACTAACGAGAAAAATTAAATTAAAAACGGAAAGATTATGTGAGATTGTGTGTGTGAGGGTCTATTTGATCTGTGTATGAGTGTCCCTGATTGTCATTGGATTAGATTGAATATAAGGTTTAGATCTTATATTCGAAGATATTTTCTATTTGATCATTTGCCTATATATATATATATATATATATATGAATTTTGTATAATATTAAGTGTAAAATTATTGTTTTATTATTAATAAAATTTATTAATTACTTATATAATTATTTTAATATACATTGCATATTTATAAAAAATACTAATAATCCAATATAATAAAATATATTTAAATATATAAAAGTAACGTTTGTTAATTATTTTTTCTCATATTTAAATATGATATTATATTTTCAATTATAATCCATATTCAACATATTTTAAATATATATTCAATTGTTATTATTAAATTAAATATATTTTAATTAAATATATATTTTATTTACTTGTATTGAATACAAAATTAACCAATATATATATGTATGAAAATAATAATATAATAATATTTTTAAATATAGCTAATCATTATATCTAATATCATTAGAGTAAAATCTCTTACGGTTGAACAATTTTTTAGATAATCATATTTAATTAATTATTTTAACTATCAGCGTTGGACATCCTCTAATATTTTTAGAGATACGGGGATACACTTATTCACGATACTTATGCGTACAACTCTAATTTTGTTCACTGAAATAATAGTTATAAGGATCGTGGTCCCTGGTCCATAATGATCTCGTGTCAGGACCAGTTAACCAACATACATGACCAGTTAACGAACATACTGTTTTGCAACTGTTAGATCAACCCACGAACGACTTATATTTGTCCCTTTCTACGCTTATTAACCGCGAAAATCCCTTCTTTCCACGTTTTTTAACCAAGCAAAGGCAAATTGCATGGAATGACTACCGCTAAGCTAACAAACGACAACTAACCTTTCTACTAGGGTTTAAACTTTCAATTCCATCTGCAAAGGCTTCTTGAACTAGTTGAGGCAAAGTGATTGGTTGTCCGTTCTCTTGAGAAAGTTTAGTTAGACGTTTTCTTACGAGGAACTCCATCACTATCACGCCAAAACTGAAAATATCTATTTTCGTGGTGACTTTCCTCCTAAATGCATATTCTGATACAAACAAATGAAAAGGGTTTCATTTGAAGAGTTTCACTAATCGTTATTTCCATTGAGAGTCTATTTATTGTTTTTCGCGCTTAAAAACCGCGGAAAGATAGAATGTCATTTTGTAGTTTAAGTTAATAAACGCGAAAAGGGATAACAAATTTTAAAATCTAGGTCGTTCCTGTGTTGATCCAACGGTTACAAAACAATATGTTGGTTAACTGGTAGGTTTCTCAATGGGGTAGGGTAAATGGCTAACCCGCCTCTAACCGCTCTGAATGGGGCAACCCCTCCCCGATTATATGGGAAATGGGGTCGTGACGTGGATTAATTATTTACGTGTTTAAAATTTGAAAGTAATATGAAATTTAAAGTTAATACATTTATGTTTAATTAATGCTTTCTTGTGGGACAGACATGGAGACTAAAATAATTCCCGGCCGACGGAAATTGCGTATCCGTGGGGCTGTGATGGGGAGTAAAATAATTACCCGCGAGTAATGAGATAAATAAATTTATACGGGACGTGTATGAGAAATAAGATTTCCGTCCCGAAATCGCCTATTAACTGGTCCCTGACATGCGATTGACAAGGAGAAGGATCCTAGTTATGAATTTTAATTAAGGAACATATTCATACAAAAAATGACAAACGGGAATGAGTTTACTTGTGAAATTGGTTTCTAGATTGCTAGCCATTTTAGCAGCTGAGAGAGATTCGACAAAACAAACATGTAAATGTAAATATATATATATTTTTCGATTTATAAATAACTTGTAAGGAAATATAGTACATTTGTGTCCCTCTATTTTATGTACAGGGTATCCGGTTATTACTTATATGCAGGGTATTGACAGAGGTTCAAAATTAAGTATTTTTTAAAATATTTTAATTAATTTTATTAATGTAAATGTAAAAAATATCGTTGTCCAATCCGACGTTACATGGTACACTACTAATGAATTTTGACGACAATGAATTACGTACATATAATTTAGATATTTGTGTATTTTTATTAAGAAAAATGTTAGAGATTATAAAAATTATCTTAAAATTTGTCTCAAATAATGAGTTATCATCTGGATAAATATTCTATAATATATGAGACTCCGTATGCATACGTCCACAAATTAAATTATATGCCGTGTCACGTTATTTGGGATAACTTTTATTAATATACTATTTTATTAATATCTTAATTGTTTTTTGTTCATTATTATAATGTTGATTGATAAGCTCGAATAATCATCCAGAATTCTTCATTTTTCCTATCCTCAAATATTTCCTTTTCGAACTCGGTTAGAGTGAATTTTATTGTCAAAGGCATAAGATCATCCTTCCACAGTAAACCAAATTAGCACTAATTAAATAAACAAAATATATAAATATAAAAAAAGGAGAAAAAGTTGAGAAAAAGAATAAAAAAAGACCTATCCACTAGACTTGAGAGTTGAGAGTAATAATATTACAACAGTAAGATATTTAAAAAGGTGGTCCTCGTCTACCTTTGCCTCCCACTAGCTCCTCCACTACTCATCCCACCACCCATTCCCATTTGATGATACGCTCCTCCACCGTACACGTGTCCCTGATTATTATTATTATTATTATTATTCACATTACCACCGCCGCCGCCACTACTATTATAATGCTGCGGACGATTCTGATACTGAACTCCACCGGAGTGGGCTCCCATCATCACCGGACTCTGCAATCCACCGCCGCCGGCGCCGGAATCATTGCCTCCGGCGACGTTCGTTTTCTCACCTTCCATCTCTCTGTACTTGGCGAGATAGACTTTGAGAGGCTCCACGTACTCTTCGAACCCTAGCGTCGTCATCGCCCAGAGCAAATCGTCGCCGTTGATCGTCTTGCGCTTCTCTCGCTGACACTTGTCGGAGGCTTCGCCGGTGACGAAGCTGATGAACTCCGACACGCACTCCTGCACGGTCTCCTTCGCGTCTTTCGATATCTTCGCGTTCGCCGGCAACGCCTTCTTCATAATCCGGCTCACGTTCGCGATCGGCAAGAACCGGTCTTGCTCGCGCGCCGACATGAGCTCGCCGCCGTTGTGCCCGCCCGATTCGTTGTCAGAGTCCGCCATGTTCGACCCGAATTGAATGATCGGATCTCTCACTTTGGCGGGAAAATGTCGAAATTAGGGTTTTGATTTGGGAATTGTATTTTTATTCTTGCTTTGGAGCGGAGAAGATTGGGAATGTGTGCGAGTTTGTTTGGGCCTCGGGAGTGGTGATTATATGTGTTAGCATGGGTGATGTTATCCGGTCTTGTGGACACGTGGAGGGGTTAAGAGCCGTTTGTTTGTTGATAGGCATGGATGACGTGGAGGGATGGTGGCGGTTGGATGGGTGAGTGGGATGAATGGTGGGATTTAGTGGGTTGGGTTTGTGGTATTTATTTTTAATTAAAGATTCATTTTTTTTTTATTATTCATGCACCTGTTAGTGTTTATGCTGTTAATTTATTGGCCTGATGAGTGATTATGTATGACACCCCGTGGTTAACTTTTCATGCTTGTAAGGCTACTGTTTTCTCAGTTTGTAGTTTATTGGCTTTTCATATGTGTATATATTGCTAATTGAAATATATGATACAGTTTAGTTTTCCAAGATTATCAACTTCATAAAAAATCTTTCGTATGCTTGGCACATTTGTAAGCTTAATAAGGAGGATTTTGTTTTTCCTGTTACTACTAATAATAATTATACATTATCATCAGCTGCTCTTATATTTCTGCGCACATAATGATGCATGCTAGGTGTCTTATCTGTCCTGTCACACAGGAACACTACTTGTGAACATATAACAAGAGTACATACTGCGAGACTTTGTACGAAGTTGTTTAAACTCACCTTTTGATGGAGTACTTGTCAGCTTTCGAAGGAAATACATATTATGGAATTGTTGCTGCTTGTTTTGTTGTACTTGTAACCCTAATGTCAACTATATATATGGGGAAAATAAAAACAAAGAGAAGAGGGGTTGAAGCTCAAGTTGGTGGTGAGCCAGGTTATGCTATGCGCAATGCTCAAACAGCCGAATTACTAGAAGTTCCTTCGGAAGGAGCAACAACTATGGCAGCCCTATTTGGGCAAACTTGTAAAGTTCTGCCAAAGGTCTTGTATCATCTCAGCTACCAATTAAGACAGATATTGCAGTGATAATGTATACAAGTGGAAGCACAGGTCTGCCAAAGGTCTGATTCTATCCACCTTACTTTTCTAAAGTTCATATGTGGCCTTTGATGACATGAAATCAGCTTATTGCATCAGATATATCTGAACCCACTAACCTACGTATTTGATAATGTTCATACATCTACATGATCAATAGCAGGAGGTGAAAGGGCCATTTGTCATTGACACCAAGTAGTAGTGATGAGGATTTCTTTACGAGAAAATATAGCTGTAGGTCAAGTACAAATAATGATTTTGAAATGTTGTATCATGACAGATAATTATTGTCTGGTACTGTTTTTCTGCTGCTCCAACCTCGCATATTCTTTTCTGCAACAGTTCAAGTTTTTTTTTTATGATACTCTCAATTACAGGGAGTTATGATGGCCCATAAAAACCTTGTCGCTAGTGCTGCTGCAGTTTTGACAGTCATCCCGAACATTGGAAGCAGTGACGTCTATTTGGCATACTTGCCACTAGCTCATGTATTGGAGTTGATAGCTGAGGTAAATATCAGATTAAATTCTTCTGTAGTGTATTCTTACTAAAGATAAGGATGTACTTATAGGCTGCATTTGTCCAGACTGTGACGATATGTTCTGGAGTGCCAATTGGTTATGGGTCAACTTTGACTTTTAACAGACACGTCTAACAAAATAAAGAAAGGAACCAAGGGAGATGCTTCTGTGCTAAAGCCTACTTTAATGGCAGCAGTTCCATCCATACTAGATCGAGTTCGAGATGGAGTTTTGAAGAAGGTTGAATTGGGTTGTCAAAGTTTATTATTTTATTCAATACTATTGTTCCATTTTTAATGTAACTTGTGTAGTTAATCTATCTTTTATTCAACTTTGCCTATGGCCGCCGGTTTTCTGCTATGGAAGGTAGTTGGTTTGGAGCTTGGGGAATCGAGGCTCGTTTGTGGGATTTTGTCATTTTCAATAAGATAAAGTCTATTCTTGGTGGAGACATCCGTGCTATGCTATGTGGCGGAGCTCCTTTATCTGGTGATACACAACGGTTTGTCAACATATGCGTGGGGTACGCTATATCTCTATCTTTTTAGGTTATGGTTTGTTGAGAGAATAGTAAACGTTTGAGCTGTCCATTTTAAGCGGTAGTATTATATACTTAGTTGTCTATATTTTTTGTTCACTGCTCACGTTCATTGTTTACTCTTTTTTATACATGTGTGTTCTAAAGTCTAACTAAGCCACCCCACTTGTAAGTTTTTTTTTAATTAATTTTCGTGCTAGTTGCACAATTAAATTTCACCTATAGTCAGTTCGTTTTCTGAGTTTCTCCTTTCTAAAATTCCATTTACATCACCATTTCAATTTAAAGTACTTTTTTTATGTGCATGATGATTACCAGGGCTCCTGTTTTTCAAGCATATGGTCTGACAGAAACTTGTGCGGGGGGTGCATTTTCTGATTTCAGTGACACTTCAGTTGGGCGAGTTGGGCCGCCACTTCCTTGTTGCTTTCTTAAGGTATGCAAAATTACATATTTGGAATGCTGCTAAGCATATCAAAACTAGATGCTGCACTGTTTTCAAATTATAATGTTGTTATAATGTTGTTAATTTACCGTCTTATTGAGTATATATGGAAAAAGCTTTTCAAATTACCCGACAAGCATTTTTTTAAAAATCTACATGGAATAAAATATCCCACACAAACATGCCGATAGGGTCATTATCACAATTAATATTGCTAAAATAAAATATTTAGTTTGCGAATTAATTAAATTTGGTTCCTGAGCTATAAAACTCATTTGGATGTAGATGCTCTGAAGTATAGGATAGAGGATCATGCTGTTTAGATTTCCATATGTTTTGTTGTTTTTGGCCTTGTGATGTTATCGGTAGAAAGCATGTTCAGCGCTGTTCATCATATATGCAGGCTCTATTTTCTCATGAGTCATGATCATCATAAATTTATTTTGCAGCTTGTTTCTTGGAAAGAAGGCGGGTATATGACTACTGACAAACCTATGCCACGAGGAGAGGTTGTAGTTGGTGGAAGTTGTGTAACTAATGGATACTTTAACAACGAATCCAAGACAGATGAGGTTTACAAGGTAATATCTTATCATTGTATACATGAAAGTGGAAGCTCATACTATACTCTTTGATTTGCTAATACATATTGCTATGTATAGGTTGATGAGAAGGGCATGCGTTGGTTTTACACCGGTGACATCGGAAGGTTTCACCCTGATGGATGTCTTGAAAATGTTGATAGGAAGAAGGATATTGTTAAACTTCAACACGGGGAGTATATTTCTCTTGGGAAGGTATGTATTTGAGCCCTACTTCCTGTTTCTTCTTGTGTTACTCCGGTAGATGGGTAAAATATGGACTAGTGTGGCAAAATTTGAGGTTGCTGATTTTGTTTTCCTAAATTGAACTCCTAGCCTGTGAAGTAGGGGTGGGACATTAGGTAGATGCAGATAATTGCTGTCATGTGTTATGCATATGCATAGAAATTTTACTATGTTTAAATTGCTTGACTGTAGATCGAGGCAGCCTTGATGTCTAGAATAAAAATATAAATAAAAAATAAGAGAATATATAACATGTATTAACATAAATTATTAATATTATAAAATTTTATATTAAATATCAATAAAAAATAAATTTAATTAAGTATTAGTTATCCCGTGCTTCGCACGGGTTATAAGCTTGTATGTATAAATAGGATTAATATATTACTTCTGTAAATGTTCTTAATGAACAAAGGATAAATGAACAAGGATCAAGTAGACTAGTAGGACTTGCCGAGTTACTGGATGAAAGTAGAAGAATTAATCAGTAAATTCGTTTGTGAAGGTTTTGCCGTGGTAGCTTCTAGCTTGGTAAAAAAGGGCAAGAGGCACACAAATTAGGTTTAGAATGTGTAGCAACTTATTTGGGAATAAGAAGTTTATATGGGGTATCATTAATATAATATATAATATGTATTTTTGGTTCGGTTCGGATAAATCGGTAGGTAAATTTTATAAAACCGAAACCAAACCGAAAATTTTCGGTTACCATGTAATATAAACCGAACCCAAACCAAACCAGTTAAAAACCAAAATTTTCGGAGAAGGTAAGGTATATTTCTCTGGAGAATTATTTATAAGATTCCAGTGAGAAAGGTTCAAACACTCTGCCAAATGTATTAAAGTTTTATTCTAGAAATTCCCATTCAGCTTTGGATGTTTCAACCAGTAGCATTTATTTTGGCTGACATAAAACTTGGTGCTCAAGGAGTCCTATGTTTATAGTAATATGACACTTCTAGTGCAATCACTTCCAGAAAAAGCATTGTGTATCGAGTACCAAAAGCATCTAAAAATTATGCTTAAATCTCGATTAATTGCTTTTTTTATTTAATAGCTCTCTTTTGTTTTGGATGCAGATAAAAGGACCTTCTGGTGACCAGATGCATGATTTCTGTAACAAGACAACCGAGAAGTATGAGTTTATGGCTCAAAAGAGAGGCGTATATCGCTTCTGCTTTACCAACAAATCTCCTTACTATGAAACCATAGACTTTGATGTGCATGTTGGCCATTTTGCATACTATGATCAGCACGCAAAGGATGGTAAACTATGTTATTACTTTTTACTAAGGCTATGTGCTTTATGGTTTTTCCTTCTTTCCTTCTGCTTTATCTTATTGTGTCCATAAACTAATATATCTATTTAAATATTGGCAGAGCACTTTAATCCCTTGTTGGAACATATTTCAAAGTTAGAGGAAGCACTTTACAACATCCAATTTGAACAGCACTGGTTAGAGGCTCAGACTGACCGCCAGGCTATAGGTACTATACAGAATAAATGAGTTTGTTTTGATATATTTTTATGTCATTTACTACCTGACTTTGAATATGTATTGAGACTGGCATTGCAAATTTTAGATCAGTCCTGTGAAGTCTACAAACTAAATTTAGATTGTATTAACATAGAAACTGTGTCACACTGAGTTGAAGTCTTTTATTGACCCTGTGACTTTTTATCTACCTAAATGTTACTAATATTAATAATTTTTAGTCGAATCTAATGATACAACTATCATTTATGTTGAATTCTTTCATTATTGAAGCTTGAAAATTATGTGTCAAATCATTATTGTTTCCTTTCATTATTGAAGCCTGAAAATTATGTGTCAAGGCATTATTGTTTCCAATTGATGACGATGATGATAGCTTCATTTGGGTATCATAGCCAAACATTGCTCCTGAGTCCTGGCCTAACAACCATACAGTAATCGAGGCAGAAATCTGAGTGAAATGTTAAAAAAAAAAAATCCTTCTAATAAAACATGATTATTAGTAGGATCGCAACTTCATTATAAATGATATCCGCTCTTTTCTTCTGGTTTTCAGTGAATGAAGGACTTTTGCATTTGTGTCATTAATAATTATATAATTATCTTAAACTTGTTGCATTTGTGATGTTGGTACTTGGTAGAGCGACTTAATTGAGATTTGCGGAACCCGTTATCTTTACTAGTAATATTTTTTTCCCAGCAAGACACACGATATCCATGATACCATGTTATTATCACTTCGTATGTTTGTTCAGTGACGCAAACTTGGCAACTAATTGTATTATTGCTTGAATATATATTAGAATATTGAAGAAGAAATAAAAGTTTTTTCTATTTCTGTATGGTGTTTAGTGCATATAGTATGTGAATATTTTAAATTTATTTGATCAAAAATTAAAAAAAAATGAACTAAATAATGTTGTATAAATTTTTTAATTTTTTTTTATCTATTGCAGATTCTTCACCTGAACACATAAAATAGTTTCATGTATAATAAAAAAAAGTATCATTTTTGAAATGTGGCATCTGAAAATAAAAATTAAAAAATAAATATAAGATAAGTATCATCATTGTTATATACCACAAAATACTTCATTATATTTAGAAATATAATTTAACTATTTCAAAAGAAATCCTGCATTTTTATAAAACTGTTCTTGTGATTAAAATTTATTAAAAAAACATTAAAATAAAATATATTATTCCTTTATCCTACTTTTCTATATTAAAATACTACTAACCATTTAAATATTATATAATCTCAACAAATATAAATTCGGTAACTATTCTATCTCCTATATAAGATAACATTAAATTCATGCACGACCACCGCTTACACGCCTATCATTCTTGAAAGAACTATAATGCACTGTCCGGTTATTGGTAGAAAAGAAATCCCATTTACTAAAAGCACTGGATTTTTTCATTTAGCAAACCATATGGAAGGTTATATAAGCTCAAATCTTCAGCACACAGGCTGCAGCATAAGATAACTATTGGTAAATGAAGTGCCAGATTCATCGCAGTCATCCAAACCATTTAAATATCCGATAGAAACTGTAGAAAAGATTCTTGTAAAAGGGACCAACTAGAATACATCAAAGTAACTACTATATAATCCAGCCACCTCCTACTAAAACATAGTAGCAAAGATGTGTGTTCTGCAGAAACAATGAACCAGAAATAATGGCATTTTGAACGTGCCGAAAAACATATTCTCATGCCGGAGTATGGTTCTAACTTTCCCCACAGTTTTTTTAAAAAGACAATGCTAATTTGCATTTATGGGCTCAATCTACTGAAATTTATGACCCTACAATGCCGAATAGGTAGTTAATAATGATGTAATTTCTGTCCCATACTTTGTCAGTTCTTTCGGCAAAACAAGGGTATTACATAGAGGAGGATCCACAGACACGTCACGTGAGTACTTGCCAAAAAAAAAAAAAATGAAATCATACAGGCAGCTCACAGATGTATATGTTTTATTTAAAGAATCCCCTTAAAGCAGAAAATATGCAAGATTGTAGGTTAGTTCATGAAATGTAACAACCAAGTGCATAAGAAGACACACCCAAAGGAGGAAGGCAGAGAAAATATTAGATAAACAAAACTCACTGGATTAAGGCCAAGCAATTTCTGGTTCGCAAGAGCCACAACCTGCAAGCACCATACAAAAATTTAAAACAAGGAAAGCATACTTGTAGGCCTAGGCCGGCCTGACCTGCTATGTCAAGTGAACTCCGTTCTAAAGCTTACTGCAAAGGCTTCATTAATTTCGTAAAAATCAACTTGGGAAGCCTCTATGCCAGCATTAGATATAGCTTTTTGTATAGCAAGAGCTGGAGAAGTCGTAAATAACTCTGGAGTCTGCAGAATGCACAGCATGATTACAACAGTGATGCATCAGTACTGTCTGTAATGTGTCTTATGCAGTGGAAATAGCAACATCAGCTTTATAATATATCAGCAAGTACCTGAGCAGCATCACCATAACCTGAAATCTTCGCAATCACTTCAAGCCCAAGCTTAACCGCTATCTCTCCACTGACAAGGACTAATGCAGCACCACCATCACTGATAATAGAACAATCCTCTTTTAATACATATCTTGAGAAATTTCAATAAAAAGTTTATTGCTACTTTTCCGCTGAAATTTGTATTTAAAAAAATCAAGATCGTGTTTCTTGTTCTAAAACTGTAACAGTAGATGACTAATTTTCTTGTTTCAGGTCTTGTTCATTAGGGAAAATAAAGTTATAGAGTGATCATCTTCCCATAAAAACAAAATATTTAAACAAGAAATATATGATGTTATACTAGAATCTACAACAAATGATGAACCTTATTCTAGAAGCATTGCCAGCAGTGACGGTACCGTCATTCTCCTTGAAACTTGGTCGGAGCTTTCTCAACTTTGCGGCATCGAACTATAGAAACACAAGAAAAGAAAACTATTGAAAGAAAAAATTAAACTAAGGATATAATAAATAGATATTAAATCAAGAAAGTTTTTGGATCAGAAGAATGACCCCAAACAATGGCATACAATAGAATCATTTACTCCAGTCCTTTTTCTTTCTTTTCTGCAACAAGTGATGCACAATTGCACATTCATCTATACTAACCTAGAGTAGCATTTCACCCGTACTTTCATATAATTATGTGCCAATAAAGGTTTTTCTCATTTTTACAACTATAACAGCAGATCCAGTTTCAAAATTATTCGTCTACACTCCACATGACCAAATTAGGGAAAAGATCTTCACATGCATACAACAATTAAATAATTCCCTGTGTACCCAGTATTCACCTTTCCCAGACCTTCATCCTTGTCAACAACCGTTGATGGTTTTCCTCTTCCCCCGGGAACTTCAGCCTGAAATATAATGATAATATGATATGTAGTGGTGAAGTAAAAAATTATATAGTTAACGCAAGTACTTACTGGTGCTATTTCCCATGTAAAAGCGCCCTCATTTTGAGCAGCAATACCACGCACAAAGCTTCGAATGGCAAATTTATCCTGCATATATTAGCCAAAAGAGTTTATTACTAGCTGTGTCATAGCAGAAGTTCTGCAGTGCTGTTTCTTAGAGTCGAAACCATCTGTGTCCTTCAACAAATGAAAGTTTTTATTCCAAAACGAATAGAACAGGATGAAAACAGAAGAAGTGTGTGCCAGTGAATATTGTGTTACAATCCAAATTTCACTAAAGAATACGGAGGATCATATATGTATTCATGTTAGCACTACCTAGCTTTAAGCATTTTTCATTAAATTTAACGGTATATCCACCTAACCGAAAACACTAAAAGCTAGTGCACTTGTTATACCGTTGTCATAGTGTTATGAGTTCTATATAAGACAAGTAATATTTGTGTTAAAGAAGAATTGACAAAGGTTGAAAAGTATTTTATCATAAATTAACATAATGCACTTATATGGGTAGTACTTTCAGGTGTAATGCAAACAAGTGATCAGTGTCCAATAACAAAATTGAAATTGTGATCCTTTACCCTAATTGAAAATTGAGATATTTACATGTAAATTTCAACTACTAAGAGTTGTATTTTAACCACATGTAACGTATAGACAACCAAAGGTACACATACAAAGTGCAGTTGCATTTTAGTGAAGCAACTGAAAATACAGACCTTGCTTCTGCCAGGTACTTTGGGACATTAGACATGCTTTCCATGCCACCAGCAACAACAACATCCTTATACCCAACTGGATACTTTGTGCAGCAAGCATTGTTGCTGCACTAAAAACTGAAATACATTTACCCAGTTAATCACTAACATATGTTATATGGGCAAACCTGATTCAGTCATTTATTTGATCACAGTGATGGACTGTTCTTACAAGTAGAATTTTGTAGCATAATTTTGATCTGTATCTATTTTAATGTTATGCACAAACAGCTGATAATCTAATCATGTCATCTACACCACATTTTAAACTGTACTGTACCTTGTCAACAAGTCCATGAATCACCAATTTTGCTTTCTTGTCTTTTGGAGTCTGCTGCAAAGATAAAACTCAAGTGAACATCTATTCATATCATCCTTGGCAATAGAAGAAATACTTAACACTTAGGTAAATGCATAAGCACTAAAAAGAAAGAGGGAGATTCATTGATAATTTTCTCAAAAACTTTTACTCCCTCTATCCCAAAAAACTGGCTTGTTTGATTTTTTCGGCTCAAAATAGTTAAATTTCATAGATTTAATAATAATGATAACCCAAATTCATAATGAGTTTTGAAAACCACGTGAATTAGGGTTAAGTCCAAAATCTCTCTTTCCCTTATATATACATAATGATGTATAGTTTAGGGTTAACAAAATTCAGAATTCGTTTTTCATATAAACCCTAGCTGCTCAACAGTTCGAGAGATTAGAAAAAGAGAGATAAAGAGGCAAGCTATTCGACTAGTACCGACTCCGGCGATCGTGTGGACTTCTTTGGAGAGCAGATCTTTGCAACAAAAGGGCTGCTGTGATTCATCTTTTCTGGACCTTCATTAAACAGTATACGGAAAGCTTCGTTAAGGTACAGACTTCTTCACCATAATTATCCAACGTTATACATGGATCCTGAGATAGAGTTTCGATTTTTTTATTATTTTTACGTTATATCCGCTGCGTTTTCATGCGCGAAACCCTTCAATGACACGTTATTTGGGATAACTTTTCTTAATATACTATTTTATTAATATCTTAATTGTTTTTTGTTCATCATTATCATGTTAATTGATAAGCTCGAATAATCATCCAAAAATTCTTCATTTTTCCTATTCTCACATATTTCTTTTTCGCACTCGGTTAAAGTCAATTTTATTGTCAAAGGCATAAGATTATCCTTCCACAGTAAACAAAATTAGCACTAATTAAATAAACAAAATATAAAAAAAGGAGAAGAAGTTGAGAAAAAGAATAAAAAAAGACCTATCCACTAGACTTGAGAGTTGAGAGTAATAATATTACAACAGTAAGATATTTAAAAAGGTGGGGCCCGTCTACCTTTGCCTCCCACTACCCATCCCACCACTCATTCCCATTTGATGATACGTTGCTCCACCGTACACATGTCCCTGATGATTATTATTATTAACATTACTACCACCACCGCCGCCGCCACTACCATTATAATGTTGCGGATGATTCTGATACTGAACTCCACCGGAGTGGGCCCCCATCATCACCGGACTCTGCAATCCACCGACGCCGGTGACGTTCGTTTTCTCACCTTCCATCTCTCTGTACTTGGCGAGATAGACTTTGAGAGGCTCCGCGTACTCTTCGAACCCTAGCATTGTCATTGCCCAGAGCAAATCGTCGTCGTTGATCGTCTTGCGTTTCTTTCGCTGACACTTGTCGGAGGCTTCGCCAGTAACGAAGCTGATGAACTCCGACACGCACTCTTGCACGGTCTCCTTCGCGTCTTTCGATATCTTCGCGTTCGCCGGCAACGCCTTCTTCATAATCCGGCTCACGTTCGCGATCGGCAAGAACCGGTCTTACTCCCGCGCCGACATTAGCTCGCCGCCGTTGTGCTCGCCCAATTCGTTGTCAGAGTCTACCATATTCGACCCGAATTGAATGATCAGATCTCTCACTTTGACGAGAAAATGTCAAAATTAGGGTTTTGATTTGGGAATTTTATTTATTTTTGCTTTGGAGCAGAGAAGATTGGGAATGTGTGTGAGTTTATTTGGGCCTCGGGAGTGGTGATTATATGTGTTAGCATGGGTGATGTTATCCGGTCTTGTGGACACGTGGAGGGGTTAAGAGCCGTTTGTTTGTTGATAGACATGGATGACGTGGACGGATGGTGACGGTTGTATGGGTGAGTGGGATGAATGGTGGGATTTAGTGGGTTGGGTTTGTGTGTAGTTAGTCAAAGTCAATGTTGGTGAAACTGTTACAGGTCAAAACTGATACTGTACTATCTTAAATTTACTTTTAGGTCACTATAATAACGCACTCTTTGTAATGGGGCGATTATGCCGTAGCTCATAATGATGAATTGACATAGACTAATTTATACAACTCCCTACTCCCTAGGGCTGAGCAAAAAATAACCAAACCGACCGGACCGAACTGAACCGACCAAACCGCTTTTTACGGTTTTTTAAGCGGTTTGGTTTGATTTATGTTTGATTTAAATATAAATCATTATTTTTCGGTCTGGTCTGGTTTTCATTCTAAACCGACCATTAGTGGGTTGGGTTTGTGTTTAGTTAGTCAAAGTCAATGTTGGTGAAACTGTTACAGGTCAAAACTGATATTGTACTATTTTAAATTTACTTTTAGGTCACTATAATAACGCACTCTTTGTAATGGGGCGGTTATGCCGTAGCTCATAACGATGAATTGACATAGACTGATTTATACAACTCCCTACTCCCTAGGGCTGGGCAAAAAATAACCAAACCGACCAGACCGAACCGACCAAACCGTTTTTTACGGTTTTTTAAGCAGTTTGGTTTGATTTATGTTTGATTTAAATATAAATTATTATTTTCCAGTCTGGTCTGATTTTCATTTCTAAACCGACCATTAAAATTGAATCGGACCGCTACAAATATATTATATATATAATATAATATAAATTTGTTTTGCATTTACCTATATTTGTCTTATATATATATATATAATATAATATAATTTTGTTTTGCATAATATTTCTTCTAGAATTAAGATTGTTAGTCTGCTCCTGTAATGCATTTTTTTGTTTTGCATAATACTAATATGGTCATTTGGGCACATATTAGTATTTTCATAATTTAGTAAACTAGTAATGTATGTACTAAAATTGACATACTTTTTGACAGTATTGGGTAACTGGATATGATTTAAGAATATTTTTTTTATGGTCTGGTCCAATATCCAAACGGTCTGATCCAGGTTTGAGATATGAAAAAACCGCTATTAGTGGTCTGGTCCGGTTTGATCATTAAAAACCGACCGAACCGACCGTTACTCACCCCTACTGCTCCCCATTTTCATGTTTTTTTTACTTTTTTTATGATCAAATTGACTAATATTTAATTAAAAATTAAAAATTGTTTTTTATAATTTTAAAAAACTAAAATATACATTATAAAATAGGTTATATATATTGTAATAATATAAATTTTTAATTTTTTTAGTCATATATTAATTTTAAATTATACTCAAATATTAGTTAATTTTAATGCACAGAAAATAAAGTGGACGGACGCGGGAGGGAGTATTTTATGTTTACTCCGTGTCTTTTGGATTGTCATTGCGGATATATGATAGCAGTTGTTTTTACTATACAGTATTTTTTTTAACAGTAATCTTAAATGGAACTGTAGTTATAGTTGCTTTTTTTTATATATATATTTAAAACATATAAAAAATTATATTTATATTTAATATTTTTGATATTTTTTTAATATAAAAGTTAGAAAACGATATATGTATCAAAGCTTACTAATCTGTATAATATAACCTATGTTTTCGAGTCCATGCAGTGTCAACGCATATAAATAAAGTAAAATGTCACCGTCTAATTTTTAATATTTTCCACTAACAAGAAAGGCAATCAAATAGTTGAAATGATATATAAAAGTTGCTTTGACAAAGAAACTGAATACTACCTCATATCTGTTTGATTTATTTAATAGTAAATAATTTATAAATTAATATATGTATATATTCTTTTTAATTTGTATGTTATTTATGGGCAAAAATAAACGGGTCATTGGATCGGTGCTTTATCTGCTAGCAAAAACAATAAATTTTTACGACAAGATATATACAAGAATCTTGTATCTTATGATAAATTCACTCAAAATCAGTTTGTATTTTTGTGTAATCTAACTTGTATGATGTATCGTATGATCACTCGTGTAATTACATAATTTACATTCAAAGTGCTGGTTTAGTGAGCAGTTTAAAGCCTCTATATATAAGTGCAAAACAAAGTGAAAATGGGCAAGCATTTATGCTTTCAATGGGTATCCAATGTGTAAAAAGATAATTGCACAAAAGTATACAGTCAACACCACTAACTATTACATGATCGTCTTGTTTCAGAAGACCGAGTAATCAAGCATGATGCGTACGTGATGCAGATTCACAATACCATAAATAAACCTTGTCAAATTATGTATTAACAACAACAATATTAAATATCATTTGGCTAGTTGAATACAAAAACTTTGGAGTAGAAAACATGTTCAACAAGTGCCAAAAATCTAAACTCCTCAATCTCTCCACATTAATTCATATGCATGAAAGAACTGGAGAACATAATTTTTTTTTAAAATTCTCGACCTCTTGTTACCACGAGGAGGCTGTGATGTCCTGGCGACAAGATCAGAAACGAGAATTTATATATGAATGCTGAATTATGCTTTAATTTCGAACCTTGGGCACATGATGGATCCCATGGAAATATCGATTTCAATCAAATTCTCTTCATTAAATTCTGCTAAGAGCTCCATGAGGCCATGCTGCTTGAACATTGCTTCTGCTGAAAAACTTGGTAACTTGAATCCAGGACTACTAACATATTGGCCACTTGGAAGAGCTATTTCAATCAAACTTTCCTCATCAGATATCGAACCATCTGTAAATTCTTGGCTCCTGGAATTATTATAAGGCCAATCAAGATCCCAGTCTTCAGTACTCGTGGAGAACTGGTCATCAATGATATCGCTTTCCGAACACGAATCTGATGACCTAAGGATCTCATGCACTTCATTTTCTTCTTCTTGGCATTGTTGCTTGTTATGCACTGACTTAGTACACATTGTAGATACTACTTTAACCACATTAACTTCAACCTCCTCAGGGTGAATGTTTTTCTGATCAGTGCCAACTAAAACCTCTTGATTATGCACTGTTTTCTTCACAACAATTCTACTTTTCTTTGATAAAGTGAAGAGAATACTTGTAGACAAAATCAAAAGCAGACAAGAGAAAAAGATAAATAACAGTATGTAGAAGAAAAAGCTGGCAAAAGCAACAAGAACAGCAACAGCACCCATCCAAGGTGCTGAATGTTTTATAAGGGAGCACAAATGGGAAGGCACCATCAGGATTATCCAAATTGTAAACTACAAAGGAGAAGATGGATTGTAGTTTCAAGTTTCTCAAAATGATTGATAAAAATGACAATGAAATGCTGTTTTTGTAAAAGTCAAGATCTTTAGCTTCTTTCTTGTTCAAAACTACAAACAAGGAAAAACAAAGATACTGAGAATACTATGCAAAAGATAATATATAGTAAAGATATATCAAGAATAGATGAAAAGTGATGTAAGAAAGGCCCAGATTGAATCTGGGCTAGCTAGTAAAAAGGAAACAGATGCAGCTGGCCTGGTGTAGAAAGAGGCAGCTAACAATGAAGTAGTAAATGAAGAAGAAAGTAGCTAGGTTTGGTTGTTTGTTTGTTTCTTGATGTTGTAGAAAGCTGAGTTTGAAGTTGCAGTGACTATTTTTTCATTTCAACACAGACTCACACACTTCCCAATCTACCCTTATTCATAAAAAAATGGGTCATAAGTTTGAAGAACCAATCAGGTTGTTTTACCCTGCAACTGATTCTCTTAAAAACTACAAAAACTCACTGGTTTGCCCTGTACAAGTTTACAGGGTCAAAACATGGAAACAAGTGAAGCCATGTGCAGATCTCTGAGATCAACACATGGCACTTTCCCTCCAATTTGTATACACAATTTTTTTGGACAAGTCCAAACAATAGAAAATACTGTACCCTCTAGCTACCACTAGTACTATAATAACACAAGCTAGTACTGTTGCCAATATGTTAATAAATTGTGCACACTCCTGCATTTGTTTGTTTGCAATTCCAAGAAAACAAATTATCACATCCATACCTGAAAAGCTCCATCAAAGATATGTAAACTATCATCCTGGTCTGTTAAGTTTAAAATCTTGACTCACAATAACTCAAAAACACCACAAAGAATTGATTTTTTTTCTTTATCCCTCTTTTTTTCTGCCAAAACTTTTAAGGCTACTTTCAACCATTATGATCAAGACTCAAGATTTTGAAGACTGCAACTGATCATGACTGTAGAGAAGGCAACCAGAGCTCCTTTGGTCAAAATTGCAGACAATTTATTTGAATCACGACAGCAGAACTTTGTATTCAGAGTCACTATTATACAGTATTTGTATCTGCTAATGTCAGAGCTTTTATTTCACTGGGACAGGGTATGAAAAATACATTTTATTCATGTAATGATGTATCAAATATTTGCATGATCACCCGTTCTTAAAAATACTAGGATTGCAGCATTACCTACATCCAGGGTAGTGATAGACGGAGTCTTGATTATAATCTGGTGCATTTATTTTTGTTTGGTGTCCTCAATGATTGTTTCATGCATGCTTTAGTCCCGTGAGGCCATGATGCATCAACATGTCCCCCTTCATAATTTAGCAAAAATATAAGAACCAGCCCACTTTAATACGAAAACACACGACACAATTGCGATTGACATTCGAAAATTAAAGACAATAATATTTGAGCCTAATTATTTCGAAATTTTAATTCCATCACCATGATCATAAATTTATAATCTTTTGTGTTTTTAAGATTATATAGTCGAACGGGGTACTAAAAATAGGATGATGGGGCCACCTGTTAGCCACTTGGTGGTGCTACTTTTGACGGGGAAAGGTTGCATAAAATCCTGAATTAGATAACTTGTGCTCAACAATTTGGCTACAACACTTTGGTAACAACCTTAATAGCAAATTATATTCAAGATTTTACGTTGGATGAGGGATTAGCACACTTAAGGAATGTTTTAACTGCGATTATCGATTAAGGGAGGGGACCATCTCGGAGTCTTGAATCTTGATGTATTAGGTAGTGGAGTATTATTTCTTCTCACCGATGTCAAAGAAAAAGAAAGGTAAAATATTGCTTGTCGGTTGTGGTGGTCGAGAATCACGGGTAGATACAAGTATTACATATTCGAAAAATAGACACCGAAAAGAGTCCATGCAATATTGTACCATAACAGGGTTGAGGTCTCGATTTTAATTATATGTGGCTCCTAATATTATCATAATAAATTTATTATGAGTATGAAGTTAAATTATTATTCCTAAAAATATAATATATTACAATATAAAATTTGACAAATAGCGTTAAGAACATGTACATTGAAATGTATCTTATATTTTTATAATTTATTTTTATCGAATTGAATTCGATTCGAATATTTATAGTATTGAAATTTCTACTATCAGCGTAAATCGTCTTCACGTACGCTTTATAATTTATATCGGTCTAGTCTATGATTATAATTTCATTTAACAAAAAATAAATATATAGAATTTATATATTAGTATTTAACTGAAGAGTTCAGGTGCTTGTAATAAAAAAAATTATATTCCACATATTTTATGAACTTGCCCACTAAACAAATGGTACTAATAAGAAGCTGATGAGCAGGATAGTGAAAGCCCATTTCACACTTTAAACGATAGAAATAAAATATTGAGTCGGCCGGCCATGAGTTATATGGGCCTGAGGTGGCTTTATTAGTCATTGCAGGTCCTTTTCTCCAAAAATGCATACCTAAGTGGACCCATTAATCATTAATGGCCCTTTTCGTGCACTAAACGAAAAAGAATGGGAATAATTTATAAGCATTTTGTCCTTTAAACTTCGTAATTCATGTTCTATATTTTTATATTTCATATATTTTTATATTTTACTTATTTAAATTTATATATAAATATAAAATAAGTTTTTATACCTGAAATTTCAGACGAGAATACGAAACGAGGGGAAAATGACACAAAACATAGATGAATGCAAATATTAAATTTTGGTATCATTTTTCATGTTGGATTACAAAATATCCGGTTTAGTCCCGTAGTGCTTTATGAAAAACAGTACAGTATTAATCTAAATATATAATTATATATTGCATGCTTTCTATCATTTTTGTAAATGTTATTTTATGAGTGTTTGAAGATACAAAGCAATCATTTTTACGCAAATAAATTTCCCAAAGTGCGGAAATTTCAATTCATATTTATATATTATAAATTATTGCATAACTCATGCCTCAGGTTCGGTATCCATATCTAGGCTCATATATAATTTTAAGCTATAATTTGATTCATGTACTATCCAGCTTTAGGTTATGTATCTATATTTAGGTTTGTATAAAATCCATATTCTTATTTGACCCATTTTTAATCTATATATTATAAATTATTGCATAACTCATACCTGAAGTTCGATATCCATATTTAGGCTCAAATAGAATTTTAAACTATAATTTATCATCAAGGTGCTTTAGTAAATAGATACAATTTATTTTATCATCTGATTCTGTTAAATAAATATAAATAACTCGAAAACAGAGTAAACTAAAAGTCACGAACAATTTATTTTATCATCTGATTATGTTACATAATTTTGTAGAAACACTTTATCATCGAGAAAATTCTTTCTATTGCTTGCCAATCAAAATCACAATCAAGTAAACATTTTATTATCAGAAAAAAAAGAAAAATTACCGTAATCTATATTATTATTATATTATTAAACCAAAACATTAAAAATTTTGTTCGGTCGTACTGGGTCACAGATCTAAAGATTATATAAACGTATTAAATACTATTTATAACATAGACACTAACTATATGCATATTTATATTAACTAAAATTTTATTTTTAGACATAAACTATATATATTTATTATAATACTAATACAAATTATATACATCTTTATATTAAATAGAATGATATTTATTATAGTCTGTCAATTTTTTTTTTATTATTTATGTTAAATAAAAATCTATTTATTATACATAATTTTTAATTATTATCAAATAACTCTTCTAATTAATTTGTTAATATATAGAACATTGGTTTTATATATAGAAATAAAAAAAAAACTGTGTATCTAATAATAGAACATTGGTTTTATATATAGAAATAAAAAAAAGATGATAACTAGTCTACCAAAAAGTATCTTACAAACTCATAGGAGAATAAATTCACTTTTGCACAAGCCACTTGCCTTTTTAGATGCATGACATAGAAAGTAACTATGCAACTCTAAAATAAAGCCTAGCAATTAGCATATAAAGCTGCAGAAATTATGTTACTTGCCCTTGTTGGAATTTATATATATATTATTCCAATTTCAGTTTGTTTCAAAAGAAAATTAATATTATTTATTAATATATTTTTTAAATTTTATATGTGAGACTTTTTAATGGTTGAGATTTTTTATTTGTCTTTATATGTGAGACTTTTCAATAATTGAGACTTTTGATTTGCCTTAACTTTTTCTTTTAAATACTAGTGGCCTTTGGCTCTCGAGAACTTGTGTGGTTGTGGTTGGATGTTTTCACCATGATCAAAAGAGGTTTTCTTTATACTTTTTAAAAGACAAAAAAAGAGTAGTTTCATATATATATATGAACAAGTTTATGGGCAATGATCAAGAAAGTTCTCAATCTGTTTCCATGTACTACACCAGTGAGACAGATGTCGTGTAACGCTTGAGGTTGATTGTCATGAGTCCGAGTGTATGTAGCGGGACAAATTCAACTTTAGCGCAATGATTAAGTTCACGCCACGACGTTCATTCAGATGAGTTATCTTAATTCTTCACATGTTCTTTGATTCTCTCCCTATTCTTATTATTCTTTATGTGAGACATATTTGGAATGGATTGAATTTAGAGAATTTTATTAAAGTTTTTATCTAATGCTGATATATAATGTCTGATTAGTTTATTTTTTTAAATTTCTCGTATGATACGAATTTGTGATAATCTGCTCAATATTTTATCTACCCTGTGATTACGTACATATCCCCAACAGCCCTTATAAGTTAAAATCTTGTTAATTTCATTGAGAGGTTGGTATTTTCATATTTCTCCAGAGGTTTTACTCACTTGATTTTGCTTATTGATTTGCTTATGATCTTTCTGATATGAAAAGTTAAGAATCTTATGCTTCATACACCTGTGACAGAATTTGTAAGTTCTTTTTGTCAGAGAAAACATTCAGGAATCATACGGAGACCTGATGATAACGAAGGTGCTCCCTGTAGGGGTTTACCACTACCAGTTTTTTGTTGATGGACAAAGGAGGTTTGCTCCAGATCTGCCACAAGAGAGCGATGATAAGGGAGATATTTTTAATGTTGGACTTGCAGGTAACTTGACGTCTGTTTTGCTATATTGATTTTTCTAATCACATTTCTGTTTCTTGATCAGTTGTTCAATTTACAGCATATCTTTCATCTTATTTTTTGCAATTTTTACTCATCTATAAAGTTTACACCAGTATCTCTTGCTAAAATTGGTGTGATTTAGTTATATGGAAACTTGTAGTGACAAGTTAAACTAGGACCTGCAAGATTATGTAAACAGAGGTTTCGAGTTCTTGATATCAGAAGTACATTCTAATTTAAGGAAATCACTTAATTTTGATCAAATATTAAATATAAATTTAATGTTGTTTGGTATATATTGTTGTGTTTTACAGTACTTTGTTAATATGTTTTAGCTACTGATATAAATAAAAACCGCAAAAAGCTACATGGTCAGTTTCCTCATAGTCATAGAGGAGTTATGATTGTTTGGTGTTCCATGAGCTTCAGTTTGTAATTGGTACATGTACCATTGTTGTTGGTGCCTCTTAAATTTTAAAAGTAGTAAATTTAAGATATTGTTTAGTAAAACTTGTAAGAATGGTTGATGGTTTTCCTCATCTCTCTTTATCATGTGTTATGTGCATGTATCTTCCCCGTTTCATGTTGTTATATTCATTTCTGCACATCTTGTGGATGCTGTTGCAAAAATATGACCTAGAAAGAGAATACAACACCCCTAAGTCTCATTTATCAAGCTACAATAATGAATACTTGAGCTTAAAAGATCTTGAGAAAAATGTTCCTGAATTGCCTCCGTTTCTGCATAGCGCGCCTTAAAACCAACCCCAGTCCTCAGATGACCCTCAGTTTGAGGAGAAGCCGTTACCTTGTGTTTTGAACCATTTGTTCAACCCAGCGATTTCGCGAAAAGTATGTGACCGTGGTACTTTACAAGTCGTCGGAAAATTTGTACGTCCTGAATTTCATTCCTATATCAAAATGATTAGATATATAGCAGGTAAAATGAAAATGTCACCCAAACTGCTCTAGAAACCACTCAGGAAATAGCAGAGGTACACTCCCTCTTATTATTACTATTCATATTATTCTTTTTTAGGAAGGTTAAATTATATGGTTTATGTCTCCTTTATCAACATGATCTTATAAAGACTGTTACTGCATTTTAAAAGCTATTACTTTTCAGTGACATCTTTGTGACCAGGACATACAAAATCTACGAAGCAAAGGTGCCTCTAAAGAATTGTTGAGAGAGAGAGAGAGATGAGATCAATTTATTGCACCTTGTCTAACGATATCGGTCCTACAAAAAACAATTCAATGGGTCAACAATTTGTTGCAAAAGAAGAAATAATTATTAATGATACAAACTTCGAAGCCATAATACATGTAAGGCACTGCAATATCTAGAATTCGGAATGTTGAACAATCAAACTACTGAAATACCAGACAAAGAAGATCAGAGAATCAGAATATCGTGTCAAAACTATCTTGTTCTGGTTGCGAATAATGATATATATATTATCGTATTGGGGCCTTAATCCAACCATTGAGAAATGCAATGGCTAAAGATGGGTTTTACAGCAATATTCAAAGTATGTTAACTGAGTCGATTAATCAAAGCCTAAAGGTGAAGATTCTAAATTGTTTAGCCTTTGTTCTTGATAAGAATGCATTAGGAGAAAAATCTAGTAGTAGTGAGAGTTTAGTAGGGAGGGGCAATATTGCTGTAATGGAAGACAAGTTGTCCAACTTGGTCAACATTTTTCAGAATTTGTGCGTGTGATGATATGATTTTTCAGAAAATTTAATACCGTTTGCTTATATACATCATACATCAAGTGGCCATCTTTCTAGAGGGGCAGTCCGCAGGAAGCTCGAAATCAATTAAAAAATTTACTAACATTGTAATTTGTACATCATAGACGCCCAAATAATTTTAAAATAATACTCTCGTTCCAAAAATTTTGTATTGTTTGATTTTTGGGCTTTTTTGAAAAATATCAAATTTTTTAATTTGTTTTTTTACAAAACTACGTTTTTTATTTAATATTTTATAAAAATACAATTTTTAAATTTTTTTACGAAAATACGGTTTTGCAATCTATGCAACCTGATACAACTAAAATCTAACCTCAAATACAATCACGAACAATTTCAAATTTTTTCAAGAAAAAGTTACATTTGGTTACAAATTTTAGATAAAAAAGTTGTATTTGATTGTTTTTAATTACAGATCGTATTTTTTTAAAACAATTCAAAAAATAATAAAATCGCAAAAAAAGTTTAAAAAATAGTATTTTTGATAAATACCCTTGATTTTTTGTATTCAAATTTTGACTAAAAGTTTATATATATATATATATATATATATATATATGTAATTGAAGAAAATTTTAAAAATTATATTATTAATAAATATATTTAATTCACTTTAAATTATATTTTTAACTTTTTTAAATTATAAAAAAAATAATATATAGATTATAGATCAATTTAATTAAAAAAATTAAAGACAAAATATATGGATATGTAACAAAAAAATTAAAATTGATAACTCTAAAATTTTAAAATTAGGAGATCTTAACTAAAGTATAACATTTTTAATGAACGAAATCTAGCAAAATATATAGATCCAAATACAACTACTCAAATTTATATTTCACAAAATCATGATGTAAAATTTAGGTTTACTCCAACTCTCCAAGTGTTGAGATGCAGGTCAACATTAACATAGACTTGGGGAGTACCTACACGCTACAACTACAAACAAATCTTTGGCACGCTTATTGCATCTGATTATACGGTTTTTATATCAAACTGGTCACCCATCTCATTAAAATATATTAAATAATTCATTAATCTCTACGACGACTCATTTAAAACATTAAACTCATAATATATATCATTCGTTAAATACTTAACAGTTAACATGGATTGACCGTTAATATGATAACTGGTATGCTGACTGAACCTATTAAATGACAAAATAGAACACATGTATGTATCAGTTTATACACAACTGGATCCCAAAACAGTTTATACACATGTATGTCCATTATTATTAAAATACAGTAAACACTCAGGCTTATAATCACACAAGGCAACCCAATCTTCCAAATCCCGAAACGACAACAAGTTAGTATCCACATTTTCGATCATGTCAATCTTTCCATCAATATAGCAGCATTTAGGATGGGAAGCAAATTCACTATGATGATGAATTTCTATATTCGTGTACGTGGACATACTGTTACATCCAAATATATACAAACTTTAATCAATTAAGATGATTTCACATCATATGACATGTATAATAATATAACAAATCAAGATCACACATATATATAATATAAATAACTCAAAATAATACATGAAAAATCGATAAAAAAAACTACATAATTTCATTAGTTCTCTAAAAACCTTGTTATGTACCTTAACCAATCATAGAAGATAAACTCTAATCAATTCTGGAATGGACAATATGTTGGTAACATAAGGTTCAATCAATTTCAAACCTTTAATCGTACTAGAGTTTTGTCTCAGTTGAAAATGAAAGATGAAAGGTGAGACATGCAATAGCAATCGGTGCAGCAGTGTGTGTATAGTGTATTGCATGTATTTTAGTTTTCCCTCTATTATGCTGATTATGTTTATTATTTATTGGTTTTGATGTGTAATATTTTTATTTTATTTTTAAAATTTTTTAGTCATGTAATATCCATGTATTATGCCGGTTAATAGGTCCCGTCAATATATCAGTCAATCCATATTGACCGTTAACCATTTAATGAAATGATATATTATAAATTTAGTGTTTTAAATAAATTGTTACCGAGATCGATGAGTTGCTTGACGTGAAATCCGTGGAGAGTTTGATATAAAACTCCAACTCACTTTCCTCCTTTTCATCGATTAATATCTCACTAAATTCTCAATAATTATATCTAATGTTTGAATCTTGATTTTTTAGTAGAAAATTCAAGATTGCCACATCACCCAACTGGGGTTTCATCATTTGAGAGTTTAATGCAGTAAAGATTGTATCTTTGAGGTTTTAGTACTCAATCCTATATATATACATACATATATCATCTATGTTCAATTGGTTTTTTTGCTGTTTTGAAGTTATATTGTTTGCCTGTATTGATTTAGGTATATATGTTTTGTATGTAATCTTGGGTTCTTGTATTGGATCTCTATATATTCTTGATGTTGTTTTAGTGAATCCCACGAAAATTTGTTGGTGTTTATTATGTTGTGTTGAAATTGAAGTCTTGAAATTATGGCTATGTATAAGAGAGCTAGAATTAGAGATGGCGATTTACGCAGGTTTCTCCCAGTACTTGTTATAACTTTGATAGGGGTTTATTTCTTGCTTTTTCTACCTAGGACAAATCCAGTTGTTAATAATACTGAAGACACTGTTAAAATCGATATCGAAGATATTAAGGAGGTGAAATTTAGTGGAAGGATTAATTTACCGAAACAGAATGAGCTTTCGGTTTTACTACAGAGTAGGAATCAGTTACCTCCAAGAAATTTAGATCTGTATCCAACTTTAGCGAAAGATCGGATAGTGATTGTTCTATATGTTCATAATCGACCTCAATATCTTCGATTAGTTGTTGATAGTCTTTCTAAGGTTGTGGGGATAAGTGAAACTTTGCTTATTGTTAGTCACGATGGATACTTTGAAGAGATGAATAAGATTGTGGAAGGTATTAAGTTTTGTCAAGTGAAACAAATTTTCGCTCTCTACTCGCCACATGTATTCCCGGATAGCTTTCCGGGTGTATCCTTGAAAGATTGTAAGAATAAAGATGACCCGGTTAAAAATCATTGTAAAGGGAACCCTGATCAATATGGAAACCATCGGTCACCAAAGATTGTATCTTTGAAGCATCATTGGTGGTGGATGATGAATACTGTGTGGGATGGTTTAAAGGAAACTCGTCAGCACTCTGGTGATATTCTTTTCATAGAAGAGGATCACTTTATATTTCCTAATGCATATCGTAACCTGCAATTTCTTGTTGACATGAAACCTAAAAAGTGTCCTGATTGCTATGCCACAAACTTGGCACCCTGTGATGTGAAGTCAAGGGGAGAGGGGTGGGAGACTTTGATTGCAGAGAGAATGGGAAATGTGGGTTATGCATTTAATCGGACTATATGGAGGAAAATACACAGGAAAACAAGAGGATTCTGTTACTTTGATGAGTATAACTGGGACATAACCATGTGGGCGACAGTGTATCCTTCATTTGGTGGCCCTGTTTATACACTACGAGGGCCTCGTACTAGTGCAGTTCATTTTGGGAAATGTGGTTTACATCAAGGACAAGGAGAGCGTGCTGCTTGTGTTGACGATGGTATTATGAAGATTGATGTAGAAGAGATTGATAAGACCGTCAGCCTCAAGTCAAACTGGGGAGTACATGTATTTACACACCAGTCAGGATATAAAGCTGGGTTCAAGGGCTGGGGAGGCTGGGGAGATGAGAGGGATCATCAGCTTTGCTTGGAATTTGCAAACATGTATCATGTGGGAGGCACACGCTTGTGAAGAGTCGGGAGTAAGTTTTGTTCTCTTTGTTTCAAATGACATGGATTACTGGTATTAGAAGCAACTGTTACACGTGTAATATTTTTGTACCATCCCATATTTTTTAACCATCGTTCATATTTGGAGTTAAAAATGACTGTCTAGCATTTGAAAGATCAAATTGTTAACAATATGTTGATCAATTCCCTAATTTGATTAGCTGGACATAACTCATAAGCACTATGGTTTGCAATATTTATCCGCCTCTGGTTTCAACTTTTAAGGTGTATCAGTCCAATGATAGAGCCTGGTTTTTGCTTTTAACCATCAACTATTTGTACTTGTGTGGTTTTTGCTTTTAACCACACATGTAACATTTACAATGGCCGATGGAACTATTAACTATGCTTCATATGATTTTGTTCACTCTTGAAAAAGTAGATGTGATATGATCTAAATCTGTATCTTAATATTGTTGTGAGATTGTCACATGTGGAACCAGGTCATTTTACTGAACTTTTGTGTTCCACCAAGGCAAATCCTTAGGATTGTGTCTGCCAATCTCTTTTTGATAGGAGGGATGAAGCGATCATCCCAGTGATCTTCTTTTTGGATGTGCTGGGGATGCTGGCTGCTGGCTGCTGGCTGCTGGCTGTTGACTGTTGGCTGTAAAGATTTACATATATTAGAGGGTGATGCAGAATCTAACTATCGTTTGTCTTGATTTACTTTGTTGATTCAAAGTATCATATGATGCTTTTTTGTCCTCAAGTCAATAAAAGCAATGTTTTGTTGTGGGTTTGTGACAACTGGTAACAAGAAATTTAATCAGTAGAATTAACTGCTACAGTATTTGTTATGAACAGCACAACACAAACTCTGATGCCAGGGAAAGAATGACACGGATTAAAGCTGGCAAGTCGTTGGGTAATTACATGATAAAATTTTGAAGTTTTTGGAGAAAGGTTAATACTAGGATTTATTTATTTTTTTGGAAATTTTGTTGAATCCAAGTTATGTTGTCCTCAAATTTAATACCATAACATTATAAATTGTGAAAATATTTTATGCAAAAGTTATTGATTGAAGAAAAAAAATTACAGTCTTCTAAGAAACTAGTTGTGTTCCATATTGTGTATCGTCTTCAAATGAAAATGAATGTCAGGAGGGGGCTTTTAAGGCACGAAAATTGGGTTCGGATCCTCATACTAACCTCACCTCACCAGTCACCACGGCAAGTATAGGAAGTATCCTGCAACAATTATCTATCATAATTCAAGTTTAATATCAAATTGTAATGAGTTATTAATCAATTATAGGTTGTAAATGTAACTTTTAGTTGCTTACTCTTTGAACTCTTACGATGATAAGATTTGCATTAGCACCGTATCCGCGACTTACTTCTCGTGATATAATAATCTTATTTTGTAGGACATGTAAATCATTTATAAAATGAAATGCAGGTGCTTTAAATCTTCTGTAATCTCTCGTTTTATGGGAATTGTTATTTATATTATTATGTAATAGGCTTAATTGTCTTCTTTTGTGTGAACAGATGGAACAAGCATTCTGTTTTTGAGGTTGAAATTTAAAGGTCTTAATTTGGCATCTTATGACTTATGGAAGACTAATGAAGTCAGTCAAGGAGGAGGCTTCCTAGCAAAGTAGCAATGCCTGCTAGTACCTTCTTGTTTAGGGTAGGAATGAGTATAACAACAAACTTATCATTGTCACATGCATAAAGCCAATGATAATCCCACCACTAAATTTTCTTTGATCGGATCTTGACCCTTTACATGCTAATTAATCTAGAGGATAAAAAGAACTTACATTTCGACAATCCCTGTCGCGCTAACTGAACGTTGAATTCTGTAATCAGTTACAAAGGATTGATACATTTCAGCCAAAAATGATCAGTGAAGCTGAAATTTCGAGAAAGCATGAAGCTTTCTACTCCAACATAAAAAAGCGGAATGGAGATTAGAAGGGGCTGAGGTTAAAGTTTACAATACTAACAAGGGATTATTTATGTTTATCTAAAGAGTCTATTAGGAAGAAGAATTTCACTAGTTTCAAACCATAACAAAAGGGGCCTCATTTTTTATGCCATACTTCATCTTCCTTATGAAATCATCACATTTCTTGTTTAGTTCCTCGGTACTCCATAACATAATTTCTTCTTCTTCGTGTCGTCGTTGTTCGTCAACATGATCAAGAAGATCGCCAATGACTTCTTTTTCACTGCAGTCTGCTGTAGATGTCACACATTCACCACCCTGATCCATTTCTGTTATTCCTATTTTTGCTTCCTCAACTTCAGTGACAACTTTGGCATTTGTCTCTGCCTTTGCTTCCGGCAGATCATCACTTTGTAGCCCAACATTCTTCTTATCATCAGATTCCGTAAATTGATTAAAAACAACATTGTTTTTTACATGGATTTTTTCACAGGAATCAGCAGATTGATGATGTGAGGCCTGAACATGATGCCTGATAACATGACTATCGCAATAAAAATCAGTGCCAGGTGGAGTAGGAGAGGCAAATAAGCCAGAGGTTTTGATGACAAGAAACATAAGTCCATTGCAGACAAGGAAGATGTAGTGTCTGTCAATAGTGGAGTAGCTCAAGAGTTTGATGGAATAAGAAAGAAGTGAAGAGCATTGGGAAGCTATGATAGCTAACACAGAAAGTGAAAGCAGGAGTTGAAGTGCCTTGTTTGAAGAATTGATTTGGCTAAATATTGGGTTGTTTTGCTTCTTGTGTTGATCCATTTTTCTCTCTTGGCTAGAACAAAACTTGGCTCAAGGAGAGTGTTTTGATGGATACTTTTCAAATAAAAATGTGCCTACAATGGTAGTACTCACTTATATAGGATCTTGAATGCTAGTGAATATGACAAATGTATCAGACACTATGCCCACCTGGGCATCATTTACTATATTTATATACAAGACTTGTCTGGAAATATTATATATCTTGTCATGGGATTCACAAATTGTATCCTATTCAATCAATATAATTGTCACATTATTGGTATAACTTTGTGTTTTTGCTCATACTAAATATGAGAATTGATCGCTGGACTTGACCACTTGTCTAGCATAAAAGGAGCAAGCATGTTTTACTCGTATATTAGAGTGGGGTTAAGAATTTAAAATATTCCTAATAATTGTAAATATTTTGTGCTGGTAAAGAAGTTTTATATATTTAATACGATTTTATTGGAATATTTATAATTGATGCGAAAGTTCTGTGTACCGAAAACAATGATTGTTCCCAGCTTTATCAAATTCTCCCATCACGGTGTTAAGGATTTAGGAACGGTGTGACTTTCATAACTAATGTTTAAAAGTGGAAGCTAACAAAATGTTTAATATTGACACAAAAATAAAATCTGAAAAAGATTCGAAATGAGATATGGTCTCTTCAGGAGTTGACTGACTTTTAACTTGTGGGGTGAGGAGGAGACCCAGGCGAGTCTACGAGCAAATACAATGAAGCTTTCAACACGGTTTGGCCACCACAATTTAATGAATGGAATTAAATTTAGGCGCACACTTCATATTTGACTATATATTTGCTCCCTAAAATCAAAATAAGGTTGTTATACCAAATTGATATTTAATACTTTATGTTCGCATGTGAAAAAATTTGGGGAAATTCTATATGATTCTCGTGTAGTATTGGCTTTTCCGTTTGATACCGTCGCGTTTTTGACTCCTACATATAATAGCACTGAGGTTATGATTTGTTTCATACACTATCCCTTCGTCATTTAAATGTTATGAAAACGTTAACTTGGTTTAATTTTTTTGAAAAATTATATATAGCACCCCTGTGATATTGACTTTTCCATTTGATACTTTCGCATTTTTTATTTCTACATACGATGCCTTTAAGATATAATTTAATTTATTTTAAAATTATATTATAAGTATAAAACTAAATTGTATTACCGAAATTATTATCTTATAAATTTACCGAATTATTAATTTACAATAAGGGGTCCGAGTCGAGACTGTAAAAAAATATTAATTAATCGAATTTATTAATTTATTGAGGTTTAACTATATTTGATTTATAATATACTAACATCTAATTTATATGGAATACGGGTTCATGAGTAAAAAAAAATAATAATAATCGATTATTATAATGTATAGACTAATAATTCAACTTTAAAATATAATTGTCTTCTATATATAATTAGTTTTATACTTATAATTTAATTTAACCTTTAAGATATATAAACTAATTATAACGTATATTATTATAATTGTCTTCTATAATTAGTTTTATACTTATAATTTAATTTTAAAATAATTAATTTATACCTTAAGAGTATTGTATATAGAAGTAAAAAATGTGATGATACTAAATGAAAAAGACAATATCACAACTGTGTCATACATAATTTTTTATTAAAAAATTAAACTTAAATCAATGTTTTTATAACGTTTGAATGACGGAGGGATACTTATTACGTGATGGTACCAAATGGAAAAGCCAATATCACGTGTCACCATATAGAATTTCTCAAAAATTTATATTAACCAATTTTAAAAACGATATTGGGAAGGTTAAGTCGCATTTTCTTGAGCTTACGAGATCGAGAAATGAAAATCCAAGTGTCAGTGATGACATGCATAAAAATATTTGCAGTGCATAAAATACAGGAATGGCACTCAATCACCCTCTTGAATTGGAATGAAGAAGAAAACAAGAATAGGAGACAAGCTCTGCATTGTTCTGTTCACTCGTGACATTATTATACACTAATCATTCAAAAATTTATTAAAATATTACCCACCAAATCTTGAAATGCATTTCACCAAACTTTGCAATGCCCCGTTTTTTACTCCAGTCCACACCAGATTTAAGATCCAAATCACTAGTACTTATTAAAATATGGTCTTTGATTATTGTCTTTAATCTTACTTTCATAGCTGGGACTTCCCCTTATCTTATGAAATGGAATGAAGGTTTTATCTTACTTGGTACTCAGTTTGCAGGTGGAGTGTTCTTGGGCATTGCTTTGTTGCAGTTTCTTGGTGATTCAAATGAGTATTTTGACAAGTTGAGCTCAAAAGATTACCCGTTTGCTTTCATGTTGGCTATTTCTGGTTATTTGTTGACAATGTTGGCTGATTGTGTGTGCATTTATGTGTACAGAAAGCGAAAAAATAGAGTCACTGGTAATGCACTAATGCTCTTCTTTCAGATTTAGTTTTGCTGAATATATATTTATATGCATATGTATATTGAATTGCATTCTGTTTGCTAAGTTAGGTTATTCTGTTGTAAATTGTGTTTGAAAACTCTAAAAATTAAGCTAGCAAGTTTTGGGCTTATTTGTGCATACTCTATAAAGTTTAGCCTACTTGTTTGTTCTTGCACTGATGTACAAGTCTGTAAGATAATGTACATTAGGACCTGATGCTTATCAGGTAATCAAATTCTTGTATCGTTCCTTGTTTGCAGTTGTGCAGCAAAGAAAAAGTAGCACAAACATAGCGAGCAGTAGCACTGGGACCTCACGTTCACTTATTCAGGTAAACAAACAGCAATTTGTTATGTACCTGCATAATTATGTCTAGATTGTTTCATAATATGTGTCAAGATTGTTGAAATGTCTACAGTCCAGATCTCCATTATTAAAAGTTAAGCTACCCAATTCTATCATTGATGAAAGTGATCATTTAAAAAAAACATGGACGGTACTTTAGCTAGTAGTCATTTGGCGGGTTGATTTAGACTGGTTCATTTCAAGAAAGTTTTCTTTTTTAGTCACACCAAAAGTCAGATGTTGTATAATAACTTCAAGCTTTCTTTTCCTCACTTAAACAGGTTGTTGATGATGGATTTGATCGTTACGTTGATCCCACATTTTTCAGCACCAGTTCCTTTGGAGACAGCATTTTGTTAATTGTAATGCTGTCTTTCCATTCTGTTTATGAAGGAATCACTATTGGCATCGCTGGCACAAGCAGTAGTGCATGGCGAGCTCTTTGGGTTGTTAGCCTACACAAGATCTTTGCTGCCATAGCAATGGGAATAGCACTACTACGAACAATTCCTGATCATCCACTCATGTCATGTGCAGCCTATTCATTTGTTTTTGCCATCTCTACGCCAATCGGTGTAGTCATAGGCATTGTGATAGATGCTACACTTCAAGGGGTTGTAGCAGACTGGATTTACGGAATAACTATAGGTATCTCAAGCGGCGTTTTTCTTTATGTCTCAGTTAATCATCTAGTCTCTAAAGGGTACTCTCCACAAAGTAAGGTATCTGTTGACACACCTCTACATAAGTTCTTGGCTGTGTTTGTGGGAGTTGCTGTCATTGCTGTCATTATGATCTGGGAGTCTTGACATATTGTGAATATGGGTTTTTGTTTCAGAGTTGGATAGCTTACATGAAAAACATTCATCAAGATATCAAGGTTTTGTAGCTGAGAAAATCCCTTTATTTGTGTTCAATCTCTCAAACCTGGATTGGCTTTTATAAAATTTCAACTTTTGATCTATGTTATCTTTTCCGTCCCTTCCTTGAATGGCAACATGCCTATAAGAAGCAACCTCAACTGCATAAACTTCGTACTCTGGCCAAAGAATTAAAAGTTGTAATGCAAAATAGAATTTTAATCTAGCTTCTCGCTTTAGGGTGCTAACATTTGCATTACCCTGGAAAGATCATCCTCACAATCCGAATTCACGTAAAAATATTGCGAAATTTTCCAGGAAGTAGTATTGTTTGGCTGATCATTGGCAGTGCAGAAGTATTCCTTCAATTCATTGGAGTGGTTAAATATTCCATGACTGGTATGAGTAGTGAGTACTCAGTCTGGAGCCATTTTGGTGAAGATAAGTAGCTTGCTCCAAAACTATTGCATTGAAAGCTTATTTGTTGATTAAACTTAGGGTCCGTCCTGCAATATAATTTTCCGTGTGTGGGGACCATGTCATCTATTCACGTTTCTGGAGGGCTAGCTAGGATTTTTTCCTATCCGCGGAAAAAAAGTGTGGATAAATGGTTGATCAATCATCACATGTTCTGGACCAAAACCCTTGAACTTATATGCATAACATAACTCAGAGGTAGGAAAAAATGTTAACTTTTATAAATAAGTATGTGCTTGTGCATTGCATGAAAATTACAACTTAAGAAGTTAATATTGAATTGAAAGTACAAGAAAGGATGTTCAACTTTTTGAATCATGGGTTATAAATTAGAACATATATGTAAACTTTGACCCATGTATAAGATATAAAGCAAAATGGGCCTTGCCCAATTGCAAAATTAGTAGAATTTCTCTCACCTGAACGGCTTACGAGCACAGACCATATTCATTTAAACGAACACCTTTCACACTTCTTCTTCTTTGAATTGATCCAAGCTGCTAAAAGCCCAAGATCGAAAGATAAAATCCAGTTCTTTTTACAATCTCGAATACATATCTTGTTCAATTGAGTACGCTTATAGTCTCATCTCGGGTTGTGGGCTAATATATGAGCTGAAAATGTAAATGGCCCGTCTGACTAAATTTATTTTCCGAAAATAATTACTTATTTCCAGAAAAAAAATACACTAATATAATCATAATACTAAAAAGTTGTCATTAATTTTTAACCATGGACTTCAAACCAACGATTATACTTTTCTCCTGTTTGCAGGAATATATTATTTCTCCAATAATCATATGTTAATTGATGGTATTTATCGATTAATTTCTTACAATATGTTTTACTGATTTAATTTCTGATTTTTTTTTTAATTTCTATAAAAGTTGATCAATATATTTTAATAAATTATTAGATTTAAAGTTATACTTTGGTTAAATATAAATACTTATAGAATTGTTTTTATAATAAATATATAGAAAAAAACATTTCATAGAATGTTATCAAGAAATTACCTCAATTCAGAATAATTTTTAGTATAAATAAATTGTGATATTTTTATAAATATATTAAAAAATTCTTTAATCACAATAATGCCTTGATACATTTACGTGGAAAATCTTTCTAAGAGGTCTTAGGAGCGTAATTCTGTAAATATATATTAAATAATAAATCAAGTATTATGATATTATTAAATTGTATTCGATTATTTAATCTGATTAATCGTTTCAATTGATTCTCAATTTTTCGATTAATCATAAATCGGTTCCGATTCACAAATTTTACGAAGTTGAGCAAAACCCAAAATCACTAGTGTTAATTCTCAAAAATTATATCAGCAAGTAGAGGTAAGAGTAGAACAATTACAATGGTTAGTGATTAGTATGTGATAGAGTATTAGTAACAGAGTTGATAGCCATGAAACAAGAAATACTATTCACAAAGCCTCCCAGTCCCAGAGTCCCAGTTATTAGAGGCAGAAAGTTGACAGCAATAAGCAGCAGCAGCAAGTTGGAAGGACAATCTCTTTCTTCTGTATCTATCCAACTAGCAACGTTTAAAGCTCACTTATTCTGAGCATGTAATCTAGTAAAGAAAGAAACTGTCCAACAATGAAGAGAGAAACATAGCAGGATGAGTGAGCAGGTCATACGTTATACGACACCTATAAAAAGCAGACTTGTCTGATCATTAAAGTTGTAAGAAATTGGGACACAGTTAAGATAATAACAATAAGCACCGAGATACTACTATTATTATCATCACTCCGGATATTACAGACGTGTAGTGTAACATATTACTCCTGTAATAATTTTATTTAAAATTATTTCGTGCTCCACTAACATATTTCGTGCTCGTTTGATTTATTTAATAAATAATTTATAAATTATATTATCGATACAGCTAACAGTACCTCACGACGTTTTACATCTTTAGCGTACTGTTGCATAATTGAGATATAAATGGACATGGTTGAAAGTAAAGGAATACTTGTGCTAACCATACCCGCATGTGCATCTGTACCCACTGACGTTCGTCGGTCTATTCCTCACAGGCATGCATGTATGTATAGGTATAGATACCTAGCCCTCAGGGGCTCTCAGCTTTTCAAAGGACTTGTACACATATATATAATTTATATGTAGCTAGCTAGGTAGAATAGGATGAGCAGAGAGTATACTCTATAAAGGAAGAGAGTTGAGTGTCAGGAAATTTGTACTTTGACCTGAAAGAGGATAGTAGTAATAATAATGTTGAGTTATAGTATGGACGTAAGCGTGGCAATTCTATGGCCCCAGGTATATGTTACTGTTTACTTGCATTTCTGGCCCTCCAAGTCGTGTGGAGCAAATTTTGGTTCGCTTCGATTTTTATTGAATCAATTTCGATTTTAAAATTGTTTAAATAAAAAATATTATAAATTTATATAATAAATGTTAGACAAGTTAAGTTCTAATAAATTCAGAAAGTAAAGTAATTGTTTATATAAAGTCATTGATAACAAATGATGAGCAAGTTTTCACGTGCACTAGTACCAGAACATGGAATATAAATCTGTAAAATTGATGATGACAAAATTCTAATCATACTATTACAATAATTTAAAAAAAAGGCAAAAAATGTGATGGTAGAAATCACAAGCTTGCTATTGAGCGACTACTCTGTAGGTTAGTACTAGTGTACTACAACTAACATTAGTGTTGTGAACTTACACCTACTCAACCATAACGAAATGTGCGCACATATTGTACGTTCTTAGATTACAAGTTTCGGAATATATATTTTTATTTATTAATATCCAAAGTTAATATAAATTATACATAATATATTTATTTATTTCAATAATCAATTCAGTTTAATTTTTCTCGAATCGGTTTAAACTTAAACCGAAACCAAAACCGATCAAACGGTTCAATTTTTAATTTTTCAATTTTGAATCCGCTTTTACCGATTTCGCTTTCCTTCCATTTTTTATCAGCCGTACTCCCAAGTCCCCCAACCCTTCTTCATATTTGCACTTCTCATTTATCTCCGGTTTTCCATTTTAGAAACCATGGTCTGTTACAGGGCTGTTTGAGTTTTTTTAGGAACTTTACGCATTTCAAAAAAAAAAAAATCAAATAATTTGACAGTACTAACACAATAAAATGAAATAAATCCCTTATATTCATATTAATTACATTGATTAAGATTTATATCAGCCCCACAACATTTTAAAAAAATATTTTTACAATTATTATTCTTTTTAATTAGATTGAGTCATTTATCTCAAATGTAAATTTAATCTAATTAAAATAAACTAATAAATAAATATGTTTGAAATATAAATATAAGATAATTAATATTCAACTATTTTATATGTAAGATAAAAAATATTATAATACTTATATTTTGAATGTTACTTTTAAATTATAAATATATATTTAAATAATAAAAATAAAACTATTATCTATTGATATGTATTACGAGCAGTTATTTAGCATATTAAAATCAAAATTAAAAAATTAAGTTAAATTTTTCTAAATTAGATTGAATCAGCCAATCAGGGGTAAAATACCGTAAATCTATAATAACGAACTTCCAGCTAATTGATTACAAATATAAAATATTAATTTATTAATTTTCATACAAAATATAATAATAACTAAATAAGTAGGCATGAAAAACAAAAATTTGATTAATATTATTAAGTATTAATATATGAAAAATAGTAAATAAATTTGTATTTCCAAGATAAAAGAAACTAAAAATTATATATATTTGGTCACAAAATATTTATGATAGAGTTTGTAAATGAGGAAATTAAATAATATATAATAATAATAACAAACAAGAAAACTAATTAAATAAAATAGTTAATTAATTAAGTAAAACAAATATTTTTAACTTTAAAATGAATTATGAATAAAATAATGACCCGTTTGGGAACATAGATTTCATTTGAAATTCTGGATTTGATCAAATGACATGTTTGGATAATCATAATAATTTAGATTTGAATTTCATTTGAATTTGAAGAAATTCAAATATTAGTACAAATATGAGAATTATAAATGACAACTCAAATACTGTCATTTGAAATGTATAATTTGAAATGAAATCAAGATTTTCAAACGATTTGAAATAATTGAACCTATGAGTAATTAATAAAAAAAATTATAAAAACAGAAAGATGCATGCATATGTAGGCTTGAAATTAGGCTTGTTCTGTTTATTATTATATAGAGTATATAAAGATTTTCGGCATGCGTTTTTTTTCAATTGAAATAATAAATTTAAATTTAAAATAAAGAATATTTATTTTGGACATGTGAACCAAAGAAAACAATGGGCAAGTTGTATTTGAACATTTTGACGTAGTTCGTGTAGTCTAATAGTGTGCGTCAGTGTATGAGAAGGCCGGGCAGTACAAGTCGTGGACTTGGGGGTGTAAAATCAATATCAATATCAATATCAGTATCCTTCCTCATTTGACATAAATGTTGAGCTAGATTTGGAAATATGATGGATAAGCGCCCTGCAATCCTGCATGCATGATGCAACTGTCAATAATCTGTATTACACGTAACGAATCTGTGGAATATTCAAAGCTTCTCAAGACTTGATCATTGTTTTATAACACCCATTTTATTCATTAATTTAATTGATGGACTTAATTTCTATTTATGTTAAAATTATTATTTTTTAATAATTTTTATACAATAATTATACACTGTTAATTTTTTAAATTACTATTCATTGAAATAAAAATTATATATTATTGAATCAAAAAATATATAATATTATATTATTTATTTTTAGTTATTTATTTTAATATATTTTATCACTAAATATTTTAGTAGATTTCAAATAATTGATATTTTTATACCCATCATTTTATTTAATAGTTTTTTTGATAATAATATAAATTGATCGAATAGTTAACGAATTGATAGATTTTGATTTTATTGACGGATCAATAAACAACTTCTGCATTACTAAATTCGGTCAATTCATCAATCCGTCTAACGAATTAACTAAATTTTACCAAGTGTGCATATGCTCTAACATCAAGGTAATCAAAATCAAATAACGCCCAACCCGACTTCAATATATATTAAAAGGTGCATCAATTCATTAGTTATATTTAACTGATGAGGAAATCGTTGAAATAAAAAGAGGACAAGTCACCTTGGTGACAAGTTGAGAGATTTACTAATTATATGAAGGTGATAATATACGCATATGTGTGTATTAGTGTATATATGCAGAGACTAAACATTAGATGGGGAAAGCTGAAGATTAGACGAGAGAGAGAGAGAGATTAGACGAGGGAAGATGAAGACTAGATAAATAAAGAAGAAAGAAAAAAGTTGGATAAGATTTGTGTCGGGGAGATTTAGAGTAATGTAAGAGAATCAAATAAATTTATTAAAAAATTTCTCAAACGTCACATGTCTAATTTTAATTGATTGTATAAATAATTAATGATATGAATCTTGTACATTCAAATTAATAATATCAATTAAAACTACACATTTTATCATATGAATCATGCAACATCATTTTGATTTTTTTTTTTGAAAAATTTGTTGGGTTCCCAGAATTACTCAGAGATTTAATTAAAAATGAATAAATTAATGGATATAATTAATTTCTAGTAGCCTAAAATCAGTTTCTATTTGAACAAAACCCTATATAATTATTTATTTTAATGAAACATGGGTCGTCCACTCTTATCAGCTCTCTCTTTGATCCAATTAAACCCATCTACCCATTTTTTCCCGACACTCGATATACTCGTCATTCCACCACCAGAATCCTCCATTTTTACTATCTAAATATTTCTCCTTCATAAAAAAAAAATCATGTATTGCTCATTCATGTATATGTGCCTTCACACAAATTTTTTCTCTCCCCCACTGCTCTCTCTCTCTCGATCTTCTTGTCATCTCCGTCCTTTTTCTAGTGATTCATAAATTCCGGGGATGGAGGTGGGAGATTGAGTGATTAACCAACAAACAACCTTCTTCTCCGACAACTTCTTCTTGTTCTAGCGAGCTCGCACCCTCTTTTATTGTGTGTCGGTGGTGATTTAAAATAGTGATGGAGATATGAATCAGTGGTAGGACTATGAACTATATGTGTTATTGAATGATTTGTTTTTTAAAATTTTTATGACGAGAATTAATAATCGGAGATAGTTATTTTTATCTGAGATAATAATTGTTGCATGTGGTACCTAACGGTGATTGCATTTGTACAGAAAAGAGTTGCATTATATTTGTGATTTTTGTGATTAAAATTGGTAATTTAAATAATAGAAATTAATGATTTTTATAATACAATATAGTGATGGGATGTTAGCTATCAGTTAACAAACAATCAGTTTTACGGCCGTTAGATCAATCCACGAACGGTCTAGATTTTTTTAAAAAAATTGTCCTTTACCGCATTTATTAATCGCAGAAAGACCGTTTTTCTGCATTTTTTTTCGAGGAAAGACAAATTACATGAAACGACACAGTTTAAACTATAAAATTATAAACTACTACTCTATATTATATAACATATACGGCTATTTATATACTCCCTCCGTCCCATTGATTTCTATACAAATCAATGGGACACGGAGACCAAGAAAAAGAAAAAAAAATGATAGTGTAATAGTAAAGTTAAGTAAAAAGTAGGTAAAGTGGTGGGACTTATTAATATTTAATAATAGATTTGAGATAGTGGAGGAAAGTAGTGGGTGTAATAGTATTTTTATATTATGAAATTGAGATAGTGGAGGAAAGTTAGTGGGTGTAGTAGTATTTTTAATTATTAAAACTTTACTATTTTTGAAATGTATACAAATGAGAGGGACATCCAAAAAAGGAAAGTGTATAGAATTGAATGGGACAGAGGGAGTACCAGATACTGCTGTTTATATACCGTACCGGTTATTTTTTTAAATTTCAACAGTTGATTACATTTTTAGGGGTTAAAGATAGCTTGGTTGGATATTAAATTAGTGTCGTTTAAGAGAATAACATTAAAAAGTATTTTTTGGTGTTAAATTAAAAAAATTGCATTCTAATATTAGTTTCAAATTTAACTATTTTTTTTATTTGAACCCATTTCAATATACTTTTGATATTTTGTGATGTACATTATAATAATTGTTTAACTCTTACCCTCTATTTATAGTTATTGATGATGTAGCAAAGATGGATGATTTCATTCTTGATTTCAAATATAGAATCAATGATAAATTTATGCACGGATACATTTAAATATGAAACCCTTTAGAATTGAATTTTTTTTGCATTTATTACTATAATACAGAACTAAAAATAGTATTATATTGGAATTAGGGATGATGAAAAACCGAATCGCAAATTGAAACCGAACCGAAAACCGTAAAAAACGCATCAACAAAAACCGCACCATTGGTTCGATTTTGGTTTTTAAACGAAATCGGAACGATTAAAACCAAACTGCACGGAATTAATATATATTATTTTTATTTTAGTTATTAAGATATTATATTAATATATATTATAAATATATATTTTGATATATAATATAAATACATATTTTGATATATAAATTTTATTATTTAATTAATAAATTATAAAAATGAGCATATTTATGAACCCATAAATAATACTAATGCTAGATTTATATGAATAAAAACACGAATCTCAAATTAGAAAAGAAGATTACAACTCATTGAGTATTAGAAAACAAATCTACGTCAACTCAATTGCATATATTAATTCAATGTATTGATTTTATGCGGAATTAACTAATCATATTCATTTTTTTTGTTAATAGCAATATACCTTGTACATAAAAGGACTAATGACATAAAATAATATCAAATTTAATATATGATAATTTAAAAATATTCATTACATATCTTATTATTATTTAAATGTGAATAAAAAATAAATTAAACCACAACCTTTTAAAATGAATCGAACCGATTTGATTCGATTTTAATTTTTATTTTAAAAAACCGCATTTAATTGATTGCATTGGATTTCTGGTCGAAACGGCACCACGAGCATTCCTAATTTTAAATTGCTCCAAATAACTCTCAAGTCATGTGTATTGCTGTACTAGTACTATACAAAAAAGAAAATTGAAAGTGACGAGACATGATCATATAAGTTTCGTTTGTTTTCAGGTAATTCTCAGTAACATAATTATAAACGTGTAATTATATAATTTAAATTGAGCAAAATAATTTTTGATTTCAAAATATCTCATGTACATTCTACACGATAACCACATATTATGTAACTAATATAGAATTATAAAATTAATAGTATAGTTTACCCAACATTACTATATAAATTGTAGTTGTACTAACGGCTAAGAGCATCTCCAAGGGTGAAATTTTGTTAGCTAAATTATTTACGTATTGTATATGTGATATATATATGTGTCATTGTTTAGAAGATATCTAAAAATCGATGAACTCCAACTTTCTTTCCCTTAACAAAAAAATATAAATAATTATATTTGATCTTCTATGTTTGTCGAACCAATAAATATCTTATATATAATTTTCCATGATTATTATTATAGATAATACCATTGGAGTGAATGTCTTCCCTTTGGCTAAAATTTTACATAATAATTATAGAAAACCATTTTAACTAACAATTTTACATATCCTTGGAGATGCTCAATAAACTAAATATACAGATTTTATTTAATCAAAAATTATATTATGGACCATAACCGAAATAACGTTAGTGAGTTAGAGTTACAAAGTATCGGACAACAGCTCAAAGCTCCACCATTCCCCGCCGTCGCTGCAGGGTGCTAAACCTCACTAATTAAACATATATTATGTTGGGAATATTAAAAACTAAACACAATAATGGGTAGTTATATGATGAGCATTAACAAGAACATGCATATACCAATTATGAAACAAATACGAAGGCAAACAAGATATTGATCAGAGACTGTAAATACGAGAAAAAAGATAGAAAACTTAGTTCTAACAGAAGCTTTATGCATACACTGATAGAACCAATAGAACAGCTGAGTCGTCAAGTCTTGCAAGAAGTTTTGACTGTTCTTGAAGAGATAATTACCCCACTACGCTGTGTTGGGTTGCAGCAATATCATTTCCAGGATAAAACAACACAGAATATTTCGTCCACAGACACGCAGCACTCAACAGCGACTTGCACCTCAGTTCGCCCAGAAAACCTATGTATATATTGTATGTGTGTAGGAGATACATAGTATGACTACTAGGGTTTTTTCCAGACTTGTGTCAAAACTTGTCTCTCTTTTATAAATCCTGATTAGGCCCATCAGAGTTTATAAATCCTGATCCATCAGAGTTTGGCAAATTCTGATCAGGACAGTTCCATCAGAGTTTACAGTTAAACTCTGACCATTAGAGTTTGTTAAACTCTGATAAGCTGGTCCATCAGAGTTTAATAAACTCTGATCAAACTCGTTGCTAAACTCTGATAAGCTGGTCTATCAGAGTTTAATAAACTCTGACCCAGCTCGTTGCTAAACTCTGATGAGCTGGTCCATCAGAGTTTAATAAACTCTAACCCAACCCAGTCACCAGAATATATATACTCTGACAGTTACACACTGACTCAATATTCATATTAAAATAATATTTAAAGTCATAATTAAATTATTTAATCATGTAATAAAACTCATCGCCCAGGTCGTCTCGCATACGCGAGACGCCGAAACATTCGTCCAAATCGCCCTTCGACTCGACCCGAGTCGCGACGCGACGAGGCAGCGGTGGCGGCGCGTGTGTGTATGTGCGCGAGAGCACACAATTATACCATGCACACTCACATGTCTTAGTAGTTGAAACCGCCCTGGCACATATATGCATATAAAGCACCCACACCCATATTACATTCTATATGTGGAACAAACTCATTTAACCCATTTCAAGCAAACAACTTCTACTCAATTTATCTATGGATTGCACTAAGAAAATGTTTTAGATTCAAACATGAAATTTTAAGTCCTCATTGCAAAGAACAACTTCCATTAGTTAGTTTTCGGAAATTACATCAAAAACATATATAAAATATGTCTTAAAATTTTCATTTTCTAACAATCCCCCACAAATCCATACAGAAATGCATATCAGGTTCCACTCATGACTTGCTTTTTAGAGTCGTTACCCATCAATGTTTGAACCCTCCTAAGTCCTCTACTTCGATGACTACCAGATATAGATGAAATGTTTCACCTTGAATCTTTATCTGTTTTTATGTAACCACACTCCATAGACGACGACAAGTCAAAGGCTATGGTGCCGATCTACAGCTTTGAGACGTTAATGGTCATTTCTCGATCCTGTTCGTCGAATGCTTCGAGGAATAGCCTTATCCTCTAATTGCGACTTCACAATAACATTTTCTTAGCTGGGCATCTCCAAAGATATACTGTCAACATCTCATCTCACGACTTTACCCCATTCAGAGTTCTTAAAACTCTTGCTAAATAACAGTTACAGTACCTCTTGAGGTTTACAGAGGAAAGACTTAGATACGTGAGTATCCAGATATATGTAGTAGAGGTACTACTGAATCATCCTCACAACTTGTTATTACCACATTGAATACACTTTGAGGGATCTCCTCTCAGGTGTATCGGGTTCCTGCTGTTGATGACTCAAAATGGATTGTCAGTCACATCCTCAACCTCGACTTAAGGTCAACAGCATGCTCAAGTCCCTTAGTCAAAGGATCAACTAAGTTATCTTGAGTTCTAATAAACTCAATAGCAATGATTCTGTCAGACACCAAACCCTTTATAGACTTTAATCTAACTTGGACGTGTCTCTTTGTTTTCACATTATACTTCTTACTGTTTATCTTGTCGATAATTGTACGACTATCACAATGAACAACAAGAGCAGAAAACGGTTAACTTACTACATGAATCATAAACATAAGTCCATATAACCATTCATCTTCCATTCCCATGGCATCTAATGCACACAACTCAGCCTCAAAGGTAGACCGGGTTACAATAGTCTGTCTATCAGACTTCCAGGATATAGCTCCACCCGCAAGGGTAAACACGTATCCAGTCACTCCATTGGAACCAGATTTCTTAGCTATCCAACTTGCATCACTATATCCCTCTAGCACTCCAGGAAACCTACTGTAATGTAAACCAAGGTAGATGGTGCCTTTTAGATATCTAAGCACTTTATCAAGAGTATCCCAATGAGTCTTGTTAGGACAGCTTGTTAACTAACTAACTTAGACACAGAAAATGAAATATCCAGTCTAGTACCATTAGCAAGATATTGCAAACTCCCAATAATCTGAGAATATCTTAACTGAGTACAGGAACTCTTGATTTATTCTTGAAAACACAACTTTTGAATCATATGGTGTGCTTGCGATTCTACAATTTGAATAACTATACTTCTCAAGTATAGATTTCTCTATATAATGAGATTGTGACAAAATTATTCCATCAGCTGACTGAGTCAGCTTGATACCAAGAATCACGTTTGCTGCACCCATATCTTTCATTTCAAAGTTCCTTTTCAAGAAACTTTTTGTCTCGTTAATAATCTCAATATTGGTTCTAAACAATAGTATGTCATCCACATACAGGCACAAAATCACTTTATTTTTTCTTTTAAACTCATAGCAGACACACTTGTCACTTTCATTAACCACAAAATCGAAAGTCAAAATAGTTTCATCAAACTTTTTGTGCTAGTCTCTAGGAGCTTGTTTCAGGTCATAGATAGACTTGACTAACTTACACACTTTCCTTTCGTTACCAGAAGTAACAAATCCTTCAGACTGATCCATATAAATCTCTTCTTCATGATCACCATGAAGAAAAGCTATCTTTACATCCATCTGATGGATGATAATACCATGTACGGAAGCCAATGATATAAGCATTCGAATTGTTGTCATTCTTGCAACATGAGAGTATATATCAAAATAGTCAATGCCTTCCATTTGCCTAAAACCCTTAGCTACCAGCCTAGCCTTATACTTATCTATTGAGCCATTTGGGTTCATTTTTCTTTTGAAAATCCACTTACATCCTATAGTAGTACACCCAGGAGAGAGATCAATCAACTCTCATGTTCCATTAGAAACAATAGAGTCGATCTCACTCTTTACAGCGCCTTTCCAATGCCTTGACTCTGAAGATTCCATGACCTGCCGAAAAGTTAAAAGTTCATTCTCGACATTGTTAGTGATAAAATCACTTCCAAAGTCTTTAACCGCATTTGCACGCTTACTCCTTCTAGGTTCCTCTACTTCGTTAGGAGTAGAGCTATTAGTATGATCCAACCCTATATTTATCATCTTTTCCACATGATCAGGAATGAAACTCGATGTGCAAATCATATCATCATCAGAAATACCCTGATGTATACCAATCTTCATAGGGAACACATTCTCAAAGAATGTTGCATCACGAAACTCAACTATAGTGTTTGCCACTATAACATCTATGTTAGATTTTAACACTAAAAATCTAATAGCGGTATTGGTTTCAATATAGCCCAGAAAGATGCAATCAACAGTTTTCGGTTCCAGTTTCTTTCTCTTGTGTTCAGGGACAAGTACCTTTGCAAGGCAGCCTCACACACGAAGAGACTTTAAACTAGTCCTTTTGTCTTTCTATAATTCATAATGTTTCTTATCCATATGTTTCAGAGGGACTCTGTTCAGAATATGGAAAGCCGTATTCAGAGCATCTCCCTACATGTACTTAGGCAACCTAGAATTAATTAACATACTGTTAATCGTATCTTTAAGTGTTCTGTTCTTTCGTTCTGCCACCCTATTAGACTCGAGAGTGTATGATGGAGTTACCTCATGAACTATATCATTGCTTTTGCAAAATTCTTTAAACGAGGTATCCATATACTCTCCACCTCTATCAGATCTCAAACGTTTAAGTACTTTACCAGTTTGTGTTTCAGCTTCAGTTTTAAATATAATGAATTTTTCTAGTGCTTCATCATTATGTTTAAGTAAATAAACATACAGTATCTACTACAATCGTCTATAAAGGTAATGAAATATCTTTTATTATCCTTAGTCAAAACACCACCGAATTCACATATGTCTGTTTGAACTAATTCTAAAACTTCTGAAACCCTAACAACATTATGAAATGGTTTCCTAGTTAGTTTAGCAGTCACACATACTTGAGATTTAGTTTTATTTTCAATGGCATACTTTGGAATCAACTCTAAATTCATCATATTATTTAGAGCACCAAAATTTAGATGACCAAGACGTAAGTGCCATAAATCGGATGATACAACACAATTTACAGAAGTAACAACATTATCATTAATAAAATTGCCCAAAACAGGCTCCACATTTATTAAAAACAATCCATCAGACAAGTAACATTTTCAAAAAAATATACCAGTATGTGTAATGACTACTTTATTACACTTCAAAGAAAGTTCGAAAGCATTTCTAACTAAACATCTTCCACTTATTATGTTTCTACGAATGTTAGGAACACGATACACTCTAGTGAGGGATAGAACACGCCCAGAAGCAAACTTCAGGTCCACGTTTCCTACTAGAAGTACTTGAGCAGCACTAACATTCTCCATCATCACTGTCATGCCTTGAATCTGTTGATAAAATACAAATAGAGTAATATCAGTACAAATATGTACATTAACTCCAGTATTAATCAACCATTCATTTGACAGATAAGTGAAAGTAGTGTAGGGTTGTAGGTAACATACCCGTCATTGATTTCAGAAGCAATAGCCTCACCAACAACCATGTTAACCACAGGCCCACCAGTGGTTCCAAGCATAGTATTAACTTGTGTTGGTGAGATTACGAAGCTGTATGAATAATAATCGTGATAACTCAACATTACAACATGATATGTAAATAATACTACGCCTACACAGAAATCAAGAAGAAATGAAGATAAGGCAAATATAGTTAATCAAGACATTAGAAGAAGTTTTGAAGTCTACTACAGGTCATTGAGAGAAGTTCATTAATATGTTCATGCCTTAATGAAGAATAATGGTTGAAGACTTTTAAGGTTTCAGAAGTGTTGAAGATTCAGTATAGAAGTGTCACTAGAAGATTTAAGTGTATTAGCATTGATTGAAGATAGACAGTGTTCGAAGTATAGGAATCTAGAAGAATTGAAGACATGGTAAAGGTAAAGATTAAAGAAGACAACTACAGTCTTAAAGTTATACTCACTGAAAGAAGTTCATTCATATGTTCAAGCGTCAGTGAAGAACAGAGAATGAAGTATTCAAGATTGTGGTAGTAATGGAGACGTTGTCTAAGTACCAGAAAAGGTTCCAGAGAAAGTACTATGTTTATTGACAGTCAGTGTTTGAAACAATGAAGTTGCTGCAAAGTTAACTATATACGTAAGGCAATAATACGAAGACCTGGATCAAAGTTAGTCGTCTGTGAAGCAAACCAGTTGCACTAGGCGTCAGCGGTTTGTGAAAGGAATATGAGTATTATCTATAGAAGAATTGTTAAGTTGAAGAACGTACTTGGAAAGAACGTTTATTTCTTAAGGTACGAAAAGTTATTTATAGAGACTACAGTCAAACAGCTCAAAGGGTGCAGGGTGTAAAGTGTCACAACTTTGCTACGAAAAGTTAAAGTTTATGAACTACAGTCGAAGAACGGAAATAACTCAATAGCCAAACCGTAAGTGACCAAACGCAAGAGGTATAAAAGGTTGGTGATCAAATGGTAATTTGACCAAGTCAAATCAAAACATCGACACATCTCTTGAATAAATGAATTCGACACATAGCCAAAAAGAATCCAAGTGATATACATGGTGGAAGAAATCGACACATGTTATACAAGGCTAATGAATTCGACACATGGACTATACATGGAAGAAAAAGTCGACACATAGACTTCTTGCTTTAAAAGAATTATTCTAAGGCATGTACAAGGAGATTTAACTTGACACATATGTTACACAGGGAAACACAATTTGACACTTAGCCCCTCAACCAATCAAATTACAGCAGCCTACTTTATTGATTTAAAGACTACACAAATAAGAAGATGTGAGCCACTCATTCAAGGGTCGTCTTCTTCAACACAAAAATGTAGAGAGCTACTGCCATGGCTGTAATAAGAAGATACAATTTATACACACTCATACCTTGCTCCCGGTCAGATATTAGGACCTGATTCTTTAATGAAAAATGCTCAGGGCTCCTAGATATCACTCTCTATGGACTCAATTTTTCCTTGTTCTAATTTAGATATATTTGTATAGAAACAGAGCTTTATATTTTTCTGTTAGTAGCAAAGAACTAATCTGTTCTTTGGAAACCAGTTATATTTTTAACTGGGTGCAGCACCCCTCTGGGTTTATATACGAAAGATATATTCCCCGAAACTCGTCTCATTAAATTACTTGCTTATTTTCTAGAACTTTAATGTTTATTCATAATTGCGGAAAATTAGTAAGCCAGTCTCCTAAACATTATTCACCTCATGAATTCGAACCCACTAACCGAATTCTAAATTATTTATCCGCAAAAGATTCGAAAGAATTTTTTAATTTAGTGAGTATCATAGTCAACCCCCTTCTACGATACTTCCGGGACCCAACAGCTTGTGCTACCACATCAGATTTCTTTGCTTTCTTTACAGGACAGTTATATGATGAGCATTCACAAGAACATACAGATACCAATTACGAAACAAACATGAAGACAAACAAAATATTGATCAGTGACCATAAATACGAGAGAAAAGATAGAAAATTTAGCTCTAACAGAAGCTTTATGCATATACTGATAGAACCAATAGAACAGTTGAGTCACCAAACCTTGCAAGAAGTATTGACTGTTCTTTGAGAGATAATTGCCCCACTATGCTGTATTGGGTTGCAGCAATATCACTTCGAGGATAAAACATCACAGAATACTTCGTTCACAGACACGTAGCACTCAACAGTGACCTACACCTCAGTTCGCCCAAAAAACCTATGTATATACTGTATTTGTGTAGGAGATACAGAGTATGGCTGCTAGGATTTTTCCAGACTTGTGTCAAAACTTGTCTCTCTTTTATCTCCAACATTTTTTTGTATATATAATACAATAAAACGTAACAACAGAGAGAACATTAATTAAAATAATTATTCTGACTTAAACTGCATTTAATAGAATATATTATATAATCAGCAAATGGCAACAACCCTTAGCTCAGAGTTTAGTAAGTCCTAAACTCTGACCATCAGAGTTTGTTAAACTCTGATAAACTGGTCCATTAGAGTTCAATAAACTCTGACCCAGCTTGTTGCTAAACTCTGATGAGCTGGTCCATTAGTAAACTCTGACCCAGCTCAATCACAACCAGAATATACATACTCTAACAGTTACATACTGATTCAATATTCATTTTAAAATAAAATAATATTTAAAGTCATAATTAAATTAATTAATTAATCATATAATAAAACTCATCGCCCAGGTCGCCTCGCATACACGAGACACCGAGATATTCACCTAAATCGCCCTCCGAACCGACCCGAGTCGAGTCGCAACGCAAGGAGGCGGCGGCGGCGCGTGCGTTCGCGCGCGAGGGTAAACAATTACACCCACACTCACATACCTTAGTAGTTGAAACTACCCTTGCACATATATGTTTATAAAATACTCAAACCCATATTACATTCTCTGTGTGAGATAAACTCATTTAAATCATTTCAAGCAAGCAATTTCTATTCAATTTATCTACTGATTGCACTAAGAAAATGTCTTAGATCCAAACATGAAAGTTTAAGTCCTCATAACAAGGAACAACTTTCATTAATTAATTTTCAAAAATTACATCAAGAACATAAATTACATCAAGAACATATATAAAATATGTCTTAAACTTTCATTTTCTAACGCATTCCATACATAAACAACATCATAGTAAAATAATAATAATAATATAAATACAATGTGGGTATGCAGATGCATAGATATAATCACCGTACACAAACAAATAAATACTGGTGTACTTGTATAACTTCTACTAGCACTACTAATAAATTTCTTCTCAATATACCTTATACTCTCTCCCCCTTCTCCTTGTGGCCCCCTCCCTTTTTTCGTATTCTCTCCCACTCGGATCCTTCTGTAGTTGTGTTTGCTACTTGTTATATATAATTATAATATTTATACATACATAACTTATTTTTACAGAAATGTCCTCATCATCTTCATCTTCTGGAGATGATGGTGCAATATCTGGCACTAGAGGTCACTATGAAGCTCCTTCATCCTCCCGTCAACGCCGTTCCGGCAACGGAGTGTGGCCGGAGCCGTTCGTGGAAGCTCTAGCTACCCATGTTGCCATTGATGCTTCTCAGTCTCAAGGTCGTCTTGTTGCTGCTCAAGTTCTCTTCAATATCTTCCAGGTTCATGTATTTAACTTGCTCTTGTCCACTATATCAATGCTTATGTATTTGTACTAGTGTTACTGACTGTGAATGTGATCATGTGAATGAATAATATTACTCATAATTATATGAATGTGTAACCGTTAGCAGAAGAATGAGGAATGAATAGTAAGACAAAAAAAACTGATGTTTGAACTATTGATTTTTATGTATATATATGTTTGTATGTATGTTTTTTTACTTTGTATGTGTAACTGGCTAGAGGATCCCACTATATCATGACTTGGGATCTTCTAAATCTTTGACCAAATCACTGTTTCTATATACTTCCATGTTTGAGTATTGGGAAAGCTATACTATGCTTAATGTTTGAACAGTACTATTTGATTGTTAAGTGGAACATGTATGTACTTTGAGCAATCTATGGATAAAGGAGAAGAAAGCAGGAATGCTTTTTTTTTGTTGGCCAAAGGAATGCTTTTTAATTGACTTTTACAAGTTAAATACAAGTCCTTGTCTTCTCTACTAGACTCCCCTTTGGTTTATAGTCTTAACGGATATTGCTTTTCAATCGTTAGAGAGTCCGGAACAAGAAGTTTGAGTGTTCATGGAAGTTACGGGTATATGACTTAAACAAGAGGGTCAAGTGTTCGAGTCTTCCGCAAATTGACCATATTACGACCTAAGCCATTACATTATTCCTTTCTGGCCTTGTTATACGAGGTTAGAGAGTCTGAGTTCAAGAATTATATAAATTCTAGTGATTTTTTTTAAGTATATTGCCTATCTTTGCAAAGATCAAAGGAATGTTAACAGTGTGTGCATGTTTGTCTGATTCAATTCATCTTTGTATGTTTGGCAAGTTATTTTGTGTAGCATCTTTAGGTTTTTGACTGATACTAGATCCAATATATAATATACTACTACTATATATCTTTAACACTTAGCATAAAAAGGGTTTGTTTGGTTTTTTGAATTCCTTTTTCCTTTCCCTTTCTTTGCATGTTCATTTGGGAATTCTTCACTACAAATCATTAACTACCCTTTTTTGACTACATTTCTCTCTCTCTTTCTCTATTCATAAATCCATAAATCAAAATGGAATATGTACTTCCATGTAAAATGAAAAATTTGAAAGTTTTATTAATGTTGATGGAGACTCTTGAGAACTGGTTAGTTGTTGGCAGTGTTGCTAATCAAAGTATTGTATATAGCTGGAGGATGCATAACATACATATAGTTATGTGTGCTTCAGTCTGTCAAACAACAAGTCTTCTTACATTTCTATGATTCTCTGATTAGGGCTTTTGAAAGTAGCTGAAAAGTTACTGATAGGATGTTGATGTGAGTCAATAGTCAAACTTTTTTGTGGGAACTCTTGGTATGAGTACCACTATCCGGTTAATTAGCAAAAGCAGTTGATAACATAATTCTATTAGTATTATAATTTCATTATTTTATTCCTATTCTATATCTATTGGCTTTTCAGCGTTTATTGTTGTGGGTTAATTTATAGCTCATCACAAATGTTTTTTTATACTATGATCTCGGGTCACATTATGACCCGGTTTGGCCACCATTGTATTACGGAAACAAGTCCTTATTTCCGGAAAAAAGTAGGTAGAAGTCTACTTTTTTTTAATAAAAATAAGTGCTTATTTTTCAAAAAACAAATTTAGTTTTTAGTTTATTTTTTAGAAATAAGTACTTATTTGTAGAAAAAAGCATGTAAATGTATATTTTTTTTCAAAAATAAACACTTATTCTTAATGTTCATTCATGTTACTCTTCTTAAATAATTGATAATTAAGTTTTTTCTTGAAATAGTTTTGAACACGTAGATAAATTTATTATTCTTAGTTTTTTTCGAATATAAATATATAATTAATATGTTAGTTTATAAAAAAATATAAAAATAATAATTCTAAATGTATAGTCAAAAAATTTTTAAGACCTATAAAACAGTTAAATCACAGTTGTTTAAAAATAGAGATAGTATTTAATTTAATCTTTCTCTAGTTATTAAGATGTTTCTGAAGAATGAATGCCCTGTACTTTAACTAGGGATCCGTTACCCAAGAATACATATTTACTTTAACCAAACTTCTCTGTCAAAAGTAAAGATAATGCTAGTATATAACACAAGTTGTGTTACATGACATATTTTAATAAAATTTTAAGATGTTTGAATAAACTACTAAATAGATCTTACTCATTTTATGAAAGCTCCCATCAGTTCCACAGTTAACCACCATAACAATTCAAGCAAGGGAACATTTAAATCACAAGCTACAATCTCACAAATGCGTCCAAGTTCGACATTCACTGAATATAATATCTCAACACATGATAGACTATTAGACTCTACCAAATAGTAATGTTTTTAAAAGCGTGTTAGTAGAGAAGCATGATCAGTGTTGGAGGTTCTAAATTATGATTATAAAGTGGCAACATGGGTGGTCAAGTCCAACATGTTGTTGTGTAGCACCGGGCAGAAAGCACATGGAGCCCCCTTCCCCAGTGCTCGTTGATTTTTTAAGAATCCCCAAACCTTTCCCTCTCTTGTCATTTCAATGGATAAGGTCCTCTGTCTGTCTGTCTATCTATCTCTTCTAGTAGAGTTTAGGATTCTTTACTTTGTTTCTTCTATTCTTTCTGCCTTTGTAATTTAATAGTGTTGTTTAGTTGAAGAATCTGCTGTAACTACTACTTGTTCCTCTTGATTTGTTTTAACTACTGTAGACTTCTACTACAGAAGTTTTGCTTGTTACCAGTATCTTTCTGGAGTGAGAATAGAAATAGTCCTTTTAAGTATATTATGACTTGTACCTACCAACTTATCTCGGTTTGGGTCCCTGATAAATAACTTTTAAGTCGGAAATACTTATAAGATAAACCAAACAGACACTCTCTCTGAATCATTTACCTCATTTATATACAAGATAAGTGTGTGTTAGTCACCAGAAGACCTTTTATTCTAATCTTTCTGGGAGTCTGAAGGTTCTTCATGTCGAAAGCAAGACAAGTGTGTTTAATTAAAAAAAATGTGTTAGCCATAATATTTTTTGTGGTTTGTTGTCACTTTTAATTGTCAAGACATGGCAAGATTCCTCTGCCCTTTAATTAAACGGAGATATACTTACTTTCTTGGGAATGAAAGAGAGTGTTTGTTTTTATAAAGATGTTCATGTTTATAAGCTTTTCCCATGATATAATAGTAGGGATATGATATGGACCACAACTAGATTAATGTAGAGGATATATGTCTTGCTCTTGCACACACATGGAGCAGTTATAGATATAGTATTATATATGGTCTCCTTGTTAAAAACACATCCTCCCCCCTCCCTTTTTCTAACTACTTGGTCCATCCCCAACAGATTACACACTGTTACAACTTAAAAGTGCACGAGTTGTATATAACATTGTGCTGGTATTTCATAGGTATATTTCCTTATGAGTCTGTCTGTAGATGGGCACTGAGCAGTTGTGTTGTGAATGTGTACTTGTTTAAGCTTAATTAATAAATAGTGCTGTTTGTTGATGTTGAGATCTAAAAATGGATTTCAGAATATGCAAGTACATAGTATAATACTAGTATTATATCCAATGATAATATAGTCATTGGTCTCTTTTGTGGTTACAACTTGTACTACCACTTATAATAGTACTGTGTGCCCTGTCTTATTCTCATGTAAAATAAGGAGTTAAAAGAAGAAAAAAGTAGGAGTAGCTGTCTCTTTCTTATATGTATCTATGTGTGTGCGCTGCAGGACCTAAAGACAAGTCTAATCCTAAGCCATTACTTCTTATCTCCTACAACCCTATATATGCCTATTAGACCTGAGACTACCTTCTGACTTCCTTGATTCTCTCCCCCCCCCTCTCTCTCTCCATCCATTTCTAGTCACTGGAGCCATCACTCCACCCACCACCTAAACCTACTTGCATATATAAAATATGTTTTGTAGATATGTCGCGTGCTTTGCTTATTCCTTAACTGTCTCTAATCTGATGCATGCCAGGCAAAGTTTTTATACTAATTTATTCTATTTATATCAACCCACCAAGTTTTACTCAGTTGGCCATCCTTCTTGGTAAAAACTGTAAATACCATGTAGTACTCCTATATAAGTTCAAACAAAAAGTGCTATTAGCATGTTACTCTCCTGTTTCTTTGAATATAATATGTTTGGGTAATGAAGTCTAATCTTGTTTACAACATCATTATAAACTTCTAATTTGAATCACTAAAGAGTAAAGATGCACAACTTTATTCGCTTAAAAATTTGACATTCTGAAAAAATTGATCCTAATTTTAATTTTCTTTTTCTAGCTATCCTTTATTTGGCATTGTAAATTAGGGTTTCTAGAATAATGTCATTTAGGGTTTATAAAAATTGAGATTATGAGATTATGCATATGAGATTATGAGATTATGCATCTAATTTTATTTAATTTTATGAGATTATGAATTAGGGTTTATAAAATAGATACCAATCAAGCATTATTTGTTTTACTCCTTTGCATATTCGAGTGTCTGCATACCACAACTAAGTTATAGTGTTGAACAGATTGAATATTGGCAAGTAAAATTTTAAATTTGTAACACAGTAATATATGTGTAACATGAACCCACACTTGTTTGGAAGTTTCTTTTTAAGGTTCAAGTGATTGCAACAGGAAAAACTGATTATGTTCAACTTTGATACAGATATGAAGTTGATGATCATTTCTATTTCCTATTTTACCAGACCTTTAATTAAGCATAGCAAATGCTTTCAAGCAGCGACAACTCAAGCATATATAGCATCAGGATAAGTTGTGTTATAGCAACAACTTTAAAATTATGAATTATCCATGTGACAATAAGAAACTTGTGACCCTTTTTGAGTTTGCTATGGAAACCGGCGACTATGCTGTTGTGGATGAGAATGTCAGTTGCAGTTTTGGCTATGCCTGGCTCAATCTAACTACAGTTGATTGTAAGTGTATCAAGTCTTGTGCAAACTAATTAACGAATATATTCTTCTTTGCATACAGGTATGTTCTACTTGGCGAGCAGTGTCAAACTCTGATCTCTTGTGGCAAAACCTCACTCGTCACATCTGGAACTGTAACAATCTCCGCCATAATACATGGTACGAGGAGTATATATACCACCATCGTCTAGCCCGCAACTTCCGCGTTGGAAGATATTTATATAACACCCTGCAATTGGCCCCAGCAGATGAAAATAACAACAATGAGAACTTAGTATGTCGCCGCCTCACCATATCCGATTACTATCTTGCAGCTGGCTTTTCTGATGGCACAGTTCGCCTATTCCACCTCCCCAACATGCTCTATCTATCCACTTTCCATCCCCAAAACCGTAATCGCCTAGGACACTTTTCACCTGCCGTGTCTGGAATAATTATGTCTGAATCGCGACTTATATTTGCTTCCCTCGATGGTGACATCCACGTGGCAATGACTGACAATGCTGTACCACCTCGTAGAGCCCACTTGGGTGATGTGGTCAACGATGGAGCTTTAGTTGACTTTAATGGATGTAGCCAGTGGTGGGTTGGTCTCTATGCAGGTGCTTCAACACAGAAAAAATTATTGCATATTCAAATTTGAGTTTGATCAATAACCTGAAATTATGCATTATCATGTTTACATAAATGTTTTTCAGTTGTAAGTTTTATATCTCTAATTCTTATACATTCACATTGCTAAATGCTTATTTATGTTGTTCAGGAGTTCCTGGTCGTGCCTTTCATGTGTGGAATGGGGTGACAGAAGAGCTAGTTTTTATTGGTGGTACATTGACAGACCATGAAGCAGTAAGGGGTTGGCATTTACTGACAGAGTTGACTGAGCTAATAGGCCGAGTAAGGTTAACAAGCCGTGAATTGGCTGTGGCATGTACCAGCCTTAGGTTTATTGTGTTTGATTTGAGGGACCAAGTTATCGTACTGGGAGAAGAAGAGTTTCCCAGGAGGCTCATGGTGGGAGCTTTTGATGCCAGACATGAGGAGTTTGTCATAGTGGACCGACGTGGATCGGCTAGTGTGAGACGAGTGGGTACTTTGGAGGAGGTCTGTAGATTTGATGTACGTGGAGCTTCACAAAGGGGTGTTTTGGGGTGTACGAATGGTGGGTATGCATTGATGTGTGTAGGGGGACTTGTTAGAGTATGGGAGATTGAGCATGGAGAGCATTTGTATAGTTTGATAGAGAGAATAGGAGAAGCGACTGCTCTGGTGGCTGATGAAAGATACTTGGTAGCTTGTTCATCTGATAACACAATTCACTTGTGGGATTTTGGAGTGCAATAGTTTTAGATTATTGTATAGCATGCATACACTAATTAGAGTAGCAAGTAGTGCAATAACTATAGGTGGTTATGTAGCATGTGTACTAGTTAGTGTCATGCAAGCTGATCTGTTTGACATTGGATTGGAGGGGGTAAGGAATTTACATTTGACAGGACATATGGTTCGTAGACTAATCAAGCGGTGGCCTCGGATACACTTCCACAGGTTGCTTGACAAGTAAGATTTAACTGGAAGGACATTGGTTTAGGGGGGGGGGGGGTGCAGTATGATATTTCATATGTTGCTTAGTTCTTGGCAAATAAGACACATTATAGTGTGCCGTAGGGTGAGGGGACCTTGGAAGATTGATTGGAGTTCTGTTCCGGGACCATGGCGGACCTCAGGCAAAAGCTCACCTTTTATGACATGTTTTCTTTGTTTTTCATGTTAAAAATGTTGTTAGTTAAGCATTGACATTAGCAAAGGTAGAAGAAAAGCCTGTGTCATGATATTGGAAGGAGACTGTGGTCCGCATCTCCATCTCTCTTCTTGCCTTTTTATCAATATGCTATTGGTGTACAACATTTTTCGTATGAGTACTGTTGCCATTTTATTTCTAGCAAGTTCCCAGGGTAAATCGTTAAGAGCAAGAGCTAGCTTTAACTCGATCATTCGTATACATGTTTTTGCACAACTCGATTGTTCAGGTGGCGGTTAAAAATAAATGAATTAGGTTTTTAAGTATCATAAAATCTTATTATTATTATTATTATACTAGTTTTCAGCCCGTGCGATGCACGATTCTTTTAATATTTTAATATTTATAATTATATTTTAATCTCGAAATCTTATATGTGTGTTAATAGTTGTAGGAAGTAAAAAAATTAAATAAATTATAATCAAATAAATATTGTTTGTATCATTAATTGATTACAATATTTGAATGTATAATTCAACTTAATAAATATTTCAATAAGGTAATACTGGATAAATTGATAATTTAAATTAATTAATAATTTATTGTTGCCCCGATTTGAATTTTATATAAAAATAAATCAATATTCGATAATTTGATAATTCAAATTAATTAATAATTTTTTGTAGTCCTAACTCAAAATTTATATAATAAATTAATAATTCAAGCAAAAAACCGAGTTGTTCTACGAAGAAGAAGTTGGCTGGAATTGAGATATTGTAATTAAAATATTAGCGTAAGTAGTTTTGCATGATACAGATTGCAAAATAAGATTATCTTAAAATTATTTACTCCCGCTCGAATTTTACATAATAAATAAATTAATATACGATAATTTGATAATATAAATTAATTAATAATTTTTGGTAGTCCCAACTCGAATTTTATATAATAAATTAAATAATTCAAGCAAAGAATGAAGTTTTTCTAGGAAGAAGTTGGATGAAATTGGGGAATTGTAATTATAATATAAGAGTATGTAGTTTCGTAGGATAGTAGAGTGTGCAAAATAAGATTATTTGAAAACTATTTACTCCCGGCTCCAATCTTATATAATAAATAAATTAATATTGGATAATTTGACAATTTAAATTAATTAATATTTTTTGGTAGTCCCACCTCCAATTTTATAGAATAAATTAATAATTCAAATATGAAAAGGAGTTATTTTAAAAAGAGGTTGAGTGGTATTGAGGAATTATAATTAGAATATAATATTATGTAATTTTGTAGGATACAGTTTGCAATATATAAGTTTATTTTTAAATTATTTACATTTATTTTTTTATAAAATTGTATGTAATTTGAACGATGATTAAATTAATATATTTAGATTGTATTTGTTATAAAATTTATATAGATAGAAGAAGAAGAATATTATATCATTAATGAGATTTAATTAATTAGTTGTATTTTAAAACTTAAAATAGTTAAATTAATGATAACATTATAATATTTATAAAATTCGATTATGAGTGACAATTTTAATGAATTTGATAGTTTGAGGATGATTAAATTGAAATGTTTAGATTGTATTTAGTATCTAATTTTAATAAAATTTAATATAAAAGACATTAATGAGATATAATCAACTAGTTGTTATTTTAAATGAATTAAAGAATTTGAGTAGCGGAGAAACTGAATTCTGTAAATAAGAGGTAGTTGAGTCTCGACATATCACGTAATATATTTATATTAATTATTTTTCTAAAATAAATAATATGTATATTTTTTTTGGAAAGCATTTTAATTTTTTTTAGAAAGTGTTAACTAACCATACCAAACCAACAATAAAACTCTGTTTTGCTTATAATAATATAGTATAGATAATATTTTGATAAACTAAAATATTATTTTTCTAAATTGTGTTGTTCTAAATATTTTTATTTTAAAATATATTCAAAAGGCAAATATTTGATGCCTTTTTTCCCGGCCACCCACAAGAGCATCTCTAATCCATTACACTATTTTTGATGTGAAGACTATACTAAAATAGTGTAAAAGTTATACCATCTTTAAAATTCACTCCAACTCACTTACACTAAATTTCACAACAAAAAGAATCTTTCTTATACCATAAAAGTTATTTTATTACTAAAATACAAAAACAATAATGTTGTTAGGATACAAAAGGAATAGATTTGTTTTAGTTAAAATAATGTAATGGTAATGTTGATATTTATAAAAATTCTAAAAATTACACCAAATTTTGGTGTAATTTTTTGTGCAATTTTTAGAGTTTGGTTGAAGAGAATTTTTATACAAAAATGATGTAAAAATACATTTTTGAAATTTGGTTGAAGATGGTCTAAGAGTAGGTAGATGTTGGTATCAAGCCGATCTAGGAAAAAAATTTAGGAGGGCACTGAACTATTTTTAAATATACAACCTTATAAAATTTAATTTTTGGGTAGATATTTCTATATTTTTATGAAAATTTTAATGATAAAATTTTGTTAAACCATTTTTAGGGGGGTACATGCCCCTTACTAGATTCATCCCTAGTGGTATCTATGTTTAAATATAAGAAAAATAAATATATATTTTTTTGAAAAAAATGCAAAACCTCAATTTTTTTAATAGGCTTAAAAGACATTTTAAATTAAAAACAATTGATAGACCAGGTTAATACCTTTATTTTTGAAGAAATATCAGATTAGTACTTAATTTTAATTGCCTCGTGCTTATATCATGTGTAATAAATGAAATTCTTTTGATATTTTTCTAATTTATGTTTTAGTATTTAATATTTATATATACTAGGATTTACTTACCTGGTTTTGGGAGTAGGGGTATGCCCAAAGTCCTAAGATTTGTAATCTCATAAAATACGGGGTAGTTCCCTAGTTAAAAAAGTATTTAATATTTGATATTATTATTAATTTTTATCCTTCAAAATTCAAACAACAATTTCAATTTTATTGAATATCGTTTGTAGATTTGATATTATATAGTTAATCTTATATATATATTATGAATTATAAACTTAGTATTAAATGTGCTTTGGTTCATTAAAATTATTATATAACTTATATTAAATAAAAAACATAATTTTTTAAATATATTTTATACTATTTTTTTAGTTTTTCCTCTAATATATTTTTATGACCGTACAATATTAAATTTTTACGCAATATAATTACGTGAGCTGATGAGCCTAAGATTATAATGGTTAAGGCCCAAAAGTTTTATATGACTTGGGCCCACTGAAATCATGGGTTAGGCCCATATTTAATCTAAACGTATGCGGTTCAGTAACTAGGTTAGCACTTGTATAAAAAAAAGGCCTTCAATTCAATTACTTTCTTACTATACCCAATTACAGTCTCCCCCCCCCCCCCCCCACACACACACTCTTATACAGAATTGGGTGTAATGGTAGGGCTTTCAATTGGTGAAAAGCACTTCATAGAAGGTGGAATAGCTCAAGATATACGTACAGATGGTCGAAAAAGATTGACTTACAGGCCAATTCAGCTTCAAACCGGTGTTATTCCTCAAGCAAATGGGTCAGCTAGAGTTAAAATGGGTGGGACTGAAGTTATAGCTAGTGTTAAGGTATAAAGTTTGTAACTTTATCATAATTGGATTATTAGACTTGTTGGGTTTTGTTAAATTGTTGTTATGTGTGATTTTAAGGTGTAAAGTTTGTAGCTTTATGATTATTGGATATTTGGCGTGTTGGGTGTATGTGTCATTGTTGTTATGTTTGGTTTTGCAGGCTGAGCTTGGAAGGCCGAGTTCTTTGCAACCCGATAAAGGCAAAGTTTTTATCAATGTAGATTGTAGTCCGACAGCTGCACCGATATTTGAGGTTTATTTTTTTACCTTGATTGTATATTGATCATGTTTGGGTATTTTATTTAGTCGAATGTATGTAATATGTATGTTAAGTGATAGCTAGTAGATTGAGCATGCTTGTTTAGTGTTTACTATGTTTTTTAAGTAATGCATTATCATAATTCAAATAATTTGATATAACTGTTGTTTTGTAGAGTGTGTGTGTGTGTGAGGGGGTGGGCATGAATGGGGGAAAGGCTTATAGTTGCTCAGTTGTTGGAAGGCAGTAATTCTTTCTTGATGAGCCAGCATATAAGGATATATCTAATATCTTTTTTGATAGGTTTAGTTTAGATTCCAAATTGATTTTATAATTATCTTTAAATTCGAAACTACTATTGTTAACATTGTCGTGGCTAATAGACAACCGTTTCTTTTTTTAATTAAGAATTAAGACTCACACTCTACTTTGCGTCTATAGAGGCATGAAATGACACCTAAATTTTGTGTCTGAGTTTGAATTTTTGGTACACAAAGCATGAAAGTATACAACGTATATAATTTTGTGTTTTGATATTCATTTTAGGCATAAGACACGAAAGCGCACGAAGTGAATAAATATAATATATTTATAAAAATATAAATTATCATTATATATATATGTCTTTATAAAATTAATATTTTATAATTAATAAATTAAATAATAAATTATGATAGATATTAAAACTTTAAAAGTAAAATTATGATAGTAGAAGTGTTTAAAACCTATAAAAGAAATATTATATTAGTAAAAGTGACATTTTCGCGAAATTATATTATGTATTAATATAATGCACATGGAACGAAAACGACACGATTTATCATGGTACATGACATAACATGAGTTCATTCAGTGTCCTGTTTGGGTTTGGACTTTCGGTAGACCAAACACAAAAGTAAATGATATGAAAGTACATGAAACACGACACCATTGCCGGTCTATCTCAATCACACAAGGGTGAGGGGTAATTACTAGGCCAAAGCCTAGGGTAAATACTTAACTGTTTGGACAGTACAAACGAGGTATATTTCCTTCCTAACGTTTCAATTATATTCTAGTAAGCATGTCCAATGTGTCTCATTCACGCAGGGCAGAGGGGGTGAGGAATTGTCTTCAGAACTTTCAGGTGCTCTTCAGATATGTCTTCTGGGTGGAAAAAGTGGTGCAGGTACATATTTGTAAATTTAGTGAAAATTACTTTGTATTTACTGAATTATCTCTAAGTTATCAGTTCACAGTTTTATTAAATATTTCTGTTTGGTTTTTACCTGTTGAATTGGTTTAGGAGCTGGAATTGATCTTTCCTCTCTGTCAATTGTGGGAGGGAAAATCTGTTGGGACCTTTATATCGATGGTTTGGTGGTTAGTGCAGATGGGAACCTGTTAGATGCACTAGGTGCCGCCATTAAGGTAATTTCTTAAGTTCACTATTTGTATTCAAAACATATTTTGCCATGGTAGTTGATTTCAAGAAATAGTAGGCAATTCTTAAGAGTTTTATTAAAACATATCAGCCATCTTTTACTTATTCTGTACTTATTCTGAGTGGCAGGCTAAAATTATATCATTTTGGAGTTGATATTTATTTTAGCTGTCTATATGTTTGTTTACTTACTTTTTGGATGCAACTATGAGTTGTAAATTCTGTGAACCTAAATTTAGTATCCAAAGTATTTTGTCTAGACAGCAGTATGAACTAAAAAGGGCCTTTTCGCCAGCTGAAGAAAAACAGCAGGTGCATGTATCCAAGCAAGGGCATCTAGTCTTTTCTTGTTGAAAATATAGAGTAGGACTATACATACTACAATCAAAACATAACAAATGGGAATATTGCACGATATAAAAACACAAAAAACACCCAAACAATTTATAGATTATTCGAATCTCTTTTGTAGTCATACATGTGAGTCATTCCTACAGAAGAAAGAGAACATATAGTATAGGTTTTTCAAAACAAAGTATTCTAGGTTTCAGCAGTCTTTATTTAGACAAATGTAGGAGTCTGGAATATGCCCCCATGGTCGAAACTTTATGCATTGAATTTATAATATTCATAATGTTATTCAACTTTCATAGTTATTAGGTCTTTACGTCGATAAACTTATACTTTTCATACTTGCTTTTCTTCTTTTTAGGCTGCACTGAGCAATACAGGCATTCCAAAAGTTAATGTGTCTGCTGGTGCCTCTTCTGACGAGCAGCCGGAAGTTGACATAAGCGATGAAGAATTTTTGCAATTTGACACCTCTGCTGTACCCGTCATTATCACTTTAACAGAGGTTTCTTCAATTTACTTTCAACTTCATTAGATTTTACGTAGTATGAAACTAACTTTCCAGTCTCATGCAGGTCGGGAGGCATTATATTGTGGATGCAACTCCAGAGGAGGAATCCCATATGAATTCGGCCATTTCAATATCTGTTAATAGACGAGGAAATATTTGTGGACTGACAAAACGTGGTAGTGCAGGCTTGGACCCAAGTGTTATACTTGACATGATCTCCGTAGCTAAACATGTAAGTGAGCAGCTGATGAACAAGTTAGATTCAGAGATAGCTGCTGCCGAAGCATGTGAAGAGGAATAGAACCATTGTTACTTACTTTCCTTTGTTGATTTTCTTAGAATTTAAACATGACTCATTGTGTAAGCCCCATTTTAATGATTAGTGTAATACATGTGTTGCATACCTATAGTTAAGAGAGAAAGATCTAGTGCACGAGTAAGAAATAACAAAGTAGTTTAATTGTATCATCAACTCATTGTTTTCATGTGAAGCACAAGTTGACCTAACTTGGTTCCATTATTTTTGTACTCAGTGACGTGTGAGATTTGTGTTAAAAAGTAACTAGTTTTATACTTTGCTCAAGTTGGTGTCAATTTTTTTGGGTTACGATCAGTTGATCGTTTATATAAAGATATATACTTTATCATTGAAGAGATGCCAAGATACATGTTTAATGATTACATTATACTATACTAAACTGATTACATCTCTTTATCATATTGTTGTAGGTTGAATTCAAAATTGCAATTATTATAAAAAGCTTATATATTTATAACAAAAAGTTTACATATTCATGACGAACATATTTCTGGGCAATGTTGTCAGCAACTTGGCATGATAAAATGTCACCGCACAACATAATTCTACTCAAGATACACGCACTTTGTCCATATCTAATCAATTGCATATCACCAAGCAAGAATGATAATTCTACATGTTTGAAAGATTGATAAGATCTTACTAGTAAATGACATTTCCATGCTTTAAATATTTGGCTGGGAAATGTTATTTTCATCCCTTTCTGGATCTTTTACTATAATATGTTTATCATCAATCTCTTTTGACAACTTCAATACCAACTCATCTTTTCCACACTGCCTAAGCCCTTTATAAAGATCAATCAAGGTATCAGAATTAGGAGCAATACCTCGATCTAGCATCTCCCTAAGAACTTGGACTCCTCCATTATAATCCTCACTCTCGCATAATGCCGACATCAACATGTTCAATGTATATTCATTTGGATGACAACCGCTTCTTACCATGCTTTTATACAATTGATAGGCACGCGCAGAGTCCTTCCTTACACATTGTCCTCTAATTAGGGCAGAAAAGGTTGACGAGTTTGGAACCAAATTTTTCTTATCGAGTTCCTTCACAAGGTATGCAGCTTTCTTAGTCATTCCCTCCTTGCATAGCCCCAAAATTAATGCATTGTAAGTCAAGATATCAGCTCTGACTTCATTCCTGGACATCTCCTCAAAAAGTTGCCCGGCCATCTCGTTATTACCTACCTGGCTATACCCATTTATCAATGTGTTGTAAGTAACAGTATTAGGAGTCACATTTGCTCCTTTCATCTCATTGAAAATTTTATTTGCTTCAAATAATTTATCTTCCTTACAAAGTCCATGTATAAGCGTGTTGTACGTAATATCACTTGGGTGCACCCCATTCCTCACCATAGAATCTTTTAGCTTCAAGGCAGAGCTCAAAAGGCCCTGTTTACAATATCCGCCTATCAAGGCATTATACGAAGCAACTGTAGGATTAAACCCCAAGCTCTCCATCTCCTTAAATATCGCAACAGCCTTTTCCAATTTCCCCGATTTGCAATAAGCAGCAACAACCATATTAAAAGTAAAAATATTGGACGAAATCCTCGACCTCTGCATTTCCTTGTAAAATTTCAACGCAATATCCCCCCGATTCAATGTAAGCAACGAGCTCAACAATGCATTACACGACTCCACAGTCGGTAAAAATCCATAATTCTTCATACAACAAAAAGTATCCGTAGCATTCCTAATTTTCTTCAAATGAGCATACGTTTTAAACAACGAATCAAAAACCCGAGGCGAAGAATCACAAACTCTATATGAATAAATCAGCGCATCAAACAGCTCAGAATGAAAATTAACCGAACTCGAAACAAGAATCTCCCTCAAAATAGACTCCGCAGATTTAAACTTCCCGTGTTTAGTCAAAATATGCAAAACCATCGAATGGGTTTCGAGATTACAAAAAGACGGGTTCTTGAAACCAAACCACTTAAAGAACTTAAACGAAAGAACATGGTCATTGCGGAGCTTCAAAAGAACATGCTTTACTCGAAAAAGAGTCAACCCAGATACTAATTTATCAAGTTTAGGCCAGTCCGAGTGAATAAGATGACTATAAGCTACATTAACAAAATCAAGATCCTGAGCTTTAGGTTCAGGAATGGTTCTATGAGGTAATGGAATTGAATCCCAATTCTTATCTTTTATGCATATTTGTGTTGAAGATGTAAATGGGGTTGGTTTAATCAGAGTAGATAAGCTACGAAAATGCATAATTATGATTCTTGAAATGAAAAGGAGCTGACTTTGTTTAAGATGAACAATACCCTTGTAATTCAATCAATGAATATATAGATACACACATATTGTAAGCATATAATTATGAATAAAATTGTGACAAGAAGATAACAAAGTGATGAATAGATATTACCCTGAAAGAGTAATACAAGCTGAGCGTAGAAACAGCAGAGCAGAGCGACTGTTCAGACCCCGCCGCAGAACAACAACAAGGACCAAGTTCTCGCCTTACTATTACGTTTTTGTTTTTTTTTTAAAAGAAAAAAATTTATAAATCGTTTTTATGAAAGAATTAATTTGATTGTATCAAATGATTAAAGTATACAACTTTTTTGTATTAATTCTATCATTTTCTATGTCGAGGACCATATTTTTGAAATTTGAAATTTATTTTATAATTCTTAGATTTAACTGCATTTTAATAATTTATATTTTACACTATGATTTATTCACGCATTATTGACTAAAATTTTAAAAATATGGCTGATTAATATATGCTAAATAATACTTTTCTCCCTCACCATTTTTTTAATCACAATTTAAAAAAATGATCTAAAATATCATAATCCAGAAAAATAATCTTTTATATTACTTACTTAAAAACACAACTTTATCTTGAAATTTTATAAAATACAATATTAATTTGTGTTTTTACCTTCAAAAAATAAACCAAAATTCAAGTTTAATTTGCATTTCAAAAAAGATAAAAATTCAATAAAAACACATGATCAAAATGCATTATGAGAAAATATGCAGAGCCAACACATAGCCCAACCACCACCAGCTCAGTTGACGTTTTCTTTTGATAGTAAGATGTCATTTTAGTGAGCCGTGATATTTTCTCCAACCCCCGATTGACGCTATTTTTTAGCTTATTACATAGACAGTACAAAATTATTGTTTTCGAAAAACAGCAGGGACTTCTTGTTTGTCATTTGTCACTAGCTGCTATCAATGTTCCTAAGTTATTTTTTTACATATTTGTGAGATAAGTGTTTAAAAAATGTAGTCCACATTTTTTTTATAAAATGAAAGAAAGAAAGAAGGAATCTTAAGAAAGATTATTGTTCAATGAAATGTAGCTTGAAAGAGATTCCTTTCATATTTGCTTCTTCCACAAGGTACGTAGACCAGTGCGATGTTTCAGTGACTGGAAGCAAATGCATCTACAAGACCAGGTCGAATACTTTCATAGTGAAGATCAGTAGATACAGACAGCTTCGCTAAATGCAACCTTATATTTTTCCCTTGCTACATTATCGCGCATGATAAGTTTGAGAAGTTGCAGGGAGTCTTTTTTTAACGCCATCTCTGTGCTAGTGTGCTGTTTGAGTGAGAAAGAAATGCAATTAAAGACATGCATGCATTGACTCATATAATCAAGTCTTCCTTTTCTGTACTCTTGTTTGTGTGAATATTATTGATGTTGTGACTAATAGTTGTCAAATTAGACCTGGTACCAAGAGTGTTTAGCTAGATGCACTTAAAACTTTCTATATTTAGACATTCACAAACTCAAATGGCATATCAGAAAAGTAAAGAGATATCAAAATATACATGCTATGGTGCCATTTCTCTTTAAAAACTCCCTATTTTTGTTTCTTATGTACTCTCTTCTTGTAGTTATTACTACCTTGAGTACGTCAATGCACACCAATGTTACATTGTGCCACGATCATGAGAGGTCTGCTTTGTTAAATTTTAAACAAAGCCTTTCTCTTAATAAGTCCGCCTCTGGCGATTCCTCTGCTTACCCTAAGACTGAATCTTGGAAGGATAGAGGAAAAAGTAGCGATTGCTGCTCATGGCATGGGGTTGAATGCAATAATGACACTGGTTATGTCACTGGTCTCCACCTCAGCAGCAGTTTGCTCTATGGTTCTCTTCATTCCAGTAGCACCATCTTTAGCTTTGTTCACCTACAAATCCTAAATTTGGCAGACAATGACTTCAGGAACTCTCCAGTGCCACCTGAAATTTACAATCTTTCAACTTTATCCCGTCTTGACCTTTCCTACTCCGGGTTTTCTGGTCAAATTCCAGTTGAGCTATCAGAATTGTCCAAGTTGACCTTCCTTGATCTCTCCGGAAACTATTTCTCTGGATCAATTCCCGCATCAATTGGTAACTTGACCCAACTTACTGTCCTTAACATTAGTTCTAACAACTTTGGTGGTGAAATCCCATTGTGGCTGATGAACATGACCCAGATAACTGCATTAAAATTGAACTCCAATGAACTGAAAGGGAAAATTCCAAGTTCATTCTCTCAACTTGAGAACCTTGAAAATCTTGGTCTTCGAAGCAATAGGTTTATTGGTATAATAGAGGCTGATGTTTTTCTCGCCCTGAGAAAACTTTACTTTCTCAGTCTCTCTTATAACAGGATAACTTTTGTTACCAACCATCACATTAACTTCACCTTTCCAAAGTTTGAAGTATTAGAATTGAATTCTTGTAATTTAAGTGAGATCCCATATTTTCTGAAATTTCAGAACAATTTACAGGTGCTGTACCTGAGTGAAAATAATATTCACGGAAAAGTACCATACTGGATATGGAACGCCTTTGATAATCTGCAAGATATTAGTCTTTCTTCAAACTTTCTAACAAGCATGGAAAAGAATCCAAGTATTCTTCCAAGTAAGAGTTTAAAAATCATAGATATAAGCGACAATCTTCTGCAAGGGAATCTCCCAATTCCACCACCAAATACAGTCAAGTACTCTGTGAATAATAACAGATTGACGGGATATATTCCATCCACGATCTGTAGTTGCACATCTCTCGAAGTACTTAATTTGTCGAATAACAGCATGAGTGGACCAATTCCTCGCTGTCTTGGCAATTCTTTGGAAGCCCTTGTTGCCCTTGTTCTCCAAAACAACAACTTTTCTGGTACAGTTCCTGAACCTTACCCAAAAGAATGAACCTTGAATGTTTTGGACTTGAGTCAAAACCAGTTAATGGGAAAAGTACCAAAATCATTGTCAAATTGCAAAATGCTTCAGATTTTGGATCTATCAAATAATCAGTTGGAAGACACTTTCCCCATTTGGTTAGGTACTATTCCGCGACTACAAGTCTTAATTCTGCATTCCAACAAGTTTCATGGTGTGATGAGAAGTCCTAGAGTTTCCTCCGAGTTCCCAGTGTTGCGCATTATTGACCTCTCTCACAACTACTTAACTGGTGATTTGCCTGTTAAATATATCCAGATATGGAATGCTATGAGAATTACTCGTGCAGACAGAACCGTATATAGAGACACAAGTAAGTTATCATAACCTTATCATAACCTGAACATATCTATTTTTTGGATAATGAGATATCCAAGCTCGATTACACTTAGGAACAAAGGGGTGGAGAAGAACTACGAGAAGATTCTAAATGTTTTCACCTCTATTGATCTCTCAAATAACAAATTCACAGGGTATATTCCTGAATCTTTTGGAAGCCTAGAGGCCCTTCAGTCGCTCGACCTTTCACATAATGAGCTTACTGGTCCAATTCCTCCATCCCTCGGGAACCTAAGACAACTAGAATCGCTGGACCTTTCACATAACAAGCTCTCTGGAGTTATCCCGCAACAGTTAGCATCACAATTTTAACTTTCTCGCTTTCTTCAATGTATCATACAACCTCCTGAGTGGTCGCATACCACAAGGCCAGCAATTCGGGACATTTGACAAGAATTCTTACATGATGAACTCGGGACTTTGTGGATTCCCTTTATCTAAGACATGTGGAACTGCGCCATCAGTGCCAGATGATGACGGTGATGAAGATGAGGATGAGTCTGATGCTGATGGCTTTCTTGGTGGATATGTTTGGGTATTCATATTAGCAGGACTTGGAAGTGGACTTGTTGTTGGGACTGTAATGGGAAACATTATAGTAGATAGACACCCCTGGCTGATTTCTGGTGTTGTCCAGAATTTTGGAGGGACACTCAAGAACAGGAGGAGGCCGAAGAGGCAGAACATTCGGGATTAGGAAACTTTGCAGGTTTGCTATCACTGTTACCTATAGATGTAATTTTCCAGTCTTTTGTACTTATTATTTCAGACGTGTGTTTCATTATTGTTCTGTATGATTGACTCCTATATGTGGGGAAATGGTAGTTTTTCCTTGGTTTCAGACGTGTGTTTGTATGATTGGCTCTTATATGTGGAAGTGGTAGTTTTTCCTTGGTTTGGCCCTTCCGAAACTGGCTTTCGGTCTTATACTCTCACAGTTGAAGTAACATCAAGATTGTTGTCTGTAAAAAGTGTGAGAACATAATTGCATGAACCATCTCATAACCTCGGTTCCATAATACCTCGTCACCCAAGTGAAAAATTCAGAATCTGTTGTTAGATTCCGTCTGTTTGCAGAAAAATTATCTTATTTTGGAATATAATTTTTTAAAAGTAAATTTTGGTAAATATTTCTAGGAAAATACTTACTTTCATTTGTTATATATAATCATATTGGTAAGAATATGTTCTAAAGAATTACTGAATTTGGAAAATAAGTTTTCCTCAACCAAGCAAACAATAGAAAATTTACGACGACTTGCTGCACAACTGTTACCCGTTTACCTCGTATACATGTATTTTAAAATTTCAATAATAAAATAGTCGCTAAAAATTTAAATAAAAAAAATTACAAGCTATTTGCTATCGGAAATTAAAAGAAGAACCCAACAAATAAAGGGCAATGGATTTGTTAGTTGATTATGGGGCCAGTGTTCGAGGAACTAGCACCTCAGTGTTGTTATGATTGAAGTTCTTGCAAAACTGATGATTCAGAGGAAGACCAATCAAAGCAGAACATTATCACAAATCTACCAAGGAAATGAAGATAACATTAGGCTTCTTGTTGAAGACAAGGAAAACTTTTTGGAGCTTTTAGAGTTCCTAACATTCAAGAGGTTTTCTTCAAAGGATGATGTTAACAATAATCTGTAACCAAAGGAGGCCAAAATTTATAATAACAGCCTGGTAATCCTCAGGTCATGATCCCCTTTTCCTCACGAATGATGAATCACATCTCTGTGTACTCCAACTGATGTTTCAAGCTCCAAGGCTATTCAAAATGTGGCAATAGATGAGAATGCTAGACACGGGAATGTAGAAGCTATTCACAGAGCTCTCGACAACATTCGAGGATTAAAAATAGTCCCATCAAACCAAATGCTACACAAGCTATTATATGTCCTATGTGATTCTTATCTTGACTGAAGTTAAAGCTCAATGGGACTCCAGTTTGGTGGGGAACTTTTAATGGACCCGAGTGGTGCATATAACACCCACAAATCATCAATTCCAAGACAATCAACCGACCACCCACAATTTATCACAAATATTTCATCGAGTAAAACCAAAGAATAGATTCACAGAGCATGGAAATGTACTGTATATCCTTGAACTAGTCGAAGACTTCATTGTCATGAGAATTGAGAAATAATACATACTGCATAGTGTTTGTTGACTTGTATTATGCAGTTAGATACCAATTAATATAAATGTAGAAAAAAATGACAGGAATACCTCCTTTTCAAACTTGATGGTTGCGTGTCCCTATTCAGTTCAAACATACAGAGCATTTTGTATGTAGTTTAGGCTTAGGTAACAAGGGCCATCACTCAATTTTGCATGTATGTACTGTTAAGTTTTAGCTTATTTTTTTCCAGTTAGTCCAGGTCACAGACGTGTCATATAGTTATATTCAAGAATAGTACTAGATGCACAAAAATGAATACATAAATATTGTACAGAATGACGTCAAAAATATATTATAAACATAACTACTGTTTAATTAAAAATAAGTTGTAAATATTAGGAATTCTAGACCTGGTAGTAGAAAAGAACTCGACCTACTGCGTAGACTTGGTAGTTTGTAGTAGTCCTCGTGTTTTATTTTTGCCCGTAAATTCAGGTGAAAATGGGTAAGCATGCTTGTGGAAAACTTGGCATGCATTGTCATATCATAAATGCATTAAACACTGTCACTTTGAATTTCTGTCAAGCTACTCCAAAGAAATACCAGGTAAGAGTTGATTCGTTCACACTAAAGTCTAGTTGTATTAGTCCATATATGCATAGCAATTCATTATAATGCTGCCCATATCAAAACAGGTAATACAGAGCTGCAACTGCTTGATTATACGCCATGGCAGAGCAGTATAGCTTTAAGATCTCCCTATTCTTGTTTCTTTTATACTCCCCTCATGGTGATATTACTGTGGCGAATATGATAAATACTACCATGTTGTGCCACGATCATGAGAGGTCTGACCTTCTACATTTTAAGCAAAGCCTTTTTATTTCTTCTAATTCATCTGCTTACTTGAAGACCGCATCTTGGGGGGCTAGCAGTGATTGTTGTTCATGGGACGGGGTTGAGTGTGATGATCACACCGGTTTTGTCATTGGTCTTGATCTCAGTAGCAGTATATTTGGTCCTCTTCATTCCAATAGCACCCTCTTTAGCCTGGTTCACCTTCAAAACCTAAATCTAGCGGACAATAACTTCATGAATTCTACAATCCCACCTGAGATTTCCCATCTTTCAAGTTTATCCTCTATTAACCTCTCACATTCATCATTGTCTGGCCCAATCCCACTCGATTTTTCAGAAATGTCCAAGTTGACTTCCCTTGATCTGTCCAACAATTATTTGTATGGTGGCTTTCCTATTGGCATTTTCGATCTACCAGACCTGCATGTTCTTAATGTGAGTGGCAATCAAAATCTCACCGGTTATCTTCCAGAGTTTAACCAAACAAGCTCCTTCACAGCGCTGGAACTTGATTCCACAAATTTTTCTGGTAGTCTACCAATCTCAATTGGAAATCTGCAGTCAGTGACCAAACTGCGACTAGGAAGATGCTTTTTTTCAGGATCAATTCCAGCCTCAATTGGTAACTTAACCCAACTTACTTTTTTATCATTTTCCTTTGACAGGTTTAAAGCAGGAAAACTTGATTGGCTTGACAAACTAACTAAACTTGATTCATTGTACCTTATGGATACAAATTTGTATGGTTATATCCCATCATCTCTTGCAAATTTAACCAAACTTACTACTCTTCACCTTCAAATGAATCATTTTACTGGTGACATTCCATACTGGTTAATGAACATGACTGAGCTCAAAGATTTGAGATTATTTTATAACCAACTAACAGGCCCAATACCAAGCTCATTCTCTCAACTCAACAACCTTGAAACTCTTATCCTAAAGGGAAATAACTTTAGTGGTACAGTGGAGGCAAGCATTTTTCTGAGCCTTAAAAAACTTTCCTTTCTCAGCCTATCACAGAACAACATATCGTTACTTAACCACCATCATATAAACTCCACTCTTTCACACTTTACTGGATTAGATCTAAATTATTGTAACTTAAGAGAGATACCCTATTTTCTGCAATTCCAGAATAAACTGGAGACACTATTCCTAATAGGGAACAATATTCACGGAGAACTACCAGCTTGGTTATGGAATGCAAGTGATAGTTTGGAGGCAATATACCTTTCTAGTAACTTCCTAACAGGCATGGGACGTAACTTATCTGTTCTTCCAGGTATTAGTCTAGGAATCATAGACATAAGCAATAATATATTACAAGGGAATCTCCCAATTCCCCCCACAAATATAATGGCTTACTATGTCTGGGACAACAGACTCACGGGTGAAATTCCAAATGAGATGTGTAGTCTCAGATCTCTCAAAATACTACACTTATTCTATAACAACATGACTGGATCGATTCCTCAATGTTTAGGCAATTCCCTCTCAGTGCTTAATCTTCATGGAAACAACTTCTCTGGTACAATTCCTCAAACATACTCAGAAGAATGCAGGTTGAAGGCTATGGACTTGAGCCAAAATAACTTGGAAGGTCAACTACCAAGATTTTTGTCAAATTGCAGAATGCTTCAAACTTTGAATTTAGGAGAGAATCAGTTGGAAGGCACTTTCCCTTTTTGGCTGGGGGGTCTTACTCAGCTACAAGTTTTAGTTTTGCATGCCAATAGATTATACGGTGCGATTGCTTCAAGTCCTGGAACTGGTTCATGGTTTCCAATGTTGCGCATTATTGATGTCTCTCAGAACTATTTTACTGGTGATTTGCCTGTGAAATATATTGACAAGTGGACTGCCATGAAATATTTGCCATCAAACATTGAACTATACTTACGCATAAGAACAGAATATCAAACCGGGAAACATCACTGGACTGACAAATATTCCAGCTCAGTCGTACTTAGGAACAAAGGTGTGACAACAGAGTACAAGAAGATTCAAAATGTTTTTAGTGCCATTGATTTCTCAAGCAACAGATTCACAGGGGAGATTCCAGATTCTTTTGGAATCCTGGAGGCACTGCAGTTGCTCGACCTTTCGAACAATAAGCTTGTGGGTGCTATTCCTCCATCTTTAGGGAACCTAACACAGCTTGAGTCATTGGACCTTTCACAAAACAAGCTGTCAGGAGCCATCCCTCGGCAAATAGCAGCACAACTTAATTTCCTAGCATTCTTCAATGTATCTTACAACCTCCTGACTGGTCCTATACCACAAGGGCCACAATTCAGGACATTTGAGAACGATTCTTACATGGGAAATCTAGGACTTTGTGCATTCCCTTTATCTAAGAAATGTGAAACTTTGAAGTCACCTGCAGGAGACAATAATGATGATTCTAAAGAGTTTCCTAATGTATCTGATTATATATTCATATTCGCAGGAGTTGGAAGCGGGCTAGTAATTGGTTTTCTTTTAGGTAACGTAATCAATGATAGGCACCCATGGTTGGTTTTGGAGGTAGCAAGACTATTGAGAAAAAAGAGGCGCGTCACTTGGAATTAGGAAATATCAAGTGATGGTGCCGATTTGCTAACACTGGTAACTAAGGATGTGATTTTCTAGTCTCTGGTAAAGTATTATTGTTCTATGTGATTTTAAAATGTAGTTATCTTGTACTTAAATAAGGAAATCCATTGTTTTTGTTTGGTTAACTAAGAAATTTCTTGGCTCCATTTTGCCTATTATATTAAATAAGAATATATACCATACTAACAAGGAATTGCGCTGCAATATATATCAAGGAGCTGCAGCTGCTTACAGAGAACATGGTTTAGGTTAAATTTTACATTCATTGCCAAGTAAAATTGAATTTGAGGATTGAAATGCCAAAATACTCTCCTGTCTCTACCATGACACTCGTAAGCGGAATAATACTTAAGACGTAGATCATTTCATCAAATGTGCCACCATATATACCTGAACAACATTGTATCTCAAGTTCCTAGAAATTTTAGGTTCAGGGTCGCAGGAATGAAACTGAACATAAAATAGCCCCAAAATTGCATGCAAGTCATTTTGTTTATTGAATCTCTTAGGTTCCTCCAAAGCTTAGGTTCAGGTTCTTAAGATCTGATACATGTGATTTTATTTGGTTTATGAAATTAAACAAAACCAAGCATAGAAAATTCTAAACATACAAAATAACAGATTACACAGCTCCTCTTTCGTTGTCAAAAAACAATCAGAATCTCATTTTTAATAAATATTAATATTTTTTTAAGGAGGACTTGAACTTGAACTACTTGTCCTATCACTATATAACATTTCAATACTTAACAACACTTTGGCTCTCATCCTATGGCTTTTCTCCCCAAAGTTTTTCTGTTTACCGTTTATCTCTTGTTTCTTCAGCTTGTGACCATGACCAACTCTTAACGCAGTTTCCATCATATTATATGGGACTTGTACAAAAAGTATCCGATAGCCCAGCTAAATTGTCCCAAGTACCAATACTCTATGCTGTTGCTTTAGAGCAGCAGAAGGCACTAGTGGGCAGCAGAACTCAGGGTGTCATCTTTTTTTTTTTTGTCCAGGATGTTTAATTAGTTGATGTAATTTCAAATCTCCTCATTGAATCCAGTGAATCTCAGTACTTAAGTTATGATTATTTCTGCGCGAAATGAATTATAACATTTGGATGCAAGATTTTAAACTCATGAAAATAGTATTTAAACCAGTTTATAAATTAGAGATTTTGAGCAATAAAGAGCAATTCCAGAAGAGATGAAAAAAGAGAGAGTAGCATTATAAATAAAAATTAAGAGAATAATTAAAGAGCAAATCCAGAAGAGAGAGTAACATTCTTTGCTAGACGAATTACATTTTGAAAAACAGAAATTGGAATCACAGTTGGAGATACCTGGACCTCTTCCTGTTTGGCCTCTGACCATCAATTCTTATCAAACTAGGAACATATGGAAACGCTCTGTATCTCATATAAGGCTCGCCATCAAATTTTATATATTTGCAATTTCTTGTGGTCGGATTATAACATAATGCAAGGTGGTCACGACAAATCACCACGATTTCTCCATTTTCTAAGCACCGCATAGGCTCTAGTATTCTATCAGCTTCAAACTTATATTCACAGTGAAGGACAAACTTTCTAGTCCATGATTCTTGAATACCATACTCATTCATTATCCAAAACTCAATGGACCTCGTTGAGTACGATTTCATGCAAATGCAAAGAAAACCATCAAGTACCCCAAGATTCGAACAAGTATAATCCCTAATAGTAGCAGGAGTTGGAACCCGCTGGAATACCTCCTTTTCAGGATCAAATGAACTAATAATTTGCTTCCAATGCCCGATCCAATGATAAAAGCCATTTGCAAATGTAGGATATTGAGTTTCTGTTTCTGTTGGATGAAAAGGAATACTCCCATCAAGGCTCCTCCAGGACTTTGTGCCAATAGTTTGTATATCTACTTTTACACAATCGGAAAAATAAAACGACAACAACTTCAATTGTTTGGTTTTTTGAACAAAGACTAAAGCACACAGATGCCTGGAAAAACGACAATTATTAATCTGTTTAACAAGAAAATGCTGAGTCGTTATGGGGTTAAAAACGTGGTACTGTCCACGGCTAACATTATTATAATGATCATATGCATCTGCAACAACAAAGCCCGTGAAAGTACAAGTGGTACAAATTTCAAACGAGACCCAAGAAGGGTCAGGATAAAAATCATATACAAACTTCAAATAAAGTGGTAATTTTTTAGGAACGATAAAATCGGGAGGCTGATATGCAGAGGTGCATGAAGATTCATCAAATTGAGCAAAGAATAACGTGGAATTCTTTTGATCCTGAAGCAAGAAATGTATGTAAGGACTTGACGACTGATTCTTATAATAAGGTTGTATAAAGTAAGGCTGGGAGATTAAATTGGCCCATTGTTTGCATACACAACTGCATCTTATGATGAACTGGAGGGGAAGAAAAATAAAAATATTGATGATGAGGGATTCATGTAAATCCGTAACAGTGGTTTGATCCCTCATAGCAAAAATAAGGTGCAATCAAGAAAGATAGCTAAGTAGTAAAGGTATTCGTCCCAGTCGGATTCCTCCGCTCCCTCCGAAAATTATTAGAACAAATACTTATAAACCTAATTATTCAACAAAATAAGTTAACATATATATGTATATTGATTGCAAACACCCGAAACTAACTAGTTCTCATTACCTGCATGATACCCATTACGTACCATTAACAAAATTTTATCTAAACAAGGATTCTGTGCTCCGCATTTATTATTATTATTATTATTTGAGGACATATACTAATCACTTATTTTCATGGGATTTTGATGAGATGACATCTTTTTTATTTGTTGGGTTTTTTTTACATACAGGGGTCCATTATCTTTAATAAGTAGGAGTTAATTAAAAATTGAAAACTAATCTCTTATTGTGTGTCCTAGAAAAACCGTTATTTGAATTAATAAAAACTATGTACTTTTCTTTAAAAATCATTTAAATTTTACGACAGAGTAAAAATATAACTCAGATGAGTTTTACACATAAATAAATAGAATCCGTTTTATCGTGTGATGGTTACTATATGAATTAATGATGATTAATTTGTCAAATCCAGAATTTCCATTTAATTATAAATTGTAATTCTATATATTTTTATTAGAATTTTAATGTTATAAGTAATATAATTTGAATAATCAATGTATTTTAAACAAGATCCATATATGGTGGTATATATATGTTGATTGATACCATCTAGGCTCTCTGGTAGTCCCGAATCACTTTAATTATTTCTTAAGTAATAAAAGAAGAGGCCCGCCCGGGTATAAAAGTTATTGGACTTGAAATTATCAAACTCATCGGAGCATGGGATAGCTGAACTGAACAGGTAGTATTTGCATTAGACGTCTATGTGAGAATGAAAATCTAAGCATTCCTGCAAAATTGTTAAAAATATTGACAAATACCTATACAATTGAGCATAAGAACAACCAATTCAACTACAAAAATTTGGTTACACATGAAATATTACATGTTGTATCAGGAAACAATTAAAGGCTAAAGCTACTAATTCACCAATGATTATAGATGATGTAACAGTTTATACAAATACTCTATCCGACTACTGTCAAGTACCAAATCAATATTACACAACACAACAGAACTACAAAATCCAACAATTACCAGTATCAACTTCTAAAAAAGTAGCGGATCAACAGAACCACAAAAGCCATCCCTAAAGCCGTCGTCATGCTCACACCTTGAGAACAGATTGCACCTTAAACCGTTTTACTCTAAAGACAAGTCCTCAAACTCCAACTCTTGCCTCATTATTGTCACATATTAGGGGCAACCAAGTTATGGAACTCTTCCATAGTACAAACATTTTTTTATTAAGAAATTGTGATTTAGCAGTGTCAGTGCAGAAGGTCTCTCAGCCATACTCAAACTAAAACAACAATGCAGGAAGTTAACATAATCATTAGTCAACCTCGGATGATGAAGGACAGTGCGCATGCGCCACTTTTTTGTTGTCTTCATCCTAAGCTGAGCCCAACTCTTTGGAAGTCCAGTATTAGTTACAATATACTTGATCACCTTTAAAAACTGTTCATCATCTTTTACTCCAATAGATCCGTATGCTATCTCTAAAGACAGAACCCCAATTAACCATATATCCTGTTTCATCCTCAACCTTAATTCCGGATCTTCATCAGGGTCATACTCATCATTTGCAGTTGGCAATCCGCCGTGGCCCAACGTTCCATCAGGCTCCTCCCTTCCCCATATTTCACTCATTTTCTTAAAATCTGGTTCAGGTACCAGATTTAGGCCAGCCACATGATAGGTGGGACCGTAAGCTGATTTTATACCTGAACGATCTGCTGGATTGTAGAACAGTGCTCTAGCACTTATCTTTCCATGACTTATTCGGAAATGGTGTAGATCAACTAGACCCCTTGTGCATTCTTTCACCAGAAAAGCGACTACATTCATTGGCATGCCATTGACATGATCATTCACCAGCAAAGATCTTATACTTTTTACATTTTGAAATGGAAGGATTGTAACACGCGATTGTACATTCAGAAGCCTAGTTATTCCTGTTTTTTCATATAAGAACAGGTTTCTCGGTAAATAACCGAAGTAATCATGAAATTCATTTATCTGATTTTCTGTTTTCAGCCAAAACTCTTGATTTTGCGAAGTTCGGGGAAGAACCATGATAGAAACAAAAGGGTACTCAAGCCTGAGTGGCATTCTTCTACACCGATATACCCCGTATTCATTATTATCACCCCAAGTACCAATAACATCAAAAACTCTGTATCGTCTATGGCCAATTGGAATAAGTCTCCCAATTAATTCATCCATTTATCTAAAGGCAGTAAATGAAAAACGAAGATCGAAAAAGAACTGACTTGATATGAGCTATCGTTCTTTGATGAAACAAGAAACAATACCGAAACTAGAAAAACGCAGAGTTCCACTGAATTTCAACGACGAGATTCTAATGTATATTCAAGAAACAGTACTGAAACTATAGAAAATCTAACAAGAACTGATGAAGATGGCTATCTTTCTTTGATGAAACAAGAAACAATACCGAAACTAGAAAACCCCAGAGTTCCACTAAATTTCAACGACGAGATTCTAATGTATATTCAAGAAACAGTACTGAAACTATAGAAAATCTAACAAGAACTGATGGAGATGATGACAACGCTAACTATTGAAGAATAGAAACCTGAAGAAATGATGAAACGTAGCAGGCGATGAAGCCTAGTATTCGATCGGGGAGATGATAATTCACGTAGGATCCGCCATTGAAACCACTTGTGCAAGCTTTGATACCATGTTATTTTCTGAACATTTACTTTTCAATTAACAAATAAAATGAACATTACAAATGAGTTCGGTACAGGTAACTTGTATATATACAACTAAGCTATCAACCCTCGACTATACTTAGGCGGGAAAAGTAGTTATGTAGTTGGCTTAGGTGGCATGTGTGGGAGGGACTAAAAACTAAGTTAATAGATTTATTTTGATTTGTATTTAATAGAATTATACCGTATATTTATTATATTATTTACGTTAATATTTTTTTTATTATTTTCACTTCAAGATAAGACTGATTATATTATTATCAAATTGTAAATGGGTTTTAACTTTTAATAGTACTTTGAGAAATTTAAAATGGAGCAAGGAGAGATTACAATTTTGATCATGAGAGGTCTGCATGCCCTGTTAAAATTTAAGCAAAGCCTTTCTCTTAATAAGTCTAGTTCTTACTATTCCTCGATCTGCTTACCCAAAGACTGAATCTTGGAAGGCTAGAGAAGAAAGTAGTAGGGATTGCTGCTTGTGGTATGGGGTTGAGTGCGATAATAACACTGGTTATGTCATTGGTCTTCACCTCAGCAGCAGTTTACTCCATGGTAACGTAATTAATGATAGGCACTCATGGTTGGTTTTGGAGGTAGCAAGACTATTGAGAAGAAAGAGGCGCGTCACTTGGAATTAGGAAATATCAAGTGAGGGTGCCGATTTGCTAACACTGGTAACTAAGGATGTGATTTTCTAGTCTTTGGTAAAGTATTATTGTTCTATGTGATTTTAAAATGTAGTTATCTTGTACTTAAATAAGGAAATCCATTGTTTTTGTTTGGTTAACTAAGAAATTTCTTGGCTCCATTTTGCCTATTATATTAAATAAGAATATATACCATACTAACAAGGAATTGCGCTGCAATATATATCAAGGAGCTGCAGCTGCTTACAGAGAACATGGTTTAGGTTAAATTTTACATTCATTGCCAAGTAAAATTGAATTTGAGGATTGAAATGCCAAAATACTCTCCAGTCTCTACCATGACACTCGTAAGCGGAATAATACTTAAGACGTAGATCATTTCATCAAATGTGCCACCATATATACCGGAACAACATTGTATCTCAAGTTCCTAGAAAGTTTAGGTTCAGGGTCGCAGGAATGAAACTGAACATAAAATGGCCCTAAAATTGCATGCATCTTGCAAGTCATTCTGTTTATTGAATCTGTTAGGTTCCTCCAAAGTTTAGGTTCAGGTTCTTAAGATCTGATACATGTGCTTTTATTTGGTTTACGAAATTAAACAAAACCAAGCATAGAAAAATCTAAGCACACAAAACAACAGATTACACAGCTCCTCTTTCATTGTCAAAAAACAATCAGAATCTCATTTTTAGTAACTAGTAATATTTTTTCAAGGAGCAGTTGAACTTGAACTACTTGTCCCATCACTATATCACATTTCAATACTTAACAAAACTTTGGCTCCCATCCTATGGCTTTTCTCCCCTAAAAGTTTTTCTGTTTACCGTTTATCTCTGGTTTCTTCAGCTTGTGACCATGACTAACTCTTAACGCAGTTTCCATCATAATATATGGGACTTGTACGATTATCTTAAAGGGACCGAATCGGGACTACAAAAAAATTATTAACTAATCGAGGTTATTAATTTATCGAGGTTTATTTTACAGACATATATTCTTGTTGTTGCTGATCCACGTATCTTGTGCTTATGGAATCTCTGAGTTTTAGAGATCCACACATTTGATTGAGGAATAAGTATTCATTACTCCAACTGAATTGTGCCAAGTACCAATACTGTATGCTGTTGCTTCAGATTTTGAAGGAATGCATCTAAGCTGTTTCTTTGGGCTGTCTTTAGAACTGTATTGGAGCGGCAGGCACTGGTGGGTTATTCTACAAAGAGACTCTACGTGCAAACCTTCTATTTTTATCATGGATGTTAAGTTGATGTAATGTAAGAGGACGTCCAGTCGTGTAAAACCACCTCTGATTTTGGGGAATCTCAGTACTTTAGTTATGATTATTTCTGTAAGAATGACCTTTGTTCACTGTGATTGAGTTAATTTCTTTGGTTGGCTAGCGTTTATGGAAAATCTTGGTTCCATTTAGACGTTGTAATAGTTATTACTAACAATTTGATAAGATTTCGGTTTTTCTCATTCCTTCTCTTCCGACTAGGTCTTCTAGAGCGAACTAGCATAGTCAAAAAGATGGTGGATGTAAGAATACAAATCCACACCGGATCAGCAGGAAAAAGTACACCTGTCTTGTGCTGTGCTAATGGAATCTCTGAATTACAGAGGTCGGCGTATTTGGTTGTGGAAAAAGTATCCAATAGCCCAGCTAAATTGTCCCAAGTACCAATACTCTATGCTGTTGCTTTAGAGCAGCAGCAGGCACTGGTGGGCAGCAGAACTCAGGGTGTCATCTTTTTTTTTTTTGTCCAGGATGTTTAATTAGTTATGTAATTTCAAACCTCCTCATTGAATCCAGTGAATCTCAGTACTTAAGTTATGATTATTTCTGCGAGAAATGAATTATAACATTTGGATGCAAGATTTTAAACTCATGAAAATAGTCTTTAAACCAGTTTATAAATTAGAGATATGAGAGCAATTCCAGAAATTAAGAGAATAAAGAGCAAATCCAGAAGAGAGGAAAAAGAGAGAGTAACATTCTTTGCTAGACGAATTACATTTGAAAATCAGAAATTGGAATCACAGTTGGAGATACCTGGACCTCTTCCTGTTTCGCCTCTGACCATCAATATCGATTCTTCTCAAACTAGGAACATACGGAAACGCTCTGTACCTCATATAAGGCTCGCCATCAAATTTTATATATTTGCAATTTCTTGTGGTCGGATTATAACATAATGCAAGGCGGTCACGACAAATCACCACGATTTCTCCATTTTCTAAGCATCACATAGGCTCTAGTATTCTATCAGCTTCAAACTTATATTCACAGTGAAGGACAAACTTTCTAGTCCAGGATTCTTGAATACCATACTCATTCATTATCCAAAACTCAATGGGGGTTGTATAGGGGTTATATAACTCTTACAAACAAAGGTGTAAAGACAGATTACTATAAGATTTTAAATATTTTCACTGCTATTGACCTCTCAAGTAACAAATTTACAGGGAAGATTCCAGAATCTTTTGGAAGCCTTGAGGCGCTTCAGTTACTCGACCTTTCAAACAATAATCTCACCGGTCCAATTCCTCCATCCCTCGGGAACCTAAGACAGCTTGAGTTATTAAACCTTGCACAAAACAAGCTCTCAGGAGTCATCCCCGAACAATTAGCAGCACAGCTTAATTTCATTGAATTCTTCAATGTGTCTTGCAACCTCCTAAGAGGTCGCATTCCACAAGGCCTGCAATTCAAGACATTCGACAATAATTCATACATGGCTAACTCGGGACTTTGTGGATTCCCATTATCTAAGGAATGTGGAACTGTGCATTCACCACCAGCTGCTAACAATGACATTGTCCATGATGAAAATGAGTATGATCGAAATGATGATAAGTTTCCAAGTGAATTCGAGTGGATATTTTTATTAGCGGGACTTGGAAGTGGACTTGTAGTTGGGTGTGTTATGGGAAACATTTCTTCGGATAGACACCCGTGGCTGATTGATAGAATTGTTCAGAACTATGGAGGGACACGGAAGAACAGGAGGCGAAAGAGGCAGAGGCAGAGGCAGAGGCAGATTATTGGGAATTAAGAAACAAGATTTGGTACTGCAGGTTTGCTATCATTGGGTACTTGAAGATGTTATTTCACAGTCTCTTATACTTAACGCGACTGGACATCTTTATGTTATTATTGTTCTTCTTATGTTTGGTTGCATGTAGTTACTTTCTCAATGTACTAGAGCAGTCATAGTTTTTCTTTGGTTTTAGCCTGTTCCTGTGCTCCATAATTTGTTTGGTGTCTCCTGCTTTCACAACTTATCACTTCCCAGTTTATTGTGGACTTCAATAATATCTAACACTCAAAAGATTGTTTTCTATTCTACAAATCCATTCTCATCAATTTTTGTAAAAAAACCACTTGCTCAATGGAATTTTACACATTTTTAAATTTGTCCGAGTTTGCCTTCAGAGTAACATTATGATAGTCCAGTACCCTGAACTGTAAGAATTAAACAAAGATGTAAAAGAAGGGGTCTTAAGACACGAAATGCATCAAAGATTGATTTTAGTTGGAATAAATGTACCATTATCATTTAACAGTATGTGTGCAAACCAGAGAATTTTCATTCTGTTGGCTACTAGCTAGGAGCTTCAGCAATAATAAACTTTAGCTGCAACTGCTTAAAAAAACATGTTTAAGTTAAACATTCATTGCTAAATGAAGCTGAATTTTTGGAAACTCAATATTCCTATTATATAAATCCATTTTCAACAAAATTTTACAATTCCATTGCTCGTCGAAATTTATGTGCTTATTTTTTGTCTGAATTTACCTTTAGAGTAATATTATGATATTAGAATACCCTGCAGGTCTGCAGTATAATAAAAAACACGGATTGCATCATGGATTGGTTTTTACGGACTTGTTTTACAATGTGTTTGGAAATTTATTGAATGTAAGCAAACGGCCGATAGAGTTCTTATTTTGTTGGTTCGATTTTTTTCCTGTGCATTAAATAAATGGAGACTTGCAAGAAGCTGTCAGTGCAGCTGTTTACAGTCGATTTAAGTTTAATTTTACATGCATTGCTAAATGAAACTGAATTTGAGAATTGAAATGCTGAAATTTTCTCTACCATGAAGCTCGTAAGCCCCATAAAACTTGGGACATAGATCATAGCATCAGCGCTACAGCAACTGAACAACATTGCATCTCAAGTTCCTGCAAAAGTTTAAGTAATTTCGCGTCCGGGAAAAGAAAGCTGAACAAAAATTCGTTCCAAAATAACATCAAATCGTTCTTTTAAAGTCTGTGTCTATGAGAAGACGAACAAGCTGTTAATTTAGTGGAGACTAGTACTCGGACGAGTCTTTTTGATACCTGCTTGCAATTTGTTTTTTTCAAAAAAATAAGTTTTGATATATTACACTATTTCGAGAAAAATCTCACAAATATAGTCGAAAACAGCTTCTCTGTCAATAAAATTAGGGATCAAAATAATGTACTGTATATGGCAAACCAAGGGGCTAGCCGAGGCTCCGTGACTACATGTGCTTTGATATTGGTTTACTAAATTCAGAAAATGAAAATCTATGAGCACAAAAAAACAGACTGCATAGCTTTCTTTTTCGTTATCCGCGGACAAACCTTCTAAAAAACAATTAGAATCTCGTATATATTAATAATATTAATAATAATAATAATATTTCTTGAAGAGCAGTTGAACTTGAACTCCTTGTCATCTTACTGTATAACATTTCAATAGTACTGAATAAAAATTTGGCTCTCATCCTATGGCTTTTCTCCCCTAAAAATCCTTCTGTTTACCTTTTATCTTTTGTTTCTTCAGCTTGTTACCAAGTCTAACTTGTTTCGCAGTTTTCATCATATATATGCTTGGACTGATTTTAATATATAATTATATACATTAATTTTCTTTTTTATAAGCTTACTCTTGGCTTCCAATGATTGTCAACTAATGGTTGTTCAGTTTATGTTGTTGATTTATAGTTAATTTTCTTTGTTGTCATATTTTATATTTTAATTATAATATTTTTTAAAAATTGATTATTTTTTAAAAATTTCACTTTTATTCAACTGTATTTAATTTGATTTAGAGTCCAATTCATTAGTTAATAAAATATGATTGTAATATCTCAGTTCTACATTGAAATATATGAATATTTTAGTTTATATATATATAGAGTACTACTATAAAGTATAGCAACAAATCATAATTTTTTTTGCGTCGAGGTGAACTTGTTGATTATCCAAATTTCTGTATTTGGTTCAGTGTACCTGAACTTATTTGTGATATGAATTATCCATATGTTTTGATGTGGGTCTGGACTCTGGGGAGTTACAAACTTCCCAACTTAAATTTTAGTAGTTCATGTCAAGCAGAACACATAATACCGGCTTTTGACGTATCCATATACCTGAACCTCTGATTATTGTATGATAATTTCACATGTTTTTGCGTTCCCACTTCTGATAATTTAAAATATCAAGTTTTAGAGAGTCGATTCTTATACCATATATATGTCATAACTCATGTCAAATCTCAAGTCCATTTTAAAATCAGGTCAAATTCTAAATTTGTATCACACACAAGGTCATAGTTCATGACCCGAATACAACAATTTGAGTCATCCACAAATCAATCACACGACCCTAGAAAATCATGATTTATTAGTACCTTGATATATAGTAGTAATTTATCTTTTATATTGAAATAAAATCGACACAAGTTTCGACGTGAAATTAAGGTTGTGGCACGTGTTACAATCATTAATTCTAAATTTTTACATAAATATATTTTAATATTTAAAATGAAATTTTTTTAATATCATTTATATGACGTAATTATATATTATTATTTTTAACTCAACTATAGTCTCTATATTAAATTAAATTTATAATATTTTTCTTAAATATTTTCATTTACGTACACAAATTAAAATATTTTTTATTTAAAACACAAAATTTATAATTTAAATTTACATTTTTACATACACAATAATCATTTATATGATTTGTAGTTTAAAAATTACTTATTTTTATTATGAATTTATTATACAAAATATGAATGATTATTTTATGAATTTGAAAATTGAATATACGAAATATGAAATTTATTTTTGAATTTGAATTTGTATATTTATTGTATATAATAACTATATTATATAAATTTATTTATTATAGATAAAATTATAAAATAGAATTATATGACTTGTAGTATAAAGTTTTCACACTTATATTAGTTTCGTAATAAAATTATTAAGATTAAAAGGATATATATTCAATACACACAATTAATAAAATAATATGATTTTTCAGAATAAAATAACTCAATCACTACTTCTTGTCTTCTTTAATTGTTTTTTATTATATATTATATTCTATTCATTTTATGAAAATTCACTTTCAAATTTAGTCATGTATTTTATAATCTAAATTTAATTATTTTATTAAATTCACTTTTATTATCTAAATTCAATTATTTTATGAAAAAATCACTTTTAATATAATTATATAATTCAATTTTTTTTAAGAATGTGCTTATTTATGAAAAAAATTATTAACTTGAATTTGTACATAAATAACTTTTAAATATTTTAAATATATTTTTCATAGTACATACATAGCATATATATTATGCAAACAACAAAATTGAATATTGAATATTATTTTAACTCAACTTCAATCTCTAAATTTGAATCACGATTCATACACACGCATACACATATTATGAGTATGATATTAAACATATGTCACAGAATGGTATAGTGGTCGAAGGGTTTTTAAGTTTGTTGATAGATTCAAGTTCAACTCCTTTCAAAACATTTTTTTAAATGAACAATGAAAAGAGCAAATTAGACATTTTAAATTATGAATAAAATGATTCATGATTAAAATGTCTCACCAAGACATTGACATTTCATTTTAGTTCCGTCAATTATATTGAACTCGAATATCGTTATTTTTTAGATCCCGTGTCAATATGGATGAATTTCAAAAATCTGTATGTTTGTAACGGAGATAGTAAAAAAATTGTCACGTTAAATAGTTACACATAGACTACACTACAGAGTGAATGCATGATGAAAGTGTAGAGTGATATGTCAAAGAAAGAATAGCGGACTCGACGGATTTCATCTCCTTGTAATCTTGCAAGAAGGCTAGTGTATGAAATTCCACACCAAACAGCAGCAGGAAAAACAAGTGAACTGTTGCCTGACTTTCTGGATATATAGCCTACCTTTACTCTGTTTAACTTCTCTCTAATATGCATACGTCCAACACACAATTCCAATTCAATACCCAACAGTTCACATATCGACACACAACGAGAGGTGGGGTAACTACTTTTAACTAGGAATTTTTTATATTATAAAAGTTCTAATGTCAATTTCACACCCATTGGATGTATAAATATATTTTAACAGCGGTAAAATAGTAAATCGTGTAATGAATGTGCCGCGTCTGTTCTATTTGTCTTGAAAAAGTTCGTGAGATTTTCTTAGACCCAAACAAATGGATATGCAAGAATATTTTGCATAGACGGACCCAATGTATCGAAAGTACACATTCCTCTATTATTGAAGAGGAGAAAATTGCAACTGTCTCATCCCTACACTCATGTATATATAATTGTTTTTATATTTTTATGTGTGAGTAATTGATTACGTAATATATCTATGCGTGTGCGGAATTTTAAAAATTAAAAAATTATGGTCAAAATAAAAATATATAGTTGTAAAATGATTGACGTGACAAATGGAAAATAAAAATTGAAGACCGACAGTTGGGTCTCGTGACATATATAGTTGTAAAATGATTCCCTCGATTGTATGTATAGCTGTATGTATTGTACTCGGCATTTAATTAATTCAGACATTTATTTGAATGTCGAATTAATATAACGCGCAATTGAGCTTTGTATCATTACGGGACAGTAGTTACGAGTTACGGTGCCACTAGCACAACTTTGTGGAATAACGATTGGCCTCTCTATGTTATGTTAGTGAATTCGATAATTTAAGTTTTCAAAATAAAGTGAATTTACAGAACATTTAATTATACAAGTGCCCATAACTTTAGACCCACGCCCGTAAAGTAAAGTATATATTTTTGCTTATATAACAAGGCACTTTGTGTTTTCTATGTAGTTTTATTTCAATCATATATCAAGAGGGACAAAATTAACACATAAAGGCACCATTGTGTGTTAGACACTAAAAGCATGTTCCACAATCAACTTTACTTGCGATTATAAAATACATATTGCGTTTATAAATTAAGACACACGTAAACGTAGTGTTGCAGATTAGAAATGCTTCCATGCAGAGCTACGTTTCCCAATGAAATGTATCATCTTCAACGTTCACATGTATTGCTCCACTTTGACAAATTACTGTTTACTTTTTGCAACGGACATGTGATTAAATTACTTTCAACAACAAACAAGTTTTTGCTTCACTCGAAATATTAAACATATACTTACATGATACATACATATGCAAAACATTGGTTCCAGTTGTTTTGCTCTTGGACTCTTTTCCTTGGCTCCTTCCTTCCCCAAGATACTCTCTCTCTCTCTCTCGCTCTCTCTCTCTCCATATTTAGTTTACACTCTCCCTCCCTCCAAGTCAATACCTCTCTCTCTCCAAAACCCTGTCTCTATATATATTGTGGTAGCTAGCTCTACACTCTTCACATATACATATACTTATACACACACAAACATTTATATTGGAATCGTTAAATGTTGAGTATGATAATGAGTGAGTTGGATAAAGAGAAGAGAGCTGAGTTCTGCATTAACGACCACATGGACGTTCTCGTCGAGATTCTAAAACGACTCGACGGCCGTTCACTCGGTGTGGCCGCCTCAGTCTGCCGTCTCTGGTGCTCCGTAACTCGAAACGACTCCTTATGGGAACACCTCTGCTTCCGCCACGTGTCTCCTCCGCCTCTAAGTGTACGACCCATTGTGGGGGCTCTAGGTGGTTACAGGAAGCTGTACATGGTGTGTTTAAGGCCAGTGCTGAGTCGACTCGGGAGGAGACGGGTTTGGACACGGCATGAAGTTGAGTTAGCATTGTCGTTGTTTTGTGTGGATTATTATGAGAGGTTGATGGTGGGTGGTGGAGGGAAAGGCGGCGGTGACGCCGCAGCTTCTTCGTCATTAATGTTTTTGTGCAAGGCCGTAAATGTTTGATATTGTCGAATTTCATTCTCGTTAATCGGGTTGAAATTTTACGATACAAATCGGATTAGTACAGTATAGTAGTGAAATAATTTTTTCATTCTTTATTTTGGAATAATTTGTGATTTGCAATTCTTCATTGGTATTTCTCCTGTGTTTTGATACTGAGGGTCCTCTGTAGATGTATTCACTGTCATTCCAATTCCATTCTTCCTACTCTTTTCAAGAATTATTACAATGGATATTATTATAAAAATTTATAAGGAAAATTTAACACACATTTTTTATGCTAGACTTTAACCTGACTCTACCTAGGTGGCTCGTGCAGAGTTTAAGATTCATAATATAATATTTTGATTTTCGAGGGCAGGCTACTCAGTTCGGTGCAGTTATGAATAATTTAAGATGTCAAAAACATATCTTAATATTTTTTTAAAACATTAGATATTAATGTTATAAAAATCGTATCAAAACACATACTGTATATGTTTATAACTCAGGGTTAATTTTAAGAAAATGTTAGTTACATCAAAAATTGTGTCAAAGGCCAACTTATCACGTGTGTAATTAGTAATAAATTTTATTAATAATAATATAAAACTCCGTGTGTAATCAAAATAAGCTATATATAATACCATGTAATTTGAAAAAAAAAATTGAGATTATTTTTGGTTAGCCTACTAGCATTGCTTTAATTTTAATATATAACGAAAGGACATCTTGCACAAGTATGGTAGAAGGTATGCTAGGAATCCGAACCCTACAAGTATATACATGGCAGAAGATACACGGATTATTATAGGATCAGCTTTGCCTTATGGGTGCGGTGACATTTCAAAGAGGCAGCTGGATTCACACAAGCTACTTAGTCAGTCAGAAACTTTCTTTAATAATGTGCATAGTGCGTCTAGGCGTTAGAGCTTGGAGATTATTGTTATGTTTGATTGGTACTAAAAAATAAAAAAGCAAATTTATTTATCTAAGATAGACGAATGGGTCAAATCCCTTTTTTTATTCCCTCCCCTCTATATGTCAAATTAATTTGTTATGTATTTCAAGCAAAAATCGGTGATAATAGGAATCAATTATATATGCATGCATGGTAGAATTGCCACTAACGGACATATAGCTAATTAGCTATTTGGAGGGTGATATTAGCTATTTGCGGAGAGTCGTCTAAGAGATACACGACATCTTTTTGCGGAGTGTTGAGTGTAATCCAAAGTGGATATATTGGTGTTTTCATCCCTGTTGAGTGATTTCCATGTTAATTAGTTGTGTTGTTCATTTTTATATTTATTTTGTTTATTGTGTTTGATTAACATCAATATATTGTGGTTGTAGTATATTGGCGTTAAATTAAGACCGGGTTTAAGGTGTGATTACTGGTAAGTAAGCGGAAAAGACTCCTTGCGAGGTATTTTAACGGGATGTTTGCAGAAAACCTTCAATATGTTGGTTTCATTGATAAAAAAATTGAAAATAAATAGCAAGAACAAAGATTTTACCACTCTTCATTATAAAATTCTGCATACATGACTTTGTTTTCATAGCCTAAAATATTGTGATAATTACTCCTAAAATATAGTCATACAATGACTTATCTCTACTTATTTATCTTAATCTCTCAAACCATTTCTACTTATCCTAATAACTAATAAATGGATAATTGAAAAACAATTAAAACTAATCATAACTTTGAATTATTATTCTAACACAATACACAATATACCTGACAAAATGGATCTTGATCCAAAGAATCGAACCGAAATTCATGGAACCGAATCCAATTTTATATCCGAATTACATAATCCGATTTTATACCCGAAAACCGATTTGATCCGAACCGAAAATTTAATCGAAAACAATCCGACATATTATATCCGATAATAATTGTGAACCGATTAAAACCGATTACACAATCATTTGAACCGAATATGACTCGAAGTACGAGATCGGATTCGATATAAATATGAATTACATCGAATTAGAAAAGAGATGAATTTCATTTTAATCTAATAGTTATATTTTAATTAACATAATTTATAGTATATATATTAACCCACTTTTTATTTACTAAATTAATCTGTTCTTAAGCAAAATTCATATTTAAAATAATTTTATATCAAAAAATTAAAATAATTATACAATCAAAATTTTAAAACTTATGTTATTTTATATTATCACTAATATATTTGATGATAAGATGATTTTATATAATCACACAAATTAAAAAACAGAAGTAGAAAGATAATAAATAAGTTACTATTTTAAAAAACTTATTTAACGAATTTTATTTTAGTTTTACTATAATTAAAAATTAATCCAAGATTAATTCAAATTGTATTTTTTCAATCCGAAATGAACTGCACCGAATTCAATCTGAACCGAACTTAATCTGATCTTAATCCGAAATTCAACCAATTTTAATCTAAACTAGATCCGATCCGATAGTAGTCAAAATATATTGTAATCGAAAGTTGATCCGTTCCGAAACCGATCTGATTATCCGAATTGCCTGGTCTAATGCACAGATACTGATGTTGCAACTCAAAGTGGGGCTTTTTAATCCTGCTTCCGAAGTACAACTCGAGGAAAAGCATTGTGTACAGAAAGAAGATTTGCTGCTGCTATTCTGGAAGAAAAACTTTATCAGATCGATGGAAATTAGTTGTGATGCAACTCCTCTGGAGTCTGGAGCTTCAGTCTGTAAATGAATTCATTATGAATTGAAACAGATGGTTCATGCACACAACCTGGAGCTTTTCGAGATATATATTTTGCTGGTGAAAACAGAAAGTGCACCTCTTCAAGCACAAAAATAAAGGAGGCGTTAGATTTTTAACAGTCTTTGTTTTATGCTACTGTCAAAGTATCATCTACCTTGATTATTATCAGATCCCAACCTCAGTGCTCAGCATAGGGGAATTCCCCAGATCAGAGAAGAACAAGCTCTACTCAATCTTACCAACAACCAGGGGCCAGGAGACGAGGCAATTGTTGTGACCAAGCTATGATTTGCATCATTGGAATTAGGGAAATCATTGTTATTTACATTGAGTCAGGCTTCCCATATGCACCACTGTCTGAAGCATACTCGGCATCCCCTTCAAGGTTATGTCTTTATATCTTTCGCACTCTGGATCATACACGGCAAATTTTCCAAGTCTGTACTCGATCAAGATCTCACCATTCTCTAATATGCATAAAACGCGAAGTGTTGCTCTGATGATACTGTTTTTCCATATTTGAACTGGTCGCTGCAACTTTCTAAAGGGTGATTCTGGCACATAGGCTCTAATTTTGAACTCTTTGATCCAAGACTCTTTCACATTATATTCTTTCATAACCCAGATCTCCAAGTCTCTGCGTAAACCATGACCAAAGACTACTGCAGAAAGACATCCTCTCAGAATAGCTTAAATGATAATTGCGGCCATCAATATCATTGAAATCAGGTCTTGGAATTTCGTAGAATTTTTCCTCTGCAAGATCAAAAGAAATGATTATCAAGCCATGTATATTATTATGTACACCTAGAGTCACCCAATGAATCCTTCCATTAGTAAAGAGAGCTTACCTTCTTTCAAGACCACGAGGTGCTAGTCCAACATTTCTCCATGTATCGCCTCCCAGGGTGAATGTATCGCCTCCCAGGGTGAATACAAAAACTTCTGATATACATTTACCTGACATCCTGGTCCTCTGAACATAATGAATTCCAGTATTGACATTCCACTGATGGACTATCTTGACAACCTTACTCATTAGTCCCCAGAATATATCCAAATCCACACACCACTATTTCTTCTTCATGCCTTGTTTTTGGCAGCTCTTTGTAGTCTCTAGTGAAAGGATTGTAAATATACACAGCATCCTTGTACAAGGAATCGCATAAACATAGTAATCCATTACAAGATCCTACAACAGTAATCTTCGGCATCAAAACAGAAAACGGGTGCTAAATTTCTTCACAATTCCTTTTCCTTCATCATCACTACCAGGAATTTCCGCAAAAGCGAGCTCATTTCGAATAGGATAATCACTTTGAAAGATGAGCAAAGGATTGTGAGTCGCAACCTTAGAAAAATGCAAGCTAGCAAGATTTTGATCAAGTGACAAGTTGTGCCAAGATCTGCATACAAACATGGACTACATTACAGATGTGATGGGAAGCCTTGAAACTATGTCAAGGACGACGTCATGAGGGAATCTATCAAGCCGGTTTCTTTGATAATCTTCTTTGGGTTTGCAATTTATTTTCTTCCTCAACTCTTTCTGGTTAAGATTCATAACTCAGTCTAAGAACTGTAAGAAAAAAAACAGCAATGAGGCCTAAGAGAGAACTGTTGTTTGGAAGATAAACAAGAAGTCTAGGAAAACAACTATGTTGTGAATTTTCGCAAGTGACGGAGAGTACTAGAAGTCTTATATCATTTGATGTACTCCACCAACCATTTTTTAGTAATGTGTTGGATGTACTGTAGAAGTCCAAATAATGTACAAAAGAATTTCTCCTAAACTTTAATAAACTCTTGGATTGGTATGTATTTTTGCCAATGCCCAAGCCAAACCACCCCCTACAAAGATGAAATCTTTTGCTCTGTTTCTTGCAAATGTTTCCTTGCAGGATAATATATGAATTGTAATTTAACCAAACACTGAAAGTTAACTCTGTTGAGTTGTTGGTACCACCCTGTTTTTCTCTATATATCATTTGGTTCATGGAGCAGCTCTGATTGTTGCCCGGCTGGCCCTCTTACTACCCAACTCACAATGTGAGTTTCCTTTTTCATGTTTTCTCTCTAGAATCTATTTATTTGTTCCCATATTTATTTATGGCCTTCTCACTACTGGAATGCTTCCTTTCTCTTGGACGTAAACACTGAATCTCTCTTATTCTGTCATTCACATGTAATATATGTGGCTGCGTAAGACCTCTGTCTGTTCTTGGGGGACTGGGGAATGGCAATGGTGATTTAGACCTTGCTCTATGATATTGTCAAAATGTATCATCTACCTCTTTGGTGAGAATATATCCCACCTAATGCATTAAGAGGGTGGAGAATGGAGTGTAATGAGATTTCTATGTTTCAGATATAATCAATGTTCTAAAAATCATAAATATTTTCCTCTGAACTGATTTTAGATGATAATAGCTATAGAACATAATTGTATTGGCAATCACCTGAAGGGGGGCATAAAATAATACAACATAAAAATTCAGAACAAATTACAAGTCACTTAAAATCTATCTAAGCATATCACATGTTATAGGGGAAATTAACCTGGTTCAGGCTTCCCATATGTACAACAGTCTGAAACATACTTGGCATTCCTTTGAATGTTATGTCTTTATATCTTCCACTCACCACATCATACAAAGCCAACTTTCCAACTTTATACTCTATCAAGATCCCACCATTTCCTAAAATGCACACAACTCGAACTAGTGCCCTGTCAAAACCGTTTCTCCAAATCCGTAATGGTTGTCGCAAATTAGTACGGGGTGACTCTGGTATATTAGATCCAATTTTGAACTCTCGGATCCAAGATTCTTTCACATTATATTCTTTCATAAGCCATATCTCCAACTCTCTATATCCAAATTTATAAACTACTGCAGAAAGACATCCTTTTAGATTAGCCAAGTGATAGGTGCGGCCATCAGCAACACTACTAAAATTGGGTGTCGGCACCTCATGAAACGTTTCATTTGCAAGGTCAAATGAAATTATAACTAAGCCATGAACATTGTTGTGCACACCTCGAGTCTGCCAATGAAGCCTTCCGCATGTAAAAAGAGCTCCCTGTGACCTCCTTTCAATATAATAAGGTACTTGACCAATATTTCTCCATGTATTGCCTCCCAGGCCGAGTATAGAAACTTCTGATTTTGAATTTTGTGGGTTCTTGAAACTACGAACACGACGATTTCCAAAATTTACGATCCAGTAGTAGACTATCTTAACAACCTTGTACTGGTTAGTTTGAGGATGATATCCGAATCCACACACCACTTCTTTTTCATCATATTGTGTTGTTTCTGGCAGCTCCTGGTAATCATTAGTGAAAGGATTGTAGACATACACAGCATCCTTGTACAAAGAATCACATAAACATAGTAATCCATTACAAGAACCTACAAGAGTAAATTCTGGCATGGAAGCAGAAAAAGGGATCTTAATCTTCTTCACAATTCCATTGGCATCATCATCAGTATCAGAAAGTTGTGCAAAACACAGCTGGTTTCGAATCGGAAAATCACTGTGAAAGATGAGCAGAGGGTCGTGTTTCGCAACCTGAGAAATATGCAAGCTAACAAGATTTTGGTCAAGTGACAAGTTTTTCCAAGATCTGCACACAAACCTGGACTGCATTAAAGATGTGATGGAAAGCCTTGAAAATATATCAAGTGCTATTTCGCGAGGCAAACTATCAATCCCATATATTTGCTTATCTTCTTGCAATTTGCAATCTCTTTTCTTGCTTGGCTTCTCCATGTTTAAATCCGTTACTCACTGTAGAACCATTAGTCAATGTAAAAACAATATGACTCTGTATAAACTGATAAAACTAGGTTTGCAAGATAAATAAAAGTCTTGGAAAAAAACAAAGTTGTTAACATCAAAATGGCGGAGAGTTCAGGATAATCCAGTGATGGCCTCAGCCCTCCAATTTTATATTAACTTTTAAATTAGGGAGTTGACCATTTGCTGGATAAGCTTTTTTCAGCAAATGGTTTGATCATCTCAACAACGGTCAGGATGTAAAAAAAAAAGCCTCACGGGCCGCTGTTAATAACCGCGACTTGTCCCGTCCTTTACCAAACCAACACCCCGACATACACACGCCGCACACCCAAACACATAAACCCTAATTCAAAATTTCCCCCCCAAAATCATAAACCCTAATCCCCTTAATTCACAAATAAGAAGACAAATCATGTGTCAAGCATGTATATACACAACCTGATTAACAAATCAATCACATTCCAAAGTAACAAATCGAACAAGAAAATTGAAGACTGACCTAATTCACTTGCTTTGAAGAACAAACAAGTGTAAATTCGATGGCTTTCAATCGCTACAGCAGCATGATTTTGATTATCAATTTGCAGGTATGATTGATTTCAATTTGCACAGTAGTTTGATCGAAGAAAGCATGTGTGGCGTGTCTGTATGTGTATGTTTGATCTCGTGTGTGTGTGTGTGTGTGTGTGTTTAGGTATTCGGGCCGTTCACCCGTCCTTATTTTTTTTAAATACTGGCCGTTCAATGGCCAGGACATTCCAATGGCTAGCTGGATAAGCATAATGGTTAGGATGTACTCTCTCTTATCATTTTTACATTTTATACTTAATTTCTCGTAAAATACGGGTTTTTAATATATATTTAACTTTATATTTATACAAAAATTTATATAGTTGTTTATGTTGAAAATTTTAATTTTTTAAAATATTTTTAAGCTTCTATCTATTAAATTTGTAATATAATAGATTTTTTATATTATTTTATATTATATTTTAATTAAAAATACTTATAATTTTACTTTAGGAAAAATTTGAGTGGGTACCTCCGCCGTAATTCAACGATTTATAAAATGAGATCTTGTTTTAGTTTGTGATTTGACTTTATATGCATTCACAAATTATAACCGAGAGTAACTCCAACAGCATCTTAGTGGGTTATTTAAAAATAATATTATTAAATTGAATCATGGTATTTTAAGATATTATATTGTATGACAACTCCAACAAAATTTCATATTTGTTGTTCTCTATTATTATTATAATAATAAATTCAGATTTCACTTATGTTTTGTAAATGAGGAAAAGGAAAAAGAAAGAGATAAGAAAAGAGATAAATGAATATTTAATTGATAAAATAAGATAAAGAATGACTAGCCATTAGTGAATGATAACTTTTTAAGGAACTACTTAGCACACTGTTGGAGCTACATATTCCTTAAATTTTGCTTAAATTTTAGGTAAGAAAGCAATATAAGGAAAGTGTCGGAGTTGCGGCATACGAAGAAATACTTGTTCTTTAAAAAGCTATTTTATGCATCCGACAAAAAAAAAGCTATTTATGCAATACATTTTACAATTTAACTGGCAGATCAATCTGGTTCAGGGTTCCCATATGCACAACTGTCTGAAAAATATTTGGCATCCCCTTAAAAGTTATGTCCTTGTATCTTTCGCTAATCGGGTCATACAATGCCAACCTTCCGACTCTATATTCTATCAAGATCTCACCATTCCCCAAAATGCATACAACTGTAACTAATGCCCTATTCAAACTGTTTCTCCAAATCCGTAATGGTCGCTGCAACGTCGTAGAGGGGGGTTCTGGTATTCTACCTACAATTTTGAACTCTTTGATCCAAGACTCTTTTACATTGTATTCTTTCATAACCCATATCTCCAAGTCTTTATATAGTCCATACTCATAAGCTACTACAGAAAGACATCCTTGTAGACTAACTAACTCGCAGTTGTTGCAATCAAAAGGGCTTCTAAAATCAGGTCTGGGAACTTCTTGAAACTTTTCATCTGAAAGATCAAACGAAGTAATTAAGCCGCGAACATTGTTCAACACACCTAGAGCCAGCCAATGAATCCTTCCATGTGTAAAAAGAGCTCTCTGTGACCTTTCCACATAATAAGGTACTTGTCCAATATTTCTCCATGTGTTGCCTCCCGAGCTAAGTACTAAAACTTCTGATTTGAAGTTATGTGGCCTCCTGATCCTACGAACAGGACGATCTCCAGTTTTAGCAAACCCGTAGTAGACTATCTTAACAACCTTGTACTGGTTAGTTTCCTGATCATACCCGAATCCACACATAACTTGTTCTTCATCGTATTGCCTTGTTTTTGGCAGATCCTTATAGTCATTAGTGAAAGGATTGTAAATATACATAGCATCCTTATACAATGAATCACATAAACATATTAATCCATTACAAGAACCTACAACTGTAAACTCTGGCATGGAAGCAGAAAAAGGGATATTAATCTTTTTTACGATCCCTATAGCATCATTATCAATACCAGAAAGTTCTGCAAAACAAAGTTGGTTTCGAATAGGAAAATCACTATGAAAGATGAGCAAAGGATCACGTCTCGCAACCTGAGAAAGATGCAAACTAACAAGATTTCGATCAAGTGACCAGTTTTTCCAAGTTCTGCACACAAACCTGGACTGCATTACAGATGTGATAGAAAGCCTTGAAAATATATCTAGTACAATTTCAGTAGGCAAACTATGAATCCCATTTCTTTGCTCATCTTCATGTACTTTGCAATTCCTTTTATTGCTTGACTTCTCCATGTTAAAATCCATTACTAATGCAATGTAAAACATGTGACTTGGTATAAACTGATAAGTTTAGTTTTGCAAGATAAAACAAAGTCTTGGAAAACAAACAAAGTTGTTAACATCAAAATGACGGAAAGTTCAAGAAGTCTTGATAATTATTCAATCGAGTGACAGCCTGAGCCCTCTAGTTTTATTTTTCTCTAAATTAACAGGTTGGATGCATTTTAAAATGCTCGTAGTATAAAACAAATAACTTTACGAAATAAAAGTATTTAACATTTTGATTAAAGGGAGAAGAAGATTGAAAAAAAAGGTTCAGAAGAATTTAATTACGATTTATATAAAAGCTATCTACATTACATTTTTACATATTAACTGGGGGGATCAATCTGGTTCAGGCTTCCAAAATGCACGACTGTCTGAAAAATACTTGGCATCCCCTTCAAAGTTATGTCTTTATATCTTCCACTCACCACATCGTACAAAGCCAACCTTCCAACCTTATACTCTATTAAGATTTCACCATTACGTAAAATGCATAGAACTCGAACTAATTCCCTAGTACAACTGTTTCTCCAAATCCGTAGTGGTTGCTGCAACTCGGTAGGGGGTGATTTTGGTATATTACCTCCAATTGTGAACTCCTTGATCCAAGACTCTTTCACATTATATTCTTTCATGACCCATATCGCTGTGAAAAATAAGCAAAGGATCGTGTTCTGCAACCTGCGAAAGATGCAAGCTGACAAGGTTCCGATCTCCTGATAGATTTTGCCAAGATCTACATACAAACCTGGACTGCATTACAGATATGATGGAAAGTCTTGAAAATATATCAACTGCAATTTCAGTAGGCAAACTATCAATCCCTTTTCTTTGCTTATCTTCTTGTAGTTTGCAATTTCTTTTATTTCTTGGCCGTTCCATGTTAAAATTCATGTAGACTTTTAGGCAATGTAAAACATTAAGCTTAGATGTATAAACTGATAAATTTAGTTTGGTAAGATTAACAACAAAAGTCTTGTAAAACAACAAAGTTGTTAACATCACATGACGGAGAGTTCAAGAACTCCTGATCATTTTGTAATCAAGTGATGGCCTTTGCTCTATAATTTTATTTATTTTTTTAAAATTAGATTGGATGTATTTAAAAAAACTTATTTATCATATCTTATATATGATTCACACAAGAAAGCTCGAACTCTATTTACAACATATAAATATACAGACTTCTATGAAATAAAAAAAACATTATTCTTATTTATTATTAAAAAGTTGTGAAATTAGAATTGCAAATGAAGTGAAATTTAACCAGCTAGAATTTATGTTTATATGTAGTACACTAGTACTAGTACTACCCCTCAACAGAGGAAGAAAAATAATTATCATTACTCTGATCAAATCTTATGGTACAAACCTGGTTTTACAAATAAACCACCATATACACTTTAAACAAACACCACTTATTATCATTCATATGTTACAAATATGAGGGCAAGAAAGTACAACCCACCACTACTACAGAGTACAGACTAACAGCAGACCACTATGACTACAAAACTCTTTGCAAGGAAAAAGGGAAGTTTCACGGCCCGCTACGATATAAATGTTCATGGAGCTTCAGTCTATACTAAATAAATAAATATATATATATATATATATATATATATATATATATATATATATATATATATCACACTGTTTCAAGAATGTGATCAATCAACCTGGGGCAGCTAGAATCCACATAAAACTAGCAAGGCTTCATGAAGTACGGAGAAAGACTGTTTCATCTCAACCAATTCAATAGGCAGTATTCGTATAGTATAAAAACTTATCGCTAGCTGGGTATTTATACAAGCAGGCTTCTACGCTACTCTACTTCATCAATAAGACAAAGATCACTTAATGTTGAATGGTCTCTGCAGCCAAGTACCCTTGGAACTGAGCTCATGGTGACAATGAAGTACCAACCATTCATATATTGTACTCCCAACACACCTGAAAAATAAAATCAATCATAGGTTGTAAACAAATCACGTGATTAGAATGTCACAAACATTTACAAGAGGAACTCCTGCAAATATCACAGCAGTGCACAAATTATTTAGTGGCTTCAACTAAATTTCGATGTGCTCAAGGATGAATCTTAATTAAATATAATAGCCATTAAACATAAGAAGGGTCCCAGGGCAAACGAAAGTCATCGGTGTTCTTAGAGAACTACAATAGAAGTATGAATGAAGTACTAATTGTGCGAATAAAGGTAAGAAATGATCTTAAAAATACCTTGTCAGAAAGAAGAACCTGTTTGATGTCTTCATCAGTCACGTTAATAGGAGGCTATATTTTGATAACAAGTCATCAGAAAACCAGACTGCCTCAGGATTGAATTTTGATAACAAGTCACGTTAATAGGAGGCTATATTTTGTCATACAGTCTTGCCAAGTCAGTGCTGGGTTCAACTCCATTAACCTGAATCGAAGAAGCGTGCTGCAGCTGAATATAGTTCTTCTTCTTCAAATGGCTTTGACACATAACCGTCCATCCCGCATTTCATGCACTCCTCGTTTGTTGCTTGAATTACATCAGCTGTCATTGCTAATATTGGTGTGTGCCAGTGAGCCACATAACCAAACATCTCAATCGATGCTTCACCAGAACTAATCTTTTTATTTACTTCGCATTCCAAACAGCGGATCTGCCTTGTAGCTTCAAACCTGTACAATTGGCAACAAATAGTATAGTCCTAGTATATTAGTAATAAATATATTAAAAAAATTAGAAGCCATTGATATGGAAAAAAGTGAATTACCCATCCATTTCTGGCATTTGGAGATCCATAAAGCAAGCATCAAAATTGTGGGGTGGATTAAGCATCTTTAGAGAAGCTCTTCCACTATCTACACAAGTAACGACTGCTCCATACTTCTTCAAGGCACCTTCAGCAACTCGTCTGTTGACAATGTTATCATCTACCACCAAGATACGCTTGTCTCTGAGTAGATTACCCAGAGTTGATGGTTTACCTCTTAAAGGGGGCCTCTTCTTTCCAATACTAAGGGTTTCTTGGAATGAGAGAATTAACACACTTAGCCGAAGTGGCTTTGTTAGAACAGCATCCACTAACCCAGCCGACTTGAGCTCGTTGCACATTTCAGAGGAACTAGAGGTTGCCAACAGAAGAATTTTTGGACCAAATTCTGGGATGCTTGAACTGCTACTTAGTCTCAGTTCTTTAAAAAAATTGTTGTAGGAAATATCAGTCCTCTCATCCAACACAGCCTGGTCAACAAGAATCATGGCCAACTGACCTGATATGCTGCAGAAATGAACCATTTATCCCAGTAATTATCAAGGGTTCAAAACATGAAATACTCTAGTCATGCAATTTTTTTTAATATGATACGATATTCTAATTATTGATACTAGCATTTTTATTCTGTAGGAAAGCATATTTAAAAGATACATGAGATTCTAATGCAACTGAGTTTTATGAGGAAAAGAATAATCAGCTTATGATTGTATCTAGCACAAGATGCGATTGTATGTTCAGATTTTACAAGATCTTTTTATATAGCAAACAGTCATATATATTTTACTTTCTTTAATTAAAGGATATCTATGCAAGTCAATATTCATATTCCTCAGAGGACTTCCTTTATTCCTCCATCATAAGCAACTTTTCTTATCTTTCTCTTCTCTTTTATTATGCAGATAAGTTCGACCACCTAATAAGATTATCAAACACCAATAAAAATAGCACATTGAAGCCATTGTTAGTTATTCAACCAATTCTGCTAAGGAAAAGATATATACCTTGTCTTGGAGTTACGAGAGAGATAAGACTGCGCAGAATCCAGAGTCAAAGCTTTTTCTACTGAAATTCCCAATCTCTGAAGATGATATCTTGTGACTTCGGCCCGAATGCTTTTCCCGTCAACTACCAATGCTCTCAAACCTTCAAATTCTGAAACAGTTGGATGGTACTGTGGAGACTTTAATTCAGGAGATATTTTTTCTCCTTTTTTGAAAGCTACACTGAATGAAAAGGTGCTCCCTGTTCCAGGATCACTATCAAAACCAATTTCTCCACCCATTAGGTCCACCAGCCTCTTGCTGATGCTCAATCCTATCCCAGTTCCACCATAAGTTCGTGATGTAGAACTGTCAGCCTGCATAAAGGGCATGAATATGCGATCTTGTGCCTCTCTTGGGATTCCAACCCCTGTATCTTCAACGGTAACCAATATTTTGACCATTTCTGTCTCCTTTGACAACTCATCAACAATTACATTTCCAAAATCCACCCAACTTTTCCATCTATTAACCACCGGAAACCCGCTCAGTGTGTTACAAGAATTGTTTATACAATCTTGAACTAGAGTAGAGTTTGGTCTCAGCACTTCATCCTGCTCCTCAAGTGGAAGCCCAACTTCATTAGCTAGATGCACTGAGACAAAAATGTGTCCTCTGTCTTGTGTAAACTGCAATGCAAGTGCATAACAATTTAAAATGCTGCTAATAAGCTATATTTAAAGAGAAACATGTCTATGCTATTAAGTAATTATAGCTGGATCTTTTGACACTCGTGTACCATGGATATTGATTCAATGACAAACCCTTGAACAACTCCCCACACTAAACAAAACTCATTACATTAACCACCAGGAGAAATGGCACAGAATTCAAGCAACTGGTGAAATGATGGAAGAGCATGACAATCAACCAATTCGGAGACTACTTTACTCTAGAACTATAGATTTATATCAGAAAAAAGAAACAAATTAATAAAGTGAAATTTTGCTAGACATTTCATCAATAGCCCTGATTCATGGCCCCATGCACTGTCAGTTACACGACTACTCTTAGTGTACTAGAGATAATTAATGTACCATATCCATCCAACATTATACAACATGCTAAGATTAGGAATCATCAGAAGTTTAATCAAGGTAACTTTTGACTTATTTATTGCCTAGTAGCCTAAATTCGGGTGATACTTATGCTTGATTATTTTGACAAGAATATCTGTTGAGCTCAATTAAGAACACTGATCTCAAAATTAATAAGTATTAAAGGTTCAACAGTTAAAAGTCCCAAATCTTTACTGTCTTTCACCTGCAAGCTGCGCAGTGTTATATATGTTCTAAAAAATATCGACAAACATGCATATCAACAAACCTCTAGCATGTGCATTTGCCAAAAGATTGAAAAACTACATTCAATAAGCTCAACAAACCTTGATTGAATTTCCAACAAGATTTGTGATTATTTGCCGCAACCGTCCAGGGTCTCCAATGACAACTTCAGGAACTCGATTAGAAACATAGACGGCCAACTTTTTCCCAAAAAACAAAAGAAAGTAAGAACCAATATAACAAACATGGGTCCTAGTTTATAGCAACTATCTTCTGTGGATCATTTTACAGTAAACTGAATCTAAGCCGCTGTTCAATTATTTAAACAACCAAGATTCATCTATAAGTTGAGGATGAGGCAACCTGTAGTTTAGGGTGGTCATGGATTTCATTACATATCATTATGGTACATATATAAATCTTGAGTATATTGAAAAAATATCACCTTTGTGTTTAAATTTTTATCAAGTTAATTTGGTAATTAATAGTAACTAATATACTTCCTACATCAATACATTAAAAAATAAACTCTAATCATGATACTCGTTTAATAATTCATATTATAAAAAACACAATTAATATAACTATAATATTACTATTTATATCAAAAATAATAGTTCAAAAATATAAAGCAAGAATAATAATAATTATGTTAAAATCACCTAGATGTTTGGTATATAATTATATTATAACTTTGTTATTATTTAATATTATATATTTTATTTTATGATACAGAAACTCAAAAAAGAATTATTATTATAAACCAGGACAGAAGGCACTGTTTAAGAAGTCAGAACCCCAAGGTTTTAGGGATGTCTGTGGATTTTAACATGCATGGAATTTCGTCATTAGATTAACTGATAAACAGCTTAGATTTAATCTGCTTTTAATTTTTCCATAGCCAAGAGTTTTTATCTACCATATTTAATTAAATAGATATATATATACATATATATTGTAATTAACAGGCAGATAATAATAACAAGAATGTATGACAGAAAACAGTTCATGAAGTGCATTGGTAACACACTTCTTACCTCAATCCCTTTTTCGTGAGATTTGCTCGAGAAAAGTGATAAAACATTATCAAGGACAGCCCGAAGATCAAAAGGAACAGCCTCAAGCTCAAGTCTACCAGATTCAATTTTAGCCTGATCGAGAACCTCATTAATAAGTGATATTAGATCTCTTCCACTAGCATGGGCTGTCTGTGCATAATCTAGTTGGTTTGCATCAAGATTTGTGTCCATAAGCATCTGAAGCATGCCTGAAGTCAGACCAGAAAATCTAGTGTGTCAATGGGTATTCCGAATTTGCTAATATAGGTATATAGATAATATAGGTATGTTATGAATTTTATTCACCTAAAACACCGTTCATTGGAGTCCTGATTTCATGTGAAACTGTTGCCAAAAACTACAATACAGAGACAACATATAGTTAGAGACTCTAGTGAAAAGTGCATTTAAATAGCAAAGAGAAAGGTACATTTTAGTAACTGACAGGTCCTATATAATCTATAATGATGCAAAGGTGTCGCAGTTACGCCTAAAATACAGTGCATTAGTATAAATACTTTCTTTAACAAGGAGTTGATGAAATGCACCTGAGATTTTGCTTTATCTGCAGCTTCAGCATGATGCTTAAGTACACTCATAACTTGATAGCCTAGCTCTGCTTCAGCAATTCGAATTATAGCTGCATGGAATATATGACCCAGAAGCAAGGTTATAACAAGAACACCAACAGATGCTGTTATTGCTGTCCAAGGTGGGGGGGGCCTCTGCTTAAACCTGAAAGTAAAACCCAAAAACAAAAAGAAATTGTATTTACCAGTGGAGAAAAAAGAAGACAAGCAGTCTCCTACTGCGTCAGTAACATTGGTATCATACATATTTATTACACCAGTGAAGTCTGACCTGCAATGCATTTCATGTTTCCTAGTTGGATCCCCGAAATCAAGTGTGCTAATGTGCAGCAGTCCGGTGTCAGTAACATTGGTACCATACATATTTATTGGCGCTACTTTATTTGTTGTATCATAAACATTCACAACAATAGTTTGTTTGCTAGCAAGTTGATGCAGAAGCTTCTCCACTAGTGACGGGACATCATAGGATGCACCCAGATACCTATTAGAAATGGAAATTTCAGTATTAGACGGAAAAACTAGATAATATCTACATATATCTCATTTATGTCCTAAATGAGTAAAACCACCAATAAATTTATAAAAGGCGAGGATATAAACCTACCCAACAGTAGCATTAATAAATTGTTCAGCTGTTGCATCAGGAGGAAGATGAGTGTTGTAAACAGCAAAAGTAAGTACAACACCCAGGTGATTGGATTTCAATAATTTAAAAGGAGATGTCAGGACACCCTTTCCAGATGCCCTTGCTCGCAATATGTTCTCTCGATCTTCCTGTATAGCAATGAAACAGGAATCCTTTATTGAGATAAAAATAGAACTGTGCAAGGATTTTTTTTTAATTTTAAATCACAACGTTACTTTCTCTTTTTTCTGGTTTACTTTATCTACATATCTGTACTTTCATTTAATCATTTGTTTATTGAACTAGGAAAATGGCAAGTAGTATTTATTATTCAATCTAAAATCCAAAAAGATCACTGGTCAATTAGTAGTCCATATTATTTTTTGTGAACATCCTGTTATACAAACTGTATAATATTGCAGAAAATTTCCGATACAAACTGTTAGAAACAAGGATCTCCCCCACACCACACACATAATCCCTTCTTTGTATCCAACACTGCCTACAGGTAGACATACTACCATGTGGTTATGGTATCATGAAAAAAGTAGTCTTTCTCTAACGAATCTGAAACCCTAAAATTAAAATCATATACAGTAATGTAAGATTAGATCATTAGTTACAGAATTACATGTTGGAATTTGGTTAGTGTGGGAAAACAAGACATGTGAAGCATACCTTGCCAGACATCATATCAATAGAAACAATATGTGAGACTGTTTCTTGGGAAAATATAACTGGTGCATATTCATCTTGAACTGGTGCGGGATCCAAATTCTCTGGGATACAGTCTTGGACTAATGTTTGGTCCTCCACTTCCATTTTTTTAATCTTCCATCCATGTTGCTTTTCAAATTGCTCTCTTTGAGAGTGTGAAACTCTCAGAGCATAAGCAACACCACTAGTAAGAGGCCTTTCAAACGCAGTTGTCTCGGTATATTCTCCAAATGTTTTCTGGAGATAAAATAATTAATTGTCAAGGTCAAACATAATCAATGTAAATGCAATAGTAAACCAGATTTATTATATTTATCACGTTTATGAATTAAGTTGATGTATAATAGTGCGAACATTACTTGATCAATAGCAGAAGGTTGTTTTCCATGGTGAAACGTGGAGATAAGAATAGCCAATGCATGAACATGGTTCATGCTCACATTGAATTGGTCCTGTAGCATACGTGCTCGTTCATCACACATATTTGTCAGTGTTTCTTTTCTTCTGAAAACAATACCTTCATTCAGGTGCCAAAATAACCAAATGGACCCGGTGACCCCTGCAAAGACAAAAGCCCACAGGATCTTCATCCTCCACTTCCCCGCACTTCTGGAAGAAATTTGGGATTGTTGTTGCTTTTGCTGGACCATTTGGAGTGTCTGGTTTTGATGCAATGGCTGTTGCTGAAGGAGCATCACCTTCTCACTCCTCCGGATATTAAAACTAAACCCAGAAATCTGACAGCAGATTGCTAATCCAACAAGAATGCACAAGAGTAAATTTGCCAAACAAAGAGAAATATTCTTGCAATGCTCTGCCACTAATTTCTCCGGCTCCCTTGTTTGCATATACTGACCAAAGTCAAAACCATGACATGAGCAAATATAATATACTAACTATGCTACTAAAGATTAGGCTGGAAAATGAAATAGGAGACATGAGAAAACTAATCTTGTGCGCAACTCTTGGTGTATAAAATTTTAGCAAAATCAGCTCTAATCCAAGTACGTGATTTACACCTTAATCAAAGACAGATTAATTATAGCCCATAACTCACTAACAAAAGAAGGAACCAGAAAATGATATACATATGCATAAACCCTCACTTATGCCTAAATCTGAGGCAGCAACACCTTTTCCTGTAGACCTGCTGCATTGCAGAACTTCTCACCTAAAAACCTATAGCGAAAGATCGAAGATCTCTCTAATCTGTTAAGTTCAAATATAAGTGATCCATTGGGATACATGTATCTTTAGGTAGATTCATTTCTTCTGTTTGATAACTAATTGTTCTCTTTCTGCAACAATGCAATCTTAAGATTATTAAAAAAAAAAGTCAATTTAACTTTCAAGTCTATTGACTACTAACCCAAAGTCAGAAGTCTGAATTTGAAGCATTTAACACACATCCCTCAAAATCTCTAACTTTCAGGTGCTGAAAGGAACAGGCAAAATGATTTGACAATGTTTATTATGATCACATCGGTTCTTGACGTTCATATAACATAAAACTGTTAATTTTACTGACCGTCTACATCACCTGTAACATGACTACTTGCAAAAATCCATGATAGAAGGAAAAAGCAATATTTGTTTTGATGTCCATACCTCTTCATCACTCCAAAACTTTGACTTGATAAATGAAAATGTGGAATGCAAAACCTCTGATATGGACTTGCCCTCCAATAATGAGTCAGTGTTCTCAGCTGGGACAGGGCATTGCTCTTGCAACCCTACATTCTTACTTTCCCACTCTTGCTGTCTCTCGATTCTTTGGTGATCTAAAGTTGGCATAACAAAGTCACAATTGATGCCACTACTAGGATGATGAATTTCATGTTTTGACTGTTTGGTACATTTCAAGCATGCCATCTGCAATACAATGGTTAACAAGTTAGGAACAGTATCCCTAGGTGCAAGTAAAGCAAACTATGACCCATATTCATAAAAGGCAGCTAATATTTTTAAACTGTGACAGTCTATCACCAAATAAATTAAATTTAAAAGAAGAGACAAATAACAACTCCTCAGAGACAATATACATGCTTTAGTCATAATAAAATTAGGAATCTTATTTGAAGTTAAGTTAGTCTAAATCATTGAAATGTGCTTCATAATCCAACATATGTTAAAAAGATAATTCTTTCGGTGCAATGTGCTGGATTTAAAAAAGTAAACTTGAAGAGACAAATTGAAACAGTACCTGATCCGATTCATAGAAAGAAGAGATCAAGACATCATATTCTTCTTTGCTAACATTGAAATGTTTATGCAAGACACCATATTTCCTATCACAAAAATCTGTAGTCTCCATCTTCGTCTGAAATCCCCCATCATTCGGGCAAAACAAGAACCAAACTAGCCCAACTAGAACAACAAGGAACACGGATGAAAGTAGTGCCCTCCACAGATAGCCATTACTAAATCTATGCTGGGGTTCATTTGCCTTTTTCAGCTTAAAACTAGTAGGCAATTTGCTATTTGAACCAACAACCTTATTCAGAGACATTTTAAACAAAATCCACTTGCATATCTTCAAAAAGATTCTGGAAAGCTTAAGGGGAACTCCAAACAGAACAAGAGAACTCATCAAAATCAAACCTTTTGAGACATACTCTACTCATTCAACCAAAAAGTGAAATTGCTAGAACCCTTGATTCTTAAACAGGACTAGCTCCAAAAAAAACCTCTAGAACTCAAAAAGACAGACCTTTTAGATAAGATAGAGTGATAAAATGAACAAGAAATCCCAACTACAAGAAGCCCAGAAGAGAATCTTCAGTCCAAATTACACTTCTTAACATGTATATACAAATACACACACATATAAAGGTACCTTCAGTTTGATCTCTTTCCTATTCTCTATATTACTTCCCTCCTCTTTACTTTTCCAATCAGTAAAGACTTGATAAAACTTGCCTAGTATGAAGAACACACAATACAACAAAAGCAATCATGCCAAAACAACAAGCTGGTTAAAACCAGGTACTATTTTAGCAAGCTGTAATGGAATCATTTCTACGACACACAAGTGAAAATATAGATACAGAAACATGGGCTTATCTTTTCCCCACAAGCCCAGTTTCCTATCACAGCTCAAAATGGACCAAACAAGTATCAAGATCTAAACTTTATCTCCTAGAAAATCATGATTAAGAGAAAAATGAATGATACCTTGTTGGTTTCACTATAAAACCCAACTGGAAACAATGATGGGTTTAAAAGATGGTCCTTTTCTTTTCCTCTTTAACACTCTCTTCTCTCTCTCTTTCATATCTTGTTTTTGAGCTTATGTTGTTAAGGCCTTTGAGTACATGTTGTATATCATTATCTCATCATCTAGTGGGGAAGTTTAATATTTTTTTCTTTAAGAAAATGTAACAAGAAACAAAATGACACCAACCAAATAATAATGCAAAGATTATATAGTATATGTATATGTGTGAATGTAATGGACTATATAAAAAGATAACAACTGTTATTTTCTCCACACTACCTATCTTTTGCTTTTGAGGAGAGGGGGTTGAAAAAGACACAACCATCCAGCGTGTAAAAGATTTGGGGTATTTGGTTTTCTGCCTCTTGGCAGATATATACAGATGTATAGACATGCAGTGCTATACATATAAGTAGGTTGAGAGAGAGGGAGAGAGAGTGAAAAAGTAAGAATGTGTATGTGAGAGAGAGAGAGGCATGGTAGTAAAAAGTAGTACTAATAGAGTTGTAAGAAAGCAGTGTGTTCAGTTCTCAGAGGAATCAGTAAAAAATACAAAGGGGGCATCTATGCTTTTAAGAATACTCGAGAAAAAGGATTTTGTTTATTCATTAAAAATGGGTCTCTTGCTAACATACACCTTAGGATTTTACAAGTAACTTCACTTTTGTTAGAATTTTTGAATTATATCAAACTTTAACAAAATGTAGAAATAGATTGAGGAGAATAATATCAAATGATTGGACTTAATAGATTAATATTGTATCATTTTAGAGTCAAATCATATGTATATGAATAATATTTTATGTTTAGAGAGAAAATGAATTATTTATCATATTAGATACTTGTCATTTGTCATTTGTCATTCTAACAAAAAATATACATTTTAAAAACTAATAATTTGTTTAAAATAAGTGTCACGCGACACCCATTTTAATAAAATTATATTTCCATTAATATACATGTTTCTTATATTCACCTGTGTAAATCCCCCCTAATACGTAGTACAAACTTCAAATGGTGATATATCATATTCTATCAAATCTATACAAATATTTTGACCATTGTTTTACTTTATTAGAGGAAACTTTTAAGTTATAAAGAAGGAATGAAAATGAAGAGTTGTATAATTTACTTGTACTGTTTCACTATGTGGGCACCCATGACGAAACAATTTGTCGGCTATAAACCTTACCTCTTTATTTTTTTGAAAGGTACAAGCATTACAATTTACCATTGTGCGTATAATATGATTATAATATGATTATGTACTACTGGTATATTGTAGTATATATAAATTTGATACTACCCCAACTAAGGGGACTTAAAAGGAGAGGATTAAACTAATCACTTCAATTAGCGTCATGATTACTTTGACCATTCATCTTTCGCTAATTCACTTTTAATGGTTGCTTAGCACTTAACACCAAGTAAGAACATCAAAATCAATGTAACGAAGGGACTTCGCTAAGGAAAATGTGTGTTTGTTGAGTGATAGTTATATTTAAACTATTTAATTATAGATTATATTTGTTTGAGGATTTAGGATTTCACTTGTTACAAAATAAAGAAAAAATATAGTTAAATTTATTACCAAATTTAAATTTTATATTAAATTTGAATTCAAAACTTTTATTTGTTTAACATTAAATTCTAAATTTAATAATATGTAACAGTAATAGTACTTTCAAAATTTAAGACACAGATTACAAAGATTTCGATATAAGTTGGACACCTCGTTATTTAAACTCACTTTCTGTGCAATTACTACCAAATCCTATAGTTATATATTACTATATTTCAACTTGTGCAAAACACGAATTTTTTATAAAAAAAAAATTAATTTAATAATAATATAAATGTTTATTCAGTAACTTTTATTTTTTTTAATTATTTAATAAAAATAAGGAACTTGAACTTAGGTAACTTTCCCTTTATTTTGATAATTATGACATTTAAATATATACAATTTTTATAAATATTATTTTGATTGTACATATAAAAATCTCATAATTTTTTTAGTAGAAATTAATTCAATAATGAAAATTCATATAATATCTACAAAAATAGTCGTATCAAACAAACATAAAACAGAAACAATAACTGATTTAATCTATTTTTTTAGATATAATCACACTATTTGTTAAATATGATATATTTACATCTTCCGCTTCACCATATCTATTTCGAGCTAATCACACCATAATTACAATCTTCTACAAACTTTTATCACTAAATCAAAAACCTTACTCTCATAAACAAATAACGTAGAGAAATACCAAAACTCTTATCGATGAGAGACTACAACCAAACTGAAATTGCAAATTAAAACTGAAATTACAAACTAAAAGTAAGCCTTAATTAGATCTAGAAAACGAAATCACAAAAACACGAGTAACTGATCCCTCGAAACCGAAAAAACACCCATTTGATGGAGAAAACAAAAATCTTGATGTTTTGATAGTTTTTTATCTAAGAATTTTTATTGAAAAATAAAAGGAAAATATTATAATTATTAAGACACGATTGTTTTATTCACTATTTTAAATAAAATTACTTAAGATCACTTAGGATTAATCTTAGATTTCTTATTTACTTATTTAAATTATTATTTACTTTTATCGGTGTTTTAGAATTAATAATTTGAATAATATATTATTAATAAAATTCAAACTTCTTTTAGCGTTTGTAAATTTAATAATATAAATATTAAATTTTATTATATTATAAATGAGATTTGACTATTATACCTATGTTTAGTATTTATACAATTGTAAATATTTTATTTAAATATTAAAATTTGAATAACATCCCTTTACACTTATTATATAATAAAATACAATTGTATGGGTACTGGACTTGTAGCTCAAGTGGTCGTGAAAGAAAAATTTGATTCAGTCTGTCACGGGTTACGAGAGAGAGTTGATATATGTGTTGAGTACTTGGTTACATATTGAATTTGCAGTATTGTGTTTTATTCATCGTAATTACCGAATTGGAAAAAAGTATTTGGAATATTATTTTTGTTATTAAATATAATTTTTTAAAATTCAAATAAGATGTTAACGAGAATCCAACATTTTAATCATATTTGGATAAAATCTCTTCTACTCTTATATATATCCTATATATATATCCTATATATATATATATATATAGGATATAATTATTAGGTCAACTCAAATTTTCCTTTTAATACAAAACTTAGGAAATAAATCCAATGCCCAACAAATTGTATTCTCCTATTGTTTAATATCACATCAGATATGATATATTCTGTTTAGGGTTTTAAAATTTTTAACAGATTAATAATAAGTGGATATATATTATCTGATTAAATATAAACAATTTATTTATTTTAATAAGCTCAAATTGCTCAATAGTTCAACCAATTATTTGTTGCCTTCTAAATCGACCTAAAACAGGTGTTTGAGATTTATTCCAAAATATTTACGACGATTTGAAATAAATAAATAAATAATATCATAATAAGTGGATATATATTATCCGATTAAATGTAAACAAATTATATATTTTAATAAGCTCAATAGTTCAACCAATTCTTCGCTGCCAGCGAGCCGCATGGAATGGTATTTCCTTTCAGTACCATAGTATATATATTTAAAATTTTATATTACATATATAAATGCCTCGTTATTTTTCACTTTTGAGTTTAAAATTTTAAAATCATTTAACTTAAATTATTTTTCAAAAATTTTAAAAACACATTAAAAATTAAAATTAAGATTCATCTTTTCAGCTCTTCTCCCTCTAAAATAAAATTCGAGAACATAATGCATGATTACGGGGGTATTTGGGGTAGTTTAAATTTAAAATAAATAACTTATTTTAATTTTTTTTACATATTTTCAAAAAAAAAAGAAAGATAAATATTCATTTTAGAATTTTAAAACCAAATATGATTTTCAAAAATGAAAATAAGTTACTTATTTTCAGAAAAAGTACATACATACTAACTTTTTCTGAAAATAAGTACTTATTTTCAGAAAATAACGGGGGCCAAACACCCCCTACTACAAGTCTACAAGCTTAATGTTAAAGGTACAATTACTACGTGTCTCTTTAATAACACGTGATAATATAATTTATAGAATAATTTTCCACGTACTAGCTGCACTAAGAGTCTGCTGAGCTTAAAATGTTTCTGACTTTAAGCATGTTAATAAGCCCTGACTTAAAGTATTAAGTATTTTTTTCACCGGCTTATTATTATTATTTTTGATAAAAGTTATTCATATGTTATAAATTATTCATAAATCATTTTTATATTTATTATTATATTTTTAAAAACTGATAAATCAATAATAATACAAAATTACCGAACATAGCTCCCGACTTACCAGGTAAACCAATTTAAAGTTTAGTCAAACCGCTTTAAAGCAGATCCATTTCTCACATACATTATTTGGAGGAATATATCTATCCGTTTAATATATTACTGTTACTTCATTCTCATCCAAACACACACAAACTTCCGCTGTGCTACTGTGTATCTTCAAATCTTTATCATGCATCCTGTATGTAATTTAACCCCATAGATGTTATATTATTAACTCAAAAACTAATTATTATTAATTAATAAAAATAACTTTTTAAGTTATTTCAGACTTTATTTAATCTAACTTGGAACATGGAACCAAATGATCAAATAAAATTCAACCCACTCTCCAATTTCAGTTAGCACACAATTCTACTACTTCATTTTCACACCAAAATATTGTTGAACACAGTTCCTAATTACAGTAATATATTAAGGAATAGATTTAGAAATTAGAGGTATACGTATAACCAACACACAACCTTGGTTAGGTGCCGTTTGACTTAATTAAGTATTTCATTATTAATATTTTATTGATGTAAATTGCATATAGTAGTGGAGTCAGCCTCACAATATAGTGGGGTCTAAATAAAATACGGTTTTTTAACAAACAACAATTTACAAAATTTATTTAAGGCAATTTGATTGTTACATTTTGTCAAAAGAACTTGTTAATGTTTTAGGCAAGTAGCTAGACTCAGTTTGCTTCAAGTTCTTTAAAAATATAAGTCTATATATATATATATAGATGTTATAAAAATTAAAACTATATAAATATTATCATTTTAAATAACAATTTATGAAAAAAATAGTATGAAAAAGATTATTAATTATATTAGTAGAATACAATATATGTTCTAATGAAAACTTATAGTAATATTTTGAATTTAATTTCTCCTCTCATCCCGGTTCTTACTGTAACTTGATATATAGTAGTAGTAACTTAACAAATTATAATAATATTATATTAAAAAAGATTATTGAAGCAGTGATGCTATGATGACCGTGAACTGAGGAGAGAAGATGTTGATATTCCGAGGGTTGTTTGACTTATCTTATAAATAATATTGAAAATTTGAAAAATGTATGTATTTTTTAATTTATAAGCGACCCTTAATAACATTGAAATGAAATGCATATATAATAATTATGGGTCCTCTGACAAGGGATATCACAATTATCAGTCCGTAAATTTTTATAGTGAATAAAAATAATTTTAAATTTTTTTATATGAATATAAATGATTATACATTTTACCCGTATTTTAAGAATATTTTTTAGAATTTTTATTTATTTACGAAAAAACTGATAATTATATATACACAAGCCTCTATGTCAATAAATCAAACTAGCTTCACCGTTCACACAAATATATATGTATATTTTTTATAATTAATGGACGGTTTGAATATTAAATTTAGAAATTAAAAAATATAGTTACATGTTAAATAAAAATAAGCCAAATGGCTCTAAAAAAAGTGTTTACATATATAATATTTTAGATTTTTAGTTAAACATCAACCAAACAAACATCAACCTCAATCAAAGAAAAGTAAGAGGTAATGTCGAAACATGCATGTAACATTTTGTATAGCGTGGGTCCCTTGGTAGACAAGTTGAAATATGTATTCAACAACCTAATACATAGTCCTAAAGAATAAATATATTTTAAGTTTTCGAAACAACACAAATTTATGATAAAAAGATTTTTTGGCATTCTGAATACTGGGTGTGTTGTGTAATTGACGCTACTTGATAATTTCTGGTAATCCATGTGTAGTGTAAATTTTTCGAAACTGATATCAAAATAGCAAAACACTTGTATAGTTTTCAAATGTATTAGTATGGTATTGTTGTGGATCAAACAAATATGAACTAGTTTTACTAAATTATTATTTTCCACCCCCATAATTTTCTTAATTCAACCAACCTCGCTGAGAGTGCTTATGCTGTTCCGGAAACAAGAGGTACCCTTCAGACACTAGAAATGCTCAATAAAATCCTACTCCAAACTGATGAATCAAATTGCTATCAGCTCCAACATTTTTGCTTTCCTGTCAGATTTTTAGTTATAAAACAAGAAGTTTGGTAAAGAACTTGAACCGGATAAACGATGAAAATAAGAAAGACAATCTTAACTTGGATTATATATAAGCTCATTATCAATAACACTGAGAAACTATCAAGATTAGGAGCATCTTTTATAAGCTCATTATCAATAACACTGAGAAACCGAAACTCGTCCAAGGCATCACTTGCATTGCTCTAGATTAATAAATTTAAAAGCATCACAATATATCATTCTATGCGTACGTAAGATAATAAAAAACTGTAGACAAACTTCACTATCTAAAGAAACCCACAAATTAGTGACAGAATTAATGCAAGTGCAAGAAACCAACCCATACAAGCTACAAGCTACATATACGATATACCAGTTCTGATTCTTAAAGCATGTCTCATATTTTCAAAGCATCACAATCCTAGTTTCAAATTTCTCCAGTAGTATTCCTAGTCCAACAGCATTACAAAAGATACCAAACCGGATGGCATGACTTAACTATGAGAGAAACACCATCTTATGGCAATAATGTGTAATGGCTTTAGCCTTGCACTCTGATCATTCCTATGTGTGCTGTTTTTGGATCAGTATATCCATTTGGCAACACTAAATTGAAGGAAGACTCAAACCACACGAAAGAAAGTGACTATCTGGACATGAATACCTGATAAGTTCCTGAAGAAACACCTCTTCGTTGTTGTACACTGTTTACGATAAGGTCCATGGATCAACTCACCCGTTACAAAGACAAAATTATAATTTCTTAGACGTATCTTAGTGATCGATAATACGTTGTAGGATAAAATGAAATTTTCACCATACATGGTTGGAGTAAAACCTCTGCTTGGTATTCAAATTTCTCAGATCGAATGATTTAGTAGCTGCAGCAATTGATTCCTTTCTGATAAAGAACTCATTTCGTGGATTGATATGCTTGGACACAAAACCACTGGATATGCCAGCAGTTAAGACCGAGTACCACCTTCTTTCAGTATCAACCTCTCCCTCTGTTTCGATTTCCATATTAAGGTGATTCAGACATATCAGCAGGATAGATGGACAACTAGTGAAAAAAGATGTTCAAAAGACCACATCCTAGAGAAGTGCAGGCCAAAATATCACAGGAGTCACGTATCTGATAATCTGGATGCGTAACTGTTAAAACTAGTAACTAGTAACTTAACGGTAACATTTGTCTCACAAGCATTGTATGACTACTCGAGCATAGCATCAATGAAATATAAGTGGTACACATTTGATCAATGATCAACAGTCTCGGTGCAATAAGAGGGGTCTCAATCCCCCCCCCCCCCCCCCCCCCCCCCAAAACCAAAAGGCAGGTATGCAAGGCGGCCTTTGCCAGTGTCACACAAGTCCCACATGCGCGAATTCTGTGATATTTTGGACCTTTTGTACATAAACTTAACTCCATAACTCCATCCATATCATAAATCTAATATAAAAATCCACTAACCAAACACCCACACATAATTATTACAACAAGAAATTAGACTGACCCATGTAAAAAAGGGAAGAAAAATAAAAAAAAAACATGATTGTATAGTTTAAACTTTAAAGCATATATAATCACCAAAATATTAGAAGATAATACAGGGGAAGCAGCTGCAGCCTTCTGCATCTAACGCCACCATTTTTAAGAATAAAAGAGATGGAACGATCTGAGAGTTTGTGCATATTTAGAAGCAAAATATAGTAGTAGTATCCATTTAGTTATAGCTTTTTTTTATAATGATCAGAGGTGTTTTGCTTTGGTTGTGAGGGTTTTAAGTTTAGCATAAGTGGTAAAAGGCTTATCATCTATTGTCTCCTGGGTTTGTCTCGGGCTCACCCCGAGATTTCTTAGAAGTTAGAACAGATACTCGTTTGTAAGGTTATAAGCCTATTCATTCAAAAAGAAAAAAGTAAGCTCCATCGGGAGAGGAGTTTAGAAGCTTCTTGGTTATGCATGTTAATTTTAGGATTCAAATTAATGATCTTTGTTTTTTTTTTTAATATATAGATCAATACATAATTACCTAACATATCTGTTTTTTGTGATTTCTGAATATTATCTGTAGTAAAAAGTTTCAAACTAACTTTGTTACATGATATTTTTAGAATAAGTTGATTTTGTAATATGATAAAAAATATCTCAGATACAACTTAACAAATTAATTTCCCTGTGAAACCTGCTCACAGCAGTTGCCTATGCATGTGTGCTTCAGCCTTCAGGTGTGTGAAAAGGGCGAACCAATAGTACATTTAAAAAAAAACCTGATCCAGCATCCAGGAGAATATTTTATAAACAATATTATTTTTACATTCTCGACTGGAAAATTATAACTTAGAAAGGTGAGATTGTTTACAAATGTAATGAAGTATCAACATCCCATTTATCATAATTATATGATGGGCTTATTACTGTTGTTGCTGCAGGTAGTGTTGCATTGTTGGACCATAAGTTTGAAGAGGAAGTGTTGTTGAAGGATTGTAAGTTCGCGTGTTTGTTGTGCAAGTCAAGTCCAAGAGAAAGTGGTGATGATTCTTTATGAGGTGTTCGAGATGGAAAAGTTGAGTCTTTCTGGAAGTTCATATTTGCATGCTCGAAAGGTACTGATGCTGGCATACTACATGTATGCTCAGGTTCCGGATATATCAGCCTGTGATGCTCCTTTTCCTCTCTTTTCTCTCTCATTTTCTGTAACTGTCTGAATCTTTCTTGTAGGAGAGCGATTGACGAAGTGCCTGGAATTTTATCACCCTTCTGCCCTGCCATGGACTCTACAGCTGTGGCCGCAGATATATTGTGTGGTTAATTGGTCAGAGTACTAATTTTATGTTTATTTATGAGTTTGAACAGCTAGCGTACCACTTTGTGTTTATATAGGAGAAGAAGATGTTTTTCTATCGGTTTTACCTTCTGAATTTCTTGCTTGTGAGTGATTCTGGTCCTTTCTGTAGGATGCAGTTAAGAGAAGAATCGGCTAATCCGGAACTAAATCCAAGAAGAAAAGTTGAAATGTTTAACATGAGTTGGTATACATGAAAGCAATAGAAGGGATTTTTTTAAAGGAAGGAAACTGTTGAGAATATGAGAACAAAGAAAAGTGGAGAATAGCATTTGGAAGATTGTCGGCTGTTGATATTTGATTGAATATGTGGTTAGGTGATGCCTTGCAAAACTTGTTTGTTTTCAAGTGCTTAATTATGCTTAATCTTTGAACAAAACTGCTGCACAATAACTATCATGTTTTGGGTTTTCATGAACTTCTTGATTTTCAATTTTTTATGAGTTTTGCGGTGTTGAATTTTTTCCTGCAGAGGAACTGCAGTTACTTAACAAAGATAATGATGGTCAAGTGTTACTTGTTGTGCAATGGTCACGCCACTTATTACAAATCATGCGTTACTAACTTACAATGCCCATATAGTTCATTTCATGAAAGTCCAGGCAAACAAGAAGCCAAGGGAAAATTTCTGGGAAACCAATACCATTATAATATGTTGATGTACTGTATCTTCCTTTTTATTTAATTCTATCTATTTGTCCTTTCGAGTTTGGTTCGGACAGGAGATAAAATTAGTGCAAAGAAATTGACAAAAAATGTTTGTAATGAATATTTGGAGGTTCACTTTGTGGTCGTGGAAAAAGACAGGAAAGCTTAATAAACTTGAAGCTGTGCCTCAATATTTACTTGCTGTTTTTTTCTCCTTTATTGTTTTATGTTTTGAGTTTACTGATTTGCAAGATATTCTATTGGATAACTGGCTAGTCGATTTGAGGAAAATGTTGAGCATGAGATGTTAGTTTGTGATCAGTGCAATGCAGATTGTTAGAATACTCATAATGAAATGGTTTGTTTGTATTATCAATATACAGCCATCTATATGAGCTTTGTTTGTTGTGTTTAGATTAACATGTTCTTGATATAACCATGTGCTTGTTATATGAATGTAAAAAACATTATTATTTCATGATGCACACATTGATGCCTCATACCTACTCTGTAACATATTAATAATCTCTAAAATGTAGGTGTATGCTTGACTTGTCTAGTAGTAATGTAACGATGATTCCATGATTATTTTTTTGCATGTAGGTGCAGCACATTCGATATTTGATATCTGCTTCTCTTTTGTGTTTTTACCTTCGGAGAATATAAATTGACTTTTAAATTTTCCCTTTTCGTTTTCTATAGATTTATATTCCAGAAGACCAACAAAACAGGAGTCTCGAAATTTTATGATCCTCCAGCATCGAGTTTTATAACAGAGAGAAGGACAGAACATCTTATGTAAAGCCTAGAAGTTTAACATAGTGCTCAAGGAAGTTTTTTCCTAATAAGTTTGAAAGTCTTTTATTTTTTCTGCTGATAGCTTTATGTAGAGGGAACCATCAGACAGCTTTGTGTCACCATCCTTTTGTTTTGATACACTGATTGACTCAACACTTAACATACGCCACTCTTTATAAACCAAAATTTGTAGTACTAATAGTCTAATATATTCTCAATACACTGGAAGACTAGAACAAACAACCAAATTAATAGAATGAAATTTTTCTGCGATATTAGTTCCTGAAATGTCGATGCTTAAAGAAGAAAGGAAACATTTGGGACATGGACCGATTGGATAGTCTATCTTTAGATACTTTTGATGGGGTGAAGGATGCATTGTAGCTCGATTCTTCCAATGGCATAAACTTTATAACGGCCGCTAGGTAGGGTTATAGCCTTGGATCAATTATTATGTTCTGCCCCCGTCTTATTGCTTAAAAATAGTCGATACTTGTATGGACAGTCATAATGCAAGTAAAAGACACATGATATAACATGAAATGTTGATGAAATAATAACAAAAGTATTTGAAAAGGTTTCCTAACATGTTCAAAAATAGTTCACATAATCACTGATTTATCAGTTTAATGATGGAGAAACTATAGAAGTCGACAACACATCCATAAATTCGTTACAAGCTTTATTTTGATTCAGATAGGATTTAGTTGATTGCGATACTGTGTCGTTTCATTTATCCTACATAGCTTCATTGGCGTAGCTATTGCAAACTAATGAAGAGAGTGTGTATGGTGCCTACTGTCTAGACGAACTAGGAGTGTATCATGTCAATCTTCCTTCGATCTTTGACAAATAGTTAGCAGTATACTGTATACAAATTCAGTAAAGTGTTCTCGTATATCAGAACTGAGGAAGGGAAAGAACACAAGCAAGTAAGAACCGAGATTAGATTAATTTGATTGTGTTAATCTATTCTGTTTTCTGTACTGAGTATTGAGTATAGTTATATTATTCTAGTTTGATTTTTCAATAGATTGTCTGACAAGTTTCGTCTCCATGAATTCTGCTGTTCATACTTATGTTGAACTGTTGGACATTGAACATTGAGTTTAAATTATAAGTTACTCAGTCAAATGCATGAAAAAGATTGGGGTTTGGGTCAGGGCTTACATGTGATTTAATCATAACGCTAAGTTACTAACTCCCTCAAAACCATTAGGTGTTAGTAGCGAGGTTTAATCGGGTTATATATCTTTGACACATAACAATATGACCTAGAATATGGTGAGATTGAAGATCTGTCGTTTGGAAAATCAGGATGTTTTTGGTTATATGAAAGCTTTAATGTACGAATACAGAACTTCAGTGTAATCAAAGAAGTGTAAAGAGATTACAGACTACATGTCTTTTCACTTTCCGGGAACAAAGTTGGTGGCAAAAGCCCATGCATTGTTGGCTACAGGATCAGCAACATGGTCATAGAGGTTCTCGATCGGGCCCTTTCCTGTAACAATGGCCTGGACAAAGAATCCGAACATTGAGAACATCGCCAGTCTTCCATTCTTGACCTCTTTTACCTTCAACTCTGCAAATGCTTCTGGATCGTCAGCTAATCCAAGTGGATCAAATGCTCCTCCTGGGTAAATGGCATCAAGTCCTTCACCAAGAGGGCCTCCACCAACTCTGTATCCTTCAATTAGTCCCATGAGCACCACTTGGCTAGCCCATATAGCAAGAATGCTCTGAGCATGAACAAGGTTTGGATTGCCGAGATAGTCAAGGCCACCTTCAGAGAAGATTTGGGAACCAGCCTTGAACCACACAGCCTCACCAAATGTGACACCGTTCTTGGAAAGGATTTCAGGGAAAACACAACCAAGTGCACCCAACATGGCCCATCTGCAGTGGATCACCTCGAGCTCACGGTTCTTGGCAAAGGTCTCTGGGTCAGCTGATAGACCAGCGGTGTCCCATCCATAGTCACCTGGGAATTCACCGGTGAGGTATGATGGAGTTTGCTCGGAGAATGGGCCCAAGTACTTTGGGCGGTCAGGTCCGTACCTAATGATTATCAAAGCACTTGCTGATCAAAATTTGGTAATCAATATACAATAGTCCAAGAATTTGTACAGGGTGAGTTTTTCTTGTCAATTTTTGCTTGTTTTTTAGCATGCAAACACCATTATAAGTAAAGATTTATACTTCAGCCATTAAATTCTATCTATTTATTGAAATGGATATGAATACTTTTACTATAGCTGATAGTGAATCAAACTACTCTATATTATAATGAAAATTTTGCAACATTTACCATATACTTTCTGGAGCGCTTTTTACGGTCCTTCGCATAGTAATGCGTCCATCTCCAAGGCTGCCAACCTTCTTGACAAGATCATTCTTGAGCTTCAAACCTGTTTGGCCTGCAAAGGTGGACTGCTGGATGCTCGAAGCTGCCATGTTTGTCTGAAGCTCCTTAAACTCTGCCTGCTCTCTCCCTTTTGTGTGATTGGTAAATATAATTTGAGAAGCTTATGAAATAAAAGGAGACCGGAAAGGCCTTGTATATGTAACTATCAAGATATGTTGATTAGGATATTGTACAACTCAGCACCATCTCATTGGTTAGTGTGCTCGTAGTGAATTTTCATTCTGATTTGCATGGTCAGAAGTAGAGATTACTCTGGTGCATGTTTCCAAGAGATGTTTTGGCTGTGATATTCTGCTGATTCTGTGCCACATAAAGTATACAGCCAGGTAACAGTAAGATATTAGTGGAGATGAAGGCATGTCCTCTTTAATCAGGACTATATCGAAAAATTTACAAATTTACTACATTCCCGTTAAGTTTGGACATTATTACCACCTTAACTTGGTGATTAAAGTAAACAAATGTCGACTTTCCTTCTTTGTTTGGCCATATTGAATACGCATTTCAAATATGCCTATCAACAGGAACGGGAAAATATATAATGGTGAAGTTTATTAGGTGAAAGTGAAACATAAGTTCAATTGTGCGTTACAGCACTGTGCAAGTTTTTGAAAACACACCTGCGCATCTGCAGACTGTCACAAATCTCTATGGCATGCCTGATGCAAAAATTCATGCTATGTACAACTTTGTTTTTTATATACTAAAATTAGGGAGGATTTATTGGAAGAGCAGGAGGGTCATTATGTACTAGTAGTCATAGTGACCTCCAGTTTTGCCTTGCCGTCACCATAATCAAAAATAACATTCAAGCCCACAAATGGTACTACAGTACTGCTGACTATCTTCTGCATAACATCAAGGATATGACCAGTGAGAAAACTGGACAGGGATTATGATTATTGTGAGAATGGTTACTTCATACCTGAAATGTATTAGTATGGAATCCTCTCAGAAGATGAACAACTGTACTAAAAAGTGTATAGTTTCGCCACATTTTCTGGGATGAAGTGTGTTTTTGCATAACATTTAGGTCAGAATTTGTTCGCATCAGATGGTAGGTATTACACTATACAATGAAGGAGTTTGCAAGCGTGAAAGGTTCTAGGTTTTCATAGTTTGGGCACCAAGGACTTGTCTTGGCTCCCCTGTAAAGTTCTATATTAGAGTTGGTTTTGCTCAATTGTCTGATCATTCAAAAACCATACCAGCACAAAATTTTGGTTCATAATCTGACTTTCCTGTTACATATATTAATCGTTTGTATCGCACATTATCTACTAACTCACATGTGAGAATATTATATGAATGATTATGCGTTCATTGGGTATATATTGAAGATACAACATTCGAAGGAGCAACTGGTAAACAGAATGCAAGAAGTTCGATCCATCACTGGCTGATTTTTGAAAAGAGGTAAAATCAAGTTTTGCGGTAGTCACTGAGAAATGCCATAATCTCTTGGCGGTTGAAAAAAAAATTTCGTTACAAACCATATTAATTTCTGCGTTTTGTTAATGTCGATCTCCAGCATTAGTGATGTTAAAGAATATTTCTGTCTAAGATGGTTAATGACAAGGTATTAAGTTGTTGCAACCTGATAATCCAAGTGACAATATTTACCAGAAATACATATTCCACTCAGCTATATTAGCAATGTGGTGAGGATCAAACGCATGGAGTACGTACAGGACTTGAATGCCACGAAACAAGTACACATTTACAGCTGAGTAAAGAAAATTACATATTTTCACTTTCCGGGAACAAAGTTGGTGGCGAAAGCCCAGGCATTGTTGGCAACAGGGTCGGCTACATGGTCATAAAGGTTCTCAATTGGACCCTTTCCGGTGACAATAGCTTGGACAAAGAATCCAAACATTGAAAACATTGCTAGTCTTCCATTCTTGACCTCCTTTACCTTCAACTCTGCAAATGCTTCAGGATCATCAGCCAAACCAAGTGGGTCAAATGCACCTCCTGGGTAAATCGCGTCAAGTCCTTCACCAAGTGGACCTCCACCAACTCTGTATCCTTCAATAAGTCCCATGAGCACAACTTGGCTAGCCCATATAGCAAGAATGCTCTGAGCATGAACAAGGTTTGGGTTGCCAAGATAGTCAAGGCCACCTTCAGAAAAGATTTGTGATCCGGCCTTGAACCACACAGCCTCGCCAAATGTGACACCGTTCTTGGAAAGGATTTCAGGGAAAACACAGCCTAGTGCACCCAACATGGCCCATCTGCAGTGGATTACTTCAAGCTCACGGTTCTTGGCAAAGGTCTCTGGGTCAGCTGATAGCCCAGCAGTGTCCCACCCGTAGTCACCAGGGAATTCACCAGTAAGGTATGATGGAGTTTGCTCGGAGAATGGGCCCAAGTACTTGGGACGGTCAGGTCCGTACCTGTTAAACAAATAAGTTTGAGATACTGTAAATATACTGTCGAGACTTGTCATTATAATGCAGAAAAAATAGTGTTTGTCATGCTCCGCTATAAAGACTATATTGAACCAAGTTACTAGTTAAAAAAATTACCAAATGCTTTCGGGTGCACTTTTAACGGTACGTCTCATGGTGATGCGGCCACCACCTAAGCTGCCAATCTTCCTAACAAGTTCATTCTGTGGCTTGAGAAGTGTTTGGCCGGCGAAAGCGGAGTTTTGGATAGCAGAGGTTGCCATGCTTCTTTTTTATTTTAGATATACAAAAGGCTTTCTTAGTGTGAAGAAGAAGCTTAGTGCAGGGATGGTTTGGAGGATGTTGAAGAGGGGTGTTATAACATTGAATTTTTTGGATTAGGATTTAGAAAATCTCCACGTAGGTGACATGTGATTGGTCATTTGGTGAACTTGGATTTCCATTCTGATTCTCTCCATCTAGAGCTGAGGTAGCTGTGCTGCCATGTGGCCGGTGGCTCTCCAATATCTTGTGGTTCTTCTTGACTTGTTAATATGCAGTAGGGCAGGGGACTCTGTGACTGCATGCCACACATAAATTTATGTACATTACACAATATATATATATACAATCCCATCTAGAATTTTTTTTAAAAATAACATTTTAGCTACATTACTTGCAAGTTGCACCACTTTCACTCTTTTTTTACACAACATTTACATTTGGTACAAAGTGCAAAACCAAGGTTGGATATTTATACATATAAAATAGAATCTCTTTGGGCCTTTACTACATTCATATGTATGCTGTATGCATTTACCAAAAGAAATTCTACATCCGCAAAACTCTTTACAAGCTTGAACAAGAACTCATCATCCTGTGAGTTAGTAGTGCATTCTGTTAAATCATATGTCCATATTTAAAAATAACTTTGTCTATTCAAGGGAAAGTAAGTTAATTTACAGGCAATCAATTGTCATTTTCTTCTTTTTCAAAATTCTGCTCATGATTTGCAAGTCACTACAGTTACAACAATAGACAACGGGGGTCCTGGAAACATATTTTGTATACATTTTGGGGTATTCCGTCCATATTGCCGTTACTTCCGTTATCCCGTGGGGGTATTTTTTACCAAAAAAAATAAATTACATATACTTAAAATTCATTTCCAAAGATCCTTCTCTAGTTCCAAAGATCGTCTTCATATCTTCTGGGCTCCTTTTCTACTGGTACACCTGGGCAGTCCAGACACCATTACTGCGTTTGCACCAGAGGATAACGAACTGTGGCCCAGACATTTGTTTTATCTGGCTTCACAGTGCGTTGCTGTAGCTTATCTTTCTATCAGTCTCAAAATTTTCAGAATCGCCTATTAGTGATACCAATGCTGCTCATGTGTTTTTGTGGAATCATCAAGTGCGTCGAGCGTACAGCTGCTCTGTATTATGGAAGTGCAAATAGCTTCCGCAATTCCATGCTTTTAAAATATGATCGGGACGCTAGTATTAAAAAGAAAGAGTCCAAACTATTGATAAAAAAACAATGGGAATGCTTTATCCCATTTACAAGTGTTGCAGTATGCTTTTGTATACTTCACGGCATTCAAAGGACTTATTGTTGATCTCAATCTCAGCATTCAAGAACGTAACCAGAGCAGAGAGTTTTTCCTTGCAACATCTTGTGAAGATGCTTTCAGGCTAGTTGAGGTAGAGTTGCATTACCTCTATGGTGTTCTTTTTACCAAGATTCCTTTCTTGCATCACAAACTTGGCTACCTTGTCGTATTCTGTCATTTGCTGCAGTGGTTGTGTCCTTCACCCTCTTCCATTTAGAGCATCGTGCTTTTGGACTTGAAAACGATCCTTTAGTGATTTATAACAGGGCAGATCATAGAAATGAGTATGATGTATTGATTACTTACATCTTGCTTGTCGGAGCAGTTGTGCTAGAGGTAATTGCATTTTATATGCTACTTTTCTGTGACTGGACAGTTATTAAGCTTAGGCCTATATCTGATTCAAAACACAATGGTAAATCATGGAAAGATGAATTTCTTAATTGCATAATGTTTGTTAATAATGTTAGGAGTGTGTTACTACACTTTGTTCTTCGTGTTCTTGGAGATAGAGATCATCATGCTAAGTCAAAATTTACTGATAGCAGGTGGGCTAATTCTTTGTCGACCTTCAACATGATATATTATTGTTTACATAGATGTTCAAAAGGACGGGAAAATTTCTATAGTTATTTTGGCCTTCTCAGTTTTCTAAATGGGGTTTGGTATGTAAAACCCCAACCACTCACCAATCACACCACTGGTTTCATTTTCGACGAGCTTAAAATGAAGTCAGAGATGGCTGGCAGTTTAGCCGTAGCTAAAGAAATATGTTCATCCAAAGGAGAGCGGGTACTTCATGAAATGGAAGAAGACTGCAGTACTCTTCTTCATTTTGTTGATAATTTTAACTATGATGATATCCTTCTTTTGTGGCACATTGCTACCGAACTCTGCTACAATGACAGCAAAGACCTACTGTCTAATAAGGAGCAACGTGACACTGCCAAGAAGTTGTCAGACTACATGCTATATCTTATGGTCGTGAAGCCTGATATGATGTCCGGAGTTTCTAGCATTGGGGAAATAAAGTTCCGAGAAGTTGTCAGACTACATGCTTTACTGCAACAGAGCTGCTTGTTGGTATAAACTTGGGCAATGGGAGCGATCAAAGATAGGATACAAGCAATCAAATCTTGAACATCAGTGCACTTACATAGCATGTTCTCACAGACAATTAAACAAACACTTAGAATTCATTAAACACATACACTTAGAACTAAACAAAGAACTAAACTTGCGGTTCGTTGAATTCACGCGCCATCGGGAGCAAGGCGGCGAAGACACGTGGGTGACATTTTCCGAGTCCATGGTCAAAGACGGCTAAAGTAATAACATACAAAGAAGATGACCATTGCTTACTTGTGGAATGTCCAATTTACCCTTCAAAATTTAAATTTTTTGACGGTTTTTGTAACGGAACCTGACGGAATCCCCAAATTGAGTAAAAACATTTATCCTGGATCCCACTTTGGCCGGTTTTTTGTTCTAGTTCCCGAAACGCTCAAACCATTTATTATAGGCCTACAAAAGGCGAAGCACTCTATTTAAAAATAACTTTGTCTATTCAAGGGAAAGTAAGTTAATTTACAGGCAATCAATTGTCATTTTCTTCTTTTTCAAAATTCTGCTCATGATTTGCAAGTCACTACAGTTACAACAATAGACAATACCGTAATCCATTTAAACAAAATTATGAAATTATCAATCATCACTAATTCACTAGCCCTCCATAGGGCAAGGACTCCCTTCCACTGTTGGATCAGCCTGAATAGTTCCCAGCATAATAGCAGTCAGCATCAACTTCCCTGCTTCAGGAAAATCCTTGTGTTGCATAAGGATTGCTTCAACAGAACTTGTTTCTTTTAAAGATAAAAGATTAGTATTCTCTCGTCTAAGAGGTAGCACTTCCTCAAAACTTCCTTCAAGAGTTTCTGCATCGGGTCCATAGCACATACTAGAAGCCTGGAAAAGAACAGTTTCTTTCAGAACTCCGTGGGTTTCCTCCTCAGTCCAGCCTTCAGTCATAGAAGTTTGATAAATTTCCCCCCACTCATCCTGATTAGCAGCATTCCTCCAACACTCTTCCAAAAGGCTTGTGTTAGATTTGATGAAAAATGTAGATGACCAAGCAAAAACATCAAAAGCCCAAACGGAGAGCTCCCGATGCTGACTTTCAAGGCACATCTGAATAAGCTCGAGTGAAGGGAGAAGCCGCTCTCCATTCTTTGATTTTTCTTCGTTCTTAGAAAGGAGTTTTAATATTTCTTCCTGAAATAGTAGAGTATAAGCAAAGATTCTCTTAAACGTTACTCTACAAAATTATATTAGGATATATAGGTTAGAAGTGCAAAAATGAGGAATGCCAAATTGTCAAAAACAGCTATTAACAAGGTTCTTACATTATAATACACGCAAGCATCCAAATACTCGACAAATATAGATTAAAAAAACTAATAATTTTTTTGGAAAAGTAGTCAAAGAGCTTAAGAACCTAATCATTCATTTATAAGATTATTGGCTGGATATAAAGTATAAAATATAGAATAACTGAATATGATAGAGTAATTTATAGCAAATATGCAATTGAAAAATAATTTATTTGTGCATTGTTCACTGAGATTTTTGTTATGTTAGAGGCTTGTCATATACAAAAGTATACATTGTGGGGATTTATGTGCTTCGTTAGCCATATAACTGTTTCCTTATGTTCTATGGTTCTGCACAATGATCATAAAATGTCAACTAGGATGACCTCATATCATCATAGTATAAATGCCAAATCACTAATGGACCTAGTGCCTACTGTCTTCTTACATTTTTTTCACTCCATTATTGCAAAGCTTCTTGGTTTCCTGGAAACAATATATCACACAGCAACTTCAAATTCACAGATGTAGTTGAACATGAACAATATCAAAAAACACTTTTCTCTGGTTGATTTAAATATGTTTTGCAACCCCCCCCCCACACCAAACCCCAATTTTTAGTTCACTTCTGCATATAATAGTTACAGTGCATGGTCTAGCACCTCCTTAGCCCTGAGACTACAATGGCCTGGACAACAAATGTAATTCACAGAACACCCAAAATTGTGCAAAGGTTACGGAAATTTAAGTTGAGCAGGGTATATGATTTAGAAATGTAGCAAGAACAGACTCAGTATTCATAATTTCATATGCAGCACACCTGCAATTTCAGGAGCTTCAAATCAGCTTCAATCCGCTTTAAGTTTGTGTCATAATCAGCAGTCTTACCTGAGAAATTTAAAGTATTTATCAACTATATAATGCAACTTTAATGTCCCTTAATCGGTTAATCTTTCTAAATTCCATGCCAAGAACGATCCATATATGGCCAATTCAGGAAGCAGGTCTACAATCGTAGATAATTAAGAAAGAGACCAAAAAAGATAAAAGCACAAGTTCAGAAGTAAAAACCTGCCAGTGCAGCTATCTTTGAGAGATTCAGAAAACGTTTTCTGTCTGCCAGTGTAGGTTCAATCATTGGATGATGAGATTCGAGCACCTCACTTTCTGAAATAAAGCCAGCATTTTGAGAAAGAGCCAGTTTATGAAGTGTTTCAGAGACAGCGGAAAATTGATGAATAAACAACTGATGAAGCCAGAGGAGGTCATTGTGTAGCTTTAAGAAAGAAAGTAACTCTTCTGGAAACTCTTCCCCAAGTTTCAGTAGCTTGGAAAATTGTTTATTATTGTACAGTTGCTCAAAAACGAAGCTGCTGAACCCTCCCTTTGGCCCCATGCTCTCATGCTGTGAATAAGAAGATTATTGAGAAAATGACAACATTAAAAAAAACAATATGATGCAAGATGAAGCAACAGGCTTTTGGATAACGGATAGTACCATAAAACTTCTGAGAAGGTCTGAATCATTGAGATCACAACAAATAGCCCATAGTGTTTGATAACCCTCATGCCTGTTGGCAACTGACAATAAGCGAGAAGAAAGCTTTCTGAATATCTCCTCACCCTGCTCTTCATCTCCTTCACTTAAATCCTGCAAAAACGAAAAACACAATAATTAAGCTGAATATGGCTTTAAATTTATCACCATACAAAGGACATCTACAGCAGAAAAATAATAATTAAGTATACAGTGTCAGTTGTCTGCAGCTCATTTATTACGTCATCGTAAAATATATATAGATATCTTAGTTACATAACAGCAAAACCGAAACAGAATCACAAGGCCCACATTAATACTAAACATCTTATTAGACAAACCAAATTTCTATGTATTTTGATTCCAAGAAATGTAGTCTGTATCTGCCAAATACTCATATCTGGTGTAAAAATCAATAGCCTTCATTTTGTGTTTGACAATGTATGGTAAACAATAAACTTTGAAGTACTTAAAGGACTTGCGTGTTGGTCGACTTGGTACCAGATTTCCAATACAAACTAAAACTAGTACTTCCAAGTAATCACTAAAATATGTACAACTTTTCAAATAGATTACCAAAATTAACACTACCATATTAACTGAATGTTGGCAACACTTTTGGGACAAATGAAATAGGAAATGAGGTCATTTAAAATGGGTCGGAGGGAGTAACTCACAAGTTACAATTACTAATCTGTCACAACAAGCATCCAGACCAGTACAGATATCTGGAGCTTCATTGACCAACAAGCCCATGGATGCCTCAACAATTAGCTTCGAGCAACCTACTCAAGAGCTAGACTAAGATACGAGTTGCTACTTATGTGATATATATGTAGATGATTGGCGAGAAATGTGAATTTCTACTACTCTCTATAGAAGACTTAGGTATATAGGAGATGCATGCATCGGTCCATGAAATTAATCAAATGTGTCTACCTTTTTTGCCGATCACATGTAAACTCATCACAAAACAAGTGAGCAACATGCGATATTGGGTCAGGGCAAGTGGCCAGATGAATGGAGATGGTCAATAAACCTTGAATGTGCCAATGTGGCACATCCCAGGAGATCGCCAATGATCTTGCTCGAAGTACAAAAAATTGATTTCCTAAATCACTTACCAGGCACTGAAATTGCTTCAATTCTAGCCACTAATAGCCGAAATGACACTCACTGTTGTTATTTCATATCCTAGAAAGGGAAGAGCCATGTGCAGTACTGATCATGAATTTGTGAAGTTCATAATTTTTAAATTTTACACAATTGCCCCACATACAGTACTACAGTCAATAAAAATTCTTTTATAAATGAACTCACTAACGAAAACAATTGATATCAACATTAACCTGGTGCTTGGGCTCAACAAAACTTTTCACTTGCTGATAAAGTGTGCTAAGAATTGCATCTCTTCTATTCCAATACTCATTTAATAGACCTTTGCTGTCTTCTTCCAGCTCGATTTTTGCTGTTATCGCACCAGAATATGCCTCAAGTAGCACTTCAGCTAGAACTTCTAAATGAGAATAAAACTCCAGTTTTTTAGGCCTATCAAGCTGATTTGATTCATTTGAGAGATTAAGCATTAAAGATGCAATGCCACAAAGGCCACTTCGTACGACAGTTCGACAGTACCACGGTGTCAAGCCCTCGGGAGACGGGTACCACACGTGATGCTCATTTCTGGAATTCAATGCTGTGCGAATCAAAAGTACACATGCATTTGACAATTCGCAAGCTCGTTGAAACTGAATCGATAGTGGCATCTCCTCATTAATTATATACTCCATATGTCTATCTAAGCAACTAAATACCTCTTCAAGTTCCGAAACCTTACTGTAGAAAACTTCAGTATTGTCCCTATCCATCAGAAGGACAGTATTCCTTCGCAATTTCTCACCAACTAACTGAATCAGATCCCAAAGAGGACCAGAAATTTCATTTTCTAATGTAGAGTAAGTACCACCAAGTCCGCTTGAGTGGTGGCTAATATTGTTCTGCAACTCCTTCAGTTTAATTATAGCAGAAAGCTTTTCACCATGTTCCATTATATATTGCAAAGATTGTCCTGAAAGTAGGAGAAAATTACAATATTCAAAAAAGCATACCTATGTAACCATAAATCCTGCATGGGGATAGCTGGTGAATTGGGAAACTGCTTTTTCCTTCCAGCAGATTCTGAGTAAATATATATTATCAATCACATTAGTATTCAGGTTCAAATCAGTGATTGCAGTTCAATTGCGTCTATCATCTGAAGATCTGATCTATGGGTAAATCTGCCAAATAATTTAACTGCTGTAAGTTGATTGTAAATATAAAGATACTAACTCGCATGGGTGTTTCCCGCATATTATTTTTGGTTCGAACAAGAAATATGCCTATTCTTAGATAAAGGCCTGTCACACTAATGCAAAGTAGAGCAGATAATATACTAATATGCATATGCATTTGATGAATTTCATATATGCCAGATGCACATGGATGAAACTATTTGTGTTCATTGTAAAGAGCTTTATAGTGCAATGAATTGTAAAGAGTGTCCCTGCAACACACCACAGTATCATACCATGTGTAATAGTGAGATTTAAGAGAAATTTGAGACCCATGGGCCATAAAACCCTTGTATATAAAGGTGGTGCTGCAATGATAGTGGTTCTTTTAACTTGTTTTAACAGAGAAGAGGAAATGTAAAGAAGGGGTAGGAGACGATTTCTGGATAATGGAATGAAGGGTGAAATTCTATTTGTTTCCCTATCACCATCCAGTCCCTCATATATGACATAACGGATAAAGGGAGTGTAAATACAGGCTGAACTTCCAGTGCGGGGTTGAAAGTGAAACTATTAAGAGCAATGGATGAAGAAACACCCCTAATTTGCATAAAAAAGATCATATAAATAAGATCCAATTCAGTAACAAGATAATAGTGTGAACAACAATCAGTGCTTGATGTTGGAGAAACAAGAAAACGATAATACTAACATACTTATTAGATAAGCAGGGAAAGAAATTATACTCTGTTCAGAACGCAGTTCCTCGTGGCATTTTGATAAAGCAAGGAATTGTAAAAACTTCTGATGCTTCTGCTGCTTATCAATGAGTTGGTTAGAAACAACAGATAGAGCCACGATCTCAGAACCTCTAGTAGATGTCCAATGCTTAGCTAAGGTGTCAACAATTGATTTGCTGATCCTAGTGAAAACACTTGTTTCCCCATCCCTTTTGAATGCCCTGGAACTTTTTAGCTTGTCGAATGCACCAGTAACCTGCCCCGATGTAAGAAAATCATTAAAAAGAATATTCAGTAAAGCTTCTGATTCTTCATCTTGAGCTGTTCTATGTGTAATTCCTGTAAACACTGTTTTTTGTTTGTCTCCAGCATCCCATGCCTCCGAACTGGCCCTTCTGGGAACAATATTACCAGAAAAAGGAAAGTTGCTCCTTTCCACATGTGCAGATCTTTCATTAGAGCTTCCTTTGCGTGATAAACTTCGCTCTGGTGGTTCAACACCTCCAAGTAAAACTGCCTTCTCAGGAATTGCCCATACTCCAGCTTTCTGGGTGAGAACAACCCACGGTCCGTCATCACCATCATCTGAAGGCAAGACTGAAGCATCAAGAACTTTCCCACCATCATAAGGTAGATCAAACTGATAAAGCCGTGTGGAGTCTCTCCAGTAATGTGATACTGTAGCAGTACCATCACCAGAAAGTATGACTGCAGATCCAGACGGTTTACCACCAACTTTCAATCTCATTGAAAATAAGAAATCCTCATCCTCAACTCTTGCTTTTGGTATAATAACTTGAAGAGGAAATTTTTTCTCCAAGACTTTTTCATCTGTCTGCTCAATGCATTCTGACGTGATTCTTGACCCGGATTTATATTGCATCGTCAGAAGAGAGTACTCTATGAAACTTGAACTGGTGACCCGGTCCTTGCAAAAAGTGGCAATAAGTACAGTAAATATCTTTCCAGAATTATCAAGTTGCAGGTCCAAAGGCCAAATTCGCTTCTGACCGGCCAGACCCTTCTTAATGCCTAGATCACCATCAGGGCTAATTATTTCATGTGACCAGCGCTTTGAAACTTGATAACTATCATACAGTTTAAGAGTAAAACATTGAAGCTCATGGTCTGTCAACAGAAGAAATTGCCTCTCAGATTCTTCTAAAGAATGATTAGCTAAGTGCCAAGTTAATGACCTTGGATATCCCTTACTTCTATTCACTTGGTTAACATCACTTCCTTGTAAGGATAACCCCAAAATGTCCTGAATACATAGCTTACGCTCTATACCAGTAGGGCTACAGGTAAATTGCCAAATATCACCACTGGAGCTACATGCAAGAGCCAAACAAACGTCAGATGGATACGAGGCAGCAGAAGCAATGAAAGAGTTGTAAAAATATGACCCCGATTTCTGTTGACCCGAAGAAAAATTTGCTTCTAATCTGTCGGCACTTGTGACAGGAGAGTGTGCTCCTTTAGAATAGATGTCTGTCCAATACACCACAGCTCGAGTTTTCAGATTACACAAAATAACGCCAACAGAGATGTACTGTTTAGTAGCTTTACTTGTGCGCTTATGTGTGCTATCCCTAATGGTCATGCAAAGTGACCAGTTAGTGCCAGTCCGTGAGATTCTGCTTGAACCTCCGGTTTCTGCTATAGTTGACGGAATATCAAGCCCCACACATTTCCTTGATTTTGCGGATGGCAAGTACTCCCAAATAAAAAGTTTACTTCCACAAATAATCCATGCCAAAGAGGTGGCCTTGTCAATCCCACCAGAGTTGAATGCATCACCTGACAGAGAAGATGAAATGTTATCCCACTAAATCAATTCACAAGTTTCAAAGGAAGTCAGAGAAAAGTCTAAAAACCATGTAACTGCTTGTACATAAGGTTAGCCTGCTCATTACGAACTACTTCAGGAAACTCTCCGACATATGTAGGCTGATTTGGATCCTCGTCCTCCTCCTCACTTTTCTTCCCAGGAGATATCCTGTGTAAAAGAGACACAAAAGGTGAAAGGATCACACACAGGTCCAGGTGAAATTAGTATGGATCCATTCTATGCTCCCTTAATTTAGCTAACCAAAAAAAATAAAATTAAAGCTAGAATATCCACTTCTATTAAAAAACATGTGAGTATCCAGTTGATACTTGTGTGTATGTGAGTCCGCCTGACAACTGCAAAGCATTATACAAAAATGTCGGTATCCATGTAGCTCTCTGGAGGCTCAGCTCAGTATACTGAAATTCATTCATCCATTCCATTTTCAATAAATTACGTTTCCCAAGAGAATACCAAGTCAAGCTTAACTAAGAGATACCGACATTTGAGTATCTGTTGATAAATATTAAGCGAAATGCTGGCTCCCACTAGACCACTTGTATCTACATGGATCCGACTCATGAATCTCTCGGTTCAAGAAATCAAAATAAGAGGATCAAACCAACCCTTCCGACTCTTTTTCAAATTCAATAATACGTTTATTGATGGTATATTTCATCATAATTCTATTAACATTAAAAAATCCTTTCCTATTTGATCCCTTTAAATTCCATATAATACGAATACACGGGCTAGTGTTTGAATGAGCAATTTAATTGATTATAATAGAAAGGTGATTTCTGATTAATTAACGAGGCAACTCATTCGTATAATTGACATTCCCATATACCGCGATTACCAATCCCCTCAACCTCAACAGAACACATAGTACTGAACAAAATACAAGTGTATAAAGAAAGCAAAGCAAATGTAATGTACCTGGCGAGTAGAGATAGGCGAGAGGCCCAAGGCGCGGGAGTTCCGGTGCTGGGCCTATTGTGAATGAGTTGAGGTGGTGTAATTAGTGAAGATGAATCAGCAGCAGGACTCTCTTTCCGAGTATTCAATTTGGATCTCTTTGTTCCTGGAGAAAACATTTTTACACACCCCCAACGACGGTGTTGAATTAGGGTTTAGGGTTTTTCAACTATTTGGGGGTTTTGCTTTATGGGGGGTTTTAATTAATATATAAATAAATTGGGGAGTGTGAGTAATCAGATTAATTTGTATATCATCATTCCAAATTACGATTACTAATTCTTTTTTATTTTATCCGACAGAAAATCGATTGAATAGTCTTACATTGTGCCCCGTTTTTCATTTTTATCTTTCGAAAACAAATAATTCGGTAAATCGTGACATCAGATTTATAATTTTTTTGTTAAGATTCGATTAACAAAAGTTTATATTTATTAATATAATTAATAATTTGATAAAATATTATTATCGTACACTCACGTTTTTAAGCATATCTCCATTGAGTAATACGGCTTTTTAAATACAAAACAGCCGAGCAATAGCTCTTCGATTAATACATGGTGGTTATATATGCCGCCTTAATTTATTTATACATACCCTAACTTTGTTTTGGACTAAATTATCCTTATATTATTTTTTTCAAATTTTGTTTCTCAACTGCTCTTCTCAAATATTATATTTGTGAATATAAGATTTTGTAAAATATATTTTCTCCAACACAAACATTATCATTATCATATTCATAAAGCCAATATCTTCTGTACAAACAAACGACCAGCACAAAAAAATACTCAAAATTTAAACTATTAAATAATTCAAATTAGGTCTCCAAAGATTGAAGTAGAGCTAATTTTTTTAAAATAAGTATAAAAACTTCCAACATTGCAATGTTAATGCATAAAGCAACATCAGTATGTTAATGCATAAAACCACATCAATCAATTGAAGCATATGCATTAAGTGAAAAAAACATAGTAAGTCAGAGGAATGGATAATGCATGTTTTACTCCAATATAAACTAATTAATTAAAATATTTATAAGAAATAACTTACTATAATTTTTTCCGTGTGTTTTGGACTTTTTCAACAATTTCAAAAAGTGAAGGATCAAGCGTTGTAGAACTCTCATTTCTTCTTTTTAGTGAACCCAGTAGCCTTTATTTGTGAAGATAAAATCCAATTACATAAAGTTAGTTCAATTCTAGTATATAAGTGGAGTGTTTTGTCAAAAAAAAAAGTATACAAGTGGAGTGTCAATTTTCTAAATATAAAATCTATATCTGCATGTGTTAATTATACCTATATGTATTGTACTAGAATTTTTTATAATTTCAGATACCTTTATCCTTGAAAGCATCAGACTCATGTGTATATACATGAGTTTAATTATTAAATAATTCATCAATTATTTAAGTTTTTTATTTAAGTTTCTCAACCATCATATGAAAGTCCATGATCTATTTTTCACAACTTCGACAGATGGCTTAATCTTGTTCATCTTCGGTGCAAGCTTGATCTACGCACTCTTTTAAGGATGGATGCTTCTATGCAAACCTCCTAACTGAACGGTCATTTAGGAATCTTAGACTCTTAACTACATTTATCAGTGAACGCTCATTTATTTAGGGGTCTTAGGCTCTTAGCTGGTGATCTGGGTATAATACTAATCCAAGAAAGGCAGTTATATCACAAAAAGACGGGTAGATAAGAATAAGAATTGAGTTTACACGAAACTTTAGCGCCTATACTTTTTTTCTACCGTTAAATCTCTATAAATAAATAATCTTGGGATCAAGAATTTTATTCATCTATCGAAATTATTTATTTATCAAGATTAAAAATATATTGTTTATATTATATTAGAACCTAATAAAATTATTATTTTAATGAGATTGTTCTTATAACGAATATTCATTTACTGAGGTTCTTCTGTATCGGTAAAACAAGGCTACCTTGAAAATAGAACCCTGACCAAACCATACGAAAAATAAATTTTATTATTTTTCAAATTTATTTTGTGATATCACTATATCTTTTTACAAGTAAGAATATCAATAGGTAACACATATTTATAATTTTACAAATGAATTTTTTAGTAATAACTGGCAAAAGTATTCACACCAATCTTTTTAAATCGACATGCAATTGATTCTATGAGCGGTTTGAAAATGAAGATGAAATCTCAACACAAAATATACTTTTTTCGTTCCAAAATAAGTATCGCTGGTTTTGGACATCAATCGAATGGAGATGAACACATGAAACACGAACAGGTTGTACCAACCATTCTTTACTTGATTATGATTCAGTCAGTGTCCATGCAGATGCAGATGAAAATGTCATCATCATCCCAATAATGAGGAACTGTGTGAAAAGATGTATGTTTTGTTCTGAAGTTCTATTGTTCAGAACATAACAGGATAAGGAAATGACCTTTACATTCTTTTGGAATACAGACCATTCACATAATGACAAGCCAAGAGCCAAAGATACCCGGTGTTAGTTGAATCATACAGGCTGTTCTTACTTGGAAAGGAAAGGTGGACCCTTGATGCTAATAATATCTTGTAATGGAAATATAGATTAATTCCACCCATGTTTGGAGAAACTAAACCTATGTCCTTCTTCACTTGTACTCAGATTTATAGATTAAACTAGAGTTGAACACTAGTTACTGAAATGGATAACCGTGAAGCTGCAAAGTGGGGCTAGCTAGCTGGCATTGGAAAACAGCCAAGACACGGATCAATATTACTATATAGTTTCCCCTGCAAGTTCTTCGAAAAATTGCAGTTGAATATTCTTAATTCAATACTGATGTGAATAACCCATTTAATGCAATAATGTTGAAGAAATGTGCAGGAGAAGGAAAAGAAGAAACCATTGCCCAGCGCATTCTATTATATTCTTTTTCCACAATGATCGGGACTGCCAACAAAAATCACATGTTCAACAAAGAAAAACATATACAAGGGCTTGCACAAAAAAGAAGTTCTCTATTAAAGAACAAAAACAACACCAACTGACAAACTTTACATACAAGAGGGAAAAACTATAAAGTAAGAGGCTATATCCTACTCGCCTGTTATGCCTCCACTATATTTTATATAAATAAAGAAAGGTGAGCACACATAGGCCGATCTTAAATCACGCTTCCAGTTTCAAGGAGACGACTCGTGCTTGCCTGTTGCGTTTTGCAGCCTTGATGAAAACTATAGAGAGGCAAGGAGGAGCCCACCAAGGGCGGCGAACTTTTTGCTCCCCCTTCAAGCAAGCAACTGATAAAAAATTCAAATCAGTAAAACACTGGTCAGCTAAAACTTCACAAATGACTTGCAGAAATATGATAAAGGCCCAGGTTTTTTACTATTATTTTTATTATCCCTAATAATTTACTGTATCTTTCCATAATGCCCACAAGTGAGCACTGACAATCTGACATGTGAGTGTGTATAATGTATACTTCCTCCATCCAGAGAGAGTCTTAATGAAGTTATGCCAGAATTGGAGTTGTCTGAAGGCTCAGTATATCAGATTACATAGTATACTAGCCACCATTTGCCTGCTGTAAAACTGAGCAAGAAAGTGACAAGTGACAACTGAAGCCAACTCAAAATGGAAAACAGACCCTCACCAGGCTGCTAGCAGTCTTTTTTTCAGTTACATACAAAAGAGAGGAAGAGATGGAGAGAGAGACCTTTAATTCGCCTGAGTTCCTTGCAGAGTGTAATGAAATCCCCCCATTTCATGTGGCACCGTCTTATAAACCGAAGTATTTGTTCTGTCGTAAACATAGACATACCTTCCAAATATTCTCCGTTAACACCATTTTCCTTGAAAATTTGGCAATAACTACCAAGATTTATCTCTTCCAACCACAAACCTACATCCTGGCAAGATAAAGGCAGACATGCATTCAGCTAGTCATCCAACTACAATTATACATTATGATATGCTCATTAAGAACTACTCTGTACCACCAAGTTTCACTATGACACAAAGTAGATTATTTGCAAAAGATTAATAAATGTTACTTTATGACTTCCGGCGGTAACAGTTTCATGGATATTGATGAGATATTTATTTCGCATTGCTTGTTTGCAAAAGATCAGGTGCGGGGGGGGGGGGGGGGATTAGATATATATAAAGTACCCACAAAGGTTAATGAAAATTTCACTGTAACTAGTTCAAACCAAACAAACTATACAAAGGAATTAGATATATATAAAGTACCCACAAAGGTTAATGAAAATTTCACTGTAACTAGTTCAAACCAAACAAACTATACAAATTTCAATGGTACGAAATCTTGTGACAGAACCCCTCTTTCGGTATCTACTTATATAAACTTATCCTATTCTAATGTTTGTTAAATGAAAGCCCACTTTTACCAAAAAACTGTATGAAAAAGTCTCTAAAATCTGATTTGGCACCAACTGTAGCTGCATGTCCTATCATGTTGAACTACTGAACTGGAATGAGTAGGTAAACCTACTTTGTCTATTTGTCTACTCACATCTCAAACCCAAACTTTTCTGTATACTCTTACTTCCCATGATTCTTTATCTTATCACCGCTACTCTTCGTCATGCAGGTATAACCCACAACACAAGCTCTTCATATAAATTTAATCATCTGGTAGTACATATAATGGCGTACAGGTGGACCCAGGATAATTATTGAGCTGGAACCAAATTGCATTTGTTCTTACTGGTCAAATTGCACTTATTGACGGATCAAAAAAAGAAGTTGAATTCCATGACTTGTATCCTGATGAGTACCCGAGTACTCTTCTACTCTTTCCTTAAGAATAAGAGGCATCAATTAGACATACATATGTAAATTTTATATTTACACGCACACACACACACATACATGCCTTGCAACATGTACTGCACTGTTTTGTAAATCTACAAGTTGTACACACTGCAGAACATATGTAAAACTCAAAACCCTACCTTTAAGGTCCTACATATAACAAAACCCTATATATATATTTGGAAATTTTACATTTATATATCCAACTGTTGGTAAGTAATGATTTCTATATATAAGAAAAGCTGAAGGTATGACGTCTGTAACCCGTGTCACTCAGTATGTCAACCCTGTTATAAATTACTCTTTCCCAAAGAGGCAATAACAAAACAAGAAAATTAAATCACGTTGAAAGATGTCACTTGTCTAGTTACTTTCCGTTTCAAATAAAATAGGTCCCCCGAGATAAAATTTCTGAAGTTTACTACTTTGTGAACTAGTTGAATAAAAACATGTGCCATTTTTTGTACTATTTAAATGATGAATGGTTAACCTTACCAATAAATATGGTACTCATCGCATCATGTACACAGTACTATGATCAACTGTAATTAACAGATGTATTTAACTATATAACTACAGCAAACTATCCAAATAGCATAAAAGCCATCTCTTAAATCAACGGTCACTCATCTTCTTGACACCGCAAAAGGGTAACAACAAGTCTTTTATACGAATCATCAATGCGTTTTTTAAACACCACGATCACATTCCCTCATAATTATATATAATTGGCTAAAAATCTAGCTACATCAAAATTTACTCTACACTTCCAAAAATGTACAAGATAAACCGCAAGAACTAGTGATCACATGTCACCTCATTTAACTACAGTTTTACAAAACTTCGCCATCTCTGAGCCGCATAGTTACACCATAAGTATCACATCAACGATCTTCTATTACAACACATTATACTTCAAAATTTATGAAAACAAACAATTCCCAAGAAATTTTGGTTACCACAACTAAAAATATTAAAGAAACATGAGCAGTAAAAATTAAAGAAATGATGAAACTGTAAAAAAGATCAAGAAAACAAGAAAAAGATTAAAAAAAAAACTTGGATCAAGAAAAGTAAAAAGTAAGGGAGGAGGGTACCTCAACAGTCCAAATGAAGAAATCAAGAGGCTCAGGTGGGCGATCTTTGTTCATTTCCATTATCAATTACTACAAACACACCTGTATGTATAAAAACACATATATTTACCACAAACCCAGTTGCAAGATTAGATTTTTATGGATTTAAAGGCGAAAAAATGGTAAACCAGACAAAATAGATGCATTTAAATGAATATAAAAATGAAAAATTAAACGTAAATAAAACTTAGTGATGATTGAGACTAGAAAATTGAGTTTACCCTTTGATGAATTGGGGATTAGGGTTTGCTTTTATACAATTTGATAGTGATATAGAAGTATAGATATAGAAAGAGAAAGTGCAGGTGACGGGGTTCTCTGTACAGGATGGCCGACCGGGATGACTTAAACTTAAAATAAGTTATTTATTTTATGTTTTTTTATATATTTTTTTAAAGATAAATATTTATTTTAGAATTTTAAAATCAAATATTATTTTTAAAATAAAAAATAAGTTACTTATTTTCAAAAAAAGTACATGCATATCTATTTTTTTCCGAAAATAAGGATTTATTTCCGGAAAATAAGTGCAGCCAAACAGAGCCATAGTCCGTCCCGATATAATCCATCCGTCCCCATTTACTTGATCCCATTAAAAAAATATACATATTAAAAAATATTTAATTATATAATTTTTTTTTATCTTTATCCCTAATAAATGTCTTTAATAATGAAATAAATTTGAAAATGAGTTACAGAGTCAGATATGTTAAATAGAAGTAAGGGGTAATTTTAAAAAAATATGTAAAAAAATATATTGAAACAAGATATGTAACTATTTTGGAACAATTTTTTCCCCATAAGGGTCAGTAAAAGGGACCGAAAGAGTATATTATTTGTTTGATGTGGGCCCCTACAAATAAAGTGTTCATTTCTTTTTAATTATCAATATTCAAAACATGTCCTTTTCCAAAAAAAAAGATTCAAAACATGTAATAAAGAAAATTTATTTTTATTCGAAACAAAAATAGATTGTACTTGTACATTATTATCTTATATTAACTCTAATAAAAAATTTGTGTACTCATTCCTTGTGTTTAATTTTAGAAAGCCATGCACAAGATTAACGTACCAGTGCTATGCCGATGATGAATAATAACGAAGAGTTAAACTTTTAAATCGATGAGTGATTGCTGTAAACTTGTAATGCAGGGACTGCTGTCTTTTTTTAAGTAACTTTGATTGTCCAAGCTTCCATGTGGATTTCACAATTTTAATTCTAGACTTTAACTGAAAGAAAAGGGGTTTTAAATATATTTGGAGAAGTTGTGATGGAGCATTATTTGTTTTGTGGAGATTACATTTCAAGTTTCACCAAGTTTTACTGTACTTCATGCAGATTTCTTTTTGTACTATAAATTCTTTAGGCTGAAGCTGCAATTTAGGCCGTTTTTGGAGCAAATTTATTAGGTATCCAACAAATTATGGTAACTTCTTGGTTCGAGAGCGCTCTTTTTCAAATGTATCATGTGCCTCAGTAACATATGAACGACACTCAAGCTAGTTTGATAGATGCAAGGATCGCGACACAGAAGATCAAGCATGTCTAGCACAATGTACTATCCATCAACACAAGGTGTTGAGCACTGTCCTTTACTCAAGTTTCAAACTCTTGACCAGAAGTTCTGCTGCAATAACTATGGGTCTCTAATGAGTGTGTCATGTCTAACTGATTCTGATTATTTCAACAATTTCAGTTGTAACTTAGCCTCACTAATTATTAACTGGAAACGGATATTTGAGGAAATTCCTAAAAGGGATACGGCACAGGTGCTCATTGCCTGTGCCAAAGCAGTATCAGACAATGATTCGATGAGTGCACAGTGGTAAATGGCTGAACTACGCCTAATGGTGTCAGTTTCTGGTGAACCAGTTCAGCATCTTGGTGCATATTTGCTAAAAGGGCTTATAGCTAGGCTGGCCTCTTCTGGAAGTTTGATCTACAAATATTTGAGATGCAAAGAACCAGAAAGCTCCGAGCTTCTTTCTCAGTTGCACATTCTTTACGAGGTTTTCCTTCACTTTAAATTTGGGTACATGTCTGCAAATGGTGCAATTGCAGAAGCAATGAAGGAAGAAAACAGTGTTCATATAATTGATTTTCAAATTGGACAAGGAATGCAATGGATAACCTTTGATCCAAGCTTTTTGCAGTTAGGCCTGGAGGGCCACCCCATATACGAATTACAGGCATCGATGATTCCACTTCAGCATATGCATGTGGAGGAGGGCTGTGTATTGTGGGAAAGAGGCTCTCTAGACTTGCTCGTTCATTCAATTTTCCTTTTGAATTTCATGCTGCAGTAATTTCTGGCAGTGAGGTGCAGCCAGAAAGCTTAGGGATTCATATTGGGGAAGCTTTGGCTGTGAATTTTGCTTTCATGTTACACCACATGCCAGATGAAAGTGTCAGCACTCAAAATCATCAAGATGTTATGTTAAGGTTCGTTAAAAGGTTGAGTCCTAGGGAGGTGACCCTTGTTAAGCAAGAGCCATATACAAATACTGCTGCATTCTTTCCTCGGTTTGTTGAAACGATGGACTACTATACAGCGATGTTTGATAAATTGATGCAACACTTCCCAGGGAACATAAAAATAGGATTGGCGTGGAACAACATTTTTTAGCTAGAGATGTCAAATATAATAGCGTGCGAGGGGACTGAAAGGGTGGAGCGTCACGAGCTCCTGGAGAAATGGAAGTCCTGATTTAAAATGGGTGGTTTCACTCCTTATCCTCTGAGTTCTCTGGCGAATGCTACCATTAAAAAGTTATTAGACAAATACTGTGACAAGTATAGGCTTGAAAAAAGAGGAGGAGCTCCATATCTTGGATGAATGAACTGAGATTTGTTTGCTTCATGTGCATAAAATGAGATCCAGCCTCATGTTAACTTCAAAATATAGATTCTGGGTTAGCAGCCTTAGATTTAAAACTTGTACCAATAATTTCTGTTTTTTTGGTTGCATGGTAACAAGGTTTAGACCAAAATGACATCCTGCAATTAATTTTTACACTATTTTATGCTTCTATGTCAACTAATGTACATTAATAATCAGACGAGCCTTGAACGTGATCTTTTAGGCCTAAGTTTTGACTATATACACCATGGATGCAACTAGCAAACAAAATTAAATCTAAAACAATCCAAACAAAAAAAAAATCGATTTCATTAACTACTATCAATGTAAATTACAAGCAGATACTCACATCTTAAGCTACTAATGATTGCAAACCTGCAACATCGTCTCATCCGGAATGATCTGCCTCTTCGGCCTCCTCCTGATCTTCTGTTTCCCTCGTAAGTTCTGAACAAATATAACAATCAGCCAGGGGTGTCTATCTGTTACAATATTTCCCATAACAAACCCCACTACAAGTCCTGCTAATATGAATACCCAGTCAAATCTGCCCGGAAATTCATCATCAATATCAATAGGATCATCCTCATTTTCATCATCAGCAGCTGCCAGTGACTGTACACTTCCACAATACTTGGACAAAGGAAATCCACAGAGTCCTGAGTTTGTGATGCAAGAATTATTGTCGAATGTCTTAAATTGCAGGCCTTGCAGTATGGGACCACTAAGGAAATTGTAGGACACATTGAAATATTCGAGAAAATTAAGTTGTGCTGCTAACTGTTGAGGGATGAATCCTGAAAGCTTGTTATGTGAAAGGTCCAATGATTCAAGCTCTATTAGGCTCCCTAGGGATGGAGGAATCGGTCCCATAAGCTCATTGTTTGAAAGGTCAAGCAACCGAAGTGCCTCCAGGCTTCCAAAATCCTCTGGAATCTTTCCTGTAAATTTGTTACTTGAGAGGTCAACCCTCTTCACACCTTTGTTAGTAAGTATATTGAGCTTTGAAATGACTCAGTTCACTGCGCTCTCTGGGTTTCAAATTTCACTTCTGTGTTTATATACAGTTCTATATCTGGACGGAAAATTTCATTGCATTCCAAATTTTAATGCAATCCACAGGTAAATCACCAGATAATGAGTTGTGAGAGAGATCAACAATGTGCAACATTGGAAACTCTGTAGGAGTTCTAGGATTTCTCATCTCACCGTGAAACTTGTTGGAGCGCAGAAGTAGAACTTGCAGTTGTGGAAGATTCCCCAACCAGATGGGGAAAGTTTGTTCTATCTGGTTATTTGATAAATCCAAGATTTGAAGCACTTTGCAACTCGACAATGATTTTGGTATTTCCCCTATTAATTGGTTTTGGCTCAAGTCCATCATCCTTAAGTTGCATTCTTTGGGATGTATTTGAGGAATTGCCAGAAAAATTGTTTTCTTGAAGAATAAGAGCTTCCAATGATTTGGAAAGACAATGAGGAATTGCGCCACTCATTCTGTTATTCGACAAATCTAGTATTTTGATAGACTCCCCACCACAGATCAGTGGTGGAATATCTCCCGTCAGTCTGTTAGACACAATATACTGAATGGTATTTGATGGAGGAAGTGGAAGATTCCCTTTCAAGATGTTGTCGCTCATGTCTATTACTATTAAACTCTTACTTTGAAGAGAAATCGGATTCTGTTCCATGGTTGTTAGAAAATTAGCAGAAAGATCAATTGTCTCCAGATGATCATTTGCATTCCATATCCAATGTGGAATTTCACCGTGAATATTGTTTTCACTCAGAGTAATACTTCCAAACTATTTTGAAACTTCAAAAAATATGGGATCTCTCTCAAGTTACAGTGATTCAATTGCAACATTTTAAGCTTTGGAAGAGTGAAGTTATTGGGATGGTCGGTAAGTAAAGTTATCTTGTTATACGACAAAGTGAGAGATGTAAGCTTTTTAAGGCTTAGGAAAATGTGTGCCTTTACTTCGCCAATAAGGTTATTATCATGAAGCGAAAGACTTTCAAGGTTCTTGAGCTGAGAGAATGAGCTTGGAACTATGCCTGCTAGTTTATTCTGATGCAATGATAACGTACTTAACTGGGTCATATTCATTATCCACAAAGGGATTTCACCAGCAAAGTGATTAGATCCAAGGCCAAGAGTGGTAAGTTGGGTTAGGTTTGCAAGAGATGGTAGGATATCTCCATATAGATTTGTATTGTCAAGGCCCAACATGGTAAGCTTAGTTAGCCTGCCAAGCCAAGTAAGTTTCCCATGTTTATTGAACATGTTAGAAGAAAGTGATAAACAAGTTAGTTGAGTCAAGTTACCAATTGAGACCAGAATTGATCCTGAGAAATGGCATCCTCTGAGTTGCAATTTAGTAAGCGACTGTAGATTTCCGATTGAAGCTGGTAAGTTACCAGAAAATTTTGTGGAAGCAACTTCCAATGCACTAAAAGAGTTTGTTTGGTTAAACTCCGGAAACTAGCCAGTGAGATTTTGATTGCCACTAACATTAAGAACACGCAGGTCTGGTAAATTGAAAATGCCAACCGAAAAGCCACCATTAATATTATTTTTTGAGAGGTCAATTGAGGTCAACTTTGACATTCCATATAGCTCAAGAGGGATTTGGCCAGAAAAACTAGAGAAAGATAGGTTTAGCTTAGTCAAACCTGAAAGACGGGCGATTTCAGGTGGTATTGGAGAGGTCCTGAAGTTATTATCAGCCAAGTTTAAAACTTGAAGGTGAATAAGGCTAAAGATAGAGCTATTAGAACGAAGAGGACCATACAGAAAACTACTGCCAAGATGAAGACCAATGACATAACCCGTGTTATCATTGCATTCAACCTCGTACCATGAGCAGCAATCAATACTACTTTCTCCACTAATTTTCCAAGATTCAGTTTTTGGATAAGCAGGGGAATCATAAGAGGCAGACTTATTTAGAGAAAGGCTTTGCTCAAACTGTAACAAAGCAGACCTCTCATGATCGTGGCACAATATAACATTTGAGTGCGCTAACACATTCGACATAGTAGACATGACATGAAGAGAACACACAAAAAGCAAGTAGTTGCTAATGCTATGAAGCGCCATAGCATAAATTTAAATATGTCTTCTAATATCCTAGTATGTGCAAATTTTGGGTATATAACTGAACTTGTAGATTTCATTTGCTAGCACAGACGTCGCTGATCAACTTTATTGACCAACATTTTATGTACCTTGCGAATATTTGAAGGCTGTGACTTTTAAATGCATGCATTATTAGTTTGTGACCGAATTTATTCAAGCTTTTCGTATGTACACTCGCTACTAGAAATTGTCACATAGACATAAGACAATAGACATCAGTCGAAAATACAACCGATATTCAAGCTTGTTTTTTACCGATGTCTTGAGTTGTTAAGACATCACCCGTAAGAAAAACTGATGTATTTGGTACATTAAAAAAAACGCGGGTTTTTTTAATTTCCCCCTTAACATTATCTCACCTTTAATATTTCATTCCCCCCTTGTTATTTCATCCCCCTTCACATAATATCACAAAAACAAATTACCCCCTCTTCTCAACTCAGCCCCGACTCTAAACCCGAAATCTCAACCTCTCCAAGTCGTAGTTACTTAGATTACAAACCCTAACTCATAAAACCTAGAAACAAATATAGTATCTGGTTAGCTTTTTCTTCTCACAAGGTCACTGGTTAGATGTGTGTCTCTGTGTAATTTGTGTTGTGTTTTTGTGTTGTTTTGCTTTGGGTAACTGGGTCTCTTTGTTTATCTTTAATTTATGCGTGTCTCTGTGTTTTTTTGTAACTGGTTAGCTTTGGGTCGATTGGTAAATATAGTAATATGTTAATTGGTGTTTTGTTGTGCTGATTTATATGCCATATATTAAAATTTTGCAAAATATTTGCAAGTACGAATGTGCTTTGTTGATAGAAAACTCGCTAGTTCCTCCCCACCATATATGAAGTATGTGTCAACACGCTGGTGCTTAATATTTCTGTAAATTTTCTATATGTGTTTGTATTGTTGCTCTGTTTTTCTGTAAATTTTGGTTTTTATGTCTCTTTGATAAAACGTGATATTTCTTTTTGCGATTAAGCTCAGGGACCTCCCTTTTTCTAACTTAACATATATGATTATGCTCCTTGGTTGGAAGTTAATACTATTTTAGAACACTTAATAAAAGTATAGACTTAGAAAATATGTTGGTTATTTATTCCTAGTACAATTTTCCTCTATAAGTGCTGTTGTGCATGAGCAATTATCCAAATATTATAATTGCTGCTTTTTTTAGTTTAAGCAATCTGATAAAGTGGTTTCTTTTTTAGTTTAAGCAATCTAATATTCAGGTGTAGCTTCTTTCTCTAATGTGTTTCTCGGAGTTAGGCTAAACCTCTAAATATGTCCTGTTTTGGTCAGATTAGTCGAGAACGAGTTGTATATTGTATTTCTGTATCTTTATTTTATATGAAGTATGGCAAGCAATAATCATTTATTATACAGAGGCAATTGTCGCTGAGGTCCCTGAAGCAATCCTTCATTTTAATAAAATTTATTATATGTTAATAAAATTAACATATATATATTCGTATTGGTAATATATTAAGTGTTTTGTTAACACTTTTTTGTTGTGCTTGTTATTGTTAATAATATAAAGATTTATATTGTTGTTGATTTATATGTTAATTGTTTTATATGTGTCTGTGTAATTGATATGTTAAGTTATGTTAATTGGTGAAGTTAAAAGACTTTATAGCTACACAACCGATGATGATTCATTCCGTTTGAATAATATACTGCAGTAAGATTCCAAGTATGATCATATTATTGCGAATGCAATTGAATATTAATTTTAGTATGATGCCAACTACCATATTAATATTAATAGTAGTATTATACATTAGCTTATTTTGTTGATTATTTTTGGTATAATGCTAGTCGTAGGGTGTACAAAGTTGAAAGATGCAGACTTTATATGTATAATGTGTGTGTGTGTGATTGGAGACATTTGCTTTTTTTTAATCTAGGAGCCACATTCCGTATCAATGCTGAATTTGAAGCCTATGTTATAAGGCGGCTTAAAGAAGGCAACGCAGATCGCATGTTTTTCCTTCCCCATAATGAGAGGTAAATGTTTCCAAGAATTTTGATATAAAGTATATATTACGACGTCTACATTAATTTATGCGAATTTTGACTTTCATATATATATATATATATATATATATATATGTTTCAAATTAACAGTATGCATTGGATATTGATTGTCATTGGGAGGGTGAAATTTATTTTCTCAATTCATTGTCTCATCGTAATTTTCCAGAATTAGAAAAGGCATTAGCAAGCTATATTTTTTCATCACTATAATTTATAATGTATTACCATTGTTCGCTAGTTGGACACCTATATACACTGAATTTTTCTGACAGTGCAATGAAGTCCTTCAATGCCCAGACTGGTAGAGGTGCAAAACTGCCAAAAGTAAATTATTTGACGGTAAGAATATATAATTTTTATCCGGCCTGCTTTCTACTAATTAAATGTAATGATATTTGTGCTTGGCATGTAGCTTATTATTAAAATATATAGGGAAACCCCAAACAAGCAGGGGGAACTGAATGTGGCTATGTCATTATGCGCTATATGAAAGAAATTATTGAGGATAAAGACTTTAATTTGCTTAGGAAGGTATAACAGATTATTATAAAGTGATTTAATGAGTAAATTGGATTCTAGTTATATATATAAATTTATTCTGCCATGACTTGTTTTTTTTGTTTCACTACAAAGTGGATGAACAAGAGTCGGAAAACATACTCCCAGGAGCAGCTGGATGAGGTTCGAAATGAGGCCCTGAGTTATATTGAGGAACATATGTGACTTCATTTTGTTGATGGTATTGATTTTAGGTCATTTTGGTTTTGGGATACTTTTATGGTGTAATTTACTAGGTAGAATGCAGCAGTTTGGACATTGAAAATATCTAGTTTGGAAGCTAAGTAGACCAGTCCTTGATAATTTTGTTAATCTACGTACTTTATATTTAATAAGTGGTGCCTAATATGGGCTTGAATTGTTTTGGTTGGTTAATTATGTGTTTGGTTACTTTATGTTTGAATTGATTGATAATTTTGGTTGTTATGGAATTGGTTGTTGATTGTTTTGATTGTTGTGCACAAAAAGTGCTGGAAATGATGTATATCAAGAATTACATACTGGCAAAATGCAGTTTTAACATCAATTATTTATAATTCACTGATTTCCTTTAACAAACTAACACAACAGGTCAATCTAAAATACATGATGTCTATTTTACACTATAACAACAGTTATAACTATGAAACTGATGTTATAAGTGAATTAGAACATCAGGCATTTCTACAAAATCTGATGTTACAAGTGCACTACAACACCAGGCTTTTCTATACAAACTGATGTCTATAACTTCCTAACACAACATGCCTACCTTAAATAACTGATGTCTATTATACTCTGTAACAACATCTACATCTATAAAAACTGATGTTATAAGTTATATAAGACATCAGTCAAAAACTGATGTCTATTGGGGTGACTTCTATTCACCTGCATAGACATCAATTGCAAAACCTTAGACATTGGCCAGAAACTGATGTCTATGAGCAAATTTCTATAGAAACTGATGTCTATGAGCAAATTTCTATTAGTGACTATTGCTCTCATTATCAAGGTTTCAAAATTCAACATTTGTAGAATTTGTTTGCTTCCTATAGAAACTGATGTTTATAACTGATGTCTATGAGCAAATTTCTATTAGTGACTATTGCTCTCATTATCAAGGTTTCAAAATTCAACATTCGTAGAATTTGTTTGCTTCCAGTCTTCCGCACAACAACTCAATGAAATGTCCAGTCGACCAGTCCTACTGTAGGAGTGTAGGGTGAGTTTGGACGGATTTGAGTAGGGAGAGGGTACACTTGTAAAAAAAAGTAACTAAATATTAAATTAAAAAAATTATTTTAATTTTTTTTAAAATAAGATATGAATTTTCTTTTGAAAACTAAAATTTAAAATACATAATAAATTTGAAATTTTAAAATATTATCAAAAATATATATCATGGTTTAAAAATATAAGACTTAGAATTCTCTTATTACTTATGGATTCAAATATATTAGGATTTAAAAATAGATATAAGACTTGAAATATGTATAATAGGGTTTAAAATTAAAATTTTAAGATATTTTGTTAAAAATTTAAATTCAATTAATTATAAATAAATAAGTTAAAAAAAATAAATACATTTTATTATTGTCCCGTCTGTTTCTCCAAACGAGACCTATATATTTTGCATGCATGTATTATTATAATATAAATGTGTGTCGTTCATTTTTTTTTAATTTGTGATCAGATTCATCAAATATATTATGCATATATGTGGGTGAAAGCCCTTTATAGCATATATTTAGTTAATAATATTCAAAACGACAACACGCGGGAGAGGTGTCCCAAATGATAAGAAGTATACACATTTTAGAAATGTGAAAGTCAAATATGTATATAAATAATGTGTGAGTTCTATAACTATATTAGTATATGCAATCTCTGAATATGCGTACTTTGATATACGTATACACAAAATGCGTGGGTTGTGTCATTGAACTCATGTATATTCGTGGGTTGTGTCATTGAACTCATGTATATTCTCCCCATGTATATTCTCCCCAACCCTCTCAATCCTCAAATTCTCTTTTTCAAATTTCAATCAACAAATACACATAACAAATTAAAAAAATGCATATACAAAGGGATATCACTTGCAAAAACCATATTCTAATCTCCATCTCGACCCACTCGTTATTGTATATCCATAAATTATAAACACTCCAGAACTTAACGCATACATACTAATTAACAATTAATAATACCAATTTAAAATACGTGTGTATGCTTATGACAATAGACTACAAAAAAAAGAGATGAAAAAAATTAAAATTATGTAATTGAATGTATGTATAAAAGAGGATGCATGTCTAGGAACACAAGAGTGGAAGAAAGAAGAGAACGGGGAGGATGATAAAACAGAATGGAGACAACTTAAATGCGTCCGATAACCAATAATTTGGGCAACTAATAATAAGATTCATGTTATTTACGTCATTTTCTTCATATATGTCTATAACATTTCAATGATTTCTTCCATCAGAAAAAAATCAATAATTTATTTTAGAAGAGAGCTCTGTGTGCCGTGGTCACTAAACATGGGTGCGCCGACCCGGATTAAACGGTGCCACCCACCCAACACTCACCTTTGTCAGTATTAATACTCGTAATTTAATAGTTTCCTCCAATGACCCATATGTTATTATCTTGAGTTATGTTATTAAAAATAGAGATATAGTAGTATATCTTAATTAATATGAATGACCGGAAAATAAGGTTTCGATTTGATTTTAACATCTTGATTTTTTGAACGGGAGAACTTTGAGTTTCAAAAATATGAACGCCCGGAACGTATACAGCGGTAACTCATATTTTGACCATGACTCGTTATAATATTGTTTCAACAAATCACACCTAATTGATTAATTGTGGAACATAGTACACTCGATGTTAGCTTTGTAATTTCTTGTACTTTATAAATTAGTTTGAGTTTAATGGACTTAAATTTAATTAATATTTATTATAATATAATATTACAAACATTTTTATAATATAATTGGGCACATTTTATTATTATAAAAATGTTATCCATTTTTTATACTCAAAATAATAGTAATTATTTAAAGTGACTTTAGGAATATTTTATTCAATTAATTTAATTAAAATACTAAAAATTTAATAAAAAGGTATATCTTTTATTTTTGGATAAAAAAAGGTATATCTATGATTAAAATTTTTGAGCTTATTTTATACTCCATCTGTTTCATTCATTTCTTTACACTTTTCTTTTTGAGATGTCAATCTCAATTTTTTACATTTCAAAATTTACCAAAAATATTAAAATTTTATAATATAAAAATAAATAACATTCACTACTTTCCTCCACTATACTCACTTTATACATTAAATATTGATTGGTCTCACCACTTTACCTATTATCCTCACTTTTCACCATTATTATATATATTTTCTTAATCTTCGTATCCAACCCAATTGTCCCAATTGTAAACAATTGGGTGGGACGAATGTAGTATAACTTTTATGAGATTTCAAAAATATTTCATAAAAATACACAAATATATTATTATAATTAGAAAATTATTTATAACCACAAAAATATTATTATTATTTTATATTAATAAAACACTTACATATCAAGTTTGTTTTTAAAAATCAACCTCAAAAATTTTATTTTCTAAAATATATAATTGCCATTCATTATCAATATTTTTAATTTACCCGATCTATTTGGCCATGCACTCGCACTTCCTTATAACGATATTTGACTAAGAATTTTTTTTATTTATAAAACATAATTCGGATGAAACACATTAATTCCAAAGCTAACTCAACTACAATAAATTTTAGATTCTCTAACTACAATAAATTATCATAAAATGACCTTAGAAAACTCAATATCTATCAATTTATTAACAATAAATTAAAGGTAATGATTTTGTATTTTTCAATAACATATTTTTCGTTTGAGCTAAATTGTAAATCAATATAAAATTAAATCATGTACACATTTATATCATGTCACATGCTAATTCGTGTTCATGTATTTTACATCGTATCAAATTAATCAGAGATATTCTTTATGGTATCACAGTACAATTGATTTTTACCTTTTACCGATTATATCACCACATTTTTTGTTTATATCTATGATAACCCTGTACATTTGATATTATACGTATGATACCTTTCAGTTAAGTAAAAAATAATAAAAAGTAATAGAATTGATTTTAGACTGTAAAAAAAATTGTATATTTGAAATTTTTCTGAAAAGATACATGAGATACACCTTTAAATCATGTAAAATGAAGACAAAATGTGTGAGATGTTAATGATCAAAGTTTAGTCATGAAATTGGATTATATCTCACACATTTTGTCTCTATTTTACATTATTCGAATGTCTATTTCATATTTTTTTTACAAAAATTTCAAATATATAATTTGTTTTTCAGTCTGAAATTGAATTTATTACTTTTTATTATTTTTTACTTAACAAAAAGGGTATCATACATAGAAGATCCAACATGCAAAGTTAACGCAGATAGAAGTAAAAAATGAGATAATACATTTGACAAAAACCAATTGTACACTAGTATCATAGAGAATATCTCAATTAATTATATAATAAAATTAATAAATTTAGGTTTATGTCAAATTTAATAAAGTTTAATTCTAAATCACAGTTTGAACTTGTAATAATTTTTTTAAACGAATAATTTTATTGTTTTTATTTATTTTACTATTTTTTATTATATTTGTCACATGATCATAATAATTTAAATTTTTGTGGTTCAACATTTTCGGAATTCGAATCACAATTCAAATAGAACGTGGACACGTTTTCATACTTTTATATAAACGCGCCCCGATCATGTCCCCTTGATCAAAATCCCCCAATTCTCAAACCCTAATTATATTTCTCTCTATTCTTCGTCTCCAAATCAAATCACAAACCCTAACCCTAATCATGCTACTCTCACCAGGTCATTCTCCACGCAATCTCTCTTCACCATCCCCATCTCTCTCCGAACACAACAATTCAACTCCCAATCACAACAATTCATCATCTTCTTCATCATCAAACCCTAGAAAACGACAAGCTGTGCTCGACGAAGACTCGTACGTCGCGGCGATCGAGAAAATCATCGAGCGCGATTTCTTCCCTGATATTCCCAAGCTACGTGACCGGTTGGATTGGCTTCAAGCGGTTCGGACCGGCGATCCGGTTCAAATTAGAGATGCCCAATTGAAAATTATTGAACGGAGAGCCGGAAAGGTCAGTGCTTTGGATGGTCAAGGTAAGATCAAGACACCTGGTTCTACTTTTTTTCGAAATAGTGTTACGGTTGATATCGATAAAACTCCTGTTGTTGATAATAATGTTGTTAATGATGATTTGAATGTTGGTAATGGGGATGATGATGGCGATATCGATGCGAATTTGAGTTTGGATGGATTTTTTAGGAGGTATACGAGCGAGGATAATGAGAGTTTTTCGAAGTTAATTGAGAAGGTGAATAAGAAGAAGAGGGAGCGGTATGGGTTTTTGTTGGATGGTGAGAGGGAGGAGGGTGTTAAGAGTATTGAGGATGTTAAGAGGGATAGGATTACGGATGGTTATGGTACGTCTGATCAGCCACCGAGTAGTTTGGAAGGGTGGAAGTATACGGCGAAGAATTTGTTGATGTATCATCCGGCGGATAGGGGTGAGTTGGCATTGACAGATGAGGAGAAGAATGAGAGGCTTAGTGCGTTGACAAAGGAGATTAGTAGGGCGAATACGAGGTTTCATGGAAAGATGATTGATTCGGTGAAGAGGGATGAGGATGATTTGGCTGTGCTTTATATGCCTGTTGCAGGGGGGACTCCGCATCCATTTTCTTTGTCGGATAGGAGTGGTGACAAGTTGAAGAAGTATGATTTGGATGATTTGAGGAAGACGCCTAATCCGTTTTATGTTGAATCGAATAAGAAAGCGGATAATGGTTATAGTTATGTTAAGACTCCATCACCTGCTCCTGGAGTAGATGAGTCGCCAATTATTACGTGGGGAGAAATTGAAGGGACGCCTCTGAGATTGGAGCCTGAGGATACCCCGTTTGATATAGGTGGTAGTGGTGATGGGCCACAGTTCAAAATTCCCTTGCCACCTACAAGAGATCTTAAGGCTCATTCTTTATCTAGGGATGCTGCTCGTAAAATTAGGGAGAGGTCTAAGATGAATCAGAAACCACCACTGCATTCGCCACTTAGAGGGGGGAGCGCGAGTCCACGTGCACGAACATTGTCTCCTGCTGCTCAGAAGTTTTTCAGAAATGCAATTGCCAAGTCCTCGCACTCTGTTGATGAATCTTTGCGTGCTAGTTATCGTGGTGCAAGCCCTGGGGTTGGTACCCCTAAAGCTGGAAGGAGTATGTCAAGGCTTGGAAGAAATGATAGCACAATTTCAAGGTCACCTTCCATAAGAGAGGGATCTAATCCCCCTTGGTAATCTGTATTCCTTTAGTTGTCTTCTGCTATGTAGATAAATGGTACGTAATGTATGGTATGTTGTCTGGGGATTGAATGTGGTTATTGCTTGATGCATTAACCAATAATATTTGTAAACGAGCTTGATAATCGTTTATGCTTCAAATGTACTGATACCTAAAGTGTTGCTGATATAATCTTTTTACTCTTGCTGTTCTTTTTTTCTTTTTGCTAAATTTAGTTTTTGGTCTTTGTACCATTTTTTTTTTGGGTCTATATAATGTGTGTGGATCTTTGGCATGAACAAACTACTTCTCTGAATGTTTGCGAGCTTCATGAGTTTTGTTTAATGTTGATACAAAAACACAACAATGGATGGCTAAAGTTTGTTGTGATTACATCTTTGGTAACTTGAAATATGAGAAATGGATCATGGACTTATGGTTTGTTAAAAAAAATAGGGATTTACTTTTTTTTGTCAATATAGACTCAAAGATCAGGACCAGAGCAAGAAAACGGTTGCCTCAAGCCTTTAACAGTTTAACCACCAAATTTTGCTTCTTTTTTCTCATGTTTTAACCCTAAGCTAAAGTTCTCCTACATGGCTGTCGTGCCCTTGCCATCACGCCACACACCAATGGCCTGCCAGGGCAGTCCCTATGTGTCTTGGTGGTTAATTATCCTGTGACTTGCTGTTCTATCCCCCATACAAATAGTGGTTCTAGCCATATATACCTTTATTTAAGGAGGTAAATTGTTTAGAAGTTGTATATCTTTTTGACAAAGCCTTCTGACTCATTAATAATCCCAATTTCATATAATGATTCCTAATTTTGGATTTATGTGTTCAGTTGTATTAATATTTTGGTTTTTTCTTGAATAAGATATCTTACAGCGATATTGTTTGAGCTATCCTAAATATTTGGATGGAATTGTCTTTTTATACTTGTACAAGTCATTTGTAATGCCACTTAGATATTATATCTCTGGAATAAGTATTTAGATATGTAATTTTAAAGTATTTAGCTCTGAGTAATTGGGATGATTGCTTTAGATATTAGTCTTATTACTTGCTAGTCAAAACCATGTTAGTCTAACTGTTGAGGTCAATGCATTTTACCACCTATCTTTGTCTTCACATTGATTTAAATCGCCAACTTTACGATCTATCATTTAGATGTTTTTGTTAAGTTGCACCTCAAGGCTGTGTTAGATAATGAGCAGTGTCAATGGCAAGTGCATGATATCCCTTCTATCCTTTAAATAAATACCTGTTTGCCTGTGTAGATACACAGGCACTTTTTCACCATGATCAGACATCAGACAACCACAGTTCGTACCTCTAACTTTTTCACCATGATCAGACATCAGACAACCACAGTTCGTACCTCTAGCACTACCTATCTCACTACTATACCTATCTCTAAGTTGCTTTATTGTTTATGTTTGTAATGCTAATGCCTAATGATGAAGTTTATTGCAATCTGTTTCTGCCTGATTCCAGCTTCTTGCTTGAATTAGTTGGTTTGTGTTTGATATTCCCTATTTTCATGCAAGCATGTGGTACACACGGCCTAATATACTTTCTTATGGATTGTATTGCTGTAGAGATGGTAGATTAGTGCAGCACATGGGGTGAGTAAGAACTGAGTAGAGCTTGTATCTGGCTTGGATAGAGTAACTATCTAAGAATTGATATTTACTTGTACATGTGAGCTATCCTTCTTTGTGCTGGGATTCATATGGGCTAGATTCGAATATTATGAATTCAGTGACGAGCAACGTTTTTCTTTTGATAAACTTGTGATGAAAACAACACTTTTGCTTCAAAGCTGAGTTTGTTGTTGGGAACTAATTATTATTGTAAGTATCATTACAGTTTGGAAATATCTCTGAGATACCGCCTAGTCCGGGCACAGGTCTGAACTATACAATTCTTGTTACATGTGAAGTTGCTTGAATCTGGTATTTGGTAGCCTGTCAGGAAGTGCATGCTGTAGTGATGTTTTTTGAGATTGATTAATCTTTTGAAAACTTGAAAAGTTATGATCCAGACTGCCCCTGTTGCCTTTTGAAAAAGTTTGAGCAGATTCAATGCTCTATCAAAGTATGCACGGGTGATTCATGAAATTAAAACCACCGGTGATGGGGCTCTAGTTGCATATACTACAACTAGATGTTTCTCAGTTGCTCATAATTCATCCATCACTTTTTGCTTTTCCTGTTTTACTTTTAGACAACTCGAATGAACTTCGTACTTTAGCTTTGTATTCATTGTTATATTAGCTCATTATCTATCCATAAATCAACATTATGTTGTTGTATTCATTATTATATTATTTAATATGTATGTGAATAAAAATCGATATTAAAACTAACAATATAAAGGGTTACTATTAGAAATTTGTTCGGAAAATTGTATCAAAAAAAGAGATGGACAATTAATTAATAAAGAATAATTTTTTTTTGAAAAATAAACTATTAAAAAAGACAGATGAGGATATTTTGAAAATAGAGAATACTGTTCTTCAGGTTAAACTCGAAATTAGAAGCATTTTGCATATAAAAGTAGGATGGTATGTTTGTAAATTACCCATGAAAATATTGTGATGTTTAGTCTGATTTTAGAGCATATTATTACATGAGAAATGCTATTCGATTTGATTTGATACATAACAACTTATATGAATATATTTGGGAATCAAAATTCTCACCTTCCCATGCATAACCTAAACCGTGTAGATATTGTGCTCGTATCCACCTCACATTTAAATTGGAATAGTAAATTATGTGTTCCCAAAATCCACGTTTTTATTAGGACCATTAATGAATATCACTTCTTATTCAACTAGAAATTGTTAGCAAATTGTACACGATTAGTCTTTATCAGTGTTATAAAAACGGGAATAAGACTTAATCGGTCAAAGCAATATGAATTAATCGAATAAATTAGGAATTAATCGAAATTATTAATTAAATAATTAAAAATTTAATTGATTCAATGAGATACCAAACAAGTATTGATCGGTGATTAATAATTTTTAGAACAATGTTCTTTATAAAGAAAATTAAACACAAAAAAACAAGATTATCTTGTGCATTTTCTCGATTGTTTCGTCAACCTTGCTTTATTTGAAAATTTTAACATTCAAAAACTTGTATGCAGCACATGTATTCTTTTTTCCTTTCTAAATATCATGATTTTGGGTGACTTTATTTATTATTCATTCTTATCTTTAGTGGTAAACACTTTGTTTTTACCAAAATTATTATAATTTAAATATTCTCATAGCTGATCTACTATTATTTTCTATATCTTTCATATTGAATTTATGATACTCCAAATATATTTTAAATTAACAATATAAGTATAATTTTTATTAATAAAGATATTATTACTAAGATAAAAGATAATAAAACCGCACCTTTCATTCATCTAATATATATTATATAGTTATATAGAGCCTCAATAAATTTATAATTTTTAGTCTCAACATAATAAAAACAAAACATTTTTAATCTCAATTAATTAATAATTCTGATATTTTTTTTTTCAAATTCAAAGGTAATTATTTGTAAAAAAAAGTCAAAGGTGTTTGGATGATGAACAAAAAGCCGGGGACCAAATTGTGTATAAATAGAGACGGTCCTCAAAAGTCCAAACACACCCCATTCATATTTTATCATTTTTCTGCTCGGATCATACATTCATAATCATACCTATACCTATACATACACTGATACATATATACGTACAATTCAGCTACTATTCGAATTTCGAAGTCTACTAGTAGTTGTATCTTTCTTCTACTCTCCCTTTGATTTCTACTACATTCTCTCCCCCTCTATACATACACTACCAATATTGCATACATAGATAGATACAGATATTTATATATCTCAGCCCAGGAGTGTTTCTATATTGAAAATTTTCAAGGTAAATTTATATATTTTGCTCTTTGTTCTAATTTTGATGTATAATTGTTAATGGGTGATTTGCTGTTCTGGGTTTGTGTTGGTTGAATTTTTGTTAAATTTGTACTAATTATTTGATTAGTTCAAATTATCATGCTCAATTTCTGTTAAAATTTGATATATTGTATTGGATGAAGGGGGGTTATTGTTTTTCATCATGTTCTGTTGCTAAAGATTGTATCTTTTTTCGATTCGAAGTCTTTAAGTTGGTTATAATTTTTATATGTTTGTTAATTACTGGTAAGTTAGAGGTGTTATAGGTTGTGATGTGTATCTGGATTTTGATTTGGTGGGGTGGGGGGTTATTGTTTGATTATTGCATTAAGAGATTATTTTGGTTCGGAAGAATCGTAAATGGGATAACTTTATGTTCATTCGGGTTTTCTAACTGTTTTACAACTTGATGAGTAGTATTTGTGTTTCTAGTGAACTGTCTTTATATTAAATATTTGTGTGAATCGTGAAAGTTTGTCTTTTAAAAAGATCCGGACGGAGGGAGTATCAATCTTTATTAATTATGTGAAATAATAATAAATGAGAACTGTCCAATAGGATCAATTAGTTTACTATTTTAGGCTGTAAAATATCTATTTTTTCTTAAATATTTGTGTCCTAATAGTATCGATTTAAAGCAGAGACTGGTGATGCCGAGTCCTTAGAGATCTAGATTGATAAATTTACCTCATCTCTTGTGAACATATATTAGTTATGTAATTAGTTTTTGTTTTTTGTCGTACACTCATGCTTAACAGTTAGCACAAGGCATCTCAAGGGAGTGTTATTTATCTGTAAAAACACACTCACACACACACACACACACACATTTCTTTGCTGGAAACACTGCCTCATACTTCTGCATGGGATAAGTTGAGTTTTCTTTGCTGGTGGTATCTTTGTATGTCATCTTGCGCCACAAGCATTTAAGCACATAACTTACTCGTGCTTGAATTGTTTCCAGCAGATTGTATATTGATACCTAATATTGTACACCTACATGACCTTGAAGATGCCATCCGAAAGTCCTGACTCATCTGATCAGGATAGAGAACCATTTGTTGAGGTTGATCCATCTGGACGTTTTGGTCGATACAGTGATCTGCTAGGTACAGGTGCTGTTAAAAAGGTATACAGGGGATTCGATCAAGAGGAAGGTCGAGATGTCGCATGGAATCAAGTACGGTTGAGGAAGTTCAGTGAAGACCCGTCTATAATCAGTAGGATTTTCTCTGAAATTGAGTTGCTGCAAACAGTGAAGAATGAGAACATCATTGTTCTATACAGTTTCTGGAAAGATGTTGAACACAATACATTGAACTTCATTACTGAGGCATGTGCATCAGGTAATCTGAGGGATTACAGGAAGAAGCATCGGCATGTGTCAGTGAAGGCTTTGAAGAAGTGGTCAAGACAGATACTGGCAGGTTTGGACTATTTGCATAATCATGACCCGTGTATAATTCATAGGGACCTGAATTGCAGCAACATATTCATCAATGGGAATATTGGGAAGGTATCTACTTCTTTTTACTGCTTATTATAATAATTTCTTTGGATAACATATATGGTTTTTTTTTCTAGCCTCCATGTTGCGAGAATGTAAATAATTTCTATCAGCTGGCTACATGTATTTCTCGTTCCATGTTTTTCTGATTTTTGTTTTTAGATTGAAGTTTTTCTTAAAAATATTCTAATATATGAACAGGTCAAGATTGGTGATCTTGGATTAGCAACAGTTGTAGGGAAGAGCCATGTTGCACATTCACTGCTAGGGACACCCGAGTATATGGCGCCAGAGCTGTATGAAGAGGACTACACGGAGTTGGTAGACATATACTCGTTTGGTATGTGCTTGCTTGAAATGGCTACAATGGAGATACCATACAGTGAGTGCGATAGCATCGCCAAAATATACAAGAAGGTCACAAGTGGAGTGAAGCCTCAGTCCATTGACAAAGTAAGTGATCCTGAATTGAAGGCATTTATTGAACGATGCATTGGCCAGCCCCGAGCCAGACCCTCGGCCTCTGAACTTCTGAAGGACCCTTTCCTTGCAGAGACAGAGAATACTGAAAGTGACACTAATATTATTTGATAGTGTTTCACTTAAAAGTGAATTGTAGATGAAAGGCAGCCACTAATTTCTCTGATATACTCATGTTTCCAGGTTTTTCTTAGTAATGTTTCTATTTATATGTATAGAAACTCCTGTTTCTACTAATGTATAATGTCACTCTGTTCCATTTAGCTGGCATTATATAATATCTGAACATATTTCACTAGAAATGATCAGTTTGTGCACAAATTGGCACAAACCAAAATGATATATAGCCTCAATCAAGTGTTTTCTCTCATTATGTAATGTGTTATTTATTTATGTTAAGTTGGTAACTTGCAGTTTCTTTTAAGTTGTGCCTTCCATATGTAAATTATGATCCTCTATTGTCTGTTTTTAAGTGATTTGTATAACAGAAATGTTCACACTCACATGTATTCAAAGCATGTTCTCCCAGCATATTTAATACAAAAACAATGTGTCATACAAGCATATATACTTTTAAAAACATATAAACTAGGCATAAAATTCTTGGGATTGGGGATTGTCTAGTCTAAGCAAGCAAAACAGCTCAGTTACTCCCCACCCATTTGCTCACAAGCCGTGCCGTTGTGGGTGTATGCTTGTTACACAAACCAAACAATACTTCACCCGCACTTCATCTCCTCTCTCACCTTTTCTTTATCTGCATTTGCAACTTCATAATATTCAACTCTTTCACTTTCACCTTTTCTCTTTCCCCATACCACCAATTCTACCCACTTCATAGGTTTCATGTACAAACACATGAATATATGCTATATTTAGAGAGTTGAGGTCGCTAAGGTCCAATGGGGTGCACTGTTTCGAGAAGCGTTTTTCAAGGCTTAAAACTAGGATATTATGCTTCACTCGTGCGCCTACGACTTTGACTGGAGTCTGTACATATGTAATAAGACTGCCCCCCTTGTCCTAGTCTTTAACAAAGTGTGATGAGCTGATTTTCTTGACATGTAGAAAGAGAATAATAAGTTCTGTCTTTGAACAAAATTTGTAGTTGTTGTTCCTTTTACATTTCATGAGCCATCTTTTGCAATGGATTCTGGTAGTTCGAAACACAGTTTTTCACTGCATTCAAGTCCTTTTTCGTCTCCAAAAGTTTCGGCACTTCTGAAAATTAAGATACTCTCATGGTATGTCGATTGTCAAAAACTTTCTTTATTACTACTAAAATAAATATTTCGAATGCAGCTTGTGAGTTTTGTTGAGGAAAAACTAAAAATTGTCTGTTCAACTGTTTTAATTGACAGGAGCCAAGAGAGTGGTTTACCTATATCTGTTCGAGTTCATGTTGCTGATAGAACTTTTAACCTTCACAAGGTAAGATAAATATTATTTTGGAATCAAGAGCTTAGCCAACTAAATACTATTGCAAAAGTATATTCACATTTGATGTTTGTGAGTTTTTCTTTATTGCTCACTTGTATAAAAAAAACTGTGTTACTTGTCATTAACTTATTTGTTATGCTCCAGTATCCACTGTTTTCCAAGAGCAGGTACTTGAACAGAAAATTGAGAGATTCAAATGAGGTAGAGCTACCAAAAGATTTCCCAGGAGGACCAGAAACTTTTGAGATGATTGCCCTATTCATCTATGGAGTTTCCACATTAGTCAGTCCATTTAATGTCGCTGCACTTAGATGTGCAGCAGAATTTCTTGAATTAAGAGAAGAGCATAACTCCCGAAACCTGTGCGAAAGGTTTGATATCTATCTGAACCAAGTTGCTTTGCAAAACTGGAACGACACTTTGATTGTACTTCGAAAGTGTGAAACATTGCTTCCATGGGCTGAAGAGCTTCGAATTGTGAGCCGTTGCATAGAGTCTCTTGCATTTATGGCTTGCATGGAGATTCTTGATCCAGAAAGGAGGAGGGACCAGCCAGTAGTCACCCTGGAGGCTTTGGCTAGTCAAGCTTGGAGCCTTCAAATAGTGGAAGAGATCGTGGACCTCTGGATTAAAGATCTTATTGCTTTGCCATTTAGGTTTTTTGAAAGGATAATTAACTCTTTAAGACGACAAGGTATGAGAGAGAAATATGTTGCTCCAATCATTCTTTTTTATGCGAATAAGTGGGTTCTGTCTATAAAGACATGCAACTTCTGGGAGAGTTCTGGTGATACAAACAGCCAAAGTTTGGCTGTATTACAAGGCGTTGTTAGTTTGCTGCCTATGGGCGAAAATGCTAGTAAGATCATACCTGTTGGGTTTTACTTTTCTTTGCTTTCAAAGTGTCTGGAATTTGGCCTAACAAGTGATATTATTATTGCAAAGTTAAAAGATTTAATCGTGTCTCTGTTAGATACAGCTTTTGTTGAAGATTTTCTTCTCCCCACAACTGAGACAGGTTCATTCTCTACCAGCTTTGAATTGGCCACTATGGAGAGCATATTCTCTTCATATGTGTCAGTTAACATAGGCTCGAAAAATACCCCATTGCCAAGTAAGTCTACTGTTGCAGAACTATGGGACATGTATCTTGGTCATATAGCTACTGATTCAGTAATGAGCTCTAAACGATTTATGGATCTGATTGAAATTGTGCCGATGTCTAGAAGGCAAAACCACGATTGTCTTTACAGGGCACTAAATACCTTCCTTCAGGTAAGCTGCTCCATCCTTGAGAACTTCTCCTTGATATCATCTTGTGTTCTGACAATTATTAATGCATGACTGAAATGGAAACATCATAGTTTTATTAGTTTCTGTCGGATTTATTCAGGTGCACCTTGACTTGTCGGAAGAAGAAAGAGAAATGATATGCAAAGACCTTAAATGCCAGAAAATGTCACAAGAGATTTGTGTTGAAGTAGTTCAAAATGAGTTAATGCCACTGCGGTTGATTGTTCAGGCACTTTATGTTCAGCAACAAAGCACACACCAAGTGCTCAAAGATTGCTCAGATTCCTTCAGATACACAGTTTCTAGCAAGTTCTCAGAAAACTTGTCAAGAAGCCATATTCTAGGTGCAAGTTCATATATTGATGGAGGAGAAACATGCAGCAGAACCCTTAGCTTTTTGCTGCAGAGAGATTTTGCAATGGAAAGCTCTGAGGCCTCGATGAAGGACTACAAATTAACAACTTGTAGAATTCAGAATCTTGAACAAGAACTCATAATCTTAAAGGAGAAACTTGAAGTGCAGAACTTTTCGAACAGAATAAATCAACCGATTATAGAAAATCCACAGAGCTTAAAGCCATATTGTTTGGGTGCAAAAACGTTGAGCAAGAAAAGAAATCCAATTGGACAGGGGACAGGTTGCATAGGCTCTCTGAATTTCACATCTCAAAGGAAGTACGCCAGTAGTTTACTGAAGGTATTCAGAAGCTTACATTTGCTTGGAAGCAAAAAACTGAAGAAGAAGCCCCGTGCCCCAAGTTTATGGCCAAAGTAAAATGTAACATGTTAAGTGTAGTTTGTGAGATTAATAATAACTATTTCAGTGTGTATAAGGACCCAATTTGTTAAGAAGGGAGAAAGAGCTTTCACTTGCTTCATCAATAGAAGAAAAATATACAACAAATGTTAGGGTGTTCTGTACACCAACTCTGCTACTTGTAGTTAGCATGCCATCTTCAACATGTTAATATACAATCGAATGTAGTTAAAATATGTGTAAAAAATTGAACGACTTGTATAATAAATCGGAGAAAATAATAGAATACATGATCCTGAATCGATTTTGGATTCGAACCCTCTTATAATCCAAAAAAATTGTAAACTGAGATTTTTAATATTTAAAAATTATACACTTAAAAAAATTCGTTCTTTCGCAACAATTTCCTTCACAAGTAAAAAAAAGACATGGAAATATCAAGTGTTAAAGTGTATATGTGTACTTCACAGTTACGTTAAATGGCAAATACCCGTATCATTCTGTGTTTGATAATCCAAATCCTAGCTTAAAATGCTGATTACCCTTAATCTATTATCTTTTTTGGTCTGTTCAGCTTTTTAATTTGTTTGTTTGTTTCTTCTCAAGATTGGGATTTTTTAGAGTTTATTGCGAAACATTTGAATGATAAACTAATACGAGTTTATATGATTAATAGGCAATACACTTCTCAGCACTTTCTTAAACCAGTGATATTCTCACTCAAACGAAATGTCTGTTTGTTTACTTACTTTATCAGTTCAGAGTCTTCTGGCTGTTATTGATCAATGATGTGATTCTAACTTTTGCAAGTAGGTTGTGATCTGAGTATAGTTAGAGTTCTTGTTAAAAGACTTTAAACTTGCTTCTTTAAACAATTTGACTATTGTTAAAGAGTTCGAGGTTTTCTAAAGGAGCCAAGCCAAGCTCATTTATATAGTTCAAATCTCAGCTTCGTTTTTGTTAAGAAAATCTAGCCAGTTCAAGTTGAGCTTAAGTTTCTAAGTAATTGTAGTAGTACTTTAAAAAAATACTAAAGTGTATATTTGTGCTGCCCAACAGTCTAGAGTATATAACTTAGAAGGGCCATCTCAAAAGCATATATTTCGAGTGTATATGAATAGACATTGTTCATGAATAGACAGAACACTAATTTCTTGGGGTTGCTAGTAATTTCTTAGTTCCTTGTGCATTTGATTTTTTTTTGAAATGCACAGAAACTGAACCCTCTTCGACAATCAAGTACTGTAATCACCAATAGCTAAATCGTAAGTAGTGAAATCAGGTCGAAGAGATCAAGGGATTTAAATTTGTAGAATAAACCACCTACCTCATGGTAGTTATGGCTAGTGCATAATACAGGTCTGTTAATGCAATTATTCCATTATTACATGCATGATAAGCTTAAACAACACAAGCCATAAGCTTGACAGAGTTATGGCTGGTTTAATTACATATTAATTCATTTCCATAGGTGTAAAAGTAACACCATAGATGATTAGACCTTTCTGCAGTTTCCAAAAGGGTTCAGCACTGGTGAGGGAAAATTTGACATATTCATCGTCACAGAGACCCATCGCGATGGGAACCATTATCCCAGCTGCATGATTACTCAAGTCTTCTTCGGAATCCTCCTGAGGAGGGCTTTTTTCAGTTTTCACTTTTCCCATGTTATGATGCTTTGCCAACCCGACCACAAAATGCCCTACATAAGGATCTTCTCCAGCTTTCAGCTGACAATCTCCGCTAACTTTAAATGTAGAGCTCTCTAGTAACTCAACGAAAGTGCCACTGCAAATATATTATATATATATGAACTTCATTAGATGCGTTTTTGGAACAGATATAAACTAAATGCTTCTCCACACTTACTGTTTTTGCCAGTTCCCTTCGAGCTGAAGAGCACATGACCTCACAAAGATAGTGCCGTGCTGAATATTAATTATAGAGAAAAAAAATTAGTAACCACACTGATCATCCGCACACGCACACGCACACGCACATAAATATATTGTCTGCAGTTTCGGTCTTAAGTCTTAACTCCTACAAGACTGAAATTGACTGATGATTCTTTCCTAATCTAGATAAGATCCTTTGGTGTGATGATTCCTCCATGACTGGTCAAATTATCTATAATAACGACATATACATGCGACAAAACAAACCACTTCCAATTTGTCGTTGGAATGCACTTACCGGTATACAAACAAAATTTCACGATTCATTTTGGTATGATTGCTAATGCGGATGATAATAGGATCCTTACTACTCTATTAGTTTGAGCTAGATTTTCACTTTGGTATATGGTATGGTTATAGCCTCCATTTTATTGACATTACTCTTTAGTTTCATATATTAAATATGGGACCATATTATGTGCAATTTTATGGTTACATAGATAGAAATCTTAAAGAAGTTTGTACAAAGATAAAGCATATGAGATGCTTCCTATTGATTATAGCATTTTAGTTATAAACTCCGAATCTTCTTCTGATTATCTTGGTTTTAGTATGGAGATGCGTTTTTGGAACAGAAATGTGTATATATTTTTCTCAAAAACTAAATGCATCTCCATACTTGCTGTTTTTGCCAGTTCCCTTCGAGCTGAAGAGCACATGCCCTCACAAAGATAGTGCCATGCTGAATATTAATCATATAGAAAAACGATTTAGTAACCACACTGATCATCCGCACACACACATATAATTATATCTTGTCTGCAGTCTCAGTCTTAACTTTCAAGATCACTTGCCTATCAATGGAGTTCTTGCAATGTGGGAGAGTCACAATGTTGGGCTTAACATCACAAATCTGAATTTGAGCCATTGGGCTTGATGATCCTTTTCCCAAACCTTGCTTCCAAGAGTACCTCTTCAATCTCTCGTATTGCTGCTGCTACACTGGTTATAACTCTCTCCTCATTTAATTCCTACAAGACTGATGATTCTTTCCTAATCTAGATAAGATCCTTTGGCGTGATGATTCCTCCATGATGGCTACTTATTATATATTCCCTTTAATCAGTGGAGGAATCTAGCACACGCGATAATCTGAATATGATCGAGCTTCATGATCATCTCTAAGGATAAAAAACAGCAGCTCAGATATACTCATGAAATATCCATTACAAGATTGAGATACATGTTGATGATATGGGGGGGAAATCAAAATTTTAGTAGTAATAAGTGTGTATCATACATATTCAGATGTTATGCCACAGCTTAAAACTTTGCTAGAATTATGTTTTTCTTAAAAATTTAGAAATTTAGACATCTGTACTTCGTATGTTTTTAATATATTTTTCATACTTGGCTCTCACTGAATGTTTATTTTGGGTCTGCACATGCTCATATCATGCATATTGGTAGATGCTTACTCTTATTGTGACACACTGACACATACTTGTGACACACTGACACATACTTAGAGTTTGTTCCTCAACTCAAACCAATAAAATTTAAATGTTCTTCTATGAAAGTCAAACTTATGGATACTATATTTTATACTTGCTTAAATTTGAAGCCACGATCGGTTAATGTCTAACCATCATGATTTCACAAGAATCTAGAGTTTACAAGTTATTGGACTGATGATACATATATAAGAGAATATCCATGTAAACTAATCAATTTTATCACTTTCTTATAAATTATGTTTATAATAAAGCTAAGGTATTCAAGCAGAAGAGGTCTTCTGCACTTATAATGGAAATGCTAGGCTAAAATCTTGTCATTTTGAGCAACACAAAATCTCAGTAACAATTGACTCTAGGTGAACTCTCTCAAATAACTTAGCTCTGCAAAAAGAACTGGCATCTAGCCTGAAAGAAAGTCGATTTCTCCGAAGGACTGAACATTTGGTCCGTTGGTGGAGTGCATTTGAGGAATATTATTAGAAACTGTATTTCTAGATTGTCATGCATGGTTAAACTTGGTTTGATTATCAAATGGACCTAGAAGAGCAAATATAATTATCTCATTATTTGTATATTCTGCAGACATGTTCGAGACATGAAAGCTAAGATCTCCGGGTTGCATCGAAGGATTATAAATGGAAATCGGAGTTGTGTATGTGATAATACTCCCATTGCTGTCATGAAAAGCCAGTAGTGCTTGTAATCCAACCATGCCAATTTTAGTTGGGTTTATTGCCCATGCAATTCATCCGCTCAGATCTTGTCCTGCTCGGTATGCGATTGCAACTTTATTGACAGATGGGAAATAGTTCCAGTAGATATGAGCATCAAGATACGGAAGATCAATACAAGAGTTGAAATGCTTATTGGATATGAAGGTGTAGTTTGAGCATGGTACTTGAGCATATGAAAAGATGAAAAGAGAAGCAAAAATAGCAAACGAGAAAACAGATGATGAGCTTATAACCATTATTAGGTAAGACCTTTGTAATGAGAAACTCTTTTTTCAAGGTTGTAAAGGCTCTGCTAAGATTTATGTAGAAACAAGATACAGAAAGAACAAGTCTGAAGGGTGGAAACCCCCACAACATTGTATCCTTCAGCATTCAAAGTTGTGTTGTTTTATTCAAATTCCAAACTGTAAACAGGTTAAATTAAAAAAAAAAACAAAAAAAACATGTGGACTACAGCTATAAATGTTTGTAATCTTTAGAGATCAACATTATAGTACAGAAGGACTTTCAGTTATTCAATTTAGACAAAAAGTATGTATGAATAACATAAACAGTTTGGAAATCCTTTCCAAATAAAACAAGAATTACCAAAAAGGCGGAATGAAGAAAAATTATATACAATACTAATCAGGTAAGTGTTGCATCTATTTCCACTAACAGGGAATCTCACATCTTCGAGGAGATGCAGATGGAGTGGTAGGTTCAAGAGTCTCGATTTCTCTAACAACCTGAGCTCTGTCTGCCTTAAAATCCTCATCCTCTGAAGCAAAATGTGCTCACATAAGAATTGCATGATCACTTTGCAGAGGACATAATGAAATTATGATATAACGAGATAGAGTAGGAAGTTCTGTACCTTTATCAAAACGGAATTCACCAAAGAATCGCATAAGCTTGCTTCTGTTTGTTACAAGCACATTCACAATCTCAGGAGGCTTATTTTGATTAGCAGCAAAGAGCTAGAGTCACATAAACAAGTAAGAATATTGAGAAGATTCAAAATCAGAGAAAGAAGATTCCAATACCCTAAATGTGTCTATATATAGACAGATATGTACAACTTAAAAAGGGATTCAGATCAGTTTTTCAGAAGATCACCTTGAACACATGAAATGCTTCTATTTGGATCGTCTTGTTTGAATCCTTAAAACACACATGAAAAATTTTAAAATTAGAAAAGAGATAAATATTGCATTACGATTCTGAGCTAGATAAATAAACAAACAGTAAATACCCTGAGAAGGTTCATGAGGATCCTCATGTTGTCTATTGAACTAACATACTGTACCATCACTGAAGTGTTTGAACGATCTAATAACATCAGTCCTAAAAACTGAAAAGTATGAAGCTATCAGATAATGTTCTCCAAAAGAATGATGAACCAAAAGAAAAATCAAGGGGCAGATTATATAGAAAGGGATACTAAAATGAAAGGAAGGAACACATTAACATTTTAGTATGATATTAGCCATATAGTTATAATGAAATGCGAACAATGCAAAAAAAAAAGAATATAACAAGACCTTGATTGCATTTCTTCTAGTGATGTAGTTAGGAGACTCCAGCAATGAGTTGTAATCCTGGAAAAACTGTAATCACAGATTAGTTATTGTAAACCTATGATGTAAGTTGGTAAAAGATAGTATAATCGTTGAAGATGAAGTGTCCGCTTTCCGGATTCCCGTGTCCGTATCCGTGCCATGTCGTGTCGACATGGTACGGCTAGGCCATTCGGAGAGTCCGAGCATCACAATAACACGACATGGTGGCACGGCTAGGCCATTTGGAGAGTCCGAGCATCACAATTGTGAACTACCTAAGTTAATATTTTTGAGATTTGATTATTAAATACAATTCTTAGATGAAGAATGGATAGTTGATCATATATATACCATGATTACAGAAATCAAATATTGATAGCATAACTTGAATTTAATAAATTTTTATTTATGTTTGAATGTGTATTAACTGCCACTACTGAGGATCTCTCTAATTGTTCTGAAGCTAGTTTATGGTTTACTTCATTTTAATGTGTGATTGGTACTGTCATTAAGACAAAGAAATCAATATATATGGTCGATGATTTAGGAGCTTGTAACCCTTGACCTGCTAAAGGTTAGCCACTTCTAATGCAGAATGCAAGTATGAAAAGTATAAGAACTCCCAACATTCAGGCAGCAACAACGAACATGAACCGAGGAAATAGTTTGGTCAACTGATTACTTACTTACCCATACATAGTTTTTTGAAAGAAATTCGGCAACAGTTGATTTGTGCCTTGTCAACAGCTCCTATAAAATACATAAATAAATTAGCATGAAATTCAGCACTAGCATGAGAAGAATTACAAATTCACCAAAGCAAAATCCAAAATACTCCTATATTTTAGGGAATCAATCAACTACTAATTGTATTTTTCCCTCTATATATATTTCGTGGATATTATGAAAACACAAATTGTCACAAACTATTGATTGAAAATCTTTTTTATGGCACTAGAAACTTTAAACCAAATGCTAATCGTTTCTTTGGCATGATATATCAAACAAGAAGCAGAACCTACACATTCCGTCCCCTTTTAATTATCCACTTTGTTTTTAGTGCAATCAAATTGACTCATCTTTGACCGCAATTTAAATATAATTGAAAAAAATATATTTTATATTGCTAGAAAGTATAAATAATCTACTTTAAAATGTATATTTTAGTTTTTAAAAATTATAAAAGAATAATTTTTAATTGTTAGTAAAAAATTAGTCAATTTGACCAGGAAAAAAAATTAAAATAGACAACTATTTAGGTACGGAGGGAGTAATAAACATCCGTTTGCTTGAATTTTCTTGCATGTAAACCTATATATTAGTGAAAGCAAAATTATATTTCCCATTTAATTGTCTACATCAAAAGACAATATACACTAATAACAAATCATCTTGATCTCACAAAAGTGATATCAGGACTCATCAAACAATATTGAACAAGCATAATTATCAAGTATTGTCTCATCTCCAATAGTTAAAATGTCAAAATCAATCAACTAATGACGACCACTAAAGGTAGTGGCTCGTATCTCCGCTAATGAATGTCTAAATGTAAGCCAATAAGATTATTAGTAAATTGCTGGTTAAATCTTGTGATAACATTAATAGTTAAGCAAATTAAGCATCCAGATAGACAATATTAAATAAAAAGATCACTATATTAATCATAGACAGCTCAAGATGCTTACTTTAAAAGTTGCTGCTGCATCTGATGCTATTTCAAAATTTGGATTTTGTATATAACCAAAGAACTTCTTGAAATGCTCTGATTCTAATACATACCTGAGAAATTATTCATGTATTATACAATTTTCAAATATTTGGCAAATAAATAAATGCAATGACCTCTATACACATACCTCGCTACAACCTGATGGCGAGTTGAGTCTCTCAAAATTGCGCCATAGCATAATGCAATTTCATCATCCTCATAGCTAACCATTAAGGTGAAGATTAGCATCAAATATATTAGGTAACAATATTAACATCATGAAAGCAGTCAGAATAACTTTACAAAAAAAAATAATCATACAAAAACAACTAGCTAGATAACTCTGATATCCTATCCTGTTATCCCAATGCAAACCTACATCTGTAACAACTATTGAAATTCTACTGAAGATGATGAATTTCACCTAAATGTGCAAACTAAAGATATATATAAAGAAGCTTAAACTGCAGTTACATGGCAAGTAGTTCAAAGCACATAAATATGTAGATACATCTAGCCTTGATTTTTCTTTCTTTTCATCGTTTTGGTCTATTAATATTTTATAGCAAACCAGTAATGCTTCTTCTCAGCCTTCTCTATTACCTTATCGGCGTTATCTATGTATATTGAGAAAATTTAATGTAATAAAATTAACAAGTGGAACACACCCTGGAACCAGAATATCAATAAGACCTAAATTCTTCTCCAAATAATCAGAAGCAAGCACTCTTGAATTGACCCTTTGTCTCTGTAAATTTGCAAGCACATAAGTTGCTTCTTGACGATCCTGCAAGATATGATATTCATTGTGATTGGCGAAATCATGCAGACAAGCAGCAACATGTCAAGAATGAAAGTGCATGTGAACATTCCAACAACCAGCAAAACTATTAAGTATGAATTTCTAAAGTACAAAATAAATTATCTGATTACTAACCCCAGCATCCAGTTTAGGAAGACAAATAATTAGAAGGTGCATTGTGTCTCCTTTGAAAAACTCTTCCGTCAATTTTGCACAAGCCTCTGTTGTCGGCTCTGACTGATCACTACCATAAAGTATAGTTCTCATCTCCAGAATGACTTTTTTTACTTCAGACATCTGTAAAGGATAAAGATGAGTACAAAGTTTTGGTTTCCAAAACACCGAGGCTATTAATATATCTGTTAATAGATATGACTCTTGAAGCTGATAATCAGGAGTTTAATCTTTATGCTAAAATTAAGGATCAGGAATATCTTTTCTAGCTGATTGTTAGGCACCTATCTATTAACAGAATAATTAAGCATGATTTTCTGCAATAATGTTGCTGCTGTGCAGTATAAATAAGTCCATGTTTATCAATAAAATCAAGACCAATATTCTACAATAATGTTTTCTATTACATACTAGTCTGCAATATTCTTGTATGTCCAACAAATTGGTATCAAAGCCTTAGTCTCAAGGGACCTGTGAGGAACACAAACACACACCTCCTACATACACATTTTTTTCAAAACACAAACACATACACACACACACAAAAAAAGTGATTCAAAATGGATTCTGAACATTTCAACAACATTTCACCACCTGCGTTTGATGGTGAAAACTATCATATTTGGGCAGCTAGAATGGAAGCATACCTGGAAGCAAATGATCTATGGGAACCGGTTGAAGAGGATTACGAACTTCCTCCTTTGGCTAATAATCCAACCATGGCTCAAATAAAGTATCATAAGGAGAGAAAGACAAAAAAGTCAAAGGCAAGGGCTACTCTGTTTACTGCTGTCACATCAGATCTATTCACAAGGATAATGACCATGAAGACGGCATTTGAAATCTGGAAGTTTCTCAAAAGCGAATACGAAGGAGATGAAAGAATTAAAGGAATGCAAGTGCTGAATCTGGTCAGGGAATTTGAGATGCAAAAAATGAGAGAATCTGAAACAATCAAGGTATATTCCGATAGACTAATTGGAATTGCTAACAAAGTTAAACTCCTTGGCACTGATTTTCCAGATTCTAGGATTGTTCAAAAGATATTAGTCACACTTCCTGAGAAATTTGAAGTTACAATTTCATCGTTGGAAAACTCTAAAGATTTGTCAAGTATTACGTTGGCAGAGTTGTTGAATGCATTGAAGGCACCGGAACAAAGAAGGCTTATGAGGCAAGAAGGATCTATGGAAGGAACTTATCAAGCCAAATCATTCAGCAAAGATGGTGGCAAGAACAGAAATTGGCAGAATAAAAACAACAAACCCGGTGTTTTTGCAAGGAATCAGAATGACAACACTGAGGTCTTTCCACCTTGCTCTTACTGCAAAAAGACTAATCATCCTCCAAATCGATGTTGGTGGAGACCAGACGTAAAATGCCACAAATGCGGTCAGCTAGGACATATGGAAAAGATTTGCAAGTCTCAACAAGGGGAGGCCAAGGCAGCTGAAAATCAATAATGATGAACAGTTTTTTATAGCATCATGTTTTTCTGCTCATAATTCTGCATAAAGCTGGCTTATAGATAGTGGTTGTACAAATCACATGACATATGATCGAAAAATCTTTAGAGATTTTGATGAGGCTGCTGTTTCTAAGGTCGGAGTTGGAAATGGAGCATATATTGCAGTTAAAGGCAAAGGAACAGTTGAAATCCAATGTCATACAAGTTTGAAATTGATTTCTGATGTCTTGTATGTTCCCGAAATAACTCAGAACCTGTTGAGTGTTTCTCAGTTGACAGAAAAAGGTTACAAGGTGTTGTTTGATGACAACCATTGTGTCATTAAAAATGCAAGAGGTGTAGATATTTTCAAAGTTCAAATGAAAGGTAAAAGTTTCGCTTTGGATTTCATGAAAGGAGAGCATGTTGCCGTACACAAAGAGAATAACAACACTATGTTGTGGCACAAAAGATTGGGGCACTTTCATCATGCTGCTCTACTTTATATGGAGAAAAATAATATGGCGAGAGGGATGCCTACATTAGAGGAAGAGCCACCTGAGTGTGATGCATGTCAGTACGGCAAACAAAGTAGACTTCCTTTCCAACAACATAGTGCTTGGAGGGCCACATAGAAGCTGCAATTGATACATACAGCGTGGCAGGACCAATGAGTACACCATCACTAAATGGAAGCATTGAACATCAGTTGACTGCACCTTATACTCCTCAACAGAACGACGTTGTGGAAAGGAAAAATCGGACAATCATGGAGATGGCGAGGTGTTTACTTCATGAGAAAGGGCTGCCAAAGAAGTTTTGGGCTGAAGCTGCACATACATCAGTTTTTCTACTAAACAGATTGCCAACAAAAGCTATGAAGAAAATGACTCCATTTGAAGTATGGTATGGATTCAAACCAAAGTTGCTGAATTTGAAAACATTTGGTTGTCTATGTTTCTCGCATATTCCTCAAGTTAAGAGAAGTCCAGAGGGAATGGGAAGTGCAACTGATTCACTACAGTTCAGAAGATCAAAGTGCCGACATTCTCACAAAGGCACTTCCAAAGAACAAATATGAATTCTTGAGACATAAGCTTGGTGTTTGCAGCTCCAGAGTCAAGGAGGAGTGTTAATAGATATGACTCTTGAAGCTGATAATCAGGAGTTCAATCTTTATGCTAAAATTAAGGATCAGGAATATCTTTTCTAGCCGATTGTTAGGCTAATTAAGCATGATTTTCTGCAATAATGTTGTTGCTGTGCAGTATAAATAAGTCCATGTTTATCAATAAAATCAAGACCAATATTCTACAATAATGTTTTCTATTACATACTAGTCTGCAATATTCTTGTATGTCCAACAATATCATATAGACTCTTATAAAGGCCGGCTGAATGAATTAAGAGCTTATATGGAACAGACTACAATTTTTTCTGATTAAAACATCTAGTAATTAATGCAATACCAAAACAGTTTACATAAAGTCCAGATATTATTTATCGAATAATTGATAAATTTGTTCAAGTTGTACTGCTGTTTCTGGTCAGACATAAAATCAACTTTATTTTTACATAGCTAAATAATTAGTTGATATGTATCAGTAATATTCATATATTAATTTAGGGTTGAAATTTCAAAGTGTCAATGGGTAAATTATAGAAACATATATCAAAATGCATAATATCTGATAACAAAACATAGCACAACATAAACAGGTGGAAGCAGATTCAGTATTAATATACAAAATGTCAAAATCAAAACATCCAACAAAAGATCAATCAGAAAGATGTAAATTTTATGACCATGCACTAAGCGGCATGCATAATCAGGGTTATTGCTTCGGGTTAATCTTTGAAAAACAATAATAACAAAAAAATAATAACAAATCCTGATAGATCTTGAAGAAAAACAATAGAATTTTCGATCCCATCTTCGATCGACTGATCATATAATAAATTTGTTAGCTTCAGATTCCTAGATTATTTTTGATTCCACCGATGCATGCATATATGCTATATAATATAAATATTGGTATTATAATCCATTTATAAAAAAATGAAAGATCACACAGAAACCCTACAAATTAATTAACCTAAGAATTAATGATATGATATATAACAAAAAGACAAATGATAGAGTGTATATTTATATATATATTAGATGATTTTTATCCTCATATTAGTTCTATTTTGTATTTAATTGGGTATTTATTTAATAGATTTTAATGTTTTATTGTAGGAAGTAAAGAATTCTAAATTGGAATGGATTTGAGATTAATTAGGAGGGAATTCGTACACGCGCAAGATATTTTGTTTGGGTCATATCTCAAGTTATAGAAGTCGGAATTGGGTGATTCAACAGTCCACGCGAAGATAACGAGATTTTCTATAGTCCAGAACTCAAAGTCCAACAGTAACAGCCCAGAAACAGAGCAGAAAAGTCAACTACAAATTTTGACTTTGGAAACTCACTTTTATATTCCTAAAAACATTAAAATACTTTTGTATTAGGTTTTATGTATCATTTATCATAGACATATCTCTATAGCCACCAAGGAGAGAAGAAGAAGTTCTTGTGTGAAGATTTCACCGTCAACAACATATGGATTTTTCTTCCATTGTTCTTATCATTATCATGACTATGGTTGGCTAAACCTCTATTATTGGAAGGCTGATTTGAAGCCCTAAATCTTATGACAATTATGCAATTATAATATTTTGAGATATGTTTTTATTATGCTTATATGTGCATCAATGCTTATAGATATTTTTGAATTAGCTATGGTATGCGGTCATCCAAATATGTATCCAAATATGTTATGTGATTGATATATCTATAAAGTCAATTAATCTTTCTATGTGGTCATGGGATTAATTGTATTAGTGTGTAATTCATATAATATTTATATGTGGTCATGAGATTATATGGATAGATTATATGGATAGCAGAACTTGTTTTTATGTGGTCATGGCAATGTCCCTATAAATATCTTTCAAGCATATCAAAAGAGTTTAGAATTGTGTTATAGGTTTGGTGGTGGATTTTCATGATTTCCAACATCTTATTTAATAGTTAGTTTAATTAGAACAAAAACTACAACACAAACCCATTCTTTTGATCTTAAGAAAATTGAAGAAAAGTGAACCCTTAATCCTTGGCGTGCGTAGAAGGATACCTATTTACTCTACATTACAAATGACACAAAAAGGTTTAAATAGGATTAAATTGGCTCACACCAAGAAATATGCATGTAGACAATATAATATATAAATAAATGTACATGCATGGTACGTAGATATATATAGAGAGAGATGGATGGACCTTTTTGGTATTGCGAGTGGGGGTGGTGGTGGTGGAATGATCGGTGGCAATGAGGAGATCACGGAGGTGAGAAACAAGCTCCGCCGGAGAGCGGGCCTTTGACGATGATTTAAATAACCCCTTCATCGCCAAAGCACCACCACACGAACAACCCGCCGCCTCCGTTTCTTTTTCTTCTATACACCCCGTCGATCTCTTCCGATCTGCCCTTTTTTTTGGGGTTTAACAAAAAATATAAACAAAGAGCAGGATGGACGAACTTTTCTTTTATATATATATATAACCCTATCAACGGTGTATCTATTTTTTATGCTCGTCTTTTGTTTATCATCTTGGATTTATTTACGTGATTTCTTCCCTTAATTACCCTCCCTCACACGTGTGTGTATATATTTTATACATGGTATTTAATATTTATTTAAATACTCGCTTTAGTTTTCAAAATTTTATTTATCCAACTGCCTATTTTAACGTTCAATTAGTGAGTGAGGAACGAAGGAAATCTTGATCGATAGTAATCTGTTTTGTGGTGTAATTATCTTTATAGATATCCTATGATCTTATTAATTAATGAATCCTTTTTTAACTTATCTTTTATTAATAAAATTTTCTATTATAAAAAAAGTGCAATATATATATTCAATGGTACGGGAAAAAGTTGCAGGATGAGTTGAGAGTGAGCACTAGTTTTGTAAGCAAAGCTAGGTACTGGTTGGTAGCTTGCAAGTCAGAAAATGTACTTAACAGATAAATGTATCTTGATATATACTTGCAAAGTTGTTACAAGAACTAAACTGTCCTTCCTATGTTGAGTTTCAAATATTAAAACTGCGGATTGATGCTGCAGCAGTTCTTTTTTTCTTGTTCCAAGAGATCATCATATCATTCGATTCGATTCGATTTCCCCACCAACATATGCTATATACATAAATGAATGAACAATTATCTGTAGGTAAGATAAAAATTGGACCTCCATAGTTAGTGAACTACTGATGATCAGCTCTCAGATGACTTAATAATAAAACAGTAAATAAAATGATCATGTCATGTCTGTTTAGCTTGTAACTATTACTATACTGCTAGCTAGAACAGGGTGATTTGCAAGCCAAGGCCTTAAACCTGCCTTTTACTACAAGTGCTTTTCTCTGTTTCTGTACATTTCTCTGTATATATCTATTGGAATTTTAACTTCTCAGTATCTTAAAACTCTCTCTAAATATTTGCCATCTTTTAACAAAGTAAAAATGAAACCAATAAGCATTTCTTTAGCTTTGATAGTTAGCTTATTGGCAGCTATCGCATCCAATCATCTTATAAATTTTAGTCCCATATTGACACTCAAACGTTTCTATAATTTTACTGATCTCGCTTCCTTCTCGTCAAGCATTCTGTCAAATCTAAGTACTTATAGCAGCATCATACCTGTCAGCCGCAGACACCACCACTGGCGACACGATGATACTAAAGAACGAGTATCAGTGTGTGATGATTTTCCCCCAAATTTTCCGCCTCCAGATACTAACACCACCTCTACCTTTTGCGTTGATAGTAGAGGCTGCTGTAATTTCACTACAGTACAAGCTGCAGTCAACGCTGTTGCAAATTTTAGCCAGAAAAGAAACATACTGTGGATAAACTCTGGTATATATTTGTAAGTTACCCTCTAATCTTGATCCTATAGTATCACAAATAACACAAATTCCAAGTAACACAAATCATGAGTTACAATAATTAATGCTGTTATTTACGTAGATCATTTCATTTGTTCAGTGAGAAAGTTATAATACCGAAAACAAAACCAAACATTACATTTCAAGGACAGGGATTTACTTCGACAGCTATAGTATGGAATGACACAGCCAATTCCTCGAATGGCACATTTTATAGTGGCTCCGTTCAAGTATTTGGTGCCAATTTCATTGCTAAAAACATAAGCTTTATGGTAAGATAACTAAAGAAAAATTCACAGCATTGGTTTTACCCTGCCATTAAAATAACTGTTTTACGATCTGATAACATTAAACGATAAAAAATAGAATGTAGCGCCTATTCCACGGCCAGGTGATGTTGGAGCACAAGCTGTAGCGATGAGGATATCGGGAGATCAAGCTGCTTTCTGGGGTTGTGGATTCTTTGGAGCCCAAGACACTCTTCATGACGATCGAGGTCGCCATTACTTCAAGGATTGTTATATTCAAGGATCCATAGATTTCATATTTGGCAATGCAAAGTCATTTTATGAGGTAAGTAGGAATATTGTTATCCTTGATTAAATTAAAATTCAATTCTCCCATCGTAATATTAAAAGTTGTTGCGACTTTACTAAAACCGTAAGATGTTAGAAGAGATTCTAATTGGATCAAATATCTTTAACGCGTATAAATGTGATCAAAAAACAGAGTTGCCAGTTAACATCCATGGCTAACCCGGTAGCACCCGGGCAGAAGGTAATAAGTGGAGCAGTGACAGCGCAAGGGCGAGCTTCAGCAGATGAAAACAGTGGCTTTGCATTTGTCAACTGCAGCGTAGGTGGGAACGGGAGAATATGGCTTGGTCGAGCATGGCGCCCTTTCTCCAAAGTGGTGTTTGCTTACTCTACCATGTCTGATATCATAGCTCCTGAGGGTTGGAATGACTTCAACGATCCCACCAGAGACCAGTAACATTCTCTTTCCCTTCCTTCCCTTTGACAAATCAAAGTGTTTCGATCATATACTTGAACCAACTTTTTATTCAAAGGTCAAAAATTTTAAATCGAACTACGTGGTCAAAACACTTTAAATTACGTATTAAAAATCGAATTAGACGACTAGCAAATACTTGTAAGTCATAAAATAAATGGAATGCATGCAGGAACATATTTTATGGAGAGTACATGTGCACAGGAGGAGGAGCTAATTTGACAATGAGAGCCTCCTATGTCCAGAGACTTAACGAGACTCAAGCTTCTCCTTTTCTTAATGCATCCTCCATTGATGCTGATCAGTGGCTTCAACCCTTTTCTTTGTAGATTGCTCACATATCAGTTCCATATTAAGTACACATGTAGATGCAATGAATGATATAACATCTATCCAATTTATATGAAAATGTCAAAGTGTGATTCTTTTTCGGGAGGGGATTACATGATCTAAATAAATTCGTCGTAAAAATTTGAAGTTCTCGAAAAGTTGTTGCTAAGCAACACACAAAAATACGACGACATTTGTACATTATAAATTTTCATAGAAATACAATGTATACTAGTTTGTCGAAAAATAATTTAATTTTTGAAAATATTTTTTGCACCGAAATCTAGCTATTTAGGAGTTTTATTAGGGAAAGAAAAAAGAAGTAATCACTTTTCAAACAATTTTACCTCTTTTGAAAATCATTTTATATTTCTGAAACCAAACAAATACATACAGTATTTTATATTGTATCTGTTCATGGGAATACATTAGTCACTTAGTTTCATGATACTTTTATGAGGTGATTTCTTTTTATTAATAGGGTTTTTTGTGCATATAAGATGGTCATTATTATTATTACTAATAATAAGTAAAATTATAAAAGAATAATTTTTAATTCTCAGTCAAAGTTGAGTCAAATTGACCGTCAAGAAGTCAAATAAGACAGTTAATTTGGGAAGAAAAGATTATTAAATAAAAATTGTAGGATAAACTTTAATAATACGTTAAATAAAAATTATAGAATAAGAATGATTTATAAAAAAAATAAGAGTCAATTAAAATTTGACAACTTATTTTTTACTGTGTGCGCGGGTAGAAAAACAGCAGCAGAAAATATGATGATAATCAAGGAAGCTACTACAATCATGATTCCCAGCTATAAACACATGATTCAACTATCGAAGTGCAATACTTCCACTATATTTTTTAGCCTTTCCAAAACACGTTTACAGCTGGTAGCTATCCACAACCCACAGCTCCTCCAATGTCACTCCTTGCTAATCCCTCCAATGTCAAATTTTAACATCATTACGTACATTTTGACATTTTATGAACCAAAGAGAAACGTCAACGGAGGCATGTTGCTCTCCATAAGTTCTGTTAGATTTTTTTAATTCGCAGGTTGTAGACTTATAGTTATTGTAAAAAATATATATTATGCAAAAAAATAAATTTTATATAATTTTAAATACCTTTTTCTCATATAATTTATAACTTTGATAATCGGCAGTCGGCATTCACAATACCCTGTTCAGCAATTTCGATTTTTCATTTTTATTAAAGAAAATTTTAGATATTGCGCATTTCAGCCGATAACATTACTAAATGACATTGGTTTGTTTTTTTCTATAGGACAAGAAAGACATTGATTGATATCCATTCGCAATGCACAACAATTTGGGTGGAAGGCTTATCTTTGTGATCTGTGAATATCAGTTCAATATTTTATTATTAAATTTTCATGACACGCTCTACATGAATATAATCAACCACTATAGCTTGATTTGTTTCACAAACTTTATCATTTTATATTATATTTAATTTTTTTTATGGAATTTAGTTATATATTACATTTTTTAATATAGTTAATCACTATCTAACTTCTAATTATATAGTTAATTTGGATAAATTAAATAATATAACAGTTAAACAACGGTATAATCCATGATAATTATTAAAAAGATAAATAACTGAAAAATTAGAGTATTTCGATTTAATATAACAACTATTTTTTTTAGTTTTTATAAAAATTTCAAATTACACTATTTGGTTAACAATGGCTAATTATGGTTCTTTTGAAAGTGTGCAGGAATTGACTTGTATGTAAACAACGTCGTGCTGCCCATTGTTGCTAGTGTTTTTCATCTTAATCTTTATAGATAAAGTAATTATGCATTTGCATAAACCAAAGTAATAGAAGAGCTACTCATTTCGTAACAGTTGACTGTAGATTTTTAAGTCTCTTTTAAATCATCCCATATGTAAGAATAAAATTATAAAAATGATCGCTTACCGTATTTCACTTAAAAAATTATATAAATCTGTATTAAATCATTCATAACATCACAATACTGATTCCCCAATAAACATTCTCATTCATAGCCCATATTTTAAAAATACATAGTATATATATCACAGGATCTGGACTCTCAATTCAAGGTTATCCACATTCCACACAATATATAAATCGAATCAAATTATCCTATAGATGCCTACACATCCAGCCAGCCAAAAGTAAATCAGGTGCCCCGACACGGTGGCATTAATGCATTATTATTACTACTTCCGTTCCACCCAATTGTTAATGTTTCGGAGAGAGAGTTCGACACGTATTTCAAGGTGCATATAAAGTATAGTTTCATAACTTATTTTTTTAAAAAAAATTCCTGTATAAATAATTTTTATTCAGAAATTTTTTTAAAAAAAATAAGTTATGGAACTATACTTTATATACACCTTAAAATACGTGCCGAACTCTCTCTCCGAAACATTAACAATTGGGTGGAACCGATGGAGTATCTCGTAACTTAAATCCAACCATTTTTTTAATACTTGTCGTTTCACTATTCAACAAATATTTTAATTTTATAATTAAGTATTATTATTTTAATTTATTTTGTAAATAAAACTATATAATTAATATTTTAATTTTAAAAAAAAATTAAAATAATATAATTAAAATATTTTAAACTGTGCGCAGAAAAATCATATTTAACATTGTTTCATTATATTTTAGTAATGTTATCCTTGTATTTAACATCCTTTGAATTTACATATAAATTCCAAATTCTAAAGCTTTTGTGGTAGGATTAGGCACCTTTGTGGGCAAGTTGGCTTCAAGTGACCCACAGAAAATAGGAAACAATACAAGTGAAATGTCCATATAAGCACCCAATAACTTGTGTGATAAGCACCAATAACACAACCAAGTATAGGCGGCTCATTCATAAATTTCTAACAAATACATGCAAATTCTGAATTTATGCCTGTAAAGATGAGGCGAATATTGGTTGTGATGAGGGAAAACCTTGAGAATATGAGGAAGAGTCCCCGAGTAGCTGATGAGAATATGTTTGGTGGTGACAATGGAAATGGTGCTGGCGCACAAAACAATGACAGAACGCGACATGGCTGGAATGGATTTACCTTTATATTTAGTATTGTTCGAGCTCCTCTTTCACTTCTGTCTTGCCTGTCTCAACCTCATATCAATACTGCTGATGGAGTTTGGGTGTCTGGGGAGTTCGGACGGATAGCTGAGATGAATCACCTCATAGTTAATGACAGCATGCGTTATGCCATCCTAATGTGAATCTCTAAGTAGACTTGGGTTCGATTGTTTCTAATGTTGAGCTCTTGTTCAATTTAGGAAAGGAATAGTCACAAGAATTTTGCACTGTATGCACTCTAGTTTTTATGCTGTAATTCTACTTTTCGTACAAAGTACTGATCAATACAAAGAAACTGATTCCATAACAGTATCCTACGCATAGGGACAGTTATTTGCATGCAATAAAGAGTAGAAATCAAAAGCATAGTAAACCAAAAGTCTCGAGTTAGTAGTATGTTGTTGTATGATTATGCATTGTTTCTGATCAAAATGACCATATTATAATTTAAAATGCTTATTTACGACAAACATATTAGTTCAGTTAATGATCAATCATGGATAGTACTGTTGTGTGTTTGCGTGTGTGCTTACCTTGCCTGCAGATGTCATCAGCAAGAAATATACAAGTTCAAAAGTTAAAAGTTTGAGATGAAAAGGAGTATATCTGAATTCTTTACAATGCGGTAAAGTACATACCTAGTACATACATGGCCAACTTTGCAGGTCAGAGGTTGAAAACTTCTCATCTGTTGAGTGCGTTCTCCTGTTCCCAAACATGTGATTCATAACCAGAGTACCCATTTAGGATTGCTTGACGGTTAGTTCATCATGACCAAGAGGACCGCACCAAAATGTCAGATCAAGTGAGGATTTCGTCATCTCTCTCTCTTCCTTCTTCCTTTTTTTCTCTGGTTCCCTTCTTTAAGGAGAATTACAAGGGTCAAGGTTATTATTATAAGGTCGTATTCTCAAATGGAAATCCTGAACAACATAATGCCACTACAAGACCTTGGGCACTATATAGCATGCATATACCTTAATAAGTACCAAGTTACCAGAACACCTGGCTTTCGGAAACCCCTATCAGAATCCAATTATACCTCATCCGTTATTTTTAACTCTACACAATGGCTACTTACAATTAAATTTTCTAACCTTGACAGCTAACTTCCTTCTGAAATTTTGCTAGGGTGTAGAACATGCACACACCCTCACATCTCAGCGAGTATTATAACCTGACATTTCAGCTATCTATTACAAATTTATATAGGGCTATAATTTGGCGACGGACTAATGCAAATTAACTTTAAGCACTCCTCTGATTGTGGCAAGTGTTCGTATTCTAAACAGAGAGGATAAAAAAAGGTGTAATCCTGTTATTGGGTTCCGTCCATATAAAGTGGAACATGAGCTCTTTAAGCTAATTTTTCTGATGCATATAAATTAATCAAAGTTTGATTAGAATGAAACATAATATGGACATTGTCCAAATATGTTTTGAACTTACCCAAGACAAGTAAGATTCACTTTGCTTTAATTATAATATCTTTTTAAGGCGCTATTTTACCATGTACCACTGGTTTGTACTAAAACTAACCACGAAAAAAGCATAGTTTTCCAGCACCGCCTATACAAATTGAATTGGAAACTACAAGCAGAAGTTTTAAAACACCCAGCTTTCCAGATAAATCAGAAAACTGCATGATTTACTTGCTAGCTTCTGCAATCACTTTTAATTTTAAATGAACTACTGTAAACGATAAGCTGATACAATTAAATCCAAAATATAAAAGTAGGCAACACATCCTAAGTGTGCAACTTCAACTCTGACTTCACGGAGATACATAACTTGTATCCCAAAATAAAGAGAATTTCTAAGAACAATCTGATACAAATTCCAATATAATAGATGAAACACTGAAACATGATGTTAAACTAGAAAAACTGGAGCAGGAACAATTTTATTTGTCTGCAAAAATATAGAGAGCCTGCTTGGCTCTCCATTCCCTCTTCTTACAAGAGGATAGAAGACATATTGAGGTGCTTACCTCTTACGAAGAGTAAAACAGAGGCCCATACATACTCATAGACCATAGTGGCATAAGAAATCAAATGATTACATAGAATGCTACTTTGTTGTAATCTGACAACGCTCTACACAAGCTAGATTATAATAACTGTTCTGCGCACCACAGTCATGGGATCTCGTAAGGTGGTTTAAGACAGAGAACATAATACAAGAGCACAATATTTTTAAAAACAATAACCGGAATGACATCTAGCTTAATGTCAAAGCTCCCATTTATCTTTTAAATTTAGAGTCGATAGATACTTTGACTAGCAATGATGCTCACAGATTTTGAGATAGAACAACATCTTGGGACAGAGGATATAAAGCACCTGCTTATTCTAACTCCAAACACTTTTCCCCAGACGTTCCAACACATTCTCTTCACCAGTGAGATATTCTACCAATCCTTTCATGTTAAAAGAAACAAAGTAAGAACCAAGAAAAAGGTCAAAGCAGATAAAAATATGACTGGATCTATTTAGTAGAAATAATAAAAAATTGACCTGCATAATTTTGACACTCTTAGCACAAGTATGTAGGGAAGAATTTTCTATTGGCAATGCAACATGTAATTACCATTTGTATAATCTCGACAATCATGATGGCCAATCCTCAAATCAGTTTGCCAACTTTTATTAAACTTATATGCTCCTTCAACAGAATTCATTTTCGAAGATCCTACAAACCAACATTTAGATTTCAGCAGCTTTGGCAACGTCCTTTTGCGAACAACTCCTAAAAAGGTAAAACAATCATGTCTTTAGCCGGAGTAGCCTTGCCACAATACCCAGAAGGCCAGAACCAGTCTAGGAATATAGAAATTGAAAAAAACCTTTATTTCTCTTTATTTTCATTAATCTCTTTGTATGTAGCATTTGATTCCCGTCTCTCTTATTGCATTCTTCAGTTTTGTGTTTTTGTTGTCTCATTTTATATCTTCTTATACCCTCTTCTCTTGGTAATTATAGATCGAGGATCTGAACCCCAGTGGAGGAAGGGTGAGTGTGTATTTAAACTTCTACAATTGACCTTTACCAAAAAAATTCACCATTTTCAGCTTTACAAACCACCATTTTAAGTTGGTTCTTAATGAAGTGGGACTCGTATATATCATATATCATATATTTTGGTTCTATTCTAAGTTCTTGCTGCTCTTATTTGTCATTCATTTTAACAATAAGTAATAACAATAAAAAAACGACAAAAACCATACATTCATTCCACTCTACTCTAGTGCTCATATATGTTTGCAGAAAATTAAATTGTCAGATGAATTCGTTAAAACCTTGTTTCTATAGGAGTCCCACGCCAATAAGAACTTAGAACTAAGATTTGTATCCCCAAAAATGGTGATTACTGATTTGAATGTGAATCACTACTAATTTGTGTAATTCTAAATGGTGTTTTAATGTTCATTTGAGCAGAAACATCCATATAAATATACATAATTATATGGGCAGTGAAAAAATAATTACCAGGTACATAGTTACCAGAAAGAGCGGCAAGTGCAACATATAAATTTTCAGGATCTTGAGGCTGAAAATCAAAGACCAGCAGCTGCAAAATATAAATGAGAAACACAGTAAAACAAATTAACATGCATGTTGGTCTATGTGTCTATGCAAGTACAGAGCTAATACAATTATAAAAAATCAAAGTAAAAAATAAATAGAGATAGAGAGAGAGAGAGAGAGAGAGAGAGAGAGAGAGATAATGTGAAGAATAATAATAACAACCGGTGGTGAGGTGGGTGGATTGATGATGACCATAAAATGATAAAGAGGCCAGAAATTGAGGGAGTAAGCAGTGGAGAGAGCCAACTGGGCTGGGCCTTCCTTTACTGCCTCTCATGGCTATTCCTGCTACATATATCTCATCATCTCTTTTCATCGTTGCTTTCCCATTTATCATTAACGACCACGCCATCTCTTTCCTATATTTTTTCACTACTGCATGTATTGACTTTAGTATGTTTCTAATTTGTTTGCGTGGACCTTACTATACTTTTGGGTATGTCCGGGCTCAGACAACAAATTTTTTCAGCCAACCATCACAATTCTCATACTACAAAATCTTAAAAAATTCAACAGAAATTTCTAAAATTTTAATCGAACTCTATGAGTCTATGACATATACCTGTAAGAATTTAAAACAAAATAAACATAAATATATGATAATTAGCGAGGCACGTTTAAATCAAACCAAACCCAATATAGTATATCAGTATGTCTCAATCAAAAATAAGTTACAAAAATATTAGCGCACCCCATATCAGTAACACCCTAGTTTGTCTCACTCACAAGTAGGATACAAAATAAATAAGAAGGGCTATATACCACATTGGAAACTTCTCAGTCTGAAAGCTAAATACAAAATAAATAACGTCCCATTTCTCCAATTTTGGAATGACGACCATCTCAGGCGAAGTCCCCCAAGTGAAACCTACTCTCTAACTCGAAAACAGCATCCTTTTCCAAACTACCAGAATGAAAGGGAAAATCTGCATCATCCCTCTCAATTGAAGGATCTATTGTTCTCCTCAGAAGTCTTCCATCCCTATCAAATGCAAGAAGTCCACGGCCATAATGAAAAACACTAAGTAAAAACTTGCGTTCATCTGATTCATAAGCAAATGCAGGATGTGTCAACCATGGTGAGTCCTGAGCAAATGGAGGGGGCGTCAAACTTGGTGCAGCTGCATCATGTTCCTTATATGAAGATCCCCTGCACTTTATAGGAGATGTGGATCACTTCAAACTCATTAATCGTATTCTTCATCTGAAGATACCTTGCTTTTAGCACCCTAAAGAAATCCACATAATAATCAAACCAATCATCCCCAAAAAGAAGTATGGTTCTCTTCCCTGCAAGTTGTGAGAATCGGACCTATAAAGTGGTAGAGATAAGTTAATGAGCAGGGGAATCAAAGGGTCAGTATGCACATAAATATTATATTACAATGCAGCTAATATTTCTCCCGGTAATGAAAAGTATTGTAGTTTAAAAAAGAATACAAAGTAATAAGTAGTTGACTACTGCATCAAGTTAACAAAGTTTCTCGATTCATTTTTTTTTATTGGGAAATAATTTCAGAGGTTTTATTGGGCCTTCTTTTCGCATAGGACTTATCCACACAAGTAACGGAGAACATACGAAAGCTTTGGAATATTATTTCCGAGCGCTAGAACGAAATCCGTTCTTACCACATATGAATTGTCTAAAACAACCATAAGCATATGTATTTTATACATATTATCACAAACCCAACTTATTACTTTATATAATAATAATAAGTTAAGATATATTCTTGAGTATCATGGAACTCCTTTTTTCTTAAGACTGCAATAAAAAATTCTTTTGCAACACAAGGAATATTTCATGGGGAAAGCTTCCACCAGACCGCTCAAAATAAAAACTCACATCGAGACCATCTTTTTGCCTAAATAACGTGTTTGGATCCTTCCAGAACATCTTCAGCTTTACCCCCTTTGCTTTTTCAGCCTCCAACTTGGCGGCTGATTCGCGAGTGAATGGATATGCGGCAATACCAAAATTCAACAATATGTCTGCGCCATACATTTCAATGAAATTTCCATGAGGCCCGATAATCACTAGTGTAGGATCTGGTCCCAAATCTTTCAACTGCTCTGGATGATGGAAAATCCGCTGCAACTTCTTACAATTTGGGTCTTTAAACGGGAGCGCCAACCAAGGCATTGTGCTGAATGTTCTCCAGAGCGACACCTCAGTTGTAATGTCGTAAGTATATCCTGTGTCATGAGCGTAAATGAGCACAATCTCAAAGTTTTCCTTATTTTTAGCCAACTCTCTGTAGACCATTTCAATTTTCGGTATGACGTCATCAGGAGACTCTCCCTCAGGAGACTCTTCATAAAAATATAAGGCTACCACCTTATCTTCAAGATCACTAACAAGTACCTATTAAAATTAGGTAGTAGCAGAACATTATGACTGATAATCAAAATTCATTAAAATGTACAAACTAAAACACATATTACTGCAGAATCGCCTTACTACATTAGATGATGAATCAGCTATAATTGTTGTTATGATCACTACATGATGCGATAATCTGTATACCTGATCCCCACTGTTGGAGATAACATAGTTACATTCAGGAGAGGCCAAGAGCGTTGTGATCGAGGGATGCTGTCTGGCTGCATTATCTTCAGAAATAAGAATTTTTATCCTTTCATCGCTGAATGGATATCCAGGTGCTCCATACTCTTGAAAATAATGGCTGGCATGACATTGCAAAACCACCCCTGCGGGATCAATGACAAAAGAGACAGGATGAGTACAATTCGTGAAACCAAAGATACCACCAAATCGTTTTCCTATATGTTTCCTGGATTCAAGATCCGAGAACGGCATGGATAGCCAAGGCATTGACATGGTCATCTCTCCCTCAAAGTCTTTGAAACGCCCACATCATCATGGCTACTCTTCTTCCGTAGCTTCAAATGCATTGACATGGTCATCTCTCCCTCAAAGTTTTGATTTTTAGGTTTGATTCACCATGTACCCTAACGGGAACCATCTGCCTACATATCACATTTTTATATTAAATCATATTTAATTAACATATGCCTAAGTATTTAAATTTAACAATTTATGAAAATTTAACAAATTAAAATTACACAAATTTAACAATTTAGGAAACTTAAAACAATTTTAAATTTTAAAATTCCACAAAATTTAAATTTTCGAGAAAAAATCAATAAATTCACTTCAATAAAAAATTAATAAATTCATTTCAATAAAAATCAATAAATTTTAAATTATTAAATTTCATAAATTTTAAGTTTTTGTTAAATTGTTTTTTTAATTGCAGGGGCAATTCTGTCATTCATATGAATAATAGTGGTCCAAGTGATATATTTGATAAAAAAATCAAATTCAGTGATTAAAATGAGTCAAATTAGTCAAACTAGCAGAATCTGCGGATCCAGAAGAAAAGATCGTCAGCCTCTCTATTCACTCTCCTGGTAGACTTGCCATTGTTCTTCCTATCCCAGCAGATGGAAAACCAAAAGGCATGTGTCATCTAACGATCTATATGTTTCAGTTGATAGCGAAAAATTGATGCTTGGAACGATGTGGTCGAAGAAACTACTCCTTCTGGTTACTTTGCTAGAGGCCAATATTCTGCAAAATCAAAGGTACTCGTGATATAACAACAATGCCAAATTGCCAATAGGCTCAATACATACATGACTCAAACAATTAGTACTGCAACTGAAATAGAATGAATCATACAAGTGATAAATGAGCAGATGGCTGTAGACCTTGTCTTTTTTTGGTTAAGTATTTCTTTTATATTTTGTTTAAACTGCTGGGCACTCGTCATTGTCCCCTGTTTAAATTCCACTGATCATGTTAGTACATTTATGATTTTTTGTCAATAATGTATAGCAATTATCCATAATAAGGGGCATAACAAGTAATCATGGGTGAAGTTGGACTGATATTACTATTAAATTATTTGTAACGATGCCTCAAAAATTTAGCATAGGTTGATTGATAAATATGACATGGAAATGAGGTTATAGTATATTTAATGTTGTAGTATCTTTTTTGGGGTTTTCTAGTTTTCTTTCACTAGCAACCATAGACGTTATGCAGTATTGCAGTTTGAGTTGGATGTCTGCATTTCTCAGCTTTTTTTGTACCAATGTAAGAAAACTAAATTTTAGACCTAATATAGGAAATAGGAGTGTTATCCGTGTTATAGTAGTTAAGTGTAGTGCATTTTCTTTTACGGCATTGAGCAATATATATAGGTCCACGTTCTGCGGAGAACAGTTTTAGCATGAGAACACGTGAAAACAATTGTTTTGCACTTTTAAAATTTTGCATAACAATTGTTTGCACTTTTAATATATATATATATATATTCGATAATGATACTATCTTGTAAACCCCTTACAAATTTTTAATATCAGATCAGTTGGCATATCACTAAAGGTCTTTCCTTTTTGAAACTTTGGTCCACTGAATAATGTGAAGAGCTCACAGTTTGGCCGTCTTTATCCGAAGATTGGGCACATGTTTAAGATTGAAATTATATGATAATTAATGTATATCTGGATTATATATCTTCTATAACTCAGGAATCATAATGTTAAACATTGTTTGTCTTCAAAGTTTTTTTTTTTCAGTTTGTTGATGATGATAACAAGTGCTACTCGGAGATCCAGTGTACATTTGACATCCGGAAGGATTGGTCCAAATCTCAAGTACATTTCAATATTGTATGTTAGAAATTCTCCTTTATTAGTTCAGTTATCTTTACGCAGCTTATTTGTCCAAACAATTTAGCGTGATGGTGATTTTTGACGAACATCCGAAGTCTTGCAAGGGCGGATTTTGGTGCTAATAAGTGAAGAACTTGGTTGACATTTCCTGTCTTTTTTTCAGAACCGAGAGTTGCCTTTGTTTTTTAGCTGGATAAGCATGATTTAGTTGGTGGAGTTTCTCTTTCTAGTAGATTCTGCTATTTACATTTTTAAGCTGTATTGATTGCAGTTGTTGGGGTTGTAGGACTGTCAAAGATTAGGGATATATAAGTAGCAACTTGATGCATTTATGTGTTAGTAGGTACTGTATTATTCATTCAGTAATAAGATAGATTTTTTTGTTGTTGCCACAATTGATGGTTAAAGTAGCAGAGTATATAACATTTCTGAACATATTGGTCACTTTAAACTTTATAAATCAACTGCTTCTAGTGTTACTAAGAGATAGGAGTACTATTCAAGGGCTAGGGAGAGTGTCGGTGTTGGGCCATATTATTGGCTGTTTTGTGCTTGTAGCTGACAGCAGCAATGAGACACCCGTTCTGTTGCTAATTACTATTTTTAAAATTTTTAAGAAGGTACAATACTAATTTGTCCCGTTCTATTAAAAGGTCGATGGTTCAAAATTTCGTAGAAACATTCGAATTATGTGCACCGTGCAAGTATTTGTGACCAAAGAATATAAAGTGTGTTTGGCAAACAGCTTTAAGCCTCTGATTTTAAGTTAAAAAATGTCTGTTTATGTAATAAATTAGAAATTGATTTAAAGTCAGAAAACAAGCCAGAAACGGACTTAAATAGTTATTCATATGTCATAAATTACTCGTAAGTCACTTTTATTTTTATTATTATATTTTTAAAAACTCGTAAATCACTCATAATACAAAATTACCCAAACATGCATTTTAAACTCCCGGCTTATCACGTTAAGTTAAAGTCATAAGTCACAATTTTAATTTTAGCAAAACAACCTCTATATTAGAAAATAACTAAATAAGGGTCTAAAGTTTGTAAATTCATATCCAGCTGTTTGTCACCATTTCACCACCAAACCTTGATTCATGATTTACATTGTAATAGTAATTTCTTCCTTTATAAGAGGGAACATTGAAAAGAACCTATACAAACTTTTTATAACAAAATTTGAAAAATTCAACTCTAGCTTATAGTTAATATTTAAAATATCGGAATCTAGTTCATGTTTCTACATAACAGAAAATTGTTGAAAAATATATGTATTTTTAACTTATAAATAACTTGTAAGAAATTTTTTCATTTTTTTGACAATAACTTTGAAATATGGTACGTTCAAATATTCTTTATATATATCTTAATATACATGCAAAAGTTAAGGCGACAAAATTTATGAAAAAAATTGAGTATAATTTTATAATATTTCCACGAAATTTTAATTTTTTATCAACCAAGCAATAAAGTTGGAAAGAAAAGATTCTGATGAAAATGGGAATGGTAGGGTAGAGTGTAAGGTTGGACTCAGATGATGATACATACCTTTAAAAAAATAAAAACAGAACATAATAGTTAGGCTAATGATATAGAAAGCCCACCTTCCAATACATTTTTTTCTTTAATAACCATTCATTATTCTGTTTTTAATTTTTGTACTTTGTTGCTGTTATCTGTGTTTCCTATTCTTTAACTTCTTGTCACCAGCTTCAGATAGCACTTTCACTAGTCAGCACTAGTTTTACTTCTAAGTCTTAAATTTAATAAAACAATAAAAACTCATAATTTTCTTCTATATAAGCATTCCTTACCTTCTAATCTCTCTCATTCTTAATATCAAACACACTTTTCTCTCTGAATTTTCCTCTGTGCAGGTCAGTTTTCTCATCATCACTCTTCCTATGTTTCTTTATATTGCTGTAGTGCTACATTCATTAAGTTGTATCTATTCTTGTTATTGTTGCTTATATGTTTTTGAATTGAATGACCCAGATGACCAGATCTGTTCTTTTCATGCTTTCATTTACTGCACTGTTTAAATTTAGTGTTTTTGTGTTGATTTACGTACATACAAGGGTTATTTAGTTACTTGGAGCTCATAAAAATTAAATCTTGATCTGATTTCTCCAAGATAATCTTGAGAGAACTTCATTGTTCTGATCTTATATATTCATACTAACTGTATTCTTTTACTGCATTGTATAAATTGAATCTTGTTCTGTTTTTTTCCAAGACAATGTTGATGTGTTTTTGTTTTGTGAAAATTACACTGTTTTTTTTCTTGTTAAAATCTGGACAATTTACACCTGCTTGTACACAAGGTTTTAGAGAAATCTGTAGGTATCTACTTACATTGTGATTGTGTGCACCTAGCTAAAATAGTGTACTACAAGGCTGAGATCTAGCTAGACAGATCTTCTGATCTAGAGTTCAGCATTGGTTTTCTCTAATTAGGCTGTCTAATTATATGTGACAGATCACATTATAAACTGATATATTGGTGATGTTAAACTGCTCATATCTAACTATGATTAGATCTTTAAATTTTCAGGAATTTGAGATTCTATCAATGGAGAAGACCATGATGTTCATTGTCTGTAGCACACTAGTGCTTTTATGTTCTACATCAGTGTACGCACAAAAGGCTAAATCTCCTCCTTCACCCCCAATATCTATAACCCCAACTCCTGCACCTGCACCTGCACCAGCACCAGAACACGTAAACCTCACTGAGTTACTGTCTGTTGCTGGTCCATTTCACACTTTCCTTGATTACCTTGTATCAACTAAAGTTATTGATACCCTTCAAAACCAAGCAAATGATACCGAGGAGGGAATTACTTTGTTTGTACCGAAAGACAAGGCGTTTTCGTCACTTAAAAATCCTTCTCTATCCAACCTCACTGCAGCCCAACTCAAGTCGCTCTGTCTTTATCATTGCTTGCCACACTACTACTCTCTAGCAGATTTCAAGAACCTCAGCCAAGCGAGCCCTATTATGACATTAGCTGGTGGTGCATATACTTTGAATTTTACTGATAAATCAGGAACTGTTCTCATTGGTTCCGGATGGACAAACACAAAAGTCAGTAGTAGTGTGCATTCAACTGATCCTGTTGCAGTTTATCAGGTTGATAAAGTGCTTCTTCCTGAAGCAATTTTCGGTACAGATATACCTCCAATGCCTGCTCCAGCACCAGCTCCTGACGTAGATACGGCCCCTCCTGCAGATGCTCCAAATGCAGATGGTGGACATGCATCATCACAATCAAGTTCAACCCCATCATCTTCCTGTAGGATTATAAGCTCAAGGGCCTGGAGTTGCTTGGTTTTGGCTTTCTCCGCTGGAATGACCCTGTTCTTGTAAGGGAGAATTTGTCCAGTGCCTTAATTTAAATGAAGAGGATTACAATTTACAACCATTTGATTCTTTTTCTTTGTTTCAAGCCATTTTTTGAATTATATGATGTATTTTTACCGTGTATAAGATTCATTATATTATAAATTTCTGTATTTTCTAAATGGTACTTGAAATTTTTATTTTTTTTACCACACAACTATTTAATTACAGTAATCATTTGTTTTCCTTTTAAGTTTTAACAATCCTATAGTGTTTAAAAAGAAAACAAAATTGCATTAGAAGATACTGCATTTCTCCTTTCTGGGTAACAAGCCATGTTATATTCCTTACACATTGATAATGTGTGTTTTTTAGTAATTGTGAATCTTGTCACAGCCAAAATATACAATGGAATGGCGGGATCTGAAGTTTCATTGTATATGATAAACAGAATTAAGTAAATTGTTCTATTCTTTGGTCCCCTCATTAACCAAAGGTTAGCTGGACAAACAGTCTTTAATATTTTTTTTGGCACGGTTAGTTTGATGACCAAACTAAAGATTGTATACGGGATAGCTCAGCTGGTAAGATAAGGTGGAAAGCCCTGGCGTCAAAATCACAGATCAAATGAAGAGCGACTAGCGCCTTTTATCTTGTTCGACTAGCACTCTTCAATCTTCATATTCCTAAGGTTTGCCTTCCGGGGTTCTACATAGCTCCTTGCTTAAAATTACAATGCTAGATCCTGTAATAATCTTCTTTCTCTTTTTCAAGAATGTACTTCGTGAACGGTTCCAAGAGTTAGAACAACTGAACAAGTGACACTTGACCACTTGCCAAACACACCTTCAACACCGGGATATATGTTTGATTGGTTTGATTTTTATTTAGAAAAACAACACTAGCTATTAGGTGCTGGACAAAAATCCAACTTGAGAAAGTATGACCCATCATCCCATAATAATACACAATTTTGGCCTAAAATATCACATGGATCTGTATATAACGCATTGTTAGTATACTAGTAGTAATATATTTCTACAACTGTTATGTGTACATAAGCCAAAATATCACATGGATCTGTATGTGAGATTTGTACGATAACTTTTATTAAATGAAAATATAACACATTGTTATTGTACCAATAAATTAATAAATTTACAAGTGTAATGTGTAGATAATCTTCTTGTTTAGGCACCGTGAGGAATTGACGGGTCTCTATGGTAAAACGCTTTTCTCTCTTTCTCCTTGTCTTTCCAGCTTTCTCATTTTCCACATTGCAATTTACACCTGAAAAGCAAAGTAAAATTGTGCAGGTGAAACAACAAAACATTAGGGGGGGGAAATGTACATTTAATTTAACAACTTCTTGACTTCCAATTTCAAAAGGTTGGCGCTGCATTTTGCTTTTGTACATATATCTAATTGTTGGATGTTATACATGTTATATTTTTTTAGGGTGATTTGAAAATGCTGACATCAAAAACTATATATGTTCAGTTTTGGGCATTCTGTGGCATGCATGCATGCTGGATAATTTAAATGCAGGATTGATCTGCTTTAGAAGTTTCTGATGCTTGCTCTGTCTCCTCCGTGCTGTTAGGTTTTCTTTTTCCCATTGGTGATTCAAGACGTAGAGACGGGCAATAATATATAAACATATATAATTCTACAAGATGTCAGGGTCTAAAGCACTTACTGTCTCTGATTCATCGCTTGAGAGCCAATTTACTGAAGTCGAACTCAGCAACCTCAAATCCAAAGTATGTTGTTTTCTGTCTATTTGCATTGTTCCCTGACCATTTATATATATATATATATATATATATATATATATATATATATATATATATATATATATATATATATATATATATATATATATCTTGTGCAATGTACAATATTTTATCTTATCGGATGGACATGTATTTGATCTAATATGTGAAATGTGTGGCATTTCTATGCAGTTCCTTTCATCGAGAAATTCATCAGGCCGTATTAGGTTAAGAGATCTGCCACCGGTGATGTTGCAGTTGAAGAATTTTGGTGAGATTTTCAGAGAAAAGGACATTAAAGCTATTTTGAGTGAGACAAACTCAAGCATGAATCTCCAAGTTGATTTTGAAGCCTTCCTGCGAGTAAGTTCAAATTTGTTTTGCTTAAACTAAATTATTAGACTAACAATTGCATGATTTAACTAATAGCCACTTTGCAATAAGTTTTTTTGGCTGAATCATGAAAAGGCAAAAAAACAGTTGCAAGTTCTAAATTTCCTTTCGTGCGCTAATTTTTATTTGACCAAATTTGCATCCCAACTGCAGAATAAATCCATGTGTTTCGTTTATGTTTAAGCAAAAATACAAGTTTTAAATTAGTGACAATGGAATAAAATTACTAACTACAGTTTATGCTTGCAGGCATATTTAAATATAAATGCTCGTGCTCAAACAAAGGCAGGTGGATCAAAATTAAAACCTGCAAATTCATTCCTCAAGGCACCCACAACCACTCTTCGACACACGATTAGCCAATCAGAGAAGGAATCTTATGTTGGCCACATTAATAGATACCTTGGAGAAGATCCATATTTAAAGAAGTACCTTCCTATCGATCCAAATAACAATGCTTTGTTTGATCTTGTTAAGAATGGTGTTCTTCTCTGGTACTTTCAATGCACCCATTTTACAATGTTTTTTATCAGTTTGGTTCAGGACTAATGTTTCTTGATTGATTTGACAACACTGTCCTACAGTAAGCTTATCAATTTGGCTGTACCTGGTACCATAGACGAGCGGGCAATAAACACTAAGGCTGTGCTTAATCCATGGGAGAAGAACGAGAATCATACGTTGTGCCTCAACTCTGCCAAGGCCATTGGTTGCACCGTGGTGAATATTGGCACCCAGGACCTGGCAGAGGCAGAATATAAAGTAAGTTCCTATCATCATGAACAGAAACAACTTTCATCATTCCGACATTCAATTCAAGATCTTTATAATGATGTTCAGTTATTTATGTATGTGCTCCTTTTGGTTTTAGTATAGCTTTGAAAGGCTAACTTAAATGAGAATTGTCTTATTTAGTATGAGAAGAGTTAATTTCACAACCTTCATTGAATCACTTTCCTAGTATCAATTCCGTAAATTCCGTAAATTTATCAGTTCCTTATGTTGCGTCCCGTCGCAGTTCCATAAAAGAAAGTTACTACAAGTCTATTGTTGTACCTATTGTTGTTTTCGAAACTATTGAGGTTCTAAATCATAAATATGTGAGAGACGCATACAGTGAGTGAAGAAGAACTAGTGTTGCTGATAATAGATTACTCGTGATTAGCTTTATTTAACTTCCCACTTGTTGAGATTTACAAGCGCACAGCTCACCTTTCCTTTAACCACCAGCTGAGCTGAAAATATGATGGTAATGTTCCATGGACAAACTTAAATGTAGTTCTTGCTCGGCTTTTGTTATAGGGATCAAGTCTCTGCGATATTTGCTTATGTTGGTTTATTTCATTTTCTACAGCCCCATCTCCTACTTGGTTTGATGTCCCAGATAATTAAGGTATGTTTTTAAACTTTTAAAACTTCAACGTAGAAAAAGTAAATGAGATGTAATGGGCTACCGTGATTTTTGATTTATTTTGTGCTTTCTTGTATCTTCCATGTCAGATACAACTTCTATCTACTCTCGATCTCAAGAAAACCCCTCAGCTATTGGAACTGGTGGAAGAGGAGGAGGTTACAAGAAACACACACACACATATTCACACATATATAAATTTCTGTTCTTTCTACAACATATTTGAGGGTAGCTTCTTTCCTGCATTGTGTTATGCATGCCATGTTTTATTTATTATTATTTTCAGGATCTGGAGGACCTTATGAATTTAGCTCCAGAAAAGGTTCTCTTAAAATGGATGAATTTTCATTTGAAGAAATCAGGATATGAAAAGGAAGTTACCAATTTTTCTTCGGATTTAAAGGTGAGGAGTAAATTTGTCTAAATCCAATCACACTGGAAGTGATTCAATTTTAACTTGATGTAACTTCTTGCTTCTGACTACCTCATACTCGAGCTTTCATATCTTAATTGTTCTTAATTTGTGGATGGGAACTTTCACTGCATGTCCTGTATCTTCATACTAATAAAATGACATACTTTTTCTACAACACGAAAAGTCTACACTTCTCTAAAGCTCGAGTTGCATAAATCTGTTTAAGAAATATTCACTATGCTTCCACGTAGTGGGATATCGTATGTTCCTAGACTAATACCACATGTTTACGAATTTGTTCACTAATGAATGCTTTTTTCCCTAAAATCTTGAGATGTAGGAGTAAATTAAATTGCAAAATAGCGCATAGAGTTTACCCATGGAGGCTGGGAGGACCTAACTAATGAGTTAAACAATTGAATATGCCTGGGCACAGGTTGTTTATGCAAGCCCGCATACCGTTTTAGATCTAATTATCTCTGTAATTCTGGTATTTATGCTGACTAATCTGGACTTCATTAATTATGTATGAATTTATGCAACTGCTGACCAGATGTCAATAAGCTGAGAAGAATGAAATTCAAAGCATCTGTATGATTCTGCTCCTTGTCACAGAATTTATTTGCTATCAGGAGATGATGACTGTCAAATGGCCCAACATGTCACCTTGTAACCTTCATCACGACAGAAACCAATCATCACTTTGTATAACGTTTTTTATCTAATTGACGAGATGAATTCCTTCTAATAAATTTTGTTGTAGATGGAATGGATTTGCATGTGTTTTGAAGTGTTTCCTGTGCTCTTTACTGACTTGGAAGGTTTTATCATTTGCAGGACGGAGAGGCCTATGCTCACTTGCTTAATGCTCTTGCTCCAGAACTTGGTAGTAACACTGCACTGGAGACAAACGATCCTACTGAAAGAGCAAATCTGATCTTGCAGCAAGCTGAGAAAATGGACTGCAAAAACTACGTCACTCCAAAAGATATTGTTGAGGGGTCAACAAACTTAAATCTAGCATTTGTTGCAGAAATTTTTCAAAATAGGTCAGATTATTTTGATAATTTATCATGGAGTTTGATACTACTAGCATATGTCGTATTATATTGGTTTATATTTATTACTTGTTATGATCTTCACTGAAGACTGCAAAATGTTGCCTATTAATAAATCTCGTCATCTGCATTTGACCCTTTGCTATTACCTTATTTTGCCCTTTGCTGAACCCTTGATTTCCTTTTCTGGTCTTTTGTACTGCTACTAGGATTCTTATTCTACAGCACCCAATCCAATGTTTTGGACTTCTCTAGTCAAATTGCTCATAGACCACCTACGTTCGTGATTCTTTGGATTGGATTTTAATAAACTACAATAAAAATATCATCTTTGCTTATTACGTACAATTATTTCCTCTACAAGTGTGGTTGTCTCTATTTAACATTTGTGTTACTGTCTGATTCATTCTCGGCAGGAATGGCCTACATGCATTGCCAGAGAATACTCAACATACTTATGCAGAAATGATTGAAGATGATGCAGAAACTTCTAGAGAAGAGAGATGCTTCCGTATGTGGATTAACAGTCTTGGAATAGAAACATATGTCAATAATTTATTTGAGGACATAAGACCTGGGTAAATTTCCCTCTTCCATTTTCAATTTTTGTGCCCGTGCAAATGGTTAATGTACATATTTCCTTCCCGTAAAAATGCTAATATATATTTCCTTGCATACAGATGGATCATGCTGGAAGTTCTTGACAATATATTCCCTGGATCAGTCAACTGGAAGCAAGCAAACAAACCTCCCATCAAGTTGCTTTTGAGAAAAGTTGAGAATTGCAACCAAGCCATAAAGATTGGAAAAAGTTTAAATTTCTCCCTAGTGAATGTAGATGGAAATGATTTTGTACAAGGAAACAAGAAGCTCATAGTGGGTTAGTATGCTTAAGCTGACCCTAGTCTCTTGCATTCCCCCCCCCCCCCCAACACACACACACACACAGTAAAATGTGGCTTTTAGCAATAGAACACCTAGCATAATTGCCTAAATTGGAATACAGAAACATTCTGTTTCTATAAAAATATATCATCTGAAGGTGAGTCTTTGTCTGATAAGCAGGGCTTTATGTGACTAGTATCCTTCCTTTTTATAGAAAGATATAGATCAAATGGTAATTGCATGTGGAAGACTTCTCCCTGAGCTAACTGTTTTCCTGAAAGGAGTGCCTTAGATTAAGCACAATGTAATATCACATCTTTTTGTGATTTTTCTAGAAGCCGTTTAGAAAATCCCATGATCCTTGTTTTTCATGTGTTAGACTCTTGTATTGAATATTAACTCATTTCTCTATTTCCCTATTCCCCCAGCTTTTCTGTGGCAACTGATGAGGTTTAGCATGCTTAAACTACTCAAAAACTTGAGGTCTCACTCGCAAGGAAAGGAGATAACAGATAACGATATTTTAAATTGGGCAAACGACAAAGTTCAAAGTTCAGGAAAGAAAACTCGGATGGAGAGTTTCAAGGTGAGGAAATAATTTAATATTTGGAACTCTATTACCAAGCAGATAAACCTGATTAATATATCCTGTGAGACATTTATTAGGATAAAACTCTTTCAAATGGGGTTTTCTTCCTCGAACTTCTTAGTGCTGTGGATCCAAGGGTTGTCAACTGGGATCTTGTTACTAATGGCGAAAATGGTATGCAATTTTAAACTCTGGTCATATTTTTAATAGTAGCAGTGGATAATTATTACTACAATGCAGATGAGAATAAGAAGTCAAATGCTACGTATATAATTAGTGTGGCGCGGAAGCTGGGATGCTCTATCTTTTTATTGCCTGAGGATATTATGGAGGTAAGACTTGGATCATATTAAACCTGATTTGGGGTTTTCCCGACAGAATTTCCCATATTAATAGCTCTATAAAGTTCCTCAATTTAGTAAAAGATGCATACATGGTTGCATGTCATTTTTTGCTTCTTCCAAATATAACGTGTGCGCTACTGTCGCCTGGTTGAAAATCCAAGTTACAAGTGACACTTTCATATAATGGACGGAATTAGCTTATCTTATTGAGCAATTATTTTAACTAAGGTAACTGGAAACTTCTCTTCAGCTTTTTTGTTATCTATGACAGGTGAACTCGAAGATGATTCTCACTCTAACAGCAAGCATAATGTATTGGAGTCTAAACCAAAAGGGTGGACATACACTCCCTAGTGCTAGAACTTCTGATGCATCCGAAGCGGATGGACTGAAACTCCCTCTTAGTGCTAGAACTTCTAACGCATCCGAAGCGGATCTAGAAAATTTAGCAACTGACGCTGCATTCGATGAGCCACCAGCCGATACTGAGGAAGCCTCGTGAATACTGAGCAAAGCAGAACTGAAGAATGAAAGTATAACTGCCTCTTTGCCTTTTGGTATCTATTTAAACCAAGTACACACACGTATAAATTCTTTTTATGGTCCTTAGTATTCCAATAAATCGGTTTTTGGACAATGAAATTTGTAAATTGCTGAGCAAATCGAGTAGGGAAGGTCGGTGCCAAGTTGAAAGAAAGTGGAGGCTGGTGTAAACATTCTCTGTAAATTAACCTTTTTTGTGTTTGTTCATTTGATGAGAAAATCTTCGAGAGTTCAAGTATGTCTCTGAATTTCAATACAAGAAAACTAACTTCTGACTCTGAGTCTCTGACCAACTGTTGCGCATTCTTTGCAACGAATTGTTTCTCTGACAAACTGTTGCGCATTCTTTGCAACAAATTGTTTCTTGTTTCATTTCTTTCTCAAGATTACATAACACTACCTCTATCGATGCAAATATTTTAGGTTTTTGAAATTCCCGTCATCATAATTTTCAGTTCAAAAGAACAGGAAAATAAATAGCAAAAAATGTATTCCAACTATAAAATTAATATGTTACAGAATATAGAAATGTCAGCATCCTTTGCAGCCCTTGTAATAAACTTCTATTGACTCAGAGATTTTCAAGAATACAACAGCAAGGTACTTGGTAAAGAGGATAAAGAATTGTTCATTTCGGTGTAGCAATTGATTTGAGTACATATACAGCGGTACTTTTTAACTATCATCATTGTGATCATGGGACTTTTCTCGTTCTGCGACAAGCATCAGCATCTCCAGCCGCTTGTCAAAAATTAATGCACTCTCATCTCTTTTGTCAAGCTCAGCAGCTTCAGCTTCAAGCCACTTCTCTCTCAAATCATCAAGGATATTCCCTCCATCCATAGTGACTTCAGCCCCTGGAGCACTTGGAACAGTGGTTCGAAGTGAGGAATCTCCTGACGGTGGTGGGAGAGTTAGAAGAATTGCTCGGAATTCTTGAGAATCAGCAAATGTCTCAAAATTATAGACCATTATATCTAGACAATACTCCCGGATCTTCAAAACACCATACCTACAAAAACAGCCATATATTGTTGACACTGTCATAGCCAACACAGCAAGTACATCATCTGAAGATCAAAAAATCAGAGAGCCCTTGTGGACAAAGCGCTAAAAACAATCAGGTCCCCTTAATATTTGTGCAAACACTTATGCACATGAATTGATCATTAAAAACTATGTTTATCAAAGTTTGCCTCATGATTAACAAACCTCATACACCAATACAACATAAAGGACAAAAAAAATGCACCTTATCAACATAACGAGTATTCTATTTTCCTACTTTCTGTCTAATGTAATATCAGGATAATCCAAATACAGTTGTCAAGATATACAGTGCTTACATGTTCCTGCCGGTCATCCCCTATAAATTACATCATGATTGAGCTATTCAGCTCCCAATAGTCTACCTTTACAGGTTCACATTAACAGATGCGAAATATACACTAACCCCCCCCCCCCCCTCCCCCAACCTCAGGTCAGTAAAGTCAACTGGATCTGCAAAAGATAGAAGCCTCTAGCAGACTATGGTCCATGAAAGACCGTTACATGAGGCACAATTCAAATGCTCCAATAGCTCAGGTATTCCTAACAGGTAAAAAACTAACATTTATTTACCTAGCAAAAAAACCTTACATATATGCATTTGTGCTGCTAGATAGAAATATCATGGGAAGTATATGCATAGACTCAAATTTTCTTCTTAGTTAAGAAATCATTGGACATCCACTAGGGAAGGTCAAAAGAAGAAAGCAGCAAAATGAATAATCCAACAATAAAAAATTATAAGTGACACGGATTAAGCACATCATACATGTCAGCCAACATCAGCCAATGACATAACTCTGCAGGAGGAGCCATTTGCAGGTGTGGAAGCAATACATCAGCTACAGCACGCTTAAGAGGAAATAACAAATATCTTGAAGCAGCATCAAACATTTCTTCAGCCTGCTCCGGTAAGGGGTGAGGATAAATGCCACTCAGTAATACCATCTTTAGTTAATTACAAGAATATCTGAAGCAATATTACAAAACTTATATATAACAGACCTGATCTGGGTCTATATCCTTTAAAGTATCGGTGTACCTGAACCAGAGAAAAAGCGAAATTATATCAGACTAGCATAGCAGTCCACACAAGCAACTCATATGAGAATAGGATTAACATAGTGTGCAAACCAAAATTTGAAGTTTCTCTTCAAGTGCTTTCACTTACAGAACTTTTATTGTGTTATAAGACAATTGAGTCTGACCAAATTATAATCTACTTCAAAGACTCACATATATTCGATCATCTTCTCAAATGCTTCCATGCTCAGATCATGTTCCTCCAGGCACGGAAGCGTAAAATCAGGTAAACCACCTTTTTCTTCGAGAAAATCCTTCATACGGGATAATCTTGCTTTAAAGTATTCTGATCGAGATGCCAACACCACTTGGTGGCAACGGAACAGTTTTTTGTCAACTTTAATACATATATCTGCAAGATCATCCTCGAAGCTGCTCATATGCATTGTGGTCACTTGAGATGAAAATCTATCAACGGAATCCACAATTTGTTCTTTAGTTGAATTAGCAAGTGAAACTTGAAGGATTCGATGCAATGCAGCGGGAAGACGGTCTTCCTCAGGAAGGGAAAGTCCCTGCATGATAAAACGCTTCTGGGAATTGTCTACGTCTCCCAGTGCTTTGTACTCTGCGTACTTTTGATGTGACAAATCTTTTTCAAGCACGCGTTTTAGTGATTCACACCTGCAAACTTTGCAGATTCTCACAAGATCTTCCATTTCATCTACTGCGATTTCAAGTCTATCGGAATAAAAGAAATGGATGAGACAGTACAGAGCAGAGTAAGATAACTTCTCCCTCGATAATCTGATTTCCGTCCGATCTTTCCAGTCAGTCTCGAATTTTTTCTTAAAGAAGGGTGACCGAGCACTCAAAATGACTCTATGAGCTTCAATAGATCTACCTTGCACATAAAATACAACATCTGGTTTAAAATGGGTAGAACTTGGTCCTCCATCGAAAGAGTTACCTACCAAAAGTAACCCCAATTAACGCCACATTTGCATAAGAAATTTCAGACATGTATTGGCATTTGACACGACTTTGAAGATGGAACAAATATATGAACCAAAAGCCGGAAAGAGTAGATGATTCCGCTGGACATCTAGATCAACAAATCTGAAATTTCTCATTGCTCTTGCGAAATAACCAAACAACAGTGTACTACGTATGCAATTATGCATATCTGGCTGGGAGTCCACTAAAATCGATAAATTTGAAATCCCTAACCTAGTTTATAACATATCTCTGCTTACATTTCATCCTCCTCTAATCCATATCAATATTTGACTACAAAATCAGCAAAACACAAAACATAGTAGGGAAAATATCTAAAAGTTGATATAGAAAGGAAGATACATTAAAGGATAGCATGAACACAGAGCCCTCTAACATTTGAGTATCACACGTGCTAAATTAGCACTTACATATCTATTTGGTGCCAGAAATATGAAATGCATTAACATTTTAGTCTTCGACTTTATAATTGCAGTATTGCACCGCCTTCATTTTGTTCTTTAATCATCCTATTTCAACATCAAACTAGAAAGTACATTCTTTAATTATATATTTGTAGCCTCCCACTTCTTACTTATAATTATCCATGTCAAAATTAAGATAGATATTCATATTGTCAACTCCCAACAATCGTTTTTGCTCCTCTCTATTAGAACATATTAACACATCATATCTACAAAATAAAAACAGCATTACAGTGACTTGATGCATAATCATTTCATAGTAGCAATGGCTACAACACAACCCAATTATAAAATGTTTACTAAACTATTATTCCACTAATCACATACATTCAATTCTATCCAATCTCAATAACTTCTAAAATAACACAAATTCTACATGTTTAAAATCCTGAAATTGCCGATAACATTTCATAAAAATTCATCCAAATAAGCCGAAATTGCCACATAGATAACATATTATAAAAACTGATCCAAATAAGTCTAATATGTTAAATGCCACATAGGATAAAATTGTATCAAACTTCGAAATTGACACATAGGATAACATTGTACTATAATTCATCCAATTAAGTAAAAATTGCCACATAGGATAACATATTATAAAAATCGATCAAAATAAGTCGAAATTGCCACACAGGACAACATTTTTGCAAACCTGCAGTGTTAGAAATGACATTCAACTGATCCAAATAACCCGAATTCGCAACACAACCCAAGAAAACATCCCTCAAAGCCCCTTGCAACGGTCCCAAGGGAGGCGGCCTGGCCTCGAAAGCCTTCAACAGCTTCCTAACCTTAAAATTCAAAGCAGCATAATGACACCGGTCTCCATCAAAAGTATGTTCATTACAAATAGCTCCATTCTCGAGTAACATTCTAGCAGCTTCTAAATGACCAGCCAAACAGGCGTAGTACAAGGCACATGAGTCCCATTGGTCACGTGAGTTTACATTTATTCCCGTTTCCATTAGGTATTTGAGGCGGGCCACGTCACCCGCGCGAGAGGCCTCGAAAACGTCGCCGTATGGGACCTTTTTTAAGGGGAGACAAGCTTTGAAGTCCTCGGGTTGGAGGTCGATGTTGTCGAGGTCGGACATGGTTGTTTAATCTAATTAGGGTTTTGTGTGAAATTAAGACAGGGACTTGTGGTTGTTTAATTTAATTAGGGCTTTGTGTGAAATTAAGACAGGGACTTAACGTTTGTTTTTTGAGGTTAGGGATTTTGGGTTTGTTGTTGAGGTTGAGTGTGGGAGCTCAAGATGAAGGAGCTGCTAAATTTGTGGCAATACACACACCTTTGGCAAATTCGATTTGTGTTTGTCGCTTCAATTTTTTTTATTAATCGAGCTTGATTTTAAAATTGATTAAATTAGATTCATTTGAGTTGTATTTTTATCCAAAAACTAATTTTTTGGAAAAACATTTTTTACGTTTATTTTTTTTAAATAATGAAAGTGTTTTTTTTAATTGGAAAATACGTGGTACTTATTTTAAAATGGAAGGAGTAAAAAACTATTAAAATATGAATAAAATAATTAAATTAATATATTAATATATTTACTTGTAAATTTAATTTTAAACGATGAAAACTGTGATATAAGTTATATTTAAAATAAAATCAACAAAATTCAGATAATGAAATTTTATAAAATATTATTATAATCAACTTAAAAAATATAAAATTATTTCATGATCATCTCAAATATTAAATTTTCTGAATTTTTTATTTTGTAATAGTTTTATATCTCTATATTTAAAGTAAGAAATTCTAAATTTATCTTTTTATTTTATTATTTTTTATATAAATTTTAATTAAATACAAATAAAACTAGTAAAATAATACTTTATACTTTTATACTATCTGGAGGGAGTAGTTGAAATATTATAAGAGGTCATTTGGTTAATATATGTATTCGTTGGAATTATAAAATAAGATTCGAATTTGCTTGAATTATATTCATTTTTTACGAGTGGAATCTGGGTTCGAATCCGGATTACTCAGATTCGTTTTCAGCCCTAATTATGAGAAGTTGTTTATCCACCCTACTTGATTACATCTATTTTTGAGTAAATTAATTCTTTTAACTTTCCATACATTTAATATACCAAAATATAATAAATTTTTATAAAAAATTAATAACAAGCAATATATATATATATATATAATTATATGAGAAACCCGTCTCACATTGAGTTTATGATACAAACATGTGTTTATAATATGTTTCATATGTTTTAAACACACTTTTAATATGTTCGTTCTTATGCTCCGTACCACTATAATTTTACTTAACATGCTTTCAATAATTTTATAAAATTATTAACATATATTAGGATTCAATTAAACATCTAATTTATATAATTGAACCTTAATAATTAATTGTATTGGGTCAAATTAAAAAATGCATTTATTAAATAAGTAATTATAAATTTATAATTATTGATTTAAATTCCACTCATAATCCTATTAGTCATGCATTGATAAACCCTATTAATTATGCATTCATAATATATTATTTGTATTATTCAATGGAACAACTAGTCTTTTATAATTATACATTAATGCAATTATAAAGATATTATAGTTAAAATAGATATAAAATTTACTTCATCTTAATACTACACATGTAAAAGTCAAATAAGCCCCTGATAAAATACTCACTCTACTGCTAATAACACAAGAGTCAAAAGGCTACTACTAAGCTATAAACGAGGTCTATAAATAGGACGTGGGACGTACAATGCACACCACGTGTCAATTGAACATGCTATACATATACATATTTGGCAGTTCTAGTTTACTACGGAGTACATTATTACTCTCTCTCTCTCTTCTTCGGCTTCCTTTCTCTTCCCCTAGGGTTCCTGTAATCTTTCTTTTCATATCTCTATTTTTATTTCCCTCTCTTTTCTCTATTATACTCCCTTTCTCTCTGTGTTTCTATGCTTTTCTCATCCTGTGTATTTTTCTTTTTTTGTTGCAGTAGTGTAAACTCCTTTTGATCACCACTCTCTCCAGGTACTCTCTCCAGGTACTCTCTCCCTCTCTCTCGCTCGCTCTCTCTCGCTCTATCTCTCTCCCTCTCTCTCGCCCTCGCTCCCTCTCTCGCTCTCCGTAAATATGATTGTGTATGTACAGTGTGAGTTATGTTTTTGAAAACCTAGGTTGAAAAATATTGAATCATTTTTTAAAATACTGTATTCTCTCCACCCCCTCTCTCTCTCCCTCCCTCTCCCTCCCCCCTCTCTCCCTCTCTCCCTCTCCCCCTCTCCCCCCTCTCTCTAAATATGATTGTGTTATGTGTATATACACTGTGAGTTATGCTTTTGAAAACCTAGGTTAAAAAATATTGAATCATTTCTTTTAATATTCTCTAGTATAATAATATAATTTGTTCTCTGTTAGTAATTAGTATAGCACTGTTCTCTTTGCACTCTCGTGCTATTTTTATTTGATTTTTCGTATATACATGTTTTGAATCACAGCGATTCCTCCTTTGAGTTTGTATTATGATCACGAATTTCGTTTGTGAAGTTCGAGATTCGAAGCATTTATTATGATTCTAAATGTAACATAATTGGTCCTATAGTAATTTATAGTATTGATCCTTTTTTGTGAATGAAAATGTACTAAACGGGTGATAGAGTAAATGTTTTAATTGAACAGTTTTACTATGTAAAAGCTTTTAATAAGACTCTTCTTGCGGAATGGATGATGTAAAAGGTTCAACTAATGATATATGTGATAAGTTTGTAACAGTAGTTATTATATTTTTTTGTTTTGGAATCCTTTGCATTTACTTATGTTTTTCGATTCAGTAACCTTTCCAATGATCATAATGGAATCTTATGAAGAAGAGGGTGAAATTATCCCTCATTGCGTGATAAATTACTACATTGTCGATGACAATAATCAACCAGTTTCATTTTCTGTATTGCCACCTCTATGGAGCGGGGATGAGACCCCAGGTGACTCGGATACACAGATATTTTTATGGGGAACTGCAGTGACTGGGCAAAAATTGTATAAGAAGATAATAGCATGGAGGCCAGAGATTTCTTATGCTTTGCCAATGATTTACGTTCTTTCCGAGGATAAGTTCTGGATGCAGCTCCGAAGGCCTAAAAAAAGCTTTGAAGATACTGTTATGTCTACTTTGATAACCGTTCATTGCCTCCATTTTCTGAAATGGAATCTCAAAGCAGATATAAATGCTCTATGGACCCAATTGCACAAAGCTTTCAGGTTGTCTGTTTCTCTAGTTATTTTTGGTTTGTGTATTACTTGTTAAATCTTTGGGAGAAAAATATGGGCTATTTTTAAATTTGTTTTGGTGCAGCACCTATGTGGTTGCACCCTCGAAGAGTCATCTCTTGTGTCAACTGCCTCTAATAAAAGAAGCTGCGTTGAGAAATAAAGATTTAGCAAAATCCGAGGTGTGTTGACCGAAATATGCCTTATACATATCAATCCTGCTACATAATTTTATATTACTATAAAATTATTAGCATGCTTGTTTATTTTACTTGTGAAAAAATGGTATACTGGTCTGTTTTTAGTCTATATTATAGGACTAAGTCACCTGGATATCTTCATCAATTTATTTGATGAACCATATACCTTAAATTTGTGGATATACAAATTTTTATTGTCAGGATCAATAAACTTCCATAAGCGAAAAGAACTTGGAAATAATCTCCATATATAAGAATAAGGCACAAGAATAAGTACAGACAAGTGAATAATATATGGAGGAATAATATATAAAGAAAGACTATTTGAAGCTGATATTCAATATCCTAGACAAGGTTTTAATTATAATGTTTCTGCTATAAGCCTATAACCAAGTTTAATATACTTTGTATTTATTGAGGATTCAGTTCTGTTCAGCTAACGTTTTCTGTTCTGTCTCGTGCTTTCTTAAACAGCTTTTACCTACATTGCTCTTGCAGATTCCTACTTATGAGGTGGATTCCAGTAATAGTAACATAGAATATTTATGCTCTTTGTTTTAATTAACTTTATATAATGTTGGTCATTTTTAATGGGATTTTATGCATTTTGGTACAGCTGAACCGTGCATTTAAAAATTTAAAACTTGAAGTTGACAGCCTGGAGGATTATGAAGACAATGACAATGATGAAGACGATGAAACTTTTCATTCTGTTTGTGTCCTTTGTGACGACGGTGGTTTGCTAATCTGGTGCGTGCATATTATTTGTTTATTAATCTGTTTTTAAAACATGAATGGACTGCAATATTTTACAAAGTGGGAGATGAGGGTTGTGGACAACTATTGTCCTCTGAACTTTCTTTTCTCCAACTCCCTCTTGTCCATCCAAATGTTTTTTTTATGACACCACCTGTTTAACAATGATGAGACAATAGTGAAACTATTATAAATTGAAATCAATCAGATGACATACACAATTCTCAAAAAATAACAAATGCACCAATACAATTATAGTTGTCTCGCAAACGATTTTGTGTATGCTAAAACCACATATTGTCCTCTGTGTACGAAAACCTGCCACTGCTGCTGTTGACAATCTGCATTTATACTATTTTTTTACTTTGTTTAGTATGTTACTAGAGTAATCTTGACCCCTCTCCTCTCTCTCTCTCTCTCCCCCCGCGATTATCTTATAATGCTCTGAACTCTGAACCAGACACTACGGTTGTAGTTCCGAATTTACTAGCCAAATGATCACACTAAAATGGATTTTTTACAGAAAAATCGTAAGTATTTGTTTTGTCTTGGTTCCTCTAATTTCCGGTTAAATTTGATATAAATTTTTTAACTGTAAAGAATTGTTTTTCCTGTAAACATATACAATCAAGGTGGATGATCGTTTGGAAACAAAGTATCCAATTAAAACAGATATATATGGATACCACAGATCACAAATATCACCTATTGATTTAGTTTGTCAAGTATATATATCCTCAAGCATGCCAATCTTTTTGTCGTTAAACTTGAAAAAGCTTTAAATTAGTTAACTACCTTTGTCTTCACATTATTTTTTATCCAGAGCATCTTATTAGTTCAACTTAAGATCTCAGGTGCATCATGATGTGTATCCATGTATGCGTCAGCCTGTCTTCACCTTTGTTTTCTGGTGGTGCAGTATTCAATCTGTAACCGGGTGCTTAAAATCTTAGTTATGCTCTTAGGTATATCTTAGTTGGTTGTTCCCCCATTGTTGAGCATTCTCACCTACATCTTGCAGTTTTAGTTGAAAGTAAAACATATTGCTTCATTTTTTCCCCTCCTTTCTGAAGTTAACCTGTATGTAGACATGTGTAGCATGTATGATTGGAATGGGGCACGTCTCAGATCAAGCTGTAGCTGAAACAGTAAAAAGAAGTGAAACAAAAGATTTTCCCTCACTAATATATATCATTTTTTCTTATGATGCAGTTGCGAAGGTAAGTGCTTAAGATCCTTCCATCCAAACATAAATGCAGGAGTTGAGTCGTCCTGTGAATCTCTTGGTTATAGTGATGCTCAAATTGAGGTGTGACATATTATATAGATTTTAATAGTTTGTAACTTCAACCCATATTATTTAGCAACAGAAAGAAACTTCAACTTATAGTTCTTTTTTCTACATAGGCACTCCAGACATTCTTTTGTAATAATTGTCAATATCAGCAACATCAGTGTTTTGTTTGTGGCAAATTGGGCTCTTCTGATCAGTCTTCTGTTCCAGAGGTATAATCTACAAGCCATTCGGTGTTAACAGTTTTTAAATCTGTTTACCTTAAAGACCCTTATTTTCCACAAAAGTGCACTTGTGAAAAGGTTATAGCTAATCTGACTCGAGTACTTTGACGGATATAAGAATATGATCAAGTAAATCTTATTGTAGTAGTATACATATACTTTTAAGAATAAATAGTGTCAATACTCGTAGCATACCAAGAATGAATAGGTTTTACCCGACTTCCCTTCTGGAACTGAATGCAGCTAATAGTGGCTGGAGAAACCGTAGCTGCTTCATAAGAAAAATTCGCCATATTAGTTTTCCCACCTACACCAGCTTCAGTTGGTATTTTTTTTCTGAGACATACTCATGAATTTAAGTGCCAAGCTGTCTCTTGCAAGTCTGAAATGGACAAGTATGTTATGCTGACAAAAATCCTCGGCATTGTAGGTCTTCCAGTGTGCCAATGCAGATTGTTATCATTTCTACCATCCAAATTGTGTCGCCAAACTCCTCCAGCCTTGTGATACATTGAAAACTAAAGAACTTCAGCTGAAAATCCATTCTGGAGAATCTTTTGTGTGTCCTGCCCATAAATGTAATATATGCATGGAAAATGAAGACAAATCAGTTCATGAGTTGCAATTTGCAATGTGTAGACGCTGTCCGAAGGCATACCACCGGAAATGCTTGCCCAGGTATGTTCCCTTTGTTTGCTATGAATATCACTTTTCGGCACTAAACAAGGCAATACTATTTATTATATTAAGAATAAATAGCAGTCAAAACAGTGTTGTATCTTAAGCTTGATGGTTGGTCTACCGGACAGACTTTCAAGTTTCAAGTCCCAAACTAGTACCATCTAGATAGTCATTGTTAACTGAATCATTTCAAGGATAAAGATATTTATGGTTTTTATTTAAACCCTCTTCATTCTTCAGAGAGATTACCTTCAAAAGTGAAGGAAATATTCCTGAAAGGGCTTGGGATGGTCTCTTATCGGGCCACCGTGTTCTAATTTACTGCATGTAAGTAATGATCTCTGTACACCTGTTTATCTTAAAAAATGGTCTTTACTGTTTTCTCAAGTGATCCTGAAGCAGTTTGTAACGAATGTCATTGACTTTTGACCCGGAACTATACAGGGACCATGAAATCCTTGCTGAAATTGGGACACCTAAAAGAGACCATATTATTTTCCCTAATGTTGAGGGGAAAATGCGAACCACTTCTGGATTACTGTCGAGCAAAGAGAAACTGATTAAAAGTAGGGATTTTGGGAATTTTACCCCGAGAAGTCCTTTGAAGCAGAGAGTTATTCATGCTGGGATACATTGTGGTCATTCGACCTCTGCTACATTTACTGGGGAAAAGGTATCCAGGCATACTAACATAGATAAAATCAAATTATCCACACCACAGAGAACAGTGTACTTGCCCAATTCTAGCAAAGGAAAGATAGCTGACTATCAGAACCAGAGTGCAGATAAGTTTAAGAAAGTTAAAGGAAGCAGTAGCCAGCCTGCAGTTGATGCTGAGCTTAAATCACGGTTATATAATGACCTTGATATACATATATAAAATAGTGCCCGTGTATGTCTGTTTATATAATTGCTGTCCAATATTTTGTCATATAGGATGTTAAAGTTGATAAAGGATTCAACATCTTCTTTCAATATGGAAGAATTTTTAAAAAGCAAAAAGTCATCATCACTATATTCATCGCATGTGAGGATTGCAGAGGACAAGACCTTTACGGAAGGGAAGGTGAAAGGCTATGTAAAGGTGCAATTTAGATTTTATGTACGATAGTTTTGGGTTATGCTACAGTCAGAATTTAGTCTTGCTTGTAGTCTATAAGTCATCTAATTATTTTCACAGGCTGTTCAAACTGCATTGACTTGCATGTGAACTGCAAGTCCTCAAAAAATTGTCAGATGGAAGGTTCTAGCTTCTTAATTAATTGGTTTATGCTATCTAGGTTTCGGTGAAATCAAAACTTACTTAAGAAGTAGTTTTTAAATTCTAAATTTTAGTGTTTTATATGTAAATCACATCTAATATGGTTCGGACAGTGAGAGGTGAAATAAAGCTGATCAGTTCAACTGTCATCTTTTGGTTTCACTCATAATTTTTCTTGGTTGCATTGATTATAGCATGGTTATCTAGATTCTAGAATAGTATTATTAAGTCATAGGAAGGGGTCCACAATATTCAGTTCTGGAACATGCAAGTCAACCTATGGAAAATGTAGATTGATGGACACATTGTTTTTTCTCAACAGTAAATTAGATATAATGTACCTAGTGTTTGATATCATTCAAACACCATAAATTTTAGATATGTAATCGCTTTTCAAAATGTTAGGCTGAGCTATTTGCTTGAATAACCTTCTAATACTTGATCCTTTTAGTTAGATACAAAATCTGATGATTAGGCGGACGTCTAATGGTTTAGAATGGTTTAGGCAGTTTAGGTGTCCAAAGAGAATGCATACATCTCACTCTCCCTTGACCTTACTTCTGGGTCAAATGATATATTTGCTTTTTATTGGTTCTGTGTAAGTGTCTAAAAAATGGAGGAATTAGAGGTCCTTATATTAGTAAGCCGAGGTCTGTATGAGCGGAGGTTTTTTTTCTTTATCCAAGTATGAGCGAAGATTTTTAAAAGAATGATCGGACTTCCGTCACGGATTTCATCTGATTTAACTTGATATTATTATATTACTAGAGTACTAGACACGTAGTAGCAACAACATTGTCCCTGACAATCTTTTGAATCACAATGTAGTGCTTGTGGATAGTATCTGAAGTTTATCTCCATTGTGACCAAGTTATCAAATTTCGTCATAAGGAAGACCGTATCACATCCAAATGAACATCTGCTAGTAGCTTGATAGCATAGATTCGTGCTATTAAAAAGTATATATTGTGTAAATATCTGCTTCCACGTGCTGTGGAATATTCATCGATAATTAATTCTTGTGTATATACAACTCATTGCTTCTGGGTTGATCGTTACGTCTATGTGAAGATTATCAATTCATTGTGTGTATCTATGACTTAGCCTAGATTGTTACCCAAGTATCTGACAGTAAATATGCACATAGTAACATCCATATTAAAGCTCATAGCACATTTGCTTTGTTTTGCAGATAGTGGATAGGCTCAAATGGTACGTGCAAGATGGTGACACGGTAAGACTGCTTACATCTCTTTGATTCAGCAGATCCCTGGAAGGGTTTGTCTTAAGTTACCTCGGTAATTATATTTTTTTATGAAGATAAATTGGTTGAAGTGATAGGATATAATCTAAAAATTTCTGAAATCCTTGAGACAATATGTTGTGCTAATACATGGTTGTCAGTTGTTACTGAGTTTATTGTTTTTTGCTCTATCAAATATCATTTATAACCAAACACACATGGTCAGATAGTAGATTTTTGTTGCGGTTCAAATGACTTTAGTTGCTTGATGAGAGAGCGGCTCCACAACATGGGAAAGGTCTGCTCCTTCAAAAATTATGATCTATTGGTGCGTCTTTTTTACTCAGCTCATGCTTTTGCTAGGATTAAGCACACCATGTACTTGGTTGCCACCCTTTCGAATGTAGCGTGTCATGCAGTCTACATCCTTTTGTTTTATGCACTGTTGTATCTTTCTTTCTTTCTCAAGTTTGTTTCATACTTTTGCTATTCATAACCAGTTTTGTCAAGGACTGAAGCCAGTTCACTGCTAAGGTTTCCTTTCTTTTTTCCGTAGAATGACTTCAATGTTGAGCAGAGAGATTGGATGACTGTCACTTTAGAAGAATTACCTCCTGGTTCTAATCTGGTGAGATTTAATAAATTGCTTTCTAGTACTTTCAATGCTTTATATGTGAATGTTATTGAAAAGGACTCGTATACATTTTTGGCGGTCCTCTCTATAGATTATGGGCCTGAATCCCCCTTTCGGTGTTGATGGATGCTTGGCAAACAAATTCATTGACAAGGCACTCACGTTCAAACCAAAGCTACTCATTCTTATAGTTCCCATGCAAACTGAAAGGTCTGTTTTGCTTGGCTATATGTTCGTAACTACAAAAGTAAACAGTTAATGGCATTTCAGCTTCTTTTTTTGGCTGCTACTACAGACTTGACAGAAAGAAGGAATTCCCATATGATATTATCTGGGAGGATCATCTGTTACTATCGGGAAAGGTCTGGAATGAAATGATAACTTTATTCATCGGATGATTAGACTTTGATATAATAATCTTCAAATGTGTACTTTTTCCTTTCAGGCATTTTACTTACCTGGATCAGTTGAGGTGAATGATAAGCAGTTGGAGCAGCATAACAATTTGGCACTGGCACTGTATCTTTGGAGCCGTCCAGATTGGACTGCCAAGCACAAAGCAATAGCCGAAACATGTGGCCACGGGACAGTTACATATGACCCAATACAGATGGGGAAAATGGATACAGGAGAAAACCATGATGGGATGCACGAGGGGGATATGGAAGTGGATTCACCTATCTATTTACCTAATAACAGCACAGACCATATTTACTCATCTGAATGGAGTTTTAAGGGCTTTCAACCTAGTCATTACACATCGGGAATGCAGCACTCTTCTGTTGTTTCTGATGCTGCTGCAATGGCAATGCAGCATCCTTCTGTTGTTTCTGATGCTATGCAGGGTTTCTACCATGAAGTTCTCCCCCAGCATCCTTCTGTTGTTTCAGATGCTACGCAGGGTTTCTACCATGAAGTTCTCCCCCAGCATCCCTCTGTTGTTTCTGATGCCGTGGAAAGTGTCCACCAGGGAGCTTACCCCCCGCATGCCGTGAAAAGTGTCCAGCAGGGAGATTACCCCCCGCCTTTCCACCATGGGGCTTTCCCCCCGCCTTGCCAATATCCAACACAGCCTTACTTTTATCCAGGTTGGCCTAGACCGACTGGTCTCTAACCTTCCTGTGTGCCCTTTCAACATGCATGATGGAAAAAATGATAAACTATTAACGCTTTCTGAAGAACCTCGCCAGTTATATATCATCAGCTTGTATATTATGATCTTAAACATCTAATCGTACTAACGGTAACAGCTGTATATTGGATGCATGATATCAGCTTTTACTAGTTATCCTGTTAATCTTAAATTATGTGGTGTTCACCCTTTAATCTCCCTTCCGTGTTATTGTTATTTAAATCTGTTATAAAAAAATACAATAATAACATATACTAATCCGTAATATGTGATTTTGCAAGGGTTTTGGCCTTTAATGTCACAATTTAATCATTAAATGTCTGAAATGTCACCGCTCATCAGAAAGGCCTTGTCTGTCACAGAGAAACGTAAATCTAATTTTCGTTTTCAAGAAACGCAGGTTAAAGATACGTGCCTTCAATCTTGCAATTTCATTTTGCGTTAGCAAGTTCAGGATGCATTTGCTCTTTCTGTTCCTCGTCAATCGCAATTTCACTTTGCGTTAGCAAGTTCAAGATGGGTTTGCTCTTTCTGTTCCCCGTCAATTGCGCACAATCCCAATCCCACAAACCCAGAAGAAACTAATTCAAACACATCACTATTCTCTCTCCAAAACCCAACTCTTTTCATCTCTCTACTCATCTTCTTCCTCTCTCTTCTACTTCCAATCCACCTTCTTTTGTCTTGCCCTTTCATTCTTTGTTGGCCCTTTCAAATTGACTTGCCCAGCTCAGATTCTTTTGGATGTTAGTCGAAAGCCCGATCGAAGATTGAAAATTAAGAAACATGAGGAATCCCATCAAGATTTTAGCTTTAGTGTTGCTTCGAAAGAGGAAAAGGAGACTTTTTAAGTAACTTTTGATTATGGTAGTCGAGATAATCCTCAAATCGCAACAGCTTGTATTCTAATTGAGTGTGTGTAACTGTGTGAGATTGAGGGTGTGAGAGTGAGAGTGTGAAACAAGAACAATGTGTATTAACCCGAGTCCGGGTTAGCGGGTTAAAATAGAATTTTGTAAACATTACTTTATTTTGATATTTGGTGCCATTTGGTATAAAAAAGTGATATTTAGGCCCATAATTTTGTAAAGTACGGAGTCTACCCTGATAAAATTATAAAAATCATAAAAGATATACGTAAAGTAATTTTAATTAATTGTACTTGGCAAAATTACTAGTTTTTTTTTCTTGTAACAATATGTAACAACTAAATAAAAAGGAATTTTAACTTGAAATGAATTATAATAGTGGCAAGTCAAACTGGAAATGTATACTACAGAAAAGAAGTAACTATGAATGAAAAAGGCCATTCTTATGTTCGATAATTATGATATATATAATCATTTTAAGACTGCAGACAAGAAATTACAGAAAAAATCAAGTTCAATGACAACTTAAGACATAATACAAGTGAACTGAATTTTAATTAAAAGGCATTGATTAAAAATTAAAAGGCATTGATTAAAATCGGCCCAACTTGGATTAAAATCCAAGTGGCGTGCCTGTTAAAATTAACTTTGTAACATACTACATTTCTAAACATATAGTTGTAGTAACACCCCTCAGGATTACAGTTTGATACACTACAGGGTTTATTTACGTTCTGATTCAGGCATTGAATTTAGCCGCCGCACCCTCTGATCAATCTCTGCCATAACTGCTGGTTCCTGCTTTTTCCGTTGCTTTGATATGTTGGTAATTGTTAACGAGCCAATCTTATCGAATGCAACCTGCATTTAGAATAATAACATGCTTCAAGTTTTTATTAACGTTTTCTGAAAAAACTTGCACCATAAGAACAATGATCAAGGCAATCAAAGATATGATCTGTGCTTGTTGAGGTAAAGTTCGAAAGAGAGGATTCACCGTCAATAATTCATCAGGATCGAAGAGATGATGGGTGGTCATCTGCAATATGTTAATTACATCTCCAACATGTTGTGCCACAAGCAGCTCCTCTTCTTTCATCTGCAATCATTGATCCGAAACTTTCATAGCTTAATACTAGAAATTCGAACGAATGACGCATGAGGCGAATAACAGCTGTTTGTAAACTTAAAAGAGAAAAACCCTTGCCTTGAAGATAGCCAGAGCTACATGAAATAGAACCTTTGCACCCTCATAGAAAAGGACATCCCACACCCGCAAGGTTGTCTGAACAAGTAAACATGATAGAAATTAATAAAAGCAGTCCTGAAACAGTGAAAGCAATCTAGGTGTGTATGGTTGTGTCTCCACCCAGTGCCATGTGCATGGTGTGATAGAAGTTGAACCTCTGAAGGCAAGCTCTTTGAAAAGACACACAAAAACCACTCGGTGGCAACGAGGGAGACATCAAATTCCAGAGCTTCCAGATGAGCGGCTATTCTGCATTCTTTTTTAATATTAAAACTCACCAAAATCCAACATGTTAGATGAATTGTCCAAGAACTGAAAAGGTATTACCTTGGACATTTTTGAACCAGTATATCTTTGAACACCCTTTGTTCAACATGGCACCCTGATAAGTTTGTCGTGTAGCAATCATTAACTAATACATTCTCAAGGAGGACAGCTAGCATCCAGAAAGCATCTTCTTCAGTTTTCATTACAAGCAATAATAATGCTGCAACATAATTTAAACCCTGCATCAAAAATTTTATTCAGACCATTATAATGCAGTTACAAGTTTTCGAACTCAAAAACTTGATAACATTTACCTTAAATTCTTATATCTTAACTTGCTATCAAATCCATAGCCAAAGTATCAATAAGAAATTACGCAAATAACAGATGCTCCAAAGAATTCAAAAATATAAATTTTAGAACAGTATGGTGGGCAGTCAGTGATAGGTTTCTACAAGACAAGAATGTCAGTTATAAATATCTCTGAGCAATAAATGAAATGCTGGAGTAACCAAAGCCTTGCCTAAAAAATGGAAAATTAATACTTTTAATTGTGATGGACCAACAAGCAGGAATTATGAACCATGCCAAAGCTAAAGTTGATAGAAACGGATCAAAATCTACAGTCTTAAAAGTTTGCAGAAAGTAGGGCTGTTTCATAATATAGATATTTGGAATGTTTTGTTTATGTTTACTAGCTATATGATCCCTGAGGCCTCATCTAACATTTATTAACTCTAAAAGTTTTTTTTTTACGAGGAACTACCCCACATTAATGCGGGATTTCAAATCTCGGGTTATGGACTGCCCCCACCCATAACCGGGATCCGGACTCAACTACTAAGGGCAAGCGTATCAAGCGTCTCCCGAAGGAGTCGAACCTTGGTCTGCAGAATAGCTTCCACTTGCTCTTATCAACCGAGCTAACCCGTGGAGCTTTTAACTCTAAAAGTTGGGGAAAGCATCACTAGGTATTTAGTGAAGCATTAGTTCTCTGATCATGATATATCTTCTTACACCAAATTCTATTATTTATATTACTGTTCTGGTTCAGCGACAACCGTTGATATTGCACAAGTATTATTAAGTGCTGGTGTCATCGCATTTATTTTAAATGTTCTGTATGGTAAATATGAATTATGCGAGTTGAAACATCTATATATTGGTAAATTATAATAAGCTGGAACTGAGTCAATTAGTTACGTAAAAATGTGAATAGGAGTGGTCTGATCCAAAAACATTTTGATTTTGGAAGAATATCTGTACAGATTGGAAGAAAAAACATTTCAAAAATAATATTTTGCAAATTCCTAAGATAGAGGTAGCATGTATGCGTGCTTATACATATTTAACAAGCACCTGACAGTAGCCAACATCAGAATCACGGAAAGAATACCCAACAAGAACACGTCTCAGAGCTGCATGACCCTCTTTAGTGTCCAACCATGGGTGACCAGGAAATGTCCGTGGCAGGTCCTGCATATCTCATATAGAATATTTCCAACCATTAGAATGATTGGTGTTAAAATTCATTGCTATCTTGCTTACTCGAAAAATCAAATGATACAAGTTCCGATAGGTATAATAACTTGCAATGAAGTACAAACAAAAGTCACAAAAATGATCATGAAGCTGAGAAATTGACGGTCACAAATATACAGTGTATTTCCTTTCAACTTTTGATTCGGGGATGGAGGAATATTATGCAGCACTTACAGTAAAGGAAATTTTACTTGGCACCATCCATTTGGTCGAAAACTATAAGAGTTTAACAAAATTCTGCATAATAGTCTGTAATGCCTAATGCAATATCTAACATTGGGTGCAAGGTAGTGTAGATCATACTTAGTACATTGCTACCATGTATCTTTTAGCAAGGATGGCTATGCAAATGAATAAAACATCTTTTGCACCTACAGTCCTAGATAATACCCACAGATTTCACAATTATGTGTATATGCTGCCCCTTATGAATAAATACCACACAAGCAAAGAGGCAAACCTACTTTGCTAAGCTGCATATCAGATGTACTCAACTTTATATTACAGCTACATACAAATGAAGATCTGTAGAGTCCACACAATCTGTTGTCGATCTTTTCCCTGAACACTTAAGGATGTTTGTATACCTATATACAAAATCAGATACTACAGACTTACATAGACAAGTTCTTAGATAATAACATATTGGAAATCTCAAAATTCCATGCATTTTAAAAGCCTTGGACATCAATATATATTTGCAAAAGATGTTTAGTTCATAAATTTGCAACCTTAAACTCATAGCCTTAATAATTTCCTCCTGTTTTCTTATTAATGGAATTTCAGATGCTCTAACAACAAATTATTTTAGAAATTCAAATTATATCAGAAGCTTCAATTAAAGTCTATATGATGATCTGATACAACACATATCTATATTGAAAAATGATGAATACGAGTATTCATACAGCTGAATCGCAACTAGCAGTCAATATGAACACATTTCTACTTAAATTGCCAAATTAGAAACAAGAAATTACAGTCCAATACTTCAAATTTTCATTCCATATGCAATATCAAAAGCATAAAAAAAACAGATCATCATTTATCTAAATTTGAGAAGAATTAAGACATGACTCACATGATCAATCTGCTTAGTCGCAGGCGTAACTCTTCCTTCCACGGCAACAATCAAATCATTGTAATAGCTATGAGGCACAGTAGATTTCTTCTTTGCTGCACCAGATAACGAGAACCACACCTTTGGCCTCAAAACCGGAGGAATCCCCTTCCTAATTAACTTCTTCAGCGAAATCGCATTAACTAAATTCGAGAAGCTAAGGGATGATTTAATGGTAGAAGAGACATAATTCTGTAAATACCAATTTGAACCTTTACTAGCTTCTAGTGCCCACCAAACTTTCCCTTGTTCTCTCACTTTCTCTCTAACTTCATTTAATATATTAACATCATCTACATTGCCTTCAACTGTAAATCCATAAAGATCTTGAAACTTTACAACTATGTTGGCCCTTCTGGCATGAATGCTTGGTCTCAAAATCGAAACTTGAGCTTGGGAATCAAAATTCAAGTCCCTCCTTTGAGTACCCAACATCTTAGCTTATGTACACAATAAGATTTAGTATCAAGAACCAAGAATCAAGAATGAAAAATTTTAAAAATATGAACTTTACATTAAATCTAAGACAAGGGCTCTTCTTGAAAATGAGAATCTTGAATTTGCTGCAAGTAATATCTTATTTATCTTGACCACTTGTGTCCTAAATTCTTGATAAATTATGTTAAAAATTGAATCTTTCTCCAAATGGGTGCTTGAGAAAAGTGGTCTTGTAATAAAATAAAATAACTAAAATATATTACAATAAGATGACAACACAAGAAAGGACAATAAAATCAAACCCAGAGATAATCACAGATCTGCAAATATACACATATATACATACATATTATATTGATGCTGCTTGTGCAGATGCACTAAAGAAGAAGGCAACAAACAAGAGGGTACCTCACTTTTGAGTTGTGATCCAACAAATAAAAGATTTAATTTTTAAGAACCAAAAGAAATAGAATAAAGAGAATAAAATGGAGCTCAGAAGATATAGGTTGATTTGTGTGAGAAGAACCACTCTGATTTTATTAGAGTACTACTTTCTAGAATTTGGTCATTAAAAACAACCAAAAGTCTCTTTTATCTTTATGGTTAATTTTGCATTATACACATGGGACCAGGCAAAAATTTGAATTTTAATAACGTTACTAATGAAATTCAAGTGGGTTTGCGTTTTGCTGTCGAGAACAGTGTTTGTAAATAATTTTTACGGTTAAATTTTGATTATGTTTTAGATAATTTTATTTTCATGGCAGGGTGCGAGTTTATTTTTCATGATTCGCACTTGTTCAGAACTTAATTCGAGTAGATATTATTTTATTAATTTATAAACTTTTCAGGGAAAAAATTGAATCTGTTTTAAATAATTTTATTTTTCATATCCACCACTTTTTTAACTAATCTTTCTTTTTTGAGGTACACTTGAAAGGAAGATCGAATGAATATAAATGGTTAATACGATTACAATCAGATTAGGTAAACATGTGGATGCCAAATCGATGATTTGATTGAGAAGAGATTGATTATTGAGCCGTGTAACTTGAAATTTATATGGAAAAATGGTAGAAAAATGATATCCTCACATTCTTAAATTATTAATATAAAACAAGTAAATATTTGACAAAATCGTTATACTCGAAAATGAAATCTGTTGATGGAACATAATCCTGAAATATGATAGGAATACAAAAATATAATCAATATTAACGCGTTTTGAGGCCATTTTCTCATAATCTCATCTGTAGTAGTGGTACACCAATACACCATACATACGGCCCGTTTGTCAATCGCTTATTTCCGGAAATAAGTTCATATTTTTGGAAAAATTAGATATATATGTACTTTTTCTGAAAATAAGTAATTTATTTTTTATTTTAAAAATAATATTTGGTTTTAAAATTTTAAAATAAGTATTTATTTTTTAAAAAAATATGAAAATATGTTAAAAAAATATGAAATAAATAACTTATTTTAAGTTTAAGGAACCCAAACGGCCACTTGATTGCTTGCGGAGTATTTTTCAACGTCCGTGACCCGGCTCGGCTTTAGTTTTCATAATATCTTGCTTCATTGGCACCGATATTAAAATCAATTATGGCTGTGGAGCTGTTTTGCGACTGATCCAAGTATTATTATGATCATCCTCACTCAAATTTGTATACAGATAAAATTTTAAATTTGAGTAAACTCGAATTAACTGTTATATATTGTTAAATAAAATGATTCACTTAAGCATTTCACCTATTTTAAAATTTTAGAAAAATCGACAACTTAACACTTATTTTTATTTTTTACAAACTGTTTCAGTACCTACGTTTTACTTATGTCATATAACTGTTTTATGTTGCATGTAGAATATGATGCAGATAAATCAGACAAAGGTTTACATAATTTAAGATGAAGTATGCAGTAAAGAAGAAGCAATGAACAGACAAGGCGCAGTCCACCTTTGCTTCTGGTTGAATATACAATATATATATATATACACACACACTTTACATCTAAGTTTGGATTTCTCGTGTTCTTTTATTTTTATAGAATTCTCAAAATGATAGTTGTTAATTTACAATTTCTTTGTTTGACATGGTAATTAAGAATGCGATGGCAAATGTTAAGAAATTGACAAAAATATATTTAATAATTATATTTATATTTAAAAGTCAAAATATTTTTTTGAGTTGATAATTAAGACCGAGTGGCACTTTCTAACCACGATCTCGTTTGATCTCTTCGTCTTGAACTGTCATAGATCTGAACTATTCTTATCGAGAGTAAAAAAAGGGGTGGATACTTATAGCTAATATACATATTATTACCGTTTTATATTTATATATTTTTTGAAATATAATATATTTAAGGAGGTTTGATAGTAAATATATTACTTATTACTTTCTGTAAAAATTTAAAAACAATTTTTTTCCGTAAAAGCAGAATCTGTTTTCTCTGAAAATAACTTTTAGATCAAAACTAATTTTTCAAATTTTTTTTGAATTTATTAAACATTTTTTTATGTATTTTTCAATAAAAAAAACTATTATTGCCCTCGGTAATAATAATATCAAATGAAGCCTTAGTGATGGAATTAAAATTCACAGCGATTGAAGATTAAAATATTTAATTGTATTTTTTAACGGTTATCAAAATAAAGCATGCTCAAATTTAAATTTATACTAATTTTTTAAAGATAACATATGATTTAAAATGAAAAAATTAGTACTAACTTTTTACAACCAAAATTCAAACTTGAACGAGGCATACGTTGTTTACGTTTTAAAATCGGCTATATTGTCAAAATAATAATAATGATAGATGGAAATTTATCCGATCAAAAATTTTAACGTGTAAAATCCTAAATATATTTCAAAACCTTCAAACAATTGCTTATACAATTAAATCTCTTTAAAATAATAGCTTTGGCTTATTACTTTATCGAGAGTAAAAATATACCGTCTCCAATATGTTGGACTGAAAAAAAGATTATTTTAACGAGATTATTATTTTATCAATTATTACTTAATCGAGGTTCAACCGTATCTTTTCTTCACAGTCATTCAGCAAAAGTAAAATATATACTTCTTATATGTCATGTAATGCATGGGTGACAATTTTTTAATATTTTATTCATATAATTTAAATTTAAATTTATTTTTGTAATTTATAATTAACCAACTACCAATTATCGATTATCATTTTTTTAATATTTGGTATTTAAAAAGTTTTTTAAACACGGTCACAAATTTGTAATAATTTTAGGTTACGGAATATTGTTTTTATAATAATTGTATTTTCTTATATAATTTTAAAAAACACAGTGTTGAATATATAATTTTTATTATAAATATTATTAAACTGCCGTAAGACTTAATTACACAATACTGTACAATACTATGATAACAAGAATTTGTACTTAGATATACTTTAAAATGTCACATATTAATGGAATTAATTGATGTATTGCTCGATGTATTGCTGGTTAACATCACCCAACAATCCCCACTAGTCCCATTATCTCTAAGATTTTGGTCTAAACTTTTGGTTTTGGTACAAATCCCTGTGTCCCACCTCTCGAGAAAATAAGAAACAATTTTCTTGTATATAAACATTCATTTAACCTTGTTAGTACGGAATTTTCCGGAAAGGAGCTAAAAACAAATTCATATAGTATCTAAAATGAACAATATCATATTATTATAGAGTTAATGCATGTTCACGAAAGACTGCGGTATAATATCGAATAGATAAAAGAAAATGTTTTTTATATAAACAGTCAATTAACTATATTAATATGAGATCATTTAAGATATGTCTGTCACCTAATAAATTTATTGATGTAAATCACAAAATTATTTAAAAAAAATTCTTACTTATTTACTTTTGTGTTATATCCACGTTCAGGCGATTAAATTTTAAATTATATAAGTAAAATAGATTTAAATCGTGCTAATAGAAAACTTCTAACGACATCATAAAATTGTAGATAAGTTTTCTGCACTCCACGCTCTTGTCTGTCATATCTCGGAGCTAAATGGGCCACAACTACAATGATCTGCAAGTATTTGTTTCCAAAATGGGCCAACCCAAAAAAAAAAGCAGCCTTTTTATTATATATAGCCTTTTTTATTCTTATATTTTGATACAGCATCAAGCCTGCACCTGCAGGCTGCAACTCCAATAAAATGACACTCCGTAATTAAACAATTAGGTTAAATCAGCAAAAAATTAAAAAATAGACACCAGTTGCCCTTTACTATAGTTAATTACGAGCAGTTATAATACTCTTTAGGGGTGAGCGCGGTTCGGTTCGGTTCGGTTTTTGACCGAAACCGGAACCGGAACCGCATATTTTCGGTTTTAAAAATTGAAAACCGTAACCGCAACCGAACCATCGGTTTCGGTTTTAAAAAGACCGGTTCGGTTTTTATCGGTTCGGTTTCGGTTAAAAAACCGGATAAATAAAAATGAAAAAATATATAATTTAAATCATTATATTTTTACATTCAAATTTTATACAATCAAATATTTGATCACATTTTGCATAATAACACTACAAAAGAAAGGTAAGAAACTTTAACAATCAAATTTTAAGGTTGAATCAACAAAATGTGAATGTCCTTTATCGTAGTATGCAATCTAAAAAGCACATAATCATGTCTAATGATGTTTACTCCTGATTATATTCTTTTTAATTGGAAAATAGAGAAATAAAATGTTGTAAATGGGTTGTCATATTCCCACATTCAATATTACTATAGTTGATGTTGTAATATGAAATATAATTGAAAAAACTATGTTCTAGGGAAATTTAATACTTAAATTATATATATATATATATATATATATATATATATATATATTATAATAAATTTATTTATTTTAATGATCGGTTCGTTTCGATTTTTTTCGGTTCGGTTTTGACCTATAACCGGAACCGGAACCGAAAATCTCGGTTTTTAAAAATAAAAAACCGCAACCGCCGGTTCGGTTTCGGTTTTTTCGGTTCGGTTTTCACCGATTTCGGTTCGGTTTCGGTTTCAATTCGATTTTTTGCTCACCCCTAATACTCTTACCGTCCATATTTATCTAATTCAAATGACACGTTTTTAACTTTTAAGGAATAGTTAATTGTTTAATATATTTTTATATAATATATTATCCCCAATTATTGTATTAAATTATGAGATTAGTTATAAAACTAAATATTAAAAATAGAAATGTAAGAGTAAATTTAGAAACACCAACTACGATGCGCATCTTAAGACTACGATTCTAGCAAAAGTTTCCCACAGTTGGAAAAGTCAACAAAACTGAAACCTTGGGCGTAATGCTAGGCGTGCAAGTTTGAAAGAGTGTCTTCACTCGCCAACCCCAACACCAACATAAAACAAACATGGTTAGTCAAAATCCCCACGTGTTCATGTTATACTTACGTGCTCATGTGCACATACATAATACTCCCTCCGTCTCTAAAAACATTTCCTATTTTAATTTTTTGTACTGTTCATTATAAGCGATTGACTACTAATTTACACATAATTTGTAAGACAAAATATAGTCATGAGTGATTTTGTTTGATTCGTATTTGTGAGTACTTTAATACAGTAAATTTTTTATATTTAATACTAATACGAAATTAAAGATATTAACAATAAAAAAGTGTGTGTTGACAAACGCGCACATGATTAATAGGAAAAGTAATAAGAGACGGAGGGAGTACTAAAATAGTGTATGACTTTGACTCATTTTGATTGATGTGATTTTTGTGTATACATAGCTCCATGATTATTAATAAATTAAAAATCAATAGAAATTTGACAACTAAATTTATAATGTGTGCTCATGAGTGCACACGAGAAAAACTGATACCTTTAATACTGAAATACAATTGATTTGAAAATTATTCATAAATTTATTATTTGATATTTATGGATTAAGTAAATAATTTTAGGAAGTATAAATATTTATTTTTAAATATATATTTTGACTTTATAAGTTGATTTGTTAGTATTATTTTCTCTGTCCCTAATTAGTTACTCCCTCCGTCCCGGCCAAATGTTTACATTTGGTCCGGGCACGGAGACCAAGGATAGTGGGTGTAATAGTGATTTTATTGTTAAAATAAATGAAATAGTGGGTGTAATAGTGTAAAGTGTTGAAAAAGTGGAGTGAAGTAGTGGATGTAATAATATATTTATTGTTAAAAGTTACTATTTTTAGTAATGTAAAGAATTGGGTGGGACGTCCCAAAAAGGAAAGTGTAAAGAATTGGTTGGGACGGAGGGAGTATCTTTTAATTTTTTGCATGTATTTTAACAGGCATTGAAAAATATAGTTTGATAATTTTTAATTTTTTTCCTGTATAAAAATTTAAATATTAAAATTTTATTTAGTAAAATAAAATTAAATTATAAAAATTAAGTGAAAAATAATATTTTTTTAAAGCAAGTCAAAAACAAATGCTGATATGATTATTGCATTTTTTTTTATATTAGGTGAGTTAAATAAATTATATTATAAATAAATTATTTGAATGTGTTTCGACAATAATCGAAACAAGTTTTGAGTCAAAATACTTGGATATTTTATTTCATTAAGTTTTGAACGCTAATCAATTTCATTTCATTTTTTTATATATAATTTATACTAGCTTATATCCCGTGCGATGCACGAATTAAATTCTTTTAATATTTTAATATTTTTTATATAATTTGAATTTAGTTTTATTTTATAATAATAATTTAAATTTTATTTAATGTTAAATCTATATATTTTTATATAATTCTTCATATACTTTATTTGTATTTGTATTTTAATAGGATAAAGTTTGGGTGTTTTGTTTAGAGATGAATTTTAGTTAGAAGATTAAAATGATGTGTGTTTTAATTAAGAGATTAGTGTTTAAAAATTACATAAATAGAATAGCGGAAGAATAAAATATATCTGAACTAGTTTCATTCAAATTACATATATCCATTTTTATATTCCTCATTTCAATTTGTTATCACTTTCAATATTGCTACTTGAACAGGTAAGTTGTTGAATTTTCTAAATTAATTCTTTTAATCAAGACATTTTCGAATATGTGACAGCATATTAAACATCATGCGACTGTTTATGTACTGTAATGTTTAGAGTGCAATTTATTTTAAGCCATTATTCTAGTTAGGGCAACACGTATATATATTAATTTGAAGTCAATATTATACAGGTTGTAATCTACCCACCCCTAATATTTTTAGTTAGGTCGTTATTGGTTTTCAGTATAGGTGCCCATGTTTTTTCGAATGAAAAATACTTGAAAATGAAAGCGTACGTCTTGCTTATATATCATTCAACATATATGATTGTAAACTATAGCCAATTGATGAAATGACTTGGAAGAAAACATTACTCCATTCGTTCCCTTTTAGTTGTCTCTTATAAAAAAAATCCTTAATTAGTTATTTTTCTCTTTTTTCAAAATAATTTTATAAAGAGTTTTTTTTAATAATACTCTTATATTACTATTTCCAATGTTTGACTAATTAAAAATATACAAACAATTTATTTAATTTAATACAATTATGATGGGTAGTCATGACAAGTTATGTAATTAATATTTTTATTAAGATACGTATTTTTTTTATAAGAGAGACAAAGGCACGGAGAGAATAGTATCTATCAAACATGAAACAACTAATGGTGAGTGGTGACATACATACAGATACATTCTAGATAAGTTTAATTATGTTGGTTGTTAAGGGTTCTAATAAATGAAAATGACCGAAAGGTATGTCATGGTTTATTCATATTTTAGTATTAATCCCAGTACAGTACTACCCGCTATTTATTTTTGTTTATTTAAAAAAATTAGAAAAATTTCTCAAATTTTAAGACAATTTTTTAAAATCTAATCGCATAAATTTTCGAGGCATTCATAGCCGTTTTGAGAATGAATCAAGGTTTATGGCTTCGAAATGTCGGTCATGGATCAGGATATATATATGATCATATATATACAAAACATAAACAAAATGAACTTAATTTATACGAAAAAAATACAATATCATAAACTCATATTACAGGAGTAGGTGTATTTTCTTGAAGCGTTTATACTCCAAGCAAAGTTATAATGAACATTATTTCACAAAAAAAGAAGTGAACATGCATGAACATTTAAACTTGATATGTATTATATGAACATTAATATGTATGTATTTTTTGACTTTTATACGTAATTGGAAACAAACGATACTTTATTCAAAGAAGATGTTTGAGAAATAGTACTGGCCGGGGAACCAGACGGAAGATAATTTATTTCTATGAAACTTTCATAGGTTATAGATATAAAAAATACTAGTATTTCCAAATATATAGAGCACACAAATACTGTATAAGAAGAGATGCAAGTAAGCAGGAGAACAAGCTGTGAAATTGATAGAGAAGAATGAAAAAACAATATGTATATTATTGAAGAATGATATGAAGATTAACAATAAAAGCAATGCCTGGCTTTCCCATGTACGCCTAGTAAAATCCTCCTAACCGATGAATTCTTCACCGGAAACAAGTACGTTTTCTCAATAGTCATTCACCGGATCGTCGTGGAAAATCCAAGAAACATTTTTATTTGCGGCTGCAAGATGTTCAAGTCCAAGATGTTCAAGTCCTTCTTCTAGCACACTTGCAAGCCCATATAGTTGCTCATCATGCTTCATGCTGCTTTTGCCGATACCACACCCTAAAGGAAACAAAGCCAAGATATTTACTATAAAATTGCTTAAAGAAAAGGCTTATATTCAAGCTAATGAATTAGCCTAAGTAAGAATTAAAATGACTATATATGTAAGATGATATATATAGAGAGGGGTGGGGGGGTGATATGGAGAAGTAGAAAGGGTGTTCCCAAGAAGATGATTACGAGCGTTTCCCGTTAATGTTGTATTCAAAGGGGCTTATTAAATTAAACAGGCTAGGGGGCCATAAACAGGCGCTTTTGTTTCACACGTTGGGGGTGTTCTCTTTGTCTCCCCCCAAAAACATTTGCGAATGCTTCTCATACTACTACTACAAATTTAAGGTTTGGATTAATTAGCTTTAAAATTATCTTCCATGCCATATTAAATTATTTTTTTTTTTGAATAGATGCCATATTAAAACTTTGAAAAATTATATGGAAAAATGTATTTTTATTAGAGATTTCGGGAATCATATATGTACCGAGGAAAAATATATTTTATAAAATAATATATTTTACAATAATTTCAAGTTCGAATTCTTTTTCAAACAAAATGATCAAATAACTATCTTTCGAAAGTCTAATTGTGATTGTAAGTTTGTAACGATGTTCAGCTTGATTTTGAACCTAATTCCGCCACTATAACGATGAGATCTTTATATGAGTATGTTTCAACTCTTTCGGTCTGTTTCGACTCCAATATTTCTCTCAGCAGTAGTATTATTTTTTCCTGTTTGTTGTTTATTGCATGTGTTTGCGTAGCCTCGAGTCGTGGAACAATTAATTAAAGTCCAAACTTGCCTAGAAAAATTTACATTTATTGATCCATCAGCTGGATATATGTGGTTTGGATCTTGATTTATTTACTGGACATTGGTATATGAACACGTACTTTACGCCGGGATATGTACGGTTATTGTTTTTCCAGTAGACATGTGTCAACATTTAACGGTCTGGATCCAATGCGTTATGAAATAATTACAAACACTAAAATGTTAATTTGCTATTTACTTTGGATTACTCATAAAAAATTACACACAGTATATGTATGCCTATATTCTAAAGGCTATAGTATGCAAATTATATAACAAATCTAGAGATTAAATGGTTAATCAAAAGGAGATAGACGAGTAGACGACAACGTAATCGACATAAATATATTTTACAATGATAATTATGCAGGAGAAACATTCACAATCGTGCATGCGTGTGCTTGATCAGGTCTGATTAACAAGATTATTAGTTGTAGATCTTTCTGATTAATTGTGACGTTAATTTAATTGACTGCGTCGCGCTCATGCTAATTAAGGCAAATGGTCCGACGGAAATGTTGACTTAGAAGCAAATTAAATGCGATTAAATTCATCACACGTGTTTGAATGGTTAATCTATGTTGTTTGTGAGCATCTTTTGATTAGAGTAATTTTATGCATATTGCAGTAGGTAAACGTTTTGGTACATGCTGCAGTGAGAAAGCAGTATTATCAAGACAAGACATAAAATAAAATCATCTTTGATCAAACCCCTAAATTGATCAAAAGCAGCCACAAAACATAAAATTAGGCTTATCAATGTAGATTATATGGGAAAGCGATTGAAGATAATTCTTCGATTATAAATACTCGAATAAAAATAACAACATGATTATATATATTCAAAACAAAAAATCATTTTTTTATATAAATGTTAAGTGGTTGATCAAATATGCCCGAATACTAAAATGAAACAAAAGGACTGGGGGTAACTGAAGTTGTCAAAGCTTCGAAATGTGAGTATGTGACAAGAATGAAAATGTGGTGGGGTGGTTAAAAGAAGTCCCGACATGATTCCTCAACCAAGGTTTTATTGCATACATAAATCCACAGGCAGCGGCCGGTCAAAGCCGGTTAGGACGCATCTAGAGTGTGTACAATACATTTTATTTAAACAAACACCATTAATTTAAACTAAATATGTCTATGATCCCAACGTAGGAGAGCAGGACGAGAGTTGTTACAGGGAATATTAATGTCTCTGTCTTCCCTTCGTTCCTTATTTTTTTATAAGTCGTTTTGATTTTTAGTACACATATTTAAGTGATTTGATCGAATAATAAAAATTATTATTTTATGTGATTATAAATCAAAATAGGAGTATTATTCATTATTATTATTATATCCAAAATCTGCCTCCTATTAATTGATGAGGTTTTCACTCTCAACAGCCTCTCAATCTCGACGACCTCTCACTCTTGAAAAATCTCGCTTAGTTGAATAGGTCTAGGCACATGGAAGTAGTAATCAGCCCATTTAAAGACCCCGCATATTTCAGTTAGCTCTACTCATCTTATTAGGATAACCAAAACAAGTTGGTGATATCATGAGGACCAGCGACTTAGGCCCAATCTTCGACACCTCGCCTAACAAAGAGTCTCACCTGTTGATATTGATCTAGGCCCATGAATATGGAAGATTTTACCATTTCAACATAGGCTCGCCCAAAGAGAAGAAAAGTAATGAATGTATACGTAATTCATGATACACTGATTCTTCGATATTAGGCCTCGCCCAGAGGATCAACCTCGCTTGAAAGAATGAACCTCTTTTGGATGTGTTGACATTAGTCCGCATGACCGCTAGTGCGGCCTCGCCCAACCTTTTCCGCTTGTGCAGCCTCGTCTAACGTCATCCACATATCCGCTCGTGCGGCCTCGTCCATATATTTGTTCGTGCGGCCACTTTTGACCTCGTCCGCATATTCGCTAGTGCAGCCTCGTCCGACCTCGTCCGCTCGGGCGCCCTTGTCCACACATTCGCCTGTGCTGCTTCGTCCGCTCGGTTAACCTTCAAAAGTATAAGCCTAAATCAAATGAATCGACTTAAGCCCATGAAACATAAAGACCTTTCATATATGAATGAGGCATCACCTTTGTTACGACAGTTGGTTTAGAAAAATAGGTTCAATCACATCTTTACATAGACCTTTCCGATTTTGCGGAGAATTGAGACATGTACGCTCTTCGGGTACATCAATGTTCTGGAAGAACAAGAAGTTAATCCTCGCATTTATCATATTTTGGGCAACCTTTCCCGATTAAGGAACCTCGCCCAATATGCGGCCATTTATTCTGAACGACATATTTTGGGCCATTGAGTCTGGCCCAGTGTGTATAGGTTTAATGCTATCATTCTTCGACCTCGCCTATTTTTCTGAAGGTTTATATTATGGAAGACCTGCTGTATGGACCTCGCCCAAATCGAAAGGTCATGCCTGGTTACATGTACTCTGACCTTGGATGACATATTCGGAGTTGCTGGGCTAGGTTGATATATATGGGCTCAGACATCATCGATAATCAACCTCCCCCACTTTGCGGAATAAACATGAATATTCTTCCTAGAGAATTTATTTACCAAAGGACTTATAGATTGGGCTTCGCCCATATGTATTCAACACCGCCCAATGTGGGCCTAAAACAAACTATCTTCTGAAGGACTTGCTAATTATGATTTTTATGAAGGTTAGGTTCCATCCAGGCTAATTGGGTCTAAGCCCAATTAGAGGGATCTAGTTCACTCGTCTAGGATAACATTTCTGGAGGGTTAGCCCATTAAGGTTACAATATGAGGGGTGATGGATTGGGTCTAGGCCGGTTTGTGACGATGTCGTACTGATCACCTAACCGCCTCATTCCTTGTACGTAGATGAGTTTCGACCACCCGAGCCCAGGTGTATTCTAAGCGGTAGACCAAATCAACTTTGGAGAATGAAATCTAACCCTATTAGGTTCCGTGCTCTCCAAGAACTACGTTGAGCTCGATCCCTATATAAAGGGTACGCAGACACATTGTTGGGGACCCCGAGTAGTCACTGGCACGCAAGAACCCTAATTCTTGGGTGTTAAGCCTTTTTGCCCTCCACAATCTCAGCCCCCAAACACCTAACACCATCATCAACCTACGTCGTTCATCCTCATCAACCACCACCGTAATTCCAACAACCCTCCCCGAATTTGTTATCACCAAATTCTTCCGTTAACAATTATTATTTTCACTTTCCTGGACATTTCTGTTTCGAGGATTACGTTATACGTTGATACTCAATAACTTAATTTTAAATTTTCATTTGTGATGGATAATCACCCAACATTACTTTACCTAAGAGGTCGTTTGGTTAACCATTTAATACATATGTATTTAAAGTTCCCGCCAAGTTTATATTGACCCAATTATTTGGTTACACAAAATTAAGGAAATGCAATTTCTAAATAAGATTGAGTACCCATAAAATAGACACAAAAATTAAATAAGAGTCGTTTCCACTCTCTCCCCTTTTCCTAACCCTATTTCCATTTCTCCCCCCCTCTCTCCCCTCCACCCCCTTGATTCTCTTCTCAGTTCGTTTTCCTCTTCACCCATGTCACTCATCTCCGTCTCCTCGGACTTGGATCCGCCAAGTTCGCTTATTAACTCTATTTTTATTACCGATGACGCAGGCTTTTCGCGCCATATTTTGGAATCCACTTGTTCTAAAAGATTTTCCTCATCCAAGAAACCTGGACTTGCCTCTACGACCCTGTTGGAATATCAATCCAAGATCCATCAAGATCACGGTGTTCCCCTTCATGATGGACAACCAAGTACCTGTGAGGACTTCAAAACTTCTGAACACTTCAATTTACAAGACCTGAACGACTCCGTGGTCAGATGTGAAGCAATTGGACCAGAACCAGATATAATTCAATAGAAGTTAAGTGGACAGGTAAACTTAAAGCCCTTAGCTGGTTTATTTGCTAGATCTCAGAAATTTTGGAGAAATTATTGTTTGGGATACTTTAAATCTGCTAATGAATTAAAATTTCAAGACATTCATGATTCTCTGCTTAAAAACTATGCTCGTTTAGGTCTCATTAAGGTCCTTAAACATATATTATAATGGTAACTTTGTGCTGGTATTTGATACTTTTGAGTTATATCAGAAAGTTCTTAGGTTTAGCAACTTTGAGATCGGATAATTCAAGTTGTTTTTGAATCCCTAGTATGAACATGTTCACAATCTCCCTCCTATGATTACAAATGATGTGTGAGTTTCCTTGTCTAATATCCCTTTGACCTACTGGTCTGTGGAGGGCATCTGTGCCATTTGCACTGCCATAGGAAAATCAAAGGTTTTTTCTAATCAAACCTAAAAAAATGTTTAAGACTTAAACCTTACCCCTGAAGCCATTGCCCTGGTAAACATTGACGCTCTTTGTGCTAAGTCCACAGTGGTCCTTGTTCCCCTACCTGGTCATACTAATCGATTTCAAAGGCGAGCCCTTGTCAAGTACCTCACCCCAGATAACTTTGTGCTTTTTTAATGACCATCCTAGTGCCTACTGCCCTGTTTTACTGGATATTTTCCCTTTAGGAGAGACTTGGCTTAAGTAGAGGCCATGTTTCATGCCCTACTCCCCCTTGTGAATGAACTTCAAGCTTTTAATGATCCCTCTTTGACTCAATCTCTTGCACGAAGTGAAAAGGACATTGAGGTTAGTATGGTCTACAAGAGGAGGCAACCAACAGATGATAAAGCAGTGGGTAAAGGCAATGATAAGAAGGTGTCCCCAGGCGTGGATGCTTCAGCAGCTTCTTGTGGTAGACAGCTTAGGCCAAGGCGTGTGGTGGACAAAGGTAAACATATTGCCCAGGTGGTTGAAAAGGAAGGTACTCCCAAGCCTCCCAATGATGAGGATGATGAGCCAGCCTCTGTGGTCATTGGACTGCCTTCAAGCAAGGATGATAGATTTGGTCCCTGAAACAATGCAAAGAGGCGCAGAATGTTGCCTTCACAGGCCTAACACATGTTCATGCTAATTTGTTGTTTCATATTCAGTTTAAATTTGTGTAATGTGGATTCTTGGTGTTAACTGATGCTATATCATCATTATTTGGTAGCTCTTCGAGCTTATAACTTGACTTTCCTTCTTTGGAGATTTGGTGGAGGTTGACTCCACTGTTTTCCTTCTAGAAAATATATTAACCTAGCAAAAAAAAATACCCATAAAATATGAGAAGTTAATTACCCACCCGTCTCATGGTTATTTATACTTTCTATATATTTAAATTTCTATATGAATAATTAAACAATTTTTTACACTTTCTATTGATTTTAAATACCAAGAAAATGATGCGTTGGGTAAGAAATTAATTATTACAGGTAACGAAACAAGCACTATATTTTCAGTAATGCTTGTTAGTTGTTACATCCATTAACCCCCCTGATGCTGTCATTTGATTTTGTTAGTGCAAATTTATATTATTTACATATTTTTTAAAACAATTTCCTTTATGTTAAAAGTGAAATTCGATTTTTTATTTAGAATAAAATTATAGGAAACATATATGACAGAAATACAGTACTTTTTTTTTATATGAGAAAAAGAGCTAAAAGAAAATATTATTGATTTGATTTCAACCAAAGCGGTCAATGTTCAGATGGGTGGGTAATTAACTTCTCATATTGGAAATTGGACGGCAGTCATTGGCAACATATGGGTCGGGCTTCAAAATATCCAGATGGTTTGGAGTACGGATGGCGGATCCGGTCCGGTCCGGCCCGATAACTTGGTTTCAAAAAATTAATGATACTAGTTTAAATCCTGTGCGGTACCTTTTAAATATTTAAATTATATTTATCATAATTACTATATTTTATTTTCTATATTATAATTCTTTTAATATATTTACATTTTATAATATTAAATATGAAAATATTATTTTATTATTAACTATATTTATTAATTACTTGTATGGTTGTTCTAATATATATTGCATATCTATAAAAATATTAATAAAATAAAATAGTTTTAGTTATATATTTTTTTACATATTATATAAAATTAATATTTATATAATAATTGTTTGTTTATAATTTACTTTAGAATATGTACATATTTATAAAAATATTATATTATTATTATTATTTGTATTTGTATTGAATATATGAAATTAAATGAATTATAATTTAAATTAGAAAATTTATAATAATTTTATAGGTTATAGAGATTATTTGATATAGAATTTTAATTTTATGTATTTTAATTTCACGTAACTACTCTATTTTATCACAACAACCCTACCCCACCAACCATGACGATCACATTAACTCCTTTACTCAAATTATATACAAATATATAACTTTTTATTTGAGCTTCTGTTTTGAAAGGTTTTGCAAGATTCCACATATTTAGCGAAAAGATAATCTAAATTTTAACATATATTTATCATTTGATGTTTTCTTAGGTTGACACTCATTACTCCCTCCGTCCCACCCATTTGTTTACATTTGGGTTGTGCACGGAGGTTAAGAAAATTGTATAAAGTAGTATTAAATAGAAGAAAAAATGAATGAAAGAGAATGAAAAATAGATAAAGTGGTGGAGTCAATTAATATTTAATTGATAGATTTGAAAAATAGAGAAAAGTAGTGGGTGAGAGTAAATTTTATAATATAAAAATTTACTATTTTTAGAAAGTTTTGAAATGTAAAGAATTGGGTGGAATATCAAAAAAAAAAGTGTAAATAATTAGATGAGATAGAGGGAGTATCATATTAAACTCTTATAAAATTATATTAGTGAAAATGTGAAGTTATATTTACTAAGCTTTATTTTTATAAAAAATCGATAATATATTATACAGTACTTACCCCTTCCCTAATATTTGTTTATAGCATTCTACATATTTAGTGAAAAGATCATCTAAATTCTACATTATTATATATGGAAATGACATCGGTGAACTGACAGAGAAATCAGTAAACAAGGCAAGAGAATGAAAGGAAACCTGAAGAAAAAAACCAGTAGGATAAAATAAGAACTAAAGAGTAGCAACAATTCCAAATATATAACCCTTAACAAGCCCGCCGAATAGCAATAAATAACACATGAAATAAGTCTACTACATGCGAATAAATAAAGAACAAATTAATATCATGTCTTAGTATTACTACTAGTAATACATGACTTTCACTATCATCACATCTCATGTCTTATTATTACTGCCAAGTGCTAATACATGACTTTCACCATCATCACATTCACATATCTTCCAACCTAGAAATGAATCTCCTTCATTGCCATTTCAAGTTGCAACATACCAGATCTGTAGGTAGGAATGCGAAAAAAGTGAGAAGTTCACAAACACATTTACATAAATTCAATGCCAAGACATATAGACATTTAGACTTTCCAAATAACAGGGTTTGATGGTCTTTCGAGGGAGGTGGAAACAGATAAAATATTGGGATAGGGGAAGTGCGAGAACAGGAAGGTGGAAAGCATGGCTTAAAGATAGTAGAAGCTTCACTTTAAGGTATGCCTAGATTGAGGGTATCTTAGGAGATAGGGAGTACATCACACAAAGGCCTGATTTAGAACATGTTTGAACTATTGAACAAGCAATGAAAAGCACAACCGAAAACAAAATTGACATATCAAGAGGTACAGGAAACAAATGAGCAAATTCAAGGATAACAATAATTTTCGTCTAATTATTTCAACCAGTATTTGATGTACAACAAACATTGATGTACAAATATCCCCAATAAGAAACACATTGTTTTCTTGTACAACAGCTATTACGACGGACAAATGGGAGAGAGAAAACACCTTTAATTCCCATGAACAGGTATAAAATTAAGGGAGAGAGATGAAAACACTTTCAATTCCCATGAACGGGTAATGAATTACTTCCTTCATCTCATAATATGTGTCTTCTTTGATTTTTGTGCGGTCAAATTGATACAACTTTAACCATAAATTAAAAATTATTCTTTTACATTTTTCAAAAACTGAAAAATACATTTTAAAGTTTATTAAATATATATATTTTAATGATATAATTTATAATTTTTTCTTAATTATATATTATGTGTAATATTAGGTCAAAAATCGGATAATTTGACTAACAAAAATAGAAAGAGGACAATTAATTTAAGATGGAGAAGTAAACTAGGTAGCTCATGATTCTTATAAATTGTATACCCCAAAAGATTTGTGTTCTTCTAGGAAATGCATTTTCAACAGTCAACATAGCTTAGGTTGCTCAGATACTAGAATTTGGAAAAACCACCTTTTACTAGGGTTGATCGCGGTGGTAATGACGGTTCTTGAAAATTTGAGCTCAACCCATGACCCTTAATCCAATTAAACCGAACCAATTTGTTCCATTTTGGTAGGTTCTTAACAAAATCAAGAAACAAAACAATATATACTTCTCATATTCTAACTTTCATTCTTTTATTGCATATGATTTATAACAAAATTATTATTTTTTAAATAAACTAAATTAGTCACGTTAAACTACGAATGACTAATTTCTAATGAGATAACTATTAATTTAGTTGATGCAAACAATAATATAATAGTTTTTAACATTATTTCAATGCTAAGACATAATATAGACATTTTAGACTTTCCAAATAACATGGGGTTAATGGGGCAAGGGAGAGAAGGAAACAGAGAAAAAATGGGGATAGGGAAAGAGAGAGAATAGAATGGTGGCTAGCCTGGGTGGCTGGAGGGGGGGGGGGTGAATTTATCAAGGGGAGTAGTTTAGGGGCCATTGGTAAAAATATTTGAAGAAATGGTTAAATATGGTAGAAGCTTCACTTAAGGTATGCCTGTATTGAGGGTATCTTAATGTGTTAGAAACTTAGGGGATAGAAGTCATCACACAAAGGCCTGATCCAGAATATGTTTGAATTATTGAACAAGCAATGAAAAGAACGACTAAAAAGTAAGAAAAAACGGACACATCACGAGGTACAGGAAACAAATGAGCAATCATAAGGATAACGATAATTGGAACGCAATAATTTGCCTCTAGTATCTTTCAACCAATATCTGATATACTAGAAACATTGATGTACAAATATCCCCGATGAGAAAACATTGTTTCTTTGTACTACAGCTACACTTATGACAGCCACTCTGCCTGTCTTCTTGTGGCCGAATGGGCAAGAGAAAAAACTTCAAATTCCCATGAACGGGTATAAAATTAAACTAGGTTCCTGGTGATTCTTATGATTAGTATACCCCAAAAGATTCTTGTTCTTCTAGGAAATGCATCCTAACATAGCTTAGGTTCCTGAAATACTAGAATCTAAAAAAACCAGCCTCTAATTGTAATGTGAATACCAATGTGATGCAAACTTATGGGATTACATGTGCTTAATGTGGATATACAGTATATGGGTTGCAAAAGTAAAGGAAAACTAAAATTACAGAAAATATGTTTTTTTTTCCAGCACAGCAAAAAAGGAAACCAAGAAAAATTTCAGCAAGGTCTAACATACAAGTACTGTGTGATAGCCTCACAAGGCGTAGAATGATGCAATTGCATCATCAGAGCAGAGAAACATTTGATAAAAGATAATAATGGTTTTGGGTGCAAATAAGAAATAATGGAAATGCCTGATAGAGAGGAGCAGTGATCAAGCAGTTAATACAATCATTGTGGAAATCAAGTTTCAAACAGAATACTCGAACGACCAAAAGCAGTGAAATTGAGTACGGAGAAGAGCAACAACTATATAAATATAAATATATAAAATAAGTGAGAGAATTACTTTACCTTACCTAGAGAGCAAGGCAGCGAAAAAGTTTACAAGGAGAATTAAGATCATAGTGATGGGAAGAAAGCAGAGTGACAAGCACCTTCTTAGTGTCATTATTATTGATGAGCTGGACTCTGAATTGCACAACATGAACAACGGCGGGTTGGGTTTGGTCAGTTTGATAGGAAGCAAGCAAGCAGAGTATGCCATGGCACAGATATACCAAATATCTCGGGGAAGATGAACAACGGCGGGTTGGGTTTGGTCAGTTTGATACGTTCAACCATTCTTTGGTGGCTATATCATAAGCCATAAAGAATTTCTTATCTCGGGGAAGATGAACATATATAACTTTAAAATCCTGAACTTATTCACTCAAATAAAATTTATTAAAAATACAATGAAAAGTTACAACTGCTCGACCTCCAACATCTTACAATCCAAAATATAAAATTATAACTAAATTCTCCAAATTCAAATTTAAATATAAACGTTACAACTTCTCAAAGTCTGCAACTCATATTCTCTTCAAAAAGTAGTATGTCTAATAATGAATATCTGCCGGAAAAACAAAAAAAATATATAGCTGCAGTGAGCGAAAAACCAATATACGAATATAAAATAATGCAAAGAGTACAATGGTTAGACATGATGATAACATAAAAAAATATCTGAATAAATAATGATGAAATAAATCGAAAGAAACAAAAGATACTTGTTATACTTAACTCACAATATAAACAAATAACAAAAAAAGTAAAAAGACACGATAGATATCTTACAAAATCAACTTACATATATACTCTTAAATCACAAATATTCTTACTCTTACACAATATACTCTTACAACTTACTGATAATAATATCAAATAGATCAAAAGTGAACTTATTTATGGATATGAGAGATAATTTTACACTTACAAGATGTCCAACATTTCGGTTCTCCAGAATATGTAGTCATCAAAACTTACAGGGGTTTGCATAGAACAAATCAAATGCTATCCAAAATCTTATAGAGACTTGCATAGTACAAAACACAATGCTACCCAAATGGCCAAAACACACATACAAAGTAGTGATAACTATATGTGTCCCTTAACTCCGGCGACATGCACATATTATTTAAATACACCGCATAGGAGATGATAAAGCGTGAGATTAATCCACTCATGATGTATTCTTACAATATTTCTCAAATCAAAATATAATCACAAATAAATTATGTAAGTCTTACATATACCTTACTCGGAAAGAAGTCTAATAATAATATATATCACAAATCAATCAAAAATAACATAGTCGAATATTATCAACCCAAATATCATATAAATTAGACTATACAAAACAAAATCAGACCTGACCAGTTTTAGAGAAAGTCAATTAACTCTACTCATATGAATCCAAATGAAAAGGCGCAAAACACGAAACTTGTAGACAATTCTTAGACCTTTTCTAGAATGATAAGACTCGTCAAAAACGGAGAAGTAACGAATGCAGGAAAAAATAAATATGAGCTGTTAGAACAGAATTAACACCTGATTACAGTAGTATTTTGATATTTACAATCTCAAGATCACATAATTTGACAACGGAATGTAAACAAAAAACGAAGAGCTCGAATAGATCTTTCTAGAATGATATTAATCATAAAAATCGAAAACAATTTCAATTTACTATGAATATTTGAAGTTACGGCATATAAACTTGAATTAACACATCAGATTGCACAAAAGGCAGATTTCAACATAGTTACGATCCGAATTTCAGAAAATATAAAGAATAGAAGTTGTAGATAATCAAAATATCTTTTCAGGCACAATAAAATCGTAACAATCCGACAAATAATGAATCAGATATGAATTTAACAACAAATCAGATTATCAAGAGATCAAACAAATGAATTGGGTAGAGTCATAACAAGATAGAGAGTATAACGAAAATATCCGTACATTAACGATACGATAACAAAGAGAGTGTGTAGAATGTATCCGTACCTTAAAAATTAAAGATATGAATGATTATCAAAAAATCCATATGAACCCTAATTCAAACCATAAATTATCCTATTGATCCCTTTCCTCTTCTCCTCTTTCTCTTCTCCCTCTCTTTCTCTTTTATTTTCTCTTCTTTTAACTAAAAATATCCTATAATATCCTATAATAATATCCTAAATTAAAATATCTATATATAATCAATAATAACTCACTAATATTATTCTTAATATTAAATAATATAACTAAAATATATTATAAAAATTAAGAGATGTTTTATTATTCCCTTCTAATAGAAATTTCGTCCTCGAAATTAATCTTGCAAACAAAAGACCTCTACTAAAAAAATGCGATAACGAACACTAAATGTCTTCTCTAGTCTCTTGAGTAGCTCCATACTGACATTGTATTTAACTAGAATCATGATATTCCTCAATGATCACCACTACAAGAACTAAATTGGTCGCTTACTTAACGGTTATCCTGAAAGTACCAACTATTCCCATTAGGTGTCATTGGTCTCCTTCTATCGCTACTACTTTGATGATACATCTAAAAACTTTAATATCCACACTTAAATCAAAACAAAATGTCACGCATTAAGTCGAAATTGATAAAGATTTCCTTGTTGCTGTCTTCCACAAACCTAATTTTTCTTCAAAAATTTGTATGCGGTTGAGACTTCACATTCCATCTTTATTGATACTACACACACTTACGATAATGATCGCATGAGAAGATGATTTAAAATAATCACAAAAACATATCAAAGAAAGGAGAAACACGTAATATTATTATCTAACTAACAAACTTAGTGTCTACACATACTCACAGGTCGAGCCTAAAGGCAAATCTTAATAATCCTGAAATTCTATAATACAACTACCTAAATATCACAAGTCGAGCCTAAAGGCAAGTCTACAGAATCATAAAAATGCTACTCAAAATCTTACAGGGACTTGCACGGTATAAAACACAATGTTACCCAAATGACCAAAACACACATACAAAATAGTCATGACTATACGTGTCCCTTAACTCTGGCAGCACGCCCATACTATTTAAATACACTGCATAGGAGGTGATGCAAGACAAGAACAAAGACAAGTAGAAGGATAGATAATTGTGAATTAACCGTAGAAAACCCACAAGCCCTAATGTGATCCAACCGCAGAAGAACCACTGCCCCTAGGATTTCTCAAATACAGAAGAGAAGAACATGCATGGATCGCAACCCATAACAAAAGAGAAACAATTCTCAATTTAATATATCAATCAAAGTCTTCTAATAATAAAATATTACATCTCCTTATATACGAGTAAATTCCTAAACTTAGCCACCAAGTAAAATCTTCATAATAAAGGAATTCTTATTCTCTATCATATATTCTAGAATATTCATAATATAATACAAATATATAATTAAAATTTATAATGAATTACAATTAACTATATTTCTAAATAATAACATAAAATAAATATAAACTAATATTTTAATTTTCCATTTTGCATCATTCTCCTCGCTTTTGAAAAAAACTCGTCACGGTGTTAAACAAGGAAGCTGAACAACTTATAGTCGTACCCCTCACGAAGTTGTTGACAGAGGCGGAAGTGGTAATGAAAATAGTAATAACACATTATCATGCAAAATGGCATATTTGTGATAATCTAAATACCTCTTTAACTCAAATTTTGTCCTTTCAGATGAAAGCTTGACACAATTGCCTCATGCCGTGGAGAACATTATTGGCAAAATATGTGCTTTGCAAATAAAGGTCACCCAATACAACATAACACATGTATGCGAGGAATATACAACACCCGTATATTTGACTGTTCAATTGTTGTACACAACGGGTTCAAGATACCTTAGGCGGAAATTTGAAGAAAAAACAAAAGTATGCCTAAACACTCTCGGAATGACACAATTCTGGCTAAATATATGCTTATAAATAAATATAAATATTTCATATTTCAGTTTCAAGGACTTCATTTTTAATCTGAGATACATTTTTCCTAGCGGCATTGTACTACAGCTACATTGTTGTAATAACTATCAATCTACCACTATTTAGATTATTATCGGTCATGAATTTGGGCTTAATGTAAATAACAGTTGCGTCATATTTAAGCAAGTGAGGCTATAGAGACTGAACCACAAACAACCTGCTACAAAAATTGGCTAACCAATACTAGGGCCTTTGTTAGGCCCTTTAATGTAACAAAAGGTCAACAAGGGAGTCCACAACTTAGGGATTGGATCTGGTATCACCAATCTATTCAACGAAATATGGCCTCATGTTTTTCCTTGTACAAATGGGTGGGTGTAAATTGTAGGATGTCTAGCACTAGAGTATACCCTCCATATTTTATACCTTACAGTTTCAACTAGGCAGGATTATAACTGCCTATTTACTGCTAGCGGCCAAGGTCTCGCTTTCACTGTGATACATAATCTTTAAGATTTAATCAATACAAGACCTCTCCGTTTAATAATAACAGATTTAGTATATACTACTCACCCTCTTTTCTTCAAGTACAATTGTGGACCCTGAAATTGAATGTGCCAAGGTTCACAATCCGTCTTTGAATGTGCCAAGGTTCACAATGATGTGTTTGAGCTAAAAGATATACACATAAAAAATTTAATATATAAAGACGCATGAAGATAAGATTTGAAGTAATTTATCGTGACCAAAACAAAATCAAAGTGAATTGCACTCTTTCTGGAGTGACTTTAGCTATGTTTTAAATTTTGTCTCTTTATGGCGAGATTGTTCGATTAAATTACAAGACTTCAGGTTGTGTAAAATATTAATTGTGTGATTTAATTAACTCAAGCTTATATGTGCAAAGGATTTTAAAATTAAAAGCTTAATTGTGCAGGAAATGCCTGATCAGTTTACATGTTAGATGCATGTTATAATTTTAAGATTTAGTATTTCTTCGTGACCTACATTTAATCAATCTAAAGAAACTGCACTCTAATGTATGTAAAATTTTGTAATACTTTTTAAATTAAAATCATATCTTCTACTTGAACAATATTTCATCACAATTAATATTTCGTAAGAAATTAAAACAATTTTTTAAAATCCAATATTCCGCGATTAAATATTGATATTGTATTTAACCCCCTTCTATAATATCTGGACCAACAACATATAATACATTTTTTTTATATTCCACCATTACGAGAGTTCCCCATGTTGTAATCATATATTTAGTATATACTAATACACTTTTCATTTGGCAAAACTGTGTGCCCTAAAATTGGATGTTCAGAGGATTTCATATGCGTCTTTGTTCTGGTCTGATATTAGGAGTACTGAGAAGTACTGTTCAAGGTGTTTAAAGATGTTGCACTCTCAGGTACCATTGATGCAGTTTAATATTCAACTTATTATATAGTGTACAATATGTAGCCCATGTCATTAAATTTGGTGATACTAAGACATTCAACGGAACAATACTTTCTGGTTTAATATGAACTAAAGGTGGAAAATGCCAATTCTCTGATTATAGCCTTTGACGAAGCATCTACTAGAGTGAGATGATAAAATATGAGCACTTGCAGACAACAAACCAGCTTCGGAAGGTGCTCCTCAACACAAGAAACTGACGGTCATCTTTGTGAGCTGTACATCACCTGATATACATTACTATTTAATAATTACACCTAGCCTACTTATCCTGGACATCAAAGGAATGAACCAATATTCATACTGATTGCTATTAATTTGAGTGGACAACTTTATAGTGACAAAATGTTAATTTCTTGCACATTTAAATAGATTAGACGGACCATAAGTTTCTTATATATGTATGGCAGCATCAACAGTCGTCATAGGGGAGGGAGGAACTGATTCTCACTGAGGTTACATTGTACTTTATACACATTTAGATGAATACGTTGCAATACCATATTCAAAGATTAGGACATTGCATTTTTAAATAACTGGTAATTGTGACTTTAGTTCCGGTAACGCATGACCAACGTTAAGCTAGCGGCCCGTGCCTCGCATGGGCTTTCATGCTAGTATATACATGGAGATCTGATCTGTTTTCACAGAAAGTAAAAAAAGTTTTGTTCAAAGCTGTAATCCAAGTCATGTCGACATACCTTATGCCGTGTTTTAAAATCCCTGAAAGGCACTATCAAGAAATTGAGAAACTACTAGCACATTACTGGTGGGACTGTTCACTCCAAACATAAAATTCATTGAAGAGTATGAGAAAAAGATAAGTATACTAAAATGTGAGGAATGTCTAGGTTCTAGAAATTTTGTCAAATTTTATCAAGCGTTCTTCTAGTAAAACAAGCATGTAAAATCTTAATGAATCCAACGTCTACACTTTCACAGTAGTCTCACAAGTAGGGCCGTAGCCAGGATTTTGATCTGGGAGGTTAGAAATTTATAACATCAAAACTACATATAGATTTATAAAATTTCGATGGTGTTAAAACTAAAATTTACTATTATAAATACTTTTCTAAAAAAAATATATACATACGAAAATTTTGTTTTTCAAAATTTGAGGGAGGTCAAACAAGGGAGTTGCCCCTCTGTGATTTGGAGAAGTATTTACTCGGAGGAAAAATTTACTAATCAAGGGGCTAAGAGTATTGAAAGGGTGATAGGTAAAATGGCCGGTTAATGGTTTGCTAAAAGTTGAAATTTAAAATTTTAGTTAAGGGGTGTAGTGTGTACACCAATGCTGTTATGTATAATTATCATAAGCTAAAATTATATCTAAAAATTTTATTGGTCTGACAAAAATAGCCAACCAAACATGGTTGTCTATATTTATTGCTAATGATTTGCATGGTTAAAGTGCTATATTTTTTACATATTATAAATAGTAACACATATACATCACCTACACTAATTTAACTAAGGATTTTGTATCGTTGAAGATGCTCAAATCTGGGACAGGGAATTGTTGGTAGGAACAACTATCCATGCACATAATTCATTTGTTACTGTGTAACGTCCCTGTGACAAATTAATGCTCATTTGTTACCGTGTAACGTCCTTGTGACAAATTAGCATTAAAAAAAAGATCAATCTGGTTAAAGTATAGTATATTTATATATACTTTAAATAAGAAATGACTTAGGTAATTACTTAAATTTATAACAAAATATAATATAATATCAGTGTTATTTTTGTAAATATAAAGCTGTATATTATTATTACAAAATTGTCACTAAATTTTTGTATTAATATAACTTATCATTCTTAGGACCCTTTTTCTATATATATATATATATATATATATATACTATATTATAATTTTCAGAATTTTATGAACCAGAGATTTACAATATTGTTAATGCTTTTTCCTAGAAGAATTACACTGAAACAATGTTCCAAATAGTACTTATAACTTACGGGGTGCACCACTATTATTTATGTAATATACTCTGAGTCGTCGTAACATAAAAGTTGTAGATATATAGGGCCTGTTTGGCAAAACAGAATTTATGGAAATAAGGGCTTATTTCCGGAAAAAAGTAGGGATGTATGTACTTTTCAGAAATAAGTCCTTATTTCCAGAAAAAAGTAAGTTCATATTTGGTTTTAAAATTCTAAAACAAATATTTATCTTTAAAAAAAATATGAAAATATGTAAAAAAAAATAAAAAATAAGCTATTTATTTTAAGTTTATGGAACCCCAAACACCCACATATATTGTGGCACATGTTGTCGTTTGTACGGCGCTTGTGAGGGAAAAATATTATACTAAATATTGGAAATTGAGGGGGATATTTGATGGCAAACTCAAGCGGATAATATTTTAGCATTTAAATTTATTTACCACTATTTCATTAAGTGGTCAGAAATTTTAAATTTAAAAAAATTGACATTATACGAGTACCAAATTAAAAGCAAACTATAGATATATATCAACATCGGGTACGTACTTGTTTCATACCCTACTGGTATATAAACTCAACGCCATAACAACATATATATTATTTATGTACATCAAGTACAAGCCCCATGCACCTCACTCTTATTTCCTACTCGCTAAAGCCCCCATGCACATATTTATTTAGGTAAATATATTCATACTGCTACCTGCATGGCACGGGGTCGGGAATATTGATTTTAAGGGGTGGCTTCATCAGCGTTTGCCATCATCATGTTGTAGGCCTTGGCTTCTTGGGCGCCACGGCAGCAGAATCTACAACCCCCTCCCCAGTATCTGCCTCCACAGCATCCCCACCGGCAACCTCCTCTTCCCCAACCACCACCCCATCCTCCACCACCATAACCTCCACCCCCATAACCTCCACCCCCAAATCCTGGCCCATAACCTCCACCCCCATATCCTGGCCCATAACCTCCACCACCATAACCTGGCCCATAACCGCCCCAGCCTCCACCACCATAACCTGGCCCATAACCGTATTGATCTGGTTTAGTAGCTTCATGATCCTCTGCATGATCAACATCCGAATATTAATAAAAAACCACATATATAGTTAAGTGTTCGCAGTTACAAAATTAGTCAGTACCAACACAAGCAAGCTATATGTACCAAATCCATTTGTCTTTCTAGTTGGCTTCAAATATTTGAGATATATAATTATATATACTAACCTTTTTTCTCAGCTTTAGGTGTCTCTGCCGCATTGATAGCAGAGACGAGAAGAACAAGAGCCAAGAGAAGTCCAAGCTTAAGAAAAGTGTTAAGCTTCATTTTCAACTTAATTTAGGAAATACAGTATTAATTAATTAGAAGATCAAGAAAAAAGATTATTGGGTCGAGAAAGGATGAATATGCTATTGGTCTTCCTGATCAATTGAATCTTATTTATACACAACAAAGGACTGGGACTGATTGAATGAAGATCGAAAAAGTCCAAGACAAATATATATATATATATAAGTAATATTATTTCGATCAGCATGCATATTGAATGGCTTGTCTGACTAAATTAAGATTTTTTGGACTTTCCTGCATTTTTCTAACTAATCTTACACACTCGTATGGCCATATAATAATTATTACACACAATAAGCTGATCGGGAATTAAGAACTGATTAAGTGATGTCAGTAGTTTCAAGTTTCAACCAAAGCTCTCGCGATTTGATTTTTGGAATTTAGCCCGACTTGCAGTTTAGGCTGACCCCTTCTAGTTCTACCAGAGACTCTAATTCAATATCATATATATTTGACACAGAATGCCGTAGCGTGATCAATAATTAACTTGCGACGAAGTAATATGAAGTTAATTTGGTTTTTATGACTTTTTGATACATAATAGAGAATTGATCATAAAATTGTTATCTGTTCTCGATCTTAAACCTTACCTCAGATAAAAATTTACAAATCCGCTAATACTAGGAATCATAGGAAATTGTTAGTATTTCTTCTTCATCACGGATATAAATTTTTAAATAAATCCTCATATTGACGTGTCAAAATATTATCCAGTGTACTTATGAATCTGCGGATATATTCACATTTATTACCAACTAGCTCAGCTAGCTAGGCTGCAGAAATACAAAGTCAATAGCTTGAGCTAGGTTTGCTCATCGATTTGTTATGAATTGCTCATATTTGTAAGTAGTAACTAAAAGTTAAACTTTGCTTACTGTTCGTATTTATTTTTCTTATTTCATATCGGTGTGAATTGTAATCAGTCTAGAGTTCTTATCTGACATATCATTTATAAATTATAAATTACAAATGATATAACATCATCATATTGGAGGCAACTCAAGGGATAAGACTTACGTTGAAACTACGAAGGTTCACGAAGAGAGCTGTTCGCGAACAAGCTCGTACTTGGCTCGTTTAAAATTTGAGCTCGAACACAAAAATGTGTTCGTTAGAAAATGAGATCGAGCCGAGCTTTTAATATGTTTGGCTCGACTCGAAATCGGCTCGAGCTTGTTCGACTCGAACTCGGCTCGTTAAAACTCGAAAAAATAGAATATATTCTTAATATTTTTATAATATTCCTAGCATTTTAAGTTTAAAATTACAATTCAAATATTTAATATATGAATCATTTGGGATAATAGATTAAAATTTAATATTGAGTTGAGTCAAAAATTGATAATTAATTGAGTCAAGTGGGTTTAAACTTTTTTTTTAAATGTAAAACTTAACTGTTCGTGAGCTGCTAGTTAAGGGCTCGAGCTCGGCTCGTTTTTGTCGATAAAAGCTCAAGCTCGGCTCGATTTGTTAACGAACTCGAGCTCGAATACATTTTTTGTGTGATAAGAAAGCTCGGTTCGTTAGAAAAAAATTTAAGTCGGTTCGTTTAAGACAAAATGTGAACACCCTAGTTGAAACCATTTTTAAAGTTTCTCAAGTATTGCATGAACTCGAACAATCTCCTGCCTCATCTAATTTAATCTACGTTTTGTGAAAAACCAACACACTTATTGTCTTGTAGTACTGCCCTCAGCTTTTACTAATTAATCCGCGTGCAAAGTATGGTATTATAATATTTGTCAATTTAATTATTAAAATAAAATAATTATATATATATATATTAATTAGAATAGGTTTTTAAAATTAATTTATTCAGTAATTATATTTATTTTAATTAAAATAGATTTTTAAAATAATTATACATATTAAACTTCGTACAGTTCTAAGGCCTCAAATCTTACTAGTCCCAAAAATTATAATACTCATATATAGTATATCATATTTTAATTATTTTAAAAGATATTCAAAATGTTCCTTTATATTTTCATAAAATAATTAAATTTATCTTACTCATGATTCATGTTTTTGTTAAAATTTATATATTTATAATTAAAAGTCTTTTATTGACTTTCATTTCTATATATCTCTTAAGAAATAAGAGAAATAAGATATAAATAACATCATAAACAAATCTATCTATCTATTATATAATATCATAACATGCACTTTGTGAAATGATTTTATTCCACCCCTCTGGCCACTATGCATGTCAACAACTAATTAATTTTAATATCTATATTATTATTATACCCTTTTTATACATTTAATTAGCTTACTCTTATAATCTTGTATACATTTTTTATTTAATATGTGTTATTATAATTATTATATTTTTATGCACATTTTACAATTAATTCAATATCTTATAAATTAGTTATCTCAAAACATACCGTTAACAAGAAAATATGTAATCCCTAGAGCTTAATTAAGACAAGTATAGAGATCAAGCGCATACCAGCAAAAAAAATATAGTTTTCCTAACATTATAGATTTTAAAAAATATATTGTGATCGTTAAATTTATATTTTTAAATTATTGAATTATACCTTATGAATTTTAACAAAAATAATACATTTAAATAAATTATAAAATATAATTGGAATTTTAAAGATTATCCGTGCCTTGAATGGGCATAAGAGATAATATTATATAAATACAGAACATAAATAGTAATTTTCCGAAAAACTACTTCTCATTTGAGTCTAACCTTTATTCATGAGACTAGTGAGTTATTCATAATTAGAAAATTTATATATATTTAAAATATATGTAATTGGTTAGAAAACTCGAAATAAAGGTTATATCACCTAATTATAAAATATTTTAATAGAAATACAAATTAAAATGATATTTTGGTAACTATTTAAAGATGTATTTTAATATTTAATTATTATGAGAAATATCATATGAGTAAAGATGTATTTTAAACTTATTCTTGTATAACTGATATATTAAAAATAAAAAAAATACATTTAAATCAAAAAAATATAAATTTAATGATTTGAGAGATTGGTCGTGCCTTACATGGCTGTAAGAGCTAGTTTAAACAAAAAAGGACAATATAGTATTCTATATCATATAAAGGAAATCATGAAATTAAATAAAACAATAAAATACATAATAATTATTAAAATACTTAACTCCAATAAATATTTCAACATGCATGGCATAAAAGAAAGTAAGTAATAATGTATTTGTTAATTAGGCAGAATAACACCGATGCACATGATCATAGACTGTATCAAAGAAAGTTGTGTATACTTGGATTGAGAATTAACTGTTAGTTAAATTGATAAATAAAATGAATTTCGAGTGTAGAATAAACAAACAACCGTCATCTAATACAATAAATTAATTTGATCGTATATATGTACTGTTCAGTTCGTATGATTTCTCCCTTCGGTGTGTTGATATTAGTTTGTAAAAAGTCTCATTCTACTTTAAACAATTTGCGAATAAAAGGTTGTTACCAGCTAGTTTGATTTACTCTCAACCTTGCTTCTAGATTTGAGAAATAATTAAAAATGAGCAACAATCCCTTTCTCTTAAAGAGTTGGCTTTGTTTAATTTTTAGTTTTAGATTTTGTTGGTTGAAAGTCGACCACAACACAATGATCGATTAATTAAGACCCCCGCATATCCTATCATATGTTTAATTCGGTTAAGAAGAGTAAATTTTAATTGATTGCATGTCCGGCCAATATTCTAAACTGAAGACTTAAGTTGAAGACAACTAATTAACTAAAGCGGTCCTTAATCTCGTTACCCTCATGAAGAAGAATTCAAGATAAGATTTCTCTATTAGAAAACGAACGAAGGGGAAGGGAACCTCGAGATATGCAAGGCACTGCACAAATTAATTTTTTTCGTATAAAATCCAAGTTAATTTTTCCTTTTTCTAGGACATATTATAAGATAAAGCATAAATAAATATTAATTTTTGATTTGTATTTTTTGGTGTGTTTATGTACATTAATTGTAATGTACTAATATAGTCTAGTATGGATTTTACTTCGGAAATGTTAATCGACCAATTCTAAATTATTAGATGTACCAAATAAAACCAACTCGATATTAATAAAAACGCCCAGCGCAGTTATTTCATATAAAACTTAGTACGCCGATACACTATACACCATACACCATACACATCTGCGCTAAATACATGCACACAAGTGCATACATACTTGTGTAACGTAACATTAGTTGGTTGTCGACAGAGAAAAAACCATGCTTATTGTAGGGTACATCGGAGCACCTCACTTTTATTTCATATTTGCGATTTACCTATACACCCCATGCACATAATATTATTTAGGTAATTTCATACTTGTACATGCATGGTCCCATACTTATATATCATGCATATATATATGATCTCAAGGGTTGGCTTCATCAGCTTCGGTATAGGCTTGTGCTTCAAAGGGGCCACGACAGCAGAATCTACAGCGTCCTCCAAAGAAACCTCCGCAACATCCCCACCTGCAACGACCACCAAAACCACCCCTTCCTCCATAACCGCCTCCACCACCATAGCCTCCCCTGCCTCCATAACCGCCTCCACCACCATAGCCTCCCCTGCCTCCATAACCACCATAACCACCATAACCGCCGCCACCATAACCGCCGCCATAGCCGCCCCCACCATAGCCACCATAGCCGCCGCCACCTACTTGATCTGGTTTTGAAGATTCATCCTCTGCATGATAATTACACAAATCACTAAAAAATCTCATGAAAAAACGAAACCTATAAAATTTAACAATAAATAACAAGTCTTAACGAATAATTTAGACTAATGATGACAGTTTTTTCCATATTAATAAAATGGGTTAGGGATGCTGATCATGAATACTAACGTACCTTTGTTCTTAAGTACTTCATGAGTCTCTTCTTCATTGGAGGAAACGAAAAGAACAAGAGACAAGAGAAGTCCAAGTAGAAGAAAAGTGTTAAGCTTCATTGTGATATTATAAAGCTAGAAAACTTAAATTTTGAAATATATAGAAGGCACTTGTGCATGCTCTAAGGCTTCCTATATTTCATCCTATTTATACAGCACAAAGAGAGGATGTGGCTGACAGAAGAAGAAACAGTCCACGACAAATTAAATTTATCTTAGCATTAAATAGCTTCTCCGACTAATTAAATTAAGATTTCTATGATTTTAAGCCATATACTCCTTCTGTCCCAATTTATCTCTTTTTTAATTTTTTGCGGTCAAATTGACCCAATTTTAATTGAAAAATGAAAATTATTTTCTTATTATTTTTAAAAACTAAAAATTACATATTAAAGTATATTAGATATATTTTTTTATAATATAATTTTTATAATTTTTTATAATATATATATATATATATATAATTTTCGGTCAAAATTGAATTAATTTAATCATAAAAAGTTAAACAAGGAGTAAATGAGTATAGGATAATATTTGTCAGCAAAATAGTTTCATTAGGCAGAATACGGTGAGTGGACTTTGAATTCGTACGTTTTCGTAACAATCAGAAATATTAAGTTTTTTTTTAGTACGAGCTAGAGCACACATATATATAGGAGACTAGCTGTTAGTTAAAATTTTTTGATAATATTGTAAATTCTGGTTATTACTTAATTTGTGGATATATTCACATTTATTATCGGGCTATGCATAACATCTCAGCTAGCCAGCAAGATGCAAGACAAAGTCAATCGCATTAGGTGATTAGGGGTTTGTTCCGTCAATTTGTTATGAAGAGCTCGTGTAAAGCCAAATTTTACTAATTGTTCCTATCCTTTTCTGTTATTTGTGAGATCGAGTTCCACGTGTTACACGTAAAAATGAAATACGCATCAATAAATATGGAGACTACACTCAGCTAGTCAGAAGATAGAGTTTGAAATTTAATTACTACAATTGACCCTGCACTCATATATATGGAGAGTGAAAGGTTCTAGGAAAACCTTTATTATTGAGAAAATTGAGAGAGTCCATCTAAATCATTGATTAATTATAATTTAAATTAATTTTTTTAAATTAGACATAATGATAAAAAAAAACTTTGAAAATTTCGTCCAGATACAAAGTCAAATTTGATTTACAAATTAATCATCAATTAGCACATTTGAAAAGTATCATGATTAAATATTATCACAATCTTTTGATTTTTAGAAACTAGAATAATGTCTTCTTTGTTAAAAAATTTCATAAAAACTATTCCTTTTATATATACACTGCCATCTGAAACAAACATAGAAGTAAACGAAATACAAATCAAGGTAATCGTCAACAAAAAATATTATTCTTGTTCTAATATAGATTGTTCATTATCTCAATTAAACGATTCCTACAACAAGTTCTGGTTTGTGTTCTAATTAGTTTAACAATTGTCGACATGAATTCCCTATTGAAAGTTTAACAATTACTGCTCTTTTAATGTCATCGGAAGAAATACTATAAAAAACGTTTTAATGAATTTGAATATTATGAAAAATATTTATGTGACCATTTTAAAGAATCATAACATAAAATTTGGATTCTATGTTAAATTTTATAATATTTGATTTTTAAAATTTAGATTTGATTCGATATGTTAAGCTTAATTACTGTTAAATTTTGTGATTCTAATCTTAACAATCAATTTTTTTTATAAAAAATGAAGTTTTATGATAGTGTTCTTATGTGTTCTTTATATAAAGTGTTTTTTATGGAGTGTAACTCTTGTATATATATATATATATATATATATATATATATATATATATATATATATATATATATATATATATATATATATGAGTAAAACTCGTTGAAGAACTCCTTATTTGAGTAAGTGAGGAATCAATTACTATTTTATAAAAATTTGATTAACAAATAATTAGAGAACATATAAAAAATCATAGAACACCAAAAATAATTGCAAAACAAAAAAAAATTACATAAGCTACAAAAAATATAGAACACAAATTACAGAATACTAATGCTGAATAGAATTTTGTAATTTTGTGTTCTATATTTTTTTGATGTTATGTAATTTTTTTTATTTTGTGATTGTTTTTTGATGTTATGTATTTTTTTTTTATGTTCAACCATTTTTTCATGTGTTCTGTAATTATATTTGTTGTTGGTTCCTCAGTTACTCAAATAAGGAAGTTCCCCATTAAACCTAGGCGCATATATATATATATATATATATATATATACACACACTTACATACACATACCCATTGGAAGTATAAATTTATAGATGGTCTTCCTCATCTTTTTGCTGAAAAGGTTAGACAATCATTAAGAATAAAGAATGATGGAATAAATATTAATTATTCCGACCTAACTTATAGACAACTAATAAGTAGTTGTATAAATGAAGGATTAGCTTTATGTAATGACATTAAGCTAAAAAAAATCTACTAAAAAGCAAAAAAATTCAGAGAAACACCATATTGGTGAATTCTATGAGCAATTTACTTTTGACTTAGGAAAATCTCTTAGACATCCAGAGGCTCATAAAGCCAAAGGAAAGCAAAAAATTGTCTATAAGAAGAATAAATTCTATAAAGGACAAAAATATTATGAAAAACCTTATAAGAAAAATTATAAGAGGCATTTTTATGCCAAGAATAAACAAAAAGAAAAACCTTTTATTCCTAAGGGAAAAAGAAAAGCTAAAAGGCTTGACATAACCTGCAACAAGTGTGGTAAAGTATGGCATTATGCTACTCAATGTTGGACTAAGAAAGCCTTAAATGAATTGGAAGATGAACAATTACGTTCTCAATTAAAGAAAATTATGATTATTAGTTCAGAGTCAGAATCAGAATCTTCTAACGAAGAAGAGGGTTTATAGTTGGTTAATGATACCACATCAGAATCATCATCCCCTGACAATAAAAATTGTCAGTGTAATGAACTTAGTTATTGGAAATTCATAGTAGAAATGAATGGATTAAATGTCATTACTTCAGATGAACAAAAAGCGTTAGAAGCTATAGATTCTATTATGGATCTCAAATTAAAACAAAAAATGATTGAAATTTTAATTAAAAAGAATAAGGAAAATTCTAATAAAGAATCTCATTTAATAACCACAATACTTTATCAAATAAGTGAGGTATTACAAAGATTTCAACAATCCAATATTAAAGAAACTCTGGTTTCTATAATAGACTTAAAAAGAGAAATGACTCTATTGAAATCTGAAATAAGTCAGATTAAACAAAGTAATGAAAAGTTATCTAATAGAGTAACCTTATTAGAAGTAGGAACTTTTACTAAGGAAGAAAATGTTTCTACAACCAGTAATCCAGAAGGTATTGATTGCCTTCATCTTCTAGAACAAGTAACATCACAAAAATTGTTTGTGAAAATAACTTTAGTCATTGATAAAGATTTTATCTTAGAAAATGAAATGGCACTAGTAGATAGCAGTGCTGATTTAAATTGTATTCAAGAAGGAATTATTCTTACAAAATATTTTGAGAAAACCACTCAATCCCTTACTCATGCAGGAGGAGATAGGTTAAGGGTAAAATATAAATTATCCAACACGTATATCTGTAATCGGGAGATTTGTTTACCAACATCTTTTATTTTGGTAAAAAACATTAATCATAGGGTAATCTTAAAAACCCCTTTTTTACATAAGATTATGCATATTAAACGGGTAGATCGAAATGACATATTAGCCACTATAGGAGGAAAAGAGACCCTATTTAAATTTATTACAGACCCTCATACCCGTATGCATGTTAAATGAAGTAAGAGATGTTCTCTTAAATAAAGAAAAATAATTATATTTTCTTAAAGAGGAAATAAATATATTAAATATTAATGAGCGGCTTAATAAAAGTAATGTTCAGGTTCAAATAAAATCCATTGAACAACAATTTCATACAGAAGTTTGTAACAACCTTCCTAATGCTTTCTGGGATAGAAAGAAATATTTTATTTCTTTACCCTGTATAGAAGGATTTGATGAAAAACAAATCCCTACGAAAGCCAGACATGCTTAAATGAACAGAGAATACTTAAAACTTTGTAAGAATGAAATAGACTTTCTAATATAGAAAAAATTGATTAGATTATCTAAATCTTCATGGAGATGCACAACTTTTTATGTTAATAATGCAGCAGAAAAGGAACGAGGAGTTCCTAGATTAGTTATTAATTATAAACCCCTTAATAAGGTGTTGAAATGGATTAGATACCCAATTCCTAATAAAAAAGGATTTATTAGACAGATTAAACGATACTTTAATCTTTTCAAAATTTGACATGAAATCATGAATTTGGCAGATTCAAATTACTGAATCTGATAGGTATAAAACTGCTTTTACAGTTTCATTCAGACATTTCGAATGGAATGTAGTCCCCTTTGGATTAAAAAATGCTCCTTCTGAATTTCAGAATATTATGAATGAAATTTTTAATCCATACACAGAATTTATAATCGTCTATATTGATGATGTTTTAGTATATTCTAAAACAATAGAACAACATATAAAACATTTAAAAATATTTAAAAATTTAATCAAACATAATGGGTTAGTTATATATGTCCCAAAGATGAAGTTATTTCAGACTCAGGTTAGATTTCTAGGTCATATTATTAATCAAGGAAAAAAAATTCCTATAGATAGAAGTATTGAACTTGTTTATAAATTCTTTGATATAATAACTGATATAAAACAGTTACAAAGATTTTTAGGTAGTCTAAATTATATAGCAGATTACTATGAAAACTTAGCCAAAGATACAACAATTTTGTACTCTAGGCTTAAAAAGAATGTTGGTCCTTGGACTGAAAAACACTCTCAGGTCATGAAGACTATTAAATCAAAGGTAAAATGTTTACCTTGTTTATCCTTGGCAAATCCAAAATATTTTAAAATAGTTGAGACTGATGTCTCAAATATAGGATATGGTGGTATCCTAAAACAGGAAATTCCTGAAACTAAAAAGGAAGTTTTAGTAAGATTCACCTCAGGAAAATGGAATCTTACCCAGTCAAAATATTCGACTATTAAGAAATAAATGTTCTCTATTATCAAATGTATATCTAAATTTCAAAATGATTTATTAAATCAGAAATTCTTATTAAGAATTGATTGTAGTTCAGCAAAGTCAATTATAGAAAAAGATGTTAAAAATCTTGTAGCAAAACAATTTTTTGTAGGATGGCAGGCTCATCTCTCTGCCTTTGAATTTGATATTCTATATATAAAGGGAGAAAATAATTCTCTTGCTGATTATTTAACCCGAGAATTTTTATAGGGTGATGACAACCCCTAATAGGGGAAGAGGTCGCGGATATGGCCGTGGTCGAGGATATGGGAGTAGCAATATGCTACCTCGTCAAGAACCAAATATTTTCATAATAGGGGATTGGAAAACCTATCATAATAGGGCAAGAGGAGTGCAACAATTGACTGCACCTACTACTCCTCAGAAAAAGGAAGAAATACATTCCTCTTCATCATCTAGTAAGGTAGTATCTTATAAAGATGCTGCTGAACAAGAAGAACCATGATTCTTCGAAAACCCTAATAGGGAAATCATTCTATATATTGAGAATGAAGATATTGAAATTGCTCATAATAATGGGTGGTTTATTAAAACAAGGTATCTTGAATCAAGGGGATATACAGGTTTGCAAAATCAAGCCAGACAAAATCTGGAGATATTATTAACAGTTACTGAATCAGTAACTATAACCCATCACTTTTAGAATAATAATCCTGAAAGTTTTATAAATTTCAGCAAGTGCCATATTAATAAGGTACCATCTCCAAAGGAATGGGGATTAAATCCAAATGGAGAAAAAGCTATTAAAATAGTAAAAGAAAAGTATATTTACTACAATTATTGGGATTATATTCAGCATTTTTCTAAAACTTTTTACTATCAGAATCCCAAAAATAAACATTCTTGGTTTTTCTCGATGAATCCAGAAATTCTGGATAATTAAGTTCCTAATTAGTTTATTGAAAGGTGGTCAAAATTTGGTTCTTCCATGGAAATCCTTCCCAAAGAGATTATGGGTTTATACAATTCATGGTGTAATAACAGTCCGTTAGTTCTAAATAATAATTCGTATAAATTAATGTTTGGACAATGTCCTCTTTTATTTATCATTAAATTTCAAATTCCGTGGATTTAGAGATGGGCAGTATCTATTGCCACAGACAAGCTATGCATCCCAGTTCTAAATAGAAACTTTTTCTTCAAATGGTGGAAGGGGATGATCGCTGAAGATATTTAGAAAATAGTAATAAATATTAAAACTACTATTTCTCAGGATAAGACCCGAGAAGTAAAAAGGCATGACTCTCATAAGGATTCTATAAGCAATCTAAAAGATTATTTTCAGAAAAAATATCCTTGTGAGTCTGAATAAGAAATTATGGTCAGAATTCTTGACCACATAAAAAATCAATTTTTCAAGAACTTTCCTAATCAATCTGCAAAGGAGGATGACGAAACTATGAAGACTGTATCTTCTCCAGGATCAATAGATTCAAATAATACTTTTAATTGTTTAGAAGGTGAATCTCAAACTGTTGAACCAACTCTTGAAGATTTCTAGGATTCTCTCATTGGCTCTATTTAGTCCAAAAATTCTAAGGACAAATGAAAAAGTATAATTGAATGACTTAGTTCAAGGGGGCTTTTAATAGGCTGGAAAATGATAAAAGAAAAATCCTTAAGTTAGACCAGAAAATTGAGGCTCATTTCAAGAAATATCGAGAAGTCACTCTGAAAGAAAGGACTAATAGGTCAGTTGATGAAATTGAATTGGATTCCGTTTATTTACAATTTTTATTGGTAAACTTCAAAGTAAGAGAAAAAAGACTTTGGTTTTTGAGAAAATTCTCCTCCGACAGAATAATCTCACAGGATAATAAGATTCAAGATAGGATAAAGTGTATATATATATATATATATATATATACACACACACACACACACACACACACACACACACACTAAGGTTCAAATAGGAACCCCTTATTAGTTGGGGAACTCGGGGAACTACTAACAAAAAATCTTAATTTTCATAATTTGGTCTGATCCAATTAATTATTAAGGTTGAATTATCTATATTAGATGTTTAATGAAATGCTAATACATATTAATAATTTTATAAAAATATTAGAAGTATGTTCCGTAAAATTATAGTAATAGAGAACATATTATAAAATATATGTTTAAGAACATAATAAAATATAAATTATAGAACATATGTTAATAATATAATATAGAACATAGTGTAGAACATATTTACATGAAAAAAATATATTAATTATTAGGTGATTCCTAGAGTTTCTCATATAATAGTGGTTCCCTGTTGAACCTTAGAAAAGTTATATGAATACCGTCTTTTTGTCCGAGACCATATATGTTCCGCAAGAAAATCATATATTACAATACAATATATTTTGTAATATAATAAACAATACATATATGATCTCCAATAAAAAGACGGTCTATATATAAATTTAATATATATATATATATATATATATATATATATATATATATATAATAAACCCAACTCTCGAAATCGACCATCTTCAAGTAAATGAAATAATTGTTATGATTCACATGTCAGCTCATTCCGAATTTAAATCTCTAATGAAATGTTACTTATTTCGTGACCATGCATGCCATCTTCAAGTAAATGAAATAATTGTTATGATTCAATGTGTCAGCTCCTTCCGAATTCAAATCTCTAATGAAATGTTACTTATTTTGTATCAAGTGAGTTACGAGGGCAGGTCCTCAGCGTGGGCAGGGGGTGACCGCCGGACCAAAAAATATTAGGGGCACAATTTTTTTTTAAAAAAATAATATATATAATATATAGTCCAAAAATTTATGGAAAACAAGAAATGGGTATTTTAGTAAGACTAGATGTTTGAGATTTTAGTATCTAAAATTTAGAAAATTAAAGTTCAAATTATATTAAACTTACTTATATTATATTATTAACTGATTAATAGTATTTTTCCTTATCATAGATAATACATATCATCTCTAAATATTGTAAAAAATTAATTATTGATTGATTGAATAAAAAAATTATTAAAATTTTTCTCTTATGAATTCAAGAATTCTTTTTTGTGGATTCAAATATTACCTTGTAAATTCAAGGTGTTTAAGGGTTTCTCATGTAAGAGTTCGTTTTTATTCTTAAAGATTAATGTTTGTTTATTTTACGCTTATTTTCCGCGTCAGTTCTATTTTAAGAATAATCAAATATGTTTAATATTTTTCTATTATTCTTAATTATACCCCAGACATGAGTCATTAAGAACAAATGACACTTACTGTCCGGTGTGTCAACATATTAAGTAATAAAATAAAGATAGAGAATTTTTTTAAAGAAATATTAGGAGTGAATAATATTTCTAGGATGGGCATTTTTGATAAATAAATAAAAGTATTGAAGTATTTTGATCTTAATATTGAGGATATAAGTGGTTAAAATTATAATAACGGTTATAATATGAAAGACAAAAGTTAAGATATTTATAGTGATTATTTAATAATGGTTTTCAAAAAAAAACTAGGGTCCACTTAATAATTTCGTCCCGGGACCTCCAATAAGTCAGGAACCGCACGGTTAGGAGAGATCAAAAAAATTCAGCGTGTTACATGATGCATTAAAATATAAGCGCATTTGTTACGGATATGTAAATTTTTATATTTATGAACTTTCAATTGATGTGCTTTAAAATTCACTTAATGATTATTCTAAGTACCTTTAAATATTTTATAAAATTGATTGTTCACTTCTAGTGAATAATTGATATTAAAGATTAATGTATGTAATAATATTATCCAATATGTCATAAAATATTATTTTTATTGTAATTTATGTTTTAATATTTCACTAGTTATATGTTTAATGTTAAACTAAGTATATACATATATTTATGATGATAACAAAAATCTATAAATATTTTCTTTTTATTATAAAAATTCGGTATATCTAAATCATTTCAAAGATGAGATGATATTTTACACCAAATTCCGGCAGATGTACCATTTCATTCATTATCTTATAATTTTATTTTTTAACATTACACTTTCACCTCATTTTTTAACATCATAATAATTTAATAGGAGTCCCGCTTGAACTTCGTTGACTACTGTATCCTCCTTGTTCACCACCATATCCACCCGGTTGACTACCATATCCACCTTGCTGTTCAGCGGGTTGGCCTACATTTCCACCAGGTTGAGCACCGCCAATACTTGGTTGACCACCGTATCCACCTTGTTGACTACTAGGTTGACCACCATATCCACCTTGTGGACTGCTAGGTTGTTCAATATTTCCACTTGGTTGACCACCATATCCACCTTGTTGTCCACCAGATTGGCCCATATTTCCACCTGGCTGACCACCTACACCTGGTTGAGAACTGCCAGGCAGACCCCCTATACCTGGTTGACCTACATCTCCACCTGGTTGAGAACTTCCAGGCTGACCCCCAATACCTGGTTGACCTACATCTCCACCTGGTTGGCCAACACCTACACCCGGTTGAGAACTTCCAGGTTGACCCCCAATGCCTGGTTGAGCACCAGATCCACCTGGTTGAGCACCAGATTGACCTACATCTCCACCTGGTTGAGCACTAGATCCACCTTGTTGACTGCCAGGTTGGCCTACATCTCCGCCTGGTTGAGCAGTAGAACCACCTGGTTGAGCACCACCTCCTGGTTGAGCACCTCCAACTTGACCCGCATCTCCACCTGGTTGTGAACCGCCAGGTTGACCACTGTAACCACCGGGTTGGCCTACATCTCTACCTGGTTGAGGACCACTAGTACCATAACCTGGTTGAGTACCACCAGTACTTGGTTGACCACCGTAACCACCTGGTTGGCCTACAACTCCACCTGGTTGTGGTTGAGGACCACTAATACTTGGTTGACCGCCGTAACCACCTTGTTGGCCGCCAGGTTGACCTACATCTCCTCCTGGTTGAGGACCAGTAGGTTGACCACCATATCCACCTTGTGGACCACCGTATCCACCTTTATGTCCGCCACCTCCGTGGTGATGAGGGGTATATCCTTTACCCCATTTGTCTTCAAAATTGCCGTATCCTCCAGAACGACCTAAAACATGACGCATATCTGCTCGAGACAGTTCTGCACCTGCAATTGAAACAAACTATCAGTATGTCATACATGTATAACTATATATAAAAATGTGCTTTCAATTCGAGATCATTCGTGTTAACATAACTATACCAACTACTACACACAATTATGCATACTCAAAATCATCATCAGAAATAAGATATAAACAAGAAGGGATTACAAGCCATTTCATTTGTGCAAATAATTAATATACTATTAGCAGTGGGAGACAATTAATAATGTATGTCCGTAAATAAATGTGCTTACTCTGCTCTGCTTCAGCATTGACAATCGTAACTATGAAAAGAACTAGAAAAGGCAAGAAACTAAGATGCCCGAGCTTCATTTTTCTTAATTAGATAGGATAACTATATTATATATGTTATATCAATGTGATGAAGAGAAACTGCAACTTCAACTTGCTATCAATCGATCAACATTGCTCCCTTTATATAGCTCAAGAATACCCCTAAGAAGTAAATAAAAGTATCTTATTGTGATTTAATAAACAGCTACCAACCGATCTACTGTTAGGTGTTATAATGTTTGGAATTTTTTGCATGAGAATTTAATTAACTACAAACCTCATCTTAATGCATTCATAGTATCATAATTGATGTGGTTGCCAGATAGCTAAACATACATGTAGAAAACCGTTACGAGTTGCCACATTGCTATTGATCTTATGTAAAATTGTTGAGATAACTCGCACGCATTTAGTTTATTTGCACCAATGTCAAACTTTCTTGACTTGCATTCAAATTGGGATATGATCATTTGTATTAATTTATAACAGTTGAAATAAATTGCAGATAAGACTTGGAGATATAGCTAGCATACATGCATGTAATTAAATTTAGATCTAAAATACCAAATTGCAGATTTAGTTTAGAAGAATATCTACTCAACCAAATTACAGATTTAGTCTATTAAATGACTGTAGAAAATTTATTATACGTTTCAAAAGATAACGTACATACATTTAACTTCTGGATTTACTAATTTGAATAATAGTAATGATTTCAACTTTCTTCCTTTGACAAAACAGTTGTAAGTAATTATAGTGTGAATTTGTTATTGTATACATATTCAAAAAATTAAAAAAGATAAAAAAAAGTAAGGATATTAATTCTCCTGTAGTTGAGTAATGGTTGGTTTCGTTAATAATACTTTACTGTTATTATTTTATACTAGCCTATACTCGTGCAGAAGAGAGTAATAAATAATATATTATATATTTTAAATGAATTAAATATTTAATTTGATTATTTATGTTATTAATATTTTTTATGTAATGATGTACATGGAATAAATTATTTTTGAATCGTATTTATATTATGTGTTTAAATTCTCATTAATATATTTTTATATATTTATATTAATTAACATAGATTAATAACCCGTACAAATCATTAATAAATATTTATTAATATAAAGAGTTTCAAATATATTAAAAAATATTTTAATTAAAATTTAAATAAAAGAGTATATTTTAATATATATATATATATATATATAATTTTAATATTCAAAAAAAATATTATAAAATTATAATTTGAAATAAATTAAAATATTTGAGCGATAATAAAATTGAAACATGCTATTAGATGTGAGTACAACTTTATATTCTAATTAAAAAAGAAGTTCATTTAGAATAATATAATATAAAAGTATATGTAATACAAATAGATCATAATAATAAAATTTAATTAATATAAATAAAATAATATTATTATTTTAATATTCATAAATTTTAATTAATATATTATGATATTAAATAAATTAAAGAGGTTGACTAATGAGTAAATTAAATTGATTAAAAAAATGTGTTTGAAATTGAATAGGAGACACAAAAGTTGAGTGAACACAAAAGGACCAGACCGACGACGAACCAAACATTTGCCCTTGCGACTTTAATAATATAATATAGATTTAATAATTCTTTTTTTATATTTAATTAATTCTTTTTTGTATTGAATCTCGTCTTGTCTATCTTGAATTTAATACTTTGATTTTCACGGACAAGACTTCATTGAGGTTAAAACTTGTCATGACCCCCTAAAATTGTCCAATTATTAATATATGAATGTTAAATTATTGTGTTTAAAATTTACATTTTATATTATATTAATATAATTGTTGAGTAAAAAAATATTTATTGGGTTTCTACCGTTATTATGATACATATAACCGTAACAAAATGAATGATAATTTTATAAGTTATTATATGGTTATTTATATTAAAAGAGAAATTTTAGCATAAATTCAATTATAGATAAATTTCATGTCAAATAAATCTTGTAAATTTAAGATCGCAGGACTGCCCACCAATCATAAACATTTTACTCTTACTGTGCTAAGCCCAGGGTATAGCGAATAAAAGGGTGGCCATCTAGCCCATTACAATGCCAGTCAGACCAATCCAGACTTAATTCGATTTACCATAATAAAAGTCCGAAAAGTGCCTAGCCCGTACAAAAGTTAACGGACAAGATCTAATATTATATTATATAAAAATTTTATATCAAATCGACATACATATATTATACGGGGTATAATATTTTATTTTAGTAAATTATTATCTTGCATACATTTTTTAAGAAATCAAAGTAAATTTTCTAATAAAATGGTTAATGTGATATAATATTTTATTGAAATTAGGTTTAAAAATTAATATATAATTCTATGCAAAAATAGTTAAAAATTTCTTATAGGTAGCGAATATCGTTTTCGTAAATCGTAAAATTTATTATTTGAAGTTTTTTTGAAAGTTAACTTCTTGATTTATAAGGATAAAATTTGGGTCTCACCAAAAGCTCTTATCAATCAAACAAACAAATAAAGTTTCTTTTATATATTTAAAAACAAATAATGTCAAATTGGGTCAAACACGAGCTTAACTAGCAAGTCTAGCTCATATGACTTTAGTAGAGCTTAATTTATTAAAAAGTTAGGTTTAAGTTCCCCAAAAAAAAATAGATTTAGTGGAAAACTCTTCAGTATGGGAAGTTGTATTTTTAATTATTTATTAACTAAATAAAAGCAATTTAGATCGATTTTTTAATATAAAATTTAACTTAAATGTTTTCTTGCACGATTGGCCAAGCCTTTATCATTTAATAAATGTACAGCAGATGATGACTTTAATTGACCCTCTAGGCTCTATCTGGGGGGGAAATGCCTCGATGGTTCCCTATTGTTTGCTCACCTAGCCATAATGCAGGAAGCGTCATAATTTTTCAGACGAAGAAACAAAAATAATTTTTAAAGTTAAAAATATATAATATCTCGTATTTCTCCCTAATAAAGATAACTCAATAAAATAAAGAGTAAGAAGTTTTAATCATTAAAATAAATTTTGAAGATCTTGAATAATACTCCCTCCATCCTTTAAATATTGTCTCAGTTTGATTTTTTAGTCAAATTAATCCAAATTTGATTAACAATTAAAAAGTAATAATTTATTATTTTTTAAATCTGCAAATTGATTTATAAAATAGGATAATCAAAGTTTTCTATGATATTTTTCAAATATATATATATTATTTATTAGTTAAAATTGATTAATTTGATTTTCAAAAGTCAAATAAAATAGAGGAGTATTATTCAGTATTCACACGGACTTACTCGTACACGCTGTAAGAGTTAGAGGTACTGTACGTAATATTTTAATTACTACGAGTATATTTTTAAATAAGTGCAGTAGTGTTTAATGTTAATACCTTTCCTCATAACATTAAATCCGACTATAATTTGAATAAATTGGATAAATCAAAATGTCATTCACCAATTTCGATTGAACATGCATTTTATTTAGTACAGTAATACTACTACTACTACTCTGCAACTATCCCCGATATTGAAGAATGGAGTAGCTAATAGTACTACTAGTATACAAGTAAGCAATCATGCAGATGCGGTCCTCTAATTCTGTGGGTTAAGTTGAGCGTTCTCAAGTGCTTGAGCTGCAGATCTGCAACACTTGTTCGTGTACTGGCAGTATCCATGATAGCAGCCACCTCCGTTGTAGCGGCTTCCTTTTCCTTTCTTGGAGTTGCTGCCACCGCGGTAGTGAGGACCTGGCGACGGGCTGCTGTTGCCTCCTGATCCGTTGTACCCGTCAGCTACGTACAATAAATAATTTTTACATTGGTTATCTTAAAAGCACTGCAATTCTTAAATGTTCACAAATTACATGCATACCAAATAGTATACAACAAAAAAAGGTCCAGCCGCTAGAAATTTGAAGAAAACGAAAACAAATTAGTAAAGCTTACTCTTTGTAGAAGTTTCAGCTAAATCTCTAGCTGCAACTTCTGAACTAATGAGGACAACAAAAGCTATAGAAAGGCCGATCACTAGGAATATTTTGGAACCCATTTTTCTTTCAACTCTGTTTCACGAGGAGAAGTTGTGTTCAGTTTCTTTGTGTGTATGTCTCTCATAACACATATATACAGCATATGTATGAAGAGGGGGACCAGTATGGCCGATTGCTACGACGAAGCTATACATAATAATTATCTTAATAATATTTCATTTCACATTTAATATCACGTATGAATATATAATTATATTTTTAATGGTATTAATTGAAATAATATTAATATATTTATTATTTTTTTTATACTTTTTATTATTATTTTAAAATATTTATTATATTTTAAATTAATACATGAACAATCATCCACCCTGTAGGATAGTATAATTTATTGTTAAAGGAGTTAAACGGCTTATTCATAATCAAACACACACTCACCTTACAAGTGGGTCACTGAATTCAAAAAACTTGCACTTGAATAACTGAAGTAATATAAACTTGCAATCGACTAACTGAATTAATAAAAATTTGAAATCGACTAACTGAACTGATTCTCAACTTACGATTGGGTAATCAAAGTCAAAAAATTATAAAATATCACATATTTTCATTTACAGAGTATTGTATGGAGAAACTGATACAACAGTAATTTCGGATGGTGTTGGAATCAATGAACAAGTTACCCTATTCATAGGGGTGCAAGGAGGACAAGTTACTTATTTGGAGGACAAAAGTTTGGTAGATTGAGAGAGATTGTGAGAGTTTGGGAGATTGAGAGAAGCAGAGAAAGGAGTGAGTTCAGTTTTGTAAGTTGTAAATTTATTTTTGTTTAATACCTCAATTACAAATTTATTTTTGTTCAGTACCCTAGTTGCAAGTTTTTATTAATCTAGGAATGTAAATGCAAATTGGGGTTGAGTTCAGTTTTGTAAGTTCATTTATTTTTAAATATAAGTTCAGTTCGGGTTGTAAGTTCAGTTTTTATTTTATTAGTGATGTTAACAATAGTTACTAAATGCAAGTTTTAATTAAATCGATGAGTGTGAGTTTAATTATGAATAAACTATTTAATCCATTTTTAAAGTAAGAAGCCGGGTAGCTTTATTGGAAAGTCAGAGAAGCCGGAAAGCTTCCTTGAAAAGAGAGAAAAGCACGGTAGCAGCCTTTATTTGACGGTCCGGTGAGAGGTGAGAGGTGAAAGGCAAGCGAGTATACTACCTCACTGCTTTTCAATTATTTATACTAGTTTATGGCCGGCTTGTGTTTTCATTTGAATAATAATTATTAATAATTTTATAGTCAGACTTTTTAATTTTTTATTTACTCAATTCTAATATTTTTTAAAAATAATATTAAATTAATTATTGATATTAATTGATAATCAAACATTAATCATATATTTAAAGATAATATTAAGTTAATTCATGTAATCGTGGTAAATTGAACATTAATTAATTAATTAATTAACTAGTAGAGTAATACTTAAAAAAATTACATCGACCAAAATTAATTCTCTTTTTCCAAATTTATATATGATATAATTTAGATTAATTGTTGATATATAAAGAGTAGTGGGGAGAATTTTTTATATAGATTCATACAGAGAATCCACATATATACATATATTTATCTTATAATTTTAATAAATTATAAAAATAAATTAAAAACAAAGTTATATACTTTTTTCCTTTGATGAAATATTTTTGAAAATCACTCATAGAAGTTAAAAAATATTTTAAATTGATTCTATAATAGAATCAAATCTCCCAGAATAATTCTACGCACAAATTTAAAATCGATTTTTACTTAATTTTTAAGTATTACACTTATTGTGAAAATTATATATAATCAATATTTTATAGTAGAATTAAAATTTTATTTTATAAAGCAAAAATATGATTAATTGCATACATGCATGTAATTAAAAAATATTTTATAGTAGAATTATATTTTTGAAAATCACTCATAGAAGTTAAAAAATATTTTAAATTGATTCTATAATAGAATCAAATCTCCCGGAATAATTATACGCACAAATTTAAAATCGATTTTTACTTACTTTTTAAGTATTACACTTATTGAGAAAATTATATATAATCAATATTTTATAGTAAAATAAAATTTTTATTTTATAAAGTAAAAATATGATTAATTGCATACATGCATGTAATTAAATTTAGATCTAAAATACCAAATTGCAGATTTAGTGCAGAAGATATACTCAACGAAATTACAGATTTAGTCCATGTGTGTAGAAAATTTATTATACGTTTCAAAAGATAACGTACATACATTAAACTTTTGTATTTACTAATTTGAATAATAGTAATGATTTCAACTATCTGCTTCCTTTGACAAAACAGTTGTAAGTAATTATAGTGCGAGCGCAAATATATACAATTTTCGACTCATAAGTTATTAGGCAATACTTCAAGGTGGTAAATGGGCTTATCATTTTTCATCACATGTCTTAGTGATTCAAGAAGAGAAAGAGTAGCTTCTGGCCTGGCCCCCTGGCCCTCTGCTCAGACAGAGAATTTGTATACATATTCAAAAGATTAACATCAAAAGAGAAACAAAGTAAGGATTTTAATTCCCCTGTAGTTGAGTTGTTATAGGCAAAATCCGCATCAATATAATTATATCAACCTCGCCTGTATTTACGACTATTTGATGGCTGGGATAGTTATGGATAGATGTTTCCATTAACCTCGCCTGAAACACGGATATGAATTGACACGGTTGACGCTGCGAGGCCTAGACTAATACATACATGTGGGCTTCTGATATGCGCTAAAAGTAAGGCCTAAAAACACAATTAATATAGGATTAATTAAATCTAATTTGATCCTTGGGCCCGTTTAATGAGATTTGAAACCCTAATTATTAAATAAAATCGTAATTAATTAATTAGCTAAATATACAACTAATTAATTATGTCTGATTACAAGGAAACTACTCCAAGGAGTAGCCCCAAGACACCTCAATCAACAAGAAAATATATTCCTACTTGAAAACTATTTTTATCACAAGAAGGATGCAGAATTATTCAAAGAGGTACCTTGTCCGCCAATGTTCTTAACTCTAATATGATTCTAAGACTATCTACGTCTATATAAAGGACATAACTCATCATTCTTAGAACTACGTTTTGGCTTGATTATCAATACGCTTGAGATACGTAGACATCTTGTGATGACATAACTAAGCTACGAAACACAAGCGCAACTATTAAAGCTTGACAAACTCCGACACACATTGCAATTAATATACTCTAGATTTTGTTCCATAACATTTGACACCGTCTGTGAGAAGACAACATCAACCATGGCAAGAACACGAAGAACTGATAGAGATATCGTCCCTTCTACATGAGACCCAACCACTGAGATTCCTCCCATAGGAGACTCAACTGTTGTGATCCCTCCAGATGGAACTCAAGACACCGAAGTCCCCATTACCACCACTGTTCCTGCTAGAACTGAAGGTCCTAGCACTCAAAGGCTTGGCCCGTTCAGTGAAATCGTTCATTCTACCAATCCTCAGAAAGTCATCCATGGATCTGACCCTCTATCCCAGGTAACTCGAACTCATTTTATTGAAATTGCTCCTCCTCGTGCAAATTTCTACTGTTGTTATCCCTAGGCTTGGACTCTCCCAAGTTTATCCCACTCCATACATCAGAGGGTTGGAACCACAAAACTATGGGCGCGGAGAGGGGATCTGTGATTTCTCAAGACCATACTCAACTGATGAGGAAAGCTCTGAAGGCACCGATATTAATCCGAGAAGGAGAAGGCCTGACAAGGAACCCATAGGGAGCTAGTGTTCACAGTCACGTAGAACACTAGAACAGAAAATTACTTTCTACAAGGCTGAACTCAAAGAGCTAAAGAAAATCCTAAGTCGACAGGGCACAAATCCAGCCCCGATGAGGGAAGCCCTTGACATCATAGAACTATATGGAACCCCTCAAGAGAGGAGGAGAGAAGCTCTAAAGGCTGATCCAAGTGAATTGCTACCACTCGGAGAACCTGATGATCCAACACCCCCTTTTACTGAGGCGATTATGAATGCTCACATCTCAAGAAAAATTAAGATGCCTACCATCAAAACTTACGACGGGGCGGGCGATCCAGCTAATCACGTAAGAACTTTCTCGAATGCTTTGTTATTACAACCTATCAATGATGCTGTGAAGTGCAGGGCTTTCCCTCAAACTCTGGGGGGCATGACCCAACGTTGGTATAGCCGGCTGCCCCCCAACTCCATTGGGTCCTTTAAAGAACTCAGCAAGGCCTTCATAAGCCAGTTTATAAACGGAAGAGTGCACGAGAAAATTTCAGCTTCTCTCATGAATCTAGAGCAGGGAAAGAAGAATCCCTGAGGGACTACTTGAACCGTTTCACCAAAGAAGTCTTGAAGGTACCAGACTTGGATGATAAAGTGGTTATGATAGCCTTACAATAGGGGACAACTGATCCTTACTTTAAGAGATCTCTGGCCAAGCATCCGCCCGAGAACATGCTCCTTCTCCAAGACAGAGCAGGGAAATATATTAAGGCGGAAAAAAGCATAAAGAAAACCACTATATCAGTGGCGACACATGGGAACAATAACAAAAAGAGAAAAGGCGATCAAGAGTATGATGTTTGGGACAAGTATTCTATGACAGATAAGGATTCAGAATCCCTTCCTAAGAAAAATAATTCGGGAATAAAATTTGTTGAATATGCAAGGCTGAATACGCCTCGAAGCCAAATCCTGATGGATATTAAAAGGGATCGAGATCTGAGATAGCCTAAACCCCTAAAGTCTGATCCTGAGAAGAGAAAAAAGAACGTGTTTTGCCGATTTCATAAGGATACCGGACATGACACGGATGACTGCAGACAATTAAAGGATAAAATTGAATTCTTTATCAGAAGAGGAAAACTTTCTATATACACCAAAGATGGAAACCGTGATAGTCACGATGATGATGGGAGAAACAATGATAGTTGGGATATGAATCCACTGCCTAAAGGACCAGTTATTAATATGATTTTGCAGGGAATTCAAGAAATTCGAGGAAAACATACGCTAGAGAAGTTATGCAAGTCGTTAGGTGAAGCACCTAAACGTGCTAAAACGGAGATAGTCATATCCTTTAATGACTCAGACTTGGAAATGATAATGTTTCCCCACGATGATCCTCGCGTCGTAGCCCCTTTGATAGGGAATTCAGAAGTAAAAAGAGTCTTGGTGGACAATGGAGCATCAGTTGATATCTTATTTTATGATGCCTTTGTGAAGATGGGGTACAATGATTCCCAATTAACCCCTTCGGATGTTCCAATCTATGGTTTTAATGGAGTGGAGTCGAAAGTGGATGGAACCATTCAACTACCCATGACAATGGGAAGAGAGCCTCGAGAGACCACTCAGATGTTAACCTTCCTGGTAATCAAAGCATCTTCTACTTACAATGCAATCCTTGGAATAACAGGCTTTCATGTTTTTAAGGCTGTTGCCTTGAGTTATCACTTGAAGGTCAAGTTCCCCGCCAGAAAATTTAACAAAATTCTTGCAAGAAAACGGGGACTTGTTTACTTGGACAGCCACTTATGGATATTGGTAGTTTAAGGGTGTGTTTGGATGAGGGGTTGAGAAGGGAAGGGTTGGGTTGGGTTGGGCCCGTAAAGGATGGATTGGGTCGGTAATGGATAAGTTGGATTGAACCTACCATGTTTGGATGTAAGGGTCAAAGAAGTTGAGTTTCAACCATTAACATGTTTGGATGAAGGGTTATGGTTTAATGTGGGTAAATATAATTGATTAAAATAAAATGAAAAGAAATTGAAATATAAAAATCTGAATATAATATATTATTTTTTTATATCTATACATGTTAAAAAATATAAAAGGACAAAGTAAAACTAATTAAAAATTAAAGAAATCGAAAACATAAAAACACAGGCATACAGGCTACCGCCGGTTCCCAGGAGTGGAGTAAAGCGGGCGGGAGCAGGATACTATGCCTCGATGACACCCCGATTTGGAGTGGTGAGAATTTGTCACTTTTTTATTAGATTACAACCCCACCTTGACCCTTCAAAACCCCGGCCCTCCCGATTAAAAACTTCCCAAACATGGTTTTTTAAATTCCGACCCAACCCCTCCCAACCTCCGATCCAAATAAATCTAAAGGGGTGGTTTAGTTAGTGAGTTATGTGAAATTTTTTAATTTTAAATCTTATAACTCAAATCCATAATGTATGGGTTTGTATACTTTAGAGGAAGGTGAATATGAGATTGTTTATAAGAAATTAAATCAAAAAATTATTATTTATATATTTATTTATAAAATTACATGTTAATTTTTAGAATAAAAAATTTATAATGATGTGTTTAATATTTGATAAAAAATAGTTATTTGTTTTTCATATTAACTGTATATGTTTTTTTATTTATATTAAATTAACAAATTTATTCCACCATTCAACCAATGATATCAAGAATGATACTTCATCCACATATACCTTAACCGATACCTGATTCTAACCCGATTTCACTACATGAACCAAACGACCCCTAAATTATTTCATGATTTAGAAAATAAAAACAATTCCTTTTTATATTTAATTAATTCTTTTTTTATTTGGTTGAATCTCGTCTTTGCTGTTATTCGGTTAATCTGACACTCTCTATCTTGATTTAATACTTTGATTTTCATGGACAAAACTTCATCCAGGTCAAAAAATTTCATGACCCCCTAAAATTGTCCAATTATTGAATGTTAAATTATTGTTTTTAAAATTTATATTTTATATTATATATTAATATAATTGTTGAGTAAAACAATAATTTATTGGGTTTCTACAGTTATTACGATACATATTAACAAAATGAATGATAATTTTATGAATTATTGTATGGTTATTTATAATATTTAGAAATTTTAGCATTAATTCAGATAAGTTTCATGTCAAATAAATCTTGTAGATTTGAGATCGCAGGACTGCCCACCAATCTCAAACATTTTACTATTACTGTGCTAAGCCCAGGGTATAGCAAATAAAAGGGGTGTCCATCTAGCCCATTAAAATGCCATTCAGACCGATCGAAACTTAATTCGACTTACCATAATAGAAGTGCGAAAAGTGCCTAGCCCAGAAAGGAAAGTTTGCTGATCCATTATTCAAAAAATGTCCCGTACAAAAGTTAATGGACAGCATCACTAAGGTAAGATTAATATTATACAGTGATATAAAAAATTTATATCAAATCGACATACATACATATATCATATAATATTTTATTTTATTTTAGTAAGTTATCATCTTGCATATATTTTATAATATTAATGGTAAATTTTATAATAATAACATTTTCTTTTTTAAATTTTATAGTACATATTCCTAATTTTGAAGAAATCAAAGTAAAAATTCTAATAAAATGGTTAAATCATAAATGTGATATAATATTTTATTGATTCATATAGTTGTTGCTCTATCTACACATCTAATAAAATGATGACTTTATTTGACCCTCTATCCAGTGGGAAAGTGCCTCGATGGTTCATTATTGTTGCTCACCTAGCTGGTAACAACCTTTCATTTTATAACATTAAGTTTTGTTTTATAGTTGTGGATGTGTAGCCATAATTTATTGTAAATGCAGGACGTCATAATTTTTTAGATAAAGAAAGAAAAATAATTTTTTAAATTAAAAATACATAATATCTCATAATTTCTTAATAAAGATAACTCGATAAAATAAAAGAGTAGAAGCTTCAATCATTAAATTAAAGTTCGAAGGTCTTCAATAATAATATTTAGTATTCACGGGAGTTAGAGTTTTAATTGATCACTGTTTATTCATAAGTCCAAAACGAAGTTTAAACATTACTCCCCTAAAAATTCTTGTTTCTTAACACTTGTTAATTAAAAATTAGTGTACTCTATTGCTTGAGTTTAAACAGATTTTGTACGGTTATTTGATAATTGTAATTTTTTGTTGCAATTATTTGTAGTAGTTAGTAATTATGCTTAACAAAGTTCCCAGTTAATTTCACCGAAAACATCAAACACATCCAATATACAGTATTTAAAAGGAAAATCAGGAGCATGGCTACCAAAAATATATCAAAATGTCATATTTACAATGACATTCATCAATATTGATAGGACATGCATTTTATTTAGTAATACTTATAATCTGCCACTATCCCCGATATTGAAGAAGGAGCTGATACTCGTAGTACTACTAGTATACAAATAAGCAAGCATGCAGATGCGGTCCTCTAATTTTGTGGCTTAACTTGAGCGTTCTCAAGTGCTTCAGCTGCAGATTTGCAACACCCACTCTCGTTCTGGCAGTATCCATGATAGCATCCACCTCCATTGTAGTGGCCTCCTTTTCCGTTGTTAGAGTTGTTGCCACCGTTGTAGTGACCTCCGCCGCTGTAGCCTCCTGATCCGTTGTAGCCGTCAGCTGCAATAAATGATTTTTACAAAGATTATCAAATACATGCACAAGGTATATGTTCACAAATTACATGCATATCAAATAGGCAGTAGTAGTATACAACAACAAAAGTCGAGTGGTGACAATTAAATTCGAAGAAAATGAAAACAAATTAGTAAAGCATACTCTTTGTAGTAGTTTCAGCTAAATCTCTAGCTGAAACTTCTGAACTAATGAGGACAACAAAAGCAATGGAAAGGCAGAGCAATAGGAATATTTTGGAACCCATTTTTCTTTCAACTTTGTATTCTATGATAGAAATGCAAGAGGTGATTGGTGAGAAGTGAACTTGTGTTTCAGTTTCTTTTTGTGTGTATATCTATGCATAACACACACACATATACAGAGTCATAGAGAGGGGGAAGTATTGGCGATTGCTGTAGAGAAACACACACGTTACTTCCTTTGTTTGTGTTCGCTGTACTCAGTACTGTGATTGAAACTTCTGTATTAGACAACATTACAATAATATACTTTCTCCCTCCCAAATTATTCATCTTATTTAATTTTTCATAATCAAATTAACTCAATTTTAACTAAAAATTGAATATGTTATATAATTAAAAAATTATATCCTTAAAAAGTATATATAATTTATGTAATTTCAATTTTTTAAAATTATAAATTAATATTTTTAATTATCAATCAAATTTTGATTAATTTAATCAAACAATACAAATAAATGGGGACGAGAGAATACATGATAACTTCCATTTTTATTTATATATTATTTTCTAATTATTTATTTAATATAATATTACGTATGTATAGTAGAAAATCTAGTATTACTCAACTTACTGAGAGCAAGTCTAGCCGAATTCTAAAATTAACCGCACCGTCATAATATTAAAGTAGATACTTTCATAATTGGTGTCATATATATGCAATCAAATTTATTCTTTCATAAAATATTTATCACTTTAATATTTTTTTACATATATTTTAATTTGTATATAAAAATAATATAAATTATTTTTAAGATTATATTTAATGTAAAAATTATATAATTATCTTCTTATACATGTTAAATACTTACAAAAAATTAAAATAATAAATTTTTGAGGATGGAGTAGTACGAAAATTACTCAACATTACGGGGCAAATTACTCTGACTTGTCAAGTCCTCGAGGCTCGGATGCCCTTTTCTTTTTTCTTTCTCTCTAAAAAGTAGGAGAAGCGGGGTAGCTTCTTTGAAAAGTCAGAGAAGCCGGTAGCAGCCTTTATTTGACGGTGTGGGGGAAGGCAGTGGAGGATGACTGGACGAGTTCGAGAATCGAATCACTGTGAGATCAACTCCAAGAGTAATAACAAATTTTCTATAAATATTATTATTATATAAATTTTTCAAGTTGTTTTAAATATAAATATGTAATCGAACTCCAAATAACAATTTTTAAAATCTCTATCATTAAACTAAATCAACTAAATCAGGAATATAAATATCTTATCATTTTCAGAATAATCACTTGATACACCTACTTAGTTATAAAATTCTTAAAATTTAGTAATTCCAAGTTGAATAACAGACTATCGATACATTAATGAGTTTCAAGGGTGGCCTGATTGAAATTTTTTGTACTTAATAAAATAGTTACGTACACTTTCTCAATATGTTTCATTGATTTGATCAACTCCAATGATAGGATAGGATTAGATGATATGTTTTGCCATGCTGAAACAAGCATTTCATTAAATTGTTTAGTAAATTTTTTTATTCGCATCCTTCTATCTTTCGATGCCTGTGAAGGAAAAACCTGGGACTCACTTCTTCACTTTCTTCAGTAGCATGATCTTGTGAAAAATATATACATGCCAAGTTCAGCATGTTAGAAAAAGATGTTACGCTCTCATCAAATTTATCCTAATTTTAGAAATAGAATAACGATAAAAGCTGAAGAAAAAGTAATAAAAAGGGAGAGAAAAAATCAGTAGTAACAAAAATAGGTAAATGCTGGGTAGATTTTTGAGGAAAATTAATATACTAGTATTATTAAATTAGTTTAAGAGGCAACCCATACTCCTCGATAATGAGATTAGTAAAGTTTTAGAATTGATTTTTATTTTATTTTCAATATAATTAAATTAAGAGCAAAGAGTTTCTTGGACTTGCTCTTATACAGTACACTACCTCACTCCCTTTCACTGGAACAAATATGGCTTTCAGCGTCGGTCAAAAAATACTTTTGCGTTGGAAATTTGGCGTACTACATGCAGGGGACGCTATAAGTATGGGTCTTTGGCGTCGGGTAATTGAGCGATGCTTAAAACCAACTCTTATTGCATATACTATTAACGTCGGTTTAACAAAAAACCGACACATATTCCCTATGTTATTTGCGTCACATATTCAATAACCGACGCCTATTATTAATTGTTTTTAAAATAAATTATTTTTAGTTTTATTGATATTACCTGCTATCATATAATACCAATACACCCATAAACAAAAACTATAACAAATTTCATTCATCAATAAACCTAAAAATACAACAGAATCACAAACTTGATCAAAAATTTAATTAGAATAAATTTAAAAATTAATAATTTATATTTTTTACACGAAAGAAAAAGTACATTAAATTATAAATACAAGTCTAGTTTACATGAAAGTTTGCAAAGAAGATTTATTTTCAATGCGATTAAAATTTAAACTTTTTTATAGTAATCTTTGAGCTAGAATAAACAACGGTTCTCCACATAACCGACGCAAAATGTGCGACGCAGAAAAACATATTTGTACTAGTGTTTCCACTATTCATATTTAGATTGATATAAACATAATCTTAAAAATTATGAATTAATCACTCAATTAATTATTATAAAGTGTTTCATTAATTTGATTTTTTAAATCCAGTTATAATTTACTAATTATTTTTTTTAATTATTATTATAGGTTTAATAAATTTATTATTATTACTATTTTAATAAATCTAATTAATGTCCATTAATTATTTCAATTAATCTCTAATATTCGATTAATCATTATAAGATCGTTATATAGCCGATTTTTACAGCACTGAATATAGGGAATAAAAAATAAAAAAATAAGGGGAATATAAAATGAGAAAAATTACATAATTAAATCATATTTAATAATAAAATAATATATATATATATATATATATATATATATATAACGGTGAAATAAACTAATGGGTTCATTTAATTTTTTAATTGTATTATTTTAAATATATAAAAAGTTAAGAGATAAATTTTAGAATGAAAAATATAAAAAATTTAGACTGAATCGTACAAAAATTCAAAAATGCAAGACTACTGTCAAGTTGTCTGCCGCCGCCGCCGCCGCCGATTTTCAATTAATTTTATTCCGATTCCTGTCCCCCGGTTGCGTAATCAAGCTCTCTTCTGCGGAGTATACTTATACTATTATTTTCACAAATTTATAAGTTATGTGATACATTATTGGTTATTATTTAAATAAATATATTATATAAAATTTTATTATGAAATATTTTATAATTAGTAAATGAATATTTCAAATTTTAATAAAATTATAATATTTAATTAATTTAATTAATAAATTATAACTCAAATGAATTAAAGAATTTTAACGATAACGAAATTCAGATATTTAAGTAAACTGTATTCGGTATGAATATGTTGTATAAAAACTATACTAAATAAGATTCTTAATATATATAATTTAAATTATAATTTGAATTTAATATACTGTTAATATAATATCATAAAAATTACAATAATCGAAAATATGGGATTAACTAAAAAAAATTGAATGTCCAAAATTTTGGGTTAACTACACTGTCTACACCCAATACAAAACATCACAAATTCATCTATTTATATTATATTATTATAACTAAACTTAAAATTTTATGCAATATATTGGTTATTCCAATTATTTTACTTAATTCATGCTAAGCCCAGGTATGTAAATAAAAGGATGGCCATGAATGAAGCCCATTATACCATTCTGGCCAATCCAAACTTAACTAGAGTTCCCTTAATACAAGTCAGAAAAATGCCTAGCCCAGACAAAGAAAGTGTGCCGATCCAGTGATCCGCTATGCAGAAAGGGTCGAACACCAAGAAAACAACTATGCAAAAACAAAAAGTGTCCCGTACAAAATTTACAGGATCAATAAGGTCAATATTATAATAGTATATTTTTTTAATATTAAATCGACAGACATGTATTATATAATATTTTCATATAGCAAATTATCATTTGCATAAATTTTACAATATTAATGATAAATTTTACAACAATAATATTTTCTTTTTAAAATTTTATAGTATACTTTTTCCTAAATTTGAAGTGTCAAAGTAAAATTTTTAATAAAATGGTTACATGTGATATAATATTTTATTGAAATTATGTTAAAAAAATAATATATAATTTTATACAAAAAATAGTTAAAATTTCTTATAACCCGTGAATATCGTCTTTCGTAAAATTTATAATTTAAAATTTGTTTTGAAAGTACTGATTTACAAGGATATTTAGTTTAGCCCTCGCCAAAACTCACCTAGCTAGTAACAACCTTTCATTTTTCAAAATAAATTTTTGTTACATAGATCCAATATCTGATGTTTGCTGTCTATTATGAATTATGATTATCATTGTTCCAAATAATTTATTTGTAGAATTTAAATTTGGATGGTCCGACCATGTGTTTTATATTTATTACTAAGATTTTACACATTATAACTATATATATATATATATTTCCAAATTTATGTAAAGCTTCGCAATTTCAGATCAAATTGATATTTATAAATAAGTTAATTTTACGTTCGAATAAAAACATTAAAATTTAATGAAATTGAATATTTAAGTTAAAGAGATTAGAATTCTAATAATCAAGTTATATTGAATCATATTTATAAATTGATCGTATATATAATTTTTGTATTAAATCTCCATAAATCATATCAAACAAAATTGTATCAAACTTCCTAACACAGAAAGAATTATAAAATTATAGTCGACATTTAATCAATTTAAGTGAATTTCAAATTAAAAAATCTCCAAATAAGAATAAAAAGTTAAATTTCATAATATACACGCATATATAATATAAATATGACATAAATAAATTACTTATACTATAAAAATGTTATGTTCTGGAACCACTCACGTCTATATCGATTTTAATAGGTCACTGTTTACGGACATTAATTAATATCGAGATAAGTCCAAAATGGAGTTGAAATATATTATCACGCAATAAAATGTTTTACGGATTATTATGTCAACGATAATTTACTAGTCCATGGGTGGTTTGACTTTATACACGTAATTTTATATATTTTGACCGTATAGTTAGAACTAGTATTTTTTAAATTTTCTTTTTACGAATTAAAATTTAAATATTATATTTTTATTCAGAAAAATAAAATTTAAAAAATATCAATTCTAAGTATATGATCTAAGCACCTAAAGTTATGTCTTAAAAGTCCAACAACTTATATAAATGAGTATTAATGTGGGATTGCCTGCTGAAAAGGTAAGCACTCCATGCAGATTTTGTCTTGCAATCTCGATCTTTCGAGTCAACCTAGCCACCTATCAAAAATTCTTATGTCTTCATATTTGTAATTAATTAAAAATTACTCTATTGCTCGAGTTTAAACAGATTTTGTACAGTGCTGCAGTGCGTCTCATCTGTCATCTGCATGCTGTCACTTATAATTATTTGCTATTGCTATTTTGTTGTGTAATTATCTGCAAAAGTAACTAATTATGCATAATAAAGTGCCCTGTTACACCCAAAACATCAAACACATCCGATATATAAAAACATACGTACATATATAGACGCTGCGGCCGAGTCCAACAATACAAGGAAAATCAGGAGCATGGCTACCAAAAATCAAAATGTCATATTTACAATGACATTCATCTATATTGATAAGACGTGCATTTTATTTAGTAATACTAGTCTGCCACTATCCCCGATATTGAAGAAGTAGCTAATAGTACTATACAAGTAAGCATGCATGCAGTCCTCTAATTTTGTGGCTTAACTTGAGTGTTCTCAAGTGCTTCAGCTGCAGAGTTGCAACACCTATGCTTGTACTGGCAGTATCCATGATAGCAGCCTCCTCCGTGGCCTCCTCCGTTGTGGTAGCCTCCTCCTCCTCCGTTGTGGTAGCCTCCTCCTCCTCCTCCGTTGTGGTAGCCTCCACCTCCGTTGTGGTAGCCTCCTCCATTGTTGTAGTTACCACCACCGTTGTGGTAGCCTCCTCCATTGTTGTAGTTGCCACCTCCGTTGCGGTACCCTCCTCCATTGTTGTAGTTACCTCCTCCGTTGTGGTACCCTCCTCCATTGTTGTAGTTACCACCTCCGTAGCCCTCAGCTGCAAATTTAAAGTTTAGCATAAATGAGATAATAGGCATGACTAATTATCTTAAAACTACTACATTTCTAATTATGTAGGTATATGTTCACAAAGTACATACTATAATTAATTAATACACTTTAAACATGCAGATTACTAAAGCTTACTCTTTGTAGAAGTTTCAGCTAAATCTCTAGCTGAAACTTCTGAACTAATGAGGACAACAAAAGCGATGGAAAGGCCGAGCAATAGGAATATTTTTGAACCCATATTTATTTCGATTTCGTATTGTATGTATGATAGAAATGCAAGAGGTGAATGGTGAGAAGTGAACTTGTGTTCAGTTTCTATTTATAGACTTGGCGAAACTAACTGTACATGTAGCACTTAAATTTTATTTATGAATTCCGGGGATTTTTTATTTTTGTGCATTAAATCATATATAATACATGCATGGAGAGTGGGGCCAGTATGGCCGATTGCTACAGAAGCTACATACATACACACGTTATATAACATTCATTTCGGATCTTTTTCTAATAAATTAAGATTTTAGATGTGTCCATAAAATGATTATTTCGACCTTGAAATTTTAGATGAGATTGATTAAAATATCAGTAAAACTGCAGGCAACAAAAATAGATCACAAAAATATTTTTAAATTGACATGACATATTTTAATTAATTATGTCCATATACATATATATGATGGCTCATTCTGCTTATTAGTTATTACTGAATAATAATTAATAGTGTGATAACTCACTAGCTATTTAAAAAATTTTACTTTGTCCCCTGTTTGATTTTTTTCATCAAATTAACCAAATTTTGACTAAAAATTATATCGATTATATAATTGAAAAAATTGTAAAAATTATATCATTAGAAAGTATATATTATTTATTTTAGAATGTACATTTTAGTTTTGTAAAATTATAAAAAAAAATAAACCATAAATCACAATCAAAGTTTGATCAATTTAACCATAAAAAAATCAAACAGTTAATTTGGAATGGTGGTAATATTTTTTATTTTTTTGCGATAGGAGGTAATATTATTTTGAAATCACTAGCTTTTCTCGTTTCAGTATTATTGACAACAATATATGGTAACTTAAATTTTGAGTTATATATTATTTTTCATTTATTTATTTGGTATAAAATTATGCAGGTAAAATCGAAAATATAGCATTACTCGCTAAAATTACTAAGAGCAAGTTTAATTGAGTTATATAATTCATTCTTTTTGCTCGACATTATTATTTACGATCTTGTCACTCGAAATGTTCCAAAATACTTTTAATTTTAATTTATTATATGTATATAAAAAAATAATTTTTTAAATCCGTCTCTTAAATAAATATTTAAATATTGTATTTATACATTAAAAAACTTAAAATGAAAATTATTTTCAGACCAAAACACTCCACATGACGGGGCCATTGGGCAAATGAATTGAATAATCGAATCTCAGTTTTGAAAAGTCAAAAAAGTCGGGTAGCAGCATTTATTAGACGGTGTGGTGGCAGGAAATGGAGGATTAGTTCGAAAATCGAATTCTCGCTCCCTTTCAATTATTTATATTTAGATCAGACATGGAAGTTATAAAATAAAAATAAAATTAAATGAATAGGAACAGGACTGTTTCTGATTGGATCAAATGTGCAAGGGATTTGATCGAGGGAACAAATCGGATTAGGCGAAGCAAGCCTCAGACCATTAGAGTTCATCAATTTATCAATTAAATTTAATGGAGTTGACTTTTATTCGTATCAAAATTATTTTTTTACAATTTTTATACGAGGATTGAATTCTGTTAATTTTTCAATTATTATTCACTGGAATAAAAATCATATATTTTATTATTTATTAAAATCTAATTATTTATTTTAATATATTTTAGGGGGTTTTCATATATACCAAAGTTTTAAATACTTTTGTAAAAATACTATCATTTTTTGAAAATATTTGCAAAAGTACGTAGTGCAACCATGATTGCAACTCAAATTTTAGAAAATATTTGCGAAAATACGTTCTGCAATTTTGCAACCTAATTTACAACATAAAATGCAACCTAAATTTGTTACACAGTTCAAATTAAATGCAACCTAAAATGCAACCTCCGTATTTTTGTAAATATTTTCAGAATAAAATAGTATATTTGCAAATCTTTTCGGAAATTGGTAAAATTGTAAATAATTTCATAAAAAATAGTGTTTTTGGTAAATTTCCTATATTTTATTATTAATTTTTTTTATAAATTTTGAATAATTGATATCTTTTATATCCATCATTTTATTTTACTAGATTATAGCATGTGCTACGCACACGGTAACTTATAATCGTTCAATTATGAAATTGTTGTTGTGATTTCAAATTTTATGAAATTGTTAATGATAATGGTATCTTAAAAAATATAAATAAAATGTATTAGATGTTAATTAGTAATATTAACATTAAACTAAATCATGATAAAAATATACAAATAAATAACTTCTTTTGTTGACAGAATACAAATAAATAACTTATATATGTGATTTAATATAGGTATATTAATATTTAATTAAATATGTTATGTGATAATCTGTATTAATGAACTTACCAAAATTTTGAATATACATTCAAATTTTTATTAATGAGTTTACCATAAATGTTTTGAATAGCATTAGTAGTAATTAAAGTTGAGAGTCAATTTCTATAACTAAGAATGAGTCTATAATCCTGAAAATAGATAGTTCATGAGTCAAATTTAAGTTAAAAATCTTATATGAACCTAAATATGGATATCAAACCTTAGGAATGGGCTATGTTTATAATATATAGATTTAAAATGTTATTATTTAATAAACTTTTGATAATAATATAAATTGACGGTCATCGATTATTCAGATAAAAATTGACGAAGTATAAGTAAAAGATTGTTTAATTTTGATTTTATTGACAAATTAATAAAGAAGTGATGCATTACTAAACTCGGTCAATCCGTCGGATCAACTAATTTTTTCCGTGAATGCATGTACTCTTAAATTATTTAGAAATCGAGAAATTTTATTTTGTCTTAAGACTGCTCTCAAAATTTAGGAAGCTTCACTGACTAACACAATTAGGGCCATTATCTTTTAAGCCCTTACCTCATATAAAGTGAGTAATATTATAGGAACAATCAATTTTAGTAAATAAAATATAATACATTCAAAAGGTAGAGAAAAATTGTGAGTTTATTAACTATTTTTTTATTTTTAAAATTTAAAAATTTAAAAAAAAATCAAAAAACACATCTTGAAATAAAGGGTAAAGAATTGAGAGGATGGTGTACAGAAATTCATAAATACAAAACTGACAAGTTGCAGGCAGTCGACGCAAAACTTCAATTAATTTTTCTCGATTCTGGTCCACCGATTCCGTGATCAAGCTTTCTATTATTGTTATTATTCAGCGCAAGTCCAGTGAATTGTGGGCTCTTAGTCTCTTACTATTGAGAGGGGGCAGTCTTCCCGCCATATATCGGACTCGTTTATAAGTAGTTAATAAATTGAAAAATATATGTACATTCTAACTTATAAGTGAGTTATAAACTTAGGCTAACGGTATCATTATAGTGACAAATTTGCATATTTGGTTTGGGTGATTATAGTGCCGACACTGTTAGTTTACCTATTCTAACCCCTGGTGAGATCATAATCATGATCACTTAGCTTAAAATTAATCGAAAAATGAGCAATCTTTTTTATACGATTATTGGTAAAGATATAATATTACGGATGCATTATGAACTAAAAAATTTATCTGTATTTTATTTTCTTATTTCACTTTTTCTGTGCCAAGAATTTTTAAAAAAAATATCCAAACAGTATTATATATGCAGAAGATATTAAATCAAGTAGACACTAGAACCATCGACAGGGGCATTTAATAAGTTGGACCTGTAATCAACGGGACCATAATAGTTCTTATCCACCACGGTGTCGCAAGGATGGCAACACCTAACAACTTGTCAGTCGTTTTGGTTATATAGGGTACTTTTTCATTTACAGACGAAGGTATAATGTGAACCACAATTATAAGTGTTATAATACGGGAAGTGTTGGATTATACTTCAATTTTATTATAGGATTGATTTTTATAAAATTTATTTTTAATTAGAGAATACTTTTTTAAAGTGAATTAGAGAATACTTCTTCATGTGGAACTCCAGGTTGAATTATATACTTTTAAAGTATTTTTAATTAGATTTCTTGTCTCACCAAATTAAAATTTTAAATATATAATTCTGCAACACATGGTCTTTATATCTTTCATTAAAAAATAAATTTCATTGAATTTTTTCCTTTTATTATATATATCGAAGTGTTATTATGGACTTTATAAATATGAGATTAAAGTTCATGGGATTAATTCAGGAAAATTATCTAAGGTACTGGTGTTTTTTAATGTGGGTATTTTTGTAATTATATATGATTTTCTGTAATTATAAAAAGACACTCGTATATTTATATGAGATTTTTTTTAAACTCACAAAAGTTACGTGAGTTAATTTCATGAACTTTAATCTATTTATATATATTCAAGTTTAGAAGTTACTTATTTTTGTTTCACAATGAGATTTTATAGAAATAAATGATATTATTTTTAAAAAACTTTTAATACTAGCAACTAAAAAGTTAAACGTAAAGTCATATGTTTGCTAGTTTAACCGCTTATAAATCTCAAACATAATCATTTTATTCTATATGAATGTTACAATTTATACTTTTATAATTAAATTACAATTATTTTATGGTTCGTCTCTATCATCTATATTTTATAATGTAAAGTCTGGTTCGTTTTTCTTTTCTTTATCCTCTTTTACAAAAATAGCATATATATTTATAATCGGTTGGAATTGTGTAAATTTTTTTATGTAAATCCTGAATTTTGATGATAATAGCAACTTGTTATACTTATATTGTATTGTGCTAATATGTGGATTCATAGCATATCATCAAGCTGTTAACAATCTCCCAGTCCGGCAGAAACACAATCACTTGTACATATTTCAAGTAATAGATATATAATTCGAATACAACTTTTATTATATGAGTATATATCTATATAATATATTTTTAATATGTAACAAGCTCAATATCTTTTATTAAAACATATTCCTATTTCTAAGGAGATAGTTGTATCCAATTTAAACTCTTTCAAACCTACAACTACGTATCATTATCCTCTATATATTTATATATATATAGAAGATGTTCTTTAAACGAATTTCTAAACCTTATCTCCTATATATATTGTCTTAATTTGAATTAAATCAGTTTCACAATGTTATATCTATATCTAATTCAAACTAACCATTTGATATATTATTATATATTTTGGGTTAAGATTTTCATTCGAACTTAACTGTAACTCATCCTACTATCTTGAAAAGCTATTATATATATTATCTTAAACTCGAGCTATATATATATATATATATATATATATATATATATATATATATATATATATATATATATATATATATATATATATATATATATATATATATAGGGTAACGATCAAATGAGAAATAATTTAAAATGAGAAATAGAAAATTAGATCTTAATCACATATTCAATTTTAATCTAATGGTCAAACACATACAAATTAAACACATCCTCACAAACACAATTCACTAAAATCTCCTTCATTTTAAATTTAACGTTCCCGTTAATTGGTGAACTTTTTTTCAAATCTAATTTCCACACATTTTTCTCCATCTCCCAACGATCAGTTTCCATACCATATGTGTTACATTCTAGTGAATTTTATTTTTCTCGAAACCTTTATTATTTTAGGTGAACCCACTGTATATAAGTTAGTGATTACTGTAATATTAAATACTGATTTGTGTAATATTATTTACTGATTTTTATAATATAATTTAGTGATTTCTATTATATTAAATATTGATTTCTATATTATTAAATATTGATTTCTATAATATTAAATATTGATTTATGTAATATAATTTTCGTAATAAAAATATATTATATTATATTTGTTATTTATATTAAAAACATAAATTTTAAATAATAAAAATATAGTATTAGATACTAATTTTTGTAATATTAAATATTGTTTTCCCAGTTGCATAAGTAGAAGGGGGGTTGAATACTTGTGTGCTTTTTCTGCCTGATTAAAATCAACTCAATAAGAATTAAATACTTGAATACAAAATAAAGATTAAACATAAATATATGAATAAAAACTGTTTGTTTTATTGATGTATAAAAACAAATTCTCCTAAGGTGTACATAAATCCTAGCAGTTTCTCTGTATTTCCCACAACAACTTTCTCTATCTCTATGCTCTCAAAAACTTTGACTTATTTCGCACACTTCAATTAAGTTACATAGAGTGTTTATATAGAGAGCTGCATATCAACTAATAACAGAAAATCAAATTATAATATGAATATAATTCCTAATTATTAGTTGACAGTTTCCTTCTGTAATTTTTCTTCCGTCCCATAGCATATCTGGAATATATTTGGTTTTATCTTCGAAGACTTCCATTTTCTGTGATCATCTTCAGAATTCAGTTTTGATTTCATAGACTCTGAAATCTTCACACTCTGTCAGACTATAGACTCTGATAGACTATAAACTCTGATCATTTGTAGACTCTGACAGATTGTAGACTCCGATAGTTTATAGACTCTGATCACCTCCCAGACTCTGATCTTCATCTAGACTCTAGTTTCACTTTTTACAGAAAATCTTCTAAGTACAAGAATGTTGACTAATTAGACTCTGATTATAAAATTTTAGAGACTAGGAAGACTTATTACAAATAAGCTATGCTAAATCATATTCTAGTACTTTGTACATCATCAAATGAATATATTCTTAACAAATACTGAATTATGTAATATTAATTACTGATTTATGTAATATAATTTCCATAATAAAAATCTATTCTATTTATTATTTAAAATTAAAAACATAAATTTTAAATAAAAAATATATAATATTAAATACAAATTTCTATAATATTAATAACTAATTTATGTATTATAATTATAAATTTTTATAGTATAATTTCTGTAATAAAAATATATTCTATTATATTTATTATTTAAAATTAAAAGTATAACTTATTTAGTGTAATAAAATTATTAAACAAATTAATAGCAGTTGTAATTGGGGGAGGGGCACGCGCGTGAGGGGGTTCAGCGGGATTGGACCACATATGCGCGTGAAGTGTATATATGTGGGCTAGACTACATAATGGGCCGAGTATTTTCTATTTTTCATGTGAGTTATTTCTCATTTGAGTAAAATTTTATATATAGAGAGAGAGTCATACTCAAATTGAAAATAGCTTAAATGAGAAATAAAAAACCTTATCCTTAGAACTGCCGCATCCACACACAAATTAAATACACTCTCACACACATAATCTTATTTATTCTCCTCCGTTTTTAATTTAATTTTTCTTGTCAATTGACAAAAAAAATTCAAATCTAATTTCACCACATTTTTTTCATCTCCCAACGATCAGTTTCCATACCATATGTGTTTTATTTCGGTGAATATAATTTATAATTAAAATAAATTCATCACAAATCAGATCCGAACTTCAATCATTAAATTATATTACAGAAACCACTAATTTATATTACAGAAATCACTAATTTATATTACAGAAATCACTAAATTATATATCCTGGGTTCACAAAAAATAATGGAGATCATCGGAAAAATAAAAGTCACCAGAATATAGCACATATGGTATGCAAACTTATTGTTGGGAGTTGGAAAAAAATGTGGTGAAGTTAGATTTGAAAAAAAGTTTACTAACTAATGGGAAAAATCAAATTAAAAACGGAGGGATTATGTGGGATTGTTTGTGTGAGAGTCTATTTGATTTGTATGTGGGTGCACATCCTTGCTATTAAATTAGATTGAATATGTGGTCTAGATCTTATTTTCTATTCTAAGTTATTTTTTATTTGACCACTTACATATATATATATATATATATATATATAGTCCTACTCAAATAGAAAATAGCTTAAATGAAAAATAGAAAACCTTATCCTTATAACTGCCGCATCCACACACAAATTATATACACACTCACACACACAATCTAATATACTTTCCTCCGTTTTTAATTTAATTTTTCCTGTCAATTGACAAAGTTTTTTTCAAATCTAACCTCACCACATTTTTTTCCATCTCCCAACGATCAGTTTCCATACCATACGTGTTTTATTTCAGTGAATATAATTTATAATTAAAATAAATTTATCACTTGTCAGATTCAAACTTCAATCACTAAATTATATTATAGAAACCACTAATTTGTATTATAGAAATCACTAATTTGTATTACAGAAATCACTAAATTATATATCATGGTTCACAAAAAATAATAAAAACCGCCGGAAAAATAAAAGTCACCGGAATATATCACATATGGTATACAAACTGATTGTTGGGAGATGGAGAAAATGTGGTGAAATTATATTTGAAAAAAAGTTCACTAATTAACGGGAAAAATCAAATTAAAAACAGAGGGATTATGTGGGATTGAGTGTGTGATGGTGTACTTGATTTGTGTGTGAATACTCCTTCTTGCCGTTAGATTAGATTGAATACGTGGTGTAGATATTATTTTCTATTTTCTATTCTAAATTATTTTCTATTTGATCACTTGCATATATATATATATATATATATATATATAGAGAGAGAGAGAGAGAGAGTTCTGCTCAAATAAAAAATAGCTTAAATGAGAAATAGAAAACATTATCCTTATACATGCCGTACCCACACACAAATTAAATACACTCTAACACACACAATCCCATTTATTCTCCTCCATTTTTAACTTAATTTATTCTGTCAATTGGTAAAGTTTTTTTCAAATCTGACTTCACCGCATTTTTTTTCATCTCTCAACGATCAGTTTCCATACCATATATGTTATATTTCGGTGAATAAAATTTATAATTAAAATAAATTCGTCACTTATCAGATTCGGACTTCAATCACTAAATTATATCACGGAAATCACTAATTTTTATTATAGAAATCACTAATTTGTATTACAGAAATCACTAAATTATATATCATAGGTTCACAAAAAATAATGAAATTCGCCGGAAAAATAAAAGTCACCGGAATATATGACATATGGTATGCAAACTGATTGATGAGAGATGGAGAAAAATGTGATGAAATTAGATTTGAAAAAAAAGTTCACTAATTAACAAGAAAAATCAAATTAAAAACGGAGGAATTATGGGAGATTGGGTGTGTGATGGTTTATTTGATTTGTGTGTGGATGCTCCTCCTTACCGTTAGATTAGATTGGATATGTGGTGTAGATCTTATTTTCTATTCTAGGTTATTTTATATTTGATCACTTGATATATATATATATATATATATATATATATTACACTTTTGAGTTAGTAAACAATTTCATATTCCGATTGTATTGTGGGAGTTGCATAAAAGTGACAAGATGGTCTAGATTAGATAAAGGGAGTCGGGTGTTATAGCATACACAAGTTCTAAGGGTACAAAGAGGTCAGGAATAAGTGAAATTAAAAGAGTGAAGCTCAAAGAATTCAAGGGTTCAAAGATCAGATTGTCAATCAGGAATTGTGGTATGCTAGTAGCTGATTAGCTCAAGTTTCCAGGATAACAGCTAACCATTTTTAGTGACGGGAAACAGAGACATATATTATTGTCTTCTAATTGAATTATATTTTATTAATAATATATTTTTTTACTAAGTTATAAAAAATCAAGATGTAGACCATTAGATATAAGAGTCGAACTTGACTAAATGTGTGTCTTGTGTCTCCTTTACATTACTGCATCTTAGTATTTATAACAGTCAATTATTATAAGTGATAAATATTAAAATTGAACACGCTCTGTAACACCTTAATTACATAATCATCAACTAAGCTTTACATAATAATAACGCACCGATGATGAGAAAACGAATTTGGATGTGTTTTTCGGATAATATATATCAATACGCCTTTATTTTCAATAAAGCAAATAACTTTGCCTATGTAGCAAAAAAAAAAAGTAACTTTGCCAATACACTAGATTTTGGGGGTGTTTGGGGAATTTTTTTTCCAGAATAAGTCAACTTATTTTAAGACAAAGTTAGAGATTCCTAACTTTTTTCTGAAAAAAGTTAACTTTTTTTTGCAACTTATAGAATCTAAAATATACATTAAATACTTGTATAAAAAATATTTATCAAAATATGAAATTTTTGCCCGAAAATAAGTCCAAAAAGACTTATTTTAAGGCAGACCAAACAGGCTCTTTATAAATGTATGTGACTTATAAAAAGGAGAATAGAATAAAGCATATTCTCGTCCTTGTAAGTTGTAATCAAATAATGGGGTCGTTTAAAGTTCCTTAAATTTAAAATAAGTTATTTATTTCATATTTTTTTAAATATAAATATTTATTTTAGAATTTTAAAACCAAATAAGAGTTTATTCTTGAAAAATAAAATTTTACTTCAAAAAAAATACACTTTACTTTTTTTCCAAAAATAAGAGTTTATTTCTAGAATTCAAGGAGAGCCAAACGGGCACAATCAATGATCTTGGACATGAGTTGAAAATGAATGAGACATTACATACAGATTGCAATGACAACCACAAGTTCGATCGGATTTCATTTTACGATTTCGATCTCTCGAGTCGCAAGCTTCCTGGGCAATAATTGTGCACTATAGCCTGTAGGCATATACATACTCACATTTCACTTTTATCTTTTTTTCTAGATAAACATCATTTAAATTAACTAAAAATCTAAAGTTACACGGTAAATGGATAAACTGTGTCACAAGGCTTCACTAAATTGTAAATTCTATTTATCAAAATACATATTCAATTACGGTAATAACATTTATATATATAATTTTTAGAACTCTCCGATCAAAAAAAGTTTAAGGTCAAGAATTTGAATTAAAGTCATGAACCTAATTTGGATGATAAATATTGGTTGATAAACACATATATAAGTCTTGTTATAGCGTTGAATAATAAGTCTTAGGTTTTCTATATTTCGACCAGGTATATATGTTAAGTGCAAGTTAATTTGAAATACATATTCATATTTAATTTTATAATTAACTTATAGAATTAATGTTATAAATAAAATTAAAATTATAAAATTTTATTTTATTGCATAGCCAGTTTTAAATGAATAAACATATAAATGCATGAATATTTAATTGTATATTTAGAATCAATTATAATTATAACCATTTTTACCACATCATTAAATAATTAAATTGAAATGTATATTTTTCCATTTTAAATAAAGGGAAAAAGTTAAATAAAATATTAATTATATTTGTAATTATTTGGTTACAATTTATTATAATTATTATTAGAGTTCAACTTTTATTTTAGTAAAAAAAATATTTTTAAATTTTTAATTATAATTTTGTATTTAGCATTGAACTCGCACTGTGGGACTGCATTGATTTTGCCACTAAAAATTGTAATTTTAGCTGTGTAATTCATTTTTAAATATTAAAACTATAATTTCAATCATCTGTTTGGATTTTCAAAAATATTATTTAAGTTACAAATAATTTGATACCATTTTCATTTAATATTATATATATACAGAAGCATGTTTCACAACAATTCTTTTATAGTTTTTATATAATAAATAAATACAAACGACATTTTTAATTTTTAATTTTCAAAATATTTAATATATTTATTCTACTAGTCACATGGTTATTGGTGAATTATACTTATAATTCACCAATAACCATATAAATATTTAAAATATATATTTATTACAGTTATATATTATTATATTTTATAATTTTTACATCATATTTTGATATCTTTAATATTATTAATATTAAGTGTGAAAATATTAATATATTATTAACCACAATTAGTTTACTTATATAATTATTTTAATATATATTGCATATTTTTATTTTTTTATTTTCAAAATATTTAATAAATTTATTCTACTACTCATATAATTATTGGTGAATTATACTTACTTGACAATGAGCCTTAATTATCGAGTAAAACATCAGGTTAATCAGTTAAAAATTTCCAACACGTCCGTCATATAACAAGTTTTATAACATAATAATAAGTACATACACGCTTCTGACGATATATGATCGAGCCCAACAAGGAAAGTAAAATTGGAGGATATGATAGGTACCAAATATCAAAATGTCATTGCTACCATGACATTCATCAATTGGATCGGACATGCATTTTATTTATCGCTAGGTACTACTATATCAATGCTGCCACTTATTGTAGAGAAGTAGCTAGCTAGTAGTATAAAAGTACGCATGCAGGCAATCCTCTAGTTCTGAGGCTTAACTTGAGCAGCCTCAAGTGCTTGAGCTTCAGCTGCAGAACAACACCTACCATGGCAGTAGTGATGGCAGCTTCCACCACCTCCGTGGTGGCCTCCGCCTCCTCCATTGTAGTGGCCTCCGCCTCCTCCGTTGTAGTGGCCTCCGCCTCCTCCGTTGTAGTGGCCTCCGCCTCCTCCGTTGTAGTGACCTCCGCCTCCTCCGTTGTAGTGACCACCTCCTCCGTGGTACCCACCGTCCAAACTAGCCCCCTCAGCTGCAATAATTATAGAGGCAGCATATATATAAACATCATAATATATGGCTAGGCATTGGCTTAATTAAAATATAAAGACATTATAAGCGTATACAAATAAGACTTACTCTCAGCTAAATTTCTAGCTGCAACTTCTGAGCTAATGAGGAGAGCAAAAGCAACGGACAGTGCAAGTACTAGCAAAATCTTGGAACCCATATTTTCTTTCAGTTACTTTGTATTTGTTATATCTCTATATAATGCAAAGCTGATTGATGAGAAGAAACGGTGTGTTTTAGTTCCTATTTATAGACTTGGGAAAAGTAACCCTAGTTAAAATTTGGTAATTAAATTTGCGAGACAATTATTTTTAAAGTTACTGTGTTCAAACGAAAATAAAATTATACGATGCATGCATGGTCTACTAGAACGTGGTTGGGTATTGGAAAAGACTGTTGACTTTTCTACGAAAATCCTTCACAGATTTTCGTTTTATCTCCTACGCTACCATCTTTTTATTTTTATTTATATCCGATGGCCTACCAGACTTGTGTATATTATAGCCATATAGGTATCTAGTTTCTTGAGTTACAAGACACTGACTTGAGTTGCATACTTTTGCTTGGATATGTTTTATATATGTTAATTGAATATTTAATTATATAAATACAACTACAAGGCAGTGAAGGAAGACTGATTCGCCATTACTTGTACTCCGGTTTATATAACGTTTAAACAAATTAATATTTTGATAATATGTTTTTATTCAATTTTAATTATGTTTTAACATTGTAAATTTACGAGTGTAAGGCAGGGAAATTAAAGGGCGAGTACGAAGTACGAACTGAAAGAGTACAAAAATTGTCAAGTTGCATGTGATGGTCACAAAGTGTAATTAAATTTGTGTACATCGATACGCATCAATCAGGATCCACTGGGTTGTATATATGTGTTAGTCGACTCAGTCCATTGAATGTCTTCATATACACACACTTTTCACAGCTTGGAGGAGCCTCTTATTAATTATTTTTAAGATCCAGATTCCTGACAAACAATCGTTATAATCATTTATTTGTGTTTTTTCTACGCATAATATTAATACGAAATTTTTGTGTGAATTCAGTGCTTCTGTCAGGATTTTTAGAATTTTTTGTTACCCGCGAAAAAAAAGTATGGATAGATTGTTTGCCTGCCTTACCTTTATATATCTAACAATTTTATGCAAAAGCTTATTAGAGTTCGTATATGTGGATATCAGATCAGATTAATAATGCCAAAACCTTGGTGTTCTAGATATCAGGCCACGTAGACAGAGCAATTAATAAGGCGGACTTGTAATTAAGCAACAGGACCACTACAGTCTACAGTACAGATTGTGCAATAATAGGGCGGTTTGGGTTCATAAATTTAAAATAAGTTGTTTATTTTATTTTTTTATATTTTTTAATATATTTTTTAAGATAAATATTTATTTTAGAATTTTAGAATTAAATATTATTTTTAAAATAAAAAATAAATTATTTATTTTTAAAAAAATACATATATACATACTTTTTTCCGAAAACAAAAATTTATTTCCCGAAAAAAGTGATCGGCAAATAGGGCCAATATTATGATGGCAACCCGTGACAATTTGTCAATTGTAGCAGGGAATGATCAGGGTACTTTTAAATTTGATAAATATTATAGATGAGTTGTTACAATTTTTCTTAAATAGATATGTGTTATATATTTATTAATTATATATAAGGAAAAAATGGTATCTAAAATTAATTTTAGATAACTTAGTTAAAGTTACTAGCATTTTGAATATAGAAAGTTGAGGACATTTTTGTAATAATAGAATTTATCCCCTTATATTTAAAAAATAGATTATTATAATAGATGTTATCTAAAGTTAACTTTAGGATCATTAAACCCTATATATAATAAGAATATTGGAGTTTGTGTATAGTTTTAATATATTAATCATTATAAGGTGTTTCAATTCGATTTTTAAAATCTTATTATTATAATATATATATATTTAAATTAATATTATAAGTTTAAAAAATTACTTATTATTATTTTATTTTAATAAATTTAATTAATATTTGATTAATTATTTTGATTAATTTTCGATTACTTGATTAATCATTACAAAATTACAAGATCGTCATGCTGATCACTTTTACAACACCTAATTAAAAATTTTAATTTATATTTGAAATATTTTTAAGAAAATTTTTGAATACCTAATATTATTTGATAAATAAATATGTAATACAGTTTTTCTTCATCAAAAATAGTTAGTAGAGGCATTTTTCTTAATATTTCAAGTTCAATAATAAGTAACTACAAATTATAATAACCCAAATTATTAAAATTCGAACTATAAAACTATATGCATATATAGCACTAAAAGCTAGTATTTAAAATTATTGGAATAAGAGGAAATCAAATTCTAATTGGATACATCATACATGATAAGCTATATACTTTAAAATATTCATTAGTATGTCGTCCAACAGACATATTATCCAAATTGCAGATCGTAATCTAAGACAAAGCAATAAACAGCAAAATCTAGGGTTAATTTGCCTAACCACAGGCTACGATTGTGCTTTACAATCTCGATCCCTCGAATCTCAGCTTACGTAGCTTGTGGAAATATGACTCCTTCTATCTCTTCTTTCCACCTAAAAAGTTTAGGGAATGTTTTAATTAATTTAATAAATTTGTAAAAAAAACATAAATTATCCAAAAGAAATCTGCCGAAGATATAAAGATCTACATGCAAGTCAACAATGTGGGTTGTGGGGTTGTGGCTTTAAATTTTTGTATGTGTGTGTCTATATATATATATATATATATATAATATTTGCATGAGAGTTTAGGACAGGGTTTGCTGGCAGAAAACAGGTGAATACAAAATTGAAATGTATGTATGGTAGAGAAAATTTGTCAATTTGCATGAAACTACGGACACAAAATGTTAATTCACCTTTGACTATAGGTCCACAGGGTTCCGTAATCAACCTTTCTTCCCTGTGTCGGTCCATGGCATCTTATTATTCATCTCATCTCTTATCCTTTTCTCGGGTAGAAAAAAGACTTTTGGTATTACATATACGATTTGTATATTAATTCTTTTTTAATTTTTGAAGAAGTTTTTAGTTGAATACTTCTATTATCATTGTTTTTTTAGATTTATTATAATAGTTTATACTTTATCCTTAATATACTTTGCATAAACAGCATTTTAAATACAATAATTATTTACAAAGTGTGTCTCACATTGAAGATTTTGTACATTGTCCATTCGTCCCACATTCATGATTTTGTACATCTCATTTCTCTCATAATTTGTTATATGTTTGTATATTGTATTCTAGCTCAGACTTCAGAGATTTTATTTGTCATAGTGAAGCAAGTTGCAATTCTACATAAATAAATAAACACACGAACTCCGCACGTACTGTCCTGTTCTAAAATGCATCTGAATTCTTTGAGGTTTTTGCATGCGCGCTCCCGGTAATTAATTAATTAATTTACATGTATTATGTTGTATTACAGTGACAATTATGTTGTATTACAGTGACAACTGGAACAAGTTAGTCCTTTTTTTTCCCGTTTTGTTGCACTCTCTACAAGTTAGTCCTCTCAAGATTTGGTAATATGAGAAATCCAACCTGCCTTATATGAAGGATCTTTATGGAGCAATTAGAGATTTTAAAAATGAATGTGTTGATTTTGCCTGCATTATATGCAGATCTAATTACTTTTAAAAAGGCCGCTAAATAGAGACAAATGGAGACAAGTGATGAATAAAGTCATGAAGAGATTGCTGCAATCGAATGAAACCAGACACGGACTTTCTTAAAGCTCCTAAAGAAACGAAATCAATGGGAGTTGAATAGATTTACAAAAAGTTGAGTGTACAAGGTTAAGTTTTACTCAATATTTTTTAATATATTGTTTTCTGAATAAAAATACTTTTAAAAATTATTTATTCAAAAAAAATATTATTAAAAAATATTGAGTAAAACTCATATTATTAAGACCTAAATGCGTTCAATTTCTTGTAAAAAGTACGACATAAAAATTAAGGAGTGTAGTGTATATATTATAGTTCTTACTGTCTGTTTTGAACGGTGTTTTCCTTCTCTCAACTGTTTACCCCTCAACTTTAGTAATATTATTAAAAATGACATCAAATCAACTACATATGTTGCCTTCACAGGAGTACATATCACAATACCTAGAAAAGTCCGGGTTGATTTTCAAAAAATTTCTCAAAATCATATGGTGCCAGTTTGTTATTGATCATTTTTTTAAAATAATATGGAACCTGCGTATATTAACATGCGTCCCACTAATCAAAAAATATTATGTATAATTTGAGAATTCTTTTGAGATCCGGTTGAAAACCTCCAGTATTATTCATATATGAAACCCGGCATTATTAAACCAAAATAGATTGGTAGTAACAAGTAAGCTAGAAGAGCCGTAGGTCAGGTATTTGCACTAACCCGTAATTCAGACAAGTGATTTAATGATTAATCAATACTTCATGGAGTTAGCTGTAACCATATATGTTGAATACCTGCATTATCTCACGACGTATATGTATTCACTCGCGGCGGTCCTGGGAACCGGAAGCTCCAAATGATTTAAAATTTTGTGTTTAATAATTATATAAATTAAATATATATAATTTATTAATTTTGAGAAATTATTTTTCTAACAACTTTGTTAACAAAATCATTCACGTTATTTATAATTTGTTTACAAAAATTATAGTATATATAAAAGTTAATATTTAAAAATATTGGAATAAGAGGAAATCAAATTCAAATTTGATACATCATACATGAGATAAGCTATATACTATAAAATATTCATTAGTATGTCGTCCAACAGACATATTATCCAAATTACAGATCGTAATCTAAGACAAAGCAATAAACAGCAAAATCTAGGGTTAATTTGCCTAACCACAGGCTACGAGTGTGCTTTACAATCTCGATCCCTCGAATTCAGGCTTGTGGAAAATATTACTCTTCTTCTATCTCTTCTTTTCACCTAAAAAGTTTAGGGAATGTTTTAATTAAGTTAAACTTTTTAGAAAAAACATAAATTATCCAAAAGAAATCTGCCGAAGATATAAAGATCTACATACAAGTCAACAATGTGGGCTGTGGGCTGTGGGGCAGTGGGCCTGTGGCTATAAATTTCTGTATACATGTATATACTATAATATTGCATGAGAGATTAGGACAGGGTTTGCTGGCAGAAAACAGGAGAATACAAAATCGAAATATATAATGTGAGACAAATTTTGTCAATTTACATGAAACTCCGGCAAACAAAATGTTAATTCAGCTTTGACTATAGGTCCAACTGGGTTCCGTAATCAACCTTTCTTCCCTGTCGGTCCATATTGAATATGATTCATACTAATATGCTTTTCCGTCCATATAATTTGTTGTAATACTTGCGCTATTTGGGTAAACTTATTTTTTGAAAATAAGTATTTATTTTTAGAAAAATGTACTCTTTTTTTCCCGGAAATAATACTTATTTCTGTAAAATAAATTAAGAATTAAACTTGTTTTTGAGAAATAAGTATTTATTTATAAATAACTTTTTTCTGAAACTAAGTACTTATTTTCAGAAAATAAGAAAAGGCAAACGGGCCCTATTTCAGCTGGTTTATATTGGACGAGTTACAGATGGATTTATTGTTTTAATTTCTCGGGTAGAAAAAGGAATTGTGGTATTAAAAAGAATATATTTCTCTTAAAAAAAACACGAAAGAATATATTTTGATGTTGCGCTTAACAGACTCGTGATCTTATGGCTTGCATAGTTGCATGCCATATGATGATGGTTCTTTTGAACTTATAACTTGACATTACTCCGTATGAAGCCCAAATAGGTTCTTTGAATTTATTTCTTTATTTTATAATATATACGATTTATATATTAATTTTTCTTTTAGATTTTGAAGAAGTTTTTGGTCTAATTCTTATATTTAATATTTTTATTATCATTGTTTTTCTTAGATTTATTATAATAGAATAATTTACAAACTTGGTCTCATATTGAAGCTTTTGTACATGGTCCTTTCGTCCCACATTCATGATTTTGTACAATCTCATTCGTCATAGTGAGTGTAAGGACCAACATTTGGATCTATTTTTATGTAACCTTCACTGGATCAGAAATCCCGAGAGTTGATATAGGCCAATTCTCTTAAGTGGTGCAAAACAAAAGCCATATTGTTATACACTCAGCCTATATACAAACTTGCGTAAGGCTCCACCGATCGATAAAGTTATAGAAAAACAATTCATATTTTTGCCATATTGTTGGAATGGAGGTCTTCCTTTCATTATCACAGTCTCCATTTCCACTTTTCTCCTTGCTAGGCTGATACTTTTATTTTCTTGTAAATGGACCCTTCCTGGGCCTTTCTGTTAATGGGCTTTTCTTGTAAGTCTTGAATATTCAGGCCCAACATTTGTCCCCCGAACTAGTGTGAAGTCCATGATTTTTTCCACCTAGACTTTTGGACTTAAAATGTTGAATTTGAAGCTTTGCTGGCCTTTTTTCAGCTTGGCTTTCGAGCTTCAACTGATGGAGTTGAAGATTTACACGGTAGACAATCCTGCCATAAGCCTGTTGAGGACCGTAATGAGATGAGCTAGGATGGACATTGCTAAGCCAAAGTGTTCCGAATTATAGTTGACAGCGGCTTGCATTCTGAAATATGAGTATGAAAATCAACAAATATTTCACAATAGAATCTATCAGATACATCAGAAGATTGTAGAATGTAAATTTGGACCCTTGTTTTTGCCTCATAAAAATATGAGTATTTAAGATAAGATGAAGCTCAAATTTCAAGCTTGTAAGATGTGAACTTGGCTTTTATTAAGCTTTAAACTTGTTTTTAGGATATTTTGATCTTGTATTGGTCTAGCTTATGACCTTGTATTTTTGAGGTTTTGAGCTAGTGTTTGATGGAATTACAACCTCGTATTTGTTGGAACTTCGAGCTTAAGGGCTCACATTCTCATGTTTTTCAATTCACTCTTGGCGAGTTTGTATACTTGCTTATTATGACGAATTCTTGGACTCGCTCTTAGCAAGTTTTTGGTCGGATTTGCTATTGGCGAGTTCTCGGATTCGCTTTTAGCAAGTTTCTGGATTCGCTCTTGGCGAGTTTTGAATTTGTATATGTCGATTTTTGAGGCTTTGAACAATGTTGACTTTCAACTCAGAACTCAAACTGAAGGGCCTTCAAAGCCTAATTCTTAATGCAAAATAAGGAAGCTCAGTCAATTCAAACTGAACAAAAGCACACTTGTAGACATCACCATCTCCATCAAGATCCTAAAGAGAGGAATAAACAAATCTTGCAGAAGCATATGACATTGACAGGGTAGCGGATTCTGCCCTGGCCTTGGCATCCACAACTTCTGTTTCAGCATTTTGAATCCTGATCACAGATGTTTTTGTCTTTGACAGCAAAGGGAGAATAGTAATTGCAGCATATCCCCCAATCACTGGGACACAAACATCAATAAGTTTCAGTTTTTTTTATGCAACAAATGTATTAGCCCTGACAATATCTAGAGTTGTCACACCAAAAAGCTTTTTGAGCCCTTCTCCCTCAACACTTCCACGGCAATTGGTACAGTAGAGTTGACTGGATTGCTGATTATATGGATGAAAGCATCTGGACAATTGTGAGCAATAGCCTCAACCAAAGTTTTCATTATGTTAGCATTTATGTTGAAGAGGTCATCTCGTGTCATACCAGGCTTCCTTGAAACACCAGCGGGTATGACCACATCTATGCCTTTTAAGATCGGCTGCAATTCCATTGACATTTGCTATGTCGTACAGATGCAAAGTCGAAATTATGGAGACATCTTAATGAGTAGTGCCAGTGGCTGACGTATAACGCCTGCAGCTCCAAGAACTGCTACTTTTAAAGAGGACCTGATCTGATTGTTAACTGAATATCTATGGCTCTGATTTTGTGCTTTTGCAAGCAAATGAGGCTCGGAGAGGAGCCCTGCTTTCCTTGCGTGATCAGAAGGTTGCCTCTGGCTCACAGCTAAACGGGGTAGCTTCCTTGAGGGCACATAAACTTCTGAGCTTGCTGAAGTTGCATTGCACACTTGTGGCCTAATAAATTTTTGTTGAGCTATTAAGCCTCATTTGTCGAGCTTTTGAGCTAGTTTTTTCCTGCTGTTAGGTTCACTCTTGACAATTTGTAAGTCATTTCCATTGCCCTCTTTCAAGGAGTTGTGTATTAATACACGAATTCCCTACTCACATGTAAAATTCAAAACAAAATATTAAAAGAATAGCATTTTCCATGTATGACAATTTTGACATCTATTCTGCCTTGTACAAGAGCAAAAATTATATAAATACCAGTAATTTGACATTTGATTATACTTCAATATAACAAAGTAATATTTTACTCAAGCATGAAGTATGTGTGTAAGTTGTACAATCGTGAAATCTAATACAATTTACCATGCATAACGATCTCATAATAATACTATGTCACTCATTTCACTTTTTGTTTAATCAAAGTTTTTTAAAGGAGGATGTTCAAATATGCACCTATAATCAGGCTGTCACTAAATTTAATTTGTAAATTTTTACCAATCAACTATGTTGATTCATTTTTTGGACCATAAACATGCAAACAGCACACATCATAAGCGTATCTTTTTAAAAACCAAATATGTTTTATATGCATTTATCTCATAGTGAACAAATACATAGATGATGTAAAATATTGGATAACTAGATGGCCTAAAAAACCAATTATATGAATACTGCATTATTTAGAACTTAAAGAGGTGTTCCTCGTAACAATCCGAGCTAATTGAACTAATACAATCAGTTGGACATATATGTTAACACCAAATATCACCCAACCAAGTAATCATCGCATTATAAACAAAAAATATGGTGTTAAGAGAACAATAGTGTATATACTCATATTGTATCATCCTTTTAAAATTAAATCAACATAAATAAGTTGGAGTATGAATAGAATACCAGAGATGTGGTGGCTATACACGCAGTCCTTACCTTGTAATTAGCTGTCTCACACCGTAATAGATATACTCATTGAGTTACGAGGCTGAATTGCCTAATTAGATCTGTTGATTTCCATCGAGTCAATCTCATTCAACCAAGTCACTTTGGCAAAGTTGCAGATCCGTTATTTCGATTATGTTTCTATTGTTTGAACGCCAGTTTGAAAGGAAATTAAGCATTCAATTTCATAATCGGCAAAGAAAAGGCTCACCAGGCTATGACTCGTGAGAATTCACTTCAATCAATTGAACTAACTACACGATGAGAAGATTTTGATGAGAGGAGCTTGATTTTTGAAAAGAGCCCTGTTGGAATCGAGGTCTTCCTTTCATTATCATTATCACCGTCTCCATTTCCACTTTTCTCCTTGCTAGCCTGATAATTTTATTCTCTTGTAAATGGACCCTTCATGGGCATTTCTGTTAATGGCCTTTTCTTGTAAGTCTTGAATATTCAGGCCCAACACATATGTATATTAATCTACTGCTGCCCAGTCAGAAATATTCTACTGCTTCCCAGTCAGAAATATTCTACTGCTGGCCAGTTAGAAATTTTTGGAGCACGCTGATCTAAATTGCGGCAAACATCCTTCATAGTTGACCATGTAAAGGGAACAGTTGTAAGCATAATCAAAAACAAGTCGGAAACATTTTATGTGCATCGTCTATGCTTTGACCTGCAACACGCTGAAATATGAAAGACTTCGTTCCAAGAGTACAAACGCATGTTCTGGACAAAGCACGATATAGAGAGGCGAGAGCAAGCATTATTTTCTCTAGCATACGGTTGGGTGGTGTCAACCCAAGTACCCCGTCAAGGAAGCAAGAGAAAATACTCTTGTATATAAGCAGCCAGTTGACTCCATTAGTACGAGCCGAGGCCAAATACATATCTGTATGAGTTCGGTCCAAAACAGATAATATCATACTGCTGTATAGTAAGGCTTTGCTTGCCGCCAACACATACTAACCAGCAAGACACCAAAAGCACACCAAGCTTCGTGTCTTTTGCTTTAATTTAAGAAACCTTTCTAGTACTCAACAAGCAGTGTCAGAGAATGCAGAATAAAAAAAATCTCCCAATATTTAAGAAACACGTAACTCACAGATGATCATTTCTTGAACAATTATGTAGACTATTAGTTATAATTAACTTTTTAGGTAATAGAAAACCTGCCTAAATAAAAATTGAAAACCACAAACTAATAGCAGAAGACGTGGATTCGTTGGACCTATGCGCACAAGCTCTCGTCAAGATAATAGTTACTTTCTCATTTTTATTAAAATTTAGAGTCATAAGAGATGTGGATTTATTTTCTCAAACTCAAGTATTTAAAGCATTCGAAGAAATTAAAGCACGTGTAAAGAAAAATAGTCGTCTTTCTTTGAAGACACTACGATCCGATCGTGGTGGAGAATATACGATGGGAGAATTCAGAAACTAATTAATTATTAGTGACACTTGAAGAACTACTATCCCGGCTTATGTATGAATAATGCGATTAGTATAGAATGATTCAATATTTGATAACATATCAGACAAAAATATATAGTAGTTCCACTTGTAGTGATCTGTGACATCTATCAATTTGATCGATTGCAAGTACCGGCTATTAACCCTAATACTTTTGATAAACAAGTAGCTAGTATTATATAATTAAGTTACACATGCCTGCAGTCCTCTAGTTCTGAGGCTTAACTTGAGTGGCCTCAAGTGCTTCAGCTTCAGAACAACACCTTAAACCGCAGCAGTGAATACAGCGGCCTCTACCACCACCTCCTCCTCCTCCATGGCCTCCCCCTCCTCGTCCATAGTGGCCTCCCCCTCCATGGCTGCTGCAGCTTGGATCGATGTTGGATTGAGCAGATCCTATTTCATTGTAGCTGTCGCTGCCACCGCCTCCATGGTAGTGGCCGCCACCGTCTAAATATTAGGCACAGCTTAATAGTACAGCAATACTTATAATAATAATATTGTATAGTAAAATTAATTAGTTGGAAAAAACGACGACAAATAACAACATGGAGTCGTGGAATTACTAATGATACATAAGACTTACTCTTTGAAGTAGTTTCAGCAAAATATGTAGCTGCGACTTGTGAACTGATGAGGAGAACAAAAGCAACAGACAGACCAAGTAATATCAAAATTTTGGAACCCATATTGCCTTCAACTTTGTAATCTATATATCGCAATGGAATGCAAGGGCTGAAGGGTGACAAGTTGAGGCATTTTTTAAGTTTCAATCTATAGACATGGTTGCTTGAGTTGAGGGGAAAGACTGTTGACTTGACTTCGTAATAATCCTGTCCGGTTTACATCGATCACTGCCTTGAGCGTAACACGCCAATCCATATATGTATTTCTATAGTTTTATGAATTAATAAAAAATAAAACCTTAAAGAAAAATAAACATGTATGTAACATCCTAACATGTTTTATATTAAATTGCTTATCTATTTCAGAAAAAATATCATTAAACTACTAAAATGTCAAAATATATTATTCTGTTTTAAAAATTGACAGTTAACGTTATGAATTAAATTTAGAGTAATAAAATTTTCACTAATTATATATTCGACATAAATCTGAGCAGAAACAAATAATTTTACTCATTTTTAAGGACAGAACATGACTCAAAATAAAGTAAAAGATGCAGTTGGGCCATCTCGAATTTGAACTAAAAACCTCGTCCGTAAATAAATCATCACATCTACCGGTCAAGTATTTAGGAGAAAATCAATAAATTTCTTAGCTCTGGTTCATTGCATGCAATGGTCCGTAAATAAATGCCGGTCATGGTGGAACCAGAATTTAAAATTATGGGATCTCAATTTTATTTTTTTAATAATAAAATATTCATATGCAATCACTCATTTCTCATCATATTTATGCTCATCATATTTATATTGTAAAAAAAATACTATCTCAGTATTAATCACAATAATTAAAATTAGAGTTAAACTCAACAAGTGGCAGAATCTTCTAGAATTAAATTATAAAATTTGAATTTTTTTACATAACTAAAGCTAAAAAATAATTAATAATTTTTTATATATTTATCTAACTCTTACTCTGTTGTTCTTTTTTTTTTTATTATAACTAAATGCTAAATTTAATATCACTACACGGCGTCAACGGTGACTTTAACATCACGACCCCTAATTCCACCACGGAACCCCTCTAATTCCGCACTGTCTTCCATTTTCTCTTATAAGGCGACGGAAAATGATGTATACATAGCTACATAACACATATTTACATACGCTTTTACGTCCACATTATTTTTATCCACGGTCTCTGTCTTGGAAGGAGCCTCTTGTTGATTTTAATGTGGCTATAAATTTGTTTCAATATCTATATATAGAGAGAGAGAGACTCTAATGAGAATTTTTTTATAATGAAAACTAAGAATTGATATTAATTTTTTTTAATATTATCTTATTTTATATTAAATTTCAATATGGACACCATCGCTACTGCCACTGTAACATAACTACAAACTCATCCGTCATCCTGAACCCACTGCCTCTACCACGTAACACCGCCGGAATCATCAAAATCACATTATTCAAACTAAAATCACCGGATTCTAACTAAATTCAAAATAGAACCATCAAAATCTAAATCTCTCGTACCAACACCATTACTATCATTTAATAAATCACTAAAATCAAGTCCAAATCATAAAAAATTTCAACTCAAATCACTAAAATTTATATACAAATCACCAAATTTCGATTGTGAAGATTTAAGATGATGTAATCCCTTCTGGGATTTTTTATTGTGAAGATATAACCCTTCTAGAGATTTTATCATAAATATATATAAAAAAAGTCTTTTACAAAAAAATATCCCAGGAATTCCAGCAATGTTTCATTGCGCGAAACATTTCTGGTGTGTTTTTAATATAAAAAAATGGGCACCGTGGGATTCAAACACGGGTCAACATATTTTCTAGCTCTTTTATGCACATCACTAACCAATCGAATGCAAAATAATGGTTATATAGTTAATCCATTGTGGTTTTAATTTTAATTTTAATTTTTATTAATATTATTATTGTATTAATATAATATTATTTTAATTCATTAATAAGGCTTGAAATAATTAGTCTTTTTATTTTCTTAAAAATTACATATAATTTTATTAAAAAATTTAATTTATTATTAAATTACAATTTGACTACTTAATAATATTTTTATTGTGAAAATGTATTTTATTATTATTGAATAAAATAATTTCAAACAATTAATAAATAATCACTTAAAAATGAAAAAAAAATCCCAGGGCTTTCTCAATGAAACATTGCTGGAGTGCTTATAATAAAAAAAAACTGAAGCTCCATGTCTTTTCAGTTCATTCTTTTGCTTTAATTTAAGAAACCTTTCTAGTACTCAACAAGCACTGAAGCAGTGTCAAAGAATGCAGAATAAATTAAAAAATCTCGATCGAAATATTTAAGAAACACGTAACTCACAGATGATCATTTCTAGATGTAGATCGACTATTAGTTATGATTAACTTTTTAGGTAATTAATAGAAAACCAAATCAAAACTGAAAACCACAAACTAACTAATAGCAGAAGATGTGGATTCGTTGGACCTATGCGCACAAGTTCTCGTCAAGATAATCGTTACTTTGTCATTTTTATTAAAATTTAGAGTCTTAAGAGATGTGGATTTATAGTCTCAAACTTAAAAGTATTTGAAGCATTCAAAGAAATTAAAGCACATGTAGAGAAAGAAAAGTAGTCTTTCTTTGAAGGGAGAATATACGGTATGGAGGGAGAATTCGATGAGCAACTAATAATTAGTGGAGCTTGAAGAACGACTATCCCGGCTCTTACGTATGAATAACGCGATCAGACAATAGTGATCTGTGACATCCATGAATTGGTCGATTGCAAGTACGACTATTAATCCTAATATATACTTGTGATAAACAAGTAGCTAGCTAGCTAGTAGTATATAATTAAGTTACACATGCATGCAGTCCTCTAGTTTCGAGGCTTAACTTGAGTGGCTTCAAGTGCTTCAGCATCAGCTTCAGCTTCAGAACAACACCTACCACCGCAGCAGTGAATACAGCCTCCTCCTCCTCCTCCATGGCTGCTGCAGCTTGGATCGATGTTGGATTGAGAAGATCCTATTCCATTGTAGCTGTCGCTGCCACCGCCTCCATGGTAGTGGCCGCCACCGTCTAAATATTAGGCACAGCTTATAAATAGTACGTACAACCATACTTATAATAATAATAATAATAATAATAATATTGTATAGTAAAATTTTTAGTTTGGAGAAAACGACGACAAATAACAACATGGAGTCATGGAATTACTAATGATACATAAGACTTACTCTTTGAAGTAGTTTCAGCAAAATATGCAGCAGCTGTGACTTGTCAACTGATCATGAGGAAAACAAAAGCAGCAGACAGACCAAGTAATATCAAAATTTTGGAACCCATATATATTATTGCCCTTCAACTTTGTAATCTGTACATCGCAATGGAATGCAAGGCCTGAATGATGACGACAAGTACAAAATTGAAATATATGCTAGACAAATCTTGTCGATCAATTTGCATACAAGACGACTGACTAAATTGTTCTTTCATAATTTTTAAAGAATTTTTTCTTTTTTGAAATATCAGAAAGTTTACTTGCCAGATAAAGTCTGTCCCCATTTACCTGTCCTCGAAAAAGAAAAAGCCTCTTGTTCATATGATCTGAATTCTTTTTGCCTCACCGGGTGCTAAATTCACATCTGTAAACACTAAACAGTAACTGACATTCGAAAATTCAGTTAAAATTTTACTTGTTGATCTTGACAGAATTTAAAAGGAAAAAAGAATGTCCCGGTTGAAATTTTAGAACAAGTTTTGCTAGCTTTCTTTTTAGAACGCCGATGTCTTTGAGGCGGTGCAAATTAAAAGCCATATATGTTAACACTACTATACAGGCCAGGATGTTGTACATTTATGGATGTGCTACTAACGTAAAGCAACATACACACACGTCGCATCTGAATATGAACTACACTACTAGCCTCAATTGATAAAGTTTTAGAAAAGCAATTCGTAACTTTTAAGTGGGTAAATGTACAAAGCAACTTATACAATATAACATCACATTCTTTCCGGTGGTTACAAAAATAACTCCAGCTCCGGAGTCGGAATGAAAGAGAAAATCCTTTCACCAAACTGTTCAAATAACTTTGCCAGAAGTTGCCCAGATTTTAAATCCTCCTTCCATGTCTGATTCAGCAAAGCCCTCATCCTTAAAGCTTCACTCTCACCCCTATCTCTTCGTCCCCCGCTGCTTTTTTTGCTTTCGTTGGGGGTTTGTAATGATGACAATGGACTTGCATCAGAAGCAGCAGAAGAGTCTGGGACTCTTGTTTCTACTTCTATCTCAGGTAGCAAATAATTATTTGACACTGGAACTATAGCACCATCAATTGCAACTTTCTTTGAAGGAGACTGCTGTTCCATATCATCGGTACTTGCCATGCGCTTATCTATGATGAACATTCAGATGTAATCAATGGTCAGACAAATAAAATCAAAGTAACTTTTTCAAAACGTCATCAAGATTATTGGGTGGCATGTGTATGTTCTACTGCTGCCCAGTCAGAAAATTAATATAGAACACGTAAAGGGTACAGTTGTCAGCAAAATCCAGAACAATAGTCCACGTACTTGTCAAATTTGAGGTAATAACCCTTGCATTAGGCCTCAAGACAACATGTGCGGGAGGGGATGGTAAAGGCGGAAACAATTTAAGTTTATCATATATGCTTTGACCTGCAGCACGCTGAAATATGAAAACATTGTTACAACTGTACAAATGCATCTATTGGACATAACACATTATAAAGAGCAAGCATTCACATCTCTAACATACTAACCAGCAAGGCACCATAAACACGCCAGGCTTCATGTCTTTTCAATTCATTTTTTTGCTTTTCAAAAAGCATTTCTGGTTCAAGAAGTTTCAAATAGGCCTCAAGATTTGGCAATATAAGAAGTCGAACCTGCCCATATGCAATGTCTTAGAATGCAACATAAAAAATCTTGCTAAGTTCTAGAAAAACGTATATATATTCACAAAAAAATCTTAAACAATTATGTTGTACATAAGTTATACCTTTCCAGAGAATACAGAACATGCCCAAAATCAAATTTTAAAATGGCAAACTAATAGCAATAGAAAACAAATGACAGTGGCAATCACAATAATAGCGGCTTTTCAAGTACTCGGCAGCTAGATTCACCATTTAATAAGAAAATTTAAGAAATACTTTCTTGCTTCAATCAATTTCTTATCAAATGCCTCTTTGAATCTAGTATGACATATTTTAGTAAATTAGCAGACAGACCAAGTGAATTGAGAGAAAGGAGAAGGGCTTAAAAGTTCTATATAAAAGTATATAGACTATTGAAATTGCTCATCTACCTATAACTCAAGATCTATGTGATCAGACTAGAGCATGGTTCAAGGAGCAATGAGAAATCAGGTATGTATTTATCTTATTGCACATTACCATTACTCGAACTGAAGCAGAGTGATGAAGAACAGAAAATATTATTAGATTTTCAGTGTTTATAGTGGCTACAACATATAAGATAACTATAATACTACCAAACTGTCAATATCCATTACACTGGTTCATTTATAAAGCCCTCACGCAAACCATAGTGCAATCGAGGACTCTTTCTCACAGGTGATATGAAAGAAGAGATTACCACATTAGGCCCTAGTGCCGATAACCCTTGGATGGCACCATAATGCTGAGTCATCGCTCTTTTTGGATCCAAAAAAGCATTGAGCAATGTTTTAGTAAGCCGTGATTGGAGACTGTTATAGACATGCCCAAATCTACAAAAAGATATAAACAACTTGTTGGAAATAATAGTCTGAAGCAAAGAATATGTCAGACTTGAAATGTGTCATTTTAGAACATTGTAGCAAATAATGGAGGGAATCGGACATAAGTCACATAATAACACAAACTCTCTGAGGTAAAACTTTTTAATTAAAAGTAAACAAAACAGTGTGCCGCCTGTTAAAATATTAGTACGATAATCTTTTATTCTAATAGATAAAAGTAGACTGTTAGTATTTTGTACTTTCTTGCTTCGTGTCGAAAATATCAAAACCCATATCCAACTCTAAATGAATTCATGTATCGAAGCAACAAACCCTAACATAACACTAATTAAATTCATGTTGTGTACTTCTCATGTCGTATATATGATGTATACAATAAAAAATATATAATTTTATTGAAAAAAATAAATTTTATAGATTTTGATTAGTTTTGAAATCTAATCTTACTTTTAAAATTTTAATATCTATTACTTTTAATGTTACAAGATTATAATATTATAAAAGTTAAAAATATACATAATTTTAGTAATTATTGCAAATTTATTTTGTGTACGAGAACTGAAAACCAAAACAAGACACTAAATCTTGTACTCTCATATTTCATGCAAGATTTTTTAACCCAAACACTAAATTTTCGCGTTGCGTGCAAAATTGCAGGGCCTAGTCTGGCCTAGGCATCCCTCCCCATGACAAAGCCCATGGGATAAAATCCACACTCAACTCCCCCCCCCCCCCCCCCCCACATTGTAGAAAATAAATATAACTTATAAAAAACGAAATTGCATGGCTTCATATACATATAAACTTTGAATGTTTTAAGAAACATTATGAAAGAAATACAAATGAGGTTTTACAAATTAATTATGTCTTAGTGTATCTGCCGCTTGAATTATACAAAATAGTCAATATATTCAAAAGATCACGACAAAAACACCAATATCTAGATCAAACAAACTACTCAAAAGTATACCATCTGCATGCATGGCCAAATATATATTCCCACAACTTTCTTCTGAATTACAAGAGGCGTCACATAAAAATGTAACCATGTGTAGACCCTTAGGGCTAGTCTAGCATAGCCTTATCATTAACTAAAGATCTCATACCTTTTCTTCACAATTTATTTTGTTTATTTTCAGTGACAAGATTATCAAAATCTCTTTGCATTCATAAAGAAATTATCTATATAGAAAATTGCAGAAGGTAACTAGATACCAGCATGGTTATTACGGCGCCGAGTCGAGCCTCGGCGCTCCGATACCTTGGAATCGACTAGTCGATAAGTCGCTCGACTAGTCAGAAAAAGTTGACAAGTCGTGCATATGCATATATTTATAGTAATTATAATATATAATATAGGTAAATACAAATTAATTTTGATAGTTCAAATCAGTTAAACAATAAGACTGATGAATGAAGAAGGCAGGCTAGTTTGCACCAAGTAAGTGCAAGACTGACGCAGCAGCAAGCAATTAAACAATTTTTGTACATTGATTTGACTGAATTAGTGATAAAAACAATTTTGTACAATGATTTATGACTGAATTAGTGATAAAAACAATTTTTGTACAATAATTTGTTAATCATTTGGAAAATGATTTGTTTAATCAGTGAGGTATTAATCATTTGAAAAATAAGTAATAAAATTTAAAAGTCAACTTGATTATAAAAATTTATAATAAAAAAATCGTTTTTATAACTGAAAAGCCAAGTGAAATTCATTTTTTTGTGTAAATAAATAATAAAAATTCATTTTATTATAAGTAATAAAAATTCTGTTTTTCTGTGTAAACAAGTAACAAAATTAAATAAAAGATATGAAAAAAGTAAAAAAGATTATTAAGAAAATGTTTTTAAATAAACTGGAAATGTGGAACATATACACAGAACGTGTGTATATATATACATATGAAGAAGTCAATAGAAAAAACGAAGAGAAGAAAAAAGAACGAAGAGAAGAAGCTGAAGAGAAGAAAAGCTTACTGCGGACGAGCCACCACTGCTGACGGAATTGTTAATCGAAGATGAAGGGGAGAAGTAATCGCTGAACTAAAAAAACCCTATTTTTTGTAAGTATATGTTTAAAAACCCCTAATTTTTACGAATCGAGTCGGGTAAAACCCATGGGCGCCAGATTACAAAAGTCGCTACTCGAGTTTTTTCTTTGACCGACTTGGCGACTAGTCGCCGATTACTCGTCGACTTGATAACCATGGATACCAGTGAGAAAAGTCAGTCTCAAAAAGTTGGGTAATTTAAATGACAATTTGCTCGAGCCTTGATGGTACTGATGAGGCGTGTATCGGTAAACCCATGGCAGGAAAACAATTACCAGAGTCACAGCATAAAGTATTTTAAAGTATGTTGTGTATTTTATATGACAATACAATGACAAGTGCATATACATTTTAGGCATACAACAGCAAACTAAAAGCATGCTCTCAAATGCACACAAACATTACACACATACATCTCTCTCCCCTTCTCTCTCTCCTCACACACACTACACACGCACAAATCTCTGCTGTTAACAATCACTCACGCTGACACACACACAGAGTATGTATGACGTATTCGTGTTTATTTAGTTGTAGATTTAGTTTCTTTCTCTAATAATGTTTGATACTCGTTTGAAATTGATTAGATATTTAACTTATTATTTGTGTAGTAGCTTTATTTGTATTGATCTTCTTATTTGCATATAAATTTTATTTGTAAATTGTTTATGAATCAGGAATAACACAAATACAACATATAACAAAAAATACTCTCTTTTCCATTCAAAATTTCTTATTTATGAATCATATGTTTGCCGTTGTTGATGATTGTATCATTAGAACACATATTGTATTGTTGTTTTGACGAATACTTGTGAATTTATAGTTTTTTTGGGTTCTTGAATGTTCTTGAGATTTCTTGAATGTGTGTGTTTTGATCCATAGTTAGAGATAAAAATTTTAGGGATTTTGTTTTTGGGAATTTTTATTATTTGATTTCGTGATTATTGTATCTTTAATGTTTCGGTTATGTTATTTGATTTCGTGATTAGTGCCATTATTAAACGTTAATTGTTATCATTAATGTGTTGATTTTATATTTTGAAATATAGTAGTTTTTAGGGATAGTGATTTTGGGTTTCAATTTATTGTTTTGTTTCATATTTGATAATTGGTCAACCATTGTCTTTTTTGTTTCTTTTAAAATAAAAGATTTTGTGATGTGATAATCAATCTCGCTAGTACCAATTTTGGGAGCCATAAGTGCTGACATATTTGTGCTTTTAAGAGCTAATCTAGTACTAATTTTGGGGGGTGATAGCATATTTGTGCCTTTTAAGAGGTAATTTTGTACCAATTTTGGGCTATAAATGGTTGTTATATATAAAAATATATTTTGATATATATATATGTATATGTATATATATATAATATGAGAGTTTATTATATTTTCGTTAATATTTACAAATTTTTATGTTATAATTCATTATTTTTAAGTTTAAATTTGATTTTCAGTTATATTATTTTTTAAATATTATTAACTCTCATTAAATGTACTTTATTTATTAACAAATGACGTTTATTTACTCTTTAATTTACTCTATTTTGATATTGGATATATTTTCAAAATTTATATTTGTTTTAAATAGTTCTATAATACGTTTAACAATTTTTTTATAATTGTAGTTTTATTTTAAAAAATTTAGTTTCTGATCCCTTTGATTAGAAGGTTACCACTTCATATTTTTTAATACTATATGATATAATATATTTAATCTTATTTTATTCTGTTGTCTCATCGATTAATTAGTTTTGATATGTTTTATTTTGGTGGTTTCAGATGTATATGGACAAAAATATCTTGTTTGTGAAACAGAGGAGGAAAGTTGGCCGATTTTATGTGTCATTTTAAGTTTCAAAAGACAAGTGTTCGGCAAAATACTAGTGGCAATGAAGACTAACAAAAACAATAAGAAGTTTCAGACATTAAGGTATTATTGTCTAATTGTCCGGAGGCAACATGCGTGTCTTTCGGTTAGATGATAAACTTGGTGAATGAAATACACCTTTTTAGACCATTGTACTTTGTTACAATTCATGAATGAATAGTTATTTCTGTCAACAGAAAAAAAAAAAGCATGCTCTCAAACGAAAAAGATAATGTTCCAAAATTATGCAATACAAAAACTGAAAAAAGGGAAAAAACAGAAAGAAAGAAAGGTCTCACTTTCTACATATAAACGCCACAAGGTTTGCCGTAAAGTCTCTTAACTCCCAGTGGTTGTCTGCCAACCGATTGCCTAACCTTTTTGCCACAAGACAGGTTACAACTGAAGGCATCAACTGATGTAGCTGGTACAAACGAAAGAAATGAACTATAAGATAATAAAGGTAACTTGAACAAATTTTACATTCATAATTTCATGTACATTTATGCCTCCTTTGTCTCGGCGATGTTTCTTGCTTAAAAAGGAGAAATTTACTTGGAACGTATTTCCCAGTATCTATTTCCAGGAAGAAAACACAAAATAAAGCTAACAAAGATTAATGTCATAAATTTTTATTTATAAATAATATATCAATACAAGTCATTAATTAAAGATACTAAAGTTCAAGAAAAAAAGGAGATTCTTACGACTACATTACATTATTTTTTAAATTTAATTTTCAAACTAACAAAAGATTCATTTACTCATCCCAACCTATGTTTTAATTATTTTCCTTGTTATCAATATCGAGCCCCATATCAATAATTTAGTCTCGAATTGAGTATTTAAGCCAATACCTTTACAACACTTCATTGCAATGTAAGTTATATTCTAATTTGTTGGTTATGTATCGAACAATAAATTTTATAAATTTTATAAATAATAATTATAATATTATAAAAATACTAATTGTACATTACTAAATTTGACCATAAGGCTATTTCGGATTTCGGATTTCTCTGATAAAAAAAGGAACACACACACAAAGTTTGCTATCATAAAAGTGACATAATTCAACAATAATCAAAGTTCATTAATATGCAGCGATCACATCATTTCTTATGGATACAAAACCCAAACTTAGTATACTACTTGTCTGAATATTCCAAAATATTACCTAAACAAAATGTATTAGGTCAATCCTTTCATATTGAGCACGAAGAAATATTAAAGATGTATCTTATCTATTCTTATCATTTATTTTGACTTGTGTTGCCCATCAACAATTTTCAAATTGGAAACTATAAAAACATTCATCAAGACTTCTAGAATTGCAGTTTCCATTGATTAATCTACGGTTAAGCACTATGAGGTTCTCTCACTATCTCAATTTTTTCAACAACCTAGAATGTTCAAATTGCTAAATGTGTTAACTTAAGAATATACCGATAAGAGTTAAGAACAACAATGTAAAGCTACCCAGAACACTGCAAAAAAATAATTGTGTACCTCTCCACAATATCATAAAAACCACATGAATCAGCAAAAGACTTACATAAGGTTCTACACGTATGTGAGGATTCTGGAGAAGACTCCAAACAACCCGCATCAAAGCAAACAGAACATTAAACTCAGTTAAACCACGTGCAACCTGAGGGTAATAAGAAATACAAGATTTGGTGACCAACGATATACTAATAATAGTTCTATCTGCTGTTATTAATAATGTAGCTTGGAACATACCTCATCTGCAATAAAACATGTGAAGTAGGGAACTAAAGGATGGAGTCCTGAGTCCGTGGCCAAACTTACTAAGGCCTCCTTAAAGAGGACCAAATCAGACCTACTTAATGTGAGCTCAGTGATTTTATTGAAGTATAACTGCAACAGAAGAAGTGAGGTTAAAATAGCATTCATATAAAGAATATTGCAAAACCTACTGAGACAAAATAATGCGTGATACCTGAAGCTCTCTGGACAGAACATGTTTTACAGGTAATTTAATGTCAACAGGCAGTTCATTCTCTTTTTTATCAGCTTTATTTGTCTCTGGAGGAGCAGTGATAGCTGCAAATAAGTAACAAATTAAAGACTCAGCTTAATATTACAACATTCTAAATGTTAATAAAACGGAATTCAAAACAATAATATAGTCCTAATGTCTCAAGGGAAATCATTCTGGACCCCGTATGAGGACCATTAATTAGTATCTATAAATGACCCAAATTTAAAATATTTTACTTTCATGTGTATTTCAGACTTTTAGTCGGGGAAATTATATGTCTGCATTAAAAACAGACCTTCCACAGGCGCATTTTCCGGAATAGCAGGCTGTACACCTTCAATCGCCAACCAATGACAAACTATTGAAGTATCCAGTGGTGCTTTAGGCAGAGGAGCTTCAATTACCTAAGTGTTACATTAATGGGGAAACATGAACACATGATGGAACATATAAATAGAACAGGAAACATATCCAATTAGTTATACAATTGGCATAAACAAACAGTTCTTACATCTTTAAAATCCACATCTTTGTCATCAATGTAGAACAAATCCTTGTGCCCAAGAGCTCGTCTGAATCGTAAAGGATCACCAGAAGCAAATCCATATATTGGCTGAGTTATATAACACCAGAAGTCAGATAAAAACTACTCAATCAGAATCAAGAAAGTCTTTAGGATGGGTATAAATTTTGAAAGTTCACCTCAACATTTCTCAATTTAAGTGCACTATCAATGTCATCTGTCGTCAATGTTGTTCTTCTTGAGTGGTGCATACATTTAATCGCCTCCTGCAGTTTCAAAAGAAGCGGTAAGTGAGGTTTAATCTCATTACTTGCTTGAATATAATTCCAATACCTACGTGTAAACAGGTTAGAATAACAAATACACAAGATTATATATTAATAAAAAAGTAAGTCTACATTAATATCCTGTCAAACATTCCCACCAGTGACATGTTAAACCCCAATGCCTAAAAACTATTTCAAACCATGCATCACGAAACCGAAATACCTTACTAAGTTGATTTTCTCATATTCTTCATTTAAACCTTCAAGTGAAATGCGGATCATGTTGTAACTCCAGAAATTTACTTCTGGAATATGACATTGTAGCTCCAAACACTTATATTACAATGGTTATTTGCATGAGCATTCAAAAATTTCCATTTTCTTTCTTTCCTAGACAGGTGAAAGATAAGTATTCAAATTACGTGCTGCTACCTAAAACCCCTGACCCTAATGAAGTAATGATGAATCCATACTTCACATAGAAAAGCGATAACAACGTAAATTCTTAAATACCTGCATTATCTCACGCATACGATATTCCACATCAGGAGCAAGAGCAAGTGCCGCATCCGGAGTCAAATTATTGATACCAATGCTCTGAGCAATGACCTCAACTGTCTCCTTTGGCACGATACTCATATTCAATTCTTACGAACCAAAGCCTCAAGGCCCTACTCCTGTAATGTATAACTCTATCTTTCTCATAATTCCAATCAATTAGCTCAAACCCACTTACTTCCAAACCTCATTCGAACTAATTTAAGCACCACACGCTAAAAAAACTCATTGAGGCATTTGATCAAACAGTTGGTGACATTCAAGAAAATACAAAATTGAACTAAAACACAGAAGGGGGTTTCTTACAATAACAAGATGTTTTACCTTGGTTCCAGTTATATGAGTAATTTGTAGACAGCAACTACCAAGTGGCGAATCTGAAGTTGATCAAGATGAGTAATTGTAGCACAGAAGATGTATGTATGCCAGGAGAGATGCAACAATGTAGATCGCAAGTGTATGTATATTGTGCGTATATGTATGGGATAAATTTATACAAAGATTTAAGGGGTGCAATTGTACAAATTTAAACTCGAAACTCCTTCGTTCGTCCCCTCCGTTCAAGAAACTATTCACGTATTTGTGTGTAATATATTAGTCTTATAGAGAAGTTTGTTTATTTGTTCCGCGATTTTAAATTACGATCTAAATTTATAGTTATAATAATGGCTTACGAGTCGTGTGCATTTTAAATTTTTAGAATTTATTCCACATGATTACGTCTATTAATTGTAATTTTAATATTACAATCTAAATCATCAATATATCAATCATCAATCAATATAAAGGACAAGACGAGCTTAGGTGGGGCTCCCAAATCGTCTCAATGTATTTTTCTAATTTTCTCGAAACGAGTGAGGTTAGGTGGCGTTCTCAAATCGTCTCGATGTATTTTTCTAATTTTCTCAAAATTTTGAATTAGTAAATATTAAAAATTATAAAAAAAATATAAGTTACTTTATATTATTCTAAACTTTCTCCAAATTATGAAAAATCTAAGTTACGTTATATTGTTCTAAACTTTCTCCTCAAGTCAAGTAAATTATTATTATCCATAAGATAAGTTTCGAAATTTTAGAAAAGACATTATTATACATAAGGTAAGGCATTAAATTATTTTTAAAAGACAATAAAATGAATAAATAAACAAATTATGGGAAATATAAGTTACCTTATATTCTACTAAACTTTCTCCCCAAATCAAGTAAATTATTATTATCCATAAGATAAGTTTCGAAAATTTAGAAAAAACATTATTATACGAAAAGTAATTAGAAATTTTAAAAAGATATTAAATTATTAAAAATCGAAACTATTTTGATTTTTCAAAACGACAGTATCTATAATAAAAAAAAGTTGATTTTATTTTTTACCTAAATTAAATGTGTTTCCATCTAAAAATTAATAGACCATCACTTATATATATAAATTAAAGATCAAGTATCAAAAAATAAATCATAACAAATTTATCACATAGTTATTTACATTCAACGTCTAATATATCATGAATTACACTCTCTTGAATGTTTTGAATAACAAATAGAGACGATTGGATGAAAAGATTAAGACTATGCATGATGTGGGAATCAATAAACAAACAGACAATGAATTTAGTGATTTTAATCGATTGGAAGGTTAATAAATTTTTATTATTTATTAATTTATTATAATTATGCATTCGTACTAACATTTTGATGCTTTAATTTATGATTTAAAAAAATCTGATTCATGCAAGCATCTATTTTTTCGATTTGAACATATTTTGGAAGAAGGGTCTTTATATAGCATTAAAAACTTAAAAATAGTTGCAAGTACCGGATCGATATAGACCAATATCATGTGAGTTTAAAGTTATGTTTCTACGTACAACGACTCCAAAAAAATTTGGAAGAATGAATCATCAATATACCACTACATGGATTTGAGTTCATATGTCCCGATATAATTGAAACATGTGTTAACGACACTAATATACTGTTAGATATTTTACTAAAATAAGATATTATAAGTCACACACACATATATAATTTTAAATTACATTATTTAATATTTACATAATGTTTTTTTTTTACTATGGGAACCAGCAGCCGTTACCCTTTGGGTGCGCACTGGGTAAACCCACGAGCTCACGCAGTAGCCTGCAAATCACGTGAACCAGGTAAACCGCACAAGTGCGACAAGCTCTGACCCAGATGGCATAATCACAAATTCTCCTCCCGTATATTTACATAATGTTACCAATATGTAGATGTCGTGGACTGCTTGACTTATATTGGTGGCATTGAATTATAACACACATATATGTAAATATAATACCCATATAATTTATTATTTAAATTATAATTCAAAATATATATGTGTATTATAATACACATATATATTTTGAAATTATTATTTAATTTTATAATATTTATAAATTTAATACTACTATTTTGGTTTATTATAATTTTGTTGTATCAAATTTTATCATATGAAGTTTAGTCACCAGTAATGTAACTTTGTGGAAAATATTTGTCGAGTAGTTTGATCAAAATTTATACAAGGAAGATGGTGAAGCTGCACAGCTTAAAATCACCGTAGTATGTTTGTCAGTTTGGGTGTTTTTTAGACGGAGGAGAGATAGATAAATTCAACGCCTTGAACATGTTATGTTGTTCATCAGTCAATTTAAAATTAAAAAATATAAACATAAATCATTCTAGTAGTTCGATACGTCTTAGTTTATTCATTATTAATGTTCATATGATTTGAAACTCATGTTATTATTTAAATTTTATAAAAAAAGTATCAACTTTTTCGGAACAAAACTATATTTTTCCATGTGCCTAAAATAGTACGCATCTAAACCTAAGATTGTAAATATATGATTGTAATCAATATAATAATTATTAAAATAATCACATTATTTTTATAAATTACAAATTATTTTTATATAATTTTTTAAGCTTTGTTATATATGATAAATTAATATTTATTCATTAAAAGAATTAATGAGTAATTTTAAATAAATTTTTATAATATATTAAAATTATATATTTATTAAATATTTTAAATATCAAAAATAATTTTAATAAATTTAAAATTTATTATAAGGCCGCCGCAAAACGCGATTTTTTTAGCCATTCTTTAAAATACACATGCTCACTTATTTCGTGTAGATCGAAAATCAATTTTTTTCCTACAAAACAATTTCCACATATCGGATAAGAGAATCCATTATCATTTATCATGTAATAATGATTATAAAAAGTTATTAATCAAATCCTTCTTTTTTTAAATGCAAATGTACTTGACAAATAAGGGTTATATCATATCATATTAAGTAATTTACACTATATATAGTATATAATTATTTCATTACAATTTTATTTTGGAAAAATTAAGATGCATATGTGTAGATTTTAGTGAAGCATTAAGTAATTCCCATAATAGACAAGTTAATTATATATAAAAGAGTAAATTATAAAATGAAGGCCGTACTTAATTTTACATAATATTTTAGTGACGAGAGTTTTAAATTTATAATATGATAAGCAGATATTATTTTTATTCTTAAAAAGCGGGTTAATGGCCACTTTTGTAAGAAAATTTTTTAAATTATTTTTTTAAAAAAAGTAGCCCTAATCACATTTTTTAAGTATAAAAGTAATATGTGACCACCATATTACATATTTGAAACTCTGACCATTAAAATGCTACATCTAAGTTAAGTATTTTTACTCAAAAAAAGAAGAAGATACATAGTATGTACAAAATTATGAATAAATTAACTATTAAGTATTTAGGAAGAAAAAATAGGACTCCACAAAATAAATCTACAGAAAAATCTTTTTTTCATACAAATATTGTAGTGTGAAAATTTCACTTTAGTAAGAATTTCCTCATATTGGGTTGAATTCTGATACTCCTAATAATTTTTGTACGGTAGTTCGTGAGAAGCGGCAAAATCGTGATTGCAACATTGAGGAAAAATCAAAATGATTGAAATTGTAGTGTTTTGATTTTGTTTCACCTTGCTAAATTTATATAGCACCTGCTGATTGTCTCGTCCTATTTATAACATCGCATCGCTAAAACAAAATCATTATTTAGATCACAACGCCAAGCCAAGAAACTTGGGTAAAGAGTCCGACGAGTCATGTCTAGAACTTGTCTAATGTCTAGTATTTTCGGACAGTTTTTGCAGCTAAGCTCGACTCCTGTTAACTCTAGTTTGACTCCATGTCTAGAACCATTCGATTGTTGAGTCTGCCCAAAAATTATGCACCCAGAATGATCGTCTCTTCTCTTATTTATAACATCATCTCGGTAAAAAAAATAAAAATTATTCTTCTGATCACGACGAGTCCGACAAGGAACCCGAGTTGCTTGATCCTAGAAATATAAAGTTCTGGGAGTTCTTCGGTTGGATCGTGTCTAAAACTTGCCTAGTAGTTTCAGACAGTTGCCACAACTAAGTTCGACTGCTGTTAAATTATTTTTTTTCAAGAGATTCCTGCTAACTTTAGTTAACAAAACCCGCAATACTCAACCAAATAAAGAAGAAAAAAAGTGTCAAGTAGTTTTCAGTTTGTAACTTTAGCAATAAACCAGGCCAGTACGGGTAGAGTCCATAATGTTCAATTATCCTATATACAGAACTAGGCCAATCGAAGCTCACTATTGGAATGGACCACCTATTTGGTCAGGCTATCATTCCATATTATTATTTCTTACCAAACCCCCTTCTAAAGGCTAGAGCAACTACAATCCCACCACAACACCAACTCTCTTCATCTCAAACTCTAAACTCTCAAGTGTCTAGCACATGCAAGCCATCATATAAGCATAGGCCATAGCTGCTGGACAATATTAAAGGTGCAAGATCTACGTTAACTAAGCATTTCTTTTCATGCCAAATGAAAAAATTACCCCTGTTTCTGATAAAAATAAATAAAATAAAATAGATTTAAAACCATTGTATGACAGTAAATAATATATTGTAAGTTTACAGTTTAGTCACTATGTTGGGGCCATCAGGATTCAGGACACAGCATATGTGGTCACCATCTACATTCAGCAACCACAGACAATTTGTTTGGCAACACAATCGAGAAATATTATCACCAGGAACATTATCGAAATTTACCGACCCTTATAAGATATTAAGATGCTCCACCAGAGACTGTTTGGGCATCCAAAGAATGCGACATTAATCCCAGCCTTAACAGTTCTACCATTCTAGAGGGTCAAGGTTGCATCAATGTTTTACTCATGCCAGCTTGGTTCAAGGGTAAGAACAAACACTCCTTTAATGTTCTTGACATGTTCTAAGGTACAAAAAAATGGAACTTGCCAATATCAGCAATTACACGTATAAATTGGGACAACAGGAGTAAAAAAGAAAAGGAATAGACATAGACCAAATGGCAAGCACGCTTTTTCATGGGGCCAATCTACTGAAATACATGTGCAAAAAGCCAGTGTATATCTTTTCATTTCTCAAATCCATCTCTTTCCATCTACTCAACAACTTTACAGTTCCTTGGTCACTTTGTTATTTTGAAGGTGTGCATAGTCCAGCTCTAAAGTTCTGTAAATTCTTCACTCCTATTATAATTATATATATAACATGTGGATGTATTATTTTATAAGTAGTAAACATTGTAAAATATTGGCAAGTGAAGCCTAACTTCTGCTCCAAGTAATTAAAATATAAGTCTTTTACTTTCTGACTAATATAATATTCTCCATTTCTACTTTAAGGTGAAGCATCCTAGCTTGTAGATATAATAAGGGACATCTCAACTGGGGTTTCTACATTGGGATTGTTAATCTGAGGATGGGTATCACTGGGGAGCTTGTTAGGAGTGTCTTCTCCAAAAGCAAGTCCATCAGAACTCATGAAACCAATGTAAGTCAGTTTCACTCCAAGACCATTGTACTGCATTCTGCAATTACGATACCTTTTCCGTTTTAACATGCTTTCTCTTCCCATTTTGTTGCTAAATCCACACACTTCTTTTCTTCATCAAACAGGTCAGAGTTAATCCAGAAAGAAAAAGATGGAAAAGCTCAGTGAGATCGTACCTGTGTGGGGAAGAATTCAACTCTGTTCTTGCAGAGGAGGATTCAGCTTCTGTAAGGAGCTCCAAAGTCACTGTATCAACTGAACCTGAATTTAGTTCGACGTATGTAGATGATCCTGCTTCTTCTGTTTGGAGCTCTGAGGCTACAGTCACGCAACCCATGCCAGCGGACTTGGTCGAAAAAACAGATGCGGAGAGCAAGCAAAACGATGTAGATATACAAGAAGAAAAACAGAACTCAACCTCTAATTTGTTTCGCAAAGATGATGCAGCAATTGTTATCCAGTCAGCATTAAGAAGCTTTCTGGTCAATTCACATAGTCGGACTTGCACATTATATGCTTAGTTAATTTGTAACTCATATTATCACAACAATGTTGCCACATGGCCCACATGTTCATTTATAAATTCACAGAGTGCATTTTTTTCCAGTTTTTAAATTTCATGTTGAACGTCTTTTCAGGCTCGGAGGTGCAAGGAAGGACTCAGGTTGATTGATTGCAAGGAAAAGCTCGCTGCAGGAGCAGAAAGTAAAAGGAGTGAGTCTGTTAGAACATCTATAGAAGTTCAAACTGGAAATTCAACAGTTCACTCCTTTCAAGAGGAAAATGAGAGTTTGCCTCAACGAGTGCAACACAAAGGTAGACCTCAAGTACTGAAGCTAAAGGTAAACTAACAAATAGTGTAGTTCTCTCAGTAAATCAAAGATGTATAAAGCGCGCTGAAGTAGTAATGCAAAACAATCAGTTTCTGTAGACAATCAAAGGCTGAATATAGAATTTAAGATTAGTTAGCAATTGGCAGTCATTGAAATTAGAATCGCAGACATGCCGCCTCAATCAATAATGAACCAAACCTTGTTCCCAATTCGAGTACTTTGACCATTCTATTTTATCTGAGATTACTACATATTGACATGCATCTTGCAGGAGGACTGGGATGATAGCACCGTAAGCAGCAATATATCAAAGCTGAGAACGCAGAACAGATTAGAAGCAACAACAAGGCGTGAAAGAGCATTAGCTTATGCCTTCTCGCAACAGGTAAAATTATCAACGTGTATGACTAACTAAAATATAAAGGATTCATGACAAAAAGGATCATATCAAGTTCATAACATTTTGTTTGATCTTTTAGCTGAGAGTCTGTTCCAAGAAGAAACACACCAGATCTGAATCGGATGTCGTGGAATCTAATATGGGCTGGAATTGGCTCGAACGTTGGATGGCAACCCGCCAGCAAGAGAATTGCTCAACAGAAATAACTAAGCAATATGAGCCACTTCATAGAAACCAAAAATCAGCTACGAGGAAGAGGCTGTTATTTGATGTAGCAGGAGAAGAGGAAAGTTGCGGATCAAATGAAGTATCTATACAACTTGATAATATTTCCGTCTCAGCATTCTCAAAAGAAAAGGAAGAGTACACGAAGCCCCTGAAGGATAGGCTAAAGCCAACAAGTGTTTCAAGATGCAAGACTTTGCCAAGCTACCACTATTCAAAGGAGACTGTTAATCTAGATGCTCAAACAAATAGCCCAAAGGAGAATGTTAAGGTAGATTCTCAAACAAATATATAACATTAACTATAAGAATGCAGTAATTTCTGACAAACATATAATTTTCTGCTCAAGTTTCTGAGACATAATGGAATGGACAGTATAATATCGACAGCATTAACATAATTATGTCATCTGATACAGGTGATCAAGAAATATTTTGCAGGGGAGAATGAAACGGACAAAAAACATTACAAGCCAAAACAGCCTTCAGGATTCAAGAGAGAAGCAGAATGTAAAGATTCTACTGCTAAAGTAGGGTCTTTGATTCATTAGCAGAATATGCATATAAGATTGGGTTTGTGCAGTAGTGTTGTGGCTTCTTTGTATATGTAGTATCTTGTTGTATGCGTACATGTACAGCAGTTTTCAAGAAAAACTAAGTTAGAGTGCTACACTGAATATTTCATTTTAGCACTGGATAGAGAATTCAGATGTGTCTACAAAGCATGGCAAACAAGATTATTTTCATTATAACACCAATTAGAATCTTAATGGGATTCGACTTCTAATGTAATACGTAACAGGTTTGTACCCGGATCACCATTTCTTGTGACGAATAGCTAAAAGAGATTTGGTCTGTCTGTACAAAGATGCATTACTAAATTCTAAACTATCAAATTACATACTCTGGCATGAAAATAATTATATCTATCTTATCCTTTCATACTCTGAAAATAGATCAATATCCAGGTTATTTATGTAAGATGCTTATAATATTACGGAGTATTTGCAATACAGTAGAGTCCTAATAAAACTTGATATACAAGGCATCTCCAGGAACCCAAAAGCAATCATAAAGACAAGAAAGAAGTAACACTCCCCTATATAACATTTTACAACAAAACACCAATGTTTTATGTTAGTTCCTATACAAATTGAGAACTATTTCAACTCTTCAATCAAACTGTCAATAAAAAAAACATAAATGGATTTGCCCAATCATGAAGAATCAATATGAAGCTGAGTAGTTTATGTATGTATCTATCATCCCATATGGAAAGGTATAACAGAATGAAAAAAAAATGGTGTGATCTATCCCAAGATGTCCAGGGTTGCCGATAAGCTAACCGGATAAGACCTGTGAATCCTTGTTCTCGCAGTGGAAAAAGCTTTGGCTGGGTTGTCGGGATGAATATTTTTCTTTGTAGATATGATTGCTTTCTGTGTATATATTGCACCATCATTCTCAGCAAATAGTGAAAGCCCCTGAAAAATCGAATCCAAAAATGTTAGTAGTGAAAGAAACAGAACATTGCAATTAAGAATTTAGTTCAAATGACACAGCGTACCTTCGGTGATTTGTCTTCGTATGCAATTGATGAATGCTCTATTATTTTAGCACCAACATCCTATCCACTCGAAAGATACTTGTAAATATTCAGGAGAGAGAGAGAGAACAAGACAATACAATTTGGATTTTTATACCTAAGTATCATTAATATTATGCAACAAAAGATAGAAAAATGATATATATTCAGGTTCAATATAAAAAAACACTCTCTTTCAACCAAGGCAAAAAGCAGAACCCATTTCTAAGGCGTAGGGTCAGTATTTGTGCTCACGCTTACATAGGAGGACCAAAAGTTGAAAATTGTGTGACAATGGGCATCATTGATTAACAAGAATTCTTGCACAGGTAAACCTAATCATCTTATGTACATATCTAGTGCTTGGTAAAACTTGAATTCCATTGACAGATCTCATCCAAATTAGGCTCTTTATTACTGAAAAGTAATACCTGATCGGATAGTATGTGAGAAGTCAGTAATATATAGTTAGGTAAAGAAAAGGAGCATCTGAATAGCTCAGCCTCCAAAGGAAGGCTTATTAAACCCTTCCAAAAATTATTTCTTTTTGCCAAGTCAAAAAAATCAAATTAATTATTGCCAAGATTTTTCTAGTTTTATACTTTGAGCAGAAATAGAAGAACCACAGGATTTATTTTTACTGTAGTGAACCCAATCACAATGCAAACAGATAATTAATTAACTATCATCCCCAATGAGATCTTCTAGGAGACGTTATTTAGCAAGTACAATACACATGAATAATGATGCGTGCAAGCTTGCTGAATATACCGCCATAAGCTGGCTTCAGATAGAAATCAAGTCATCAAGTCTTTACCCATCCTTCAGCAATCCTAAATCCTAATATATCTCTTCAAGTTGAAGTCAAAATGATGGCTATTGCATTAATTGTCTCATAATGAAACATGGATCAGAGGACTCAACCTCAACAACAAAATATAAATATCCTAATAACCTGTGAAGAGTCACAGATGAACATCAGAACATGCACAAGAAGAATACTAAGCATTTATTCTAGCTCAAGGTTGGCAGACTCACTACAGATCTGGGTCATACAAATTGTATAAGCTTGAGGTACTTTTAGAGCGATTTATTGAAAAATTCTCCTAAATCTCATGTATTTGAAGGATATACAATTTCTGAACAAAAATGACCATTTACCTGAGAAGGTTTAGAAATTGTCCCATCTTTAATGCCTCCAGCTGCTTGGCAAAGATACCAAAGGCCTGCATTGGTGGCATCCTTCAAGCAACATAGCAAGGACAAATGAGAGACAACATTTGAATGACTACATGGCATAGAAAGAGTTATTTGCTATTAAAGGCAAATAAAAGAAAACCTGCTTGCTTTCAAGTAGCTCAAGTTGTCCTTCCTGATGAGTAACAAAAAATCCAAAAAACAAAAAAACTTTAGTAAAGGAGCCAGTTTGATCCCTTTATGATCCAACTTAACATGCTAGATAAAAGATCGTGGCAACTTACCAATCCAGATACCATTTGATGGATTGTTTCGATGTCAAATCCGATCTGATTAAGATTGGACTTCATTTCGCCTACCTGCATATGCACATGATAAGCTAATATCATGTGAAATAAAAATGTTGTGCGAATGCAATTGTACCGATATCATTACCCAATTCTCACAAGTTGTAGTGACTGCATGATCCACACTAATGAAGCATAGAATACTAATGATGCTACTAGTGAGGAATGAATTATCACATTAATTACCTTAGCTTCATTATATGTGTGGACAATATACCTCTAATCCATAGCCAAATGCTAGCAAACATATTATATGCACTTTCGATACTTTTTTGTAATTTAATAATTATATTACTTATACTCAAGCTCAAAAGTTTTATTACCATGCAAGGGAAAAACCAAAAAGAATTGTGAATAAAAATAATGTCATGGAAACATAGAGATCAAGGATGAAGACATTTTTTCACTTTTTTTTAATATCTTCAAAGATCATGTAAGCTTTTATTACCCATCCCATATCCCATGCTGATTGATATCAAGAAACTTGCACATATTTTTATTAGTAAGATAATAATGTCTTTATTTTCTCTTACTTTCATCACCATTTACTTTTATGAATTTAAAAGTTGGATTCCTATCTCCTGATAATTGATTTCTTTATACAGAGAAGATAGAAACTCCTTGTGAACTTAAAAGGTTTGTGCTATTGCTGTTGTGATGGAAAGGTGATATTGCATGGGGAGCTTCTTTCTGTTCACGAATCACTTTAAGCAAGATTAGAGATATATAAAGTTACTCACATCGCTTGCAATGATATTAGATATTTTCTTCTGCTCATCCAATTTCCAGTCCAAGGTTTCCAGCCTCTTTGAGAGATGTTTTTTTGTTGACTGCAATATTTAGGTAAGTAATTCAAGATAACGCAACCACCAAAAACTTTCTTTACTTGGAAGAATAATTTGTTCCATACTGCCTTGGATGTTTACAACTTACGGCCAGTGTTTCAGATACATGCTCCAATTGTTTTGAAACAGTTGTGACAGCGTTTGCCATATTATGTTTTGTAACAAACATAACGTCAGACAAAGACCAACCCTAAAAAACATGATATATATATATATATTCAATGATCAGTACCGGAGAATAGGATAAAATATAAAAAAGAATTCCATTCGAGTCCTATGTTACTCGGACTCTTCATTTTACCTTCAAGTACCCATGTCGGACACTTGACACTCGGACTTGGACACTTATTTTAGGCAAAAAACATGTATATTTTTCAAAATGTTGCCGAGTCCGATACTTGGACACGTATCCATGTTGGACACTTCTAGCCGAGCCCGAGTAACATAATCAAGTCAGCATCTAAAATAATAATAATAAAAAAATTATCCATTCTTTCGTGCATAATTTTAATGGTTTCCTTTGGTGCATATTCAATCACCTCAATTCAAAATGAGACAAGTTTCCATTAGTATCAAATAGTTATCCACTAAGCAGAGGAAATCTTACTTAAAAACAGAAACTTGGACCCCCTCTTGCAAGAATGGACTAATAGGTAGAGAGAGGGTGTGATAATAATATGATCACGGTTTGTAAACCAGAGATGAGCAGCATAAGTCAATGAATGCAGTGTCATACAGAATCATATAACAGAATATATCATCACAATGTTTCAGCAGCAGACCAGCTGTTAGTTGATTGGTAAAAGACTAACCTTCCACCACATGTAACAATAGCCCATTGCTCCAAGGGCCGCTGCTGGCATTAAATATGAAGAATAGCTTCCTGTAAGAAGAATTGAAAAGTTCAAATGCAAGTGCTAAATGCTAGAAATACATATAAAAGCAAAGATCTCACCCATTCATATAAATTTCCATTATCAGTTTATGGAGTGTAACGAAAGCTTATATATAGCTGAAAATCTTCCAACCTCAAAATCATCGGAAAAAATAGTCCACAATTAGTGGAGGTCCACCTTTAACTAGATATGATAAAGAGAATACTGTGCAGGATTTCCAAATTTCAACCCAGGTTCCTTAAACTAAACTGCATCACCTATTAGTTACTAACAAGTAATAATAAAGTCAAGCAGAATGTCACTTAAGGCATGCTACAAGCTGGGTTGTCTGTCAACGTTCATGGATTAAAAGTGCTTGAGATGATTCATTTTTCATACCGCTAGAGCTTGAACTTCCGGTATATATAGTTATAGGATTTGTGGTTGTTAATTCCCTGATCTCTTGCGCCAGTTGCCGGATCTGAAGGTAACAAAATTACAAAGAAATGATATAAAATCAAAAATTTAACAGCAGGTAACCAGGTATTATAAGTTAAACAAGTAGTACAAAAGTTCCGTTACAGTATGGCAGAAATTCAAGGGAGACTAACATCTGTCCATTTTTAAACCTACAGAATATTACTAGGAATATTGCTAGGGTCAGATCAGAATAATAAGCATATGATACAAGAACCTGTTTAAGAAAACATTTTTAATTGCAACAATGGGCTACATAATTTTGTAATGTTAAATAACACATAAAAAGCCTATCCATTATCGTATCAAAAAATAGAGCCTGATTATGAGGAGCATGAAAACGGAGTCCAGAGATTTTTTAAAATAATTGATTGTATTGTTATGTACGTATTAGAATTTGTTATTTATTCTCAAGTTATGAAGAGAAAATCTCTCGCAGACAGGCTTTTTCTTTTGTCCTTCTATATATTGTCCTATATGAGTATACAGCTGGTTATTAAGTAGACAAAGCCAACAAAACCAATCCAATAGTTCAATAATGTTGTAATATATTATTATCCTTTCTCTAAGATTGTACAAGTAGGGTTCCCTGGGTCATGTATGACAACTGAGTACATGCCTGCACTCAACATGGCGAGAAAGCAATACTTTTACAACGATGCCAATGTCAAGAGATCGTTCTCCCTCTTCCAAACCTTTTCCTAAGGCACCCAACCAAAATTTCAGTTTTGGAAATTGAAATGATTAAATAGCTTCTTCCCATAACAAAGTTTAGTCCTAGAAACTCAACCCCTGGCATATATTGTGCTGACTTTTAAAATGCATTAAGTAATTTTTTCCAAACATAAAGTCTAAATTTTTTTTACTACATTACACGAAGACCCAAACTTAATTTTAGGTTTACATTATTAATTCCCTTTTATTAAAATCAATGAAACTTTTTGAAGTTTTAGCAATATTGTTATTATATCACAGTCAAAACTTATAGCAGAAAGGGAAATATTCAATTACTGTAAGTAGTCAAGTAAAATATCGAAAAAAACAAAAGTGCTTCCACAATAGAAGAGTTATTAACAACAATTTTAATTCCGAACATATACCTGAGCAGCATAAAAAGCTCCATCAAATCCAGGTGAGCTCTCAGACTCATTAACACCCTTAGTCAACTCTTGCAGCTGGGAAATGATATCAGACAATTTTCCACTCCTTAAAACAACGGTACCAGTAAGACCTACAAAACAGTAGAATAAATAAAGACAGCATACCGCTTTTTTAACCACCAACTCAAGCTAGGTACCCTAATATCTACAAACTCGGTGCCAACACCACAACAAATCGCATAAACTGATCTCATTAAACTAGACATATAATTCAACCGCAAGCCTTAAATCAGCAATCAGCTTATTGATACAACTAACAATTTGCAAAAAGTAAAAGCATGTTGTAAAAGCTTGTATGAATGAATATATGGGTAGAAATTCGATAACAACATAAAACTAGTACCGGCTCCGACGAGGATGAGGACTTTAGAGGTGGCGATACCACTTTGCATCGCCATGGGGGCAACAGACAACTAGTACTATTTCAAGATGTTGGCCTTTACTTTTATTCTCAACTAGTACTGTTTCCCCAAAACCATAAATGTTTATGCAAACATAATTCAAAATATATATGTATTTCATAAAAATTTATCATCTCATCTAACTGTCTAAGCTATGATTAATCAATGTTATGATTCGTAATTTAAATTACCAATACCGTAATAAATAGATTCTTCCGAAAATTTGGAACATAACATTTTCATGTAATATGTTACATATACGCAATAAGCACGTGTATATCAAAATTATTCTTCCGCTAATCTTATATCTGCAAATAATTTTCCGTTCGAATGTATCTGAAAAATAATAAAAAAAATAGAAAAAAATTAATAAATTAATGAAATAACAGAAATATAATATTAAATATGATATATAATTATAATATAAAACTCTTAATTTATAATAAAAAGTCATTTAATATAACACAATTACACAAAATTGTCATAAACTATATAAAATCACTATCAAATATGGTCAAAATGTCATTAAAAAGACATTGCCTTGTGGGTACATAAAATTAATCACATACTACCTTATATCTCGTGCGTTGCACGAATCAAATTGTTTAAATATTTTAAATAATTTTTTTACGATAATAATTTTAAATTTTATTTAATATGATATGTATATATTTTTATTTTTTTATTTTAATAAAATAATGTTTATGTATTTTATTTAGAGATGTGTATTATTTATGGGATTAATATGAGATGTATTTTAGTTGAGAGATTAATATTTAATAAGATAATATTTATGTATTTTATTTAGACATGTGTATTAATTAGGAGATTAATTTGAGATATGTTTTGGTTAGGAGGATCATTTTTAAAAATTAAGTTCAATAATAACTATTCGGCTCAAATATCGACCAACTACCGATTACCAAATTTTTAATATTTCGGTTTTAGTAATATATTATAGATGTTACAAAAAAAATTTAAAACCTTGTATCTGAAAGATATAAAAAAATATAAGAATGATCCGAAATAAATGGGAAAAAAAATAAGAAAGTATAGACAACAATATTTATTTCGACGTTTTAATTGACAAAACAAATTCAAAATTAAAACACAAGTTGAAGGAATCTTAATTGACAAAAAAACAACTTAAGTTAGAAAATAAAAATCTTGGTGGTGAATTAACTAGGTACATGATATAAAATCAAACTCTCTCTCCCGAATATTGTCTGAGGGGTTTTCATCGGTTTTTATCGGTGGGAAGTCCCAATCTTTTTTTATCTTTTTATTTTTCTTAATTAAAATTTTGTTTTCCTTCTATAAGTTTTCACTTTTTTTTGGTCTTGTTCAGTATTTACTCCTCGTAAGAGTTTGGTTTTGTTTTGGTATTTTTCATGTCAGGTATTATATATCTGTCGGATTTTCATGGGTTTAATTTTGTGATAAAAGTTTTTATGGGATCATATCTACGATAAATTACTCAAAACAATTGGATAGCAGCAAGTACATATATTCATAATATCTTTAAAAAAATCGTTTGGTTGTCTGTTCAAGAAAGAAGGGTTCAACAGTAATATATTTAAGCGTTTGTTGAATTTCGATTATATTTGTAGATGTCGTATAAATTTTCATTATTGAATTGATTTCTCTTTTTCAAAAAAAAATCCATTGTACCACTGTACAATTGACTTTTATCAACAGTACTATCACATTTTTTGCTTCTACCTGTGGTAACCCCGTATTTTTGGTTTCTACATATGGTACTCTTCTATTAAGTAAAAAGTAATAAAAAATAATTGAATCGATTTCAGACTGGAAAACAAATTGTATATTTGAAATATTTGTGAAACAATACATTAAATATACTTTTAAATCATGTAAAACGGATGCAAAATGAATGATATATTAAAGATAAAAAGTTTGGTTATGAAATTTTAATATATATTACTATTTTAACTCTGTTTTACATGATTCGAATGTCTATTTCATATTTTATTTCACATAGATTTCAAATATATAATTTGTTTTTCGGTCTGAAATCGATTCTATTATTTTTTATTTTATTCTGAATTAAAGAATTCAGAATGAATCAAATCTCCCCAGGTAGGATTCGATAGAAAACTAAAAATATAGGGTTACTACAGTTAAAAAACAAAAAATATAGGATTACCATGAATAGAAACAAAAAATGTGATGATACCATTGGTAAAAATCAATTGTACAGTGGGACCATAGATAATATCCCAATTAATAATTTTCACCACAAAATATATTAAAACTTTTGACCAAACAAAAGAGATAACTCAAGTGATAAGAGCTTATCTCTTATCATTCCAGGTTCTGGATTCGATTGTCGTTCATCTCGAGATTTATTAGAACAGATACTCTGGGCCAAATTAGTAAAAAAAATAAAATAATAAATAAATAATATCAACTCGCTGCCCAAACACGGAATACACGAGTTGACGCATCCGAGTTACCTCACACCTCACACAAAGATATCCAGCAACCTCAAACTGGATTAGACAACCACCAAAACCTCCCTAAAACCCATCCTCTGTATAATCAAGATTTCACACACACACACACACAATTATACATACATACATGTATGCTTCAACCCCTTCTTTTTCACCACAACTATGCAAAGCTCTCACCTTTACACCTTCAAACCTCCAATTTCACCAGCCCAATTCAATCTTTCCCCCAAAACCAATCAAAACCCATGTTTCAAACACACAAAACAATGATGGGGTTGTAAAGCTCCAAGCTTTAAAAGGTTCAGGCTTTTTATCAGCAATTGGGAATGCAATTGAAGAAGAAGAGGAGTATAGAAAAGCTAGAGCTGAGGTTAATAGAAAAGGTGCTGACTTGGGTGGGTATACAGTGGAAGGACTCTCAGTTGGTGGGCATGAAACATGTGTCATTGTGCCTGAGTTGAAGTCTGCTTTCGATATCGGAAGGTGTCCTCCTAAAGCTGTTCATCAGAATTTCTTGTTTATTACTCATGCTCATCTTGACCATATTGTAAGCTTCCTTTTTTTACATGTGTAATGTGTTTGTTATGTATGTTTATCTTTGACACTTATGTTTAGTTGATGCACATTCTTGACTCTAATTGTATTGTGCTGAAAATTTCAAGAAATCGTATATATACAAAGTATGTCCCGTTTGAAAGCAGTGTCAAGACTTGAGAGTTAGATGTATGCAAAACTTACCCCTACTAGGTTGCTTTTATGAAATTTACGGTGGCTATGAAAAATCTAGGCAAGTTCTCGAAGATACTGAAAAAACCCTTGTAATTTTTAGGATTTGTTCTTTTCGACTAGTTGAGTTTAATCATGATTGTTGTACATGTTTATTCTCCCACACTCCTATTTTGTGCTATGTAAAGATTTTTGAATGTTTATCTTACCATCATAAGAGATTATTGGTCAAAGCACAGAAGATTGCAATCAAGTTTCTGCATTCTTATTATTTTCTTCCATTTTCAGAGTGTTGTTTCCTTGGTTTGTAAATTAAGTTGCCTGGAAGTGAGCACACCTGCCATATTCTTAAATGTATATAGACTTGGAGAGGCTTAGTATTTGTGGTAACATTTATTTGTTCTAATAAATATTGAGATTGAGTAGTTAGTATCAGACTGAAAGGTTTGGGCATTCTTTTATGACCTTTATATGTAGGTTATAATATTCATTGATTAACGAATGTCGTTTTAGCTTGCATAGCTCTAGATATAAGACACATGTGCTTACAATATTAGTTTTTTTTATACCTAATAAGTATTTACCTCTGAATCTTGGTGTAGCATTTTGCAATGTCTGTGTTCCCCGGTATGTGTAGATGAGTGCTTCAACTACATGGAAAAATACTAAATGTATATCATACGTTGATTTAGGGTGGGCTGCCGATGTATTTAGCAACTCGTGGCTTGTACAACTTAAAACCTCCGACAGTGTTTGTTCCTCCTTGCATTAAAGAGGATGTAGAGAAGTTGATTGATATACATAGGGTCTTGGGTCAGGTAGAATTGAACGTTGAGCTGGTTGCGTTGGATATAGGTATGTAATTTGTTTAAATATTATTATTATTGTGTATTCTCTCTGGCTGCCGCTGCATGCGTTAAACTTTTAACCAAAATGATGAGTTACTCTATATAAATCTTCTATATTGGTGTATAATGTGTGTTGCTAAACTATTCATACAGGGGAAACCTATGAAATGAGGAATGACCTTGTTGTACGACCATTTAAAACTCACCACGTGATCCCCAGTCAGGTAAATTTCCAAGCTTTTAAGTTGTTTGACTTTTGAAAGTAAGGATTTTGTAACCTAGTGGGTTTAAGTTGTTTGACTAGTGAAAGTTTGGATTTTGTGATCTTAGTGGTTTTTCTCGTCTCTTTTAAAAAGATTGGCAAAAACAATGTAAGAGGTCCCACCGGGAGTCAAACCCAGGTCGCTGGATTCAAAGTCCAGAGTGCTAACCACTACACCATGGAACCATATGAACTTACCTTCTTATTAGGACAAGCTATATGATGCATGTAAATTAGATAGATTCATTAAGGGATACCCCAAAAAACCAGTTTGATTAGAGTTAGTTTTTGTTTTGGTTCATCTATGTGAAAAAATTAGATAGATTTAAATTAATGTGATTTTGTTGAACAATATATTTCTTTTCGGTGGCTCCATATCTGATACCTTTGTTCATCAGCAGGTACCCAAACACTGGCTAGCATTTGCAATTTGGTATTTTAAAATATTGTTGAAACATGCACGTCTCTAAGAAGTGTTGCCACTTGAGTCTTCACATGTGACATCTGATGTAGAGAATACTGCTTTTTAGATGTTCATATTACTGTTTCAATATTTCAAAGCGCACAATTAGTATCATCAACTCCTGTAGTAATGCATTTTCTATATGACCAAGAGGTCTATGAAGTATATGGCAAGTTGTGTCTGACATATTCATTGTGAATTTCAGTGCTAGTTCCTAGTGCATGCATCATGCCATTCATCTGGTTGTATTAATATTTAGTTTAAAGTGGGTGCTTTGTGTGGCCAGTTAGTCTGATATACTACTATTTGCATAGGTGTATTCGTCCATTGGATAATCAATGCTTGGAGTGTCATGATGGATCTATGTAAATTTCAGTGACTGTACAAGTTTTTATGTCCTTGTAACTAATAGATGCTCAAAATTTGCTTACAGGGTTATGTTGTTTACTCGGTCAGGAAGAAGCTGAAAAAGCAATACATACATTTGAACGGAAAACAAATTGAGAAACTGAAGAAATCCGGTATTGAGGTTTGTGATTAATTAAGAACAGATGGATATATAAAGTATTAAACTCTTTCCATTTTATATTATAGATAAATAATTAATCATAAATATACTCTTCTGCGGGGTAGATCACAGATACCATGTTGTCTCCGGAGGTGGCTTTTACGGGTGATACAACGTCGGACTTCTTCCTTGATCCTCGCAGTGCCGATGCATTGAGGGCAAATATTCTTATAACTGAGGTACAATCTAATGTCTTGCAAAGAAGACTGAAATTATGCTTCTACACTATTGAACTTCTTTCATTTCTTTGGAGACTGCACATAAAAAGAAGTATCCAATATGGCCCTCTCTTGACCTCTACCCTTGGTGGGTTCTGATTTTTGAACATTATTATAGAACTTAAGCAAGACAGAAAATGATGAGATGAATAGCTATATTATGTACATTGCTACTCATTTGATATGATAGAATTTGATTATGTTATTAATGAAATATCTTTCTTAAAGCTGGTATTCTTACAAATCAAATTGAATATTGATAGGCGACTTTCTTAAATGAAGATTACAGCATTGAGCATGCCAGAGAGCATGGTCATACTCATATATTTGAGGTATTTTTCATTTTGCATATATTGGGCTTTGAGTCAGGAATGTATACAGATCTAAGTGGAACTTGCTAAATTTCTGTTATGGCGAGATAAAAGATAAATACTTCCATCCTTGATTTTTTTTGCAGTGGCTTCTGTAAGATATCTTTTAATGCAAACAAATTTCAATGCAATTATAGATCTTCAGATCATGGTTTCTAATCAAATTGTCAGTTTCTGAAGTACCTTCTGAAATGCAGATCATGGCCCATGCTAAATGGATACGAAACAGGACCTTGTTGCTAACCCATTTCTCTTCCCGCTACCATATTGAGGTAATTAGCTATACGAGTTGCAAGCCTAACTTAGGAATAGATGAAATGAAAAGGAGTACCAATATTTGTAAATTAGAGCAAAACTTGTCATATTTTTACAGAGGAAAATGGTAAAGCATTTCCCTTTTGGCTTGTGATGTGATCCTATATAACTTCAAGCAAGTCTTATGAGAGGTTTTTCGGCTCTCTCACTCGAACTAAACAGAGTGAGAATCTCTCTTTATCTGCAGGACATTCGGCAAGCTGTATCGAAGTTGCAATCTAAGGTTTCAGCCAAAGTTATCCCTCTAACAGAAGGTTTCAAATCAGTGCATGCATAAGTTCTTCGATTCCAGGGTCCCATCACCTTCTTTCTAGGAGCAGTTGTAATCAAAAGTTCTCTTTATGGGATTCTAGCTGTTTATCGATATGTTTTTAGGTCCTCAGATGCATAGATAGTTAGGAATCTCTAAAGTGTTTCGAGGAAGGTATCAACAAAATAGCGTTTCTTGATAGCAGCAGTGGAATAGTAATGATATATAGTCATGGAGGATTGGAGGGGTGATGTAAATGAACAAACTTATGTCCAAGATGCAATGCTTTCCCTTCCTTTTACTAGAAAAGAAAAAAGGATAAAGAAATGAACTTCATGCTTTCACCAGGCAAAAAGTATATAAGAGAAGTAAAATTAGAGTTGAGCAGTGTGAATCACTCATTAACTGTACTTCATACGAGCATCACTTTGAAATAAGTAGTCACATTTACATAGGGGTACAAACTGAATCTACAGGTTAAACGATTCTAGGTGTACTTTACTTAGATTTGGCATAGAGTGAAAATAGGTGCTGAGGTCTGCCACAGATAAGAGAACGGATCTAAACTCTGAAGCTGTACCAGACAACCAGAGTATCCAACACCCCTAAGCTCATATTTAGTACTGACAGGTGCAAGCCCAAATACAGGATAGCAAGTACTATTAATCAATTACACAGGGTAGCAGAAAATTTCAAGCTCTTCGGTGAAGTTATTTTTTCCTTGTCCAATATATATATGTGACTTCTTTGAATATACTTATAAGCCATTGAGTTCGAAAGAATCACATCACATAAATTTATGCTGAGGGAACACACTCAAATTGCTAAAGCTGTAAATACAATCTTTGGACAGAAGTTCGAGTAACTTGATTTTTTTGGGGAAAAACAAATTACAGATGGCTGGTGTTTTACCAAATTCTGATGCTACAACTAACTCGAAGTTTTACAATACAATCAACTCCCACTAACTGGGATTTTCTGAAATGACAACACGGTCAAAACTGAGGATTATGGTTCTGCTGATGCTGGAAAATAGTTTTTTTGATCCAGAAATTTCAGTACGGAGATTGGTCTTACGATCATATGGACTAGATTTCCCCTATTGATAGGGTGCTTCCCACCTGTTCATCTATTTAAGAGGTGCATGCAAACAGAAGGGATGCACTTGTTCCTCCAAAGCCAAAAGAGTTTGACATAGCTGCCTTGATTGGCATTTTAGTTGAAACAGTCAATGGCATGAAACCGTCACTAAATATGGAATCTGGTTTGCTGAGATTGAGGTTTAAAGGAGCAATCCCCTGGAACAAGATAGAAAAACTAGGGGTTCAAAATGACATTATAAATAAGTAGATAATAAAATTGCCAAGAGCAAAATCATTATTTTCAGCTAAAAAGAAACATAATTTTTTAAAATATCTTCTCGACTGGAAGCACTAGATCAGTAATGTGATCTAGGGGTTTGTCAAGTAAATTCATCTCAAACCACAGCCAATTTCCACACAGTCTAAACTCCAATCTCTAAAGCCTAATTGACCAACTCTAATGGTAGAAACTTAGTTCGAAGTGCTTTATATCCTTTGGTAGCTAAAACTGCCTCTTCAAATAACAGACAATTTTAATGATGTACTGTCATACTAATTACAGAGATAGCTTAAAACTTTAAGCTGAAATAATATTAATCTTAATATGGATGAACTCAAAAGTAAAGAAAATATGAACTCACATGGTGTATGGCCAGAATTGCAAAAATTGCTTCCACAGCTCCAGCTGCTCCAAGGAGATGACCGATAGCACCCTGAGCACCAATGGTATATTAGCCTTATTAACAGAAATAATCAGAAACTTTTAGGATGAAAATTAGAACGTAAACAGCCTACAGCGGTACATATACTCTTTACAGAATGTTACTATGTTCATGCATGTCCTAAATTGACTCAATAATCAATGCCTCCTTATAAGTTATACCTTTGGACTCTAGACTTTTAATCTTTTAAATTGATGGAACACCAAATGATATTTTTGGAAGTCATATAATTTTGGAGATATCAGTACAGGAAACTAAGATAAGATGAAGCATCATAGTGGATTGCATTAACACGACAATAGCTTTAGTCTGACCAAGAAAATTTAAATGACACCTATAACTTGAGCAAAACACTACTATAGTGGAAATACCTTGGTTGAGGACAAGCCCAGATCACCAGATGCCAGACAATTTGAAAACACAGATTTAATTGCTTTGGCTTCCACCATATCACCTGATCAGACGTGATGTCAAAAAGAGCATGTTAAATTTTGAATTTAGTTTAGGAAATACAATTAAATTTTGAATGAGGAAGTACTAAAATGAATGCAGTAATGTATTAAGAGCATGATGAATTACCCAGAGGTGTAGATGTAGCATGGGCATTTATATAATCCACCTGATCAGGATGGAAGCCAGACTGCGAGTCATATGCAGAAAATATGTTATAGTGCACAACATATACTTTCCTGAACTGAACGGGAAGAAAGAACATAAAATAAAATAGAAATGTTTTTGCAATGCCTAGTGGTCATCTACCAGATTTAAAATGAAACTGCAGTATTTCCTTTATTATAATATCCTTCATTAGATATCAGAACTTGTAAGTATGCTAACATGACATTCGATACTTAACAAAAGGCGTGTCCTTGATCAATTTTTAATGAAAATATTAGCACTTAAGAATATGAAAGTTTAGTTGGTTGAAGTTAATCACCACAAATACTGCATATGAGGTACATTTTATTATGCTGAGAAACCATCAACAGTATTATTTTTATGCAGCATGTAATCAGCGAATGGCCAATTAGCGACCTTTGGACTAGTCTTTACTTTCTACTGGTACAATTTGTTCCATGGGAGAGAATTTTCAAGGTCGAGAATAGCAGCTACAGGAAAAAAAAACATTGGTTTGAGCTCGCCGTTGGGAGTATAGATCACGGGGCTATTCTAATTATCATTGACTATTATCTGATATTGTCATTCCTGTCTAATATTAGGCTATTTTACTATATAAGTTCTGGATCTTCTCATGACTGTGGGGCCAGCAAAAAATAAAGTAAAGTTATTACCTGTTGTAAAGCACGCATCATTGCCAATATAGCACCTCTACCTTCAGCTTGTGGTTGAGTGATGTGATATGCATCACCTAAGAAATGGCCAGTTTATTCAGTTTATGAAACAGACATCTTCAAAAAGTAGCAGCCACGGTAATGGATACCTGACATTCCATAACCGCGAAATTCTGCATATATTTTGGCTCCTCGATTCTTTGCATGCTCCATTTCCTTTGCAAATTTAAAAATTGAGAAAATAGAATAACTGTACTATTAGAAAAAGGCAGAACGGCTCAACAGGTATTCATGTACAATTGTACACCAATAATTTAACAAGATAATACTGCCTAAGAATGTAACTGTTTCAGCAAATAAGTTTTTAAGAGGATACAGATTCAAGAACAGTGTTATTGTAGACTAAAGTCTATAATGACTCACTTACCTCCAATACCAAGATACCAGAACCTTCATCTATTCTGAAATAAGATGAATATTATAATTGAAAATCAGTGTAATGTTTCAGTCAATGTTGCATGGTTCGTGGGTCAGCCTATGGAACCGCGATCCAGCTCCTCGTTCCGGAACACAATTCTTTTTCGACCCGGATCACTCGGGGTCACGCTCTAGTTCGCCACCCCGACGATCCCCCTCATAACTCCGACAATCATTATATAAAAAGGAGAAAGAATAAAATATAGGAAGATAACTTGATACCATTTAGATTGATATTAATTTTGAAACGTAAATTTGAAAAGAAATAAAAAATGGAAGAAAAGACACACAAGACATGCCTCAATTACTTGAACATATTTGAATCCCCTTAATATTATGTGTAGAAACTTTAAAATTCTACATTTCCCGATTTACTTATATATTTTAGTTATAAAATAGTAACTGAAACATAGATACAATAGCAAATATGCATAATGTTTTTTTTATAGAAATAACTATATAAGGGATCCTCATATCGACCCGCGTATCCGATTTGCGGGTCACCGTACCCGATTCATAAAAACTAATGTTTCACGTACCCGATTCCGTGCCACGTACCCGAATGACCCGTGAACCGTGCAACACTGGTTTCAGCTTCGAGATCTGATAAAATGTTTTCCCAGATTACAATTCTTCACTTACACAAATCCATCTCTGTCACAATCAAAAGGCCGTGAAGATTCTTGAGGGGAAGAATTGTACTTTGTAGCCAAAGCTCTTAACCTGCAATGGATTTAGTATTATGTAACAAAATTGAATAGCCAATGTTTCCCTTTTCTTATATTCACTCGTGTGTTTTTCAATTAATATGAGCACCCTTAGGGTATTTATTGCAGGACATTATTCTCAGCTGCATGTATGCACTTTTACTTTTTTCACGCATGAACAAGATCACGGCCGTCGACCAAATTTGAGACCTTGGCGAAATATAATATTACAATACATATTTATAATTTTATATATTATACCTGAAATTATAAATTATGTCATACCTTGTTCTTATGATTCTCCAACTTTCATTTTAACACGCATGTAATGAATAATATATCATTGCAGGATAGCTTTAAAGAATCTGGGACTAGTTGTGCACTTCATTAGTATAAGTGGACTAATGATTACAAAATACAGACAGGATGAGCAAAAAAATATAGTTTTGTATTTAATCCATGAAATATTATCTATAGCTCTGTTAAGCAGTCTAAGACAGTGTATTGGACTATTGGTAAAAAAAACATCAAGGACTGCAAAAGACTCCGATGATCTCAACAAGACAATAAACATAATTCACCAATGTACTGCATCATGTGCAAGTATTTGTAGATTCTATTGGCGCCTATACATAATTGAAGGTTCTACTTTTCAAATTTTGGGTTGTATCAAGTGTATAGAAAGTACCATACGGATATGGAGTGCACAGATTAAACAATGAGGCTTACCTGCAATAGATAAAGCATATCCATGCTGGCTTCTGTTCCTCCTGCCACCATAACATGGGCATCTCCAAATTGAATCATCCTTGCAATAGAATTTGCCCCTGTAGCACAAGCTGTCACTGCAGCATGGTTTGGTCCCTATAATCAAGATCAAACTAGAAAATCCAACACCACCCAAAATACACAAGTAAACTGAACAGTCCCTTGATATTACCAAAGAAATGTACCAAATGAATAGATAATCAAAGGATGCCTGAGATGTATGATTTAAAAAGAAAAGGCAGCTAAATGTGATATGTCAGGGATTTTACTGAAAGATGTAATGAACACACCTGGAACCCATACTTCATTTGGGATGCATCCAGTATATCACTTATGCTTCCAATTCCCCCACCGACAGAAACTCCCTGATTGAGTTCAAGTTAAGCATTAAAACACATCAAATTGAAGTGTATAACATAATGATCAAATTCCCCCAAGGGACAAAAGCAGCAACTTTACAAGTCTCCTCAAGTGATGAAAAGTATGCAACCTAGTAGTGTCATCAAAAGCACTCGTATTAACGGCCCTAACCCCACATTCCCCCTTAATCAATCTATTCCATGTCGTCTATAAACAATTCCTGTAAAAATCGAAGAAAGTATATAAATTTATATTTTTTATTTAAAATTATAAAATTCTGAATTTATAAAAATTCTTAAATCGAAATTATATTTAAAAAATTATTTATATAATAATTTTCTGTACTCATCATTTTTATCATAGTAATTATATATATAATTAAAATAAATTTATATTAGAAATAATAAAATGAAAATGTTTTAGGAAATGAAAAGTCCAAACCCGGATTGATAACAATAATCCAAAGAGTATTTATTAACTAGAGATTACGCGAATCAATCAATCAATCTATAAATCCAATAAGATACATACATATATTATCTCTCTGATGAGGAAGCGAGAGCGAGAAAACCCTTGCGGGGTTTGTGGCCACTTCCACAAACTCCAAGAAACTTGTGGTATTTGTGGCCATCGCGTCCCTCACCCTGATGCGCACCAACCTCTTGCGCAACTCAGTGCTTTCCCCTCGGAGATCTTGCCGGACTTTCTCTATCTTGGTAGCTATGACAACGCTTCTCGCTCTCAGCTTCTTCAAACTCAAGGGATTTCTCGTATATTGAATGTAAGTATATTTATATATTCATTCATTTAATCAACAACTTCTTGATTCTTGCATGCCTTTTATGTTGTGTATGTATTGATTATGATGATACGAGATTATTTTATTTTATATACGAGTTGAATGATTATACCCTTTTTATTATTATTACTACTCGTATTATATATGGAATTGACATTTACTGCGTTTCTTTATATATTTGTTGTTTGGCCTAGTAGGGTGGGTCGTTTAAAATATATTGCAACTTTCCATTTACATGTAAATTGTAATTAGGGGAATTAGGGATTTTTAATGCATTAACACCATCATGTGACGGGGACCTTTCGAGTTTTGACTGTACAGTAGTGTTATGGTTTTAATTTTTCGGTATTGAGTTGACATTTGAGACTTGTATTCTTTCTTTGGAGAAACTATAATTTTATGATGTAACTTTGAAAACAGGGAAGATAGTGGTTGTATGCTATAATTTTACAATGTTTTTGTTCTGTTGCAGATGGTACCTGCTTGCCAGAATCTGTACAAGAACTCTTTTGTTTATCACTGCCTACAAGATGAACAAAACATACCATTTGACGATGCAATGAATTTTTTAGGTGTGTAGCTCCGCACCTATTTTATGAACTATTTGATAGCTTGAGTTTTTATATGGGAGGACATGAAGCTATGCTTCCTTAAATTAAAGCACCCATGTAGTTGGTAATATTCACCATATTCTGGTTCATTTCTTTCTATATGACATCAATTAGTCGGTCTCAAAGTTATTGTCCATCTACAAAAAATTATAGTTTTAGCATTTAGTTGTGCTTTTCAAGAAAATAACTGCCATATTAATAAATAATTAATATAATTGTTTACCTGATTTTATTAGATTTACCATGCAATAGTCGCATATGGCGACTACCCCACTCGTGTAGTAGTCACATATGCATTAAACAAAGAAACCTTCATACTGTTTTCCCTTATCCGAATTATTTTTCACATATTGTTAAAAAAATCAATCCAGGTGTTATTATAATTATAACTATATGTAAATTATAATAAAAAAGAAACCATTCTAAATAATGACAAAATATAGGAGGCATAAAGTGGAATGTTTTCAGATAACTATTTGCTTATATGTAGAAAAGGATATCTAATCTTGTTTGCAGGAAAAAATTAACACCCACTGTTTCATTGTGCAGAGCAATGCGAAAAGGACAGGGCCCGTGTTCTTGTGCACTGCATGTCAGGCAAAAATAAGTAATTTTCGTCTTAAAAGTTAAATCGAATTGTCTTCTTCTGATAAAAACCGTTGGAAATCGCCTTACTGATTTCTATCTACGAAATTACCAGAAATTATATTTCTGTGTGCACTGTCAATTTTGTTGTGTTTTCAAATTTTAATATCGGCCTATCTAAAAATGTTCAATACATTTCTGGAAATGGTAGTCCTTAAGAGAAACATATGGTTAATAACCACACCAAGATGTTTATATATCCCTGTTAGGTTATACTATATTTGAATATTGGATGAAATGCAACTTCGATTATGGTTGTTACTATAGGATATCTAGTAACTAGCTATATCTAAAGGGTTAATGGTTTAACAGTAGGAAATATACATTTCATTATAATATTCATGAACCAGGTAATCTGGTAGATCTTTGTAGCAAATGTGTATCAGATAAATTATATAGATAAAAAAAAGAATGATTTTATTTGACAGATCCCCGGCTGTTGTGGTAGCTTACTTAATGAAGAGCAAAGGGTGGAGGCTTGTTCAGAGCTATCAGTGGGTAAAGGAGCGCAGACCTTCAGTTGAAATAAGTCAAGGTCCGTAAATATCCTATCTTTTGACCCGCTATTACTGTAAACTGGTCATCAGTTGGTTTCTGAGTCAGATCTATAATTCAGGAAAACTTTAATTGGCATTGTATACGTTGGCCAAAATTCAATATTTTCTGGTAAAATATACTCTAAGAGGCGCTTCAGCTGAATTTGTCGATATGCCACCGCCTGTTTACTAAGATCATCAAATAAACTAATGACTGCAGCGGAGGATTTGTATACTTGGGTAATTTTTTGGGTAGCATTCTAATTATACAAATTACACTTTACCGCCTAGTATTATGGAATTTGAGTGAGGTTCTTATTTCAGTCGGAGAAACTTACAATTAAATACTACTCCCTCTGTCCCAAAATAATAGTGGCTTTGACTGTTTGCACGTAATTTGAGGTGTAAAAATACTACTTACATGTATAATTTTTTCAATTTTCTTTTTTTGAATAAAAATATAATACTTAAATTATTATTCACAAAAAAAATCGTAAAAATAATACATACAAGTAGCTTTTTTTATACCTTAAACCACATGCAAAATGTCAAAGCGACTATTACTTTGGGACAGAGGGAGTATACAGTTTTCTTTTTCTTACACAAGAGCTCCATTATTTGCTAAATGCATGTTGTGAATAAATTGGTTGTATGTGATAAATTGGTATTGTAGTATTGAAGATATTAATCGTTACTAAAAAATTAAAATAGATTCTTTTGTGGGGACATAGAATTATAAGTGAGTCTCATGTTGTGGAACAGAGTGTAATTATTCAAGCTAAATATCTTATGGAGTTTCAACTTTCATCATCTTATTGTAGGGCTCACTAGTTTTGGTTTAGGTATTATGTTTTGGGACTAAAAATTAGGTTTCACTTTTCATTTCTGTTGGGCTGAGTTGGGAGTTGCTTATATCCAAAAGGCAAAATTGCATTTTGGTTTTCACTTTTTGTTTCTTATAGTTTTGCCAATCGGCCCAATCACAAGTCATCTTATATCCTAATCCATCTTTTCTATTACGAATTGTAGCTTTGTATCAGCAGCTACACGATTTTGAGCGAAAGATCTTTGGGGATATTGAAAATAATGATCCAACTTTACCAGTCTTCTCATCTTCTTCAGTTGCCCCAGCTTTCAGTTTTGGCTTTGAAAAACCTAATGACGGGGCTGCTTTACCTGCTTTTGGTAATGCTGGAACGACCTCCATTTTCACCCGTCCAACTTCAGAAATCCCTCAAGAGTTTACTTTTGGAGCGGCCCAAATCCAAAACAATGGGGCCTTCCCTCGAGGTTAAATCATCCACCAAATGCAAATGGTATTGTCTATTTACGGTAATCGAAAATGTTTTTGTTTAGCATATTACATCATCTTGAGAAATGTTGATCAGTAGACAGTTGACAAACTTGGATATAGATTGTACAGCTAAAACTTGAACATCAGATGGCAAGAAATATTTAGATTTTATTCCTCTTTTTGGTTATCAAACTTACAGACTTTATGTACTGATGAAATTATACCATGGGTGGCAATATTAGACATAACTCACTGAGAAAATCCGAGAGCTGTGAAGAAACAGGTTTTTTCTGTTAACTGTCTTAAGAAAGGGCAACTCTGTTCTTTGTTAGTTGGTATCTGGAAGCCAAGTAGCTGATTCTACTGTGGGGATACTGTCCCTGCTGGTTTACAAGCAATTATGCTGGCTGATTGTGATCGATGAAGATTGCTTTTATTGAATTGCTTGCTGATTGTGATTAATGATGATTGCTTTATTTGTTTTTGAAAGAAAAAAAGTGTAATTTGTTTAATATATAAAAGGATTTAGAAATATTTGGAGTTTGATATTGAGAGGAAAATTAACAATTTTCTTGTATTTTTGGATAAATTGAAACTATCAACCTTCGGTGTTGTATGAAATTTATGGAGACACTACTAGTACTCCATACCGATTTTAGCTGGGGGCATACAAATTAAATATCCCCTCTTTTTGAGTACGAATGTCATTGCACCAAACCTATGTCAGGAAAATTAATACAGACTCCTTTTATTTATAGCTTTAATTACAATTTTTTTCTGAGAAACCCATTTTTCATGTTAGTAGTATTATAAGTTTAACATTCAAGAATAGACCCCAATTAATTAGTTATTTAATGGATTTTCAAGATGAACATCGGTTTTAGCTCGATATTGATGTTGATTATATTTCTCAGATACTTTTTCCCCCAATTATTACAAGGGTCCAATAGGCTAAACGGGGGAAAAAAATTTCGGTTTTCAAATTAAGTTATTAATTAGTTGTATATTAATACTCTCCTCCAAAGTTTAATAAATTTAGCAGATCAATTAACCATGCATATTACTGAGAATTGAGGCAATATCCAGTGACACCAACTTTTGGTCCCATTTTTACCAAATCAAACACGCACACAGACACACGTATGTCACATATATAGCACACTTCAAATGTTAAGAAGAAAACTAATACTTGTAATTAATCTTAAAACTAAATTAGTTTAGCACCAAACTCGAAATAATTAATCAACTACCAAACAGTAATGTATATTCTTAACAAGTATCATCAATTGGTTCTTATCAATACTGTAGTCAATTACTCCATTATTATATTTCGGGTCCTATTTCATTAGCCATAAATAGATTCAACAAACTTTCGTGCCCACATCTGTAATATCTATATTTTGATTTGTGCAAGTACATGTGCACGCATGTGTTTATATATATTGATTCATATCTTTTTCATACAAGTATATACTGCTAGTCTATCTCAATTTTGCTTGATTTTCTCTTCTCCCCTGTTCATCATTGATATTATCATATTTATCTGCAGTAAAATGGAAGTATCCAGTACCATAATGCACGTAAATATGGGAAACATGCAGCTTCAGTGCCTCATGCTATGTACTTTAATCCTTGTCATTACTGTTGGAGCTAATAAAGTCCCGGCAGTAATTGTGTTCGGAGACTCTTCGGTGGATGCAGGAAACAATAATCATATTTTAACTGTTTTAAAGAGTAATTTTGCACCTTACGGGCGCGATTTTATGGGAGGGAAGGCGACAGGAAGATTTTCAAATGGACGGATTCCGCCAGACTTTGTATCGGAGGCTTTTGGACTGAAGCCCTTTGTGCCAGCTTATTTGGATCCAAACTACAATATTTCAGATTTTGCGACTGGAGTTTGCTTTGCTTCTGCTGGCACTGGCTATGACACTGCTACTTCTGATGTTCTGGTAACCTACCCTGTTTCTTAAATTTAAAAATGTAGCTGATATCGATTAACTACAAGAATTTCAGTTAAGTTGGTTGAATTTACCTGTGTTTTCTTGTAGTGATTATCACTAATACATTACATGTTAAAATGAAAATTGGAGAATCGTAAGAACCAAATTTTTTTGTACATTCAAAATTATGCACAACAATATTTTTTACAGGTTTATGATCCCCATTTGAATCTCAACCTCTATACATATATGGTTAAAACTTATAGGGTGAATTGAATTTGTATCTTTAGTAGATGTTATCTGTATTCTTGGAATCATGGTTAATCCTGTACTTTTACATGTTACACACTATATCTTACTTTTGTATTCTTTTGTATCCTTTTAAATTTTGTTATTTAAGATGATTTGTGAAAGTTAACCCTTTATGCATTGTATATACATTATACTGTGAATTGAAGGACCTAGCCCCATGGCATGGTCTGATCTCTGATCTATACAAGTGGTCTGTGGTACATTTTTAGCTAATTATTTTCCATTTATTTATTTTGCAGTCCGTAATACCTCTGTGGAAAGAGTTGGAATACTTCAAACAATACCAAAAGACACTAAGAGGCTATTTGGGTGAGGATAAAAGCAACAAGATCGTAGATGAGGCTCTGTATTTAATCAGTTTAGGAACAAACGATTTTCTCGAAAATTATTACACACTTCCAAAGAGAAGATTAGAATACGATGTCGAGAAATACGAAGATTTTCTTCTGGGAATTGCAGAGGATTTTATAAAACAAGTGTATGGACTTGGAGCTCGAAAAATATCGATAACAGGACTTCCTCCAATGGGATGTTTACCACTGGAGAGAACTACAAATTTGCTGAGAGGGTATGGAGATACATGTATTGAAAGCTACAACAATGTCTCCAGAAGCTTTAATGCCAAGTTGAATGGTTTGGTAAAAATGCTAAATCAAGAGCTTCCTGGGGTCAGAATAATTTCTGGTGATGCATATTCTATTTTTTACCGTATCATCAAAAAACCTTCCCTCTATGGTACGTTTCCTTTTTCCTGTTAAATTTCTCTGCATATATTAATACGTTAAAAAACAAACCTTGTCAGGTCACAGGTGATAGGAATTAAACTGATATATATATATATATGTACGGCCAATCAAAATAATTTCATTCGGTTGAAAAATACAATATATACATATGTGGAAATTTTGAATTAAAGCAAAAAATGTATTTACACAACAATTTATTGTAAAAGTACTATGCTCCATGTCTAACAATCGGAAAATAAAAGTTTAAAATTGCTCTGAAAATAACATTTCCCGCGGACGTGTCAAGACTAATTACTGGCTATGTTGTGGACAGGGTTTAAATATTCGAACATTGCTTGCTGTTCGACGGGGTTATATGAAATGAGTTATCTGTGCAATGAGTTTAATCCGTATACATGCTCGGATGCAAATAAGTATGTGTTTTGGGACTCTTTTCATCCATCCGAGAGAACCAACCAGATCCTTTCCGATTATATTGTGAAGAATTATCTTCATGTGTTTATGTGATATAATTAGATACATTGTCTAGATCTTAAGAATGTAATCTTTTATGCAAGGGCGTTGCTAATTATTGATAATAACTTGTACTAGTACAGTATTGTTACGTTAATTATTAATACAACACACACTCAAATGAAACACTATTTATTTTATTTAGACAGAACGCCTATTGTATATCTATCTAAAAAGCTTATATTGTCTTTTTTCTTCTCCAAATAAATATTATAGAAATTATTAAAATAATATATAATTCGATCAAGTCCACTTTTTTAACATCTTAACGTTTTAGAACAATCGGTAAGTTAACGTGTAAGAGAGTGTTCAAAAATCCGGATTCAAATTCCCGAACTTTCATTATTAAGAAGGGGATGAGTGTCGCTTATTGTCTGTTGTTTTTGTGGGTAGAAATCATTGTCCATTGTTTGACCTTCAGCTAAGGACACTATCGATACATTGCAAGAAACACATCCATCGTTATGTGTACCGACATTTGTAAGAAAGTAGGTGATTTGGTAGTAATTGTTCTTGGAGTTGGAACCAGGGGCGGACTTACATGTACGATAATGGGGAGATGGGCCCCCAGTAAATTTTAACCCAATACCTTAATATATAAAGTCTAAAATAGGGTGCCCCCACTAGTTAAATAGTGGTACCCCAATAGTCAAACATTTATCTAGCCCAACCCATTTCATTTATATTTTTTGTTCTAATATTTAGCAAGCCCAATCCAATAAAAACCAAGTTAACTTTAAGTTCAAAGTCTAAATCAGAAAGAACAGAGTGGTGAACCGGGCGAACAAAAAAACAAAAAAAACCTAATATCTTAATTGAAAAAGACTAACCGTATATTTGAAAAAGACAAACCTAATATCCTAATATCTATAATATTACACATCTTTTATTAGTTCTATATTTTTATTTATACGTTGTGCCCCCATTAAAATTTATTCCTAGGTTCGCCACTGGTCGGAACTAATCGTTTGTCCTTCATGACATTAATTTCGACCAATACATTTTTTTCCTTGAACTAGGATAATTATTGTAATAATTTGTTTATTTAGTCGCGGTCATAACTAAACGTACACTTGTAAAAACTACGAGATGAGCTAGATAGATACAGAATGTCATTATGTGTACGAAGATAGTTTTCATCGCTACCGCAGGCAGCGACGTCTTTTATTCGAACGAATTCGCAGTCGTAAAATTTTGAATTATTTTGGATATGATGGGTTTGTGAATCTGATTCTAGGATTAAATAAGGGTACGCGCATGGCAGTACTTCTGGCATACAAAACTCTTACCATTTGAGTACTTCCTCCGTACCACCCAATTGTTATCTTTTCGGAAAAAAGGTTCGGCACACATTTTAAGGCGCATATAAAGTATAGTTCCATAATTTATTTTTAATTTTTTTTTCTGAATAAAAATTTAAACATTAAATTTTTATTCAGAAAAAAAATTAAAAATAAATTATGGAACTATACTTTATATGCGCCTTAAAATGTGTGCCGAACCTTCTCTCCGAAAGGATAACAATCGGGTGGGACGGAGGGAGTACTACATATTTTTTGAAGATGGTTTGTGTATTCTATGACACAGTTTCGATTTTCTTTAAATTTATAGTTTACAATATCGGACTCAGAGATTAAAAAATATATTATTATTTAAGTAAATTTAATAAAGATTTTACAGTCAAAGTTAACAACTAATTAAATATTTAAAATTTGATAATTACTGCCAAAACACTTAACTTACTTCTGTTAAGTTTAAGTGATGGATTAATCACTTGTTTTATCTCGCATAATGCGAGGTTTTTTGTAACTTTCGAGAATTTATTCAAATGTTTATTATTTTGTGAGTGTGGATTGTGTTAGTTGATATTGCTTTGTTAAGTTGCCTTGCTCCTATTTTATGATTCATTAAAGTGCAGAATTTAAAAAAAATAATTTAAATAAAACAACTTAATCCAAATTTTATTTTTCGAAGTTCTTGTGGTAGTAGTACTCTTATTCTTTTTTACAGGAAATTCTACAGAATTTAAATTCTTAATAAACAGAATTTTATTTAATATTTTTAAAAAATATTTATTTTGAATAAAAGAATTTAAAAAAAATTATTAGGAAATATTAAATAAAAATTTGAATTTTATACAATATTCAAGAAAAAGAGTATTATTAAATTACTCAACAAACCAAGTCACAAATTTAATTACAAACCGAGTCCAAAAGACAAGAGTGTGGAAAACTGAGTCCACAAATGCGCGTGACAAACAGCATCTCTTACTAGCACTATATAAAAATACCAAAGGCATATATTAAAACAAAGAATCATTCGAATAAACTAAAGCTTTGAGCCTTGACTCCTTCAAACCCAAGTTTCATTATTATTTCAAACACCATGAAGAAAAAAATCCATCCATCTACACCACCAATCTCCGATCACTTTTCTTTACTTCCGGCAACTATTCTTACCCTTACGGTTGCGCTTTCGCCCGAAGATCGACAAGTCTTGGCATATTTGATCTCATGTTCAGCCAACTCGAATAATTTTTCGAGTCATGCTAGAGCCAAAAATAAAACCAAATTATTTGATCATGCACCTGAGTTCGAGTGTAGCTGCTTTGAATGTTATATGAGTTATTGGGTACGTTGGAATAATTCACCGAACCGTGAAATTATTCATGAGATTATTGATGCGTATGAGGATGGGCTCGTAAAGAAGAAAGGTGGTAATAGTAGTAATAGTTTGAAGAGCAAGAAAGGAAAGAGGAGGGGAAATTACAATCCTAGCCCTCGTGAGAGTGATGAGAAGGACAAGTTGAATGAATCAGAGGAGGCAGAATCGACTTTTCAAGGTGAAGAAGTGGGGAATTTGGAGAAGGAATCATCAGTGAAGAAGATTGTAAGTTTTCTTGGGGGTAGGATTTGGGGTGTTTGGGGTATTTGAAATGAAATGATCCTTTTTTTTTGTTCAAAAATAAGAAAATTGCTCGTTGGTTTTTTTCTAGTGATATATTCCTATATCACAGTAGATTGCTAGATTTGGTTGTGAATTCAAACTTTTCACAAATTCTTCCTTACAACTTGATTTCATGTTTATTTGTATATATTTTCCGCAACAAATCAGTTATGAATTATCCGTCACAGTATTACAAATCATCGATCACAAAAAATCGTTTTGTAGTTTGTTAATTTAGATTAGTTTATATGTGAATATTCTGCGTTATATATTATTTGTTCAATAAGACCGATATATGTTATAATTCCAACTAAAACTGTTCGTATTCGATTTTATGTGGCCATGTCTCGTGTGATATAGGTATAATTTTATATCACTGATGCATTTTAATGTATGAGGATTACTGTTATAAAGTGTGTGTCTGCGAGTGTTTACTACAAAATGCCAGTCTTTTATGGGCACTTGATACGAAGTTATTAAGAAATACGAGTACTAATTACTTACCTAACCTACATAATTAAATTTAAATGGTACTTAATTGAGTAGACTATTATCAAATGGTCCCATATTCAAACTTTCAAGATGAAAAAACACATCTGTTGTTAAACGATCCACTTGCTTTTAAAAACTACTCCTACTACTCTGTACGAACACATATTTTGATACACCTTAAAATGTGGAAAAAGTCAGAGAATACTAGTGTAAAAACTGGGGAGTACTAATCGAGAATTCGATGGTCAAGACTTTAGCTGAATTTGAACCTTGTGGTTCAACAACCAAAGAATAAAACACGACAAAGAACCTAGCTAGATTTTGTCAATTGGGGCCAACAACATTGACCACCTATCAGGATACTTTTATAGACTGGTCTGACTTTAGCAGAGCATACCATAAGAGTAGTACAGATGAAACTTCGGAAGGGCATCGTTTGGAAATAATTGTTAGAACCAATCGCAAATTTACAGAAAGAACACCACAGCTGTCAAACTATGATTTTAGATGCTCAAGAAGTTAGAAAATGTTGAGGAGATTGACACATATGGGAAGCTCCACATACTAAACTAATGAATGATGCAGCTGCAAAAGTTTGATGAATTTAGAGTTCTCCGTATATTATTTAAAATCTATCAAGTAAATTATAAGTTATAAATACATGTGGCTAAGATCAAAATCATTTTATGCTATGGTTCCGATTCATTTTACTCTACTGTTGGTGTGGTTCAAAAGTTTACAACTCATCCATGCTCTCTTCTGCCATTAGTTCTTCAAGAGAGAATTCGTCTTCCTCGAGAATGTGTCCATCCTTCCCATCCCACGGTTCAGTCTTTACTATTTCAGGTGTCGTCGAAAGAGCCAGATTACCCTTTCCACCTAGGCCAGCTTCTCTAACAAAATCTCTGGAACCCCAGATAAACCAAAAATATATTTACAATCCATTCACGTTAACAAAATAATGTAATGAAATTAATGGTGAGTCATGCTTACATAATCTGATCACGCTCAAAAGCACCATGTAGTGGTGCATAAGCTCCTTTCTTTACATTCAGAACCCCCAAAGCTGGATATCCATAACCTCCAACACCTACCTGCTTCTCAAGCTCTGGTTGCTTCCCTGCTGCTGCCCAGACATAGCTGCAGTAGATGCAATTATTAATTATAATTAACCCAACAATTGAGAACAAAAATGATTAATCCAAGTCTCTCATGTTTTTATCAGTCACCATAGGTTTATGATACTGATCTGATCTGATCTTATCCAATGTTTAGATAATGAGAATTAACTAGGGGTGTAAAGGAGCCGAGTCATCATTTTTTTAAATATAATTATTGAGCACAACTCGAGTTAATTTTTTGAGGTAGAACTATAAACAAACCTAACTAAAAAAGCTCATTTCGTCGAGGCTCATCAGCAACTTGAATACAAGTTCGGGAAAATGCTCGGGAACCTATTTAACTCGCTGAATATGAACACATAAATGAGTTTCTGTTGAACCGAACTCATTTAAATGTCTTGAACACTAATAAAACAAGCTGATCTAAACTAGATCTCCAGCTTAGCTCGATAAAATACTCAAAAACACCAATAGTAGAGTTTATATCAAACCAAGCTCAAACAAAAATGTATATTAAACGATCCGAACTTGAACACTATTTTCAAGTTCGGATGATACTCGAGCCCACTTATGAACTCTGTAATTTCTTAATGAGTCACGCTCGAGATAAATTGAGCTCAGCTTGGCTCACTGACATCACTAGAATCGAGACATTGACATCAAAGGAGAAAAATATATAACTCTAGATCCAGATAAAAAGTGTTCTTGCCTATAAGGGTTCTTTTTGAATTTCTCAGCAACTGATAACAACAGCTCTAGGTATTTGTTCCTTCCCTCAGCCTTGGAATCCAAGATGTCAGGGAGGAAGGCAATAAAACAAATGGCAGCTGAAACACACTTCTCTTCCATTATGTCCAATACGGATTGATCAGAAAGAAATAGTTTAATACTTGGATAGTTGGCACTTCAAGTACTTGATGCATATATGCATATATACTTATACATAAATATATTAATACTTATCAATTGCAGCACATGTTCTGGAAAAGCTTACCTGGCTAGTTAACTCAGTCACTTCAGGAGGTAGCATATTAATTTCCAGCTGCTCAAGAGCAAATGATTCAATTGCAGAGGCAGATCTTGCTCCTTCATATTTGGAGGGTCTGTCTTTGTCTGCACCAAATACCAAGATAGTAGGGAAACCTTCTACGTTAACCTGGTCATGAGAGACTGGTAACTCCAACCCATTAGAAGCATGTTGGATACATTTAATCAAACAGACCATCTCATAACAAACTGGTGTTTCATAAAATTTTAGCATAAATAAACATAGCAAAAAAGATGTGATAAAAGATCAACAAGTTTATAATTTTCACACATCAGCAATTAGTGCAAGAACCCAAAATAAAATTAAGTACTACATGCTCCATATCAATCAATAAAATAGTTGGGAAAATAAGACAATCGAACAGACTAAAACAACACAACAACATGTTAACCATCTACTCACCTTATCAGCTTCACAATCAACATGGCCCAGCTTCACCTTGCCCTTCAAATTAATTGAAGCCTTCTTCCACTCTGGCGCAAGCTTTTTACAGTGTCCACGCCTTGAAACAAAGAAAAATATATCACCATGGAGAAAATTTCTAAAAAATTTTGCATCATGGTGATATTAATTTGTTCGCATACTGACTAGATGCTTTAGACCAATCAGGATGGATGGATGTTCGAACATGCGATGTTTGGAAAGCTAGACATAGAGACTGAAAAATGGAAAAAAAATTATGCTACTTTCTTATGTTCAGTTACATGACTATGTAATCCAATCGAGGTTAAGAAATAACTCGACATTATACAATGTTCGAAATTAGAAGATTTGTGGCCCAATGACTGGTCGATTACTGTTATTTAATAAATGTGAATTTCAGAACATTCCACTTTAGTGGTTAGGTGCTAAAGGTCCTTCACTCCTTGGTTTTTTTAATTTCATATATAGTGTTTATGGGGGATGATTCATATCTATGCTTACAGAGCCCTGGAGAAGGCCAACTCTAATCTTGGGTGAATTTGACCTAATTTTCTTTAGACAAGCTATTCCTTTTAAATGTAAATGTTTGAGAAATTCTAATAATATACTAGTTGCAGCTGCAGTGTAGGCATTTATCAAACCACATCAATCCATGTTAGCTTTTTGGTTTTGTTCTTAGGATTTAGTTTTACTTGGTTTGTATTTCTGTTTTATCCCACCTGACTTGGCTTTTGCTTCACGAATAAAGAAGTCTTGAAATCTCAAGCCCTCCATGAATGCATATTAGTGCTATAGTCATTATACAAATAGCACCAACAGTTTGTGTCCTTGTAAAGCACCATATTATATGACTTTTTAATTAATACCATAGATATCACTTCAGCTGGACCAGTTGACGTGAAGGTACATCTTTCTTTACAGCTACAGAAAAGATTGCAAATTTTTTTGGTAGATCCAACCATATAATATCACCAAAATTGTTACTTACCAAGGTGCAAAGGATTCCACAAACCAAAGCTCTTTACTTTTAAGAACAATTCATCAAAATTGAGGGAATTTAGTTCTACTAATGCACTAGATAGATGCTGATTTCTCACTTGACTTCTCACTTGATTTCTCGCTTGATTTCCCTGTTGCTTTTCCGTCTAACCGCTCCTTCAAAAGTATCTTGACCTGTGTATAAATAGAACCCATCAGAGTCGACCATTTAACATTTTATTGCTTAGTCATCTTTCATACAATGTACAGCAATATTATTTTCAGTTTAAGTAGAAATGTAAACAAGAAAGTAAAACTCTCAGCCTCTCTCTTAGCATGTGAAAGATACAGGGATTAACACCTCCAATGTCCATTCATCCCACAAAGATCAACATGCAGACTAAGAAAAATAATATATTAGATGATGCATCAACCTATTACCTATAGCATAAAAAATGCAGTTCACAGATGTCAAAGTTACTTTAACACATTTAGATCTTGGAGGATAACTTGGCCTGAGAAAATTTATTATATCACGGAAAACATCCAAAAGAGTAGCACAATTTCCAACAAAGACGATAATAAATTGTTAAGAATAATTCAAAATTAGTTGAATTGTTTTTTAAAATTATTTGAAATTGTCATTACTTGTTAGTAAGATAAGTTTAGTTTGAATTTTGAATAAGTTAGTAGTGATATATTAAAGATAATTATGTCACTATTATCTAGGAATAGGTTATTTATTGTACTTAGCCTATAAAAGGCAAGTTGATGTATTGAAAAAGATAATGTGAGTATTCTACGTATCTCTTTTCTTTACATGCTTCTACATAAAAAAAACCTACAAATGGTATCAAGAGCTTTAAAGATCTTAAAGGGCTTGTGAGAATTTTAGAGAAAACATAGCCATGACCTCAAACAACACATCAAATCTTTCTTCTCCATTTTTTAATGGTGAAAACTATCAAATATGGGCTGTCAAGATGAAAGCTCATTTGAGAGGTTTGGGTTTATGGAAGCGGGTTGAAAATGAGGGGCAGATACAACCTCTTGGAAATAATCCAACACTGAGTAAAATCAGGAATCATGAAGATGAATTAAGCAAGGTTCCATGGGCATTATCAATAATTCATGCAGCTGTGTTGGAATCAATCTTTACAAGAATCATGACTTGTGAAACAGGAAAGGAGGCTTGGGATAAGCTAAAAGAATTGTATGAAGGCAACGAAAGAACAAAAAGGATGCAAGTCTTGAATTTGAAAAGGGATTTTGAGACTTTATCCATGAAAGAAAAAGATACCATACAAGATTATTATAATAAATTAACGGTTGTAGTGAAAAAAATGCGGATGATGGGAGAAGATCTACCGAATAACAAAGTTGTAGAGAAGCTATTTGTGAGTTTGCCTGAAAGATTCGAGGCAAAACTTTCATCTCTTGAAGATTCAAGAGATATAAGTGAATTAGCTTTATTCGAACTAATTAATTCTCTGCAAGCCCAAGAACAAAGAGGAGCCATGAGAAATAAGGATACTGAACATGCGGTTGAAGAAACTTTTTCAGCTAAAAATTCAAAGGATAAAAAGTGTGGCTATTGCAAGAAGAATGGTCACAAAGAAAAGGATTGTTGGCATAAGGGAAAACCTCAGTGTTTTAAATGCAAGAGGTTCGGACATGTGCAAAAGTACTGTAGAAACAAGACAGAAGAAATTGTCAATAACACACAAGTTATTGACGAAGAAGAATTATTTTGATATTGGAGAGATTTGCTCCAATGTGTAAGTTGGTGAGAAGTGCATCAACATATGTAATTGGTGAGAAGTGCATCAAGACATGACATTGGTGAGAAGTGCGCCTAGATGAAATTGTGGAGAGAAGTGCTCCAACAAAAATGATGATGATGGGAAGTACATCAAGGGTCCAAATTTTTTAGAATTTTGAATTAAGAAGGAGTGTTAAGAATAATTCAAAATTAGTTGAATTGTTTTTTTAAATTATTTGAAATTGTCATTACTTGTTAGTAAGATAAGTTTAGTTTGAATTTTGAATAAGTTAGTAGTGATATATTAAATATAATTATATCACTATTATCTAGGAATAGGTTATTTATTGTACTTAGCCTATAAAAGGCAAGTTGATGTATTGAAAAAGATAATATGAGTATTCTACGTATCTCTTTTCTTTACCTGCTTCTACATAAAAAAACCTACATAAATAAATAAATAAATAAATAAATAAGGCAACTATCTTAACCCACTACACACAATGTCATTTTAGCATCCATTAACATTTTAGATGTACACTACACTTTGCCTCCGCATAATAGTTTAGATCTGATACTTGGGACATGGTTATAGATTGTGGAAATGTTATTTATAGTTTAGAATTATGGAATTTGGATTACTGCCCCATGTTGGGCTGGACAAAGTACAAAAAGTACACGTCCAAGTGTACACTCCGTCCTAGTCCATGTGAGTATCTCACTCATCAACCTTATGCAACAGAAGAAGAAAAATATATAAAAGCAAGAAAAAGCATGTGTTACTCAGATCACAAGTGATGACCTGTTTAGATGCAAAATTAGCAATTGCTTTAGCGTCCCTAGCACCTTGGTAATCTACTGGAGGTTTTCCAGGTAGAAACACCTTGATTGTTGGATATCCTCGGATCCCGTACTCCTAAAAGCAGATCAAGAGAGAAGATTAGATTACAATAACACCAAAAGTAGTCTGGAACAACCACCCTATAAGAACAGATTAGAACCACTTATACGAGAAGAAATAAACTGAAGCTTGTAAAAAATATATACATGGGTAATGTGTTAAAGATATACTGTATGATCCAAATATGCCTGCTCTCAACAATTTAAGGGTCGGGACAGTTGGTCATTTAACAAATTGCTACTGAAAAATATCATATATTATTTAATTTTTTTATTTCTTCTATCATACTATGTTGCCTATTGTATATATATTATGACTAGACATGGTATACCTCAGTAGAGGGGGGAGTCTCGTCAACCATGACGCGAAGAATATTACTGTTCATGCCAAATTATGCAAACACCTTGATATTGGTATAAGGGTCATGTTTACATTTCTCTACTAATTACTCATTAAAAGTTCTCAAAATTACCAATATCGGGTTTAGTGATGACAATTCGGATAATAGTTTCGTGAAACCATGAAAGGTAAAATATCAGATAATTCATTTACAAGAATACTGAACCTGAGCAAGTGACTTGTGAGCATCAGCATCAAGGGCTGCAACAGTTGCAACACCTTTCAAGATGGTGGCAGACTTTTCCCATATGGGTGTCAAAGCTTTACAATGACCACACCACGGTGCAAAAAATTCAACTAATACTACACCATTTGAATTTAGAACCTGCAGCCATTTGCAAATAGAAAGATGTTACTGAAAAATATATAGACTAACTCAGACAAAGAAATCAATTAATTAATTTGTATATATTATAAAGTGTTCAAGAATAAAATTAACTGCAACAAATTTATACTATGAACAGATTTGAATATTTGTGTGTTCTGTTTGGGAGAAATTGTCTCTCTTGAGATATTCATCCGCTAAAAGGTCCCATATCCTACCTGTGGATATCACCCTGCATTGTGCTTGTGGATACCCTCACTTCTTGGTTCTTAGAGTGGTTAGGGTCTGAGAATCAGTGGAGGCGTGCGTGTGTGTGTGAGTATTTAAAATTATGTAATTGACCTTGACAAAAAAAGGTCCTATGTTTGTGACCCTAAATCCTGTCTAATATTATTGACGGTTATGCTCCATTTGGTTGGAAGAGAAGACTACGTACAAAAATAAAGTTGGAAGTATGACGGAGGATTGAGCATTCATTTTCATATTGGCATTTGGCTCTAGTTTAGATTGTAATGCATGAAATAGAAGAAAGAACGAATTTTTTTCTTGAAAAAGATAGAACACATTACATCTTGTAACTCTCGATGTCCCGACGATCGCGTAAAAACTACCAACAATACTAGTATTGTAATTTCACAACTCCCAAGAACACTAGTATTGTAATTTCACAAGTGATGGTTTTGTTTTGTGTTGTTCGTGCGGGTTAAATTTGCAATTCAGTGCGATGTCGATTATTTTCGTACACGTATATACAACAGTTATCGTCTGGGTCCGATTTGGATTTTAACTTTAATTTGATTAGCTTATAGCTTGTCCTATAGAAATATTTTTTTTTTAGTTTGATAAAAATAATAATTATCATAATATATTATTAAAATTTAAATATTAAAATTTTAACAATTAATCATTATTTAATCCGTTTCAGGTCCTGTTTGGTATTCATGTTGTACACGATTACACTAGTTTTTTGTTGAAAAACTCTTAAGAATGTGTTTGATAAATTTCAAAGGCTGCTGCTGGAGAAGGTATACCCCCATGTTTTTGAAGAAAAAAAAATATTTTCAATTTTTGCAGAAAGTAACTATAAATTTTATCATTAAAACTCTCCAAAAATATAATTTTTATATATTATATCTCGAAATATGCATAAATAAATAAAAGGAAATTCACCAAAAATATAAGGTTTATTAGTTTGTTTTGCAAAAATATTATCTTTTCAAAATCATTGCAAATATATTATCTTAATTGCAAATATATTATTTTCCATTCATTACCTTCAATTAAATCCTCTCTTTCTCTATTTTTAAAATTTCATCGCCATCTCTATTTTAAATCTCTCTCCTTCTTTCTCTAGACCCGTCTCTCTCCGTTCTTTTCTCTTTTTTTCTTTTCTCATTCTCCCTTCTTCCTCCTCTGTTGCCTTTGTTACATCATCGAACGCCACCGCCAGAGTGGTTGTCCCCGCCTCCGTGGTGGTCACTCCTGCCACACCAAAAACACACACAGATACACAAACTCACACACACCACTTCAGTTAAAATAAACTGTGATTTATTTATTGTTCAGTTTTTATAATAAACTGTTTTATATTCCGTTCTCTATACAGATCTCATATATTGACTACATTTCAATTGTTCATATACTTGTTGAGCATTTCTTTGGTTCACTCTTGTTTTTTATCTAAATCCTGCCACATTGTCAGTATGAGTCATTCCAGCGGTTCTAGCAGGCGTAGCGAGAGAGACAGATGTCGGGACCGCTCGCTTCTCGGGCCTCCCAGGTATTTAGTTGTTTTAGTATGTCTGTAGATAGTGCTTGTAATAAAACTGAATCTAGACTTAAAACCTATCTAGACTTATGGATTTGAGTTTGTGGATTAGTAGTATAATAAAGTATTTGGATTTACTTTTAGTTTCAGCTGCTTAATTTCATACTATAACTTGTTAGCGATCCTTAGTTGTTGGCGAGGTCAGCATGCCTCTGATTTATTATGTTATTATTGTTGGTTGTTGGCGGGTCAGTGTGCCTCTGGATTATTATTTTATTGTTGTTATTGGTTGTTGATTGGTTGGTGACCCCCAAATCTAGACCTCGGGTTTGGAGGGCGTCACAAATAAGATGTAAGCAAAATATATCAAAAATTAAGGGACACGTGGTAGAAAACCAAGAGCCTTAATACAACTAAAGAGGATATCAATATCAAAAAATGATCTAGCAGACTAGCACAATTTGCATTTTTTTTGCTAAGTCACAGTTTGCATTTTAAAAGCAAATATATATTTCCTTTTAAGAGTATCATATGATGTTGAAGTCACTGTCATAGTCTTAAGATATAGACTGGGAATGTTGTAATTTGTAATCATTTGGACATATCAGTTAAGATATAATATTGTAAAGCATAATGTAACGTAGTATGTAATAGTGATAACGATAACTCAACTAAGAAACAAAGACAGATAAATAATACTAATATGCAGCACAGGAATCCAGAAGGACATGTAAACAAGAATCATACATACATCATTACAGAACATTCAAGATGAAAGGCTTACTGAATGTCAGCGAGAGAAGTTCATTAAAATGTTCAGGCCTCAGCAACAAATAAGAGTTCAGAAGTTTTCAGACTAAAGATTTAAGTATGGATGTCAAAGGGTTTCAGTGATCAGAAGCAATGCAACAGTTCAAAGTTAATCAGCTGAAACAGAACAGAAGTCAAGGGAATTCAATTCAGTGTTAGTCGTTTGTGAACCAGACCAGTGCACTAAGCGTCAGCACAAGAAGAAAAGAATTGTCTTAGTTAATCAGAAGAAAATCAATTGATCAAGCCAGAAGAGTGAAAATCAAGTAGTAATTACTTCAAGCACTTAGAAATTGGTTAAGTCAAGTAATACTATATTTGGTGGCTCCTGTACTCTTGAAGTACTCTAGTGGCGCAACATATCTTCCAAGGTGCAAAGAAATAGCTAGTCAAAGAATCTAAGTCATTTGTGGCGCCTACACAAGGTAACCCCTAATGCAGGCGCAACAAAACAATGTCAACAAGCATTTTCTAAGTACTTGGGCGCAAGGAAAGTTGTGGTGGCGCCTTGACAAAGTAACTATAGTTGTGGCGCAACAAAAGGGCAAAAGGCGCAACAAAACTTCTGTAATGTTTTCTAAGTCAATTAGTGGAGCGTATACAAGGAAACCACTGTATAGGCGCAACTAACATTGATACAGGCGCAACAAAGTAACAAGGGGCGCAACAAACATGTTCAAGGCGCAACAAAGATTTATGTGGCGCCTACACACCACTCACCATGTACAAGGCGCAACAAAGGACTTCACATTGTTGGAAATCAATTTCCAAAAAGCCTACAGAATAAATATGGGTGAAATCAATTCAGACAGAAGTGATTCATTCATCTTCAACACAAAAGACATACAGACGGGAACTCCATTAAAGCTAAACATTAAACTCACCCAACTGTATTTCTGTTGTAACATTGATTGAACCCATTGAAGTTAATCATATTGATTAGAAGTGTAGCACTCAGGAATTTAATAATATATCTTTATTTCCCCGAATCTTTGTGTTTCATTAACTGCCATTTTCATATCTCAAGAACACACACACTTATTCCGCAATTAAACGAAAAATCTACCATATCATATTCAACCCCCTCCCCCTCTATGATGATTTTGGACCTAACAAATATTCCTAATATTTTCAAGTTTGCTGGAGTACTGAAAAAGCTCAAGGAAAGGGGTAGTATAGAAACGTGTTGAAAAGTTTTCCAACAAGTCAACATATTGATATCTTTGATTATCCTTTCAACATTTCTTAGATCTTAAAAACCGAATTGTAATATTTTTTATCCAGAACTAGACATGTCATTGTCTTTAGAGTTTGAAGTTTCTGAGTTTCTTTCCATGTACTGATTTATAAACTTGTAAAACATATTTTCTTTAACGATAGTACAGTACAATGATGTTTACCTGCATGTATATATTTAAACTATTTTCATTTTATTTTGTAATTGACATATTTTTTAACGTATTAAATTGAGTTAGAGGGAGAGGGAGAGGCGAGAATCGAACTCTAGACACTCTATTATTCTCCATTTTAAACATTTTACTGGGCTACAACATAATTAGCTTTTGTATTTTATTTATATGTTTAATTTTATACGATAAAAATTTTCCAGGTTTCTGATACAGAATTTGACAACTATGTTATAGGTTGCATCAGACACTCTTGCCTCTTTAAGAAAACACAACTGGTACATATTTATATACCAAAATATATTTTAGAAGGAAACTCACTCATTCAAATTTATCAAATAGCAATTTCAGCTTTATTCCCCACTCAGGAAAACTAAATACAAATTTTTTTTGCTATCGTATTACTGGGATGCGTTTTTTTTTATACTGTACATAGCCTACAGATATTATTTATCCGAAAGCGAAATAATTAGTATTGCAAGAAATAAGAACCCAACTTACAATGTTCTTGGTAACTTCCCAGGGTGCACCAATAATAACTTCATCCACATAACGACAGGCTAGTACACTAAGGCTGCGTTCATGCAGATGCATAAGTAGAAAGTGACTTCCCCTTTGTTCCTTGCATGCAGAAGGAACGGCCTTGTTAATAACATTTTCTCACACCTTCTACAGTAGGAGTGATCAGCAATGTAACAATGAAATCGAAAGTAATGTTGCCACAAGAGTTCAACGATGATGCAGATATGATGCTTTGTAAAATAACATCCGAACAGGTATTGTAATCGGCGACTATCCACATGGAAGAAATAACTGATAAACGGAACGTTACATGCCATCAATATTCATACCTGACAATCTGATCCGAATAGATTCCAATAAGCAGAAAAATCCCCGAGTTTCTGAGCATTCTTAAGAATCTGCGTGAACATAAAGTTCATATGAAAATTTTGAAGAGAAAGAAAGTAATTCCATCTCTTCAAACTAAGAGTACTGCTAATATATTTTACAAGGAAAATATTAAAACATAATCATGCTGACAGGGCTGCTTTCCTGTGCCATCTATGATCTATGTGCCATATGAACTGTCTCAACTCTCAACCCCCAGTTCATAAGAATTATTTTACTACTAAATGCTTAATTATGTCCAGACAAATGAAAATAGCGGGAAGCTGGTACAATAATAAAAAAGAACGTAGTCCGTATCAACAAGTCACAGTTGCCATGTACCAGACCCTAACATTTCATATTCACTAGTATTAGAGAACATTATATTTGTAATCAAAAATATTTATTTTAAATTTTGAACTCTTAAGAAACAATATTTGTAAAATACTTCCGCTTTTGTTTATACGTGTTTGAGAATCTGCCATCTGTGTATATGACTACATCCTAGCACAGATAGGAATTTAAATTACTAAAAAATATTAAAAATAAGTTAGTGTTTGAGTTGCTCGAGGGAGCTAGTGTTTGAGTTGTCTTTAATATTTCTGACTTTCTTTATAGCTAAATTTTCTGCCTCTCTTCCACTTAATTCCTCAACCCCGGATAAATTATACTACAAAAAAATTGCTAGCCTTCAGGGTTTGTACTAGCATCTATAGGACCATTTTATTGGGTTCGGAAGTTTAAATATAAGACTACATCAAACTTTGTTATATTTATGTCCACTCTATCCCTTTGCATTCTTAAAACCCTTACTAGCATATGCCTTTGTCTTGTGGTAATCTCATTTCTATATTTCCGTTACTTTCGATTTTTCTTTTTGAATCCCCTGCACCAATTTATTGGCCCACCATAGATGCGTCTTATTCTATGGATTTATCTAGATATTCTTGATTCATAATGACCTATGCATTAGACTAGCCAACCAGCACCTATTATCATAAAGGACAGTAATGGGTTCCAGTTTTCACGCAATAGCATAATTTCTTGTATATTTGTATACCAGCATTCCACCACACCAGCACTTTTAAAAGCTTAACTTACAATTTTAAATGCATGCAGAAATATAATCAACACAGAGATAAATTCTCATAGCCACATGTCAAGTATCAAATGAAAGTCTAGACCAATAGACGTACCTCAACATGTCCAGCATGAAATAGATCGAATGCTCCATCAATGTAAACCACGCGAGCATTTGGTCCAGGACCCTAAAATTGTAGTGACAAGAATAAGCTGAAACGACAAAGGAGACACAGAATAGAAAGAGGTTGACGCAAATAGATGGGGGCTAAGATGACTAAGCAGTTGCTACTATAATCAAGGCTCTTGGCTGTACACTGTTGGTGAATCATAGCTTTTAAATTTAAAGGTTTTCTAGATTTATTGTTTGTTTTATATGATTGACTAAATTTAAACTAACAACGCAATAAATGAAACCTTTTTCTTTTAACATACAAAGAAATATAACTCACAACTAGAGCCACAGATACAAGATAAAGGAAATATACCTTGCCATTCAAAAATTGCACAATTCGTCTAAATGTTGGTAAAAATGAGACATTTGCTGACTGTCAGCTACCTTATTATCATTCTCAAATTTGTTCATTTTGTCAGTTTCACCAAGCTGAGATGACACATTACTATCTTCAGAGCCTTTTGAATCCTTAGAAGAGGCCAATATCCTTCCTACAGATGGTATGCAATATATCTAATATAAAATAAAATATATTAACTTTTTGTTAAGTTACAAGTTCTCCTAAAACCTCAAGGTGCCTTTTGAATCCTTAGAAGAGGCCAATATCCTTCCTACAAATAGTATGCAATATATCTAATATAAAATAAAATATATTAACTTTTTGTTAAGTTACAAGTTCTCCTCAAACCTTAAGGTATTAAGAGTTAAGAGACTGACTTACCAGGATCTTATATTATTCTAACATTCCCCCTCACTCGAAAACCCATTTATGGGTCGAGAGTGGATCATGGGCGCCCATCTTTGGAGCTCTGATACCATGTTAAGTTACCAGTTCTCCTAAAACCTCAAGGTGTTAAGACACTGACTTACCAGGATCTTATATTATTCTAACACTTTTTAAATATGAAACCGCAACAAGGTTCAGGCTGAACGTAGGGTTATAGGTTAGAAGTTATTGTACTAATACTAAAGGCAGGTTAAACAATACAATCAATTAGGGATAGTTATTGTATTCAATAAAAATTTGTAAAATTTGGCTATTTAATACCATACAACTCTTATTTGAATGAAGTTAAAATAATGCCAACAAATACAACAAATGAACTATATCATCTAATCCCTAAAAATTGTACTAGAATACATTATAGAGGGATTATAACATGAATATATTTCATGAATTCATGGCAATCAGTCTCTCTACCTACATACCTTCCATTGTCAGGCAATTTTACAAAAAAATTAATTTATAGATTAATCGAGTGCTTCTTTTTATTTTTAATATTTTTATGAATTTCTGAAAGTGAAAAGAGGTTCATTAAAATTTAAGTGAAAATTCAATAAAGCCACCCCTAGAATCAGTAAGAAAACAAGTGTCAAGTTCCAGATCAAGGTATAAACCAAAATGAAAGAAGAGACGTTTCTCGCCCCTTTAGTGGTTAGAAGAGAAGGGAGAGGCTTTTGGGAGGAAGTTATTATTTCTTCCTTTTTTTAATTTTATGAAGAAAAAAATCAATTTTTTAATCCCCGTCTTTTTTTGTAACTGACTTGCTTGAATAGTCTTTTTTTTAAACGAGTTCATTTCGAAGACCCATTTTTTCTGAAGAATTCGCCAGGATATATCTAATACATGCACAATCTCATGAAAAATGTGTTGTGCAGTAATCCACTACATGCCTATACTGGATTGATTCATTCTGACAAAAGGTCATCAGAAAGGCCCGGAAACAATTTTACTACTTATTTTAATGAAAAGAGGTTCATTAAAATTGAAGTGAAAATTCAATGAAGCCACCCGTAGAATCAGTAAGAAAACAAGTGCCAAGTTCCAGATCAAGGTATAAACCAAAATGAAAGAAGAGACGTTTCTCGCCCCTTTAGAGGTTAGAAGAGCAGGGCGAGGCTTTTGGGGCTTTTGGGAGGAAGTTATTATTTCTTCCTTTTTAAATTTTATGAAGGAAAAAAATCAATTTTTTAATCCCCGTCTTTTTTTGTAACTGACTTGCTTGAATAGTCTTTTTTTAAACCAGTTCATTTCGAAGACCCATTTTTTCTGAAGAATTCACCAGGATATATCTAATACATGCATAATCTCATGAAAAATGTGCTGAGCAGTAATCCACTACAGGCCTATACTGGATTGATTCATTCTGACAAAAGGTCATCAGAAGGGCCGGAAACAATTTTACTACTTATTTTTATATGTTTCAAAGCATAAAGTTCTGTAATTAGTGCATAAGGATTCTGAAAAGAAAGAACGAAGGTGGACATATATTCCCTGCCATCTGATTCTTTCTAAAACACATAATCTAGTACAGAATAAGATAATGGTAGTACCTACAATGTCTGTGCTGGAGACACCTTCTGTCCGCTTAATTTGCTTGTAACGGCCAGCGCTTTTTGCAAGAGCATAAGCATCAGTTCCATCGGGGAGTAAGCAAGGATCATCACCATGTATAATATAGTCAATTTTATAATCATTGAAGAGACGTTTCATAAACTCTTCAGTAATCTCATATGGAGCATCTGCTATAACTCCATCCACCCATTTCAATCCACTTACAAGAGCCAGCCTGGAAAAAAGTACTTATTAAATCACAAGAACCATAACAATCATCTTCTTGAATTCTTGCATTCATATAACTGGCAGGATGTTAAATTTAACAGACTGTTAACAACTGAACTGTGGAAAATATTCAAATAGCAGTTGGTTAGGAAATGTAGTCCATTCGGACATTCAGATTCACATGGGCAGGCAGTTCCACTGGTTGTTGCTGCCATAATAAAATATACCAATCAAGATAGAACTATACAAGTAACAAATTTGGCATGCTAATCCACTATCTTCCATTCCAAACAAATACAACAGCTCCAATACTAACACCAGAGTGTATTGACCACATATTAATATCTAATTACTTGGCATGTTATAGTTTTACTTTTATATAGTCCAAATAGCAAATTCATCTTGAAGAAGATTAAAACCTAAAAAGGTAATAATAACATAGATGTCTAACTGCCACAGGGTTTCCTTCAAGAAATTTTGTACAGGCTGTCTAACGGAATTCTTATGTCAATGTTAAGTTAGTATATGACTGAAGTGAAATTCTGAAAAAAAATCACCTTTCTTCCATAGATAAAACAGGGGGGCCTTTATTGGCTATAATCTGCTCATCACTAACAACTCCAACAAACAATTCATCTCCCAGTGATTTTGCTTGTCTCAATGCATTCGCGTGGCCATAATGCATGACATCAAAACAATCATCCATGTAAACCCGAACACGCTTTTTCTGATATTTCTTCTTTTGAAAGATTCTTAAATCAGGGAATATGTATGACAAATTTGAAACAATGATCCCAGCAAAATAGCTCGTAGACAAGCCAAGCAAAGCAGCAGTGAGTATCAAACCACCAAATAAATGAGGATGATAGTAAAACCCATCACAAATAAAATTGACACCGTCAAAATCCATATGTTCACCCTCTCTTCTTCGGAGTCGCGGATGAATTAAGGAAGGGTCAGGAGAGACACAAACCCTATCACAAAAAAATGTTCACAACATGCAGCATGACAGCGCATCCAAATCAAAACTAAATTCAAATTTAATATTAAAGAAGAATATTATGCACATCCCTAGTAAGCTAGATACGGATACATCAAATCGAAATCTAGACAGAAGTTGAGGAAAATGGGTCATACAAGTAACTGACTAGCAAGGATTTATGAAAGAATCCCAAATGGAAACTAAAACAATAATAAAATTCCGAAAAAAAAGAGAGCTGGATATAAGGCTATATAAGCAAGCAATGTATTGAAATGGGCATCACCTATCAAGCAAAAAACAAGACAGAAAAGAAGAAAGCAGGAATTGTTGAGATTGCTAATATAAAAATACAATATTGCTGATATATATACACATCAGAATATGGTAATAAGAGATAAATCTATGAATTGGGTAGTCATGCAAATAGTCAGAATGCTGCTAAATCTAAGATGTGAATATCTAATTTGGCTCAAATAAAATTTGAGAAAGAGAACACGTAATAAAGATAAAGAGCATTATATGTTTCAGGGGAACATATAAATTATCACCCAGCAAGCAAACAACAGTAAAAATCAATAAAATTGGTTTTATTTGTGAGATCGAGTAAAATTGGTTGCAGGAGTATCTGTATTACCTTTATTTTCTGTTGGTGTTCGTGTCTCCTCTCCTCTTTTCTTTCTTTCTCCCCTTGTTTTCTCTCTGTATTGTTTTCTATACAAATAAATGGTACAAGTACAATGATTTGTATATACATTCCACCAGAAACAACACCTTAAGAGTTGAGCCTTAAACAGGGAACAACCTTCCATTTTTTTTTGGCAAATATTACAACAATAGAAGTCAGTATATCAAATTTGATATACAACTGTTTATATATATCGTATTTTTCTACTATTTTATTGTTTTTATTGGAGTATATTATTTGAATTTATTTCTAGTTTAATTTTATTTTTATGACAATATATTAAAGTATTATGGTGTAAAATATTGTCTAAATGCTTACATTACTTTACAGGGTTTTTACAAGAAAAGCACGCAGTAGTAATTGTGTAGCTTTGTTATACTTTCTCATTTGATGCTTGGCGGTTGCTTCTTGTCTACTGGTGTCACAGGTTCAATTTTTCGATTCCAAATTTGCGCCCCTGTGCGGCCTGTCCTTGCGCCAAGAACAACAGCCTTCAGCGTCGCCTTGAGTTTTCTGCAAAGCTCACGCAGCGGATCAACAATTCTGGGCAGGTGTCATGGCATGCATATTCATCAAGCAAATCAAATAAAACACACCAACAATTACGAACAAATGTCCAACCTTTTATTGCTCAACTCAATACAAAGAACTAGAGACTTTCGGTCCTTGAGAATACAACGATTTGCCTAACACAATATTAGAGAATACAAGTGTTTCTTCCTCTATCTATGTTTATAAATGAATGCATCACATAAATATACAGGTGCCACAAATTTGCACCTATAGGCAGTTTATAAAATTGTTTGGCCGTTTTTCAACATTCAACTGTCTTTTTCTCAGCCTTTGTGTCCACATGTTATATATATATATATATATATCAATATCCCAACAATATCATGTGAGTTGCCCATGATCTTTGGAGTAGTTTCTTTGCTTGGTAACCGCCACCAACCACCTATCACAAACCATGCACATGTTTTGTCTTCCTGGCTTCGTTTAGGATCACTTCTGACTCATTTTAGACAAGCCCGATAATCCTCTTTGAATGCCCAAGTACTTAAGTCATGCCCATTTAAATTGCACATAAATATGCTAAGGCTGCCACCATCAAAATAGCTCAGTGCCAAGCCAATTTGACTTGGCGCACATCTAACCAAGTAGACCAGCTTCCACCCTGTTTAGTGCCAATGTCCAGCCCACATTTCCTTAGAGTATTCCCAACATGATTTTATCTTTGTCTTGGCCAACTTTGCATAATTGACCTTGGCCAACTTTGTCCTTTGTTTTTATGTGGAACCGAAAGAAATGAACATATTATCTCCGTCCACTTTATTTTTAGTACAGTCAAATCAACTCATTTTTTATCGTATTTTAAAAATAATATATAGCTGAAAACAAATTAAAAATTTATGTTATTAAAAAATATATATGATCTATTTTAAAATGAATTTTTTAATTTTTTAAATTATAAAAAAATAATTTTTAATTGTTAGTCAAAAACTAGTCAATTTGATTACGAAAAACTAAAAAAAGATTACTAACTAGGTAGTGAGGGAGTATATCTTATTTTAAATGTCAATGTAAAACAAATACAAAAATCATATAAAATTGCTTCTAAGTTGTACAACTATTGTATTAATTGATTATCTACGGGGGTTTTTAAAAGTTATTCTAGGAAATAGAAAATGTGTGACTTGACTCCATAAAGGTGAGTTACTACTTATTATTTGATGGAGCTAAACGAGTGGTCGCTCGCCCGTGAGTCGATTTGGCTACCTCCTAATTTGTAATTTGTGAAGCCGGTTTGACAACCTCCATGAAGCCGGTTTGATAACCTTCTAACTCGCAGCACGCGTCGATTTGGCCACCTTCTAATTTGTGAAGCCGGTTTGACAACCTCCATGAAGTCGATTTGACAACCTCCTAACTCGCAGCACGCATAGCCTGACGAGCCGTACCGGTTCTCAGAGAGCGTGACTCGTTTATTTAAAAAAAGAAATTTGAAAAATAATTTATAAAACTATAATTTTTATAATTTTTATGCGCGTTGAGTTACGTACAAAAAATCAAAATAACTACTAAACTTTTCAATCAATCTGAGCCTATTTCATGTATCCATCACCTACATTCTTATACAAATTTTATTATCACCTAGTTCTTTCCTTAACAACCTAATTATTCCGTCAACCCCGTCGAAAACAACAGACCCAAGCTTAATTAGGTTGTGCCGACGTTTGTCTTCTCCTCTTCTATATATTTGTTTATGTTATAAATTATAGTATAAACTGGAAAGAGCTTGAGAGAGAAGAAAGAAGTAAACAATTTCATATATCTTATCTTTTCATGCAATCATACAACATGCCTTTATATAGGCTACAAAGTATAGGTTACAAGAACATAGAAAGTCAAATGTCTAGATGAAGAAGAGACAAAAGTCTACATATGAATAGCCAAAGGTCAATACATGAAAGATCAAAGACCAAAAGTCTTGTAAATGAAAGGCAAAAGGACATCCACAATAATTATTCACAACACTCCGCCTTGGATGTCCGTTATATGAAATAATATCTCGTTAAAGCCTTACTAGAAAAACCCTTGGCATAAAAACCAAGTGAAGGAACAAGAACATTATTTCATTCATAGTGTGCACATGATGCCGCCTCAATAAAAATCTTACCAGGAAAACCCAATGGGAAAAAACATGGTTAAGGGAAAAAGAGTGCAGCGCGCAAATACTCCCCCTCATGATGATATCGCATAAAATTTTAAAGTTGATAAGTTCCAGCGTTGTCAAAATTTCTAAATGTAATAATTGAATCGCCTCAGCAAAAGAATCTTCAATGTATCCATCTTCGATTTGTGTAGCTATTATTGTATAAAGTTTATAGAGCTTTCATTACAATGAATATACCGCAATCATGTCATGCTATTTCCACTTATCAATTTAACCATACACATATATGACCATCTTTCGGAGTTGTCAAAATCACAATATAATAAGTGCCTGCAATAGTCAATTTTATGGTATACCAAAATAATAACATTTTTCATATATGTGAATATATCTTAGTTAACGATCCCAGATCCGAGAATCAAAATAAAAATATTCCTCCTGCAAAATCAATTTAAATCCTCTTTCAAATAGGTTAGTGAAGATCGAATAAAAACGTCTTTATGTACCTTCATTATTTACATGCCTTCATATTGTACCTATTTCAAAACATGTAAAATAAATCTATAGATTTATTTAGGCAGGGATCCATATAATTATCAAAAAAATAATATTTTAAAATATGGTACTTCAGGACCGATAAATTTCTTTTTTTTCTAACTATTCACAAAGATCAGTATATTACATCCTTTCAGGGAAACTTTTCTCAAGCATAGAAACTCTAACAATCTCTTGATATTGTATCTATTGAAGCTGGAAATCCTTTCCAGTCAGTTGTAGCAACAAAAATTAATAAAATTAATTTTTAAAGTAAAACACTGTGTGTCCATAGCTTACTTGTCTGCTGTTTCGTAACTTAATACATTTGTTTTTGTTTGTTGTTAGCAAAAGTTTTTTAATTTTATTAAGTTGCATTCAACCCCCCCTTTACAACTGGTATCAAAGTCAGGTTATTTCCTCTTAAAAGGGCACATCCCTTAAAAGGGATAAAAACACATCTCTAGATGTCCCCTCTCAAAAGGAGGAATCTATTGAACTTGGTCAGTCTCCCAAGGCACCTTGTACAGAGTCTGCACAATAGGTTGAACTCACTCAACCTGAGCCCTCACTTGAAGATATTCACACTATAGGACTAGAAAATGTGGAACACAGTTCATTCAACTATAGTGCATCACACTTTGCCAACATTGAAGATCAAAATGTTGATGCACTATTTTAACAGTTGGATGAAACTAATCATAGCAATCTACAAGAACCTTCTGCTCACAGGGTAGAAAAGATTGATGTCACAGCCTCTGTAGCTGTTAATGACAAAGTTACTATCGTCTGTTTCCAAAAGTTGTTGTCACTTGAACATGCTGTCATAGGCACCAGAATGTAGAATGTTACTGTCAAAAATTTGATTTATTCTGTGCATGAACACTTTGTGAACTTCTACCTTATTGATCATTTATTCCATTTAAATATGACAGTTACTATTGATACTTACTGTTACCTACTTGACTATTTGAGCATCTTTATTATAAGTGACATTTTAAACATACTGTCAAACTATATATGACAGTATGTTTTACTTAGTTAATTATTAATTAATCTAAGTAAATATTAGTTGATTACATTAATAGAACCACAATCCCTAACATATATTTTTGTAAAAATTAATATTTTTATAAAAATACTTTTATACTCAGATATTTTAAAAAAAAACACTTAAAATTAACTCAATTCAATTAATTAAATTAAATCAAATCTTAAACAAAATATGAGATATATTTAAATCCGATTTAAAATCAAAAATCTGATATTACAATTTGATTAGAAATCCTAAATAAAATATGAGATAGTTTGTATAAGTATATAAGATACCGATGCATTTCAAGAAACAAGATTAAGACTCCGATGCATAGTATAAAAAAAAATCAAGAAACTGAATCATCATTTATACCAAACACAACACGGAAACAAAAAGAAAAGAAAACAAGATTAAGAGTTTTCTTAATCACAAGAAAAAGTGAAGTTTCAGCAATCAAAAAACTTCAAGGGACTTCCATTAAAACGAACCATATCAGCTAATCATTACATGGTAAATTATGGCATGAACAAGTGTGGTTTTGTCTCAAATCCAAAAATTGAGAAACTGTGATGTAACAACACAACATAAAGAAGAAAACAAGCAGTGGGAAAAGGCTACATCATCTATAAAAAAAGAAAAAAGTTCTTATGTGAAGAAAATGAAGGAAGTTGGAGACCGCTAAACACAAAAAAAGTAGAGTTGATTTACTTGTCGTCGACAACAATTACGTTTCTTCAAGCAACTTTAACTTACCAAACAACTTGCCAATGCATTTCAATATTAAGACTCCAATGCATGATAAAAGAAAAATCAAGAAACTGAATGAATCATTTATACTAAACATAACACGGAAATAAAAAGAAAACATACGGGAGCCGGAGGTGGTAGAATCTTAAGACTTACGGGATGTCCCGACGATCCCGTAAAAGCTACCAACAATACTAGTATTGTAATTTCACAACTCCCAGGAACACTAGTATTGTAATTTCACAAGTGATGGCTTTGTTTTGTGTTGTTCGTGCGGGTTAAATTTGCAATTCAATGCCACGTCGATTATTTTCGTACACGTATATGCAACAGTTATCGTCTGGGTCCGATTTGGATTTTAATTTTAATTTGATTAGCTTATAGCTTGTCCTATAGAAATATTTTTTTTTAGTTTGATAAAAATAATAATTATCATAATATATTATTAAAATTTAAATATTAAAATTTTAACAATTAATCATGAGAAGGTATGTCCCCCATGTTTTTTGAAGAAAAAAAATTATTTTCAGTTTTTGCAGAAAGTAACTATAAATTTTATCATTAAAACTCTCCAAAAATATAATTTATATATATTATATCTCAAAATATGCATAAATAAATAAAAGAAATTTATCGAAAATACTAGGTTTATTAGTTTGTTTTGCAAAAATACTATCTTAATTGCGGATATATTATTTTCCATTCATTATCTTCAATTAAATCATCTCTTTCTCTATTTTTAAAATTTCATCGCCATCTCTACTATCCAAACCAATTGCCCTTAGTGAATTTACCAAAAATAATAGATTTACTAATTTATTTTGCAAAAATATTATCTTTTCAAAATCATTGTAAATATACTATTTTAATATGAAATATACTATTTTCCACCCCACTATCACCTCATCCATCTTCTTCCTCCTCTTTTTTTTCTCTCTCCTTCTCTCTAAACACATCTCTCTCCCGTTCTTTTCTCTTTTTTTTTTCTTTTTCTCATTCTCTCTTCTTCCTCTATTATTCCTCCTATGTTGCCTTTTTTACATCATCAATCACCACCGTCGGAGTGGTTGTCTCCGCCTCCGTGGTGGTGGCTCCTGCCACACCAAAAACACACACATATATACAAACTCACACACACCACTTGTATCTCATATACAAGCCTTAAACAACAACTTAACACATCATCATCCATCTCCTTTTCCACCATTTTCCAACTACCACCTAAGCCAACTTCGATCAATCATCCATCTCCTTTTCCACCATTTTCCAACTACCACCTAAGCCTTAAAATTATTTTGGGTTGATTTGATTGCATACAGTTGTTTGTTTGTGCTGGAATAATTTAATAATTATTTTTATTAAATTTAAAAGTTTTATTTGTGGTTGATTACAGTTGCAAATATTGTTGTAAAGTTGCAAACTGTATTTTTATAAAAAAATATAAGAAAAAAAATCATATTTTTACAATTTTTTTAAAACAAATCGTATTTTTACAAAAATTTTCTAAAAGAATTAATATTTTTATAAAAAATCTTTTATACTCCGAAACCCCCCTAAAATTAACTCAATTTAATTAATTAAATCAAATCAAATCCTAAACAAAATATGAGATATATTAAAATTCGATTTAAAATAAAAAAATCTGATATTACAATTTGATTAGAAATCGTAAATAAAATATGAAATAGTTTGTATAAGTATATAAGGAGAAGAAGAGGAGGAAAGACAAAGACAGGGTGAATTGGGGCAATAGAAAAAGAAGATGAAAAGGTGCAGCAAGAAAGATAAAGAGAAGAAGAAGAGGAAGCAAGCAGCGTAAAGTAAATGTATGAAGCAGTTTTTATGGGTAGATCTTGATTTGGATTTGTTCGGAGAAATACGAAAGAAAATCTATTGGGGGGATCATGCTCGATTCGGTGGTGTTTGCAACACCTGGCTGGCTGCTCAGCATGAAAAAAGAGCGGGCGATGTATTGCCGTGGTGGTTGGAGGTTTATCGTGATGATGAGGTTGATAATAGAATCACATATCACCTGGAACAACACAAAATAAAGAAGAAAACAAGCAGTGGGAGAAGGCTACAACATCTATAAAAAAGAAAAAAAATTCTTATGTGAAGAAAATGAAAGAAGTTGGAGACCGCTAAACACAAAAAAAGTAGAGTTGATATACTTGTCGTCGACAACAATTACGTTTCTTCAAGCAACTTCAAATTACCAAACAACTTGCTAATGCATTTTAAGATTAAGACTCCAATGCATGATAAAAGAAAAATCAAGAAACTGAATGAATCATTTATACTAAACATAACACGGAAACAAAAAGAAAACATACTGGAGCCGGAGGTGGTAGAATCTTAAGACTTATTCATTCTTTCCAACAAAAAAAAAAAAGACATTTGGTTTTAACTTCACATCTACGGATTTTGAAACAATGTCAAGTTAAAAACTCAATTAGCTATTGCAACAAAATTTCAAAAAACGGATAAACAAGGTATGAAATTTACAAACTATAATCATTAACTAATTATGACAATATAAATTAGTAAGATCACAAGATAATCAGGCATCACGAAACATACAGACATGTATATAACAACTCAAGCCCGCAACTTGATATATACCAGACCAAACATGTCAGTCTAAAAGAGCTAGCAATTCGATATACATTAATCGTTGATTTGTCCTTATAAAGGTTTCAAACATACTCATTCTATTGGATGTGGGAGGTTACAATGTACGTTTAACATTTGTACATTTGTAGTAGTAGTGGTAGTTACCTTAGACTTAAAATTGGTGGGAGTGAGTTGAAGCACGGGAGAAGATGAACCATACAATGCATCGATACTCGTGCTATACACAGACAATAATATTAAGGTTAATAATGTAGCTGAACAACAAGATGAAGATGTATGCATTCTTACTCGTCCGCGATTCAACTCAGTCAGCTGCTGATGATACTTTTCCTGACTCGGTCAGGTGGATTAACTGAAAAAACACCCCGATTGCTCGGTTATTTACAGAATCGAGACATGTGTGTTACCCAATAAAAATTTTACACGCGTTTCCTCGTAACAAATCAAATCCACTTCCTTTTTAAATTATCCATTCTCCTAAAAACCCATTTTTTGGGCAATAACTATATTTTAGCATATATAATAAATGAGTTTTGGTACACAACAAAATGAATCTGGGAAGCTCAGCCTAACCGCTCCTTTTCAGCGCAGTAAGTAGTAAGGTTATTTTGAACTTTTCTCCTTACCGTGCCTATTTTATGCGGCAAGTAAAAAAAACAAAAAATTAAACTACACCGAATTTATCTCCCCGACGTAAGGAAGGATTTATCTGGCAAATTGTGTTTAAGCCGTTGGATCAATCTAAGAAGGGTCAACGGTGTAGTTTAATTTTTTTTTAACTTGCCGCACAAAATTGGTACGATAAGGAGAAAAGTCCAAAATACCCTTCCTAAATTGTTGACCAACTATCCATGCATGCCACGGATAGGAAAAAACCCTAACTAATCCTAGAAAATCGCGGATAGATAAATTATAAAAATATTGGTGGTAACAAAAAATCGAAGACGAAACTTCTACATTCATTTTTTTTTTAATATAACAATTACAAATTCAATCGAATTCGTAAATCCAATAACAATGTACTAGGTACAATTTTTTTAATAAAAATGGAGTGTACAAAAATAATATAAAATACTGAATTGTACGGAGGAGGAATATTATGTTGTTTAAAATTTTTGTGGAGCACTTGTTTACAGTAAAATCTATTAGCAGAGGAAGGAGTAATTTACATGAAAGGAAATTACACAAGGCGCTTCAGGTAATGTTATGTTACCCCTGAAGCCTAAAGAATGCCATGAGAGGATCATACACAACTTGTTTAGCATTCACAGCCATAACATAATCTGCATGAGCGTAGTTGTCTTGGTACAGAAAAACAACTTTATCTCCATCATGATCTTTAAGGCTGTCGTGCAAGAGCTGTACATCATTCACATCAGAAAGTGCATCAGCCCCTCTGTTGGCAAAGAAAAGAGGAAGGTCATTTGGAATGCTTGACATGTCATAGGCCGGTGGAGTGGGCTGCCCGTAGTGTTGATTGTTATCATCAGCATTGCCATAATCGTACATATGGATGGTTCCATCTCTAATCACTGTGCATTAGCTCTTGGATTAGTATTTGTCGATATAGTATCAGTAACAAGGTTTTTTAATAGATGTAATCACTTACTCTGAGCCACATGAACCATGTTCTTCGTTGATGTTGGCTGAGGCTCGTGCGTCAGGAAGAAATCGACTACAGAAGAATTCAGGCAGCAATTCTGACCTGTTTTCATAGTACATGCATGTTCAGCAGTAGAAGTTAAAACAATCAAAAAATCAAGACCTAATGCCTAATACGGAAACTTTTTCTCATTAACACACTACCTGTGAAAGATGTGAGCAAGTCTGTGCAGTCAACACCTGGTTTTGCACAGATATCTTTAAGAAGCTTCAGTACAGCATCCCTGTACAATTATTACAAGAAAAATTTTCACATCAATTTAGAGCTTGATGCACTGGTATATGCATTTCTCAAGAAAGGAAACTAACAATTTTTTGCATGCGTGTTTTAAAAAAGTGACAAGATGAGAAAGTAAACAAAGGTGTATGGCCCTTACCCCCTTGGATTAAATTCATTAATGCCCAACCACTTCAAAGCCTATATAAATATCAACCACGATTGATTATGACTGGTTATGCCTCGTTGAAATGAAGTTTTAAGTGGAAAAGAAACAGAGCTCATACCTCAGCGAGAAAGCTGTCAGCAGCATTTGTTGCTAGTGGGGAGGTTACTTGACCAACATAAGCGATCGGGCTAAGAAGTGCAGCTGAGCGAAGTATGCCAACAAGCTGTCCTTTCGAGAACGCACTCAAGGCAATTAACGTTCCCTGAGAAGAATTGCCTAGTTACATAACCATCACAAACTGAATTGCAATATGAGCCGCAGAGTCTAAAAAAAAGCATTGGATTACCAGTGAATGCCCAACATAATGCACTTTCTGTCCTGTCTGAGTATTGACATACTGAAACGTAGCAGGTAGATCATAAGCTACCAATTCATCCCATGACCAATTCCAATAAGCCTGCAAACATTAAACAAGAATAATCACCATTTGAAAACAATTTAAGCAGCAAATAACAAAACTACTTATGTGGTGGACTGCAGGAAGAAAGGTAAGCGCATCATTGGTACTGAGAGAAGTATGTCCCTGGCTATATTTAGTTCCACGGGTGCTAGTAAGCCACACATCAAAACCATTATCAGCCAAGAGCAATGCCAACGACTGATCTGGAGGACTCAGCAACCATGTTATTGCATCCTGCCACAACATCCATAATATATTTTATATCAAACAACATTCAGTTCATCAAAATGAATCGCAAGTAAAAAAACAGAAGCCCTTTTTACCATCAAGAGCCCATGTTGCAGTAGGACTGGTGGCCTGCTTCCTGTACTCCCACCCGATCGTCCATGTGGAATATGCTGCATACTGAGGATATAACCATCTTGGGTAGTCACCTGGAATCCAAGTTTATTATGAAAAATTAAAGCGATCATAATTGTATAAAACATTAAATTTCATAAAAGGAAAAGACGTTTACAGTGTGTTCTTCACAGACGTATCCTTCAGGATCTACCACCGACTTACAAATGCCATCATCGGATGCTGCAGATAAATCTTTCCTGGCTTCGAACAACTTTACTCTGGTTCCAACAGCTGATCCACATAAACAGAAAAGAACCAATAGAATTTTAAAGACTAAAACACTAGCCATATTCAGTGATGTACTTCTGCTTCGTCAACACCCGTCTACCTTGCATTCTTTATACTAATCACCCATATAATACAAACAGAGAAGAGTATATGAATATAGAATACTTCCAAATCTTCCTGCGTAAAATGGATGCACATAAAGGGACTCCGCATATCTACGTGAAGGGACTTCAACGGATACTGCTAGTTAGTTTTAATCGATTCAAAAACATGTTTTCCAACAGCTAGCTCTTGTCTCCTTCGCAAAGTATTGAGGAAGACAAAGGTTCCATATTCTGGATGCATGTGACGTAGATATCCAAGATTTTCCTGTCAGCGGAAAATTGTTTTGGCCTTGTATCTGTCCAACAACATCATGACAAAAAGGTTCTTTATGATGGTCCTCAATTCTTGGATCTCAAACAGACCCTCAATTTGGCTGAACCAGAACAGCTACCAGTATTGTTGCTTTTTGGTAAGCAAATGCAGACAAAACAGGAGACATTACATGAGTCACAGAACGATGCTATTTAATGGCTGAATCCTTTGTTCAATATCTTCTGACTTCTAAATCAGAGGACATGAATCAAGAAACTAAAAACCGAGCATGTTACAGTAGGGATTACTTATATGTGGGTGTACCGTGTATATATATTGCAAATTTTAGCATTAGTCCCTGATGTTTACCATTTCATCCTCAATATTAATCACAAGTATAAGATACGATTTAGCGAATAGTGTTAATGTGTGTTTTTTCAACAGGCATAACTTTTGATTTGAAATATGAGATTGAATACATTTGATAGTTCCATTGAAGAAAGCATAGCCAAGTTAGAAAAGTCCTATACTCGTGAGATAGCTAATAATGTATCCCCTCCATTGCTCATCTTCAGACTTCCGTGCATCATCAAATTTATACCTTTTTTCACAACTAATGCCTATTTTTTTAGAATAAAATTTGGTGGAAATACTAATTTCATTCTAGCAAATTTAGTGATGAATGCTGATTCCTATTTAGTGATGCCTTTTTACAATTTTTTGTAAACAGAAACAGACCAGCACACCAGAATTTAGAGAGCTAACAGTTGATTTTGCGACTCCACATCGCAACATTACAGTTACAAGTCAAGCAATACAAATTCCATAAGATAAACCAATATAGGTTCTCAAACAATTTCCCCGCCTGCATTTTATTGAAAGCATAATAAAAAGGTATTCACGGCCTCCGGCTATATGTCCTGGCAGAAATGTTAATTGAAATTAATATACCCCCAAAATAGTTGCAGGACAAAATGGTCCACGAAACACAAGTCATAAAATTTTTCTTTGCATGAACTAAGTAGCAGATTAACCCCCCCCCCCCCTTCGAAAACATCCTCAGTGGCAAGTAGTGTCAAATCACAGAAAAGAAAATAAATTAAACCCGAATGACTATGTCAAAGACCCTGTTAAGGTGACAAGGAAGGTGAGAGAGATCCAGCAGGTTCAGGTGATTCTTCAGCAGCCTTCACTTTTGTATCCTCTTTGCTTGTAGCATCAACTTTCCTTACCCAGTTAGTAACCTTCAACGACTTTGATGGAGATGTCTCGTATGAATAGATCATAGGAGAATTTTCCTGATTAGGGAAGCTTGATGGATCTGATATAGATACAGTAGGAAAGTTTGTACCATAATTATACGAATATCCCAACAAAGGGTGATCGTATTTACAAATGGGACCATACTTGCATAGTCCATACGTTGTGTAATACGAACATATCGCTTGGCCCTACAAACAATTGTAATAGAATCAGTTTCTTCAGGGATTCAAGTAAAAAAAAAGCTATGAAACTTAGTTTATATAAAAGCAAACTTGGTAAAGCTAAGAAAAGGTCATTCGCTTTAATAACAACTTACAGGTCTCAAAGGAAGGCCAAGGGGACCCAAGGAACTAGCTGCTAACTGTAGAATTTTTTCTCCTGGGTGATTGTACTTGCAATCTGATCCATATTTGCAGCCTCCGGTATTCATAAAATACCAGCATTCTGGTTGATCATGTCTCTCAGGTAAAATATTAACTGTTGTCAATGAAGGAGTTATCTGCCCATTCAAGCTACCCTAATAGACATTAAAAAAATGCAAATTAGGGCAACAGAAGCAGTAATATAAGCTCAAATAGCCACATGTCACTCACATCCTGTTTGAAACTTCTACAAGTATTAGCATAATTCTCATGTAAAATAAAAATTGTTGGCATGTAATTGCATATGCACACATGTAAAGGCATCATTGGCAAATGTCTACGTAATTGTTCTAATTGATCAGTACGCAAAATAATCACATAACGAGAAATATCTATTGGCGATTTAAAAACACACATCTATATGCAAGTATACAAGCATGAATGCAGAATTTGCAAAGGAATATGTGAAACTGGATAAGAAAACATATTTAGAGCAATGAAGGTAAGTAAACTATTAGAAAAGGTAGGTAATTAAGCTATCTAAATGATTAGACATGCATTGACCAAGTGAACTGCAAAAGCAAAAGCAACTGCAGTAGCCAAATTCTGTCAGCTGCAGTACATTTTATAAATAATTGCTGGTAACTATTTCAATTTCAATGGAATATAATAGCCCTTTCCCATAACCAAAATATAACCTATGAAACTTAATAGCCAACTTTTGAAGGAAATTAGAAGGAAAAATCAGGCAGAAGATACAAATAAAATAGCAACCGGTGGCAGAAAATAGTGGAGAGACTTGGCTATATGGGTTGTTTCAGAGCTATCATTTAATAAAAAATCCACAGGAGAGCAACAAATGACAAGCAAACTCCATAAAAAATTCAGTTCCAGGTTTAATATTTCAATATGCCCAGTTGTCAACTTCTGGATCCATTATGTACAAATTTGAACGTCAAGCTTCACCGTGATTTCCAAGTTCTAACTAGAGATTGTCAATTAGCTAATAAAAAAGAGTTTCCACTTTAAGTTACTTTATCTACTTAGTGTTAGGAATAAAGGATAAGCTTTGGCCTCTATTAATTAGAGTTTTGTTACCCTTGGTAGTATGTGTATTGATGTAAAATTATTCCTAGGACCATTAAGTTCATATACAGTTCATCGATCAGCAAAATGCCTTGTGGAAATAGTTCAAGACTATAATACACCCATTACTTTATGATAAAAGCTTACTCTAATGAAAACTTCAAGAACCTTAAAAGCACAAATATTTCACAAAAGAGCGTAAAGAATATCACCAAACAGATTTGCGAATGATGAAGAACTTGAGGAACTAAAACTAACCATGTATGTATTCCAGCCTAGGCCTTGAGATAGAGGACTAAATAAATATGTTTCATTGAGTGACGACCAGGAAGAGATTCCACCTGCATATGATAGTCCTGATGAAGGTATAATGATCAAACCAGCAGATCCACCCACAGCAGTGCCTAGAACAGGTAAAGCATTACCAGCAGATGAAAGTTCTGGATGATTGAACTTGCATGCAATTCCAAATTTACATGCTCCAGTGCGCATGTAATAGGGACAAGACTTCTCTTCCTAGCATTTGATAAAGAAATATAATTATGAAATGTAGTTTATACTGTACCAGTAACAATACCAGAAAATTATAAATTATAAAATCATAGACGATATTCATTGTATGTGGATGGGAAATATGACATACACAACTAACTAATCATTGCACTAATTCTAACAGAGGAATCTATGAGTTCATATGGACATCATGGTTTGAATCTCTTTTTCAGTTTTTAGAATCAAAAAGCTTAAGATCTATATTAGGGACCTTTCATTAAGAAGGTACACAATTCTTGAAAAACGTAAAACTGGAACTGGTAATGACTTATTTGAAATTCATTGACAGTCACTTTCCATCGACCTTTCTAAACTGCCTCATTAAAGTGATAATAGTATCTTTCGGGTAATTAAGAATGTACACCTGGCGCATGGGAAGTCCAAAACTGTTCAATACAACTGGTCCAGCACCATGTCTGTCAGGTGGATGATGATACTTGCATGATGATCCATACTTGCATGCACCTGTCTTCAGAAAGTACTGCAATGCACAATTACCAGTTAAAAAAAACTATTCAACAAAAATACTCTGCCAATGTAAACATTGCTCATACTAATAACAGAACATGCCACGTGTTTAGAAGTTTTCTGCCTTACCACTAACCTATAAATGATGAGGAAAAATAAAAATTTTGCTGCAAGTGACCGGCTTAATAGTATGCAAGTGTTGATTCCTTAAGACAGTTTTTGAAATTTATTCTATACAAAGTTTTACAAAAACAGATGAAGGCATTCATTAGATGGTTTTTTCCCCCAATGCAAAGAATTCTAACAAGCATAACCCTGAGAGACAACAAGAAAGAATAAGCTATATCTAAAGCCTTCCAATCTAATATTGTCAGCTATAACAGTAACAACTGAATGGCCATGAGATTTCTTCTTTGTCCATCTATCTAATATTATACTGACATCTTGTTTCATAGTAAAAGGAGTCTTCTAGAATGGGAATTGTTTAGTTTCTGGGAATCATTTCTTGTTTACTGTTCAAAGACAATTTAGACATAAAAAATACAATCCATGCAATAAATTTGCAATATTAAGTATGACATGATATATATAGATATATATATATACCGATAGAACATGAAAAATCTAGTCAACTCAGATATAATGATTACTTAATATCTAATGTAATGTATGATGCTATCTATATTTTGAATACAGAGCAAAACAAAGCTTCAATCCAGAAAAGAATCCATTATACTTTTTTAAGATTCTTGCTATAAAACCTAAGGAATGGTCAATAAAGAATTGCCAAATGTGAATATAATAGACCTAGTTCATCGAAGTAAATATGTTTTAATGGAAATACTGCAGGTGAAGCTCAAAAAGAGCCACCTTATGCTAAATAAATGCATCTTTGAAATAAATATTAATTTGTTTAAGGCTATAGTTTAGCACCACAATCAGATAGAAAAGTAAAACACTGCATAGGTCATATAAAGCAGAACAATCTCAAAGGACTATATTACCCCACAGTCCGGCTCTCCAACTCTCTGTGGCAGCTCACCTCCAAATTGACCATCCTGCAAAAACAATCGAACCTGACAATAAATATACTACAATTAAAAAATCTAATACCAAATCAACACTGGACCGCCATTAACATTTAAATAATCTGGAAAATTGCTTGTTACTTGGAGTTATTATAATCTGGGAAATTGCTTGTTACTTGGAGTTATTTTAAGACTCATAAATCATAATAGAAGTAATTTCGTTAGTTGTAGGTTCCTATCAGTTCGGATGGTTGGATTAATAATGTGTAACTTAAAATCTAAACATATAAGTAAATTTAAACTTATAAGTAAGGTAGTCAAACAAGCCTATAATATCAACCACTTAATCGTAATTCATAGGTTACCTCGACAGCTAATTCAGAAGGATGATTGAATCTACAATTGGCTCCATAACCGCAGGTTCCAGTTTTCATATAAAAGGTGCAGTCAGGTTCTCCCGGACGATCGGGATATGAAAGAGCAGCATCACCATCCTGTTTTTCTCTAGAGTGAATTTTCAATCTCCTAACAGCTTCTACAATCCCACAATACTCACTTGAAACACGTATACTTTTTCTTCACAACAAAAACATGTGCATCTGTGCGTGTCAGTGTGTGTAACTACCAAACAGGCAGACAGGAACATAATCATCGTATACACAAACACATGAATAATATAATATAAGAATTGCAGTAAAACAGCAATCATAGTAGTGATCATAATCAGATTAACATATAAGATACTTAATTAATAGAATAAAAATAATAAGAAAAATACCATGAACATTCCTCTTCATGGGGCGATTCTCAGGCATCGATGTCCGATAAAAACAATCCAACCCGATATTCCTCTCTCCTCTCTTTGCTGCTGCTAGTGTGCGTTTGTGTGTGAAACTGTGAAACAGAGATATATATATATATTATATAATTATATGTGTGTGTATATATATTTTTTTTTTTTTTTTGACGAAATATGTGTGTGTATATATTTTAATACGAAGAATACAAAAGTCCTTGTGTGGGGTGGGAGGATACAATTGTCTGTGAATATTGTCACACACTCTCTCTCTCTCTCTAAACTAATATTTATAATATTCAATGTTTATGTCTAAATAATAAAATCTGAAGAGAGATCACATCGTACTATAGATGATTCTAGTAATCCAATCAAATTGAGATAAAAGAATTATGTATAGTTAAATTTCTCATGAATTTTATTAAACTATAATTTAAAAAAAAAATTATTTGGAATTTATAAATTTAGTAAAACATGGGGAAAATGGCCTAAAATTCTACATTATTGATTTAAAAGATGATACAATATTAATAAAACTGTTTTTATGATACATAAATATACAATGATACTTGTAATCCAAAATGCTAAATAATATATAAATATATTGATTAATATATAGTATTTGAGTGATAATTTAAACCTAAATCAATACAGGTAGATTGTTATATTTAATATAGTATTAATGCTACAAAATCAATTGGGAGGTTTAAGCAAAGTCCTGACACTTTTAATATGGTAAGTAATTTCATATGCCATTTTTCATTTTTCACTTTCCTTTGTTTAATTTTTTTTAATCTCATTACATATACAAAATGTAATGCAATTCAGAACCCATTTGAATTAATTTAAAAAAAAGTTACTTATAATTTAAAATATAATTATTCATTTTAAGTTAAAAATAATATTTTTATTTTAAATTAGATATATTTATTTAGCTAATTTTATTTAAAGTGATTTTTAAAAATAAATTTTATGTTATTTAAATATAAATATAAAGTATAAATATATATAATAAATTAAAAAAATGTCTTGTGTGTGTTTATATTAGAGTTTGATATAAAAAAATGAAAAATGAAAAATATATCTTAAATATATTTTAATTTTTTTAACTAAAATTAACTTTAAACGGAAAATTTTAATTATTATACACCAACAGTCCAACACACTTAAAGCAGCCTCTTAGTTAAATTAGTTAAGCATTTTAATTTTTCTTTTTTCCATGTCCTTGTGCACTGAGTCTAGCTGTACGGACGTTTGACTGGGACATTATTGCCCTCACAGTGTTTGTCCAAGGTTGGTTTCGTCAATTTAATTCTTGTGGGCTCCACATTGTGTTGTTGGATGACATTAAGCAAAAAAAAATTGGGAGGCCGGGAGAAGAAGCTCATCAGTGCCGTGTTTGGCACTAAACTGGGAGGGAGAATATAAAGGAGAGAAAGGTAGAAAGCCTAGCTTACTAGTGGGAATAATAAATCTTCTCTTCAAAAGCCCACAAACAAGGTGTTAGATTTAGAGAAGCGCATAAAATCGTGGCGGTCAAAAAGGATTAGGCGTGAGAAAAAATGTGATTTGGTGAGTTTAGATGAAGACACGTGGGGAAGAATGACTCCTCATCGATGTTGAGAGTCCAATTAAAGATGGTCGGCCTCTACGGTGTCATACGATGTTTGGTGGAAGTAGGTTATAGGTCCCGCTTATTAATTTTCTGAAAATTTACGTGAGAAATTTAAGCGAGTTAAATATAGCGTGTCCGATTTATTTTAATTTAGTTGATAAATTAGTTTTTGGCATAGGAAAAAATTAATTATATTTTATAAAGTTTGATATTGTATTAAATAAAATTCTAAGATATAAAATTTATTTTATATAAATATTAAAAAAGATTAATATTCTTAAGATTGTCTCAAACAACTTTTCTGATGTTACATTTTTTTCCATTTAAATATATAAGGATGTTATTATAATTACATCAAATTATATACATTTATAAAAATGTTATTATTATTTTATATTAAAAAAACATTCCCTAAGATCAATTTCTCAACTTTATTCTCATATTAAAAATAATATATACATATATATATATATATATATAATTTCTTACACTATAAAATATGTATTAAAAATTAAATATCAGTTAAAATATACATGAGAGGATACTTGATATGGTCAAATTTAAGATAAAATTGAAAAGAAAAACAATTTTAGGTCAATCATAAATTTTATATTATAAATTAGTTTCTATATAAATTTGAAATCAGTTCGAATCAATTATAGTAATTGATACTATTTAAATAATCTGGTTTTAAATTTTAATAAACTATTTTTAAACCATTTTTCAATTAAAAAAACAACTATTACTATGCGTAATAACAATACTAAAAAGGCCTTAGATTGTGTTAACATTTTAAATTTTAAAAAGGACAAAATTCGTTGGTTACTAGCACCAGCCCAAAGTCCAGATGTATGTCTATAAAATTCGTTGGTTACTAGCACCAGCCCAAAGTCCAACTACTTTGCATCAGGAATGGCCCATGTGAAAATCTAAATTTGGTTACATGCAAACAAAACTTGGTGACCAACATTATTATACCAAGCTTGACCAGCGAGATGATTTTAAAATGATTAAAATTTCGAAATTTTCAATCAAGCTTTGTGTTTTTAGTTTTTACTCTGCTAAAACTCGTTAATAGTCTAATAGCACGAGTTTTATCCGATGATATTTTACTGAAGGAAATATTTCCAAAACTCTTGTTTTGGATTTTTTATAAATAATTTAAAATTTTTAATAAAATGGTGACTTTTTTCGTTAAATATTGTCGTTGTCACTATGCAAGTAGCATCATCAGCCACTATTCTAAAAGTATGGTTGTACTTTTTTATTTTGGCCTCCTGATGTAACTCAGTAACTTCTAATTCCGGAAAATTTTACTGTACTTGGTTATGCAATTTTTTACTTTTCTTATGTAACTTACAATTACACGCTATTTCACGGTATATGTATTTACTCCAAAACATAGGAACCCACTTGCCTAGGTGAGTCGTGGTGTTTCTGAATTAGATAGCTGAATATTGTATTTTATTAAATAACATAATATTATATATTAAATTATATTAATTACTAAAATTATAAAATATATATTAATATACATATATATATATATATATATCAAAATCTAAATAGAAAGTATTAAATTCAAGTTTAAATTTAAAAATATTTTTTATCTTTCATGTGACAAGTATATAATTTATTTTTTGTATATTTATATAATAAAAATTAACCATAAAATTGTAAAGAAAATTGAAATGAATAAATTAAGTTTCTTATTAAAATGTTAAGATATGTAAGTCAACTATTATTTAAAATTACTTATAATATTTTACACTCAAAACACATACATATACTTTTAAAAAAAAACTCATGGATATAGTTATATATATTAATATATATATATATATATAATTTTATTAAAATTGTAATATTTAATTCTATTTTTATTATTTTTATTTGAAATAAAATAAAATAATATTAATATATTAAATCATCTTCATGGTCAATTTAATTTTTTATTTAATTTAATTTTTTATTTGTATAAATAATTTGTTTTTATTATTACACATGAACAATTAATTATTTAATTTTTAATTCATAAATCAAATAAATATTTTTAGCATTGCATATTTTATAATTTTATTTATTTATATATAAATATTTTTTTGTTATTCTATATAAATAATAAATTAAATGAGTTATATACTCAGGAACTGTACATTATAACCTGGTTACCGGGATATTTGAGTTGGATATTGTAACTCTTGTTCACTTACATGTGTCCTGCATTCTTCATTGCATTTTGATCCTATATATTATTCGACTTTTAATGAAATACTTGCACTACAATTTATCTACAATGGCAAAGAGACAGATCTCTCGCACAAATCCGGTGTGTAATTTGGTATTTGATACACGTTCCATCTCCATCCTTTTCTTATTCTTGTAAAAAACGATTTTTATTTATTCTTCTAAAAAGACGAACCACATTCCTATAATCATATATATGTATATGCCGTACTTTCAAACTAAATTTTGATAATAATATACCGTAGAATTTTAATAAATAAATATTTAATAAACAAATAATTTCATTAAATAAATAAACAACTTATTTTTTATTTCGATAAATGAATGATGAATATAATTTTCAGATTCTGAACATATTTATTTATCAAGATTTAACGGTATCAACACACCGATTCTTAAAAATTTTAAGACAATATTCGAAAATGTCTTTTTCTCGTCCAAACACGTACATGTAAAACCATTTCATTTGTAAAGTACGCAGGTAAAGTTGGAGTGCCGTAAAGTGCGATAAGGGTGCTCAACTAGGACCACCCAGCACAGTTGCGTTACGAGACAGCCTCACATGACTTTTAGTAGTATTAAAATCCAAGTTATTTTGTTCTGCAGTGAAGTACGAGTTAGTTTATTATGTCCCCAGGTTCCAAGTTGGAATCCTAAATTATTTGCAACAAGAGGATTGAGAGTACATTCCAAGGAATATGCTGTTTCGAGTTTCAACATGTATGTATGTATCTTTGAGTCGCCACCTAAGTTTTTGTTGATCAACATACAGCGATCGTGATGTCCAAAAACCGAGTCCTTGATGCAAATGCAAAACCTCGAGCATGTAAAACATACTTCATCCGTCACACTCAATTGATTACAATTGGGTTGCGTACGGAGATTAAGAAAATTATATAAATTATTATAAAAGAGAATAAAAAGTGAATGAAAGAGAATGAAAAGTGAGTAAAGTGATAGAGTCAATTGATATTAATTAATTGATAGATTTGAAAATGTGGAGGAAAGTAGTGGGTGAGAGTAAATTTTATAATATAAAAATTTACTATTTTTAGAAAGTTTTGAAATGTAATGAATTGAGTGAGACATTTAAAAAAAAAGTGTAAAGAATTGGATGACAGATGGAGTAGATTGTTATATTGGGCTCATACGTATTTAAAATTAAAATTTGTTAAGATATAATATTAAGATAAAAAGTAGTTTTTTAAAATATAAATTTAAATTGTTTGTAAAAATATGATTTAATATATGTTAGAAACAAATAATATCTTAGATAATATATAATAAATACTTAAATAAAAATTCATTACTCAATTTTAAAATAAAAATATATAACTTCTTTTATTAACTTATTAGTATTCATGAATTAGAAAGTAGAAACACATGAAGTGACATGGTATAAATTTTTGTATCGATAATAGTAGAACTTATGTCGAAACATCTTCCATAGAAATCATTAAATTGTGTCTTAAATTATACTCCCTCCATCCACTTTTACAGTTCTTTTTTGATTTTTTGTGATTAAATTGACTAACTTTTTATTATAAATTAAAAATTATTCTTTTATAATTTTAAAAAACTAAAAAATACATTTTAAAGTAGACTGTATATACTTTTTAACAATATAAAATTTTAAATTTTTTTCAATTATATATATTATATTTAAATTATTGAAAACAAAGTGAACAACTAAAAAGGGACGGAGAATAAGTATACAATAAATAAATAATTATGAATATTTTATAAAATGTTAATTATCACTCATATTAACATCTTGCATGAGGAAGTAGTAATTACTTTCGTACAATCTCTTTGAGTCTTGACAATTCAATATATAGCATGGCTTTGATACAGATTGCGAAAAATCCACATTATATTTGTATGTGATCCGAAATATACTTAGAATATATTTATAGTTAGAATATACTAATTGAGATATTATTCAATGATTATTAAAAAAAAATCCCTAAAAATAAAAATACAGTTGGGTCAGAATTTAACAAATTTGAGACTGTACAAAATTCATTGAACCTCTGATCAACAATATATATTAACTAATTATTAAAAAGAGAACTAGACAAGATTTGATTTAAATACAAAAATACAAGCTAAATTTTATTAAAAAATAATAAAAACTCGAAATTATGTATACCTTATCAAGCTCGGAATATAGTTGGATATCATCAGTTAACAATTAGAACACGCATATTGTAACAGGCTCTATATAAACTAACCAAATCAGTATCTGAATCTTCAACTATAATCTCTTCTTCAAAACACATACAAACACAGACACAATCTCTCTCCCTCTCTCTCTCTGACTCTCTCCGAGTAATATGAAAGGTGGAGTTACTGTGACAGATGGAGACGACAGTGACACGTGTAGAACGATCGGCGTAGCCGTGGCAGCGGGATCATCATCAACGACCGGAGGGGATTGCGGAGATGATGAACAGTATACGCCGCCTTTTAACTTCGCAATGGTGGAGAATGGAATATATAGGTCTGGTTTTCCCGACTCCACCAACTTGTCCTTCTTGCAAACCCTTTCCCTCCGCTCCATCGTGTAAGTACACAGTACTATATTATTAAAGTCGAAACATTATCTAGTATGAATGCAAGTCAAATAACAAAACTATGTCGTCCGTAGCACGTAATTTGGTTCAAATAATTAAACTAATATATATATATATACACGTCGATATTTATATTAATTGATGCATATAATATCAATGCTAGCTACGATCTTTGTACAATTTACAATGTTAGGGTTTTGATAATGTCAACAGATATTTGTGCCCGGAGCCTTATCCAGAGGTGAATGTGGAGTTTTTAAGGTCCAATGGCATCCGGTTGTTTCAGTTTGGTGTTGATGGTAGTAAGGTACTGCTCGTATTTAAAATTTTGAATTGAGTCGCAAGTTTTATATTAGTATTACTACATATAAATCTACGGTTATTTTGGTCCCTGCAATGTCTCGATGCATTCGAGTATCTAAATGATTTATGCAGTTTGATAAGCTAGTGAGTCGAATGCAATATCTCTATGCGTTCTAGTATCTAAATGATTTGTGCATTGTGATTTGTGAATTAATAGTAATTAGTAATTATAATAAATCTATATATTATTTATTCATGAGTTATCTACAATATATCCATGTACATTTGGTTGTTTAGTTGAGGGAATATTTAGAGTTGTTGGGAGTGTAAACGGATTGCTTCTTAACTACCATTACTAGTTTTTTTATGTTAGTAGCTTGAAGTAAGATTGTGTTTTATCCGAGCCTTCATAAGTGTTAAGCCACATTCTGATATTGCTGATATAGTGATATTTTGAGGTTGCTAAACAAGAAAGATGGCTTGAGAGGCTAATCTGTACTTTAGTCACATTAAACATATACTAAAGTATACACACTGGAGAGATAAAAGGGGGAAGTAAACTTTTATAGATAGGGAAAGTACATTAATCTGGTATTTGGGTGGAGTCATGGAGGAAGTGAATTGAGATTTATTAGATAACATTCGAATTAGGGGATATGACTATTAAAATAGGGGGACATCAAATACTTTCTATTAGATATAGGATTATAGGGGAATAGAGATAATAACATACAATAATAAAAGAAAGTATAAGTGGCGCACTGTAATATGTTGGAGGCGCTTAAGAATCATATTCCCTTTATTTTCTCTCTATTATTTCCTGTTTTTATGTGTTATCGGACGTGTGTGTGTATTGATTCATAATTGCAATTTGCAATCCAAACATATATATTACATTTTATAAAGATTGTATTTTATATCTATAAATTATATTGTCAATAGTTGATGCACTTCTATTTTAATCCCTGTTAATGAGCTTATATATTTATGCACTCGTACTTTATATTTTATAATTTCCAAAATTTAAGGGAAAAGCTGACAGTTTTGTTTGATGACATTATTTCAAACTTACACAATTTATATACCACATTATACATGTATGGCAGGCAGCTATGTTGCTTTCACTATCCCGCTTGAGTATTTGAATTTTGATTCTTTAAAAACATTGTAGGCATTCCTCGAAATCTAACTTGATGGGGATTAAGAATGTAACAGGGAAAGGTTAGTGGTTAAGTCGAGTGCTTGATCACCTCTCATTTATTCATTTACTTTTAATTTTTCTTATTTTCTATCAATCGCCAAGTAGGAAAAAAACTTATAATCGTAAAAGCATACATGAGAAAGTAATCAACCAACACGTTCCCTTCTAAGAGAATATGCACCAATGAACAAAAATAGTTGACAATCAATTTTATTGATGGACCAAAAACTACCCAGGTAAAAAGTCCCTCAATTTGGTGGACGGATCAACTATTTTGATTTGCAACCACTGCACACCCAATTGTAATTAATAGAACCATAAGATATCACAATCTGAAAATTGATATAGATATGACCAAATGCAGAGCCAGAACCAGAGGGGCATGCGGGGGCCATCGCCCCCCCCCCAACCTCCTACAACGTGTTATATATCTTCAATTTTTATGTATAAAATTTATAATATAGTGTATTTAGTCCCCAAACATGTTATATATCTTCAATTTTTATGTCTAAATTTCATAATATAGTGTATTTAGTCCCCCCCCCAAAAAAAAAATTTTATATATATTTTTAGTTCGCCAAATTATTACCCAAATTTCAAAAAGTATTAGTTTTTCATCAATAAATATTCATAATATGTATTATTTGACCTTTTACAATGTACGATGTCTTGTATATTTCGATTTTAAAAACTTTTGTTTAAAGTTTTTCCCCCTCCCCAAAACAATAAATCTGGTTCCGTCCATGACCAAATATAGACATTGCAGCTGTACTTGATGTTTGTGGACTTTCGGTGATTGGTATTTCCTGTAAACTGGAGTATTGAATCGTAATGACATTTTATGGGAAAATTAATAACTGCATGCTTTAAAATATTATGTGGTTTGGAAGGTCAAAAACTTAGTATTGGATTGAGCATTGAATTTTGTTTTTTTGCTATTGGTCATTGTAGGAACCTTTTGTCAATATTCCAGAGGATACAATCCGTGAAGCACTTAAAGTTGTCATTGGTATTGTACTCTCCACTTAGAACTTTTTGTAGTCTGAGATGAATTCAAATCTAGTTTGTGTTGTGATTACTTACTTGTACCTCGCCATGCTTTCATTTCAGATATTAGGAATCACCCACTGTTAATTCATTGCAAACGAGGCAAGGTATGGGTAGTCTGGTATTTTCATAGCTTCACAACCAATATCTGTAAACAGCTTGTAACTGTAACTGGTTTTTGATATGACTTGCTTGTTCAGCACCGAACAGGTTGTGTGGTAGGGTGCCTGAGAAAATTACAGAAATGGTGCCTGACCTCAATCTTTGATGAGTATCAGCGCTTTGCAGCTGCCAAAGCTAGGGTTTCTGATCAGAGGTTTATGGAGCTCTTCGATATCTCTACTTTCAAGCATATACCAAAGGAGTTTTCATGTTTAAATAGGTAATCAACTATATATGTTCAAAGACATCGTTTCTTTTAGTTATTAGAAACCTTACGGTCGTTCTTTCCTTAGGATGGATTAAATGGGAAGGTTGATATTTAGGATGAATTTCAGCTGTGAAGGGACAGTAATTTCTTTTCCTCCCAAGGACTGATGCTTTCTATTCATTTCCCGGACAATAACTAGCAGCTTATATTGTTTGAAGTACCCACCTTTTCTTGCTTTCTCGCTGAGCATCAAGTTTACAAGTATATTATCAATATTATAGGATTTTGTTTTGTAATGTTTCAACCTATCGACACTGACTAAGCTTGACTAGGAGGTCTGTAGCCTATAGCCAGTACGTTTAGTCTTGAATTCCACCTTTTACTTGATGGTTTTCATAATATGCTGTAGCAAATATTTTGCAACTTGTTGAAAAATTTAAGCAGACTGATATAATAGAAGAGTAGATTTTAACATCTGTTTTCCTACTTCAGCTGGAGATCAAGCCTCTCTTTGTTAAAATGTCACATAGCATATCATTGTTTGTGTTGATAGATACAGGCAACTTGATGAGAAAAGTTTTGCTTATTACTTCTGAGAACATGTTTTATCCCTAGGAAATCTTACATGGGCTGTTTGTGTTTCTTCTTGAAACATAATTACAGTTCTAAAATGGAACCATGCCAGAGTTAGAGGGCACCAAAAGGATTGCTTGACCTTTGTAAAACTGTATCCATCGAATCCAACACATCAAGATTCTGATATAATATTATCTTTTCTGGCCTGTCTGAGAAAATATTTGATGGCATGGAAGACTAATGCTTGAGTAAATACAAATGACAATTTGTTTAGATGGCTTTCCTTAATTAGGAATATATATTACCTAAATCACCTTAAAATAAAATGGAGTTTGGATTTGGTTGAGAAGGATTTCAGATTTTTTTTATAAAAAGTATAGACACCAAGTAGACAATAGTTTAAGGAGCCTTTTACTGCTGCGAGATTTTATAAAAAAGGCACTTTAGCAGTTCCTTTTGTCATATGATATATATCCAATATACTAGCATATGACCCTTCACAAGTTACAGTGTTAAAATCTATATGTTAGCTATTAAACCAAGTATAGTAAATGCTGTATTCATGATCTTGTTTTGAAAGAACATGCTTTTGTTATTTTGGCAGGAAATATGCCTATCGTACAGATTATTAGAAGCCAGCCTGAAGCAAGGGGCTTTCAATAAAAGCATTAGAACATAGTATTTACTTCTAGCATCATTCTAGTATTAAAATGCATCATGTTTATACACTAGTTTTTTTTTTAATGTTTTCTCACGTATTTTGATGTTCGTATTGGATTATTTATATTTTCATTTTTAATGTCGACAGGCTACAGCTAATTAATCAGTATATTGTATATATTATAATTTTCTGCGCTGAAATTTGAACTTTGATGTCCATGTTCCTTAACTGTTGACAGGGAATTGATCACATAATTTAGTTTATAATATAGTCGGAGAATTGAAAACTTGTGATAGTGAACCTCAACTATTCGGTTTTATGTTCTATTTCTGCAAGAATGAACTTCATCCATTACTTGAAGCTGGTTATATTTCCTGCCGTGGCTACTTCCTTTTTGATTTTAGTCCTGAGGATATCTTTAGTAGATCCTCTTTGTAAATAATGTTCCTTCAGCAACTATAATTGAAAGTGCCGAATATCAGCACGACAAGTCCCTGAATTCTCTATAAACATTTATAGTCAGGCTAATGAGACTTCTTTTCAATGTCTCTCTTGCAGCGATGACCAGGGTAAAAGGTTTGATTTGTTTGATATTTTATTTTTAACATATTTAATTTGCAAGTGCTTATCTATTTAAACACATCATGAGATAAGTAGACTACAACTTTCTCAGTGATGAGCTTATGAAAACATATATAATGAAGCCATCTACCGACTCCTCAGACTTTCTTTTAGTTCTGGCTAGGGTCTACAGGTAGACTAGTACTAAATGCATTCTGCACCATCATTTGGGCATAGTTTGTGATTAATTCTATTTCATTATTCGTTTATAGAAAGATTAACATTGCATTTCTTAGAAGATCTCTTAGTCATTAGTATTCAGTTGCTGTCTTTGCAGTTGCAATGATCACAAATATTGTAACATAAATTTAGTCTCCCCTCCTTCCTTTTTTAACAATAGCTAGATACCATACTTGTATCTTTGTGGGTCAAGGCTATACATGAATGAGGAGTAGATTATGTTTGCATGGAGGCATGACTAGACAACGTATCTATGCTATTTCATGAAGTCGTAACTTTTATAAATATGGTTACTATTGGATTAGCATGCATGTCATTAAACCAGGGTACCATTCTTTCCTACAATCCTCTGTCCAGCCGAGTTAGTGTAATTAAAACTACCAGACTGTTTTTCCATCTGTATGGGTTCAGTTCTTGAATTTTCTCTCAGATTCTGTGCTTAAAATTATCATCCAGCGAGAAAACTGCCATATATATCCCATAGTTAGACCTCTAATTTGGTTCATTTGCTAAAAAGCCTAAAATGCTTTACCAAGTACTTGGGCAGTGATGTATGGTTTTCTGTTACTAGTGGTAGTGGAGTTGTAAAAAGTTGGCATAATGCGGTCCTTGCAGTTTGTTTTGTAGACAAAAGTTTCATTTTCAGCTTGTAGACAACAGAAAATTCATTTCCCTTTCGATGTCACTCTCTGAGTTTGTTTTGTGTGCAGAATATTAACAAAATGGCTTATTAAATGATATTATAATAGATATGTTTTCGGTCTCTTTGTTACACTCAGAAAGCACAACCCTATATAATAACAATAAAAAACCACAGCTTTAGTCCAGGCATCTATGCTGCGATTTGGCCCAATTTCATATCCACTTCTATGGCTTTCATGGCTTCAAACCGTGGTTCCTTGGCCTGAAATTTTACGGTAGTATATAACTTCATGTAATCGTCGAACAAGAACTTTGGGTATATTTGCTTCTCATCAGTTTCTTTCTCCACCAACGCTGGTGCTGGATAGATAATAGCGTCATTGCCAGGGTTGTAAAATGAAGCAAGAGACATGCGGTTTCCATCTGATTGAGCTATCACTCTGTGAAGCACACTCTTGTATTTCCCGTTGGTGATAACCTATATTTCAGAGAAAGAATTAGAGTCTCATTCGTAAATCAATTAATTTAGTAAAATTTTATTGAACAGTTTGTACCTCTAGTTGATCACCGAGGTTGATCACAATGGAATGACGCATTGGTGGAACATCAATCCACTTGCCTTCCTTGAGGAGCTGCAGACCGCTGACCTTGTCATCTTGGAATAGTAAGATGAGGCCACCAGCATCTGTGTGAGCTCTCAGCCCCTTGATCAACTCTGGATTGGGACATGGTGGATAGTTGCTGACCTTTGTGCCAAAGTTGGGACCCTTGGTACCATAAAAGGCTCTCTTTAGGTAACCTTTCTCTAGTCCAAGATTCTCACAGAGCAAGTCCAGAAGCTCCTCTGCTAGCTTCTCGAGCTGTCCTGCAAATTCTTTCATTACCTTCCTGTCACACCGAAACATACACCAGCACATCAATATATAGGAGAGCTGAGATAATCTTGGGATGACCATGAATAAAATATTATGTGTTATAATATTAAGCCCAACAGTTAATATTGAATAACTCGTGTTCTTTTAGATATTTGTTACCTGTACTCATCCTTGAGGTCAGGGATCTCTGACATGTTTGAATTCGGGAGATGGCGTAGAAAGAAGGTGCTCTCCCAGTCCATATCAGTAACTTCAGCTTGGACTCCCTCCAGAGCTTTACTTGCAACCATCTCCTTGAACCTCTGCTCCATGCACTTCTTGTAGTGCTCCTTTGTCAATCTTTCCACCGTGTCCATAAGATCATGTGAAATCCCATGGTTCACAAGCTGCAACAATACAAGTAGAAATCATCAGTTGAATCTACACAACAATTAACCTAGCTATAAGATATTAGGGGTGGACAGAAATAGTTTTAGTACCTCAAAGAAACCCCAATTCTCACAAGCATCTTTTATGATCTCCATTGTAGAGGTTCTCTCTTCACCATTCAGCTTCTCCAAGTTGACGACTGGAAAGTTCTCCATCTCTATGTGTGTTCTTTCTCCTCTTAATGTCCTTCTAAATTTTTTCAAGTGTGTGTAAGCTGAAACTTGTGAAGTTTTGTGGAGGTTATGCTGAGTTTTGGCCTATTTATAGGGAAGTGAAGTATCAGTAGAAGCATCAAGCATGTAGAGGATTAAAGATATATTAAAAGATTTTAAATTACAACCTTGGTGGGTCTGGTACACGTTGCATATTTGTTTACTGTTGAAAATTGCCCTCCAATAATGATAGGACCCTCACTATGGCTGATTAAACAATCTTGACCATAAGATGGTGGCTGCTATGGAAGCTGCCTTGTTGCTCATCGTTTAACAGCCTATGGGACCAAATTTAATCAGGGTTTTCTCTAGAATATGACATCTGATTTGATTAAACGACCCTTGGAGCTGTTGATATTTCGTTTGAGCAATTGAGACCAACCTTATATTATTTACTAGCAGTGAGTAGTTGACTCTTCAATCTTTGTATCAACTATAGAAGCTTAGGGTATATTATCTAATCGTAATGTAATTAATACCTTCTTCCAATGATTTTCTTGCATTTTTATTTTCCTTGAGAAATTTGTGAGTAACTTATATTTCGAGAACCTGTCACTATTTCGGGCATCAAGATGACAAATCGGTCCCATATAGTGGAGGACATTTAAAGGCAGAAGATGGGGGATATAATCATTTTGCAGCATGTATTTAACTAAATAGGGAAGTCGAGTGAGGATGCTGAGTCAGTTTCCAATTGATAGTGTCCTCTTTTTCATCAACTTGTATACAATATCGTGTCCTAGTTTGATTGTTTGGTCGAGTTCTTGTAGTTCTGGGAAAGTAGGTTCCATATTTACCGACACTACACTGGAAAATTGATAAAATGAAGTAAATTTCATGTGTGAAACAGAGATTGATATTAACGTTATTGCGGTAAAAATATGAATTGTGTAGATCTCAAATGAGTGGCATGTTCGAGGTCTTGGAAGTAGCTAAAAGATAGAGACTTCTGAAAGGTCCCTAAATTGACTCCCACATGCACGGTTTCCGTTCATGTTATGGGGGAAGACATTTAATCATTGTAACTTGTAAAAGATATATTTAGATATATAGAATTAAACAATGGCATGTTCTAATGGTATTTAACCTTTAATTAATTAACCCTGTTATATTATCGATGTTCATGTCCAAGTATTGCTTTTAAAAATCTAAGTACTTACCTTTTGCCTTTTATATTCTACAGGGTCGGCAAAAGCAGCCATTTAATTGAGTTCATAAAGTCGGATCGATTCTTTATAGGAAATACGGGAATAATGCATTATGGTAAGGTATTAGTATGTATTTCGAATCACATGCTACCCAATACCCATGACTGATACTCTATACAGATTCCAAGTTAGGCAGTCAGCTGAATAAGAGTAGTTGCTATCTATATTCTTCATTTCGAATGAGAAGGCTTAATTTATCGATTTTAAAGTTGGTGGTCATGTGTAGTTTTCAAAGTAGGAAGCTTCTGTTATAGGATAAGTGGTGAGTGGAAATAACTGCGAAGATTAAGGAGTTAATTTCTCGTTATGTCCCCTAATTTCCTGCTGGTAGTTGAACCAACAGTTAGAAGTAGTTTGAGTCACAAAAAAATAAAAGAAAACTTGCTTCAACTTGGAATACAATTCTTAATCTTTCATCAGTGTGGGTGTCGGTGATGTCAGTTAGAATGGCCATTAGTAATATGTCTGGTTTTGTTATTGTTGAATGGTGAGTTGGATTCTAACCAAATAGTATATTATACAATAACATGATAAGTCTGATGACAACAACGCCGGGGGACCAGCCAGGCCTAATGTGTATTAGATATATGTCCTTACTAGTATCTGCATGACTACATGTATAATGTTGATCCACTCATCCTGCTCACATGCCTCATGGAAAAGTGGGGCGGTTACCAAGTAAAGTCAGTTTTGCTAAATTGTGTGTAAAGATTTTCTAAGAGCAAGTCCAAATGAGAGGCAGCTATTGGTATAATGTAAAATCAAAAAGTACATTTTGATGTTAAAATAGATTTCATGCTCGATTTCAAAATAAAATTAATAGATGTAAAATTAAGTAACTTTTCAACCAATAATGTAAAGTATAACATTGAATTTGCTAAAATATACTCTGTATGTTTTTATATTCATATCTTTCTAATTTCTCACTTACACGCCTATGTGTCAATTATAACTACATCTATATTTGATTCTTAATATAGAACCAAATATGGCATTTTTCTATTTGAACACCTCCTGTAACATTGCATTGGAGTGTTATGTTGTATAATCGATGCTATATTATAGAAGTAGTAGCATTGCAGTATTTTGTTCAAGGTTGCCTTTTGTTTTGTCATGTCCTTGTGTGTATTGTCCGTAGATGGATAGATAGATGGTAAACTCAATTTCCCCGTACCTTTTTGAATTCTAAATTATCTTCTTCAGGGTTATTTCTCATAATCATTTTTGTCAATGTTTCAACAACCTGCTTAAACTCTATTCCGGTGTTTTAGGGTCTCGTCGAAAATTTTCTTATATAACCCTCGTAGTTGTATACAGGTAGAGCTGATCAAACGAGCGAGTCGGGCCGGTTCGTCGGTTTGACCAACACTTAACTCGTGGATGGTACGTGGAGCTTCCCGGCGTGCCGAGTCGGGCCGATTCTCAGGAAGGCTGATTCGTGTGCGGTTAGGCGGGTCTATTATTTTTAAAAAAAAATAATTACATTTAATATTTTAAAAATATTAAAAAATTATACAAATATTTTTGGAATAAAGGAGTACGATACCTCTATAAATTTTATTAATTAAAAAATGTTTTACAAATAATTTGAGAGAACTCCTCTTTAATTAAAAAGAAACGGAACAAACCGTTTGTACATAATAAACATATTAAAAAAAATACGAAGTAAATCAAATTTAAAAATACAATATAAAAATATTCTATCTACTATTTAATAATAACCATAAGAAAAACTAGATCATATAAAAGCTAAACTTAAAATATTACATTTATTATTTATATGTACAAATAAATATATTTTACGGATCAATATATATTAATTAATCACCCTTTTTAATTTGTACAAACTGCATTGACATCTCTACTTAATTATAAGAAAAATGGAAGGAAATAATTAAGTGATGCAAGTTGGTAGTATAGTACACTAATAAATTAATAATGGTATAATCTAATCATTAATTTGATAATCTTGTAAGCAGCTTATGATGCACACTCTTGTTTGGGGTATCGACTCATGTTTGTGTCGTGCCGAGCCGGCTCGTCACGGGTTGGGCGAGTGGACCGTGCCGATTACGGTTCCCTCCTTCCCAGCTTGTGAACGGCACGTACTTCTCTCGGTTTGTGCCGGTTCATGAACCGATTCGATTCAAATCGTCTGACACGAGTAATTTCAGCAAGCCGGGGCGAGCTGGCGCGAGCCAATCCACCCGTTTGACCACCTCTATATACAGGCGCGTGCATAAAATCTTATTTCATGCGCACAGCTAATTTCGACAAATGATGTTTCATAGTGCCTGCCTATGGTGGAAGCATAATCTAGGCAACACAAATATCATTGGGAAAAATGTATTGTATTGTTTTTTGGCTTATTTACAATTTAAACCCTGTGTTATTAACAATATACAATTCAAACCCTCTTTTAATATATTTAGTAAATTTAACCCTATGTTTTTTAACTATTTATAATTGAAACCTTTTTGAAAATAATTACTAAAATTTTAAAATAATTGGTAAATTTAACCCTGTGTTTTTTAACTATGTACAATTGAAACCTTTTTTAAAATAAATAGTAAATTTAACCCTACGTTTTAAAACATTTAGTAAATTTAACCTTGACTTTTTAATTTCGGAATAAAATAAATTTTATATCGAAAAAGTATTTTCGAGAATATATTCACCGAAGAGTATTTTTGAAAATAAATTAAATTCGGTGATAAACATTCATGAATATATTGAGCGGGAAGTGTGATGGCAAGATGGAATAATATAAACACATATTAAAATTTTATTGAACATATATAATATATTATACATATAGATATATTAATATAGAAAAGAACATCTAAATATCCATTTTATAAAAAAAATGCCTAATAATTGTAAAAATCTATTATACTTAGATAATATCTATACAAAAAAATTGACAATAGTGCATTTGACGAATATTTATTCAAAATTTTGTCGTAAAATTTATTTTATTCCGAAATTAAAAAGTCAAGGTTAAATTTACTAAATATTTTAAAACGTAGGGTTAAATTTACTATTTATTTTAAAAAAGGTTTCAATTGTACATAGTTCAAAAACATAGGGTTAAATTTACTAATTATTTTAAAAAAGGTTTCAATTGTAAATAATTAAAAAACATAGGGTTAAATTTACTAAATATATTAAAAGAGGGTTTGAATTGTATATTGTTAATAACACAGGGTTTAAATTACATTTAAGCCTTGTTTTTTTCTTTTTTATATTGAAAACTTAACGATTTTTCTAATGTGTGCCCAAAAACACACAGTAGAAGATGAGTTGTTAAATTTTGATTGGCTCTTATTTATTAATGATAAATGATAATGGACCGTCTGTATGCATAAAAAAACCCACCAATAAAAAAAAGACACCTCATAAAAATGTCATGAAATTAAGTGACTAATGTGTATCCATGAGCACACACTACAAAGACCCCTTAACTTAAACATCAAAAGACGACAGGTTGCACTTGGATATTAAAATTCTGAGAAACACCACTATCTGGAATGCTTGCTGCTGCTCATAGGGACAGGTTTTATTCATCATCATGTTTGCCACTTGATTCTGTAACATGGTGGAATGGAAAGGTTTTATGCTTATCAACTTTGTTGTCTCACTACAAACAAATTCTGCAAGTAAAAATACTTCTTTTTTAGAGAGAATAAAAAAGGTAGTAACTGTTAAGTAGTAGGTTCTAACAAATTCTAACGTTGCATACTGGATAAAACAATTGCAGTGCAAAGATAGATCGCAAGAGACACATAATAAGTGATTCAATTAGCACGAGAGAATTGATTTGTCAAGTCAAGTGTAATTGTTTTTTTATTAAAGAGTCAACAGTCAACAGTCAACAGTCAACACGATTAAACCACGATATAAAGATGTGCATATAATGCTCTACCTCCATTCTTACATATAAAGATCGTATATATAAATACAAAACTAGATTTGTATAAATGACTTTTACTACTATAAATTGACTACCGAAAGCGAGCGAACATTTTTGGAGGCTTCCGAAAAGTATTTCACTACATTTGTCACTGAAACGTCTCTTAGTTTGACTAAACATGTACCAGCTCGCGCAAATGTCATGTAGCATTTTAATTTATATGTAGAAAAATTAGCACATTCAGGTAGAAATATAGGCATGAATGCCATTTTTTAATGCAGAAACACTACATCAATTCATACCCTCATCCCTCCACAGTCAGTGGTCAAACTGGACGTGCTTGATATTTTTATGAATATTCTAAGGTTTTATTCACTTGGTGAGAATGAGAAAGGAATAGAATGAAAAATTATAAACAAATTTTATGTAGAAAGAAGAATGTACGAGTGAAATTGTGAATAAACATGAGGGAAAAGGTGAATAAATGGAATGAACATTCCTTTCAAAACATGTGGATTAGAATTCTAGTTTAAATAGTTTGGAATGAAATGAAAGAATGAATGAAAATTATAAACATTTTTCCTAATCTCACTCAAATAAGAGTATAAATTTCATTTCATTCTCCCCTTATTTCATTCTATCCAAGTGAACACAGCCTAAGGGTATAACTACTAATCACACAAGAACCAAAAAAAAAAACTTCACTGTGCTCAAACTACTGGATTTTCTACCATGGACAAAATATACATACATCTTACTTATTTTCAACCTTTCCGGTAGACTCTTCCGGACCAAACATACCAGGTTTTGCTTAGAACAAAAGAATTTGTGTGCTGTATAGAGAAATGAATTGAACCCACCCTATATAGTTTCATACATCCACAAAGTGTAGTATAAGATCTTTCTAACTCATTCATCAACAGAATATTCAAAAATATGCTTTAAACAAATAAAGCATGTTTCAGCGAGAAGTTGAACATTGTGTAAAATACTAGGCATGTTCGCTTCCAGGGTGCACAGCTTCTAACTCCCTGTTTGTGGTTTGATATTATCTCATTTTCTGTATAATGCACGATAATTGTTACAAGTATGTTTCCTGTGAAGATCAAGAGTTATTACCTGTCTCTTTTATCCAATTTCCTACTGCTGTTTGAAGCTATTGCCGGCCAAATGATTAGAAACTCAAGGCAACATCTCCTGAAATAAATAACTGTGGAGACTCCCATCATAATGCAATCTGGAAATGCCTGATGGAATTTTAGGTCATATCACTACCCAATAAGGTGTCTTCTTAGTCTTCCAAATCCAGAAGCTTGCTTCACAAAAAATGACAGGTATAATTTACTCCATTCCTGATTACAAATGCCTTCCCTTTAGTATTATTTTAATATAGTTGGAGAAATCTAAGCTGGAGGTATACAGAAGTACTGCCAAAATCTAGAACAAAATAAAATGAGTGCATGTCAGTTGATTACATAAAGTAAAGCATACCACATCTATGGTTAAGAATTCTGATGAAAAATCGAGTAGCAGATGAGCAGATCAACGTTTTACTAGTAAAATGAATGATGCATTCTTCATGACCATAGCTAATACTTATTTTATTAGGGAATGGCCATATATTTAACAGCCTAGAACTATATTTCAAGTTAGATTTATATTATATTTTGCAATACTGACTAGAATGATTTCTAAAGCAATTGTACAACTTGGATGCAATTTTAGACTAATTATAGAATTTGACTTTTCATTACTTCACGAATCAGCAGATACTGCGTTAATTTCAAATTTATAAAATTCAATTTTATAAGAGAATAAATATTATTGCATATGCCATTGACTGGAGTTTTCTAGCATCTAGGCTAACTTGCTAAGTACCATGTACTTGAGAATTTAAAAAGTTCGAAGCATGAAGATACAGTCATATATCTTTGTGAGCACCATAAAAAAATTTAAAGATTTATGGTTCAAGATCTTACAGTATCAACTTTTTGATGATCATCACTGAAAATTCTGCCTCACATCTGCTTTCGCAAAATTTGATAAAAAGAACATCAGAACTATTTATGAGATACAAGTTAAGAGTAACCTTGCAACCCCATAATAAGCAAAAAAGGAAAGATGCATGCATCAGCAAAACTACTTATTCTGATTAACTTGCAGGAATACAACAAAATTCACCTTGCAGACTGTATATTCCAAATAACACGGGTCATGTTTTTTGTATAACCTGGAGGAGAATAAATCGTCACAAGCAAAGTTTGTGGAAGTGAGAATCAAAAGAAAACCCAATGAGTGAACAATTGAAATTATATAAATTGACATTATTTACTTCAATTTATGATGCAATTACCTGGAGCTCTATTTATAGCCTACTTGTAACATCAAGTGACGGTAGCTACGGCCTCTTATAGAACGCTGCCACAGATAGCGGAGTGAACTATGAATGCTCATTTGCAGTCTTTCCTGGACAATCCTGTGATCATATCACATAACGATATTACTTGACAAATATTTCTTGCTGCTATAAACATGGTTTCCAGGTATACAAGTACAACAGTCTTACCATCTCACAAGACATCTCTGGATACCACGAGACACAGGGCGGATGAAAGATGGATCTCGCTGGGCATAAAGCAAGCCAACCTAAGCAACGTTGATACCAGAAAGTCACACTTATTAATCTACATTGAGGACCGAAAAACATAGGGAGAAAAAGAAAGACATATACCTCTACCAGTGCAAGAGCTGAAGGATCATCCAAGATCTCAAGGCTACAATCAGCCAGATAGTTGATCTGTAACAAATTTAAACAAATAATAGAAATTTGGTAAGAACCAACTGTGCGTGAAGAACTTGATAGTATAATGCTCAATTTACACCGTTTTGATCCGGCATTCCTGTTGATTATTGACATCAAAGGATATTTTCAGGAGGGACTGGCTCTTTACTTACGCATTTACACTTGAACATTAAGCTGCCACTTTTATGGAGAATTTTTTCAGAGCTTAAGATGGTAAATATCTGTTACTTGTGGCACTGATTTGACCCACATTGGATTACTGCCTACTTGCCTGGGAAATCTTGAGAAAAAAAACTACTCTATCCATCCCAGAATTTTAGTCTTTGACTTTACAAAGTCAATTAAACTATTTTTGAAACAATAATTTACACTATTTTCAAGAGTACAATTAATGAAATTATAACCATTAGATACTACTCCCTCCGTTTCATATTAGTAGTCCACTTTCAAAAAAAAAATTGTTTCAAAATAATTGTCCACTTCAACTTTCTATGTAAAATTTAATCTAGTTTATATTTTCAAAATCAACTCTATTCCACATATTTCTAATTTATATTTCCAAGATCAACTACATACCATTATTATATTGATTCAATACAATAAATATGAGTACAACCAATCAACAATAAATTTTCTTAATATGTGTTATTTTTTGAAAGTAGACTACTAATATGAAACGGAGGGAGTAAACTTTATGTATTATAGTGTCTCTATTTGTTTAAATTACCAAAAACAAAAATATGGGAAATGAAGAGTATTAGCTATTTAGCTTATATGAGGAAAAAAGATTACTGTGACAGAAGTTTTTCCTACAACAATTAATCAATTCTAAACAAAAATAAACATGAATTAAATTCTAAACAAAAATAATAAAATGAATTGAATAAACGAGCAAACCAAATTTTTCAAGGAGAAAAAAAAAGTTGATGAAATTTATATCATTGATCGGGAGAAAAATTACCCCAAATTCCGTACTAACTAGAGACTGAACGAAGTCTAGTAGTTGAAGCTTGGCCCACTGTGAGAGCAACTCAGTGTTACTTGCAGGTGGAGGGTGTCTCCAAGGAGCTCCAAACCGTAGTCTATCTTTTGAAATCTTTCCACTCTGTGCATCAGTAGCAAACTTTTGCAACAGTGACAACGCTTTATCCATGGCAGGATTCACCACTGTTATCTAATAAAACTCACCAAAAATAGAAGAGAAATGAATCTTCTGGGCAAAGTTTCAGAAGATTAATATTCATAATGACGTATCATATATGTGCACACAACACACTCGCACACACAAGTATATTAGTCTACAGGAAAGGATAAAGATACAACACAGAAGTTTCACGAGGCAACAGCTGAAAAACTAGAAATTTTGTCAAAAACTTTTTCTATAATAATATGATGAAACAATTCAGTGCACTTGAAAAACGAAAATTTATTAAAAATTATGGCTGAACAGAAGAGAGAACTGTAGGTCATGGTTCATACTTGCAAATATGCCAAATATGCATCTACAATGTCCTCGAATGAACTGCTCCTATCATCCATAATCCTGCATCATTATTGACAGAGAATGTAAATGACTCCTAAGAATAAGAACAGTTCATGACAAATAACAGCTTAACTGCTCAACTAAAACAAAGAAGTCTGGATTACTAGTCACAAGGCTTAGTGGATAGCCCTCTCCTCTTGGTAACAAGAGGTTGAGAGTTTGAACCCCAATGGGGGAAGGGTGCATGTGTATTTATATTTGTGTAATTAATCTTTACCCAAAACAAGGTAATGGATCTTGCAAAAGCCAGAGAATGGAAAACAAATTAGCCTAGACAATAAAGCTGTTGACATTTAGAAATCTAATATAGTGTTTAAAAGTTAGATCTGTAGGAAATTGCTGTTTAGAATGATATAAATTATATTCTTTTGACCAGAACAAAATCATTGATGAAAATGAACTTCACCAAAGAGCTCCAGCTCTAACGGGCTGTCACCCCCTATACAGGAGGTCAAGGATTTATGTCTTGTCGAAGGTAAAGTGGGTGTGTGAGTGTGATCAAAAAATAAAATAAAATAAGAACTTGTACAATAGTACTTACTTTTGGTAATAGTTGCTTTGTTTAAGTGCATATAGCTCAAACAGATGTCGTGGGTTTGGCCCTAGAACCTCAACAATTACATTCCACTACAATTTAGAGATATAATGTCAAAGTTCAATTTAGCTCTTCATTGAACGTAAGAATATTAAAATTTCTACATATTGTACTATATAATTGAGCCCACCTCAGCAGGGCTGAAATAATCATTAACCATGTGCAGTTTACCCTCTTGAGGAGTCCATCCAAAGGTCTGCAAGTTTAAAAAGGTCAGATACACTGGAATATTCAGATGTTATTTAACATAGCATACCAACTAAAACTTCAAATACTGACTTGGCAATTTTGCACAAGACACGAAAATAATGGGTATGGGTTTTGTTTTTCAGTACATGAAACACGAAAGTACACGAACAAGGTCATATTCTGTCTCGGATATGGATTTTCATATTTAGTACACGACACGGAAGTCACGAAATAAATATATTTATAATTTAATAATTATATTTTTATATAAAAATATATATACTTTTATATAGATATATAATTTTATATATAACATATATATGTGTTTACAAATTTTTATCGAGTTTTATGTAAATATATATGTAATTACAGCTGGGAGAGGCAGAAAGCACATAAAGATTACACAGCCTCAAGATAAACACAAAAGGTTAATGGTTCATGAGTTAAGTTTCAACTTGGTACCTCTCGAGAGATGAAAATATCTGGAAACCCAAAATCCATAAATGCTCGGTATGAGTAATAGCTGCAAAACGATACTGACTATTAACAACTTCTATAATTGTAAACAAAATGAATCAAAAGAATTACATGATGCAACATTTTAAAAGTAAATAACAAGAATAATACTTGTTACAGATAATCGATGCTATAGTATGCACATTGACCAATTTAGGTGACATTGTGACAGGATTAGCGACCACTCATCTGACCTCGTGAGATTATAATTTATGAAGTAAACTCTTGCTTGAAAGGACCCTGCTATCAGATGGATGATGGATCTTTCTATACGCAGTGACAACATGAATTCATACTTTCATTCAAGTTTTAGTTATGAAGCTTAACAACTATTTGGGTTGGCTTACATTCCAGCATAAAGGGAAAGAAATGCTGGGAAACTTTAAATGCTGGCTGCTACCTAGTATCTCCGATAAGCAAAGCTGTAATATAATGTTTCATTTCAAGGCACAATTAACAATAACATATAAACACATAGCAACCACGAATATAATAAATACACCCTCCGTCCCCCTTAAACTGGCTTGCTTGACCTCTCTTGTTCAAAATTGATCAATTTTGTAATTCAAATTACACATATTATATGTTAAATACAATTCATGAAAAAAATATGTATTTGAGAATATATATTATCTATTATTGCATACAGTTTTTATTATTCTCTCCGATTTCTCTTTACACTCTCTCTAAAGGATCTTAGATTTCTTCTACTAGTAGCTAGTGTGCAGATTAAATATTTTCAGAAGGGAATCGGCAATCACCAAACAAATGGATTAGTGTTGTGCGAAAACCAACTTTAAAAAAAAAACAATATTAATTTCTCAAAAAAAATATCCAATGAGTAAAAGCTCAAATATTACGTCAACTATAGTTGTCTAATCTAAAAATATAACGTAGCTAAAAGAATTGCCATAAGCATGTCATACTGGCCACTAGGTAAAGAGTCACATATTGACTAATGACCACCGATATGCAAATGGAAACACTAAAATCATAATGTGCAACAACAGAAATTACCTGTCTGATGTCAGAAGAATGACAGGAAGAATTCTTTCGTTTGCACCCAAAGCTATAATCCTCCATATCAGACTGTCGTGATACAATGATGCACGGACCGTTGTATCATCTGTTGATTCGGCAATCTTCAGGACATCGATATTGTTGATCACCAATTTGGGCTACTCAATTAAGACAAGAAAACAAAAGTACAGAAAATGTAGAAATTAGATCAACCTTTACAAAACAAAAACTAATAAAAGTATAAAACTAATATAATGTATCATGCTTCAAAAAAGACACTCAAATTTCAGCAAAACGTACTTGAAAGTAATCAATTTCCGAAGCAGCAGACAAAAGTTCCAGCAAAAGACAAGGCCAATCAGTAGCGGAATTCGCCAACGACCTCGAAAACCCCCCTTTCTCATTCAACTCCCTAACAGCATTCCCTCTCCACTTGTGCTGCACTTTCATCACCTCCTTGGCCAACCTCAATGCGGAAACAGCTTCCCTGTAATACGCAACCTCATCAACACTCAAACTCCTCCCCTTGTCCCCAACCCCCAAAACCCCATTCCTCTCCTCGACATTTCCTCGAACACTCAACCTACACACGGCCCAATCCCACAACTTGAAACCCGACATCCTATCATAAACCCCCTTGTTGGAATCCCCTAAATCCGCAGCCAAAACATGCTTAACAGAAGCATTAAGATTGTGCGATTTACTCATTGTATTATAAATTTGATGGGAACTAATGGAACCGAGTTGAATAGCCCGGTGAGTCATGTTTTCGAGAGAAATATCAAGGTGAGATGTAATGTAACTAAGATGGGGTGGTGAGCAAAGAGACCAAGAAGCCCAGGGGAATGAATGTCCATGTTTTGGATGATTGGATTGAATTGATTCAGCCAAGTCTACATAGGCTGTTATGTGAGCCCCTTTGTTCCAATTCTCCATAAGCCCTGTGTTGGAAAATGCAGATAATAAATAATAATAATAATAATTAAAGAAGAAGAAGAAGAAGAAGAATAAATAATCAAATTGTAATTACGTTGGAGGATGAGAGTGGTTTTGCCAACGCCGCGAGGGCCGTGGAGGATGAGAGGCTGAGGGACGCGGTGGTGATGGGCGTGGTTGTTGAGAATGGTTTCCAGGAGGGGTCTTGCTATTATTCTCCATGATTTCAAACCCATTGCCTTGCTACTCCAACTTCCAAACTCAAATTCAATATTACTCCCCCTCTTTACTTCCGCCCACTTTTCATTGCAACTATACAGTCCTAATAAAATTAATATTCATTGCAAATCAAGTTGTACTAATGAATATGTTCATAAATATTATAATATAATTTGTTTGCGAAACTTTTTTCAAATCCAATATCGAATTCTTTATAGATAAATTATCAAAAATACTATTTTTAAGAGTTTTTTTGCAGTTTTATGATTTTCTGAATTTTTTACAAAAATACGGTTTACAAACAAACCAAATGCAACTTATTTTTTTATTTTTCAAAAAAATAATCAAAGTTGCTTTTATTTGCATTTAAGGTTGCTTGAAATTACTTTTCGTTGCATTTACGGTTTCATTTTAATTTTAATCATACAATTTGTTAAACAACGTATTATGCAACCAAAAAATAATTATTTTGACTAAGTTTTAAAGTTACATTTGTGGTTGCTTTTGGTTAATTCCGGTTACAAATATGGTTGCAAAGTTGCAAAACCGTATTTTTACAATTTTTTTTAAAAAAATCTTATTTTTACAAAAAAAAAACGTATTTTTTGCAAAATATTTTTTAAAAATTCTATTTTTTTGCAAAAAAAAATTTACCCTAGATATTTTTCAAAAAACCCATTCTTTATATATATATTGACTCATTTATAATTATAAATATAAGTCATATTTAGTTTATCTTATTTTTTAGAAAAAATGGTAATATATATACAGGGCCTTGACTCAAAAGAGAAGTAATTTAGTTGAGCAACCAAATAACCATCATCACCCCTTTGATTTTTATATGTGATGAATTAATAAAGGGCGGTTATATATGCATACACTTTACTTATTTTATACTAAATTACCATTATTTTGTTTCCTTATCTTATTTTTTTATCAATTTTTTCTTGATTATATAATCTATTGTGTTAAATTACTCTTCCGATAATCGTATTATTCAACCTAAATTTATAATATAAATTAATATTTTTATAATAATTCTTTTCTAGTTTTATATCGAGAAAATGTATAAAACTAATCTTACAAAACATATAAAATGCTCATTAATTATTATTATAGAATTAAATTCTTATAGTCTAATTTTCTAAGACAAAAAATTGGTTTGGTAAAAATTTAATTCTATAAAAAAGTACAATACACAACTTTCAGCACATAAAAAAGTTAGTGATATGTTATATAACTTACATAAAATTAAATTTAAAACAATACAAATTTGGAGGTAAATGGTTAAATTATAGGACACAAAATAAAATTGCAAAGCAAAAAAAATATAACATATAAATTATTATAAACTAAAATAGAATATATAAAGCGGAAAACTTAAAAAATAGTATAGGATATTAAAAAATTAAAGAACACATACAAATAATGATACAAAAATTATAGGTAAAACAATACGCATACTTACATTTTTTAAAAACTAGTTATAAACTTAAGGGCTATATAAATAAATATGTTTGGACGTGTATAAGTCAATTATGTTTTTAATCCGTAATAAAATGAGAAAAATAGGATTCCGTGTATTTCACATTTTTGATATGGTGGAAATGATATATTGTTCATTAATTTTTCTTAATATCCAAAGGATAAGAATAGAGTTACTTAATTACTTTTTTATGTAATTACCCACATAACCTTCCTCGTAAATGTGACGATTTTTATCCAAATCCATTAACCCAAACCAAAACGGTCCATATTTATTGACTTGGACCAAGCTCATATCACATATTTTTATTTGGGTTTGGGTTGGGTTTAGGTCATATATTTACTTAATTATATGGGCTAAAAATGTGTGATACCCAAATTACCCATTTAAAATTACACTAATATATCTCCCTTTAACAAAACACGATTGTACACCCATGACTCAACTATGTGACGGATACATATACACGACATACACGACAAAGTTAACATCTTTCTCGTTGATTAATAGAGGTTACCCAAAATCAAACACTTTTACGCTATCGTTGATACCTAAGTCTTGCTCGGTTTTATCAGCTTTTAGAGAAGGTGGGCAGGTTCATTCTTGTGTTATATGAACTGTGTTTGGCTCGAATATGTTTGTTCAGACTGCATTGGTTAATTTTTACATTAACTATTTTTACGTGAACTGTAATGAGACTGTGTGTGCACAGAAGGTGTTTGACGAAATGACTGAGAGGAATTTGATTTCTCGGAGTAGTGTGATTAGTGGGTATTCAAAATTGGGGTTGTTTGATGAGACGTTGGGCTTGTCAAGGAAATGCAAATGGCTCGTGTTGTGCCTGATGTTGGAAAATGCGGGTAGAAGTTTCACATTGTCAAGTCATTTTGAGTGTTGAATACTTCTTGGGTGCGTGCACGCAACAAGTTATGATTGTAGTACGTTCTTTTTCGAGAGAGATTTACAACGCATATTTAAGTATTCAAAATGATCAAAGAATAGATGAGATATGATTATTCAAAATTGATACCTTGAAAGTGAAAATCTATAAATGAGAACTTGAATCCCCTATTAGAAAATAGTTTTCCATGACTTTATATAGTAGAACACTTATGTAGTGTTTAAGATGTGTTAGTATGGTATTGTTCCATCACCCACGTGCGCGGATTTCGAGGGCAAATTCGTGGTTTCGCAAGCCTTCGGACTTTCCGTGTGGACGACCTGCGGACACGAATGTAACAATATTTGGCCCGAATAAATCCGGACCAGTTTTGCTAAAATAATAATTTCCACTGGGCTTTAGCTCAATTAATAATTCGTTATTTTGTTTTAATAATAAGTTTTATTATTATTAATTCGAAATTGATTACGAATTGATTTTTGACAACCGATTTTCTTTATTAATTAACGTGTGATTAATTAGGTAAACGCGTAGTAATTTAGGCAATTGTGTAGCGCACAAGTTTTCCCCCGTTTATATATTCATCTTATTCGGTCTTAGGTTATCATCATATCTTCTGACCTAAACCCTAAACACAGTCGTCCTCTACCTGATGATAGTTTTTCCTGCTCTATTCAAACTCGCTGAAGGTGCTGCTCTTCGTAACATCATTGTATTCTCGTTTTATCATGAGAGGCTATCGACTCAAACATATGTGAGGACGAAATAGCTTTAAGGAGACAGTTTCGCACTGGACTCGAGATATCATCTGTTTCATATCCCTTCGCTTTAACAGTTTTGTTTACAGTCATACACTATTTTGTTGCTTGCACATATAATCACATGTATTATATTATTGTGTTTTTGTAGATTGTTTCACAATCGATGAGGTGATTATTTTGAGTATGGTTTCGGCTTTGGTATTGCTGGGGCGTTGGATGTTGGGAGGTGGGTGCATTCGTATATTGATAAGAAAATGATTGACAAAGATATTATGTTAAGGACTGGGTTGGTTAATATGTATGCTAAGTGTTGTTGCATCAATGAAGCTAGAGAAGTTTTTGATGCAATGCCAGTCGGAGATGCCAAGGCTTGGAGCTCGATGACGGTTGGTTTTGCAATTTACTTTTGAAGGAGAGTCAAATAATACAAACATTTTATCATTTTGTTGATTTTTTTAATTATATACATTTTTAAATAATATAACATTTTTTTATGAGATAGTAAATGATTAAAATAAAATGTATTAAGAAAATGTAAAAAACTGATTTACTCATATTTTGACCCTAAACCATTTTTTATCCAACCCAAATTTAAACTATATTTAATTAAATGTGGGTCAAATATGTATTTGGGTCAAGACACAACCAAAACCCAAATTTATCGACCCAAATCCATTTTCTGTCATGCCTAAGTTGCTCGTGTGTATATATATATATATATATATATATATATATATGTGTGTGTGTGTGTGTGTGTGTGTTTTAAAAACAATTACTTATTTTAAAAAAAACACCCTAAAAAGTCTTAATTTTTTTTAAAAAAAATCCCAATTTCAGATCCGTCTAATATACTCCCTCAATTCCCTTTTATTTGTCACTTTTGAAAGAAACACACATCTTAAAAAAATATTAATTACATAACTTATTTACATGACTACCCCTTATAATTGCATTGAATTAAATGAATTGTTCGCATATTTCAATTAGTCAAACAGTTGAAATAGTAATATAAGAGTATGGTAACACTCTGCTGCAAACTTTTTAATGCGAGAGCCGTGAAAACTTTTACTAAATTCCGTAGAACCATAATAAAAAATAAAAAAAATAATGTAGAACCATAATTTTATTTGCAAAAATATAATAAAAAGTTAATCTAAACATTTATTTTGCATTTTTTATTATGGTTCTGCAAAATTTAATGAAAGTTTTCACGGTTTTCACGCTAAAAAGTTTTCACCTGGTTGCTACCCTATAAGGGTATTCCCCTTTTAATTGTCTTTTATGAAAAAAAATTAGTCTCTAATTACTTGTTCTCCTCTCTTTTCAAAACAATTTTATAAAGATTTTTTCAAATAATACCCTTATATTAGTATTTTCAATGTTTTACTAATTGAAATATGCAAACAATTTATTTAGTTCAATGTTATTATGAGGGGTAGTCATGAAAACAAGTTATTTAATTAATATTTTTCTTAAAATGTGTGTTTTTCATAAGGGGTAACTAAAATGGGACGAATAAATTATTTGAAAAAGTCTTTATAAATTTATTTTGAAAAGAGAGAAGGGTACTAATTAGAGCAACTGCAGCCGTGAGCCGCCCATTTTGCGCTTTTTTTACCCCACTGAAACGCCACATAAGCAAAAGTTGTCCGACCACAAATATTGGTCAATTGTCTGCAACCCTCATTGCCCAACTTTTTTTATTACTTTTAGATACTTTAGGTCCCACTAAATTTATTTGTATATTACATTTAACTTGTATATAATTTAATTATAATATTTTAGTTAATGTAAAATTAAAATTAATAAGATATTTTTTTTAATTTACATAAATTTAAAGTAAAACATTTTTCATAATTCAAATACATAACATATAACTAAAAAAAAGTTACACAAATAATATAATCATAATTTAGAATATAAAAATTTAAATAATCTAACGGGTATTGTGTAATTGTGAGATGTGCTCCATTAAGTTAGTTTGCAATTGACGAAATTTTTGTCGATCACGAATTTGGACGGTTCTTTCGATATAGTTTTCAAACGGAATAAAGGGCATCAACCCTTTGTTGGAAATATGAATTGAAATTTGAGAGTGCATCTACAATGCGAAGAAATACATGTCTTCCCATTCGAAACCTTCTACGAAATGTTTCCAGAGTATAGAGACTGGATTTTCTGCAAAACAATCATTCACTAAACGTTTATGGCCTGCTTCACGGTCTTTGTATATCATTTTTTGAGGCGTTGATGAAGATTCTTCCCCGTGAAATTTGTTAAAGAGATGAAGTCGATATTTTTCATATGCATCGTCATCATCGTTGAACATCTCCTTAGCAAACTCTTTGTATATATCAAAATTATCAATCATATTTAATGTTTTGCTGATAACAAGATGTGCAATAGAATTCAATATATCGATGAGCTTATATAGACTTTAAAACAAATTTGTTCCTTTGACAAACTCACAACAAAGAAATTACAACGACTAGCTTACAACAACTAGTTGACAACGACTAATTCATATTTTGGACAAATGGAAAATATGGATTTGAAAATTGAAATGGAAAATTTAAATTAGGAGCTTGAGGATTGGGGCATGAATTTTGTGAATTTGGAGGTTGAGAATTATTAGTTAAATTTTTTTAAAGAGATGAAGTATGAAATGAATAAAAATGACTTAATAGTTATAGGCTAAAAATTATAACGAATATAATTATAACCGTTGTGAAATCAACAGATAAATTTTAAATATTCACAACGATCACATAATATAAAAGAAAGATGTTCTTACAAAAGAAAAGAATACTACATGTGCTTTTTATCTTGGAAGGTGTGCCACAACAGGTGGTATTAACTATAATAGTTGGCTATATTTAAAAATAATAATTTATTATTATTTTGAATAATTAAGTGACTAATATAATATAGTATAATGGTTAATTATAATTTGAAAACAATTATATTTTGAATAATAAATTTTTAATAAAAATTAAATTTTATTAATATTAATATTGATTGTCGTAAATATGTAATCAGATATGTAGAATATTAAATTAAAATTTTAGTAATTTATTATACTTGAATATATTCATATAATTCTAATTATAATAAAATTAAGTAAAATTTATTTTTAATTAATTAATTATATTAAATGGTTATATTTTAATATTTTATACATAAGAACATATGAAATGGATCATGTGTCATGATATGAGTGAATGTGATAGATTTTAGATATCATCTATAAAAAATTATAGATATGAGTTAAATCAAGAGGATGTAGAAGTTGTTAGGTAAAACTTTAGCTAATAGGAGTCATGGTTGGAGTTGGAAAATTATTGATGTATATAAAAAGTAGCGTCATATCATTATTTTAGCTAATAGGTGAGTAGACTTGGAGATGCTACCTCTTAACTAAATTATATATATGACATTTATGTGATATCGTTTAGAGGATATTTAAAAAATAGTCACTCTAACCTTCATTTTTCTTAGAAAAAAAATTAGATAATTACTTTTAATTATCTAGATTTGTTGAACCCAAAACTCTCTCATATATAATTTTACCTCACTAAAATTATAAATAACTCTATTGGAAATGCATATACTTTCTATTAGCTAAATTTTTACATAAATATTATAGATAACCACTTTAATTAACAACGTTATATATTAACCTTGGAAATATGTGAGGGATTAATTTTTTTTCCATAAATGAGGGCACGGAGTAAGTACCTTATATTATAATTCGGAAAATATATGAATTTTTTTAATATACTCCCTCCGTCCCACCCAATTGTTATCACTTTTTTTTCACTTTCTGGCACGCATTTTAAGGTGGATTTTAAGGATAGTTCCATAACTTATTTTTAAAAATTTCTTTTTTTGTATAAAAATAGGATTGTTCTATTTTTATACAAAAAAGGAAAATTTCAAAAATAAATTATGGAACTATCCTTAAAATTTACCTTAAAATGCGTGCCAGACACCCCATTTTGAAATGATAACAACTCAACGGGACGGAGGGAGTATGACATAAATAACCTCCCAATGAAAAAAACCTCGTAAATATTTTCTAGGGCCTTTATAAAATCGTAATTAGGCCCGGACGGACTTGGTGTACAACAGTGCCACACATACTCCACCGGACAAACACACACACTCACATCAAAACTTGCCGTTCTCCGACTCACCTCACTGCTCAGTAAACCTCCTCTCCTCCTTCATAATTCAATTCAATGTAAGTCATCTTATCATCATCCTCTTGCGCGCACACACACACACACACACTCATATATATGGGTTATGGGCTTAACATACTTGAGCATATAACAACTAATAGTTTTGAATTTGATCATTGCTCTTTTATACTTTAGTTTGAATGGTGTCAGATTCATGTGTTAAGAATATTGTTCACGGGCTCTGTAAAATTCGACAAGTTATAAATATAAGAAAATTGATGACTCAAATGGTTGGTAGATGAATTTCAAAATTGTATAATACATTGATTTATGCATACATGATTCTGGAATGAGACAATAAGATGGGTTATGGGTAGGTTGAGTCGGGTTTCGTAATAGAGCAACATATGTAGTATTATGAATATTGATAATGGTGGTAAGAAAATTCAACGTGTGTTAGAATTTTCATATTAGTACATGTAATTTAATCTAGTCAACATATTATTCTTTTTTATATTTGGTGAGTATTAGGTTTTTGTTCCATGTATATTTAATTATCGTCAGAAGTGTTTTAGATGTTGATGATTATATTTGGTTCTAAAAAAGCTGAGTCAAATAACCCACAAGTTGATTAGTGTGTGTGTGAGAATGAGCAGGTCTGTTAACAGGGAAAAGATGAGCTCTGTGTTTTACGCAGACACGTATCATCCAATTCAATCTGGAAGCATCGATGGAACCGATATTCTTCCTCACGATAATGCTGTTTACAGAGCCCACCTTTGTTCTTTAGCCACCCTTTGTATGTTGTAATACTACTAATTACTTTTTGTTTGTCCTTATCCATTACATATTTAAATATATATAATTTTGCCTGGTTTTGCAGATGACCCGTTTGGTGATCCTAAGGTTAATGGAGACCCTTACTGCACTCTCTTTATTGCTCACCTCTCCCACCTCACTACTGAACAAACCCTTCACAAGGTCTCCCCACCCCTCCACCTCTCTTTCTAGGTTATATTCATTATTTACATGTGTAGGTGTTAGTTCATAATTCATATACAATCTTACAAACTACAGACCGGTAACTTGTGTTACTGAAACGGGTGATTTTATAGAAACCCGTGATATGTACTAGTTGGGTTGTTAGAGTTTGTAGGCTAGAATGGTTTGTAGTGTAACATGACTTGTGTGTGTGTGTATAAGAATGAATGTCTTTGTTGTGTTTTATTAAATGGATGATGTGGACTTTTGTGTTTTCAGGCTATGAGCAAATTTGGCAATGTGAAGAATCTGAGATTAGTTAGACATATTGGTAATTGCTACTTCCTTTTTGCTCATTCATACTTAATCACGAAGTTTTTGTGGGTATATATGTTGATGCAGAACAAAGGGTCAAAAATCCCAAAGAAAGTATTTGGGAGCAATAAAATAAAAGTCCATTTATTAGAGTATGATTAATTTTATACTTATTGATAATAGATTTTAGAGTTAAAGTCTAATTAGGAAAGTGGAATATCATATATAGGAGTTTGACTATTGTAATTCATCACAGATTATTTTTATTTTGAGGATTAATATATCTTGATTTTGAAAATCTCTTGTGAGAGTTTTTTTTAGTTTAACCCTAATCATCAACCTGGACCTTAAACACTGCGGTAAACCCTAAACACAACCCATCCCCCATCATATGGTATCAGAGGCACCACCATACCAGCCATCCAAGCACTTTTCTGTTTCGGTAATTTTTTTTTGAACACTTAGGAGACGTAGTGAACTACGCACATAAACCTCCATCAGGCATTGTTGTTAAAAGCGCGCCTAAAGAGCATCTTAAGCGGAACACTATGAAGCGCATGCTTTGGGATTTGCTTCAAAAAAGCGAAGCACATTTCAAAAAGTGTTGCTTAAGCACTTATAGTTTAAGCACAAAGCACAAAAAAAGCCTAGACAGGTGTGCTTCTTTAAAAATGAGAATGTTGACCAATTTTGAACCAGATTGGCCATATATTTCACTTTAGGGATTTACTATAATGCTTGTGGTTCTGGATAACTAACATAATATCATATAGATCAAGGTCACAATCAAAAGTGATCAATGCAACAAAAGGAGATCAAACGAGGAAGAATAAAGATGATAACATGTAAATTAAAAAGAAGAGGAAATTGAGTTTGCGGAGAATAAGCATCTCTACGCCAACTATAATGCAGATTTAAAATAATAATAATAATCTAACTACATATAAGAATATGTTGATGCACAATATAGTTTTTATCAGCTTCATAATATCTTTAATATATTGAAACTTGAACCTAGTTCATTCTCTCAATAATTTAGCTTACACTCAGGTTTATTGTTATCAATTAGCATGTCAAGTGTTTACACTTGAAGCTTACACTCAAGCTTCCAATATATATATATATATATATAATGCGCTTCATTTCGGAAAAGTGCATGCCTCACGCTAAGCTCCAAGAGGCCCTCTGCGCATTGCTGCGCTTTTCCGTTTAACAACACTGCTCACACCAACTCGACGCTTATTAACAGATTTAAAGAAAGAACAAACCTTATTTTTGACAACATTGGCTGGAATTCAGTGTCACGTTGTACAACGAAAATTGCTGCCATATTTGTAATCTGATACAAAGAGAGAATATATATCAACGCATATAGTACATATATTGCATCTCAGTGTAACCTTTTGGGGGAAATTACGCAGTTTATATTTTGTTGAAGAACTTCAGTTTCGTACCTCCAGCTTTTCAGAAATTTACAATACAGTCTAAACTCTTCTAGTAAATTTCAAATCAGCCCTCAAGCTTCCTGAAGCTTGCATTGTAACCCCTGAACTTTGTGAAGACTTCAGAACAACCCCATGATGTATAGTGACATCTTGTCAACCTTCCCTTCTTGCAGAAGCTCGTAGATTCGTTGTTGCAGGTTGAAGCTTTAGATTTTGCAGTGTTGATTCCATCTGATGAATTTTAAACAAATGATTAGTAGCATCTATTAATTTATTAAAAGCCTTAAAAATACTAGTTTTGTACCATATAACTTTAAAGGAAAATGTTGATAATTCTTGTATTTCAGAAAAGGCTTGATTATTGTATTTTAGATTGTTAAAAGTTTTTTAATTAGCATGTTTTTTGAAGAAAAAAATTGTGTGAAAAATAAGGGTCTTTTAGATTTTAGGTTTACATTTTTTGCTAAAATTTTCTTTCAAATTGTTTTTTTTTTGCTATAAGAATGAAATAGACAATAGGCCTAGGTCAAGTACTTGACCAAAGCCACAAGATAACTATCCAGTAGAAATCTTTTAGAAAAGATTGGTGTTTGCCTAATATAATTTTGTTATCGGAAGCCAGTTTGTTTAGTTAACAGATATGTAATCAGGCGTCTATGTTGGGTTGACTTGAAACCGATATTGTAGTATGGGTCTTGGAGGATCCAACACAAGTATGGCTATTACAATAATTGTGTATCTAGATAATTATTATAAATGGTATGTCTTGGACCTCTTGGTCACAAAATTTGATAGATAGGTACCAAGAATGATAAGAATTGTATAACTATGGTAAGACTTTATAATAAGTATGGTAAATCTTGGTGCCTATGATTTGGATGACTATATACAGTCATTATGTTTGATAGGCATCGTTAGATATTGTTAGACTTAGTATCCTTGATTGATTGTGTTATTGATAAATGATTTAATTAATAACACAAGTTGGGATGTGGTTGTTTCCACGTTAAGTTTGGTGTTTTTATTTTTCTTTTATTTGATGATTTATACAAGAAGTAGAAGTACTATTTGTATAACGCGTGACCACACCTTAGTGGAATCTGTCAGCTAATCATTTGATTTTGTGCGTGCTTTTGCATTAGTTGGTTATCTCGTATTTGTTTCCTAGTAGTCTATTCGCTATATTGATGCCTGGTTTGGTTTGCAGTAACAGGAGCATCACGTGGTTATGCTTTTGTGGAGTTTGAAACTGAGAGGGAGATGCGACGAGCATATGAGGTGATTTTAATGTGTCTGTTGATTTGTGATTATTATTTTGTCTGTTGATTTGTGATTATTACTGTCTTTTAAATCACTTCATGCCCTCCAAAGTTTTTCCATTGCATCTCTTGAGTAATACATCTGAATGTTGTTTATTTTATATTGTCAACACAAGTTACCTGACTAAAAGAATCAATGTGTAAAGATTCCAAAGGAGATAAACAGGTCACATGTCATCCTATTTTACTCGGACTCAAGAATGGAATGTTCATATATCCGAGTGCCGGACTCGAAATATCTGAAATTGGGATACAAAAGTGCTTATTAGTAATCAGTAGATAAATTTTTGTAGCAATTACATAAAACTGATACTCCATTAAACACGATTCGTAAAAGCACCCCAAACCACTCATACTCAGTTGGAATATTTTAGTTTACATAATGGCCGTGTTTGAAAGTTAGATGTTTGAGGGTAAATTAGAGGTTTGGGGCAAGTTAGAGGTTTGAGGGTAAATTAGAGGTTTGGGGCAAGTTAGAGGTTTGACCAGATGAAAACTCTAATATTAGTGTTTGGTAGTTAGCAGTTTGAAACAGAGTTTTGGACTCAATCCCCTAATTTTGAAAAAGCTAGTTTTATGAGCTTTTTCAATTAGAGGATTGTGATGTGTCTAGTTAAAACAAAAACAACTAATTCAAATAGCTAGTTATCAAGCACTTTTATTCAAAACAACTATTCAAATCAGCTAGTCAAAACAGTTAATTCAATCCGCTTCAGCTAACAACTAACCACTAATTGCCAAACAGGGCCAATATATTCTAATTTACAAGGAGATGTCAATTGTCTGACATCTAATTCATTAAGATATTTTTTTATAAATCACTTTATGCACTATGTAAAAGGCAGGGACAGAACACGTTCAGCCTATAGAGGATGAGCCCCCTTGAAGTTTTATATATAATAGTGAGTATTGGATTAAATCCATTGCAGTTGATCTAATTTCATTGCCTGGAACTGTAAGATGGTTGTTTTCCGTTCCCAGAATCACAAGGTCATAGTTCTTCTGTTTTCCTGTTTCAATAATAGTTACTTATTATATATTATATTGCAAATTTTAAAATTTACTTTACCTTCTTATTTTCCCATATTTTTCTTTTGTCGTGTTTTGCCACAGATTAGGTAATAGCTTATATCTAAATAGACGAATGATAAATGGATTGCAGAATCTTTTTTGTTGATATTAGCGAATCCCAAATTATATGTCACAACCTATCCAGAATTCAATACCAAGTGACACTTTACATGTATTAAATTTTTGGTATCCTGCTGCTGTATTTGAGCACAATTTGTGTTATTACTATCGTAAAATTATGTCAATAATAGTGTTTTTGTTATTTTAGCATGCTATTCTGATGGTGAGAGAGGCACGAGCCTGACTAATTAGGCAGATTTTATCAGGCAATAACTTCCTGTAATGTGTAAGATTGACCCTTGATGCTTCTATATTCTCCTGAGTGCAGGATGCTCACCATTCAGTTATTGATGATTCTGAAATCATAGTTGACTACAATAGGCAGCAGTTAATGCCAGGGTGGATACCAAGAAGATTAGGTCGGTCAAAATTTCACCTTCCTTCAACATTTTGTTGTTTGGGAAGATTAAATCTATTAACTTTATTGTGGCAGGAGGGGGACTTGGTGGTAAGAAGGAATCTGGGCAGCTTCGTTTTGGAGGGCGTGAAAGACCATTTCGAGCTCCGCTGTATGCATTATTTTTTGCTATATTAGTATTTGAGTATTTTACTTGTTGCATTGATTGCTTTCTTTTAAACTAATAGCTGCAAGTGCTTCTTATCTATGTTCATTTATGTCCTTGAGCTAAATATTCCACATGGTTGACATTTTTCTTACGAATGATCATATCCATTATTTTTTCTAACTATTCTTCAAGTGATTCATGTTACAGTACAATTTTAACTTATGCATAGAACCAATTACATATACACAATGAAAGGAAGTATCAGATAAGGGGTTGCGTTGAGTAAGCCAAGTGTCCCTGTTTCCTAGCTTCAGGTCCTCTTTGACCTTAAAATCTTTAACTTTACGCATAAATTTCTTATTAAGTTCTCTTAACTTTTGATCGAAACCAATATTAAACAACATGCTTACATACATTCTTTATCTCGCCTTGATGTCTCTATCCTAAACTAAATGTTTTACAGCACAAAGGTCCTCGTCTTCCTTTCTTGCTTAAGCAATTCTGAAAACATATTTTTCCACCTCTTTTGTGTCACGTTTTTTGTACACTTCTTGATAAACTGTATCATGTGCTCAATCTTGGAAATCTTATGTTTTTGCCTCATCAGTCATCATTCTTCTTATTTAAATCTCAATGGCCATTGTGTTTGATTTTAATACCCTGTATTATGTGTTTCTTCCACCATCTTACCATGTGAAGCACCACAGAGAAGAGTCTTACCCATGTCATTTTCAGTTGATATGGGGCCTATATCCAGTGAAGCATCACAGTGAAGGGAACATCCCCAAAGGAATATATCTTGTTATATGGAATAGCCTTGCGATAGTTGCCTCCTTTATCTGACCTGGGGGCATGGGCCATGAAGCAAAAGCTGAAATAGTTAAGTGAACAGTGAACGTACCGGATATGTGTTAAACTTAACACACTACAAAGGAAACTAATACTTAGTTCAACTATTGAGAAAATGCACTCTATCTAGTGATCAGTATAATTCTACTTATTTTTTATAGGAGCATCCAAATAATTTTTAGTTGAGTAATTTCTAAATTATTAGTCAACTCCTTGCTAGTTGCTACAATGATAATTAATCTCTTCAACATGTTAGTAATTTATTACTCCGTATTAAATTTAGTGCTTTACGTATGACATGCGGCTGTGCTCAATTTTTTGGGTAAGCTATTAGTCGTCTTATGGAAGTAGTAATACCTTACCGACTCCAATTTTCTTGCTTCCCTTGAGTCAGTGTTTTGTGTGGATTACGTGCTGAATAAGCTTACTGATAAATCAAGATGTTCATATTTATGATTTATTTTGTAACTGTAGTAATATATACATGGTTGTTTGTGTGTCTATGTGCATCCTGTAACTATACTAATAAATGAATCTATCTGAAAGTAGGCAAATGTCTTTCTGCAAGTCTTAAAGGCAGGAAACATCAGATGGTCGAGGGTTTTTGGAAACTAAGATGGAAGTAGTGTATGCTACCTTTTGGCCAAATAGAAAGAGAGAAAGTAGATGCTATTACTTGATAGAAATAATGGCTGAAAGTAGCACTTTTATCTAATAGGAGTATTTTGTTTTGCAAAATTATGTACACTTTTCACTTATAATAAGCTTTCTGTGCTTTTTATTGGAACAGACGGCCTATTCCTTTCGATGGTTTAAAAAAGCTTGGTATTCCACCTCCTCCAGAAGGAAGATACATGTCACGCTTTCAGGTACTTCATTCTCTAAACAAAATCGATTCAACAACTTATTGAGCAAGTTGATAAGCTCATACAATAGATTGTCCCTAGCTTAATGTTTGGTCACAAGTATTTTGACTGATCATTAATTTAATGAAGTGAAGTGCACTTTTGTACTTAGAACTACTTTTTGAGCTGCATTTATATGTATATTTCAGTCTTTACGACTATTACTGGCCACTTCAGACATACCCTTTCTCTTTTTGCTTTATTGTTACAGATTCCTTCACCGCCTCATAGAAAGAGGTCTTATGTGGACAGAGAAGACAGACATTACAAAAGTGAGAGGTCTCCTGTTGACAAAGAAGACAGGTATCACAAAAGTGAAAGGCAAAGGAAGCGCTCTCATCGACATGAGAGGTCTGCTAGTCAAGAACAGTCATCTAATGGAAGAAATTCAGTGGACAGGGAAGATAGATCTCACAAACTTGACCGACAAAGGAAACATTCTGGTCAAAATGAGAGAAGTTCTAGGAGTCATGATCGGTCATCTGATGCAAGAAGCTCTGTAGAGAGAGAATATGGCTCACATAAGCGCCACAAACACAGTAAGCATTTTTCTGGACATGATCCACATGACATTCGATAGGGTTGTATCTAAGCAGACCTAGCTATAGCAATTTCATGGCCTGGTCACATATTTCTTTTGTTTTCTGAGTGCAATTCTTCAAGGTTAAGATAACTACTTTTATTTCCCCCGTCATGATATGCAGTTACTTTGACTTGTTTTCTGTATCCCAAAAGCTTTGCAGGTTGTGTACTTAACTGTTATAAAGTTTGAATTCGAAACGATCCAAGCATGTAGCTCCTGACTTGGTTGAGTCGAGCTGAATTAAATACGTGTACTAATATATGTACCATAAAATAAATCTGATAGAGATGCATAATATTAGAGTTTGTACCAAAACCTAAATGGTAGTTATGTATTCAAGTAAAATTCATTAGAATGCTTGTAAATATTCGACTTGGTTTAGCCCCACAAAAGACCAAACCATACACAGATCACAATGCTAAACAAATTTAACCCAAGATTCAGTATGTCTCATTTGAAATTAGGATTTGAGAAGAGTGTAACTTACACTTTCTACTACTTACTCCTAAAATATATAGAGTTTTCCCTCCCGGGTTTTATACTGGATTATATGTTGACCATCTTCAACTCTTCTCAGTTAGGTACCCCCTCTTAATCGACAACCTTGGGTCTTTTATATTTCTTGGTGTGGGTCATGGGCCCTAGATAGGATAGGTGAGGATAGCAGTCCATCTTGCATTTGGGAAAGTGTTAAAAAAGCATAGTAGCTTGTAAGCAAGGTTTCCCTTGGTAATTGGACGACAACTTTCATGCAAGCATTCGATCTTGTAGCCAACAGTTCCAAAGGCGAACCACTCAAGTTTTTTGTAACAATCTAGACTCTAAGAGGAACCAACAGTGTGTGTATTGTCAATCATCTGTTGGGATTAAATTAAATCTACACCTGTTTTTATTTGAATTTAGATAACTACATACCAAATTAATACTAGACTTACTAGGTAAGGCAGATTTAACCTGACAAATTATTAGGTCAATCAATCTGATGCAAGAGTTGGAAAATAATTGATATACATACTCTTTGTGATTGCTCACTGAAAATGATTTAAACTGGAGAAAAAATGACATGGCTAAAGCTAATTAATCGAGTATGCTCTATTCTTTGCTATGATCTTGTTCTGCTCATGTAACCGTATATGTTGTTCATGCATCAAGTTTTGTTGGTTCCTAGAACCTTCAAACATCTGTACACCGGCTAATGCCACAGATGAGTCATTTATAACAACCCCTGATCCTTTATCTGGACTGTGAGCAGAAAAGGTAGATGCTGCAAACAGGTCATTCCCATATGCCCCCTTCACATTATCTGGACAGTGAGCAGAAAAGGTTGGAGTTGCTTGAATGGTTGGTGCCATCCCATTATTATCTGAATTTTGAGCAGAAAAGGTTGGATTTGTTAGAAATGTAAATGCTGAAAACTCCCCTGTCCCATTATCTGGATGGTGAGCAGAAAAGGTTGGATCTGCTTCAAGTGCAGGTGCTGATAAATCCTGTGTCCCATTTTCTGGAATTTGTGCAGAAAAGTTTGGAGTTGCTTGAAAGGTAGGTGCTGATAAAGCCCCAATTCCAGTATTAAAATTGTGAGTAGAAAAGGTTGGAGGTGCTTGAAATGTATGTGCTGATGAAAACTTTGTTGCTGGAATTGAAGTCTGAAAGCCTGCAGCGGTGCTGCCTGTAACTACTGGCACTATGGCAGATTTATCTGAATCTTCTAAAAATGGGTTATAGTGTTGCAGTGGAAACTGTGCTGGTTGATTGTTGAAATTATCTAGTGAACACGTTGGCAACACTGTTGTTTGATGGTAGAAGTTTTCTTCTGCAATTGGCGTTTGTTTTGTTGGCTGTTTTGCAGTTTCAAATAGCACAAGTTCCCAACTTTGTCCTGAACTTGACTCTTTTCCCTTTTGTTCTTGTTCTGGGAAGGCATCCGAGGTGTTTGATACACTAGGGACATGTTTATTGTACAATAGGTTTAGATCAAACGAGGGTTGCGTAGGTTTAGTTGGAGTCTCTGCTAGTACAAGTTCCCAGCCTTCTCCCGACTTAGCATGTTGCCCTTCATGTTCTTGTTCTGGGATTGCATTGAATGTTCGGATATGTTCTTTTTCTGGAAAGGCAGTGAATGTGTTTAGATTTTTTTCCAGATAGACATTAGGTGTGTGTGGTGCATTAGGCTCTGATTGTGTTGTTGGTAGTTGTATGGCTTCTGCAAGCACAAGCTCCCAACTAGTAGGTGCATTAGTCTGATCCGGCTGCTCTTCAATATTTTTCTTTGTTTCTGTTTCTTGCTCTTGTCCAGACCAGTCTTCTAAGCTTATTAGATCAGCCATTGTATTGGTAACCGGCAATGAATCAGTCGCGGCAGATTTACTCATTTGGAAAGTCTCGTCTCGATAAGTCTGTTGTTCAAATTGATCAGGATAATCTTCCAAGTCAATAGATATACCTTGACTCGTTGAACCAAACTTAGAAGCTCTGTAGGAAATTTTTCGTCTAGAAGTTTTTGAAGATTCATAATCCCTCCTATAACCTTCTTGCGGTGCTGGATTCGAATTTGGCGGTGATGGAAGTGCAAGCCTATTTGGAGATCTTGAAACTGATGGAAATGAAGATTGGTCTTTTAAAAATTCTCTTAATGTTTCTATTCTCTCCGCAGATAATGTTTCTATACTAGGGTATTCAGAATCTCTTCCTACTCTGATACTTTTACATAAAGAATAAAATCCCCTAAGCTCTGAAAATTGGCTTCTGGCCTTCAAACAAGTTTGGAAGGCATCAACACAATCTTCATATCGCAAATGAAAAAAACATATATCAAGAAGAGTAAGACCTTCTGAAATGTCCTTATATAGATGAAAACTTTCCTGCACGACTGCATAAAAAGAGATTTGAACCAATCGATTAGTCATGGCCGCGCCTGTTGGCCTCGTGGCGATTGTTCGTTCGAGCAAACGCTGCCAAAATGCAATTCTATCGAGCAATACTGCCGGTTTCATGTCACCGATCGAATCATTAGTCCTTCGCTCACCTTTATCTTCTCTTTTTCTATCAATATTGGTATATCTACGTTGAAGCTTCCCTGTGAGAAAACAATCTAAACGCTCGTTGAGATAAAGGGCAAAAGTTCTAACAAATGCTGTGTAATCCCAGGGGCTAGAGTTTGAATCATCACGAAAAGTTGACAGGTTTAGGATTTTGGCACCTTTTTTCATGGCATGGAGGACTTCTCTAGGAAAATACGGATCGCCATTTTGAAATATTCTAAAAACAAGCATCAGAGATTTTAATGCCACAATCCAGTTACGTGTCCGGCTAATTCTTTTGCCAATGGCTTTAGCGCATGCTGCTGCATATATTTTGTCAGCAGAAACAAGATGCAGGACTTCACATACGTATCTTTCATCAATGGGAATGTCGTCGTGGGTTGTGGCTTTAAGGACTGCAACCTCGAGGTTTGTATATTGATTGTTTGAAACCTTGGCAATGCTGATGCTGGTTTGATCTTTTACTGCTGCAATTGCCTTCCGTAACTTGGACGGCATTGCTGGTTTATAATCTAGTTATAGGCAGGCATATACATTATATATGTTCATGAAAACTTTTGTTTTTAGAGAAGCAGAGAGAAAAAGGAGTTGTTGAGGAGTGTAATTGTTTGCAAAATGATTACGGGGAAGAGATGACTGGGTGTTTCCCCTTGAGTCTCTCATGTCCTCAATGTAATTACACAGCTTTGTGTGGTGCACATAATATATATCTAGTCAAACTGCGGGTTGCTAATTTTTGAATGATAATGTTAACATAATTCATGTACTGTAATTTTTATTTATTTTTGACAGAATGTACTGTAATTGTTGAAGTAACTTGGGGTTAATTTTTAAAGAACCAAATGAGAGAATAAAAGAACAGGTATCAATTTAAATGAAAGATAGTTAAATAATAGCTAGGCAGCCTAACATATACAAATATTTTAATTCAAATGAACGAGACTACAAATTTAGATGCACAAATAATTTAATAAATACTCCCGACTGCTTTCATTCTCGTTTTTTCTTGTCATCTTCAGTATCCAGTAGGGAATTCACATTTTCCAAACTCTGCGAGACAAAACAAACAAGTGATATTTAGGAACCCCAGCAATGCTATCAATCTCTAACTTAACAATAAATTTATCCCTAATTCGTTCATAATAACAATTCGCTCGAATGAATGATAATTTTTTAATTTTACGTTAGATCCATCTGGTGTACTAGGCAGATAGTACACTGCTCACTCAATGATTAACCCCCACCAGTACGCTACACTCAATTATTATGACCATTCATCCCATGGCATGTTCTCTTATGAGACATGTCAAGTGGGGTTTAACTTTCCAGGCTTGACTACCTTTCCTATTGTACCACTTTAGATTCCACCTACTTGATAGCATTCCAATATACAACATCACTAACATGCGCATTGTCAAACACTATATGAAAAAGTAAAGAGAGATATAGAAAACATACTAGGTGGCTGAGTAACAACGTAAGCAGCTCCCTCAAAATCGCACGACCCACTAATCCTCCCTTTCTTCTGATAAAAACTATTAAACGCAAACGAAGCATGCGCCTCAAGTGTATTAGGATCATAACAAGTGGACCCAGGTTGAATCGGATGGCAATCAGCCCCACCCTCACCACAAGCGTAATCTAGACCGCGCTGCACCTTATCTTTCCCCGCTTCTACATTCACTACACACCAGGTTTCCCCAGCTGCACTCACTGATATATCGGCAACCGGTAACCGGTCACTCTTGAAACCCTCTACGTTAAAAGAAATGTCATACACTTTTTTCTCGTCGGGGTAAAATAGTCCATAATTTCTCTCCGATGTGGGCCCGAACTTTTTGTTTTCGTTGAAAAGAGCGAAGAGATAAACGGTAAGGTTTGTGTTGGGTCTTAAAGGGGTCCCGCCTCCAACTAAAACTCGCTTTACGAGGTTACCGTTATAAGCTGCGGCGTTTTCCACACTCGCGCCTGTTTCATCTTTGTCCCCTTTTGACGGCCATCCCGTTTCCGTTACGACGATGTTAACGTCGTCGTATTTTAACGCCGACATTGCTGCGAAAACAGCGTCGATTTGAGCGTCGAAGAGGTTGAAGTAACGGAGGCCATTGCCGGCGTCAACGACGCCGTTATTCTGACGGAACAATGCGTAGTCTAGTGAGATGACGTCAGCGTTTGATTCGTAGGCGAAGAACGGGTAGGCGTTGAGCATGAGTGGGGACCCGGTTTGACGGAGGAAGTCTAGCATGGGTCGGATCACGGGTTCGAGTTCGGGTTTGAAAGATCCGGATGAAGACGGGTATGAATTTTGGAGAGCTGACAAGGCAATAGGCGATGAGATTTTTATTAATTTATGGAGATTATATTTAACGAGCGCGCTGTGAATATTTTTCATAGCGGGCAGTAAATAATTGGTAGTGTTTTTGGGGTCCACAAAGACTTCATTACCAACAGCAACGGCTTCGATCTGAGTTGATGGGTAATAAGCGACGATGTTTCGTTGGACCCATGAGTTGGCAAACGAGGAGTGTCTGGAAGCTGCGAAGAGGAGTTCATTGGGTAGATCAACAGTGAGTTTAATGTTGGAATGTGATAATGATTTGAGAACGGCGGGATCGGTGTCGTAGACTTTGACACGTGTAATGCCTTGGGATTTGAGAAGTTTGGCTACTTTGAATGCTGATGGCAAGTTGTTTGCTATTCTCCCGTAGTTGACTCCAACTGAGCCTCGTCCATCTGCAAAACCAACAAATATTAGTCAGTACGAGTCATTTGAAATTCTGGTTCCGTCACTGTACAACGAGAGTGATAAATAAATGGATTTCTGAAAATGTCTGTACCTGCTGCGAGTGAGAAAATGAAGAGGAAGAGTATGAGGAGTGGGTTCATGGTGTGTGTGCTAATTACGGAGGATGAGATGATAGATTGATGGGGAGAAAATGGGGCGAGTGGGAGAGATTTATAGGAGTGTTTATATTTTAGGTGGTAGATGTAGCGGTAAATAATGGTATTGAGCGGGTAGTATTTTGCAACGGTTATAACGTGGGCATAAATGGAATAGCTGGCATGTACTTCCAACCACATGTTAACACTTCAAAATTAATACTACTAGACTAATATATTTATGTGTGTAGTGAAGCTTTCGATGAATGAATAATTATATTTAATAATAATTTTGTAATCTTAATATAAAAATAATTTTAATTGATTTTGAGAATATAAAGAATGACTACCGAGTATCCGTTGTTAAGTTGGTATTAGAGTACTAATTAGCATCTGACAAGAATTGACATTTCAGTAAATAAAGAGTGTTAATGAACAAGTACTACTACAGTTGTAATTACCTAAATGGGCCCTTGTTGAGTTGGCAGCCCCGTTGCGCTTGTCGACCGTTGGACTCGGAATGAGACAGTGAGCAGATGTCGTCTCCAAATTTCTAATATTTTATTTGGGGCGAACTTCCTCAATTTAGAAATGTTCGGTACAAATAAATCATATATTATGTCTAGTTATTTAAAAAAAATTAAAATTATTTTTAATATACATGATATTGCTATTACCAAAAACACGTATTCTCGATGATTTTTAATAAATCATCTCTAATGGAACTAGTTAGCTAGCATCGCGTCAAGGGTTTAGTTAAGATTTCACCAACTATGCATATTATGGTTTCCAAATTGTCTACACTAACAATAAGCAATTCCAACCTTTTTATGTATTTTTTTATATTAAAATAATATTATATTTAAAATTCATTTCTATTCATTCGCATTATGGTTTCCAAATTGTCTACACTAACAATATTATTAAAACATGAGAATGGAATAAAAATTGAAAAGTAAATCAATTAGGATTGAGTTTTAATTAGCTAACCAACTTTTTCATCCAGTTACTAACACACCAAAACAATATTATAAATTTTATTGGTTGGAGTTAGTTACCAATTTATCATGATACAAATGGTGTCTCTTTAATCTTTATTGTTCCTCTCGGCAACTCTGATTGTCTAAAGAACTATAAAAATGAAATAATTTCGAGGATTATAACATAATTGTGACAAGCAATACTATAAATTCCAATTTTAGTCATTAAATATTACATTGCAAAATTTCAACTGTTTGTACAGTTGTAAATGCAGAGAGATTCTAACTTCATCACAAATAGAACCAACAAGAAAAAATTTCAAAAGTAGAGTTGCTGTGGAGAAGACATCAAGAACTTAATTTTATGATTGAAACAAAAGATTATGTCAAAAGTGAGATTTGAGCCCATGCCCTCGTTAGAGGACAAGAACTTGAGTCTGGCGCCTTGGACCAAAAAAATTCAAACTTTTAATTATCTATTGATTAAGAGTCATGGCTTAAAAAATGTTTTACATGGGCCGCTGCTCATAAAAATCACATAAGCCCGAGATACTTGAGTTGGACTGCGCCCAATTGTGCTCATCCTATATAACCATTAAAAAGGCTTTATAAAATGTCTACAAGGCTTGACAATTAGGTATTTTATTCCAGCCCAGTTGCTTCCCACTAGTGAACGAGTCCATACATATAATGTGGCCGTTTGGGGTTCTTTAAATTTAAAATAAGTAATTTATTTTATTTTTATTTTTTTACATATTTTCATATTTTTTTAAAGATAAATATTTATTTTAGAATTTTAAAACCAAATATTATTTTCAAAATAAAAAATAAGTTACTTATTTTCAGAAAAAGTACATACATCCCTACTTTTTTCCGGAAATAAAAGTTTATTTCTGGGAAAAAACTGTTGCCAAACAGCCCCATACACTTCTTTACATAATTCAGATAAATAATATTCTCTTTCTAAATATAAAAACGGAAATTTTATATTTTTAAAATTACTTCTAAATTTGGTAAAAAAATATTTAGTTCATATAAAGTGACGGCTATGCATCTTAAAAATGAAGAAAATTTCACTATATATGAACATTTTTTACTAATAAAAATACAATACTTGAAATTTAAAAATAATTATAAGATATATTTTGAAACTTTTATCGTAAAGAAAGAAAGAAAATCATCTTCATACATTTTTTTCTACTTTGCGAAAGATTATGAGTCCTTCCGATCCTCATTTGGCGCATAATACAAGAACCATGTTATATGGACTAGTTTAGCGCTAATTAAGGTAATTAAAGACTAAAGCAAATTAAGCAAGTAACAGGTTTGAAGTTTTTTTTTAATAATAAAGCAACGTTGTGTCGGTAAGACGGTAAAGGAACACAGGGCGGTCCACGTATCGTCGGTGCGTCCGATCCACCCGCTTCCCCAGACCCACACCACCCTCTTCCCCTTTAATATGAAAATATATTTTTGGGGGATATAGAGATTTTCTTACAATTAATACTACTTGTATTGGGTCACTAACATAATTTCTTTTTGATATTTTAAATTTTAAATAAAATATTACTCCATGGTACATAAATAAGAATTCAAACTAACATATTTTTATATTATAGAGTAACGTTAGAGATACGGAATTATTTTCTGATTTTAGGTCGATATGTTATTATAAAATATTTTAATTGATGAAATTTATGTGAATACAGGAGTCCATTATTATTAATTAAGTTAGAACAATCCCAACATAACACGTGGGGGAAATATTCTGTCAACAAATTTAAGATAAGTAACCTTACTCCTTTTATAATTTTGATCACTGCTACCATTTGCTAAAAAGAGACGGAATCCTCAAATATAATAAAAAAAATTACTTATATATTAATTTATTTGTGAAATTTCAAATAATTTAATATTTTTAAAAAATTATAAATTTTCATGATAAATATGTTTTCACCCTACTATTATCCTATATTACCTGACCAAAAAATGCATTATACATTTATAAGCAAAAAAGAATAATTTTAGAGTATTAATTAACATCATTGTCATGTATTTCGTAAAAATGTATTATGAAAATGTTAAGAAGGACTGAATCACATGGGTGAATTTGGTCATTTACATCCTAACGTGGTTCGTAATTCTGGGTCCATATGTTGATTCTAATTTGTATTCCAAATATGAAACACAGTAATCTTGATGTTGTATGATTAGCAGTTGATCATATAAAACACAAAGATAACCGATACTGACAGAGTCTTAAAAGTCCAAAAAGGAGACTAATTTCAAGGTTTGTACATATGAAAATCTATATTCGTGGGTTGTTTGAATTAGATGACTATGACTTAATAGCAACAGAAACTTAATTAATTAGTCGTAATGACGATATGATTGGACGTTTTGATATGATTAATTAAACTGTATCTACACATGCAAAGGAATTTATATACAACATCACACCCTTGACTCTTTTGTCAAATTAGACATGCAACACTTTTAAACAAAATCTAGTACTTGCTTAATTTTAAATGTTTCTATTTATTCTGATTATAACAAGCCTATTGAACTCAGTTTTAGGTTTAAATAGAGTCAACCTCAGACTCTTTTACAATAAAAATATACACCCACCCGAGTTTGGAAACTTATTTTTTTATATCCGATTTAATAATTAATAATAAATTGAGAGTTCGAGCAAAATTATCTTAAATAAAATTTATAATATAAACAATTATCTAAACAAAATTACAACATAAACCAAATCCCCTAAATTTCCCAAAAACAAGATTCGTGAACCGAAAGATGGGGTAACTACATAATTCACACCCTTTAACTACATAATATTCTCTCTTTTTTTTTCCTTTCTAAGGACACTTGTCATTGTATATAAATCCACACGAATTAATTACCCAATTTAAGTTACTTGTATTTATGATATATTAAAAAAGAAAAATAGTTACTCGAATACGTCATTTTTCAGTCAATAACCCAACAGATTTTCTTGCACATTATAAACTTGTTTCCGCCAATTAAGCAAATTTCAATTTCGGCCATAGGACAAACATTTGACCATCTGTTCTGTCATTTCATTTCGACCATTACTTTTTTTTAATTAAAAAAAACGACTTTGCACATGGTATTAAACAGTGAGATAAAATTAGAATTTTAAAATATAGAGTCAAGATTAAAAAATTAAATATTAATTTTGAAATTTAGCCCGTATATAAAATAAACAAATTTTTTAAATTAATTTGAAAGTTAACCGGATAGATAATCCATTTTTACGAGAATCTTTCAAAAAAAAAACTCTCAACAAATATTAATATTATCACCCATGAATGATGATTGATTAATGTTATCTGTGTGTGTAAAAATTGTGCGGTAATATTTTAACTTATACCCTAGTAATTATTATCCTAATTTACAAGATTTAACTTAATAAAAACTCGAAAATAAAATTTTAAGAATTTATCTTTATATTGCATTAAAATACATTACGAATATTTGTTCGGAAATAATCATATATATAAAAAAAATCATACACTCTGTCATTTTGAATGTATTTTGCAACAAGGGTTGGAACATTAAATTATGGAGTAGTAACATTTGAATTTGAATAAACTACCCCCCGTCGTACGAGTCATGTATTTTTCATGAAACTAACTGCCATATAATTATTTTCTTGAAAACCTTCTAATTACTAAAGTAAACAACTCATATACTATTTGTGTAAAATAAATAATCTTTCACATTTTAAAAGCTAGACACGCAGTGAAGTAGCTAGCCTACTTGCAGATAGCTCCTATATATACATAGCAGCCTCCTGAGTTATTGATTAGCTGAAGCTACTCCAAACATAATAAGAGCTAATTAGCTCATTCTCTTGTTCCTTAGTCCCTTGAAAGATTATAAGACCAATGGAGATGAAAAAGCAGCTCCCGCATTGCTTACTTATTTCAATCTCCCTGTTGCTCATTATAATCGGGACTAATGCTCATGCCCTGGATTATGCAGATGCTCTTACCAAATCACTCTTGTACTTCGAAGCTCAACGTTCCGGTCGTTTACCTTATAATCAAAGAGTCACCTGGCGTGATCATTCTGGCCTCACCGATGGCTTAGAACAAGGGGTGAGATCAGCTTCTATTTATCATGTTGAATTTTTGTGATTTAGTAATGTATTTGATTTTATTTTAACATGTATATGTGCTTGCTAGACGGCAGTAGTAGGAGTAAATTTTGCGTACATCTTATTTTCCTTCCTATCTGAGTGGGATATACTGCGTATGTTTCAGGTTGATTTAGTAGGAGGATACCATGATGCTGGTGATCACGTAAAATTTGGACTCCCAATGGCATTTACGGTGACAGTGTTGTCATGGGGTGTTATTGAATACGGTGAAGATATCGCCAGGGCAAGAGAGTTTGAGCATGCTCTAGAGGCAATCAAATGGGGGACTGATTACTTCATTAAAGCACATACTAGTCCTAATGTGTTATGGGCAGAGGTAGGTACCTTAACTGATATATTATGGGCTTATATTATATAATATACTAATTAGTAGCAATTGTACATGTTTTAATTAATGATAAACAGGTAGGTGATGGAGACACAGATCACTACTGCTGGCAACGTCCTGAGGACATGACCACATCGAGACAAGCACATAAGATTGATGAGAAGAATCCAGGTTCTGATCTTGCTGGAGAGACTGCTGCAGCTATGGCAGCAGCCTCCATTGTGTTTAAGGAAACTAACCCACATTATTCTCATCTTCTGTTGCACCATGCCCAACAGGTAGATTAAAAGTTGTACTAATTCCACAATTAATTTTTGATTATGTGGTTAATAATTTAATGTGGTATTAAATTTGTGTAGTTGTTTGAGTTTGGAGATAAATTTAGAGGAAAATATGATACGAGTGTGGGGGTAGTGAAGAGTTACTATGCATCAGTGAGTGGATACAAGGATGAGTTGTTGTGGGCAGCTCTGTGGCTATACAAGGCCACCGACAATGAGGTTTACTTGGATTATGTCATCAATAATGCCGAAAATTTTGGTGGAATAGGATGGTCTATTTCTGAATTTAGCTGGGATGTTAAATATGCTGGAATTCAAATTATTGCTGCAATGGTAATTTTTTCTGATATCAATTTTCCCTCTCCAGTACTTCTGAATTTAATATTATTATAACATTTTCTTTCGGAAATTATCAATCGCACAAATTTAAACTCACATAAATTGTGTTTCTTGGCAAAAACTTAATTTTCTCACACCTCTTGTTAGCTAGGAGATGATAGGCTGAGCTAAAGAATCTGATACTTTTCTCTTGATATGCAAATTTTCTCTATCACACTTTGAAATTTTGAAATAAACACTTCTGTGAAATTTTGGCATTTCCTTGATTATGTGATAAATGTTTGTACTTGCTTTATGCTATACCTTGTACTTTATGAAGTTAGTGGAGGGAAGAAGTAAGTTGGAATTAAGGTATATCATTCCTTAAGTGTTGTAAAATTTGTCTGAGTGACTGTCTGTAAAAGAATAGTAACAGAACTGGTAAATCAAAGGTTTATTATGTAATGGAGAGATTTTTAAGAAGGTTTAATTTTGTGGGCTCAAGGCACCTCACCTGTATCTAAAATGAATATATGATGTTTCCAGCAAGTATCTCATGGTCAATCATACACTAATTCACAACTACACAAGGCTAATTTAGATTGGTGAACTTAGTAAGTGGTATTTGAACTTTGTCTGTCCCACTTTTAAGCCCACTTCTCTGGATGGCTGGATCTAAACAAAGAAGAGGCTAGACAAGATTCTGATGAACTGGTAGACCCTGAAAAGAGGGTGGGATTACCTTTAATTTCCCACCTATATTGCATATTGGTATCATTCTATATTTTCTTATTGAATCAAGTATCATTCTATATAAAACTTTGTGTCCCACTTTTCTTGAACTTATTACACTTGGACCTCCACAAATGAATGCCTATATGAAAGATGCAAGGCATAATGTATTATGAACTTCAATATATGCATGTAGTTTCCAAACTGAGTAGGGTATATTACACTGTCCTTGTCGTTTTTCACCAGCCCACGGTCGAGGGGTCTTCACTTAAACTGTTGAACAACCTTTCTATTGTTGGGTGTAGAGATAAAGTTTGCGTAAAATTTACCAACCTATACCGTAGAGCCTAGACCATGTTCTATGAGCATGATATACTCTTAACTCTTTATGTTTGGCTTGGTTTTTTAGTTTGAACTATTTATTGCTATGTACTGATATGACTACTCTTCACCTGCAGCTACTACCTGAAGTAAAGCACAAAAAACACAAAGAAATAATCGAACAGTACAGATCAAAAGCTGAATTCTATATTTGTTCATGCATGAGCAAGAACAACGGCCCCAACATTGAACGTACCCCTGGAGGCCTCTTGTTCATACGCCAATGGAATAATATGCAATATGTTTCTTCTGCAGTTTTTCTATTAACAGTATACTCAGATTTTCTGTCAAACACAAACCAAAACCTTAGCTGTCACGGAATTACAGTGACTCCTGAGGAGCTTTTTGCATTGGCCAAATCACAAGTTGACTATATTTTGGGATCAAACCCAAAGAATATGAGCTACTTAGTTGGATATGGTTCTAAATTCCCCACAAAGGTGCACCATAGAGGTGCATCCATTGTTTCATATAGAGTGAACAAAGGGTTCATTGGGTGCACTCAGGGGTACGATGATTGGTACAGTCACCCTGAGCCAAATCCAAATGTTGTGACTGGAGCACTGGTTGGAGGACCTGATAAAGAAGATAATTTTAGAGATGATAGAGGAAATTATATGCAGACTGAGGCCTGCACATATAATACAGCACCGCTTGTTGGTATATTTGCAAAGTTGAATCAGTTGTATGATTTAAGATTAATTGCTTCCTACTAGATAGATATAATGCATATCAGTGGTACATAGATATATTACTATGCGTGGAGTTTTAAATATAATTGTATAAGTTTGTGAACATTTGTTAGAGCTGTAATTTGAATAGCAGCCCTACCATATGATATGATATAGTAATACACTTTTGTTCATACAGAAAAATAAGTGAACTCTGTTCTGCCTTGGGTTGTAGCTTTCAAGTCTAGTTTACGAATTATACCTTTCAATTTTAATATAAAACAGGAAGCCATTTTATGTAGAGTCACAACTAAGAAACCAAGAGTTGATGAAAAGAGAAGCAAATAAGGTGGTCATACCTACATAGCCTTATTATTAATTTTTTATTTTATAATTACGAAGGGTCCGATTAGCAAGTACACATTTGACCATCGAACCAACATTGAGAAGTTCCAAGATGAATGCTCTAATAAATCAAGACGCTTGTGTCATTGTGTGGTCTATGTGAGAAAAACCAAAAAATTCAGGGACCACGGCATGTGGATACAAACATTGCTTAAGAAATCATACAATTTGGTAAATCAATGAACAGAGAGATGTCTGAAAGTAACATGCACCAAAAAGAATAATCAAACATCTAATCAGGCTATCAAATATCACACTAGATTCATATAGGTGTAAACTGTAAAGGATTAATATAGGTTAATATGAATTTGCAGAACAAATACAACTTAATATTGAAAAACATAAAAAAAAGGAACAGACAAAACCTGATTAGTGTTTGCAGAGAAGCAGAAAATGTGTGGTTCTGTCATCAAGCAGTTTGAATCAGGGATTCAACAAGTACTTTCCCTGTCTTATTTTCTTGATAACAATTGTGTGGTTGAGCATATCAGAGAACTCTGTGATGACAAACAAGTCAGAAGCAAAATGCTCCTTTTCTTTCTTTCTTTCTTTTAACATAAACTCACGATTACAACGAGCTGAAAATACATAGAAGGCCAACTGGCCAAGACATGTGGATCTCATCTTTTCGAGAAAAAATGTTCCATAATTTCAACTTCGTTTTTTTTCCGCCTAAAAATATAAAACAAATATATTAAGAGAAAATGAAGCATTATTAAAGTACCTAATGTTGATTAACAACAGCGCAACCACTAGATGACAGTACTTGCAAGATACAGATGAATGTAGGAACAAAGTCCAAAATCATTAGCTTGCTGTAAATTGCCATAGTTTCGTATCACGAAGATGATCAAATGGTCCCATGAATATTATAAAATCAAATGTGTATAATTAGGTCATTCTCCAATAAAATTTGAGACCAGTTGTGGCTGGAAGCAGAATAGCCACAAAATGATACTCCTTGCATTCAACTTGATTTGCATAATACAAAAGGTGCAATGAGTCACCATGGTAAACACTTTCTCCCCGCCTCTCATATCATGTGGAGATATTGCAACTGTTATAGTTCCCGCGCAATCCTATCAACAAGAATATCCCCACACACTTGTTCTCCCAGCCATACCCATATATAAGATTCCCATAGCCTCTTATTCGCAGCTACCCTGTAACTAACTTTACTACAGCTCTCTCACATCTCCAACATCTCTAAAATATGGTCAGTCCTTTGTTTATTTCGACTGAAATCTTACTGCTGTATATTCTGCTTTACACTTGATTTCATGTTTGATATAATTCTGTTGACAGGTTTTGGTTGAAAGTGGTGGAGACAAAGATAGCACAGCGCTAGTGGACTATCAAGGAAATCCTGTTGACAAATCGCGAACTGGTGGATGGCTTGCTGCAGGCCTCATCCTAGGTAAAAATCCTACTTCAGAAAATTATGCAGTAACAATAGTACGATGAGCAAATCAGAACTTAAAACTAGTATATATAGTTTAACTCTGGGCTGGTGCAGGAACCGAACTTTCTGAGAGGATATGCGTCATGGGAATCTCTATGAACATGGTTACATATTTAGTTGGAGATATGCATCTGTCTTCGTCAAAATCTGCAAATATAGTGACAAACTTCATGGGCACTCTTAATATCCTTGGTCTCCTTGGCGGCTTTTTGGCAGACGCTAAACTTGGCCGTTATTTGACTGTTGCAACCTTTGCATCTATCACTGCTCTGGTAAGGTTTAATATATATCCTACAAATGGATTTTTTAATAGTAAGTAATTTTCCCCAGATAAGCAAACATCTTGACTCTAAAGTCTCAGTAGTATATGTAATTATAGTTTAGGTGTATCAAGCTTTCATCATCGCATTTTTTTTAAAAAAAGTAAGCAGATTCAATGATTTTTTAAAAACATTTTTCTAATAAATTCCCTTCTCCGTTAAATGTTAATTCAACTCTCCAAATATGCAGCAAGGCAAGTTTGAATCAGTAAAATCATTAAAACTAAAGTGTTTGAGTATCTCACTTAGTAATTGGCCTTGTCAATCAGGGAGTAGCATTGTTGACAGTGTCCACGAGTATTACCAGCTTAAGACCCCCTCAATGCGAAGATTCAAGAAAAAACACCTGCGTTCAGGCAAATGGTAGTCAGCTAGCAATGCTTTACCTCTCACTGTACATAATTGCACTGGGAGGTGGTGGAATAAAATCAAATGTCTCTGGTTTTGGGTCGGATCAGTTTGATGCATCGAATCCCAAAGAACAGAAGGCCATGGTTTACTTCTTCAATCGGTTTTATTTCTGCATCAGCCTCGGGTCACTGTTCTCCGTGACTATATTGGTGTATATACAAGATAATGTAGGAAGAGGGTGGGGCTATGGAATATCAGCAGTAACAATGATAATAGCAGTGGCTGTTTTGCTAGGTGGAACAAAATTGTATCGATTCAGAAAACCTCAAGGCAGTCCACTAACTATTATATGGAGAGTAGTGTACTTGGCTTGGAAGAAGAGGAGTCTATCTTTTCCTGCTCATGACAGCTTTCTGAACGAGTACAACACTTCAAAAGTTGCACATACACAGAAGCTCAGGTGTCTTGACCGGGCAGCCATCCTTGATGAGCAAGTGGTTTCAAGTGGAAACACAAACAATCCTTGGTTAGTTTCTACTGTTATGCAAGTTGAAGAAGTAAAAATGGTTCTACAACTCATACCCATCTGGTCTACGTGTATCCTTTTTTGGACGATCTACTCTCAAATGAACACTTTCACGATTGAGCAAGCCACTTTCATGAACCGAAACATTGGCTCCTTCGAAGTTCCTGCAGGCACTTTCTCCGTTTTCCTTTTCCTCACAATTCTTCTTTTTACTTCCTTAAACGAAAGACTCATTGTCCCCATTGCTCGAAAAATCACTCATAAACCTCAAGGGCTCACGAGCCTTCAGCGAGTAGGAATTGGACTTGTATTCTCCATAGCTGGTATGACAGCTTCTGCTATCGTCGAAAAGAGAAGGAGAGAAATGGCAGTCCAAGAGAACAATCAGATTACTGCTTTCTGGCTAGTCCCTCAGTTCTTCATTGTTGGTGCAGGGGAAGCTTTTGCTTATGTTGGCCAGCTTGAATTTTTCATCAGAGAAGCGCCAGAAAAGATGAAATCGATGAGCACGGGTCTATTCCTAAGCACTTTGGCAATGGGGTACTTTGTTAGTAGTTTGTTGGTGACTCTGGTGGTTGCAGCAACTGGGAAAAGTTGGCTCAGGAACAATCTCAATAAAGGCAAGTTGGAGAACTTCTATTGGATGCTTGCAGTGTTGGGAGTCATAAACTTCTTAATTTTTCTTGCCTTCTCAAGAAACCATCAATACAAGGTCAACAAATCTGAAGGTCCTGCTAATGATCAGGAAAAGGAACTGACACATTGGCAGGGCGAGGAAATCGTCGATATTGAGAAGAAACCAGTAGTTGAGGCAAAGGAAGTACCCTAGTAGTCTAGTACACATCCTTTGAGAGATTTATTTGTGTTGTATGTAGTGCTAAATGTGGTTGAAGTCTTCATTTCTTGGTAACATGTAATTCGAAGGTGTAATGCTGTAATCAGTTATTTATGTGCATGAAATGTTAAATAGTACGATTGTTTCAAAATGTGCAATTCTTTGACAAAACTAACTTGATTTTAACTATTATATCGCTTATTGCACACTTGCATAAGTTAATCATTTACTATAAGATAGGTGAGTTGGCTAACGTAGGATGTTACGAAGAAGAAGTGTTCTAAGCTTGAACGACTTGACCAGAGCAACTCCACGTCAGGATCAAAGTGGAAGACAACTAAACCATTTCAACAGTCTGCTAGCTGATTCCACATTTCGAATACATATAATATGCAATAAAATATTAAGAATCGTGATTCCAAGCATGTACGTTTTGTTTGTTAAATCCAAATATATGTTCAACATTTTTGTCATTTAAGACATTTGTGTGGTCAATTTTTTTGTACGACGACATGTTTTCCACAGTAAAGCATTTCAGGCTGGTACACAACAAATTAAAATAAGAGAAAAACTCCTGATTACTCCCTCCGTGTTGTCCATTTCATTTTTTCACGGATTTTAACACGCATTTCATTTTTCACGGATTTTAACGCGTATAAAAAATAAAGTTTAATAAATTATTTTTAAATAATAAATTAAATGTTAAATTTTTATTTAGAAAAAAAATTTAGAAAAAAAAAATTCGAACTATGTTTTTTATATGAATTAAAATACGTCTAAAAAGTCAAAAAATCAACTAATTAAAAATAGGGAGAGAGTAATTTCTTTCGAAAAATTTTAAAATGAATAATTTTTTCTTCCTTGTACTCGATATCCAGATCAGCTTAAAGTAGCTTGATTAATCTTCACAAGTTATTTTATTATTTTTTATACTGTATGTAGTGTATATTTCATTATTTTTGACATTATTGTGTACATTAAACATTATCGTCTCCTGCTTATTCCATAACATAAAATATACAAAGTTGCACTACTGAGAACTAATTTTCGAATCTAGCATATTATGTACTGTTTAAGTCTATTTTTTTGTAAATTTTACTAAAATTTTATTTTTGTGTATAAAAAACTTATTATTAGTATTAAATTTAAAATATAAGTTAAATTTTATATTAGATTATATGTTTGTTATTTGGAGCATTATCTATTCAGGTGTAAAATATTAAATATGGAGTATTTAACAGTTTAACTCATACATTACATACAATTATACAAACCCAATGCATACACACAAACACAAGTGTGTTGATATATACAGAGAGAAGACTTTGGCAACGCGGCACAGCACAACTCTACTTTGTTATACAACATTTATATATACATACGTATATATCTTACTCTCTCTCTATAAAGCTTCAATCGAAAATTTAAATTAGGGTTTGTTCTCTAACTCCCCTTTTACAGATCCTCATTGTAAGTCTTTAATCTCTTACTTTCAATCTCTCAAGTTATCATTTTTCATACACATACAATATACTTGTACATATATTTAAGTTTGGGGACTTTAAAGTTGTGATCTTTTTAGTTGTTTGATTCTCAATTTGTGATTTAGAGGTTCAAGAAATTAAATCTTGATCTGGGCTTTCTTGATTTTTAGTTAAGAATGTGTGTATTGTGATTTAGTTCTAATTTGTTTGACTTTGTGGGAAATTATAATTTGGGTTAGATTAGGGTTTAGTGGATATGATTAAGCAGATATTTGGTAAACGGAAGACATCGTCTAAATCATCCTCGCAATATGATTCGAGTAATGATGTTGGGTATTCATCGATAAATACATTGAATTCAGCTGGTGGGGTTGCTAATAATTTGACTAAGACTAGTTCTGCATCTGGGAAAGGTTCGAATTCTGCTTCTGCAACTTTGAAATCGAGTAATGGGAACTATGGTCCCCAAGTGTCGAGTGCTGCTGCACTTGTATCGAATCAAGGGAAGAAGTCGGGTCAAGTGGGTTCCCAAGTTGGTCAGGGGATGAATTATGGTGTTTATGAAGCTTTGCCTATCTTTCGGGATGTTCCCAGCTCTGAAAAGCAGAATCTGTTTATTAGGAAGTTGGATATGTGTTGTGTGTTGTTTGATTTTAGTGATGCTTCGAAGAATGTTAAAGAGAAGGAGATAAAACGACAGACTTTGCTTGAACTTGTTGACTACATTTCGTCAGCAAATTCGAAGTTTAATGAGATTGCCATGCAGGAGATCACGAAAATGGTAGCTGCGAATCTTTTTCGAGCATTTGCATCTAGTCATGATAACAAACTACCAGATGTGTATGACCCAGAGGATGATGAACCAGCTATGGAACCATCATGGCCTCATCTTCAAATTGTGTATGAGTTTCTTTTGAGATTTGTGGCTTCTACTGAAACAGATGCAAAACTTGCAAAAAGATATATTGACCATTCCTTTGTGTTGAGATTACTTGATCTTTTTGACTCGGACGATCAACGAGAGAGGGAGTACTTGAAGACAATTCTACATCGTATATATGGGAAGTTCATGGTGCACCGGCCATTTATTAGGAAATCCATCAACAATATTTTTTACAATTTTATATCTGAGACTGTGCGACACAATGGGATTGCTGAATTGCTTGAAATCTTGGGTAGTATAATTAATGGGTTTGCTCTCCCTTTAAAAGAAGAACACAAGCTTTTCCTTGTTCGTGCACTGATTCCCCTTCACAAACCTAAAAGTGTATCAATGTACCACCAGCAACTTTCGTATTGTATTACCCAATTTGTGGAGAAGGATATTAAGCTGGCTGACACAGTAATTCGAGGGTTGTTGAAGTACTGGCCGATAACTAATAGTTCAAAAGAAGTCATGTTCCTTGGTGAATTGGAGGAAGTTCTGGAAGCTACCCAGGCTGCAGAATTTCAAAAGTGCATGGTTCGTCTGTTCCGTCAGATAGGTCGCTGCCTCAACAGCTCACATTTCCAGGTATTCTGCAATCTACTAGATTATGTTTGCTCTTATGTTTATCAAGAATCTTCAACTATTCTGTAGGTTCTTAGACATCACATCATTTAGAGATCTGTCATTGTATTTTTATGTTGACTGGCTTATCTTATTCGTGGCGTCTGAGTTCTGTGTATGGCATTGTTCTATGATATTTAGTGACTTGAGTGCGACAAGTTCTCTTTATTATGTGTGTTTATGAAGTTTGGGCGCCTGTCTCTGTCTCTGTGTGTACGTGTGACGTGTGTGTACTTCTCTTGGACCCGTGTGAGCTTATAGTGTAATTAAAGCAGCCTGGTTAACCTTTTCAAGCCCAAACAGCTAATTTTAGTTTTGTAATACAGATTACCTTCATATGAGTTAATAAGACAAGTTGTTGTGGAATTTATTGCTTTTGGCTGGATAAGGTATTTGTTGCACATGTCAAACTTCATTCAAGATATTATCTTGTTCGACTACATATCTATGGATATCATGCAAAAGGAATGGAACCTTGTACATGATCTATATATTTATGTGTTGATGAAGTTTGTTGTCACGACTTTGGAAGGTCGTAATAATTCGCTTTATTGTGTAATTATGGCGTGATAAATGATAATTAAATAATTAAGTTTGATCTGAATTGATCATTATGTTGTATAAGCCTTTGCAAGTCCGTGATCCATAATAATTATTTGTTTCTATGCATTGGTCTTCATTTTGTAGGTAGCTGAGCGCACATTGTTTTTATGGAATAACGATCATATAAGGACTCTGATTACACAGAATCGCAAGATCATACTGCCAATTATTTTCCCAGCCTTGGAGAATAATACTCGGAGTCACTGGAACCAAGCTGTCCATAGTTTGACGCTGAATGTGAGAAAAATATTCATAGACGCAGATCAAGCACTTTTTGATGAGTGCTTAGCTAAGTTCCAAGAAGATGAGATGAAAGAGAAAAATATACTTGAGAAGCGTGAATCAACTTGGAAGCGCTTGGAAGATATGGCAGCATCCAAGGCTGTAAGCAATGAGGCAGTGCTTGTCTCAAAATTTTCTTCCGTTGACATTGTCGCAAGCACAAATTCACCGAAGACCGCCAGTAGTTGAAGATGGCATCTCATGAAAATTTGAGGAACCAACATCTTCAGCTTATTGGTGACCATACAAGGTGTTCTGCAGGGTATGGAGTTCCAAGTTTTTAAGGTCCCCGCTTCATTTAAAATTTATAAATTTCTCTGCCTGGCTAGTTCAATTGATGAAAGTGGGGTTGTGGATATATAAGCTACTTCTGTACTTTCTTTTTACTTGGGTTCCTTGCCCGTTCCCTTTTTGTCATGTCAGCAATGTAGGTGTGTATTATAAGAAAACTGGTTCATAGAGAAAGCATCTTTTTGTTTTTCTACCCTCTAATGTTATTTTTTGCAATGTCAGTAAACAGGTAGCTACTTATTTACCTCAGCTTGTTCTGGCTCTAAATATATTCCTAATGGTTACCGGGAAATTTATAGCATCATGTATCTGGCGGTATAAGTCTTAATGCTTGATCTTGTCCACAATAGGCAAATTCCTAGTCTAGGACAAGTTTAATTATTATATATAGAGTCCTATTAGTTCAAGCTGCTAAATAAACACTCTGCCATATTTGCTCTGATTGCCAAACAAAAGCATACATGATAGAGAAGGAAAAGTATGATGAACATTCATGGGATGACAAGGATTTATATTACTGTCTAAAATGTTTCATAAGCATTAGCTTCTGCAAGTTTACACAAAAGCAATTGAGTCTAAAAGATAATTTTCCAAAAGCAATCAGATAAATGTCCAATGCAAACCAGAAAGAACAATTGTTCGTCTTCAGCCTTCACCATATGCTAAAAACCTGTATCTCTCTTGGTAGAAATCATTAAAGAAGAGATCAGCCTCAAACCATTTGGGGTAGCGAACCAAGTCACCAGCCACAAAACTCATGTAACGTTCACTTCCTTCAGGAACCACCCTCACCTCCCCCTCCTCTATGTAAACCAGCTGGTCTACGTGCCAGTCCCAAGGCAACTTACATTTTCCAGTTTTCCATATTGACCAGCGTGATACCCCGAGTTCAGCCAGTCGTTTTGATGACACATTTTTTTCTACTCGGACATGGTAGAGTTCCTCTAATGGTCTCTCCATTTGCATTGCTTTTATTCTATTACAGCATGCAGTTGTAGTATATAATCTTTTATCTCGGCTCCCTCCTTTTGTGGTAAAGGAGCTTAGTAGTGGTTGCATGAACACACTTGCCATAGCAAGCTGCAGTATCCTTTCCTTTATACGGCCTGCCAACACAATCTACAAAATTAACTTTGATAGCCTCAGTAATGTTTACAATAAGTATCTATTGTAAGTTGTGATGTGTGTGGACTAATGATTCATGGTTAAAAATTATGATATCTCACAGCATATAACAGGATGTCAAAGTGTACTGGCTGACAGACAAACATAATTATGATGACTTGTGTGTTAAACATCTTTTTAAGAGCATCTCCAAGGGCAGAGACCTCTTAGCTAAATTATCTCTGTGGACACCCTTTAGAGAATATTTAAAAATTGATGCATTCCAACCTTCTTTTCCCTTAACAAAAAATATAGATAATTATATTTGATCTTCTATATTTGTTGACCCCATAAACCTCTCATGTATAATTTTACATAATTATAATTACAGATAACCCCATTGGAGTACATATACTTCCTCTTAGCTAAAATTTTACATAATTATTATAACTAACCATTTTAGCTAACAATTTTACATATCACCCTTGGAGATGCTCTAAACAAATTGGACGTAAATACTGAATAAACTATACAAAGCACAAAATAATTCAAGAAAAGGATTTTCGTATTTGTTTGAGAAAAATGTGTAGTTTCTCGACAGTATCTTTTGTTACACAAATATATAATACAAGGTCAAAGGTATACCTGCAAATATATAATATAAGGATTTGTGCACTATTCAAAACTTCACCCTCCTTGCGACTTGTGGGTAAAATTTGTGACAAAAAACTTATTCTTGAAGTAGATTGGCTAAATGGCCTCATGGCGCCCCCATTTCAACTAAATAAATTCTTTCACATTGTTCTTACTATATGTATTGTCCATCTCTCAAGCTTAAATGTGTATCTATAACTATATAGAATCACATGAGTCCACAATTACAGGGTCTCTTTACTGATCACACATGATATCCAACACCTAGGAATAGCACATCAGACATCTCTCTCCCACACGCAGACCTTATGCTATGCACTGCATTCACTAAGGAGATGAAAAACCATAAAATACATATAGCTTGGGTGTTTACGTGTATATATAAAATTTATAGAAACTAAAATCTCCCAAAATGAATTTTCTTAAAACATTCGCTAGTCTACATCAGTAATCTATGATTTACTATCAGATATACAATATATACCCTCTGCCTGCAGCTTAAGCAGTGAGTTCTAACTTCTAAATGAGCCCGCAGAGGCATCAGCAGACTAATACACAAACAAACTCTAAACTACTTTCATGATATAAGTTCATCATATCAATTATCTCCATCCCGAGTTACTTCACAATATGAAAGATTAGGTTGTACTTACGGTTTCTGTTTGTGAACTGACTGCATAGTCAGGTGCACTAGCTCACTGTTACATTTCAATCTTTAGTATCAGTTTAATACAAATCATCGAAATTATCAACCCATTTACTGTAATTTACTTAAAAGCAGAGGTCTTTACGAAAACAGCCTCTCTGCTTCTTCTAAGAGTCCTAAGTCTTAACCACTTACAAGTGTGATATACAAGATATGTTTTTTTTTTAAATTTAGCATACCCATTTACTCTAATCGAGGGAGAACACATTTCTCAAATGTTCAATTTCAACAGATATAAGTTGTCTAACAAGCTTAAACATTTCAAAACAAGAAAATCTTGAAACCAAAAGTATGATTATATACACAATTAATATACAAATTAAAACATCAAGAAAGAGTAAAGATTGAAACTTTACCTCTTTGCAGTGGTATTGATTACTTTCCTTTTGTATAATTTAACAGGAGATATTAAGAAATGCTTTTAAAACCCTAGAACACAGAGGTTATCCAACTTCCTAACTGGGTTCTGTGTGTATATACTGTATATTGGAGATGATGATAGAGTCACAGGCAGTGATAGAGGGATTGTGACTGTACTTCTAAGATATAAGGTGTTTTTAAATCTTTTATTGTATTAATTAATTTATTAAATTATAATTATATTTTATCTAAGAGAGATTTTTAGTAACAAGTATAAGGGTGTGTTTGAGATTATTGTTGCAAACAGCAGAAAAGTGTTTTTCGTCTAAAAGCTGCTTTTAGACCAAAGATGAATAGTGTTAAGATCAACCTGATGCAGCTATTTTCGAGTCAACTAAATGTTATAGTTTTGCCTGTGTAATCAGAAATCAGACCGGGGAACTTATAGAAGCTTTTTCAAGATGTCTACAAGGTAATCCCAGTTCAGAATTGACAGAGGTTTTTGATATTCGAGAGGACTTAAGTTGGGTGAAAACTCAGAAAAGAAACAAACAAATATGCAGATTGAGTATGACTGCTTGCAAGTTATTCAAACTATTCGCAGCTCTTTTTCTGGCTTGTCATGCTTGGGGAGGGTCGTTGAAGAGTGCAGAACACTGCTCATTGATGTTAAAAATCAAAATGTGATTATTAGATTCGTTAAACGATCTGCGAATAGGATAACTCATTATCTAGGGATGTATTCATGTTCTGTAGCCGATCATAGGTGGAAAGAGGGTGAAGCCCATCCGGACTTTACTTCTTTTTTGTTAAATGATTTAAGAAGTTAATAAAATTATTTCATTTTGTGGCAAAAAAAAAACTTTTAGAGAAAGCAGGCTCCCATGTTTTTGGGAAAAAACTGCTTTTCAACTTTTGCAGAAAGTAACTACATTTTTTCACTATCAAACCATCCCAAAAATATTATTTTTTAATATTATATATCAAAATATAAACAAATCAAAAAAAATTATGAAATAGTTATCTGATTTTTCTGACAACACTTTTTTTGTCAGCAAATTTTTCAACAGCATGTCAGTTTTAAATAGCAATTTCAGACAGAATTTGAGTACCTGCCTACCTGGCTGGAAAACTTCAAAAATTCAATAATTGTTTTAGTATTTATTAATAAATAAAATAAAAATATATGAAAAAGAACATGTTCTTACCGGCCCCAAGTGCTCAACGTGTCCAATATTTGTACGCATGTTTCCCAAAATGATAAGCCCAGAGACATCCTCTTGTGATAATTCTATTTGCCTAGAAAAAGACCATCAATATTATTTGTAATTAGTATAATTATTTTTATTTAATTATCATCCATCATGTTACTGAATCATCAGCTTCAGCAATGCTCATTCATCACAAATGGTGTTTTCCAGTACTCCTCAGTTGCCACTTCACCTTATCAGAGGAGACCAACCATTTTTTCTTTGCAAGCCAAAGCCATTCCTTCAAGAACCCAAGTAATCATTTCTATAACTCTACATTTTTGTAGTTATGTATCTTTTTTGTGATTGCATATTTGCATGGGGCTATGTTTGTTTTTATTTTGCATGCGCGGATTGCAGAAATTTAAATACTCACGCACCAGGCTCGAATCTTCAACCTCTTGTTTGCAGTTTGGTTTGTGTTTATGTTATATTAAACTAATGATCAGTTATCTATATTGGCGTATAGAGAATAATGGAGAGTATACCTGTCAATGGAGAAGTTGGAGGTGCTGGTGGGGCTTACTCGTATAATGCTTTGAAAAGATTGGATCAGCTATGGTCTAGTATTTGCTCTGCTCAAACAGGTAAAAGTTCATGGTTGTAGAATTGTATGTTTGTTACTATTGTACATTATGCTAAATCATGGTTGGTTTATTTATTCTATATCTGTTTTCAGTTGATGAACCTAAGCAAGTAGTTTCACGTATCCCGGGTTTGTTTAGCCAGTCCGATTTGGCTTACAAGGAAGTTGATACATTTGATGTGGTAGTTTGCGGTGGAACTTTGGGAATTTTTATTGCCACAGCATTGAGCTCCAAAGGTCTTCGAGTAGGCATTGTGGAGAAGAATGTATTAAAAGGGGTATAATGTAGTGAAAATATGTGAGAAATTAACAATAATTGGATGTGATGTCAGATGGTTGATTTTTTCGTACTTAATGATCAGAGAGAACAAGAATGGAATATTTCCAGGAAAGAGATGTTGGAACTTGTAGAAGTTGGCATTCTTGAAGAGGAAGATATTGAACATGCTACATCTGCAACATTTAATCCTGTATGATTTTTCACTAGAAGATATGCTGAACAGTGCTTGGCTTAGCCAATTGCATATACAGCATTAGACTCCTTATTTTTTCCTTCTCTGAAATATATGGTATAACTTTAATTATTAGAATTTATCTTTCTGGTTAACTTCTCAGAACAGATGCGGATTTGAGGGAAAGGGTGAGATTTGGGTCGAAAACATTCTAAACCTCGGTGTTTCGTAAGTCCACTATATGTGATTCCTTTCTGTGCTTTATTTTTCTGTAGTCCCAGAGTTTTTTTGCTACTTTATACCTACCAGAGTTTTCTGTAGAAAAAGTGAAGAAATACTTTTTTTTTTGCTAAATGGAGTACTTTCCATCTTAATAATTGTCCGAAAACTGTATCACATCGAGGCCCACTTACTACCATATTTAGAAATATCTTTAGGATGGGGTCCTTTGCAGTAGGCTTTAGATTTCATCATTTTTAAGCTACTCCCATTACTTCATCAATTCATTTTTAAAGTTCCCTAATTCAACATAAAAGTTGAGAATAATGATAAGCATGAGTTTTGCTACATGAGAATAAAGATTAAAGATTAACATGTAGCCCAATGTTTACGTTGGCCGCAGGAGGGACATTTTGTATCCTGAAACATCTGGCCTTGTTTTTGGTACTAAGCTACATAATAGCCTTTAGTGCTTTGTGTATGAATATTAGGCGACTAGTTATATCTACAGTACAATTTCATCAACAAGATGTATTACAACATCTATTACAGTACCAAAGAGAGGAGTCTAATATGGTTTAATTGTTATGCGCTACGTGGGTTTCCTCCAATTTCAGCATTTAATAAATGGTGCAAAATGTATTTATTTATTTTTATTTTTGAGGAATCTTAACTGCTCCTTCGGTAAATAGTTATGTGATCACTGATCAGTGTTTTGCGACTTCACATTTTTCTGTGTCATATTTCAGGTAATATTACCTCAACTTAAATAACCAACTTTTCTCTCCATGTCACTACAGGCCATCCAAGCTTATCGAGATGATGAAGACACGTTTTAATTCATTTGATGGAGTAATTTTAGAAGGTCTTGGCGTTTCTAGCATATGTGTTTACGATGATGCAGCTGTAAGTTATTTTCACCTGCAGAACAAATACATTCTATTGGTTGGTTTTCTTATTCATTTTAAAATTAGTGATGCATGACAGGGTTGCAAAATGGTATAAAAAGAGATGAAGTATAGGTAAAATAGGACGGATAGAATCTATCCCTGCAATGCAGAGTAATAAAACCTTGCAAATGTAGAAATGTTTCAACCCCACATTATTAACCTTCAAAGAAGTTGGTCGCAGAAATTTGAGAATATAGATGAATTATAAGAATCTCAACATAAATTCAGTATTCGTTTTTCAGTGCCTTATTTTATATAATGCATAAAATAAACTTTCTACCACAGATTTTGGAATTAGACAGTGGAAAGAGATTGTCATCACGTCTCATTATTGATGCAATGGGGAACTTTTCCCCAGTTGTGAAGCAGGTTGGTATTGTTAATTCTTGCTTGCTTAGAATTCTTTCTTTTCTCTTAAGACTGTCATTCATAACTGAGTAGAGACTAGAGTCTTGTCATTGTTTCCGTGTACAGGAAGATTGCACTTGTAACTAATTGAGGTTTCTTTTGGGTCTTTTGAGTTAGTACTTAGTACCATCCATGATAGTTTCAGTGCAGACTACATATGTTTTGATCATTGTTTTTTTTGTACATTATCTGTGCACATTTATTTGTTGAGGTTGACTGTTTGCTTATAAAATTTCCGTGCTTCCGGACTCTCTATAAGAACAAAAATGGATGTGGAACAGAAAAAAACAAAGAAAAATACCACCACAATTAGAATCCGTAGAATCTGAAAAACAGAGCAAAAACAAACAATTATGCTGCTTAATCATTTAGATATACATAACTGGTGGAGAGAATGGATGTATTATCTACCTTGAAAATGAGTAGTCCACAACTCACATGTAGTAAATTTGGAAGGTTTACCAACCTGAAGAGCTTAGCTAGATTCTAGTTATGATCTGTTAAATTTTTAGATAACAAATGATCTCTTCAGATTAGAGGAGGAAGAAAGCCGGATGGTTTCTGCCTTGTTGTTGGCTCATGTTGTCGTGGTTTCACGGATAACAAGACAAGTGATGTTATATATGCTAGTGCTAAAGTAATGCAGGTTGGGGAGTCACAAGCACAGTATTTCTGGGAGGTAATATTCTACTATACTACTATATAGTTTTCTGATCTATTTATGGCTGTGCTCAATTGATTTCCCTTAAAAGTGTAATAATTTACAATGAAGAAGCTTTTAATCTTTTATGCTAATTTTTCTGCCCACCCCAATGATTCCAGGCCTTCCCTGCTGGTTCAGGTCTCAAGGACCGAACTACTTACATGTTTACCTATGTTGACCCTCAACCTGGATCCCCAAAGCTGGAAGAATTATTAGAAGACTACTGGAATCTTATGCCAGATTATCAGGTCATTATCTAATCATGACATCTACATGTCTTCAATACTCAACCTTACATTATTCCTCTAAATAATTGGTTTTATCTAAATTTTTATCCATTCTATTTTACCTATCTACTAATGTCGCATGTAGATCTTTGGAAGTCAAATTCTTTCGTAATAAAATATACAGGCAGAACTCATGTGATGACAACATAAAGCCTATTTCTATCTTAGAGCCAACTTGAACAAGTACTCCTCCCAGCTTGACTTGACTCTTCATAAAATTTTATCCTACTAGCCAGTATAATTCTACGAGTATAAATGAGTTGATGAAAATTGACGGGGAGGTGTCTTCTATGCTTATGTTAGTGAACTCATCTTTAAATTACAAAAAATGTTATTTTCTGTCATCCTGTGATATTACATTTTCTGATCACATTATTCTCTTTTACTACACGTGTATGATTTCTCTTGCAATTGAAAAATGTGCTATCTCCTTTTGATTCATGAATTGAAAGAAAAAGAGTACCAGTACACCTTGTAATTTGGACTGCAGAGTCAAACATTGCGATGCTTAATTGAGAAGTTTTAACAAAACAGGGTTTTATTTACAGGGGGTGTCTCTTGATGATCTGGAGATTTTAAGAGTCATATATGGCATTTTCCCTACATACCGTGACAGGTAAAGATGCAGGGTTTTTTCTGCTTTAGGAAAACTCTCTTGTCTAGATATGTCTGTGGACGAGCTATACTATAATATTAGTTATCATCTTCTCTTTAGAAAGTTAAAACTTTCTGATTCATATGTGCTCAAGTATACTTGCAAATTGCAATAGTTCACGAGTGCTATAAATCTTACAATAGTAACTATAGTTTATAGATGAGCATTAGATTCTAGCTGTTGACTTGAACTGTCAGGCACAAATACTCCTTGAATCTGACATATTCCCTGTTTATATTGGGGAGCATTGGCTTGCAGCCCGTTGCCATCAGCTTTTGATCGTATAATACAGGTTTTCTATACTACACTCTTTGAAGCCTCTGCATCTATCAGCTAAATTGATAAATGCCTTGCACAAATCTTACTCGTTACTTCCTGCAGTTTGGTGATGCAAGCGGCATACAGTCCCCGGTTTCCTTTGGTGGTTTTGGAAGCTTGACAAGGCATCTTGGTAGACTAACAAATGGTATATAGTTTTGCAACACGATTGCACAGATTCACATTGTTTTCCTAAAATCTTTGATATTTTTAAGTATTTATCAGTAATTTTGAGCTTTTTTGTTAACTTCTGAACTAGATCCTCCATTCGGGCTACTGGTATAAAAGTTTTTGCATATATAAAAAAACAGGTAGACGTGTCACATGTAAAATACCATGCTGGTTTCAGATCAAATGCTTCAGAATATTCGTTTTCCTAATCTTGCCTGAACCTTTGCATATAGAAGTTTCTGCAATGAGGCTCTAGCATGATGGAAATTAATTTTCTTTTTATGAGAATATAGGGATATATGAAGCAATCTCAGGCAACCTTCTGGACTCGGACAGTCTGTCCCTCTTAAACCCATATATGGTTTGTGTTTCCTAGATCTTTCCATAGTCAAAGTATCGTTGATCCCTCTGGTAATGCATTCGATTCAAATTATATATGCAGCCCAACTTGAGTGCATCTTGGTTGTTTCAAAGAGCAATGTCATCAAGAAAAGAGTCCTCAGTTTCATCTGATTTCATCAATCAGCTTCTTTGTGTTAACTTTCAGAGTATGCAGGTAATATGTTTCTCTGAGAAACATTTCTGCCTTAAAAGTTAAAAAGTGTTTATACCCAAAATATCTTTTACTTGAATTGATTTTTAAATATATGTACTTCACCAGAGGCTAGGGGATCCAGTGCTTAAACCGTTTCTTCAGGTCACTAATCCTTTAATGAACTTTTGTCTTTGCTCTTCTTTTTGTGGTGTCTCCTCTAGTGACATCTTGTGCATAATCATCTACTAAATTGTGAATATGTGATACTGAACAGGATGTTATACAGTTTGGCCCTCTTGTGAAGACATTAGGGTTGGTTATGCTGACTAAGCCTCAACTTCTTCCATCAATATTTAGACAGGTAAGGATTTGTAAATTTTTATATATATGTTTCTCATACTTTTTAAAACTACATTTCAACTTTTTTAGAGGACCAGAAAAAGTATTTAAGTATGTAAATTAGATAAATTTATGCTTGCATTCATGGCAAGTAAAAATATTGTGCAGCTAGCATTAACAGTAAGCAACAGGGTTACTTTTGCTATACCAGTACTCCGGTAGGGATTATCACACTAAACTAGTTATGTTTCCTTTATGTAACGGAGATTTGTAACGGAGAACTGAGACGAACCATAGGTTTACAATTGGTAAAATTATTTTTTAGCATCTTTCTATGGGATTCTCTAGTTGCTGCTGCCATATAGTGGTGAATTTTACAGGATTTATGAGAACCCTCGGTATAGAATATTTGGACCATCTAAGTCGATGATTTAAATATGTATGGAGGCATTGGACTTCATCGTCTTTAATAAGATATCTTGATCCTCTCAAGAAAAGTAAGGATTGCATCATTGATATTTTGATCCTCCAGAAAATAATATTTCTAAACATATTGTTATATGTTTCAGGTTGGCATCCCAGTGCTTCTCGACTGGTTTGGTCATTTCACAATGCTGGGATACTACACATTTTTGTCAATCTTTATTGATCCAATTATTAGGTAATTATCTGCAGGCACAACTTCCTTCTTGAGTTGCCTAGAATGAAGGATTGAACTTTATATACCTCAATTTCTCAATAACCTATCCAACCACCCGCAACCCCAAAAGAAAAAAAAAACTAACAAATTCTTAGTGCTTAGTAGACTTCTAATCACTTTCATGTCTTGACAGTCCATCGATAGATACATTTCCAGAAAAAACAAGGTTTAAATGGAAGCGCCAACTCGAGGCGTGGAAATATGGAGCTGGTTTAGACTACACGATGAGTGCCATTGAGGAAACAAATCACTGAAGGAGCTATGAAGACGAAAAACATCTAGCTACTTACTACTAGCTAGCTTTATTTTGGGAAAGGGAAGGAGAAGAGAGTACACATAGAATTTGCTCTGTCATATAGTTCATATCCGAAGTAAACACATAATCCGCGCAGGTTGAATGACATCTAGATGGTCATCAGCTTAATTATCGTAATTGAGCTCAGAGTTGGAGGTTTGTCTTTGTACATTAGTCAATTGTCTATAAATATACCAGTTTCTTAATCTAACACTGTTTATATTGTCGATGAAACATAAATTAAATTTAAAGTACTGATACTTGCACAATTAAGATATTACTGTAAAAGATTACTTGGTAGAGACTTCTAAATGTATCTTGAAATGAGGATGTGAGGTTTTAAGCTCCTAACATCTTCTAAACCTGAAACTGTGCGCGATAACCAACTAGTTCTCGAGTAGACATTCTAAGTCGACAAGATTTGACTCAAGTATAAATCTCAACTTCGATATTCATGAGCCACTATCGTAAAAATAAATTCAAAAAGAGAAGAAGGAACAGGAAAAAGGAAAGAATAATGAGAAACCAGCACGCACATAAAGCAAGTGGGATTACTGTGCACGGTATTGGCACTCACTCCATCAAAATCCCCTAGTCTACATACCACTTGATGATGATCGTTTCTGCGGTGCTTGTTATGAAGAAATTTATAATGTAGATTTTGTATTGTTTGTGGATAAATTTAATTGCAAATTAATGTGTTTATTGTTCATTGTGTGCATTGTAGCTCAGTAGCTAGCAAAGGGAGTGGCAAACACATTGTACGTGCACACTCTTTCTGTATCAGCCAATAATCAGTATTAAGTATATGGATCGGAGAAGTTTGGTGAAAACATTTTACTCTGGGAAAATTTAGAAAACATTTAAAAAAAATACTATGAATTCCGTAAAATTTTACAAAATTTAATATTTATAAATACATTTTATCGGCATATAATAGACTCTAGTATGAATCTCCGTATACACAAATTTGTTATTATCAAATCTTAAAGTGTTAGGGTGTTAGAGAAAGGTGTCAAATAAATCTTATATTATATTTTAACACGTTTTATCTATCAAACTATCTTCTATCTATACATGAAAATATACGTTATGACAGATATATAATTAAGTAGGAGTTTGTACATGCAAAATTAGTGTAGTTATTGAGTTAGAGCTCGTTTGGTATACGCCTATTTATTCAACAACTTTAACTTTCTAGGAATTGATTTTTTATGTACTTGTTTGGTTATCATAAACCTAGGAAGTTATAATTATTTTTGGAAATTTAAATACATACATAATATGGGAAGTGGCTGACCGAGCCCCCTTGGCTATTCAATCTTCAATTTAAATACCTACATAATATGGGAAGTGGCTGACCGAACCCCTTGGCTATTCAATCTTCCTGTATCAATATCATTAATATCTTATCAAATCTGAAAAAGCGGATAAATATCTCTAATAAAAGAATGATATTTTTAATTAAAAATTGAGAAAATAAAAAGGTATACAGTACAACCTCGATAAATGAATGTTCGATAAACGAATAATCTCGACAAATGAATAAATTTCTTCGGTCCTAATTTGGGCAAATGAGCTTAATGAATAAACTCGTTAAATGCATAAAAGAATAAATAAAAATGTAGTCATTATAGGCCCTATGTAAATATAAATGAATAATCACTATATTTCAAATAATATATTTTATTTATATAATATATGAATACATTTAATCTAATAATAATTTTTAAACCTATTAATAAGTTATATATTTTCAAAAAATGCCTCTAAATTTGATTGTTCATTACCTCCACCAAAATTCATCTTATCCTTAATTTTGTGTAATATAGGATATTGTGCACTTTATCTATTTCATGCACGTATGTATAGTACAACTAATCTAGAATTTAAAAAAAAATGAATGTAATTAAAATTTACATAAAAGTTAAAATCACGGTGAGTTCTAGGTACATTTGAACATAATATATACGTCTCATATCTCACAATAAGTGTCTTATTTGATATTTGTGTGGTCAAATTGATCCAATTTTGACCGTAAATTAAAAAATATTCTTTTACATTTTTCAAAAACTGAAAAATACATTTTAAAGTTTATTAGATATATTTTCTAATGATATAATTTTTAATTTTTTCATAGTTATATATTCTATGTAATATTCGGTCAAAAATTGGTTAATTTGACTAAAAAAAAATCAAACCAGGACAATTATTTTGATATGAAGGGAGTATAAAAATATATAATAAAGAAAAAAGTCGAAAATTTATTATATAAATGAATTAATATTCATTTATCGATAAATTAATATTATATTCATTTATCGATAAATAAATAATCTCACTAAATGAATATATATTTTTGATTCCAAGTGTATTTATTTATCGATGTTCTACTATACCAAACAATATATAAAAAATTAATATCCAGGAATTACAAAACCCGCCAAGGAATTACTAACTATAGTAAGTGAGTTCCCATATTATACCAAACGAGCACTAAATCTCACACTAAAATTAATCGAGATGCGCATAAATTAGCCGGCAGACTCACTAAACAAAGATGTAGGTTTGTGAGGCTGACCTACCTAAATATAACTAACTGCAAGTTGTGCGAATGACTCGATTGCAAGAGTCCATTTAAATTACTCGTAATTAATTTTGGTCTAGTAAGTGTATTTTTATAGGTAACTTTTCACATCAAGATATATAAATCACTATTTACACTTCCTATCGTTAATCAGTATCGGCCCTACCAAAAAAGAGATCTGACTAATTATAACCGACAAGAAATTCAACAATAGAAATTAAAATATACGAGAAAATTTTGAGAGAGATCGACCGGAACCTGAAATAGTAATCATTCTTAAAATTAACACAAACCCTAATAACTCCATAAATAATCAGGATATTTATTGATTTTGACGTCTCGTTCGTTTGTATTTGCATCATTATGAGTTACTAGCTAGCTGAGCCACCCTGTACCTGTGTTCTTAATTACGACAAGTGACAAAGTCATATAGTGTACTAGCTAGTAGCTAGCAAGCCAATATATGTTGTTCAGTGCCCATACACGTACGATGTGCCTCTTTCTTTCTTTTTTTCGCTTTCATAAGTGATCGAGTTTAATTGACCTATATGCACCGTCCAAAAACGTCTGGCTTAGAAAACAAATTAAACAGAACTCAGTCTTTAAGATTAGTTATAATCTATAAATTATACTAGTGTAATTAACTTGGGTCTCACTAGCTAGAATACCCTAGCTGTGATCAAAACCTTAATTCCAAGTCTACAAAAATCTATAGCTAGTATCCCAGCTAAAGTACAGAAACAAAACACCAGATCAAAATACTCTTAACTTCTTACTACATAGTCATCACCTTCATACAAACACAATCTCTCTAGACTCTAGAATGGTAATTCGATCAAAACTTTAAATTCAACAATACGTAATTATATATATAGGCTAACTTAATTAATTTCAAGTGAAAATCATGAAAACCCTTAATTAAATTCTGCAGAACCATATATAAAACAATAACTCTTTGTATCATTATAATATATATGTCTATATGAAGTGCAGGATACTAACTGAAAGAAGAGAGAAATTTGTATGTACAAGTCTTTTCGAATTTCGATGCTATCGTCGCTTGTTGTGCAGTGGATTAGATCCGGTTGGAACTGTTCGCTTGTCGGTATCGAAATTTCCAGTCGTAGCATTTACAGGATGATGATGATCAAGCAGTACTTGTTCTTGTTGATCAACTGAGGTGCTAAAGACTTTGCGGCCTCCACTTGTGCTCTGAGTATTCTCAATGACAAGTAGACAAAATATCAAGAGATACAACAACTTAATTAAGCCACCCATGCCTATCTGCTTGCTAGCTAGCTTGTTTTCTGTGATATATATGTGAATATATATTGTGGAAGAGAAACAAGGCTGTGTACAAGTAGGTAGATTGGACTTTTATTGTGTATGAATATACGTACGTGGCCGTGGGGCATGCATTATATTCATATATATGCATGGTTGGCTAAATAATTAAGTGGAAATCGATTGTTAGTGCTTGCGTGGCCGTTAGATCTTGCTATATATGTATCGTAAATCTTTATGTTATGATCAGGTTGAATGTTAATTAATTTCTGTGAAAATAATTGAAAAAACACAGTTAAATCTCGAATTCTCGATATATACATAATTAAGTATCCATGAAATTAATAAGGAATTATTTATTTATTGAAATTATTCATATATTGAATTTAAAAATACACTTATATCTTAAATTGAAGAAGAAATATCAATTGAACAAAGTTATTTATTTACAGTATCCCTAATCTGGGGCGGTGAGCTTAGCGTAAAGGCCAAGCCCTTTTGGGTGTGCAGGTAGATTAGAGCGGGAACAAACTCAAAACTACCCTTTTACGCTTTCAAACATATATAATCTTCTCATCTTGGTCATTCTAGAACCACAGATTAGTCACAGTGACGCTTGTAGATTTTGGGTAATTCCGGGCATTGAAATTGTCAAAGTCCAATACGGCTCTACTTACTCCACTGCTACCGTTGAAATTTAGTAAATTTTAATGTCATTATAGTTACCTAAAATAATTATTTAGACGTTAATCTAAATCTAAAAATGTTTTTAAATTAAACAATAACTAGTTTATAATCCGTGATATGCATGATTTTTCTTTTAAGTTATAATTTACACGTAATATAATATTAATAAATATATTTAAAGAGAATATCTGACATTATATTAGCTTTTTGTTTAATTAAAAATCTAACATGTTATTGTATTTAGACGTTAAATATTAATAAATATATTTAACGGTTTTTGATTAAATAAATATTTTTTATGGTTCAATAACTAAAAATTGGAGTAATTAAAATTTTAAATAAGATTTCATATTTGTTTATAATAATATATAAATAGATGCTTTTTTTATATGTACTACGCATAACTGTTGAAACCCGTTGGTCATTTATTAGTCTCAACTCTTAAGCATAGTTAATACTCGCTCGCATTTATATTAGTGGTATGTTACGAGTAAAATTATTTTAAACAAAATAAATTTTCAATGCACAAAAGAGGTCCATTGGGTACCAGCCCGAAGGGAGGCACTCTAATGACGCATGCACCGGCAGCCAAATGTTATTTAACGTATTCATATATATATATATATATATATATATATATATATATATATATATCATTTAAATATGTAACTGAGCAGAAATTGAAACACTTTCAAGAAGGTTTAATTTTTTCATTATTTATGAATGTATATATATTAAGTGTGATACGAAAGGAACACGGAGAGTAATAATTTATAACCTACAATTTATATCACAATCACTATAACGGGTGACAACGATCTTAAATTTTCACAAAACTATCCTTACACTCTGGTGATTCGACCCTTAATTTTTACAAAGCATGTCATAAATTATGATCATAACATTCCGTACAGTTGATATGATACACAACACATATATAATACTCCCTCCGTCCCGGCCAAATGTTTACATTTGGTCCGGGCACGGAGACCAAGGATAGTGGGTGTAATAGTGATTTTATTGTTAAAATAAATGAAGTAGTGGGTGTAATAGTGTAAAGTGTTGAAAAAGTGGAGTGAAGTAGTGGATGTAATAATATATTTATTGTTAAAAGTTACTATTTTTAGTAATGTAAAGAATTGGATGGGACGTCCCAAAAAGGAAAGTGTAAAGAATTGGTTGGGACGGAGGGAGTAACAAATATCACTGTCGCGTTATATACGTCATGTAAAATGCCTCGTTACGTATATCGTTAACAATAAGTTTTACATCTCGCTTAACCTCATCTATTGAGTCCAGTGGGATCTGCACAAATAACTGTCATTTTCTTATTTATCACTTAATCCAAATTTATATAATTAAATATACACATATTGTACATAATTTTGAAAATACTAAAATGACCGTTAAATTTTTTACCTCAACCTTATAAGATAAAATTCACACAGCTCCACGGGTTAACTCAGTTGGTAAGAACAAGTAGAAACTATTATGCAGACCAAGTTCGACTCCCTCGAAAAACGCTTGACACGCTTGTTATTAGTAGTTGAGTTCGAATTTACTCGGTTATGGGCGGGGTAGTCCATAACCCAAGGTTTGAAATCCCGCATTAATGTGGGTAATTCCTTGAAAAAAAAGAAGAAGAAAAGAATTCACACTATTTTAAAACATCTATACTATACTATTGAACATAATTTGGTTGGTTGGTAACGCTTTCTAGAAAGGTTGTAAACACCTTTCAAAAAATAAAAATATATAATTTATTTTATTTATAATATAATATAATATAGTAGTATAGATCTAATATGATTGTAACAAGTTGAATTATATATCCCAATCTCATTATTACCCAAATTCTTTAAACTCTATTAAAATTATATTTTTTTTTATAAAATCCTATTAAAATTAAAATAAATAAATATATATAATCTATATTTTGGTTATCCCTCATTTTTGGTTCATCTAAAATTAAATTTTAATATTATATTGTATCACTTGAAAAATTTCTTCTTGGTGAAAACTGACAAGGATAGGAAAGAAGCCATGGAGCATCGAATTTTATACGGGGGAACCTCAAATACAACTTTATTTTCTACTTGGTCGTCTATGTTGTTGTGAGCCCAATTCTACTTCCCTTCATAATATTATTCTTTGGCCTGGCATTCCTTGTATATCGCCATCAGGTGCCTTTCAAAGATCTTTTTCGGTATGAAGTCCATAGAATCATTGTTTATGCTGAATAAGTAAAATATGTTATGAACATATGGTTTTGTAGAATATATCTGTAAAAAGACAGTCTATTCTAAAAGGGAAAAGTGTATTGCACACAAATGCCTTTGCTGATTGCTTGCTTGGCTAACTGATTCAGAGGGATATATTTCTGCTGAATAATGGAAATTCTTGGGAATGCTTAATAGGAATATTTAGTTTTGATAAAGTCTGTTTGTATTTTTGTACTTGTGTAAAAATTGCACATCCTAGATATACAGTATTAGTGTGATACAGTAACAGCCATTTCTTATTAAAGCTCTTATGTACCACCTGTAACATTAAACAGAGATTACTCTATCTTCTACTAAAGATACTACGTATATTAATTTATACTGGACTTGCTGTTTTCCTTTCGTACATTAACGTTGCTGATAATCAGGATAAGAGAATTATTTTTTCATACTAAAGAATATTACTGTCAGGAGATCTATTAATTTCTTTTATAACTTTTGTATTTTTTCTTTAAACATGTAGATTATAAATGTCTACAATCAGGAATATGAGAGACGAGTGCTGCAGCATATTCTGGCCTGATGTCCATAGGCGTATTATAGTGCCATTGATATTTGATCGTCTCACAACTACTTCTTATGGGATTGTTTAGCACAAAAGAAGCTGCTCAGTCAACTCCATTGCTCATAGCACTCCCAATACTGACAATTTGTTTTCATATGTTCTGCAAAGGTCGTTATGAACCAGCTTTTGTCAGATATCCGTTACAGGTTTGAATTTTTATTCCTTTGTTTTAGTTTTTTTAAATTATTACTGTTATGATCCTGAGCTTTCACTTCGTTCTCTTTTGCAAGATTTTCATATAATACATCATTTTTTGCAATGATGACAGTAGCAGAAAAATACAATAAATTCTATATATTAGTTTCATAGATCATTCTTTCTCCTCCTCTAGCATACACAGAATTGAACTAGCTTGACTATAATTTTTTACGGGACTGTTCAGGAAGCGAAGATGAAAGATACATTGGAAGGTACACGGGAGCCAAACCTGAACTTAAAGGAATACCTTGAAAGAGCTTACATCCACCCAGTCTTCAAGGGTGGAGATGATAATAATAGTGATGCAGATGCTGAAGAATGGAAGTTGAAGTCTACTCTCGTGCCTACAAAACGGACCTCACGCAAAAATACTCCAGTCCCCAGCGTAAAGAGCTCAGGCTCTACTGGCCCCTTATTATCTGATGTTCAGGGAATTGCAAATCCATAAATGGACGAACCTGCTAAATATAATACTAAATATCTTACTAATCCACGAGACTTTAGAACACTAGTAGCGGCGACAATGTACATGTACCGTAGTAGATAACAGCGAATTGACTGCATCGATAGATAGTATTACAAAAGTTCATGTCGTGACAAGTATAGTCAGTTTGGTTGATCTTCTGTCAGCCATGAAAAATGTGGAAAAGAGAATGTTTGAATAGCAGTGCTGAGAAGTACAAAAATATAGTTCCTGCTTGATTCCTCACCACATTGAGTGACATTAATTCCTACAGGCTACAGAAGCACAGGACGATTGGTGTTATCGTGACTCTTTCACCCTATTTTGTTAGATTAGTAAATTGTTCATCACAGAATCACGAAATCGTTTTGAAAGAGGATCAAAATTCTATTTTTAACTAGCTTCTTGAGATCATGAAGATCAGAAGCACAATGACATTCTGATTGATATGGAGTTGGTTAAAGTTGCATTGCCATAAAAGAAATGTATTGTGTATGTAGCCTGCATGAATTCAACAAGTCCTTGCGGTACAATTTATTAACCGAGAAAATGACTCTATTTTTTATCTTTTCTATAAATAAAAATATGTGCTAATTCCAGCATGTAATAATTGTCAAAATGTACGTAGACGGGAGAAAACATGCGGGTTAATGGATACATATATTTTTATTCAGACAAAAAATTAAGAATATTTTTTTTATGTGACTTCCATTTTAGAATTAAGCAGGAGGTCAGGAGCACCGGAGCTAGTTTTCCTTTGATTTATGTTAAGTTAATGAGCTTTTGACTTAAATAGGACTTTGAATTCTATGTTTTGTTTTATTGCGAATGTTCAAACTTTTAATTATAACGAATGGTTCTTATTTATCAATTTTTATTATTTAAATTGTAATATATTTTTGTATCAATTTTAATTTATTCGATTTTATAACCGAAATCGAACCGATTGAAATTGAACCAGCATTATTAAAACCGAAACTGACAGTTCGTTTGCGATTTTCAATTTTTAAAATACAGGTACGCAGTTGCGGTCGTGCTCTATCCTATCTAGAATTATGCTTAAAAAACACAATGATAAAACATACAGTACAGTAAAGGCCCTTTTATACTCATCCTCGTTATATGGTGACAAGTGGTCCATGTATCTTACGGTGCGCAAACCGCACTGAATAATTCCCACAGAAATTCAAATATGAAGGAGGGAAAAGCAAAAAATAAAAAAAAATCATCAATTGCATCTCCATCCCCCAATTTCCCCCAATTCAAAATCGTTTCTTCTTCACACACTAACACACACACACACAGAGATAATTGAAATGGGTGAACAATTAAGCCCTAATCCGAAGCAGAGAGCTCAGATCCTCTCTCCTTCTAGTCCTTTCTTCTTAGGCTCCAACGATGACAAACTCGAACGCGCTCAAGCACGCGCCCTCGCACGTGCCGCTGCTACCCGCCGCAAAGCTACCGCCGCCGCCGCTGATGCCTCCACTGATTCTACTCCGTGTCTCGATAAGCAACATATCCTTGATTTGTTCCACAATTGCATCAAACTCGCTAGCGAAAATGTCAGTTTTTTTTAAAAAAAATTCGACATAGAAGATTAATTAATTATACACTGTATCTGTTATATTATGTTATATTGTTATGTTATGTTGGGACCGAAGATAAATTATTATTTTTCCTATCGAGATTGTATTGAATTATATTCTCGGTTTCTATATACTTGTTAATTTTAAATATTTTTGTGGCTACAGAAAATTAATCAGAAGAATACGTGGGAGCTGAGTTTGATTGATCACCTTTGCGATATAATTAAGGTCGATGAGGAAGATGATGTGGAGACTAATTTTCAAAAGGTACTATTTTTTATTGATTGGAAACATGGGGATTTTAGTTTGCTTATCTGTGTACATGTCTTGTATAAGTACTGATACGAGTTTTTTATTCTTCTGAAATATAAGAATAGATTCTTAATTAATTTGACTTGACTAGCATTTTGCATATAGCACTGGCCACTGGACTTGCTCTAAAAAATTTATTATTTGGATAGATTCATAATAATATTGACTCAACTAGAGACTGATTCAATGTGAGAATGAGATGTTTTATCATATGCGATTTAATTTAGTTGAAGAACAATAAGACCAATTTGAATAACTGCCTATTAAAAAATGTTTGCTTGGTAATTTTTCTAGGAAAATGGTGCAGTCCATTTCTTAATGCAAGTTTTTAGTAATTAGTAATATTGAATACTTTACATGATTATGTATTTTTTTTAATAAAAAAATTCGTTACATTTGAGGCAAAGTTCATTATGTATAGTACGTTGACATGCTCATTCTCAATTTACGAGAACTGCTATTTATCTAATTTGCATTTGTGCAGGCAAGTTGCACTCTTGAAGCTGGGGTCAAAATATACTCGATGAGGGTAGATTCTGTACACTCAGAGGCATATAAGGTCCTCGGAGGGATTAATCGAGTGGGTCAAGAAAATGGAGAAGGTTAGTACCAAGTGATGCTAATAGTCTAGATCTCAGTTTGTTTTTATTTTATTTTTCATTAGATCACAGGGTAAATGGGTTGAATTCGTTTGGCGCCAACGCCTGGTAGACGGCAACATCAATATGTGAGTCACACGGTACATGGGCTGAACTCGGTAGGGGCCGAGGCCCAATATGTGAAGGGGGATTGATGGGTTATTCCACATCGGCTGGGGAAGGGTGCGGGCTGAACTCGTTGGTGCCGAGGCCCGATGTGTCAGGGGTGAGATTGTTGGGTTATTCCACATTGGTTGGAAAGGGGAAGGGTGCAGGCTGAACTCAGTAGGTGCTAAGGCCCAATGTGTGAAGAGGAAATTGTTTGTTTATACCACATCAGTTGGAAAAATGCCAATCTGTCAGTTTTATTTTCTTTGTTAGCTGATGATGGGAATTATAATTATTGAAAATTTGCAGTACATGAGATATTGTTATATCATCTTTCTTTGGATGCTCTGTTATGCTAGATGGTACTGTGGAAGATTCAAATATCAGCAATGGGCAAGAGGAGGACAATTCGAAACAAGAAAAGGATCGAAAGGTCAGTTATTAAGTGATTCATATATTATATTAACATATGTAGCATAACTAATAGTCTAATATTGAGGCGTTACTGCAGTTGTCACCTTTATCAACACTTGAATCTTCATTCGATGCGCTTAATGTGAAGAAATTTGATGGTAGCATTCTATCTATATCTTAATTATTATTTACTGCAAGGCAACAATTAAAGGGGTCGTTTTAATTTGCCTTCGTTTAGCTGCATTTGCGGTTGATCCTCTCTATCATCAAACGTCTGCTCAGTTTGATGAAGGTGGGGCCAAGGGTCTCTTACTAAATAATCTGGGAGTATATGGTGCCTGTCGGGTACTTTTTGATTCACTGGAAGTTCCAGCAAAGTGTTCATCATACTCTAATCAGCATGATAAAGTAGAGGCAATTGATATTTCTTTTGCCAAAGGTTTGTCATATGACTCATATCTAACAACCTTGAAGTTTGCTTTTGTGTTTGCTTTTAGCGGGAACTTATAAGCATTCCTGTCTTTACTTGATAGAATGCAGCGAAGAGATGGTTGTAAACATGTCAAAAAAATTTGAGATCTCGCCTAGTCTGAGGGAAATAGTCAACCACTTTGATGATGATAATAAAAGACCACCAGATACATTTTCTTTTGGGACAAAACAAGCAGAAGAAATTGATGAACCTTACGACAACGGTGCTGAGTTTAGTGCTGATACATTTGATAATGGGGGGACATGGGATGATGATCACGATGACCAGACAAATGTGGCTGATGAGGGAACTTATGGTGGAGACCCATTAATATCAAGTCAATATGAGGTGCTAGGCCTTCTTTGATTTATGTATTTCCTCGTGAATCTTTAAAATCAAGCATACTTTTTGATGATTTTCAAATGGTAAAATGAAAGCTTTCTAATATTCTACAACTGATCTTTTACAGGTTAAAGAACCAAATAATTTTCAAGAACATGACACGGATGATAGATTTGGCGAGATTGATGACTATTTGTTTTTAAATCTGGGGTTTACTTCAAAGCTAAATGCCTGGGCAGGGCCTGATCACTGGAAGTTCCGGAAAGTTAAAGGTAAGATTTTGTGGATTAGTTCCAGAACTTCTTTAATTCCATTCTTATCTGTTATGGACATTACTTTTGCTGTTTTAGCAAGAAACAATTAAACAGTTACAAAATTTACGTTTTGCAGGTCCGCAGAATGTTTCGGAGGATAATGGATCACCAGTAGTAACTAAGAAAACAAAGAATAAGAAACAAACCACTGTTGATATCGAATTTTTAACATGCTTGGACAAAGATGCGTCAAATGTTTTTGCCCCTCCAAAAAATCCTAAAACTTTATTGTTGCCTACAAGTAGGGAACCTTGTAATACAACTCTTCCTGAAGATTGTCACTATCAACCTGAGAATCTTGTCAAACTATTTCTTCTACCTAATGTGATGGTAATATATGCTCCTTCTATAAAGATTCTTGGCTTTGCAGTTTGGTATTTCTTTTGCAATTTTTACAGAATGTATATAATGTTGCTTTTGTGTTGGTTATAGTGCCTCGGAAGGAATAGAAGAAAATCCTCAGGTAAAGTTTCTTTCATACTCCAATGTACATTTATTTTGTTAAATTATTAAGGATTCACAAGTTGTGTTTTCTGTACAACATTCATATCCCTCTGCTGTTAAAATTTTTGGGTTAAGTATCAAATTGGTCACTCAAGTGGAGGCCAAATATCAGTGGTCACTTAAGTGGAGGCCAAATATCACTTTTATCACTGATCTTGACGGCATATCATTCGAGTCATTTAAGTTCTCATAAATATTATATTGGTAACTCTAAATACGTATTCGAGAATTGATAATGTCAGTTTTTCGAGTTCTACATATTTGTTTTTCATGCTATAATAACCAAACGAAAACTTATAAATTCTAGTATTTTTGGTAACATTTTCAAAATTTATGAAATTATTTTACTATTTTTTTTATTAATTTTATAATTTTTTTCTTTTGATTTATTATTTTAAAAATAATTAAACATAGTAAAACTCATTTTATTTGTAAAATATAATCCATGAATATAAATTTATACATAGTATGATTTTTAATGATTTATTCAAATTTTAATAATTTTGAAAAATATTTATACCTATTTTTTTAATGTAATAGTTACTAATATGATATTTATACCAACTTAAGTGATGAAAATGATACCCCGTTGAGATTGATTACAAAAATGATATTGTGCTTCCACTTCAGTGACCACTTTGATATTTAACCCTAAAAATTTACTATTGAAGAAGGATGCTTCTGTTATGAAGTGTACTTCATATTTAAGATATGGTGGTATTTTAATATGACACAATGAATAAACTCTGTTGATCTGGATAACAAAATCTGCTGATGAACAACGTCCTCATTAATCATTATAGATCGTGGCTTCTGAACTCATGTGCAAAGCATACTGTATATCTTTATTTTGAATTAGCAGATGAACTTATATTATCTTTTTAATAAGGTTTAACTGCTTTTTCAAGTGAAAAACCTGTACTACAATATTAGAGAAATGTTAACATCTAGCACTCAACTCTTTTTTTTCCAGCTGAAATGAGTCATGAAAAGGATGATTACGATAACATGCCATCATGGAATGATGATACTGGGTTTGCTGACCATTATGATGATGGAAATGATTGTAGCGATGTCGACGAATCAAATACACTTGTCTCTCAGCCTCGTCAGGTTTGTTTTTGTTATATTACAATCTACCATTGCTTCAGCTATATTAATCAATTGACATAAGTTTGGTGTTCCATCAAACATTTATCAATAGAGTATTATATGGAAATACTCTCTAATGATTTTTACTATTAATCTGGGAAATCATTAGTGAGGAGTTCTACGTCTTTGCATCATTTGTAAGAAACCCATTGTATCTTTATCTTGATAACAATTTACTCATTTTACCTTTATATTATTTCTCTTCACTGTTTTACTAGTAATCCATGTGTTCTATGGTATGATCACTATTTCTTTCTAATAAATAAGTATTATTACCTGAGCAACACAGGTAAATAAGATTGAAGTCCAGTATGACAGAAAATCCAAACAAGTTGATGTTCAGGCACTAAAAGAAACTCTTTGGGGGTCTCTGCAAGAATCACAACTGCAGTCTGTTCAAGTAAGTTAATATCTCTTATTGTCAACAATTGTGTATATGTGACATCAAAATTTTCCTATGCTAGTTTAAGCTTCCTTTGAAATAAAATTCTATCCGAACAGTATGGCTATGTAATTTTATACTGAAGTGGAACTTGTTAAGATTAAATTCTTAATTAAGAGGTACGAGATTGAAAACACAGTAGAGATTACAGCAATTTTACTGACGTGGCTTGTAATATTATGTTGCTTTCAGAACGCAGTTTAAATGAGTAGAGGTATTATGCTTGACTGCCTGCCAGTAGTATGTCCATTACAAGAAATCACATCAGTCTCCTATATGGCTATATTGAACTTAAAATATAACATGCTACCACAAAGGCCTTCTTTTTATATTTCTTTCCATGGACTTTACTTACTGTATTCTAGATACATTAAATGTCAGCCTATTGCTTCTGAATTCTGATATCTCCATGTTGCCATAATTTTTTTTTCAATGTAAAGGAGCAGGGGGCAACAATATCTTTCAAGGATGCGTTGGCTACATTTCCTGAAGGCTGCAGGGCAGCTGCATCCCTCAAAGACATATCACCACACTTATGTTTTATATGTTTGCTGCACCTAGCAAATGAGCACGGACTGAGTATCCAGGGCCAGGAGAGTTTGGACGATTTGAGCATTCATCTTCCGCGACAGCATTGATCTGTTAAAAGAAGCAATTATGAAAAGTTCATTGCAATCATCTTTTGATCTTGACGGATTTTACTGAACAGTAATTGGATGCTTCTATGATATGATAACCTGTTCTGCAATGATTATCATATTAAGCAGAAGGTTGACCTAGTGGATGCCTTCTTTTGGCATGAAAATAATTTATTATATTGATATACAGTTACCCTGTAATTTGTTTCCATGGCAGGGAAATTGAGTGTGTAGTGCTATTGTTGATTAATTGTTAGCCTTTAATTTCCGGTTACAGATGCTTTCCTCGCATTCGAAGAAATTCATTTTTGAAATGGAAAGGTGCATTAGGGGGAAACACTGACATATATGAAAAAGTAAACAAAATTGAATATATTGGGAGTTTAAAACTTGTTAATACTCGATGGAACTCTTAGCCGATCCCTTAATATTCACTAACTCTGTATTTGGTTAATGTGTTTTTTTATTGATATAAAATGTCCAAGTAAATCTCAAAAAGCATCATCTAACTATTGCTATAGAAGAATTATTATTTTCTTTGTCGGGGGAAAATAATTTCATAAATGAAGTATATTAAAATACAATTTGATCATATGGGTTTCTTTCATTCAATAAAGTTTACCATCTAACTAAAATAACTGAAAGACATATATATAAGATGTCTCCGCACACTTAGACAATAAAATGTTAAAGCGTGAATAGAAAACTCCCATAAATATCAACCTATAATTATATCTCTATAATTATATCCCTAAAGTAGTTGAACTGCCTCCTCCCTCTTTTCTCCGTATCTGAAAACCATAAAGAGAAAACAAATAAAAGAAAATGTGTCAGTAAATATTGTCCAATAATTTTTTAAAATATTCTCATACATTATTAAATAATTATCTAACCAAAGGGGATTCCTTTGATTAGATACCTAAAAATAAATATAATAATATACATATTAAAAAATACATAAATAATAAATCCTATCATTTAAACTATAATATTAATAAATAGAATAACCAAATTTACTATTACATATTTCCAACAAACTATATTAAAAGCTACTAAATGAAATTAAAACTTATCATTTGAAAACAAAATTGATGAATTATCATAAATGAAATTAAAAGTCATAAAATCATAATTGAAAACTGTCAAAATAAACTCCACTAATTATACAAATCAACTATCAATCACTCCACTCCACTAATTATACAAATCAACTATTAATCACTCTCAAAATTGCTCTCCATAAAAACAAACAAATCATCAATAATGGTCTAAAATTACTCCTCAAGTGTACCAACCAACCCACCATATATGGCCTCCAATAAATAATTATATTCATGGTACATAATTAATTAAAATTTGAATTCATATGATACTCTAGAACATCAATAAGAAGAATTATTATTTAAATGTTATGAAATTGCTAAATATTATATCATATATATAATAAGAGTAAGAGTGATCTTATCCAAATACTACCAAATGTCAAAGGATCGATTCTTCATAACTGTATAATATTATATACTTATTATTAATTATAATTTTTCTTACCTCACTTCAGATTTTAACTCAAACTCTATTACATATTTTGGAGTAATATATAAATTTGAACTTAAAGAGTTATTTTGGAGTTAAATTAAAAAGAAAATTCGTAATTATTGTGCCACTTACATGACAAACATTGTTTGGGTCATATTTTGAGTTTTAGAAGTCAGAATTGGACAATTTTACAGCTCAGACGAAAATTACAAAATTATCTTTAACTCTGAGATTTCCAACATCCAAAATTCAACTGTAGCAGCCCGTAATCTAGATAGAAAAGGTAGTTACAAATTTTTATCAAAAAATTCTATTCCATTTAGGAAACCTTTTTATAATTGATTTAAAATATTAAAATATTTTTATATTAGATTTATATATAAACATATCATATATCAGATATTATTATGTATTATTATTAGATTATTGTAGATATGATATTAAGATTATATATATATAGAGATGGAGGGAGTCAGTGAATTTTTCGGTAAATTTTTCTTGTGAGAGAGATGATTAAAGTTTTTATTACCCAAATCTTTTCTATAAAAATATTCAATATATTATATAATATATTAGGATAACTTACAAGATAAGTTATTATATTAAGAACTCAAAAACCTTATTAATTCATTGGTTTATATCAAATTGAAGAAATTAATTTTTTTAAACAATTATTTGAGTTCCCCGGCTACGAGTTCAACCTTAACCTAAGATATTAAATACACATTCAATTTTGTTATTATATTATATATAATACTATATCAAAAACATGTATCACATACTTTGAATAATGATATTTGATAAATAAAATAAATCAAATTAAAAGTAAAAGTAATATAAACTAATAAATATTAATATATTTTTAAATTTAATCAATTTATATATGAGAAAATTATATTGAATTAATTTTTAATAACCGAGAACTACTGTTACATATTTTCATAATTAAAAGTCATTTATATTTCCAAAAGAATGTTATTACACATGTTGAATTGTCATAACACACATTAAGTATTAATATGGAGTAATATGTTTGGTTCAATAAATAACGTGTCATATATTAATATGAAAAAGTGGAATGTAAAAATTATTATGTCAATAATTGTTATGTATCATTTTATTTTTTTATTATTAACTTAACGTTTAAATTTCATTAACAATATTGTAACATCTATTATTTATTGATGCAAGTTTTAAATTATATATATTATATAATTATTTATAAATTGCAATTAATACTATACTACTGAAAATCTAATAACATAAAAAAATGTATTCAAATGAATGATTATATTATCATATTATTAACAGATACATGTATATTTTATCTCATATATCATAATATCTATTAAATTTTATATAAAATAAACATAATAGAAATCTTATAAAAGATATATTTAAAACTAATATGTATAATCTTAAATATATTAAATATATTAAACATATATTTGATATATTAAAAAATCATGTTCATAATATTTTGAATCACATAATTTTACATATTTACATATTATATATATTATATATATTTAATTCGGTTGATGTAAAAATATATAATTTAAATAAGTTCAAAAATTAATATAATTATAGTATATTAAGACTTTTCAAAATTATAAAAATATTACTAATTTTAAAATAAATAATTTAATTAATAAAAAAAATATCCGTGCAACGCGCTCGTTAAAATGTATATAGAAAATGATGGGAGAGGCTTTTGAATAAAAGATGAGAGGAACATATATGCATGTAACCTATTTATTTTTCATAAAAGCATAAACATTAGTCATTAGCCGAATATATACAGTACTTCGTATGTACTTTCCACGCCCATGGCTTGATATTAAACACAACCTTCGTTGACAAATTGTTTATAGAAAGAAAGCGGTAAAGCTGTTACATCAACTTGTAAAACTATATCCACTGTCATAGGCCATCGCAGGGAGAGCTTTACTCTTATTCCTTCAATTTATTTTCTCAACCAATGAATCCAACTACTATAATAACCCACAAATTTTGTTTATATATACATCAAGCATTGACAGGCCATTTGCAGAAGTGCATGAACCCTAATGCCAATACTCCGGACTTGAAGATAGTTGCAGATGGAATTCCATATTTCCCTTTCCCGAACAGCCCTTTGAAAAATATAAAATAATACAACAATACCCATATACAACATAACATTTCTCCTACTCCCACTTCACTCTCATCAAAGTTGGTATGTCGAAAACCTGCCAATCCGACTGGCAAAGCTGTCAAATTAATTAGCAAAATAGTGGTACCTGGTATGAAGATTGGAGACTCATTAAATGTGAATTTGCCATAATTTTTATTCTTCTGGTCATCTCCATCATTATCCCTGGCTTGGTTCTTTTGTGTTACTTCAAAAGCCATTTGAGATAAACCTATGAGCTTCAGAATAATGCTGAAACAGGCAAATAGCCATGATGACGTGCAATTTATTCTTGCCATTCGTTGGTTGTTCCACCATGCACGAGTGAATAAACCAATTCTGAGGTACTCCGATAGTGTGTATAGATTATAAGTCACAAAAATTACGACAGGGATAAGAATAGCTGGTTCATTCACCTAAATAATTACAATTACAAATAGACAATATTTAAGTTACATTTTGAATAAAAGACCACAGGGTATCAAATCAAAATAGATGTGATTTATTTTACCTTGGGCAAGGCAGAAGAGAATAGACCAACTCAGGAATGGAGCGTAAACCCCAAATTAAGATCCACATGTAGGCTAGGCATTACCTGACCTGGAGATTCCTGTTAATGGTAGAGATAATTGGACATTTAAAGCTAAATAGAATTTCAAGAAGCCCGGTGGCTCATCTCTTGCTTTGGATCATTGTAGAGGGTCCACATGATGGAACACATCCCAAAAATGCTGGCGGGTCTGGTGTACAAGTCCAGTGAGGATATCTTCAGTTGCAGATCCATATTCCCATCCAACCTGATATAACACATTATCCCATGTGGATCTTAAGAAAGTAGATTACTAAATCAAATTAAATGAGTCAAAATATTGCAAGATGCTTGTTTGGATGACAGACAATGGCAGAATAACATGATCATGCTGAGGACTACTGCATGATCATGCCAAAATTGGGATCTTTTACCGTAGCCAAGCGGCTTCAATTGGAGAGAATGCAGGATCATGCCACAAGCTCTGCATGCTCACGCTGTTTTATTTAGTATTTTATTTTAATCAGGATTTAATATTATTATTAGACTTTAATTAGGATTTGGTTTAGGGTTTTTATATCTCTATATAAAGAACATTATGATGTATTACCTATAATATTTTGAATTATTAAAAACCTTTTCTGGTGGATTCCAGAATTATATTAATCGAATTCGTGCTTGCGGATTCCTTTGTGTTCTTAAGGTAACGCTTGTTTATCATAGGCTTCCGTGCTGCGTCAGTTGGTATCAGAGCCAGGTTTGGACCTGTGGGTTAACACTTGTTTATCATATGCTTTCGTGCTGCGTCACAAATGAGTACGTGTAGTTCCTTTAATTTTGTTCTTGTTAGAAGACGGAAGGAGATTTATTTAAAAAAGGAAAATTACCTCTCCCCAGAAGGTATCGTGCTCATAGGCACAACCCGCCACTAGGTTTGCAGCCTCCACAGAGCTGAAAAGTCCCCCTGACTCTGACTGTGTGGCAATGCTGATAAAATTTGCACAGCTGATTCCTTCAATTTATTTGATTTCCCAAACCTTCTTTTCAAGTCCTCATCTGTAAGTTTCCCTAACAATTGAAGATGAATAAATGTAAATATTTATACAACTTAGAAATACAATTTTATTAATCGTATACATCTTGGATACGCAGGACACAAATATTAAGTGATTGAAGGAATCATACACAGTACTTTCCATACCGGTGGTAGCTTTGTGAACGGGGGATAATCCGTAAATAACTTTTCTTCTATGGAAACAATTTGTTCCTCCATAGACAGGTCCTTGAATTCCCGCTAGTCCTTGCGCTAAATACTATAAAATTTACATAACAATTGGTTAATGTCCGTCTATTCAATGACTGAAACATGATAGATACTATAAGCTTAATTAACTGCATATGGAAATCATTTACTACTGTACAATTTAAATGAGATGAATGAGGATTAAATAGAATGGCACTGACTTTAAACAAGACGATCATTTGGTTTCCAAAAGGGTCATCATTTAAGCCATCGTAAAAGTGTTGAGGGAACTGAACAAAGCCACAATCCTTTTCAGTTTCTACACCAAGAAATATGCACATTGCATGGAAAATAACTTTTGGATCGTTCACGTACATATCACAGTCCACGTTCAGAATGAAAGGCGCATTTGTCATCAATCCTGATACTCTTGTCTGTACAGTAAAAAAAATTTAATCGTTTATCACTGTATCATATTCTAATATCACAGAGTTATACAAAAAAACCAAAAATAATATTATATTGCTAATTAAAAGAATTAAGTTAGTTCTATTATGTAATTATCATGTATTCTAGATTTTACCCAAGCAAGTAACCAACAGTTTTAGAAAGACAGCTGATTCTGACAATACTAATATAATTAGACAATATAATACTTGAATCTTGATTTATAATGTTTGTTTAAATTAAGGAATTCCTATAAGCTCAAATATAATTTATATATGTTGCTGTCTCGCTCAAAATTGTGTTTATATATCAGAACATTCATAGCGCCAGCTTTGAAATGATGTGGATGCTTTGGATGCTTCTCCCTTGAGATGTAGACTACGTGAGGCATACCTTCCTCTTCTTCCACTACTACCTGCATTATGTATAATGAATATTAAGCTGCTTACTATATAAAGCAGCAAGGTGGCTGCAATTATTAATTGACTCCTCCTCTATGTATAATTGTATACAATATAACCACCAGCAGGCGTTCTATATAATCCATATATACCATAGTACGTAAATTTAAGTATCACAAAAAAATTCAAGCCCATAGCAGAAAGTTCACTAGCTCTGTAGTACAAACATATATTCCCAAAAAGAGTTCTGCAATTTACATTATTACGTAACCTCGCGAGGTATATATATAATTAGGATTACTGTGGTTTTATTATATTATGTAGGCATTAGTTAGTACAAAATGCTCCATAATACAAAAACACGTAGAGCTAGTAATTAATTACCTTTAATATGAGATCAAAAAATAGACGTAACATGCACCTCACAAATCTCTCTGAGTCTTAATAGTGAAGGTTACGGCACAAGGGAAGCTAATCAATGATTAAAGTTGGTCTAATAGCACATGCATGTACATTATAAAGCAGGTTGATTGATGAGCAGTTACCTTGACTGTTTTCCATTCTTGTTGAAATTCGAAGGGATCATCTTCAGATGGTTTGGAGCAGCTGCTAAAATATCGAAAAGGAGCTCTAATACTAATCTCATATTTCTTACAGAAAGGAATCCAAATCCTAACAAATTTAGAGGTTTCAACCAGAGAAAAATATGTGAGAGGAGATGCACCATCGTCCGATAAGTAACAAGATAATTTCTGAGGTGGATAATCAATTGCCAACAATGATAACACAGTGTTCATGGTCAGTATAGGCGGTTCTAGTTCAGAATCAGCAGTCGTAACAAACATGTCTACTGCTGGAAGCTCAGACACCCTACAACCATTAATAACACAGAATTAACTTTATATTAAATTATGTACATCAAATGGTTAAGAATTGTGTCCATTGTCATAAAATGGCATATATATATACACAAACATGCATATGCGTTGTGTGCATCAGCATGTGTGTGTGTGCGCGCGCGCCTACGGCCAGCAGCTGTGTAAATAAAAAACAGTCCACTAAAAAGTGTAGCATGCAGTGGAAGTAATAACTAACAGTTCTAAGAGTCGATCGGGATATTGTAGGTATTCGACTTGATTCCATTTGCAGTTGATAACAAGAATCCAAGTGAATGCAAAGCAGGACTCGCATAGGAAGGCGAGAAGGGAAGGGATTCCGTGGTGTTTTAGAGAGATGAGATGATAGGCAAGAAGAAAAATGAGAAGCAAGAGGATCAGGAGTTCCACTGCTCGAGGTATGTTGTTTTTTAGATGAATCCTTTCATAGAGTGGTAGAGTGCTCTTGTTGGCCTTGGCCATTGTTCAACTCTATCTCTCTGTTGTTTATACGAGGAACACTCAAACTTTCAAGGAGAAATGAAGTTAGAGCATTAAAGCTGGAGCTGGATGTGATGTAGTTTTATAGACAATAAATTTGTACAAGCAGTATCTTTATGTATGAATATAGAGTGTCACGTCGGCGCCATCTAGAAGATCTTTGGACTCAATGAGTGAAAGCTATATATAGCCCCAATAATGATAATGGACCATTGTAATGAGAGAGATTCGCAAATATGTACGGTCAAGACGAAAGGTTCAAATATAAGGATATACATACGTTTTGAACTAAAATGATGTAAGCAATGATGTCTGGCTTTTGAATAAGGACATCTCACATCATTCCAACAGACAATTGGCAGAAGCGTTCAGTATTTCAGTTAAATGCAGTGATCATTAAAAAAAATCTTCTTAATGATGCAATAATTCGATACAACATGCATGTTATTATCACAAATCATAAATTTGGTTTCTGCGCTGAAGTAATCAATTGGACCTAGTAGTTTCTAAGTACATATGCATTAATGAACTCTATCACATCCGTAGTAAACGAAAATTGCATACTAATACAAAATAAACAGATACACAGGTCACACTACAAGAATTTACACTAAATTCAACAATGTTACAAATAACTAACCAGGGCCGAACAATGTAGGGAAAATAAGAGAGACTGAGACGAATGAATACGCAAAAGTGATTGAGAAATCAAGGCGTGTGCAAATTACATACAAGTATCTTGTAAAGACTATAAATATATACCACAATGAGAAAACGACATGGCTGTACAAAGTACAATGCAAGATGAGCATGTGAACTTCATTTGATGGCTGTGTACACGACAGTACAGTCCTTTTTGCAAGGCGATTACACTAGAGAAAATAATTATTGTCCTCTTATTCTTGTGCTAATGATTAAGGTTAGTGTTAAATGTTTTTGATGAAATCTAAATTGTAATATAATTCAGGTGGTTCGCACAATTTAACGAACATGTAGCATGCATTATTACACACCATTTTGTAATATAATTCAGGTGGTTCGGACAATTTAACGAACATGTAGCATGCATTATAACACAACATTTTAAACAACACAAGTCTGCAGTTTTGCACCAATTAATGCATAGGTGACTAACTGACCACTGACCGATGAATTGTGCTTTATCCGGACTTTATCCGGTTGGGCCGGGCTTTCAGTTAGGCCAGACATAAATTTGAGTTTTCTTGGAGCGGGCTTAAAATCGAATTTTTCTGAATTCAAGTCGGGCTTACGTGAAAAAAATGTAATTTCTTAAATTTTTTAGACCAGATTGGTCCTATATTGGACTTTTTCAAATTAAATATACAAGCTTATAACCTTATGAAACACGAGACGAATGACTAATATTTAGGTAAATTTATTTTTTATATTATATTTTATTGATATTTACTATATAATTTTATAACGTTGAGAATTTATATTAATATAATATAATATTATATGTGAGAAGTTGTATAAAATGAAGATTATCTAGGGTTATAGTTCTATGCTATTATATAATGATATTTATATATTAATATTTTTAATGATATATTAAATACTCCATCCGTCCTATTCAATTGTATACGTTTTTTTCCACTGTCCGACACGCATTTTAAGGTAACTATAAAGTATAGTTCCACAACTTATTTTTAAAATTTTCTTTTTCTGTATAAAAATTTAACAATCCTATTTTTATACAAAAAAAGAAAATTTTAAAAATAAGTTATGAATCTATCTTTAAAATGCACCTTAAAATCCGTGTCACGCCCCCGTCCCCCAATGTATACTACTCCATGGGATAGAGGGAGTAAAAATTATAGGATAAGTAGGATTATTAAAGTAGAAAATATAGAATATAATTTAAATATAATATTATATTATCTGTGAGGAGTTGTATAAAAAAAGAACTACAGAGTGTTAGAGTTGTATATATGATATATATTCTTTTTTAAATTAGATTTTATTAAAATTGAATAATTAAGATCGTTTCTGTGGGTCATTTAGAATTGGACAATCATGATCTTTTCTATGATTTAACTTGACCCAAATTTTTAATTTTTCGGTTATAATAATATAGTACTGATGGTCCAACATTTTTCTCGATTGAATTGGTCGGATTTTTTTACCCCAACTTCAAAAGATGTATTTACTTTTCTTTAGATTCCAAGACGAGTGAAAAGTATTTGTAAATTAATAAAATAAAATAAATCATTGAAATATGGATATTAAATTATTAGTTAAATTGAAAATTATACTTTCTATTTATTTTAAGTAGCACGTGATAAAATTATACTCTTCATATTCTTTTTTCTTTATATATTCTCTAAATTTTTAGTTCTTTAACTATCCAAATTTGATATCTTAGTGTAATTATATGTCAGATTTTGTATGATGTTGGAGGACTTTTTATTATAAATTTAGAGTTTTATACGATAATTCTATACTATATTTAGTCCTATATTTCTAAACTTTCATCAATTTATTTGTCTTTTTTAATTTATTTTATTATTTTTCACATTCATTTGAACGAAAAATTACTTGAAAGATAAAGATAAATAGAAGAAAAAAAATTGATGTACATGTATTTGTTGCGTTTATATAATATATTATTTAAAAATGTTATGTTTTTTATATAAAAATTATATTTATCTAAATTTTTGGAAAAATATATTTAAAAATTTAATGTTTAAATTTTTATTTTTTAAAAAATAAAATAAGTTATGGAACTATACTTTATATGCATTTTAAAATGCGTATCGGATCTTCTCTCCAAAACGTTAACAATTTGGTGGGACTGATGGAGTAATAAATAAATAAATAAATAAATAGCACGTAAAAAAAAGTAGCAGGGAAAAGTGAAGTGTGAACCGGGGGCCTGGAGTAGAAAAGGAAATAAAAATGGTACTTTCCAGACTATTCTTAAAACCAAAACCCTATTCTTCCCAATTTTGTTACAGGACTCGATCAATGGCCACCTTTGCTTCTTCTCACTTCCAAAAAGTTGAGATTCACCGCGACCACACTGTCAGTTTCATTTCACACTCTACATCTTTTATTTTGATTACCGTATCTTTTTATTAACTTGAATTATTGAATAATTTCTTTCTTCTTTTATTGATTATTTATCTGACTAAATGAAACATTACTAGTTTATATTTGTATTTGATGTATATGTATTTGGATAATTTATGTGTTGGGGGTTGTGGAGCAGACATTTGATGCTTATGTTGTTGGCAAAGAAAATGCACCTGGGATTGTTGTGCTTCAAGAATGGTGGGGGGTTGACTTTGAGATTAAGAATCATGCTCTTGCTATTTCTCAATTTGCTCCCGGTTATAGGGCCCTTATTCCCGAGTATGTTGTTATGCTTTTCTGTTTTTTATTTGACTTGTATGTTTGTTATTGGTCGTAATTTTTTATTTTGTTTTCTTCAAACTTGTAGTTTGTATCGAGGAAAGGTTGGTTTGGATGTTGCTGAAGCACAGCATTTGATGGATGGTTTGGACTGGCAAGGTGCTGTCAAGGATATTCAAGCTTCCGTTCAGTGGCTCAAGGCAAATGGTTCCAACAAGGTCTGTTGGTTGTTTGGTTCTAGAAACTAAATGATAAGATTATATGCCTGCATTTAACTGATATTGAATATGCTTTGCTTTATCGTTTTATATGACTAGTTGTTCGATTTTGTCATTACTTGTACATGGTATAAGAATAGGTCTTATTGGTGGTGTAAGGGGTGCTGGTGTTGTACATGTCTGAGGTGGTTTTGATGGTTGATGTGGAGTAGAGGTGGCTTAGTTAGCATATGTTCTTTATATAGTTCTGGAGGAGGTGTTGCCCTGTTAGTGGTGAGTTTATGATATGGTGGTGCCAAAAGTGTTAAAGGAGATGCTCATGATGGAGTTGGGGAGATGCTCACAATGGATCCAATGTGGAACATAGTACTTGTCAAGGCAATGCCTATAGGCGACAAGGCAGTCAATTTTGGGAAGGTCTCCATAACCATTGGATTTAGTAGACCAGGTCACTGTGATGCGCCGACACCTTTTGTTTATAGATTCGTAATGTTATGAATTGTTAATTATTAAATAGATATAATGATCTATATGTGTCTGTATTGTTTCTCTAGAATAGAGATTTTTATCCTTATTCTCAAACCCTTTTTCGACCTTGTCCTACAGTAAGTGAGCAAAAGTTCTTGGTACTTTTTGATTTACGTTTTTTTTCAACCCAGTATATTAGCCCAACTCATTCATAAAAGTTCATTAGAAAGTCAACAACTAACCGAGATGACACGATCTGCAACAACAAGAATTCTCATTCTCTATTCTAAATTACAAAATATGTGTTCTCACACAGATATCGCAGTGGTAAAAGTTCAAATTTTGCAACTTTACATGCTCTTGAAGGTATCCTTAAACAATGATATCCATATGATTCTGATTTCCGTCTGTTGGGCAGCCATTGATAGATACGAAACATGAAGAACTAGAATATGAACAATTGTGTGGTTAATTTGTGAATTCTAAGATGATGAGTATGTAAAATCCAAGATGAATCGGAGATACTACAAGAAGATATCAATGATTTAAAGTCCCTCACTTATAGTTCTTAAGGGATTTTCCAAACAGTCAATATCCTCGTAAATCCTAATTCCTGAATGGTTTCATAGTATAATGTCAAACATGCAGATGATATATCTCAATGACTATCAAAGGTTCATGTCCAACTTATGTGTAGGGCCATTCAACGGTTGTGTATTCTTCCTATTAGAAACGCTTATTATAAACCTCATGATCAAATTTTTTAAAGGAGAGGAAAATGGTGCGGATAAAGGAGTAAATCAGTTCTTTTGTATATATTACTAGTATATATTATTATCGAGGGATAAATTAATTGTGATTGATTAGGGCATCTTGGTTATTTTAAAATAAGTAAATTATTAGAGTTATTTTCGATTATATTAGTATAATAGAATAATAAAAGGATTTGTTTTCTTTTACTTGGAATTCGACTTATTCTCTGAGTTTTACTTGTATATTTTTCCCAATCCTGACATTAGAGAGGCAATGTATTTCTATAAATTAATATTCTCGATAAAACGATAAAATTCTCCAGTCCTGAGACTATTCATGTATAGAGTTTTAACTTTTAAGTGTTTAACTGCAGATGCAAGAAGCTTTGTTTCCCATGAATTTCTCAAACCATTTTCTTGCTGGTGGGAACCAATTTTTCCTAATTTCTTTTTGGACACAGGTTGGCGTGACAGGGTTCTGTATGGGTGGTGCTCTCACAATTGCAAGTTCTGTTTTGTCACCTGGGGTTGATGCTGCTGTAGCTTTCTATGGAGTTCCTCCACCAGAACTCGCAGATCCTGCCCAAGCCAAGGCTCCTGTGCAGGCTCATTTTGGGGAGCTTGATGGTTTTGTTGGGTTTTCAGATGTGAAGGTAATAGTAATAAAGTTGAAAGTTTTCATTTGCTGAAACCCTTAAAATTCTGGTATCATCATATGCCTATGTCCATTAGTAGCTGTATGAAACCATATGTCAATCATAAATTTGCTTATGAAATGTAACGTGCGGAAGGGGGTCAAGTTATATTCTTACTTCTGTTGCGGTTGAGATGTATCCTGGTAGAATAATATTCCATTCACCACTATTTACTTTTCCCCAAGGACTTGGCTTATTTTATGGTTTCTAAAAAAAGTATTTAAACATACTAGGGGAAAAATATTTAAGTTAATTTTTATTCAAATTAAAATTATAAAAAGAATATCATGTGCAAGTGCGTCTTCTATAAAACTCTAAAAAAAGTTGCCAAGTGGATCTTGACTGAGGGAGTATAAAGCTAGCAACGATGTTATCAAGTCATACCCTACTTCGATAAATATTAGTGCTTTGTGATGCATTTATATAATAGAGGCATTCAGTTGGTGATGTATGCATCTATGAACCTTAGATAAAAATGTATGTATGCGTTTGTCTTATTTTTTTCTCTCCAGACTGGCAAAGCTTTGGAGGAAAAGCTGAAGGCAGCAGGAGTGCCGCATGAGATACACTTGTATCCGGGTGTTGCACATGCGTTCATGAATAGATCTCCTGATGGTGTAAAAAGGAGGAAGGATATGGGGATGACTGATGATAATGAGGCGGCTGCTGAGCTGGCATGGTCTCGCTTCCAATCATGGATGTCTCGATACTTATCTTCCTAAATAATATCTTCTGCGACTGGATACTGGATTTCCCTTTTATCTGTATTCCCAATGAAGTCTTCTGTAGTTGTGTGCATAATATTATAATGTTATAATAATCTGATACTCCCTTTGTTTTTTTATATTTGACGTTTGACTTTTCTGCACACATTTTAATGTGCTTTGACCGAGTAGTTAAAATAATTATTTTTCTAAAAAAAACTTCTGAATAAAAATTTATAACTTATACTAAAATTCACAAAAAGAATTTTTTTTAAATAATTATTTTAACTATACGGTCAAAGTACTTTAAACTACGTGCAGAAAAATCAAACGACAAATATAAAAAAACAGAGGGAGTATGTTGCATCTGGATTCTGGGAGTTGAATCTAATGCTGATAAGTTGTAACGTATGATTTTATTACACTGATTATTTCACATAAACATCTTAGTGTTTTACTTTTACGGTATGTCTTGATGTTTCGACTCCAGATACAATATTCCTGTTTTGTAAATTTTTAATCTTCCTGTTTTGTAAATTTTTTGGTGAAGTCAATTATTATGGAATATAAGGGAAAAACACCAAAATCAGGGGTAAGGAGCAAAAATACCTTCTGATTTGGACAGAGCAATTTCAATGTTAATATTAAAATAGATGTAGTTATTGCTATAATATGAAATCAAAAAGTACATTTTGATGTTAAAATAGATTTTATGCTCCAATGTATAGTTTGAAAATAGAATCAATAGATGTAAAATTAAGTAACTTTTCAATCAACAATGTAAAGTATAAAATTGAATTTGCTAAAATTAGTGTTTTTATATTCATTTCCCTCCAATTTTTCACTTTCATGCTTATGTAGCAATTATAGTTACATCTATACTTGGTTCTATATTTTCTAATTATAGAATCAAGTATAGAACTTTTCTATTTTAGCACCTCCTATAACATTGTATTTGAGTGCTATGTTCTATAATTGATATTATATTATAGAAATAGCACCTCAAATAACGTTGCATTAAATTTGCTCTAAGGAGCGAAAATATCTATTGATACACTATTTAGGTGTATGAGCGAATAAGCTCATGTAATTTAGGTCCGTCTGGTATTGTTGTTGTAGACAGGTACAACAGTTTTTAGCTAAAAAACTTTCAAAAAGGTGTTTGCTAAATTTTAAAAACTGCGGTTTGTAAAAGCACTTTTGGTCTAAAAGTCGCCGTTAGCAAAAAGAATGTCCTTCATGTTTTGGAAAAAGCTAACTTTTGCAGAAAATAGCTATCATTTTCATAATCAAACCTTCTCAAAAATATTATTTTTATATATTATATCTCAAAATATGTATAAATCAAAAAAATTATCAAACGGTCATCTGATTTTCCCTGACAACACTTTTTCCCCTGACACTTTTTCTCACAGCATAGTGGTTTTTAACCGCACTCTCAAACGGATCCTTGAAAAGGCTGGAATAAGCTCATGTGATCTATATTGTTGGTTCAATATAACTCTTTTGATTAGTTTTTTTTAATCAAAGTTAATAAATAGTTTTAAAAAAATTATGTTATTATATCATAAATCACTAAAAATATTATAAAATTACTAATATTTGTATATATTGGGGATGTTAATATTCTATAAATATATCAAAATATTCTAATTTTAATATTGTGACATTAATTATTTTTTTGCTATGTAATAATTATATTAATATTCATGTATATTGTAACAATATTATTACAAGAAAAATATATCAAAAAGTTTATTAATATTCTAATTAAAATTTATTTTTAAATAAAATACATAAATCTTATCTTCGTTAAATACGAACACAAATAAAATATGTGGAAAAATATATAAAAGTATTTCAACACAAGATTATTGATATAAAAATAAAAACAAACCCAATTCAAGTAAATATAATATTAAAATAAAAATAATAAATTATCAAAACTAACTATGGAATAAAAGCAAGTGCGTGTATTATTATTAAAATGTGACTCATATTTATTTAATTATCAAAAAACTATAAATGTTTTTCAACTAACTAAAAATGTAAATATAAAAAAAACAATTACATACTATATACGTGTATTTTAATATTGATATGATAATTTAAAATTTTATCGAATGTTCTATAAAATTCAATTATATAAAAAATATATTAATTTGTAAATAATAATGTCAGTAACAAAAGAATTAATACCATTGTACCAGATGTTGGATGAGTTAGGTTGTTATTATAGCCAAAATCTAGTTTGGATATATTTTTATTGGTCCTAGATATCAATTTGATATTGGACTACATTTAAAAAGTATATTAAGGAAGGAATGGGTTTGACCAAGCAGCGCAAAGTAAATGTACGAAGCAGTGTTCAACAAAATCATGGGCAGATCTTGATCTGGATTTGTTGGGAGAAATAAAAAAGAAGCTCTACTTGGGGGATCATGCAAGACCTGGCTGGCTGCTCAGCATGAAAAAAGAGCCTGTGATGGTTGGAGCTTTATTATTATGATGATGATGAGGAGTTTGATAATAGGATCACATATCACCTGTATCAACCCCTCAATATGGTCCAACCAGTTATTACTCTAGGTATTAATTTGGATGATTTTTTTGACACTTGTACTATTCTTTTTGTCTTCAGCACTCGTTTATCTCGATGGATGTTTGTTTTTTTCCATGTATAACATTGATTATACTAGTACCCTTTTTTTTACTCCATATTCTATCTAATAGAGCCACTCTACTTCCTCAGTTTCACCATCCTTCCGTTCCTCCTCGATGGGATTTTAAAGTCTTAAAAGCTGTTTCCACCTACCCTGCTTCTCCGGATTGCGTCTTTTTAGCTCTTCATGTTGCTCCAGATTGGTATTTTTCGTCATGGTGCTGCACACTGGACTAATACTAAATTTGATTTTCTAGAACCTTTAGGTTGTCGTCCTCTTTTTCATAATGTTTTGTTCATCCGAGGACTTTTTTTATTTTTTCTGTCAAGATCAAAAACTTGCATCCTATGACATTGCTTCCGGGGAATTAAAAATTAACTCCTTTTCAATTCCAGCAACTGATTATGGGGGAATTTCCTATGAGAAATTCTTTGCGTTAGATGGGGACCTCATGTTTTTGTATTATGACAGAAAAGTTCGCAAATATATTCTTGCAAGCTATGATTCGTCGCATAAACTTTGGGTTCCTCTAAAAAGTTTAAAGGATCGTTCTTTGAGAATGGTCAACTGTTGGAATCTGCTTCATCTGGACTTAGAAACTGGAATGGTCTAGATTATGGTGAATCATGTTCCATGTGGGTTGAACCTCCTGTTCTTTTGTCGAAATAAGGTACCACCCAACAGAAGATGACGTTGGGAGGATAGACTGGTCTTAGGCCAATTGAAGAGGCTGCTTTATAAGTGATGTTAGTGATCCCGAGTTCGTCCAAGTACGTGTTAGTGCTGGTTTGTGGAGTCATGTTTTATCAAAACATTCAAGGTCTTTTCTTTATTACAAAGCCTATTTTCTGATATTGGTATTTCTCATGTAATTAAAAAATTCTGCCTTATTCTAATATTGGTATTGCTCGTGTAATTTATAAATTTTGGCTTTGTTTTTCTAATAAATGTGCGACTTGTCCATCTCTACTTGTATTTCTTAGGTCTGGGAAGTCTTGTCATTGCCTACAAGTTAACGGGGTTTCAACTAGAACAATATACATTAGCAGTTCCGTAGCCTTGTTATACTTATCTACAGATTAAAGATGTTGCTTTGCTCTACAGGTTAACCGTACTTGTTATTTGTTAAAGACTAGTCTTAGGCCAATTGAAGAGGCTGCTTTATAAGCGATGTTAGTGATCCCGAGTTCGTCGAAGTATGCGTTAGTGATGGTTTGTGGAGTCGTGTTTTATCAAAACATTCAAGGTCTTTTCTTTATTACAAAGCCTATTTTCTGATATTGGTATTTCCGTTGTAATTTACAAATTCCGCCTCCGTATTCCTAATAAATGTGCTACCTTTCCATCTCTACTTGTACTTCTTAGGTCTGGGAAGTCTTGTCATTGCCTACATGTTAACAGGGTTTCAACTAGAACAATATACACTAGTAGTTCTGTGGCTTTGTTATACTTATCTACATATTAAAGATGTTGCTTTACTCCACAGTTTAGCCTTTACTTGTTTGGGTTAAATGGTTAAACCATACTTGTTATTTGTTATATCCTGGCTTCTTGCGTTTGATACATGCAACATGCCTTTACTTGTATCTGATATTCCTCATTTGGTAGTACTGTAGTAATCATGAACTTTGTTAGCTTATAAGCAACAAAGGTTCTCTCTTACAAATGAGAGACTTTTTTTATAGGAAGGACGAAACTGTTTTGGGTTACCACGAAGGTCACACTACTCACTAGCTAATATTGGTCTGATGAGACCAAAATCAAACAATACACTAATCATGTTGGCTTTCATTGTGCAGAAATAATAGGTCGTGTACACATGCACATGTTTGTTAAGTGTTGATCCTATATTGCAAGAAGTGTTTGTATGGGAATGGAGTAAACTATGGTTAATATGAATTTGGTAGAAAATTTTAAAATTAGGATATATTCATAAATACAATTAGAAAAGGGATATATTTATAAAACATTTTTTAAAATGAGATATATTCCAAAAAAAACTCAAAAATCAAACAAGAAATTAATTTGGGACGGAGGGAGTATAAGATTAGAAAACAATAATATTTAATATATAAAAATTATATTATAATAGGATTCTGAACATAAGTATATAAAATTTATACATTGAGAAAATATTATGTTAACTAAAAGAATTGGGATAATAAAAATTTTGGGTAAATCAAATTGACTACAGACTCTTTAGAAGTAGTTTTTCTTTTCCAATTTTAAATAAATTATCGAATCAACCTCATAAATATTCTATTTTTTTAATTTATATTAATATGATTTAAAATTTAAAAAGTGTGATAATTAAAATTATATAAACTACAAATTAAAGTGTGAATACAAAATTATAATCAGTTATTAAAAAATAATAAATAGTTAGCTAATAAATTGATAAATTTATAATTGAGCCATATTTCTGGAAAAAAATTTATACTTGAGGTCATTAAAGTGCAATTAAGTATTATTTCACTAACTTCCGTTAAAATAATTTAACAGAATGCAATTAAGTGTTAAAAAATAAATAGTTTGGCCATCAAACTGACAAGTTTTATAATTGAGTTATTTTTATACAAAACATTATAGTTCATGCTATCAAAGTGTCATTAAGTGTAAAAAAACTAGTCAGGATGTTGATAACAATGCAGGGACCTCACCAATACAAAGCATGAGCAAAGAGAGATTATATATAAACTTCCCAACTTTTACATTGAAGCTTCTCGGGATCTCCTATTTCTAAAAATTATCATACTCTTGTCTTGTTATTTTTCACTTGTATGAAAATTTCTAATTTGAATAAGTTTCTGTAGACTGCATATTAAACATACAACGTCCAAAAATAGCATATCGCATCATTAATATTTACTTTGTTTTTAGATTTTATCAACGTCCCTAGAATCTTAAAGTGCTTGTATTTTACACAAACTGGATGCTAATTTTTCGAAATCGTTTGGGATCGGAAGTGAAATATCATACAAAAAAATAATTTAAGATTAAATATACTTGCGGTTTCTTTTTTTTTTTAAACCTCGGGCTCGTAGTATTAATTAATTTATATAAGTTAAAATAAAAAGGACCTAAACTTGATCGGGTGGGTGTGACCGTGTGACTTAGATTTCGAAATTGGTTGACGGAACCTCTGTGAATGATTGTTTAGGGGCGTGTCAGGAGGAGTTATCGGACTTTTTGAGGTGGTGAATCTTTTGGGAAACAGTCAAATCTCTCATCCTTTGACTCTACATTCATATGCATTTATGGCCCATATTCGTGGGCTCCACTATCCCCCCTTTTGTCAACCCCACACTGCAACTTGTTCCTGGCTTTTTAATTTTTTTGAAATAAATTATTACCCCCTCCGTTTTATATTAAATTTTTATTAACAAAAAAAAAGTTTTAAAAATAATTTGTGTATCTATGTGATTAATGTACCTTAAAATACGCGTAAAATTCAAACTCGACAAATAAATTATGACTGAGGTAGTATTTATTTTTAATTGTAAGAAGCACTATGCAAAAAATCTCTAATTCATTTTATATAAAAAAAGGTGGTCTTGCGTTTAGAGAGTGAAGAGGTAAAGGAGAGATTGACCAGGAAGGCAGTCGTCGCAGTTATAAAACAGGGACCATGTAGTGTAAAGATAGACCACTAAAAGTAGAAAATAAAGGAAGACTCGAAGGGATGATCAGACCAAGCTAGTTAATTAGTTTGTTGATAAATAAATGATGCCAAATCCCAGTTATTTCTGTTGAAACAAATCTTAACACTCCATCACCTTGTATTTGGTCTTCTCTTCTCCTTAGTCTCCACCTTCTTAGCCGAGTCCATTGCACTTACCGTTTCAAGTCTCCCTTTCTCCTCTTCTATCAATCCCCTTGATATAAATATTTCCATGGCTAAGGTTAGTGGACTCACCATTGATCCCTCTACACATCCCCTTGGATCATTTCTTGATTTTAACAACAAGCAACCAGCTTATAAGTCTTTTATTATCGACTCTTCTGCACCGCAACAAGACCATCAACTGCATCAGTATTCTCGTGTTCACCACCGTGAGTGGATGGTTGAATCGACACCTATGGACTCACCACCACAGCCCGAAACTTTCCAATTTCAGCTCAGCACCGCCCATGATCATGATAACACCTCTTTAGCTTTGAAACGTAACAGGCCTGATGAGATGGATTTTTTTGCCCGTAAAACAGATGATCATGAGCAGTCAAAGGTGACGGATAATGCTAGTGATGCTGATGATCATAGAGCCTTCTCTCGATCCGCTGACTTGGATTTCAATGTTAATGTAATTTTACTACTTTCATTTACAATTTTCCAATAATTTTTTAGTTAATGATTTAGTTATCAAAACTTGACAATCTAGAGTACGATTTTATATATGATGAATTAACGAATTCTTTGTACAGACTGGTTTGCATCTTCTCACGGCAAACACTTGTAGTGATCATTCGATAGTGGATGATGGAATATCTCCCGACTCTGAAGATAAAAGAGCCAAAACTGAGGTAATTTTTAAGTAAATGATAGTATATTATACACCAGTCACTTCATTTACATTTACATATCTTTAATATATGGCGCATGATTTTCAAATATAAGGTTTTGATGTTGTAGCTAGTGGCACTTCAAGCAGATCTGGAACGTACCAACATCGAAAATCATCGACTGAAAGACATGCTAAATCAAGTCACTAATAATTACAACACTCTTCAAATGCATCTACTCACAGTAATGCAACAGAAAAGTCACAAACAAGCTGAACATGAACTAGAACAATTCAGTGATCATCATGCAAGAAAAAACAGCGGTGCTAGTGAGGTACCAAGACAATTCATCAACCTGGGACTTGGAGGTCAAATTAGTGCCGAGACAGATGCTGAACCTGCTTCCTTGTCTTCGCCTGAGGGCGGAGATCCCGTAAGATCTCCTGTCAATAACATGGATCATTTGTCTAAAGAAGATGATGTAGATCCAGGATCACAGAACGCTAATTGGATGGGTAGTAACAAAGTCTCTAGGCTAAATCCTTCCAAGAGTACTGTTGATCAAGCCACCGAGGCCACTATAAGAAAAGCTAGAGTGTCTGTTAGAGCACGATCTGAAGCACCCATGGTACATTTAGATTATAATCAAATTCGATCAATTAATTTTGTATATATTCATGATCATAATTTTTTACATGATTGATATCAGATAACAGATGGTTGTCAATGGAGAAAATATGGACAAAAGATTGCTAAAGGAAATCCGTGCCCGCGAGCATATTATAGATGTACCATGGCCACTGGTTGCCCAGTTAGAAAGCAGGTAGCAATAACTTACAATCGAATATATAATCTACATGTGTACAATTTCTTTTTATTAAGTTCATTTATTTTTAATGTTTTCGAATATTTTTATTAAAATCTACCTATGCGTTAACTAGGTACAAAGATGTGCGGATGATAGAAGCATTCTCATAACAACATACGAAGGAAATCACAACCACCCTTTGCCACCTGCTGCTATGGCAATGGCATCCTCAACGTCATCAGCAGCTCGAATGCTACTTTCTGGATCAATGCCAAGTGCAGATGGTATCATCAATTCAAATGTACTAGCCAGAAGTTTCCTCCCTTGTTCTAATAACATGGCCACCATTTCCGCCTCCGCTCCATTTCCAACAGTCACTCTAGATTTAACACAAGCTCCAAACCCCTTGGACAGTCAAAGGCTACAAAATCAATTCCAACTACCTTTCAACAATCCTCAACAAAATCTCGTTTCATCGGCTGCTCTGTTACCTCAGATTTTTTCCCATGCATTACATAATCAATCGAAATTCTCTGGCCTTCAAATGTCTCAGGATATAGAAGCAGCTACTTTGCAGTTAGGCCACCACCAGGCGGGCTCTTTGGCTGACACTGTCAATGCACTTACTGCTGATCCAAATTTTACTGCAGCCCTGGCCGCGGCTATCTCCTCTGTTATCGGTGGAGGATCTAATCCAAACGGACACCCAACGAGTAATGCGAATGTTTCACCGACCACCACTAACAATGGAAGTGAAACCACTAGCAACAATAATAACAATGGAAACATCAAAGTAACCAACTCAGGGAACTGATCATTGATGATTAATTGCTTTTGAATAAGTCTACATAATTAATTGCAGTTAATATTCTTCTGATTTTTGTCAATGCATGTTTTCTTTACATCAATTATGTATAGCCAAATGAGTTAAGAATTTTGACAAGACTTTAGGTTTCTTGTTGAAATGTCATTTACACGGGGTATCTGTCTAAAATAAGCGGGTTCATACTTCATACACGGGACGGGAGTTCATATTGAAAAGAGTCAATAAATTCTCCCCACAATTTCTTTTTTTGAATTGCGGACAATGCGCAGAAAACAGAGTGAACATTTTGTTTTTTCTCAGTATACTCAAGTAGAGGACCTAGATATATATATTCATATTGAAAAGAGTCAATAAATTCTCCCCACAATTTCTTTTTTTGAATTGCGGACAATGCGCAGAAAACAGAGTGAACATTTTGTTTTTTCTCAGTATACTCAAGTAGAGGACCTATATATATATATATATATATTAGATGTTAATTTGAAGTTAACTTTATATTATGTTCTTTTTTACTAAGCTAAATATATTGTTGTTTTTAGTTTTAAAGTAATGTCGTAACTGCATGCAATAATTATTTACTTACGCTTACACCAACTGCTGCTTTTTAAAAGCAACCGAGATCAGAAAGATGAAACTCGTTGACCCTTGTGGGATCTTCTGCCAGATTTTTATGGAGCATGATATTTGCACGTCTTAAATTTATAGTTGCACACCATTATATTGTAATGGTTTATATTAATTTTGTACTTATCCAATTTTTAATAAATAGTTTGTGAATCTAATTTTTAGTTACAAAATAATGATAAATAATAAGTAGTATAATATATATATACACATTGAATATTTAAATTAAATTTTAACTGAGATATTATTGTTATATTATTATTATTATTATCATTTATATTGATAATTAATTTTTATCGACAATATGATAACTCTATCAAAATTTATATAAATTATTGGTTTTTTATATAGAAATCTGTTTTTTTATGTAATATGTCCTTAATTTATATTAATATAATTTTATTTTTTTAATGAAATTTTTAATAAATAGTTTGTCAGTCTAATTCTTAGTTACAAAATAATGATAAATAACAAGTAGTATAGTATACATTGAATATTTAAATTAAATTTTAATTAAGATATTATTGTTATATTATTATTATCATTTATATTGAATTTTTTTTATCAACACTATGACAACTTTATCAAAATTTACATAAATTATTGGCTTTTATATATATAAATCTGTTTTTTATATAACAGCTCCTTAATTTATATTTATTTTATTTTATTTTTTTAATTAATTTTTTTAGGATGATCAATGCCACTTCTATTTTTCTACAATAAATTTTTAAAAATATTTTGAGTTTTTCATGTTTCAGATTTGTAATGCTTATTATAATTTTAAATTATATTTTAATTGTAGTAAAGTTTATCCATTTATATAAAAATATTCAATTAGAAAATATATATGAAATAATTACTAAGAACAAAATAGTTTAAATAATTATTAGTCAAAGTACATGTAAGATTATGCCCGATAAAATAAATTCATTTAATAATATAAAAAAATAAAGAAATAATAATAATATAATAATATAAGAAAATCAAGAAATAATAACAATTATAGTGTAATTAAAAAATTTAAAAATATTTCAATTTAGATGAATAAATACAATAAATAATGTAGAATAAAGTAGGGGTAATTTGGTCAAACAAATCAATTAGGGTGTGCAACTATAATTTTAAGATGTACAAATATCACTAATGTCATATTCTTATTATAGTAGACGATGTCATTAATACTTAATTTATCTAATTAAAAGCGATTTCTGGGAAAGTTGTCTAGCTAATTAGTATAACTAACCACTATGATTTCATAATTAATGATATAATAATTTGTTATTGTCTACCACAATTCTATCTATTCTCTCTAGAGTCGCATCCCTTTCTTCTTTCTCAAACATGGTCGTCGGGGCTTTCATCGATTTTCTCCGGTGCAAAACCCTAATCTCTTAATTTTCTTTCATTATTCAATAAAACTTCTTAGATCAAAAACCATCAGAGCATCCAGATTTTCTGTCTTCTTCGATCTAACCGGTGGTTCTTCGGTCGGGGGTCCGGTTTCTCTTGTTTTTGTGATTTTACTTTTTGGATCAAAATTTTACTTTTATTTTGTAATTTTAGTTTTAATTTGAAATTTCAATTTGGTTATAGTCTCTCCTTGGTGAGAGTTTTGATGTTTCTCTTCTTTATTTGTGAGAGTATGATTTTTGATTTAGTGATAAAAGTTTTTAGGATATTACAAATATGGTCGATAACTCAAACTGGATTAATTCCAACTTGATATGGTGAAGCGGGTACATGTAAATATATCATCTTCAACAAATGACATGATTGTATCTAAAAAAATGGATTAATCAGTTATTGTTTTTTTTTATTTATTCGACGCGACTATTTTTTAAATATCGTATGCCTTTTTATTATTGAATTAATACTTACTAAAAAACCAATATATTCTTATTGTACTACATAATATAAATCGAATCATATGGATTTAATTCAAAGATATTGAACAGTAATGATTAAAATATAAAATGAAATTTATTTGCGAAGCTGGTAGTTTTTACTTTTCAGTCTCTCTCTCATGTGACTTGTGCATAGTACATTTCTTACCACATATTATACTACTCTCTAGCCGCTATAAAAGGTTATACTGAAAGATTAATAATTGTTGAATTTACCTTACCGTACTCTAAAAATTACATGGTTCAACATCAAATTTGGTGTAACACCAAAATTTGATGTAATTTTTTGAATTATTTTAAATCTCAACATTACTCTTACATTCTTTTAACTAAACAAATTTTCTTTTTTTAATATCCCAACAACTTTATTATTTTTGTACTTTAGTTATAGAATAACATTTATAAGATTCTTTTTGGTGTAAATTTTAGTGTAAATGAATTAGAGAAAATTTTAAAAATAATATAACTTTTACACTATTTTTATATAAAAATTATACCAAAATAATGTAATGAGTTGGAGATGTCGTAAACAATAAACACGTAGATGGCAATTAAAAGTATTATTACAGTATGCGTTTGTGTTAGCTTTATGAGTCCCCATGACGGAACGCCGAAGCAAAACCCCTACGAGATTGGCCCTTTTGTTCTTCTACCCTTTAACAATTATGCATCAATATCATACTATACCATGCATAACTCTCACTCCAAGGTACCCCCTAGAGTCTACAGAGTTCCGCTGTATATCCTCAATCTTGATTTATTCGCCTTATTATTATTTTTCGATTTGCCACAGTCGCACACCAAATTTACATTTGATAATATTTTAATAATCAATCTCAAGTAAAATTCCGTAAAATTGGTTAACATGTTCGAATCGAATCCACAAATTCTGATCAAGACATGTGAAATGACACTAGCTTAGGTTGTTACGGTCATTTCAGATACATGTAAAGTCGATTACTTTGTACGTATAGATCGATTGTAATGTATCTGGAAAGAGAGAGAGATTACGTACGTGTGAAGCAGATGTTGGTATGTTTTAATTATAATCATCAATCCTGCAATTGTCGAATAATATAAAGTTCCAAATTGCAATGAAGAATCAAATGATTGAAGAAAGTCCATCACGTAAAATGAAGCAGCCAAGGCCAAAAATGAGACACGTGAGTTAATCCCTTGCTGATGATTAGCTACCTTACAAGCCACGCATCAGAGCGAGACTCTCTCAAAGCATTGCTATTTCACAAGTTAATCTCTCCATAAAAAATTTAATGTATCTACATATATAAATTAGTCTGATTTAATTACTAGAAACATGTTTTAGTGAGATCCTTTGCCTTTTGCTTCACAACTAAACTCTACCCTACTTGTAATTAGTTATTATAAATCATGATTAATTTGTTTTAGCTAGTGTTTGATTACAGTTGTTAGCTGTGTGCGTGTGCAATTAAACAATGTTATATATACATCAAGTGACTTGAATGGTTATATCGAGATTAGTGGTTACAACTTACAACTTCTTTGGTACACCTCCCCCTCACTTTGCTTCTCCAACAAACCTACTATCCCTACCATACTTAACCAGGCATGGTTTCCTAATTCTTTTTCTTGGTAGTTTTTTTTGTTGAAAAATGAATCATTTATATTCATTAAAATATTTAACAGCATATAATTAAACAAATTTTACAATCCATGAATAATACATATAATAGAGAAAAATTAGATTTAACAAATATCTAAATTTACATGTGTGCAAATTATTATTGAATAATATGATTCTGATAAATCAGTATCCTAACACTTTTAAATTTTAGAAAAACGAGTAACTTAACAATTATCAACCTTCTAATAACAACACCGTATATTTATTGATTTGGTATTGTTATTTACCGCCCCAATAGCAACATCATATCTTTGTTTGACTTGTTGGCATTCCGATGAGTGTTTTGAAACCATAATGAAACGCAAAGAAAGCTACTCCAATTAAACCGACCAAAAATTATAACACAAGGAAGAAAGAAATAGTTTAACCGCAGATTTGGACCATTTTGTTTACAAACTCACACTTGCTCTTTCCTTCAAATAATTATTGTGTTGGACCTCCTTAATCGTCATGCGTGCGTTTCACCAATCACCTTTATTTTATCCCATGGGAATATACCTTCATTTGTTTTCAAGTCACGATCCATAAAACACACATTCGTATCAGCGTAACGAATTATTTTTAAATTCACACATAATTTCGTCACAATCTGGTCTCATGTTAAATTATTAATATTTTTAAAATTTTAGAAAAATTTATGAGAATCTTATATTATTAACGGTATCGAATATATCAACTAAATGGAAGAATATAAAAAATGAACCAATATAGTGGTAAGGGGTTCAAGACTTGCACCTGTCCTTGAATAAATAAATTCCACCTACTTCAATCCTCAATATTGATTCTTAATTCTTATACTATCCTTACCAAGTGATGCTACGATACAAAACTAAGAATCCATGTTAGATATGTATCTATCCATTGAATAGTTGTCCAATCTAACCTCCTTACACCAAACCAAATCTACAAATGTATGCAACTCATTTAAATTTGTTACCACTTGTCCACTTCTCATTTTGCCAAATGGTTCCTCCCTAAATTTCCAACTCCCAACCAACCACATGTTGCCACGTCTTCACACTCCCGTTAAAGGAGTCATCCACAAAAGAGAAAGCAGAGAGAGTGGCCACCTATACACTTCCTAACCAACCAAACTTAGAGAGTTGTTAACTTGTTATATATATATATCCTAGACTCTAACTAATTAACTACCAAGACAAAACACATTCAAAAAAAAGTTGAAGTTCTCTTTACTACTGCACATAAACAGAAGAATGGAGTGGAGGAGAGGCCAAACTATTGGCCGTGGATCCTCTGCCACCGTCTCGATCGCTACTTGTTGCAGTTCTGGCAACATTTTTGCTGTTAAATCGACGGAGTTATCAGAGTCAGAGTTGTTGCAAAGAGAGGAAAAAATTTTGTGCAGTTTATCGAGTCCTTATATCGTTAGCTACAAGGGGTATGATATTACTAGTGAGAACAATAAGCTCATGTACAATCTTAAGATGGAATATGTTGTAGATGGTACGCTTATCGATGTGATACGGAAGAAGGGTGGTGGATTGGATGAGGCAATGATCAAATGTTACACGCAACAAATATTACAAGGCCTAGAATACCTTCATTCAAGTGGCGTAGCACATTGTGACATCAAGGGCACCAACATTTTAATAGGTGAAACTGGTGCTAAAATTGCTGATTTGGGTTGCGCTAAGTGGGTTGATATGGATGGTGATTTTACAGCGACAATTGGTGGCACGCCGATGTTCATGGCACCGGAGGTGGTGTTAAGGGAAGAACAGAGTTTTGCAGCTGATATCTGGGCACTTGGCTGTACAATTATTGAAATGGCTACTGGGGGCTCCCCGTGGCCTAATATTAGTGACCCAATGTCAATTCTTTATCAAATTGCTTGTTCTGGGAAAACACCAGATATCCCTGAATGTTTGTCACACCAAGCAAATGACTTTGTTAGCAAGTGTCTAAAGAGAGATCCGAGAGAGCGGTGGACGGTTAAACAACTTCTCAAACACCCATTTCTTGCAGAATTCAATTACGTGAAGAACCTAAATTTTTTGGATAATAATTCTCCGACAAGCATTCTTGATCAAGGGGTTTGGAGTTCGATAGAAGAAGAATCAGAAACTGAGAATGATGCGGTTGCCCAGACAAGGAATTTAAGCTCATGTCCAGATCAGAGAATCGGACAGTTGATGTTGAATTCTAGTGTGCCAAACTGGAAATGGGAAGAAACTTGGATGACAATCAGAAAAAAATAGTAACGATGAAGAGGAGGGAATTTGTGGATCACTAACAACTATGCTTGGCGATGAAATTGAGATGGAAAGTAGTTGCAGCGTAAGCGGCAAGGAGATGTTTTCACTAAATTTCTCAGGTAATTTGAAGTAGTAGGGGTAGTAATCGTGATTGCACATTGTACAGAACATTGTTTGATCAATCACTAGTTTTTTGGAAAACCTTAATCGGCCTACCAGATGGTAAAGTGTACTTGTAAATTAGTTAGTTTATTGATGGAAATGGACAATTGTAAATTTATTTATTTATTTTGACCGAGACAATTGTAAAATTTTAAATACTCAAGAATAAGGTATCCGCTAAGCTAAAAACATCTTGAATGAATCTTGAACTAGCAAATATTTTCGAGAATGAATCAAATTCAGCTACTTTTATACATAAAAGATAGAAAAATTGGGGGTGGGGGGGGGGGAGGAGAAAGAAACAGTAACTAAACAAAACAGTAAACGAGCAGTAATAGTACTGTTTCACACGTCTAATTAAACAGTCCCAAATGTGAAATAGCCTGTCTGTATAATTATTGATTAGAACTCTTTAGATATGAATAAAGAAGGGGTAAGAAAATTCGATTTGTTTCATGTGATAGCAGAGGTTTTATTGGCGGAATAAGAGAGCATTCATTAATTTTTCCAGAGAAAGAACGCTACAAGATACATTTTTCTAGTAATGCTCGATTGTAACATTACAACGAGATACAACGTGGGACTTGCTAACACGGAAGGACTCAAAAGTTGCATATCCCCTAGCAGAGCGAAATTGTCCAGTCCCACCGACCACTGCCACCTCTCTCGGGTTTTCAAACTGATGATCAGCTCCTTGTATCTGCAAAGTACTTCCCTTGTACTCCTTACCAGTGAACACAATTGATAACAATAGTGTTAAACTAGTTCCATCTTTAGCCGAGGTCAAAAACATACCTTGACCCCTCCCAATTTCAGCTGAGCTCCTATCAAACCCTTCTGTCATTGTTGCATCAGTCGCAAAGGCAGTTCCATATTTTCCATACGTCCAGTCCTGTCCGGGGATTCCAGCAATGGCTATCGAAGTGGCATCAGGACCAGACGGCTGATTCTGGAAATAAACTGTAAGTGAGGTTTCTTTAAGATTACCGAGCTTGGATTCTGACGACATAATGAAAATGGATAATAAAAATATCAAAAGGGATAGTCTGCTGCTACTGATCAGTACTGTTTTCGTCATTGTTGGTTTGGTGGAATTCAAAAACAAAGAGGAGAGGAGAAATTAATTTGAAGGATTAAGTTGTGTGATATTAAGATATAACTTGAGAGCTATTTATAAAATTGGTGAGACTAGAATTGTCAACATGAGGGACCATTGATCAAATAATAGAGGTAGGGTTCAAAGTTGAGCTATGTGAGTCAGAGATAAGAATGAAACTGCAGTAAATGGTGAAATGTATGCTAAATTCTTGCTTTACGCCATAAATCACCGACCTCGAACCGATTTCACAACAGTGACGAGAAGAAATAAAGAAGATACTCACGACGATTCATTACAGGAGACTGAATAAAACAAACACTAGCTAGCTAGTCAAGAAACTTCATCATACTGAATAAAACATTAAAAAAGGAAGATCTAATATTATTGTCTAGAATGTCACGGTTTGTCTTGAGCTGCCAACTTTGAAATGTGTGTTTATTATATACACTATTAGGTGTGAATGAAGAGAGTTGATACAATTTTATCTAATGATACGGCTGCTAGAGCTAGTTATATATAAAACGTGGAGGTGTGTTTCTAGAGAGAGTAGCAATCAATATCTTATCTGTTAGATTCTTAATTTTTACCATAAAAAGATCGAGCACAGGAAAATGTAATATTATGGATTTATTGTTCACGCAGGGGCTTAGATAAGGGCCTTCATTATTATTAGTAAGATAGGTTGCTTGAACGCATTATCACCTTTTTCATTTTTAAAGATGTCGATCAAGCTTTCCTTAAAGACGGACAGAATTTAAATGAACCTTGCAATCAACAAACAACTCGTATTGATGAACAAAAAAAACACGCCAAACAAAATCTAAAGAAATTAACTGGAAGTAGATTTAAAATATTATGCTGCATGATCATGTAATAATGTAATAATACCTCAACTGATATATGGCATTTAAAAATTGACAAACTCAGAAAGGCATTGATGCTTCCTCTACTACAGTCTTTTCACTAGAAGCCAGATCTTTACTGTAAAGCTAGTCATGTATCCTTAATCTGAGTAACAGGCGACCAAAATACAATTTCTAAGGATCCGAAAGATTTATAAAGATAACTTGACCTTCTGCCACAAGGTATTACTTTACCTTACCATGTTCTTTTAATTTTATCTATAGACTGCAGCTGGTTTCGAATGTTTTGATTTTCTTGCTGCATCCGAGAGAGTTCCTGGGTGTATCCTCGGACTGACTTTACTTAACTGCCACTAAACTGGATTGAGCAGATTTTACCTTGTTGTCTTTTGACTCACATATAAAATCTAGCTCTTCGACCTCTGTCCTCAAATTAGAACTCGTCACCTAAGTCTTTGCACCACCATTTTTGCTATCCTCAAAACTACGAGTCTGTTTCTTTGCAGTTTCCATGGCCTTTCTAAGCAGGTGAAGTTCCCTAATATAATGGTGCAGTTTATCTAACATAAAATATTAAAAAACACGAGAATCCTGCATAAATGGAAAATTGAAGATTAATAAGGGAAAATCCTTAAATTGTCATGTTTTTGCTGATATCCTAATTTATGTTATGTCCTGCTCCATCGTCAGTCCAAATTTCCCATCTCGAAAAATCTGTAGCGCTTCAAACAGTGTCCGGGACTGAAAGCAATTACAGTTTATACAAAGCTATAAAGACAAAGTTAAAACTAGGTCATTTGCAGGCAACTTGGTGTGGGAATATATTTTTTCAAGTCACCCTGAAAACTTAGCTTTGGTGATATGCTCACTTAACATATGTACATAAACATCACCAGGGATCCAGCTCCGTTACTAATAAGCTCAATACAACGTTAAGCTAATGTATAAATAAAGTTTATGCAGATAACAAATATATCTATACAATATTGTTATAACTGAATTTGAAATTTTTTAGAGACGATTTGGTCAACTCAATTTTTGGTTATCTCAAATTTTCGACCTAGTTAGTGTCCAAGTGGAAGTGCAACCCAGGTTAAAGGAAACCATAGTTCTTTTTAAGTAGAATGATAGTAAAGAGGGAAGATGGACGCTGCATTTCAAGTTTTTTATGACCCAGTAAAAGCTTTTCTTCCAAGAGAACTACATGTAAAATATTTCACATATAAATTTTGACTTTGATTGTATACATGAACAACAACTCTTGAGCACAGAGATCACAAACAAATTGAACAATGAAAATATCGCACGCTCTTGCAGATTAAGAGTTCATAGCTTTAAGAAAGAAAGATCAAGGAGTAAGGACCTCGGCGAAGGCGTGGCGCCTGAGACGCCACTTCAGGTGTATAAGTTGTAATACTACTATTACACTACCTACGCACACAGTTGGCCACCTTCAATCATCAAAAAACTTGTTCAAAAGCCGCTTGTGTAGGAGCAATGATATACACAAACATGATCACACCAAAGGGAACAAGAACCTTCTTTCCTATGTGTAGTATTTAGATTGAGTTTAAACATTTAAATTCTAAGAATAAGATCACATATAAAGTGATTAAAAGTGTAATTATTATATAAAAAAGAAAGTAATGCTACCGGTTCCGAAATAGATAGTCACCTTCTCTTCAAACACCACAAAACACATTACAGATCTCCTTCCAAAGCAACGTATTTCTGGAGTTCCGCTGGGGAACAAATCATCATTAATATGTTCATATAAACACACACAAAAGCACTTAATTGAGACACAAATAAATTATAAGAATGAAATGTAAATCTTGATATCTTATATAGAAGATATACGAAAATTTTGGAAATGCAAGGGGATGTAATAGGTTTTCAGAAAACCCAAAACAGAGCTGGTAACAAGTTTCTGCAGCTTCCGTTACTATCTTAGGATAACAGAACATTTTGGAAACATAAAGGGATATGATATAGGGGTTTTAAGAAAATCCAAAAACAGAGCTGGTAACAAGTTTCTGCAGCTTCCGTTGGTCTCTTAGCATAAAAGAAAATTTTGGAAACATAAAGGGATATGATAGGGGTTTTTTGAAAATTCAAAAACAGAGCTGGTAACAAGTTTCTGCAGCTTCCGTTAATCTCTTATATTCTGAGAACCCCCTGCATTTCTAGTGTGCCAGGGTATCAACCAAGAAGCAAAAGGTAACGCTTCTAGTATTTATATCTGAATATCTAATCCACGGGTAAAATTCGAGAAATGTGCTAAAAGCCTTCTATGTGATAGCAGCATTTATGTTACAAATAGGAATTTCATGTCAGCCTCGGTTAACCTTCCTAGGGCATCGGCCGAGCCACCAACAGTCCTGTAAAGAAGCAGGAGAAAATGATCAGATGGTTTAGATGAAGCTATTATTCTTCTAACATTGGATGGAGTATTCAGTGAATACATACCCTTCAAATACTAATTCCTTTTTCTCTTGTAACTTCAAAATTCTTTCCTCAATGGTACCTTGTATTACAAACCTCACAATCCTACACATTTTTCACAAGAGATTTAGGAGAAAAGTTGCACAAAATGATACTACAACACTGATGTAAGCAAATATAAAGCCAAGGGACTTGCCTTATAGGTTTATACTGCCCTATCCTATGTATTCTGTCTTGGGCCTGTTGCTCAACAGCTGGGTTCCACCATGGGTCCATCAAGAATACCTGCACAGGTCCAAGACCAAAACACACCAAGTCGATCCTTTGAAACTTCAAAACAAATATTGGCCTTTCCTTTCAGTAGGATCATAGCTAAAAAAACAAAAACAAGCCTCTATATGGTTGCACTTCAGATTTAGCAATATAGTAGTCTCTTACATGTGATGCCATTGCGAGATTAAGCGCAACCCCTCCAGCTTTCAAGCTCATGAGAAATATTCTACAATCTGGATCCTCTGTAAATCTTGCGATGGCAGTATCTCTTGCATTCATTGTCATAGATCCATCCAACTGAACACACTGAACTCCAGACTGCAAAACATTTCAACATCAAACAATATTAGTCTGCTTGGTGAAGAAGCAAATATCAAAACTATATCTTGTACAAAATTATCACCCACCTTCTGCAGTGAATAGTGAATCAAGTCCAAGAATGATGTAAATTGGCTGAAAACAATTCCTTTAGCAGATCCATCCCTTTCAACCATAAATCTAATTTCTTCCCTCTATATAATAAAAGCAAGTTCATATTAGTCAAAGCACTACTAATGATCTGCGAAACAGACACCAAGTATTTGGAATATCTGGAGTGCAAACTGATTTTAAGGGTGTATTGAAGCATCTCTTTAAAAGTAGCAATTTATTATGAAAACTGAGTTACGATAAACAAGATCATACTACAGACCAAGTAAATTTGAAATTTTGAATAGTTTAGTAGCTTCCTATCATTTCATGAAGAAGGTCATTAACAACTGAAACCTAAGTGTAAAAAAATACATTATAGACAAAAATACAGTAATGGAAAAGTTCTAAAAGGATAATCGACAATTTACCAAAGCTTCTATTTTTGTACTAGTCTGGAAGTCATCAAGCCGAATTCTGTTGAGAATACTGGCGCTCTTGAAACCTTTAGTGGTCGTTTTAGTATCCTCCTCACTTTGGTCCTTCTTTGTACTAAAATCTGCAGTAAGTGGTTCCGTACATGTAGGGCATAAGACTTGTCCCGCTCTAGCAGAGAAGTAGATCAGACAAGATTTACAAAAAACATGTGCACATGCATTAACCTGGAGCAATAAATTACACAAGTAATAAGGAGGCGGAAGATTATTATAAAGAAAACACAAACAAGGAACAACCATAATTATATCAAAACATTCCAAAGAGATGATTCACATGTATAAAAACTTTGCAGATTAATTGAGAGATTTTCCATGCTTTTCACAGAATAACTGAATACCCAATGTTCTAGTTATCAATTATTTGGATTCAATTAAAACATATGAAAATATTAACAATACTGAGAAGATAGTACAGTAGTAGTATTTATTGACCAAGCTAGAACCGCTTCTTTGACTTCAACATTTCATTCTATTCTTTTGACATACGGAGCATATGTTTCCCCAGGCCATAAATTTAACTAAAAAAGTGTTGAATTCTCAAGCCTTAAACATCTTTCCTAACGCATAGGTGATAGGTCATCCAGCTCCCACTTAAGTCAGAGGGAGTATACAATGTGTCAATATGATATCATCTTAAGACAAAGTTTCCAACTGTAAAATCAATAAGCTTTTACATTTACCAAACCGGAAAGATGTATAGCTTTTAAACATCACCTGTCTCTGTGGTGCAGTGTTCAAGGCAATATTATATGTAAATTAAGTTGTGTTTTAAAAGGGTGCTGAAAGTATGGTTTTGCCAATAGTAGAAAGGTTTTGGAAAATAAAGAAGAAACTAATAGACAAGTGAAGTGTTACTGTGTATGAGAATTTGTGATTTTATTACTTAATTTTGTATGTATTTTTCTGGCCTACTACATTTTCAAGCAAAAAAGAATCTGTGGTGTCCAAATAATTTGTCAATAGAAGTATATTTTATATGGTCACAAACCACAAATAATAGAAGTATATTTTATATGGTCACAAACCACAAATAATAGTAAATATTTATAATTGAAAGGTTTTCTAGTCTACCATGATGCTCCAGATATTCAGGCAAGTACAAAAAATATTTTTGCTTTGGTATTTACTAAGAATGCCCATTTCACTTTTACATATAAATAGCTCTACTAAAAAAAATGTATAATAATATAAAATTTGACACATAGTTGCAACAACTTGGGTATTATTTTCATTCTCGTCTCTTGACTGACTCTCTACTATATTTGACATTAGAAGTACCTTTAGACTGAAGAGCTAAAAGACTTTCAATATTCTCTTTACATATATGGTTTGGAAGAATACCCCCATTATACAAGAAAATAATTCTCAAAAAATAATACATCATGCACTCACCACAGGATCTTCTACAGATTCATGACACAGCCCACATATCACTTCACAGTTGTTGGCATCCACCACACTTGTGTTTTTGCTCATGGCAGTTTTAGAGTATACCACTAGGTACGGATGATTTACCGCCTTTTACATAATCAGAAAGTATGGTTAGAGCTGAAAGGAGGCTAAAAAAATCTCATAATCAATTGAGCAGCTGTGTATCTTCAAAGAAATTCAGCAAAGATCACAGTTAAAAGTGACTAATATATAACAAACAACAAAACACTAGACACTGTGGTTCACACCTTCACCACCTCAAAAAATATTATTAATAAAGTTCATATCCCCCCCTCCCCTTACGAATAACAGAATAGAACTTTACGCACAACTTCGATTTAAGTATTACTTTGAAGAAATTGAAACCAGAAGCAGGTGCTCTTGCATGCTAATTTATTCAGCAGTTGGCAATCATCAATTGAGTATCTCAAGTAACCAAAAGCAATCAAATAAATCATTTAAGCAATTATTCAACTAAAAGACATACACAAATTTTAAAGATACTTGTAGATAGTTAGTAAATCCTTCACCTGTCGCAAACGTGTGAGAAGATCAAAGATGTGGGCATAATTATTCTTGACAGTTCCTTCGGTAACATATCTGCACATACATAACGATATGGACAAAAGAGAAGTTAGCATGACACAAAGGTCTTTGTGACTCTGGGCATTATCAGCCCTCAATTTAAGCATGTATTCAAGCACTAGATAGCCATGTTAATATATATATATGGCAGTATTTGTTCAGAAAGTATGAGAATGTAATCAAATAATATAATATATACTATAATTAAATGCTTTAATCTGGCAAAGCTAATTTAAATAAATTTTAAATTAGCTTTCCTGAAAGTGAATTTATAGAATCAGAAAGTTCAAATGTAATTGTGGGTCCTATCTGGCTTTGCTCTTTAGTTTATTCTACTATATAGTATTACTACAAGAGCAAACTTAATTACATTCCCATCTTAAGTGATATAATGGATTACAGTTTAAGCAATTCTATCCTTTCAAATGTACCAGTACAGATGTGTAATTAGTAATTGTTAGCATATCTAAATAATAAATAAGATGATTGTGTAAATATTCTTAGAAATATTGTAGATATACTTTCCTTGTAACTCCTGTACTCATGTATATATTTATGACAAAGGAATACAGAGGCACGGCTAATGATTCTTTCCAACATGGTAATCAGAACATAGGTTATTCTCTCTCTTTTTTTCCTTAACTCTTTCTCTCAAACCCTCAGCACCAGTCGTCACTTTCTTCTTCCTCCAATATAAGCCTCCTTCTTCAACTGCAGAATCAGCCAAAACATCTCCATTTCATCCTGCCCTCTCAATCTCTAACATCAAAAACTTCATTCCAATAACCTTGGATATGGAAAACGTGCAGTATTCTTCAGTTGCAGGCTATATAATGTATAATATGCTGGGATGGGTCCCATAGAATGAAATGAGTCCTTATTATATGGTACTTGTGGTCGTTTCTTAATACCATCGATCACTCGCCTCCCGCTACGACTGTGGGGGTGTGATAACATATCTAAATAATAAATAAGATGATTGTGTAAATATTCATAGAAATATTGTAGATATCCTTTCCTTGTAACTCCTGAACTCGTGTATATATTCATGACAAAGCAATACAGAGGGCATGGCTAATGATTCTTTCCGACAGTAGTTACAGAATTTTTAGGAGTAAATCCTACTCCTAGAATACACAATGCATTGTCCGAATGACATCTATGATAGTATCGATATAAACCAATCAAACTAGAACTAACACCCAAATAGAGAATGAATTAGCTGACTCACGTGTTGAATTGTGCCTGACTTTCATTGTACAATGAGGTGTAGTAATCCTCTTCTTTAATATCCAATGAGTCCCGTCGTAAGAATATCTGACACACAAAAAAGACTGCATGACATACTGAAGTAAATACCCAAATCTTGGTGCCTTGCAGCATAAGAAAGTAATAAAGTTACCATTCTGGGAGGAAGTGCAAGATCAGCAGCTCTGCCCTTTTTGGTACGTCTAAGGAGTATACTTTTTAAAATTTTGTGCTTCAGCAAAATCATAGCGTCTCTGCCAGACCCAATATGTCCATGCGATTGTATTGGTGTGGCAATATGCTTCACAGTGACATTAAGTTTGCATAAAAACTTTTCAGTACATCCTCAAATCAAAAGACACAATATGAGAAACTTAATGTGACTCACCTTATTCCACCAGCAGAAATGTCTTACAGATGCATGAGGGCAATTTGAACAATCACTTTTAGAACTGCAAGGTAATGTCATAATAGAGATTACATAACCAACAGTTTAATCAAGAACTTCATGATTATACACCAGCTAGCTGATTGACAGATAGGGATTCTCATTTATTATTAGTGCAAACTTAGAACAAGGAGTAGTCAATATATAAAAAAAACACAGATACACAACTATTTATGTGTTTTGAGTGACGTTAGAAAAGCCAAATTATTGGATTTCATGTATGAGCATTGTAAAATAGTTGATATATAATATTTGAACACCTAGAGGACTATAGATACCCAGAATTCACAAGGCATCGCCTAACCTGTAAAAATTAAAGTGAGCTCAACACCTACCCATAATTTACTTACTGGTGTTTCGCCTAGGCAATGCCTAAACAACTATGGCCCACATACTATGTAAAAAACTTTATCCACGCCTTGGAAAATGGTCATCAAACATGCCATTATTTTTAAATGCATCAACATGGTTATTAAAAGCGCGCAAGCGAGCACATAAGCGAGAAGAAATGCGACACAAACCTTCATCGCATCGTGCAATTGGAGCAATGCCACAGCGTGATGTGTAGTGTAACGTGCACTTCATTATCAATTGGAACATTTTGAATAGATAATAATAAACAAATTATATGGATAGTCATAATCAGATTTAGCAATCATAAGACCCGTAATGCATTTGGGTAGCCTAAATATAACTCTAACGATGTATAAAAGAAAAAAAACAATGAGTCCCTTTGTCTCGTAATATTTTCACTTTGACTTTTGCATGCATTTTAAGACATACAAAGAAGATAGTTGCACAGAATATTTTTGGAATTTTCTTTTCTATATAAATGTTCGATAGAATTTTATTCCAAAAAATTAAATTTTCCAAAATATTATTTGCAGCTATAATTTTTATTAATCTTAATATACATGAGAATGCCATTGTGATAGGAAGGAGTTTGATATATACAGAAAAATATTAAGATATAATTAGAGCAAACTATTGAGACAAATATAATATTATTATAGGTCACAATCCCATGGATTCTCTAATGTCACCAACAAAGGGTAGCATGCTCTTCTAGATTATCACCATCTAGCAGGCGCTTACTTGATGTGGAGGAGATCAATGGGCAAATTTTTAGTGTGTTGAGGATCATGATAATAATTTTGATGAAGATTTTAAGAGCCTTGATTAAGAAGAAGATAAATTTATCTTAAAGAATGAAAACACTTTAGTCGCTAGTTCATCTCTTTTGTTATTATGAACACAAATTCCATCATGACTCCTGTGTAATGTGACTAGATTGTTTTACAATTTTTTATTAGGTTTTAGCATCTAGTATCTATATATAAAGCTTTTATGTATTTTGTATTTTACTTCATTTAAACTATTCGCACAAACGCATTGCGCTTACGCTCTGGGATACATTTGAGCTTTGGTGTGTGTTTCTTGTTTAGAGTGCATACATGATCATAAATAGCAAAATATTTTTGACTAACCAAATGCAACACTAAGAGCTAAACTGGACAAATGAAGAAAGAACCGACTAAGATTCTGGCATGTTAATTTATATTTCTTGCTATTTCCTAAAACTGGCAGATTTGTCAAATGCTGATCAGTTGATTTGACTTTATAAGATGTGAATTCAGGGGCAAACTCATAAAAATAACAAAATGAATATAGACTGTTGGAATACAAGCACATCAATATATCTTTCAGGAAAGATAGTTTAATCCTGAACAATACCTATAATCAAGTGTTCTGCAATCACAATCCTTGCAAAAGTAATAAGAATAAGGACTAATCTGGAGGAACCGGATCTGTGCCAAAGAAATGAGAAAACTCATTACATATAGATGATGATAGATTACACTGTATATCATATCAAGCTAACTGTTGTACATAAATCTTACCAGTGAGTAAAGTTCTCCAACACGATTTTGAAGGGGAGTGCCACTTAAAGCCCATTTGTAGGAAGAATTTAAGGCAAGAACAGCTTTCGTAGTGTTACCATGTCGATCTTTGATATAGTGAGCCTGTAACAAAAAAATGGAATTCATCAAGTTTAGGACTTCAAGTAATAAGTTCCAAGTCAAACACTAAAAGATTCCTAGAAGACCTATAGAGTAGATTTACAGCTCTAACTTAATCTAATATCTATAAACAGTAAGTCAAACTACAAGGTCAAATGAGAACAAGTACTACGGGTTTTTTAAGTGCTGATGAAAATCTTTAAAATTAATATAAAAATAAACCTAATTTAAGTTGTGAACAATTAGAACTATAAATCTTGCTCAAGAAGAGGCTAGTATATTTCGTGATAGAAATCATCATTACAAGTTCAGGTTCATAATATTTGACGGCATCGTTGAACAAGTTAATTTGTTCTATGGTAGCCAAGTAACACTTACTATGGTAATGGGATGATCAAAATATAAATTAAAGTTTTCCAACGCATATTTGAGTGTCCTGTAAGCTATGTACATTATACAGTAAAGCAAGCTAATTTTCAAGCTATTAATAACTGGATATAAATTCTATAAGCTATCAATGAAATTAAATAAGTCATCAAAATAATCTGATCATGCATAATTATGCACCATGGTAATTCTTTCCACTTTCCACTTATAGTTCGTATATTATTTAGAGAATATTTACTTTGCTACTGCTTAGAGATTAACATTCTACAGATAATACTGATCATTTCTGCTAATCAAAGATCTTCTTTACCAAATTCCTGAGTAAAGAATCAGTGACATGCTGCATGCATGACCAGAAAAGAAATACACGAATAAGCTGAATTAGGTTTATTTTTCTGTAAAAGTAACGTGGGTAGTTCATAATTCATTACTTATTATCTGGATTAAATACTCTGCTAAAAACAATAGCGACGAGGTATAATAATTATATATATGTGCACGTACACACACAAATAAGACACATGAACTAAAGCAGCCAAGTCTGAAACATTTTCTAACAGTACTGATCATTAAAAACACACCTCATCCAATATGATACGATTCCATTTCAAGGAGTGCAAATTCGTATTTATTTCACACAATCCTTTTTCAGCTCCTTCTGAATCATTGGTAGAAGAACCAGCTCCACAGGCCTTACCCTTATTGCAGCGCTTCCCTTTCTTTAGAAGTTCCTTCTTTCCATAATTTACCGACTCAATAATAACAGGTCCAGCATTCCTACTGAGGACCCTCACACCATTTACCGACGTAATAATACCAGGTACAGCATTCCTACTGAGGAACCTCCCATCATTTACCGACTCAATAATAACAGGTCCAGCATTCCTACTGTTCCTCTGTTTCAACTGCTTAGTTCTGACAACACTGGGACCACAGTAAAAATTTCGGTGAAGAGATATCTTATTTTCATAAAATGACTTTCCACACCAGATGCATTTTACTTTAGGGGGCATCAGAAATTTCCTGTATTCAGCTTCGACAATAGAATATGTAGTTATAACGAAATCATAATCTGAGAATTCATGAAGGGTCTTGCCCCTTTTGGCTCCATGGTACACCAGCACCTTGTTGCTACCTTTGAAGGTAAAGCGGGCAATCTCATTCACCCATTGAATCACAGCAACCAAGGGACATATTACAAGGGTAGCTTTAACTTCTGGCAACCCAGAAGATGAACTAGGTGGGGATAAAACTCCATCCACTGCTTGATTATATGCCTGCTTAGCTAGTACAAGTGCAATAGCTTGAACAGTCTTCCCCATTCCCATCTCATCTGCAAGGATGCCTCCTCTTGCGGCAGATTCCTCTTGCTTCAATGCCCAAGCTAACCATTCCTTCTGATATCTCAGCAGAGGCATAATCAAAGTAGGTGGCGCTTCAGCTGTTTCAGCCACAACTTGGTTCTGAGTATCTATGTTTATATCTTCATCCATATGAGATGCTAACCATCTCTCATGTTCTTCTTCCCACACTTCCCAAAACAATATTGGATTTCCTTTTTTCCTTTTTATCTTGTTTCTGATATTCATCTCAACAGATTCATCAATTACAAGCTCAGGAACTTCTTCAACCCAATCATCATCTGTATCCACCAAGTTGTCTCCTGCCGCTGCATTACTCGAAACTTCTCTTGCCTGATCCTTTTGCCCCTTTTCCTTCTTTGCATCCATTGTCTTCTTTTTCAAAACGTTGTCCTCAAGATCAGAATCACTTTCAATAGCTTCATCATCACTCAATTCAACATCAGATTCTGGCTCTTGATCTAGTTTTGCACCCCTCTGCCCACCATTCTCCTGGATCATACTCAAAACATCTTGACCTGCATTCAGAGAAATCCAGTAGAGATTAAATACTATGTAAACAAACATATCAGTTTGAGACTTAGAGCTAATTTCTTCCCTTAAATTCATCTTGGATCACTTTCTTACTAACATAATAATGCAGTGACAAAACACATAGCTAACATTTCAAAGATAATCGTAATTAAAATTAACCTTTAAAATGAGTCAATGATGAGAATATAACAATAGTGGTTTGAAAAAAACAATCAAGGAGATACATGATTGTAGATATACCCTCTTTGCTAACACCGTCATAATTCGGATCTGAAATGTCCATAAGGTCATTATCTTCCTCCAAGCGCTCTACATATTGATCATTATCTCCTGCTTGACATTTTATGCATATATTACTTAATCAATAACGAAAAAAAGACAAAATCAATATATATATAATAAAACAGATGTAACAAGAGAGTTCTCTTTTTCTTTGAGCCGGAGGTCTCTATATATTCACCTCTCCACTCAAGGTCTCTCTACTCAAGGTCTCCTTACATCTTAGCCTCACCAAGTCCTTGCTCTTTGAGCGGGATTTTAGGGGTGGTGTTTGTTTTGGTTTGCTTTATAACAAGGGAGGTGATCAACATTGTCTCGTATCAAACAAATTTCATCCGTCCAATTATACACTTAACATCAGACATGTACAAATTCAACAAACCTCCAAAACATCGTATTAGTAGCCCAACAAAAAACTCACATATGCACACCTCCAAGGCGCGAAAAAAAAATCCTATCCAAAATTCCACATGCAAACAGCAGGTTATATCACCTTGTGAAGCGTTCAATGAAAGTCAAATCTATATAAATCACAATCAACTACGAACACAGCATTCATACATATCAAATTTACAAACTTGCTATCTATATATAGTCAATTTAGTAATTAGCATGCAACTACAATGGATACAAAGCAATCTTTTGGTTCAACAATTTAAATAAATATTTAAACAATCAGAAAGTTCTAGAAATGATCATAAAATAGATGAATTACAAGGCAATTCAAAAGATCAAATTGAAAGTAATATGTGTGTGTATCACAATCAGTTTAGTAAGCATGCAAATACAACATTTATACAAATCACAACTACAAGTTAACTCAGCATATATATAGTCAATTCAGATGCAGATATGGTATATACATAGCAATCTAGTCTAGCTCAAGATTCAAACAAACAGAAAGTTCTTGAAATGATTCGTAGAATAATTGAATTACAAGGCGAGTTAAAATCTATACAAACCACAATCAACTGCAAACACAACATTCATACAAATCGTGGTTGCAAACTTATCATATATATATATATATATACAGTCAATTCAGTAAGCATGCAACTACAGATATGCACAGCAATTTTGTGGTCCAATAATCTAGATCAAGATTCAAAAAATCAGAAGGTTCATTATATTATAGGTATTTCAGACAAAATAATTTGTTTACTGTAGAGGAAATATTATATATATTTACAAGGTAATCTAAGCCGCTAAGGGCAGTTTAGGTATTTAAAAAATATAGATCAGCAATGCTTCATTGCGGGTCGTTAGATTTATTAACTAACGACTCAAATTTGTTGCCTGTGAAGATTCGGTATCCAATGGTGGCTCTGAATCAAATTACATACACACATATATATATATATATTGCCAATTTTATTAGTAAGCATGCAACTAGATCACATATCCATGGCAATTTGTGTTTCAATAATCTAGATCAAGATTCGAACATCAGAAATTCCTAGAAATGATCATAAAACAAATAATTTACGAGGCATAAATCTATATAAATCACAATCAACTACAAACTTAACATTCATGCAAAACGCAATTATAAACTTAGCATAACACACACACACACACACATATCACAATCAAGTACAAACACAACATTCATATCACAGTTATAAACTCAACACACACACAGATAGAGTGAATTAAGTAAGCATGCAAGTACGATATATACATAGCAATCTAGTGGTTGAATAATCTAGATAAAGATTTAAATGAAGAGAAAGTTCAAAAAATGATCATCGATCATAGAATAACTGAATTACAAGGCAATTTAAAAGATCAAACCGAAACTAAAATCTTTTCAAATCACAATCAGCTACAAACACAACATTTATACAAATCGCAGTTACAAACTAATCATATATATATTTATATATATATACAGTAAATTCAGTAAGCATGCAACTACAGGCCGGTATACACACAGCAATCTCGTGGTTGAATAATCTAGATCAAGATTCAAACAACCAGAAATTAAGTTTAACAAACGATCATAAAATCACAATCAACTACAAACACAGCATTAATCATACAAAACACAGCTACAACCTTATCACATATACATACAAAATTTAATAAACATGCAGCTACGATTATATATACATGATATATAGGTAGCAATGTTGTGGTTTAATAATCTAGCTAGATCAAAAAAAGGTTCAAAAAAGTTGTAGAAATGATCATAAAATAAATGATCATAAATAAATTCAAAGTGGAATTTAAAAAGTTTCGAAGTTGTTTTATACCTTTGATCGGAGGTGGGGGGTCCGGGTTGGGGTCCGGGTCCATCGGAGAGGAGAGAGTTGAGAGTAAAAGGAATGAAATGAAAGGGGCTAGGGTTTTGTGGCGAGGGAAAGGAAAATAAAAGAGTGAGGGGGGGGGACGTGTCTTTATGTAATGAAGAGTTGGGGGTGGGGTGTAGCATAGAGCAGCGAGTGAGGCAGCGGGAAATGTTGAATGCGTTTTTTACTTAACCAGCCCCAAGCCTTGGGATGTGCCAGACACGCACCTCCTCCGCCTTCATTTATTTTTCTTCCTTTTTTTATTTTCTGTGACTTTCAATTTAATTTTGTTTTACATGAATAATGATTTCAGTTGTTTGATACGAATTTTAGTGTTATAAATACTTTTCTTTATTTGTAGACTTTTTTATCAAATTTAAAAAGAGATTGAGAATCATGAGGTGGAACTCACATAATTTCTTTATGTTACTCAAATCTCATATTAAAATACGAGGGTACTCTTCTAATTTCAGAATATTATGTATAATTATAAATTTTCTATTAAAAATTTATACTAAAATATCCTATTAATTTAGGAAATTTTCTGAGCTCAACCACTGGTTCCTTTTTCTCATTAAAAAAATATAATCCATATTAATACTTCTTAACTTTTAGATTTTTCTCTTAATCTAATCTAGACTGAGATATCTAAATGAAATCCTGAGATTTTAAAAGATTTTTCTAATCTTAATTAAATAATTCTATATTTTAATAAATTTTGTAAAAGATAGACTAAATATTCTCATATTTTTCATATCCAAGTAAATCTTAAAAAATCTTAGAAGTATATTCGTTGGAAGACAATATTTCATTCTAAACTAATCAAATTCAACTTTGTACATTTTCCTTGTTTAGAGATTAAGAGATATAACCAAGATATTGATCGATATTCCATATACAATCTTTAAATCTTTTTTTGCGACAATACAAAAGATACTTAGAGATATAACTAAGACATTGATTGATATTGGATACACAATCTTTAAATCTTTTTTTGCAACAATACAAAAGATTTTTTTGCAACAATACAAAAGATACTCGTAAAATATGTTGTTAAAAGTTTTTATTGCAAAAGTTATGATTTTTTTTTCTTTTACAAAAGTTGCACCCAATACAAATAAAACATAACACTTTTACAACCGGAATCAACTAAATATCACTGCAACTCTTTTACAAAAATGCAATAAAAATAATTTCAATTACATTTTGGTTGCAATTATATATTTTGTACTCAGGATAAATGAACACTACTACTCCATTACAACGTGAAGGAATAAGGATTACATACTAGAAGCCTGTAATAACATTACAAGAGGAATGAATCACTGGTAGTAAGGAATAAGGATTACATACTAGTAGAAGTCTGTAATAACAATATAACATTACAAGAGGAATTGCAGGTAGTAAGGAGTACGGATGACATACCAGAAGTCTAGAACTAATTAGTTGTAATCTAGGTATATTATATCAAAATTTAAACTATCATAGCAACAAAGAATAAATAAACATCAAATATAAAAATCTTAGTGGAAAAAACATTGAACATAAACTAGTCTATTTTAATTATCTTTTCTAGTAAATTTTCACCATAATCTCATATATTGAAAACTTGTCACCCACTGGGACATTCTTAAGAGGGTTGCAGTCTTGCAGATTCATCTAGTGGCCAACTGCCTGACCACATCTAAGTGCATTTGAAGGGATGGGATACTCATCCCTCCATGAATTCGCAGGGGAGTACACGCGTAAATAAAACTGCTGACCCAAGTATTGCCTTGCCCAGTTCTCAGACCTAATGTTCCACATCCCAACATTGTCTAGTGGCATGTATACTGCAGTCCATGAACTTGGATATACCTGTAGACAACAAAAAACAGATACCATATTTGGCGATTTCAGGTACCACAGAGTGATGCTTTAGTCTTTTCTACATATTGCATGAAAATGGCTCGATTAATGCAGTTTGAGATGATGGAAATATAATTCAGAAGTTGGAATTGGTAGGATGCTTTCATAAACATTTTAAAGAATGACATTTTTAATATACCTGAACAGTGGAACGTGCAACCGTATCTCGCAGATTGTAAGTTTCTCTGCTTGCAGGTGACCACTCGCCCCCACTCATCCTGTTCACCCAAAGATATTCAAGAAAAATTATGTGCTGCGTCAAGTTCAAGTAGTCCAAAAGAAAGGAATAAGAACAAACTTTTGCATAATTTTTATCAAGACCAGCCAACTTAGAGAGCAAAAAACTGAGAAGCATAGATTAGACTATTATATAAAAACTCACCCCACAACAAAGAAGTGGTGGCCATCAACATGCCATGACTGCACGCTGTCTTCCGAGTTCTCAAATACAACTTCAAAAAAACCTCTAAAATCAGCAGCCATTACAGAAGTCTGGAGGTAACCACCACTGCCAGAGGGGTTATCTGGGATACTCCCAAGGGTGAAGACACCTGCTATATTGAAGTAGTCAGCAAGTTTAAGTGGTGTGTCTGCAGGTATGAAGGATACACCATTAACAGCATATCTTTGCTTTCCATCGATGATGGGGGCAGAGTTTGCAAGTCTTATGGTTCGGGTTGTGTTTATTAATCCGTAATGATAAGATCCCTGTGGATTGGGTCTTGGTCCACTTGCTGTCAGGTTCTTCCTGTTACATGAATCATGATAATGCATCACAAAAGTGAACACCTTAAATACATTTATATAAAAAAATCAGGTAAATCTTTTTAGGCTTAAATACAATTTAAACCCTTTTTAAGGAAAACATAAGCACGGAGTTGATTACAATTATAGAAGCACGTCTGCTACTTCAGAAACACATAAATAGGATTTGATAGTAGCTCTTTTACATTAATATGACTTGAACAATAAAAGTTCAAAACTTTCCTTTTTTCCGTTGTTCCTAATTTTACTATTTACCGTCACTTTCTTTATTACATTATATAAGATTCTATAAACATAGAATATACGCTATATTCCTGTTATCTCACACTATTCATAATACAAACTTTTAAAGCTTAGAGAAAGAAGAGATCAGAAGTCTGTTTGTTAGTTTGACACTACAAAGAGACGAATCTGCAATCTTCACATTAAAATTATACAAGATATGTTCAGCACATAAGCATCTCAAACACACACACACACACACACTATAGTTTATCTCAGTTTTGAACTTTGCATCCCTGCAAGTAGATAGATAAAAATAAAGCAACTTTTTTGCAAGGCAATATGCAGTCGTGAAGGTCCAGTACCTGATTGATCGTGCTTGGTTGAGAGACCAATCCACCTCAGTTGTTGGTCCACCAGGGGGAGGTCCAGAAACACTGCCTGCTGAACTACTGTAATGAAGTACAGATGTAGATGTGAGCACCGGGGAAGTGAATCGTGTGGAAGCGGTAATGTAGTAATCTTGTGAAGGCTGATCTGCTGTGACCAACACAGAGTAGGATTGCCCCAGGTGTATGTCAAGAGAATCATATGTATTTTGTAGAGTATGAGTTCCTTCGACCTCAACCAGGGTCATCTTGTGCCCCTGGATTCTGAAATTAATGGAGGTAGTAAGGCCCACATTTGATATCCGAAACCTGTAAGTCTTACCTGCTCACGAGTTTCAAGAATCACAAATCAGTAAACCAAATTAGAAATCTGCTTACTAGCCTACAAGTTTCACATTTTAAACAAAAAGTTGTGAACTGTGGTCTTCAGATATGCCAACTTCAAGTTACCTTGATCAACAGTAAATGTGTACGAGTTTGCTGACCGTCCATTAATAAGAAGTCCATCTGCAAAGGGAAGATTATTCCCGCTGTCCAAAATTGATTTTAAATCCTACAAAAGTCAAGAATATAAGCATACATAAAAGAACAAAAATGAATTTCAGTTAAGCATATATCAAAAAGAGCAGACCAGAAATACAGAGTTTATACAAAAAAAAAACAACTCACGGTGTGATTTTGCTTGAACCAGTCACCAACTAACACTGTGAAATCATCGGCGGGTGGAGAAAAAGGAACTGGAATGACAGAGCGGCTAGCAATTTTGATGCCACCATAACCTCCTGCAGCTTTGTGGAATGCAAGGGAGGGAAAATAGAAGTAACTACCAATCTGATCCTTGACCTGAAGGACATAAGTGAAGTTTTGTCCCGGCGGAATGGGGCAATTGGTACCGTACACCCCATCTTGCCATGAATTCCTCCTCTGCTGCACTCCATTCCTGCTCAGAATCACAATGTTAGAAAACAATGCAATAATAATACCTCATTATGCAATTCTGTAATAGTAAAGATTTCATTTCCATTTATTCGCATTTACTTGCAATCATCCAAAGTGATCATTTATAGAAATTAAACTTAAAGCATAAATAGCATTAAATAATTAGTAGTTTAGCTAATCAAAATAGATAGCATCAGCATTCTTAGAGCATCTCCAAGGGTGATAGGTAAAATGGTTGGCTAAATGTTGAAATTTAAAATTTTAGCTAAGGAGTGTAGTGTGTACTTCAATGGTGTTATGTATAATTATCATAAACTAAAATTATACCTAAGAATTTTGCTGGTTCGACAAAAATAGCCAACCAAACATGGTTGTCTATATTTATTGCCAAGGGTTTGCATGGTTGGAGTGCTATGTTTTTTAAATATTGTCTAAATAGTGACACGTAGACGCCACGTAGACTAATTTAGCTAAGGGTTTTGTACCCTTGGAGATGCTCTTATAGATTTAGAGATACAATTACTACCGACAACCAATTACTTAACACTAGGGCTGACAATTTCTAACACGCCCAAGAACCGATTCTGACTCATTTTACATATACAAAACTCGAAAATGATACGACACAACTCAATGAACCGAGCACAATCCAAAATGACTAGTTTATTAAAGTTTTATTACTTGAAGCCTGTATACTCATTTTCATCAACTTTCAATTAGTTTTTGCACTGTACAACATGAACACGTTTACGAACCGAACCACTGAACCAGACCTGAAACCGAGATTATCTACCAAATTTACATGTATGCTACTATACATAATAAAGATTTATCTCAGTATAGAACCATACAAATGAAAATATAAAAAGAAAAAAAAAAGAACCACATCCTTAAATTCTCAACATCACGAGAAAATGAACAAAACATGAAGAAGATGATTATAGAGAAAAGAAGAACAAACCAAGAAATGAGAAAAGGCTCATCTAAACTGTTGTAAACATTAATGATCAAGTTGTCATTGGTCACTGAATCAATTTGTGGCCCAGGAAACTGCCCATTAATTAGTATGCCCTGTATACAAACATATAATTAAAGGTTGAATATCAAGTCATTAGGGCTGCATTAAAAAAAACAAAAAGCATACCTGTTGTTTAACACCAAGTGGATAAATATCACCATAAGTAACATTCCATGTATAAAATCTATATGGGTCTTCTCCACTTATACACTCCACAAGAACTATTAACACCACCATCAAGCTCCAAACTTTACTCTTCATTTTCAACCCCATTTTGCTTTCTACCAAAAACCCAAACCACAAATGAAATATACACAGGAACAGATCTCTTTATATATATCCTCTATTTCTCTTTTGGCTATTTGCCTAACTTTGCTTTTCTCTTTACTTCTTTAGTAAGTAGCAAAATTGAGATTACATACTTGTTTGTATATACACACAAAATTTATAGCTAAGTATCTAACTACTTTTGTAAGTATATAAGTATAATAGTTTTGAAAAGAGAGATCTTTGATCATGAGCTGTTCTTGGACTGTCTGTCTTTCTTTTGTTACTTCAGAAGGAAGGTGGCGCGTATTAATGATGCGATACGCGTAAAGTGTTTGGTTCGGTGATTATTATAGCCGCTCATAGCTCTTTATTAATTCCGTTTTATCATTTGGCCCACTTTATTTTCTTTTATTTTATACTTTTATCCTCCCTTTTCTTTTATTTATTTGGTTTTAATATTAAAAGAAAACGAATGCATTTATCTTTAAGTCTTTAACACATTTCTCTATTTTAGATATAAAAATTATAATTTACAATGGCAAAACTAGTTCTGATTTCAATGCTATAGCTTCTTGTGAGGGGGGGACTCCTTGATATTGTTTTTTCAAATTTAAAATTATTAAATAAACTAATTTATTGACAGTAAAAAATTACGCCATCCATCCTTTCTAATCGTCTATTTTGAGTGTTTTTACCTATACTACTTGTCTATTTCTTCATTTAAGGTAATTTTCATAATATTTTTTCAATATTAATCCTTTTATTTCGTTACTTTCAAGATTGATTATTCTTTAAATTCTTATTAAATAATGTAATGATGATGAAAAATGGGAAAAAAATTATAAAATTTACTACTTTTAAATATTCGTGAAAATTTTAACATATTATTTTACCAAATATATAAACTTTTCGTGAATTTGCTGAAATCTAAAACTTAGTTCTAGTTGCCATGACATTAGAAATTGATTGACTATATCTGATATTTAGTGCAATATATACTTAAAACCAAAAAAACACAAGTCCCAGGTCAGCGATGTCGGCGAGTACCAACGGCTTTTAAAGCTTTTGATAAAATCAATGAACTGTGACATACATGGGGGATTGCATTAAGTGTTTGCATGTGGATTTGCTTTCAGCACTTGTCTATTTTGACCCGTTAAATATACTGACCTCATGGCATGAATGGCGCTTTTAACAAGGTTGCATTTCAGAATAATAATGCGAAACTCGTGCACTTAAAGAAATATGAAATGAGTCGAGAAAAATAAATAAAAACAATAACGGTATTGTAAATATTCAGTGTGGACAGTGGAAAAACATAAAACATGTGTGCCATCCAAGGAGTGCGCATGCTTAAACGAAGGTAAAATTTAGAATGTTATACATGCAAGAAAACGATCACTGTTATGTATGTGCGGTGTGCGTGTGTGATTGAATAATGAATAATAACTGAGAAAATCGAGAAACGATCATGTCGATTTTACTGTTCCAAGGAATGTGCATTTTTTCTAGATCATCCTTGGTTTAACATTAGCAAATATAGATTTATACGGTTTTTCTAGTGTGTGTTCAAGGGCACACAATAAAAGATGAGTTGTCAAATTTTGATTGACTCCTATTTATTAATGATAATGGACCCCCATGTATGCACAAAAAATCTCACTAATAAAAAGAAGACATTTCATAAAAGTATCATGAAAGAAAGCGACAAATGTGTGTCCATGGGCACACACTAGAAAAAACCAGATTTATAATATATTAACTACTGTTATGATGGCAATGTAAAATATACACGATGCACTACATATTATATAATCTACTATTTCCAAAGTTCAAACTGAGATCTAATTTAGATGTATATTACCCAAAGTGATCATATACTTTGAGAATATAAGTGCGATCACCGTTATTATTTGGAATTTTCAAAACACCAGCTAGGCAACTGTTGGCCCTTGCTTACATCTGCCCATGGATAGGAACCAAGCACCCGGAGAGATGATGCAAATTCCTGAAAAGAAAAGCAATCAGATAATTTGGAGGAGTTATCACACTAAAATACTGGAAACTCCCACACATCACTGTAGGGAACTAGATAGGATCAGAGGGAGTCCTGGGAATCCAAAAAAAGTAGTCTAGCATGATTACTATATGATTTAGCTTTATATAAACGCATTGTGTTGAATCTTAAGAGTATTATTACCCTTAAATTACATGATCTCTAGTTCAAGGGTTATGTTCTTAAAGTTATTTTACAGCTCCATATCTTTTTAATGTAACAGAATCACTCAAACAAACCTTCAAATGTCCCAAAGCACATTGTGCACGTGATTCTGCCATAGAAGCCTCAAAATCAATGTAATAAAGATAATTGAAGTACCTGCATACATAACTAAGACTATTAATTTGCAAAAGTGATCTAAAATTATGGAGGAAAACTTAAACCTGCATCTGTACAACCATACCACCAACACATTTCCGCCCTACATGCAGTAATTCACATGCATCAAATATCACATTTCACAGGAATCTAATATCATATGATTATGAAAGAAAGTATAACACTGACCACATGATCGCCTATAAAACTTTAATCACCTACACAAACAAGGATATAATGACTATAAGCCCTGGATGAACGACAACAGTTATTACAAAGCCTCTCTATTATGCGAAAGAACAACTCATCTCATTGATAAAAATTAATTCTAGTGGAACTAAGAAAATTACTTGCAATTTGTAAAGAAGATTTTAGTAACATGAGCATTGATGAGTCCTTGTGATGTCAGTTAGCTAAATTTTGACAGGTTCTAGATCCAAGCACATATCATCTCTTAAAAACATGAGTTTCTTTTTACATAAGAAGATATTTCTTTTGTTCTGTAGGAGTATACTCACTTTGCAGTCCCTGTATTGATGTTACTAACAACCTTCATTGGTTTCTTCCTTTGGGGTCGACAATCAATCTACAATCACAATAAAGAAAACGGTTATCAACCAGTAACTGGCTTCAAGAGTAAGACCTTAAAACAACCATATGTGAGGCAAGGATACCTTAGTCAATTCAATTTGTCTCATTGCAAAAACCGTCAGGGCTTTATACAATTCTCCAGGGCCTCCTTCTAAAGTGAATACAATGCTCGTCTAAAAAGTGAAAATATATTTTTCGTAACAAGTTTTTAAGCAATCAAGATGAGTAAATAAAATTACTACCTTAAAAGGTTTGTCAATTCTTGGAACTAATGGATCTCTTGAAAGTACCCAGAAACGAGTAATATTATCAACCTCATCCTGCAGACCAAAAAATTTCACAACAAGCATATCAGATTGTGACAGTACATGAATACTACATCATAGTATCCAGACAATTCCATTAAACTGTCCTTGCAATTAACTTTTGTTAACAAAAGAAAACTCTCTTTTAAATAAAATTCCCCGGGTGCGTGAGAGTTTTCCTTACAACTGAACTGTCATCTCACATGTACATTCTATAATAATGATAATTCTCCCAATACAGTACTAAAGAATGTTGATGGAGTTTTGCTGGTATACAAGGCATAAGGTGGCAACACAACCAGATCTGGTAGGCAGTGGTTAGGATATGACAGAACTTTTTGGTGTAATACAGATAATATAAGAAAAACAATCAAAATGCAATTTCAATTTTAATAGACATAAGAATGCAGAAACTTTGTAGAGTTTTGTAAATCACAAACTTGACTTTGAAGAGTTCTAGAAACAGATGTGTATATGAAGATTAAAATGCGGCTTGAAGTTACGAATTCTATGTAATCAAGAGCTAATCCACAATACAAGTCTGCATGTAAGAGAACAAAATATAGTTAAAAAGGTTGGAAACAAAAGGATTATCCTTTTTACTTGAATAGATGGTCCATAGTTTTTCACAGACAATTCTCTTCGATCTGGTGTAATATTTATTTACGTGTAGAAAAATAGAAAATAAAAAAAAGGAAAGTCTAATGCCACTTATGCAACATGTCTAACAAACATCCTCTGCCCCAAAGGTAAAGTTATGTTTCTGCAACATTATTAACACTTTTCTCCATGCAAAAGCATTATTAGATTGCTAACATAAAAATTAGTTGGACAAAAGTTCTAATCTCTACCTAAAAGAACAGCAGGAACCAATAATTACTTTCCATTTCAGGCTAATTGAGCTGAAACAGGAATTGATGAATTGAGGTCATTATACCTGTATATTTTCACTTAGTATATTAAGGCCATAGATTTCTGCCACTCGAGCACTTGCAATAACGCCAACATCTCCCAATTTATTTGAGCCAACAAGCTAAAGTAACAGTGATGTTAAGAAATCAAATACAGGTCACAATCATAACTACAAAGAATGCAGGAAGATAATACAGAGACCAGTCATATAACCTTAGCAGAAACAGCTTCATCATCCACATTTTCTTTCACGACACCTAACTTACTAAGGAAAGTATTGCTTTGGGTGAGTGCCTGCAAATGATAAGTGTAATCATTATACAACTCAGCCAAGTTATTTGAAGTATGGAACCTCTATCTCAGACATTATTATATTAGTCCTTTTATCTGAAAGATTGCATACAATACTAATACTTGCAAATAAGTGTACAACAGAGCGCCTGGTCCATAAAATTTAGGGAAACAACATTTATCTAACATGCATACATAATCAGGCAACTTTAGGTTTCTCTTAGAAGTTTATGGAACGGGTTTACTAGGATCCATGCCTTCATCCCACACAGATATTCCTTGCAAAGTTTGACAAGCTATACAATACATCATATAACTCAAATAACAAATGAATAATTTTTTTTTAAATAAAATAAATTATATCCAGACTGAAACTCAATTGGAAAATACTAGATTTAATATTCAAAGATGTTACCCCTGAATTGGACAAGAATTCAGAATTCAGATACTGTTGTGGCTTGGCCATTCATCTACCCATGTTGTTCTCATAACTCATTCCAATATATATATATATATATATATATATATATATATATATATATTCACACATAAAACTAAAAAATAAACCTGACCTGGTGTTGGCTAAGAACACGCTTTAATTGCTCTGTTCTGACACCCGGAAGTGCTAGAAGGCAGAGATTTATTGGCACCTGAACCTCGCCAACAATGTGTAGTTTGTGACGAAATAGTAAATCATAGTTCCCATGGATGCTTCCACCTATAGAATTCTCTATTGGAATAAATGCTTTATCCGCCATCCTCAGTTCAACAGCCTACAAAATTAGTTAAGGACGAGGGAAAGGGGAAGTTAAGGATAAGTAGTTAAGGACATTAAATAAGAGTCTAAGACAAGAGTTGACATGAATATATTGCGCAATATAGGTGACAGAACTTGATCAAAAATATTTCATCTCTGGATTATAGTATTAAACTTTTGAAGACCGAATTATGAAGTGATTAGCTCTTTAGTGTAGACTAGGGTCTAGGAATACATTATTATAGCCAAAGACAAAATAATTTGGCCTATAATATAAGTGGAAGTGCTTGTGAAGAACGGCAATCAACTTTTGAAACTGCGTAAAACAACTGAAGATATTATTCCAGTTGTTCGTTAAAGTCAAAAAGAACTAAACCTTAAATACATCTTCAAATTTGTCACTGGGAACGGTTTCACACTGAGGATAAGCTAGGAGAACCGCATCCTCACTGTATGCACCTGGTATCCCCTGCAACAATTAAACCAAAGTTGTGTGGCTTAGAAGAAATTTGCAGGTTTTCATGCTTTTCGTTTCATGCATCATAATAAAATCTAGCAATACAATTACACAGTACGAGTTTATAATACCTTATATAATATTTTAACCTTCCAATTGGTATTCGGGGTAGCATGTAAATGACATACAGACAATGAACCTGGAAGTGGTGATAAATTACAAAAATAAACATGTTAGAAATGTCAGATAATATGAAGTCCAAAATATAACATATATAAATCACATATTAACTTACAGAAGAGAACTTTAACAAAGTCTCTATTGTACAAGAACCACTGATCAGTTGATCAGCTATCTAGACAACACTAAGACAATACATAACATAACTCTCTTCGTAACAGTAATAATAACTAAAATTAGATACTTTTAACTTGCGAAATATGTAGATGGAAAAAGAGTAATATAATCTATATTTTACATAACTGTTCCAGCTTGTCCAACTCCAAAGCAGTACTATGTGCAGGTCTAAATTATTTTTAACATATTATGAGATTGATAGTCTTGAGGGCCAACAATTCCTTCACCCAATAATGGAGCCTTGTCAGTTCACCATTAAATTTTGAATAAAAAAGATAATTTCAACCTACATTAAAACATTTAAATAGTAAAGAAAAAACTTGCTAAAAACTTTCTAAATGTTTTCATTTTGTCATCAAACATACCCTTCACTTCAATATGTCCTGAATTGTTGCTTTGGACTACAGAAGAATCCATTTTTGATGGACTTTGACCTCCTTCCTGTCCACTGCAGCTAGTTATCTGTATTTTTGTCCCGACAAGATTTGATCTTACAGAGGAGTCAGTTACTGCTTCTGAAATGGAATGTTGTTGATGCTGCTGTTCTTCATCACTAGCCATTTCAGTGCTGCATTTAACTAGTAGTAGTTTTGGAATCTTCTCAGTGGATGTCATGTCATCCTCTCTCTGAACTCCAACACCATCCTCGCTTTCGACATTTAGACCGACTTTATGTCCATGACTAGATTCACCCTCGTCGCACGAACTTTGTAAAATCATATTTTTCTTCTTCACCGTGACGGACCTATGTAGAGGAAATTCCTTAAAAGTTTGTCGAATCAAATCTGACACTTCTTTAGGTGCAGATGGACATGGTTCAACATTTCCAGATATACCCGCAACATGCTGTTTTAACCTTGTAATTCCACCACTTACAATCTTGGCACAATAATTGCACTTCACTTTTCTTTTATCTCCATCAAGAGCTGTACCGTGCTCCCACCCAATGTCAATGGCTTTTCTCTTTGGAACCATTCTACAAACAACATAAAATAATCAACAGAAGTTGGATTATTTTTTCCAATTTTAAGCTGGATTAGTTTACATGAACTTTTACTAGGAACATGTTGTATCATCTAACTTACATGGTTGATTATATATCTGCCATACTAAGTCCAAACTGTAAATAAAGCCTCCTCTAACGCAAACCTCAGTAGTAATACCTTATTCCTATTATAGAAAAGTTTACACGTTTACATGAGCGTATATTAGGAAATTATTATCCACCATATTAAGTCCAAATTGTAGAAAAATTCTCCTCTAAAGCAAACCTGACTAGTAAACCTGATTTACAAAACGAGGTGATTTTGAGCACAATTTAGAGGCTCCACGCGCAAGCAGAGCTTGAGCATGCCAAAACTCAGCTCTAAACCTTGCCAGCAAGATCAATTATATAATCGTGAACAATTTTAACATTTTAATTCAAGTAAATTTATCCTCTATTATTTATCAAACAACCCTTTCAACATATATTATATCATTTCTAGAGGGTGAGCTCCTAATCTCTGTAAATAAACAAGTTGCTTGTAAACAAAATAAACAAATTGCTGATATACATCAATTATCCGAGATTGAACAACATTTCAAGCTGAAGCTAACCATTAGTCCATCTCAACCATTTCAAATATAAACTATGAAAAATGCTGAACAACACACAACTATCAACTCATCACAATAGGTTATAAAATTTTAACAAGCATTTCAAATTTGCCTAATCTATTGTTAATTATTACAACTTGATGAATAAATCTTATAATTACATTGATCTAAGTAATAGAAAAACAACAACATTATGGCTAAATTAATGTACGATATATATACATACATAACAGAGTAAGTAGAGTATATAAGCTGGTGGTGGCTCATAGGTTACCTGATTAAAAAGAGCGTGATGCAACTCCAGCAGATTTGTGTTTCGTGAAAATATAATCTCGATTCACGTTAGCGGTTGCACAAAATTTAAAATTAATTGATCGATTTTGTTTTGTTTTGTTTTGTTTTGTTTTGTTTTGTTTATCTCGCCGAGATCACAGATCGAGGCAGGGAGGGAGGTGGTTAATTGTGTATCGGAGGGCTATGGAAACGGGGTAAACAACCGGTATCGCCTTTAACCTACACTTTTTCCCTTTTTTCTTATTTTTTTAACTGTAAAAAAACAATCATCTATTATAGAAAGAAAATGTGTTTATTGAGAAAATTTATTTTAAACTCTAATATAAATTCCTGTATTCTTTTATAAATGAATTTGAAACCGAATTTTAATTATTTAATAATAATTTGAGTTCAAATTCTAAAATAAATTTATCTATCTATACTATCAATACTATATTATAATAATCAAATTAGAGAATTTTTTTTTTGAAACACTGAGGTGAACCATAAAAAATATTTTAACCGTCCAATTTTAGGTGAACCATAAAAACAATTTCAACCATCTAATTTTGATAAAATTTAATTTTAGAAAGGATATATATCATACATACAACTCTATCTCTCCCGACTCGAATTTTATACAATAAATTAATAATTCAAATATAAAAAGGAGTTATTTTAAAAAGAAGTTTGGTGGTATTGAGGAATTATAATTAGAATATAAGAGTTTGTAATTTGTAGGATACATTTTGCAAGATATGAGTTTATTTTAAAATTATTTACATTTATTTTTTTAGAAAATTGTTTATAATTTGAGCGGTGATTAAATTAATATATTTATATTGTATTTGGTATAAAATTTATATAAAATGAAATCAAAGTTTCCAAACACAGTCTTAAACTAATATGTCAAGATTTTAATAAAAACTAGCGTAAAAATATGTGCAATGCACGGGCCTCTTATTTAAATTGTATTTTTTTAGTAATTTTTTTAATTAATATTTAAAATTTGTCACTTATTTTGAAAAATCCAATTATTAACTTATTTATATATTTTAATCAAGATACAACTCGACTATTCAACTAACTAAATTTTTTTAAGTTAAATCTTATAATACAAATATTTTACACTTTAAAAAAAATTAAAATAATATAAATTTGATTGAGTTAAATGTATAATAATAATTTTTAAATTCAACCATTTTTATAAAAATTATATACATACACACATATATAATTTAGTATAATAAATATACACCCAAATTATATAAATTCTTCAATCACAATCCAATTTTAATCTTCGAAGTTCTAATATATATATATTTCATCCTTAAAAAATAGATTTAGCTTAAATTATATATATTATTGCCCTGTTTGGCGCAGCTTATAAGCTGAAAAAGTTGGTATATATGTATTTTTTCTGAAAATAAGTAACTTATTTTCAAATTTGGAAATAAGATTTGTCTTAAATTTCTAAAATAAATATTAATTTTTTTTAAAAAAAGAAAATACTTTAAAAAAAAGTAACTTATTAAGCCAAACACTCCCTATATATGTTATATACTTGTGTTGTGTTTATATTTTGTATTATTTGATCTTTACAAAACCGTATTTTTGTAAAAAAAAATTAAAAGTTGTATTTTTACAAAATAAAAAGTAAAAAGAACGTATTTTTGAAAAAAAATAAAAAAAAGTTCGTTATTTTTTAAAAAAAGCCCAAGAATGTATTCAGGAAATTTTGTGGAAGTGAAATAATTTTTGACTTATATCTTTGTAAAATAAAACTATTAAATAAAATAAATATAAATATAAATGAGGGACATATATCTTGAAAAAGAACTAGAAATTCTATTTTAAAAAAATTAATTAGATCAAATTCGTCTAGAAAATACAAATTTTTCCAAAAAATCACTATAATTTGTTCTATTTTTTTCTAGGTCTATATATACATACTTGTGTATATATAGATTTGATACCAAAATAAAATTGAAAACACAGGGAAGATGAAAATCGCCGTCGCCGTGGCATGTTTGGCGGCGACAATCACCGTGATTGTAGCTATAATATACAGACAACCTCGTAAAAACAAACAGTCGACCCACTCATCTTCATCTTCTTCTTGTTACCTCAAAACCAAACAGAAGCCTCAACACTCATTTAAACGTGTCTTGGCTGATAACTCTTACTCTCCATTCAAACACCTCAATCTCTCTACTTCCCAAGCTACTGGTACACTTTATTATGTATATAATATTATATGTCTCTTTATTTATGTTTTGTTTTACTTAATTTTGTTTAGTTTAAACTAAACTGCTAGCTAAATCTTGACAGATAATAATTTCAACTTGCATCCCTATAAATCTGAAATTACGCAACTGATGAAGAGTTCTCAACTTCAATTTTTGACGAATGTCGGTGAAAATACGATAATGGAAATGAAAGATTCTTATGTTTGGGTTGATACTGAGTCTAAGCTAAAAGACCTTGCTGATGTGTTGAGTGAAGAGAGTGTCTTTGCTGTCGATACTGAACAACATAGTTTACATTCGTTTTTAGGTTTCACGGCTCTCATACAGGTAGGGAATTGTTATTATTACTTGCATTCGATTCCTAATTTTAAGTTATTTACCTTTCAGTTTAGTTTTTTTCCGTATTTATGTTGCTTTAAAATCTTGATTTGATCAAAATTTAATTTATGTATAGATATCTACTCAAAGTGAAGATTATTTGGTCGATACCGTAGCTTTGCATGATGTAATGCCAATTCTTCGCCCGGTTTTTGCTAATTCTTCCATTTGCAAGGTAAAATTACAGTATACTTTATTCAAGTAATCTCCAAATTGGATCCCAAATGCATATGTTACGTGTTTTTTAATGGTTACCCTTGTATGTCTCTGTTAACTATACATGGCCCGCAGCAGTAACCAATTACAAATGTATTTTGGATCTAATTTAAGGTCTCTAGCATTACTGATTTTCTTATGTACTTCTATTTCAACTTTCAAGTGGTATATTGAATGAGTTGTGAGGAGCTGATGGATGTGAACATGATTTTTCTTGGATTTTTATTTTTCACAATTCTTGCCTCTTTTTCTTTTTTGTAGGTGTTCCATGGAGCTGATAATGATGTCCTCTGGCTGCAGAAAGATTTCCATATATATGTAGTCAATCTTTTTGACACTGCAAAGGTGGGTTTCACTACCATTAAAAATATTCTTTCTTTTAGGATTACAGGTTTACTGTATGAATGTAATTTATGATAGAAAATAGGTTTTAATGTTGTTGATATTCGTTCTCTAAAAGAAAGTTGTTTGTGTAATAATTATCGCTTAGGTTTCAGTGTTTCACAGTGTCTATGCGTAATGTGTATAACTTTTAATCATATCAAGTTTTAATTTTTCAGGGATGTGAAGTGTTGTCGAAACCACAAAAATCATTAGCATACTTACTGGAAACGTATTGTGGTGTTGCTACGAACAAACTGCTACAGGTGTGAAATTTGTTCTTTCCCTTAGGTGAATACTGTACAAATCATTTTAAATTGCATTATGTTCCTCTTCAAAGAGATGGTCATTTTTCTATTGTACATTTTATCACACTATTTCAGAGTTATTAATGGATTTTGTGGTTCAGATGATGATATATGAACACCCTTAAACACTAATACTTTCAGTCCAGTTACTGGCTTACCCGCCCTGTGGGCTGTATACTGCCTACTTCAGAAATTTAGGTAGTGCCTGATGTACAACTCTTATTGTGTTTCGTATGATACTTACACATGTTATGATGCAAATCAGTACTATAGAATGGTAAAGCATCATTTGTTATATATGCTGATGATCGATTCCTGTGGAATCATATAAATATTTAGAGGCGTGTAGAACCTCTATATATCATGCTTATATTTGTATAAGATCTCAAGAAAACTGAATGTCATTAACCTTTCATACTTACTGTTCATTGTCTGAGTTGCAGAGGGAGGACTGGAGACAGCGTCCACTACCTTTGGAGATGGTTCAATATGCTCGAACAGATTCACATTATTTGTTATATATAGCAAAGCGTCTCGCTTCCGAGCTTATAGAACAGGACAAAGGTTTTCTCTCTCACTCTCTCATTTGTAAACTTGTAATTCAAACTACTCTTAAATACTTGTTGAACTTGCATACACACACACGCACGGGAACCAGAAGGAGAGATGTAAATTGGGTTCATATTAGTAACCTTAGTCAGTCATCCAACATATATTGTGTTCCGTAAGGGTGAGTTCGGTCTCTTCTAAAACAACATTCTGGTCACAATTCTTTCTTTGTACAGATGTAAACTTTAAGTACAGATTTACATCATACATCTGCACATGCCAGAGTATAATGTCCTTTTTTTCCCCATATAAGATTTCTAACTGGTTTTGTTGTCCTGGGGATGCCCAAATTTTCTGACTTATCTTATGCATTGACTTTATATCATAATCAAGTACTACATCGATCACTTCAGTTTCTTATATGAATTACAACCGTCAGCCAGAAAAGAAAAATGATATATACAATCAGCAGGATTATTTTAGCGGCTGAGTCAAACAAACTCAGATGCAAGAATGGTGGTATCAACATAATTGAGCTGAATTTTAAATGGACCAAATGCATTTTATACAGTCAACTCGTGCATAGAATAGACAAAATCCCAGTTATTTTCCTCTTAGTTTGTCATAATATTCTCCTAATATCTTATTTCTAAAAGGACAAGTGTGTTGGAAAATTCAGCTTGTCTCGATGAAAACTTCCATTTTGTTCTAGAGGCCAATCGGCGTTCCAATGCGACATGTCTTCAACTTTTTGCGAAAGACATTGAATCTCATCCTGGAGAGTCTGCTGCATCTTCAATAATCAACCGTCATTTCAATGATAAAGCAAGTGCTTCTTCTTTTACCAGTCATGCTAAGGTGTGCTTCATTTTGTTTATTATTTCTTAGTGTCTAATAAAACCTTCTAAGTTGCAGGAATAACCTGTGCTTTTTATTCAATGTAGTTTCAGGATTTTGTGAGACAATTATGCACTTGGAGGGATCTGATGGTTAGTCTTAAGCTATTACATTGTTCATTAATTGGTTCTCATTGTAATATCAGCCAACCATGTGCAGTTGCCTTTAATTTATTAATAATTTACTTCGTACTGGATATTTGGAAAAATAAATTTGTTGCTATCCAATGTATGCCTAACAAACAAATGTTCAGTTTTCCATTCTTGCATTCAACACTTGCTCTATAATTTTTCCTTTCTCACTAATTCTTAACATTCAATATACAAATTGTATTAATGAAAATTGTGTCATCAAATTAACTTCTCATGTCTTCATTTATTAAGTGATGGTTAGCTTATAACCATAATAAGACAATACCTTCACATTTCTTGGACAAAGTATATGGTAATAAATCAAGATTGCTGCTGCTGAATCATGTTTTAAAGCCCCAAGCAGTTTTCAATGCTATTATTGTCACAAGGTTGTGATTAAGTAAAGAGACCTTTTTTTGTAACTTCTTGCATTTAAATAAAGTAGAATCATTTTTATAAATCCATTACTGAAACAAGGGGTGGTAATTTACTTCTCTTGAAACTCTTACGTTCTGATGCCTTGTTTCTTAATTAATACTAACTCCAACTCATCAAATTGTTTTTATCTAGCTTACTTACTTAATTTGCATGTGCATTTAGGCTCGTATGCATGACGAAAGCTTGAAATACGTATTATCAGATCAAGCTATTGTTGCTCTTGCAGCTGATGCTCCAACATGTGAAACAGATGTATATGACTGCATCTTGCAAGCAGATATGAGTTTGGATTCACTGAATGTTCATTCTACCGTGAATTCTCCTTCTGCTGTTGTTTGCAGTCATATCGAAGACCTTGATTTTATCTTCAACAATGATGCAGGGAAGCCTGATGATATCTTTAATGTGATTCTTCAAAAGCACCTTGGTCCAAATGGAAGCTGTCCCCTTTCTATATATAATTATACTTTATTGTCCAAGTGGAGCTTAAAGTTAACAAATCAATTAGTTTCGAAAGGAAATACATATAACCATTCAAAGAAAGTTTCTCGTATGGCTTCTAGGGAGCTTTTTGTTCAAAAATTTTCCTGCAAATCTCCAGCTTATCACAACTGTAGAATATATGCTAATGATGGGCGGCTACTATGTTATTGTGACCGCAGAAAACTTGAGTGGTTAGTGGTTTACCTCATCATCTCTATCTGTTTTTTATGTTTTTCTCTTTTAACTGCCTGAATATTTATCAATTTCTATTCCTCTTGAGTGTTGGTAAGTGTATGATTTTAATGTGTTGTCAATGTCCTATTTTGACAATCTTACATTCTTACTGAGTGCTACCTGCTGTGCAGGTATCTATGTCGAGATCTAGCAAAACTTGTTGATGATGATCCACTTGCAGTAATGCTTCTTTTTGAACCCAAAGGTGGACCTGAAGATGACGACAATGATTTCTATGTTCAGAGTAAGAAAAACATATGTGTTGGCTGTGGAGAAGAGAACCACTATTTACGCTACAGGGTTATACCCTCGTGCTACAGAGTGCACTTTCCAGAACATTTAAAAAGCCATCGTTCTCATGATATTGTCCTAGTCTGTGTGGACTGTCATGAAACTGCACATAGTGCTGCTGAGAAGTATAAAAGAATTGTAGCTGCAGAATTTGGAATACCGCTTTTTCTTCAAAAAGTAGTTGATCCTAGTCAAGCACAAGAGAAACTTGGGTCGTCTGCCTCTACTGTTCATCTTGAAGATGCAGGTGTATCTCCTTTAGAGTTGCGAACAGCAGCTATGGCACTCTTACGACATGGACACAGAATGCCATCCAAACGCTATGAAGAACTTACACAGGTGTGGATGCATTATAAAGATTATGATTGGACATAGTTTGCAATAAACTATAATACTAAAAATTAAGTTATTACGCTCAATGCACTGACCCACAATTAAACCTTCTAAAGTATAAGCCCCCCCCCCCCCCCAAAAAAAAAAAACCCCCCCTACACTTTTCAAATTAGATTCATCTCTCTCTCTCTCTCCCTGTGTGTGTGTGTGTGTCTATTAGACATTGTCAAAACAATTGTTGGTTCATTTGACATGTCTATACAGATCCTTACCTAGAAGTAATTTTTCTTTCCGTGGCTTTCCTTTTGCTACCTTGTAAAACAATTTTCGAATCTTTTATCGCAGCAGAATTGTGTAAATGACATGTAGCAGTTGCTCATTTTTTTACTTTTGCGGTTGCACTTTGTAAAGCCATTTTGCTTCGCTTTATGTAATTATCCATTACATTCGCATTAATTCATGCTGTACTTGGCACTTTCGTCAGCTGAAACATTAGATATTTATTGACATCACCCTTTAGATTGACTCTCTTACTTTCACAAGCAGTAATAGTCTTGTATTGACTTTTAATAGAATTGTAGCCTCCTGTCAGAAGTAACGTCTGTTATGTCGTGGTTCTGATAAATAAATATTATTAACTATTAGAGTTTTTGTTTATTGCATGTATTTGTTAACAGACTGTCATGAAATATTATGGAGGAAGAAAAATATCACAAGAAGACCTGGAAAGAGCTTTGATAGTTGGAATGAGTCCTCATGAGAGAAGGCGAGCTGCAAAAAAGAAAGGATTGCCATTTAAGCATGCTGGAACTAGCAATGAACTGGAAAGTACTGGTAATGGGACATCTGCTACCCCTGAGAATAACTTAGAAACCAATAAAGGAGAGGATAATGGTAATGGAACATCCTCTATCCCCGAAGATTGCGTAGACGCCAATCTTGTGGTTGGTGAAATGGGTAGCAATGACCCAAATGATATTGGTAATGGAACATCCTCCACTGACGAGGATATCTTAAATGCCGATATGGTAGATAGTTCACTTGCAATTGATGGAGGGGCAAGATGCAACGGTGGGGGAAACTCTCCTACTCATTTTACACCTAACGTTTACGTGGAAGGCTCCGTCACTGATAGCATGTCGACGAACTCAGATAAAGTAATTTCTGAGACTAGTTTAGAAAGCAAAGTTACTATAGTAGATGCTGATGGTAGGTCAGAATGTAATGGTACATTATATGGAACTGCCTTGGAATGTAATGATACATTGAATGGAACTGCCTCTTCTAAAAATGCTTCCAAGATGTCACTGTTGGGACATGGACCTCACGGGAACCAAGTTGTCAATCATCTTTTGAAGGAATACGGGGATGATGGGATTCAGGAATTTTGCCAGAGATGGAGACAAGTCTTTGTTGATGCCATTAAGCCTCGTTTCTTGCCTGCTGGTTGGGATGTGACACACAGGTATGATGATACCTGGTTAAGCATCTTGTTTTAGTTTTTTCCTGTATTGCATTTTACATAGAATAGTGTACATAAATCAAAGTTTCAGTTTCAGACATTACTCTTAACAACTATATCTTGGCTCCATTTGCTAAGTAGTTGATAATGGTGTGTGTTTTTTTTCCAGTGGCAGGAGAGACTTTGGCGAATTCAGCGTATATAATCCGGCAAAGAAAGGTTCTGCACCAGTAACACAGTGACATCATGAACAAATATTGAGAAACGACTATGATGTAACTAGCTTCTTTGTATGCTGTAATGCATGTTGTTTGCAAATTTTGCTCCAGACTGATACTGGGCACATTTTCGGGCATCAGTTTATTTCTGTTAATTTTTCATCATTCTAAGCTACATATAATTCTATTTGTTCATAATTGTAAGCTACATTGTTTACAGTTATATGCCACAGAGAGTTAAAACCTCTGTGAATGAATAGCCTCATATCTGGAGAATTTTATTAATAATTTATTATGGTAAAAAAATATACGTTCTCTATTATGCTGAGATCGAAAATGATGTTAATTTATACAGGTTATTGCCTTGTGGAATATTTAATATATCGAATAGTGAGTCTACCATAATTAATTGGGTTTTTTTATTCCATTTCTTTTAGTTTTGACGTCATTAGAACAGCTAACTATTTTGATTTTATTCATAAAATGATCAACTAATAGAGTTATCAGAAAAAAAACCAGTGGCGAAACCGTAGAAGGGGGTTAAAAATATTAATACATATTAAATAAAAAAAATAGAATACATATTTTATAAGTTTATTCTAAATTAAAAAATTAAGATATGAATACACGTTTTACACCGGAAACAAATTGGAGAGGTATTAATACTATTATTTTATTCGTGATTTATTTTATTATTACAATAGAGTTAACCATAAGTATGCATGACAAGTAATAATAACCTTACGACATTTCAGAAGCTCAAATTCGCGTCCTCATCTCTCCGCGAAAGAGCAGGATTGTTATAAAATAAAGAACCAAGTTAGGCTAGAAGTCTTCGGTTGTAGAATATTTTTATTCAGTTAGATTCTTATAATTGCTGATTTTTTAGTTGTAATTGATTATTAAATATTCACACTCTCAAAAGTAATATACACTTGCTCTCTATTTACATTTTTGTGTAGTTATTCTATTCTATTATTATTATTATTATATATTCAATTATAATTATTATCTTTATCATCGATTGGTTCGTAAAAAATTCATACCATATTATCTAGATATATTTGTGTCATCACTTATCATAATATATATATATATATATATATATATATTACTATAAATTAAAAACAGAAAGTAACTAAATAGAAAAATGGATAATAGAAGCGTAATTTTTGAGCACATGGCACACACTACGATTCGACGAATCGAAATTGAGTAGGTAGAAAAATGGAATAATTGCTAGTGGTTTGAAAGTTGATGCCCCAAGCACGTATTGTGGCAGATGATCACTTTCACAATATAAAAGCCATATTGTATTGTATACAGTAATAATCGGGTGGGACATGGGAGTCGACTTGTATTTTACTGAATTTAAATTACCCGCATAATGATTAAAAGATTTGATTTAAATTTAGAAGAGCGAGCAATTATTTTTATCACACAAAATCAAATATTCATATGTACTAATGATTTACTGTATTTATTTAATGAGGAAAGTAAATGAATGATTTAAGCAAAGTGAACAAAAAAGACAAAAGAGTTGAGAAAAGAAAAGTATACAAAATAGCAAGAAATTAGGCCAGAAAAAAGGAGGTGAAAAAAAGAAAAAGGCCAAGCTCCAAGTGGCCGCCTTTCCTTACTGTTCCCCTCCCAAACACCACCTATAGAGTCCCCACCTATACATACATACACACTCCGTAGTAATTATATATACATACATATTAACATTTCTAGAATCCGCTGGCACACAACCCTAGGCTGCTCCCCTCTCTCTCTCTCTCTCCACACGCCTCTCCCATTCTCTCTCGCTCTCTCTCTCTGCGTCATTTTTTCAAACACTTGATCTGTAACAATCTTATCTTAATTTTTCGTTGATGTGTGAGCTTTGAATCATGTATAAAAGGTCGTATTCATCGGCTACTTGTTCATTGATTAGACGAGCTGCTTCTTCTTCTAGTCGTAAGCCTGTTGCTCCCCCTACGCCGTCGCCTCCGTGTGCGTTGAATCAGTACAGATCTTATAGCTTTCTTAGATCGATTCCACGCTGGAGTCACGGTGTCGATTGGAAGTCTCCGGCTAGTTTGACCTCTCAGATCAGGACTGCTTCGCCTCTTCTCCAACGTCTTCATCGCACCTTCGCTTCTATGGGTACTTTCTCTTCTCCTTATCGATTTTTCATTGTTTTTCGCTTTTCATATATTATCTGTAGCATGATTCTTAAGATTTCTATTCTGTTGTAATATATTTGCATAATTGTCGAGATTTATAACTCTCTCTGTATGCTTAACCGTGTATATACTTATTTCTTGAGATTTATATATGTATGGATTATGCACTAGATAGAATTTACCTATTTATCTCGATATGAAATTTTAGTTTATAATTCACTAACATGAATTTCACTAGGATAAAAATAAATTTTACTTAACTTAAAATTGGTCGTTATTTGTTTGCTGACAAGTAATACATGTTTAATTGGAGTTATTATTCTTTATAGTAATAATGCTGTAAAAGTTTTTTGTGTTGACGACAGAGGCTTTCATTTTCTGATGTTTGAGTTTTGTATGCATTCAGCTTCTGACCATCCTTTCAATGGAATCGTGACTAGTCTACCCAAGCCTGGAGGTGGTGAGTTTGGAAAGTTTTATAGCCTCCCTGCTATGAATGATCCAAGGATAGGTAATATTCTCAAACTTGTGCTAAACTTTTGCACATTTCAATGTAGTTGGGTGTTTAAACTGACCAGTGTTTGCTTATATGGTTTGTCATGTATGCACCAACAGAAAAGCTGCCGTACTCAATCAGAATCCTTCTTGAATCTGCAATTAGAAACTGTGACAATTTTCAAGTGACCAAAGCAGATGTTGAGAAAATCATTGATTGGGAAAAGACATCTCCTAATCTAGTTGAGATTCCATTTAAGCCTGCCCGTGTTCTGTTGCAGGCAAGTTATGCCAGGAAATACTTTACTTTAACACTAACAATTATCAAGCTTGCCTCATCTTGAAGCTTATTATTGCATGCAGGATTTCACTGGTGTCCCAGCTGTTGTCGACCTTGCATGCATGCGTGATGCCATGAATAGACTTGGCAGTGATTCTAACAAGATCAATCCTTTGGTAGGTGTCTGTATTTTTTTGCTGCTTTAAATTATGCATGCTGATTTTTGGTAAAGGTACATAGGATTTACATTTAAACTAAATGGCTTTGCAGCAGGTTTATATTTGAATACTTCAATATTTCATGAGTGTGCCTCTAACATGTACTCCCTCTGGTCGTATATATAGGTCGTTTGACTGTCTACATGCAATTTAAAGTGTTTTGACCGCCTAGTTAAAATTATTTTTAAAATTAAAATATATATTTAATATTTTAATACAGAGAAAAATTTTAAAATAATAATTTTAGCTAGTAGACCAAAACAATTAAAAACGTGTAGAAAGTCAAGTAACTAATAAACAGGACAAGAGGGAGTAGTTCTTAATTCTTACACATGACCAGTTAGTTTTTGTCTCTATTTCTAAATCATATTATTTAAGTTTTTGAGTGATTTTTTTCCCTCTCTCGTTATAATGTATTCTTTTCTATGGACAGGTCCCTGTAGATCTCGTCATTGACCATTCAGTTCAAGTTGATGTTACAAGGTCAGAAAATGCTGTGCAAGCAAACATGGAGCTTGAATTTGAGAGAAACAAAGAAAGATTTGCATTTCTAAAGTGGGGATCGAATGCATTCCACAACATGCTTGTTGTTCCTCCCGGTTCTGGTATCGTGCATCAGGTATGGAAAGACCATATTCCTAAAATGTCTTTATACATCCACACCAACACCCCACACCCCACACAGTTACATACAAAATCTGTCTTCCCTATTTTTTTGTGCTTTTTATTTGTGTATTATGATGCATATTCTTTGTTATATAGTCACTTCACATATATGCTTGTTAAATTTTTTAAGGGAATCTCCTGGGTATTTACAGGTTAATCTTGAATATCTTGGAAGGGTCGTTTTCAACACTGACGGCGTACTATACCCTGATAGTGTGGTCGGAACTGATTCTCATACCACTATGATTGATGGTTTAGGAGTTGCAGGGTGGGGAGTTGGAGGTATTGAAGCAGAGGCTGCAATGCTTGGACAGGTAGCCAATGTTGCATGACTAGTACTTATGTCCTACGTTTTAACGATTTGAACCCAGTGGAATCAATTTTCATCTACCTTCATTTAAAAAGTATTGACATACTTGAAGACAATCAGTATGAATTTATCAGACATCTGGCACTGTACTATTTAAAATTTAATTAAGGCCAAGCTTAATAGAGAGAAACTTTGAAAATTAGATAATATGTATATGGTAAATAGGGCCAGCGATTACTTAAATGAAGCCATATGAAGAATATTGCATAAAAATTATCTGGAGTAATTTCTGAAACATGCAATGTTTATTAAGAGGGGGATGGGTTTGTCCAATAAATCTCTGATTAATTTTGCCGCCCTTGCATTTTGAACCTGATATAATGAAGAATTCTGCCGGATGTGTTCTGAGGCTTATTTTTTTCTGCAGCCAATGAGCATGGTTCTTCCTGGTGTTGTTGGGTTCAAGCTATCTGGAAAACTTCGCAATGGTGTCACAGCTACTGACTTGGTCCTAACAGTGACACAAATGCTGAGGAAGCATGGTGTTGTTGGGAAGTTCGTTGAGTTCTATGGTAATTAACTAAAAACTGATGTAGTCAACTTCTGTATTATTGCGGCCTCGTTGAGCAGAAAATTTAACGTGTACTTACGTTCAGGGGACGGGATGAGCAAGCTATCATTAGCTGACAGGGCAACCATTGCAAACATGTCTCCTGAATACGGGGCAACAATGGGGTTCTTCCCCGTAGATCATGTCACGTTGCAGTATCTTAAATTAACTGGAAGAAGCGATGATACTGTAAGTATACTGCATTGTGTTTTGTATCACAATGCCAATGTGATAATAGCACTGAGAAATGAGAACGATATTGTATTGTCATCTATATGTTTGAGGAATATTCTAATAGAAAGTTTCTAACTAAATTAGGTGTCAATGATAGAGGCATACCTGCGTGCTAATAAAATGTTTGTGGACTACAATGAGGTATTTTACTATATTATACTAAAGTTGCAACAAATTTACTTTCAGTTGTTGTGATGATATAAAATACCTGTCTCTCTCCAATGTAGCCTCAACTAGATAGAGCATACTCATCTTACTTGAGTCTAGATCTTGATGAAGTTGAACCCTGTATTTCTGGGCCAAAGAGGTTTGTCCTTTACCAATTGCTGTTTTCATTTATTACCATCTTTATCTTTCAAGTGTGCAATCTGCTGATTATAAACCTTGACAGGCCTCATGATCGGGTTCCTTTGAAGGATATGAAGGCTGACTGGCATTCTTGCCTCGATAACAAAGTTGGATTTAAGGTGAGTGTTTGTCTGTTTGAACGATTAACATTTCCTATATCTTTTTATTTATGTGGGTGGATATAACCAGAACATATTACCTTTTTGCATCAGTTTCTCTGGGCATCTTATGTTTAGCATTTACAGGAGGTATCTTTAGTACCATTTTCTCTAAGTTGTCATTACAATGCAGGGTTTTGTTGTCATTACAATGCATCTGATTTACTCGAACACCTAATCTTACTATGTATTTGCTTTTAAGGAAGATAGACAGTACTAAACTGCTCACTGTACTTGTACTCACTTAAGGATGTACTCTAAGGCCTACAACAGTCTTTATCCTATCTATACTAAGCATATCAACTCCGTGTTTAGTGAACACTCAAGATAATTTCTGTTCCATGTTGCTCTCTTTGAAAATTGTCCATTTTGCTTGTTTGTCTAAATTAGACTAGATGTTAGAATATTTGTAACTAAGTCAATACTCTTAAATCTTGATTAAGTTCTAATAATTGTGGGAGGATGTAGCCAGAATATATTACCTTTTTGCATCAGTTTCTCTGGGCATCTTATGTTTAGCGTTTACAAGAGAGGTATCTTTAGTTACCATTTTCTCTAAGTTGTCATTACAATGCAGGGTTTTGCTGTACCAAAAGAGGCACAAGAAAAAGTTGCTAAATTCTCGTTCCAGGGACAGCCAGCTGAACTTAAGCACGGTAGCGTTGTGATTGCCGCTATCACAAGTTGCACAAACACATCAAATCCTAGTGTAATGCTTGGAGCAGCCCTTGTTGCAAAAAAGGCTTGTGAATTGGGTCTACAGGTCAGTTGTTGGAGGTTGACTTATGTACTCTTGTTCGTGTGATGTACATGCTGTAGAGTTCCACTCTAATTTGTAGCTGCTTGAATTGTTACTTAAACTGTAATTGATTTGGCAGGTCAAACCATGGGTAAAAACTAGCCTTGCTCCAGGTTCTGGAGTTGTCACCAAGTATTTGCTCCACAGGTACTGCGATTATCTAAATACAGAATGCTTAACTATAAAATATTTAATCCAACAATTTTTTTTAATTTCAATGCCTAATGTTTAATTTTCCCCTTTTTTTGTGCAGTGGTCTGCAAAAATATATGAATCAACAAGGGTTCCACATTGTTGGATATGGATGCACAACTTGTATCGGGAATTCTGGGGATTTAGACGAATCAGTTGCTTCTGCTATATCTGAAAATGGTATTGTTGCAGTTTTGTACCATAGTATTATGTTTATTCTCGATCAATGCAGCAGCACTGGCATTTTTTTGTTCAATGTTTTTTGCTGCATACTTATATATACATGATCTTGTTTTTCCTGCAGACATTGTTGCAGCAGCAGTTCTTTCTGGTAACCGTAACTTTGAGGGCCGGGTCCATGCTTTGACTAGAGCAAATTACCTTGCTTCACCACCTTTGGTTGTTGCCTATGCTCTTGCTGGCACGGTAATGATACAATATCTCTCATTTAGACTATTGATTGATTGTATTTCCAAATTAACAGGTGACTTATAACCAAAGGGGGAACTCTGTACTTATTTTTGACTTATTTTAAGTTCTTAGTTTTACTTGGAAAAAATTAATATTATTCTTGTCATATCTTATTTCGAGTAATTTTTATTGTCAATCTGTTTTTTTATGATATTTGAGCTGTACATTATCAATTGATATATTCAAAATGATAATATATTTCAATTATAATTTATAAGGTATAAATTGCTTATAAGTAACAAGTTTTTATCAAGGCACATCAAACAGGCGTAAGATATATTTATTTCCTAATTTGCAGGTTGACATTGATTTTGAAAAAGATCCAATTGGAGTAGGCAAGGATGGTAAGAACGTCTACTTTAGAGATATCTGGCCATCTACTGAGGAAGTGATGGAGGTACAAAATTGTATTCTTGCAGAGCATTTGACATATAGTTTTTTGTAAAATAAGCTAAATTAAAGGTGTGTATATTTTAGGCTGTTCAATCCAGTGTATTACCTGAGATGTTCAAGAGTACTTATAAAGCTATCACAAAGGGTAATCCTATGTGGAATGAGCTCTCCGTTCCCGAGGGCAAGTTGTACTCTTGGGATCCAAATTCTACATATATTCACGAGCCACCATATTTCAAGAATATGACAATGGACCCTCCTGGACCCCATGGAGTGAAGGATGCTTATTGCCTACTAAACTTTGGTGACAGCATAACCACAGATCATATCTCACCGGCAGGAAGCATTCACAAGGACAGCCCTGCTGCAAAGTTCCTGCTTCAGCATGGTGTTGAGAGAAAAGACTTTAACTCTTATGGTAGTCGTCGTGGTAATGATGAAATAATGGAAAGAGGAACTTTTGCCAATATACGGATCGTTAACAAGCTACTAAATGGGGAAGTTGGCCCAAAGACATTACATATTCCTACTGGAGAGAAACTTTCTGTGTTTGATGCAGCTGCTGTAAGTTTCTTGCTTGCTTGTAGTCCTTTCTTTTCTTGTTCAATGTATAATATCTGTTTAACCCTCCTAAGTATCTGTTGTGGTAATTTCAAAGGATCGTGCAAAAGCAAAGCTACTGAATTTTAATATGTAATTTAACTCTCAAGGGGATAAGCTTCTAATCCATTTTTAATCAAAACTTGCAGATGTACAAGGCTGCTGGTCAAGATACTGTTGTCTTGGCTGGTGCAGAATACGGAAGTGGAAGTTCCCGGGACTGGGCTGCCAAGGGCCCAATGTTGCTGGTGAGATTTTTTTTTCTTTTGCTTGACTAGGTTATTCTGCCTTTAAAGTTTAAATATATAAATAGACACCATATGTACATCAAGTTGCATAAACTAAATAATTGATGTAACAGGGAGTCAAAGCTGTGATTGCAAAAAGTTTCGAGAGAATACACCGCAGTAATTTAGTTGGTATGGGAATTGTTCCACTTTGTTTCAAAGCCGGTGAAGATGCAGATTCACTAGGACTCACTGGTCATGAGCGTTATACCATTGATCTGCCAAGTAAACTTAGTGATATTCGCCCTGGACAAGATGTTACTGTTCGTACTGATACAGGGAAATCCTTTACATGCACTGTCCGTTTTGACACAGAGGTATGTGAACTTCATTCTCTGTTGGATAATTTATTTAGCGTGAATAAAAAAAGTTGTTTTAGTTCAAGTAATTAAAACTTGTGATTGCAGAAGTAGTTGTTGAGCAATATAACTTGATGCTTTATATGTTCTTGCAAATAATAAAATTTCTTCGAGTCGAGCAAGGAGATCACTAAAGCAAGTTATATTCACCGCAGTCAAATATATAAACACATCACGTCATCCCGTATACAATTCTTTGCAACCTTTTGATGGGAAATACAAACATTACCTTATAAAGAAAGGCCACAATTGAAAAGGTGCATGTTAAGGTACTTAAGTAACATTGTACTTGATCAACAAATTTGCCAAGGCTAATCACGCATTGCTCCCAGTGCATACTTTTCCAAGTAAATATAAGAGATCATAGCAAGAAGATTGGAGGTTAATATGCATTCAATCTGTCCTTGACATAATAAGCTTCTCTATGAGCTCCTTTTCTTTGTTCTACTAACTGGACTCTTCTTTTTCTCTGTTCTACATGCAGACTCCTCTCTTTCTTTGTTCTAACTTGCATCCGATTACATTACTTTTGAGCTTTTTGATCTGGTATTGATTTGAAGAATTGTATGTTTTTGCAGGTGGAACTGGAATATTTCAACCATGGAGGCATTCTTCCCTATGTCATTCGGCAACTAATTACGAAGTAGATGAGCCAATCGTTAGCTTGCGGCATTGTTCTGTTCCTTGAGCCTTTCAGTTATAAACTGCGAGAAGAATAAAACTCTCAACTATAGATGTCCCTAAATTTAAGGGAGTTTCACGGTGACCTTTTAAATCAAATTAAAGCTTGATTGGATAGAAATCAAATGCACATTTTTTTAAAAAATAATTCTTATTGCAGTACGCCAGGACATTTCTGCCTGGGTTTGGGTTGGGGGGTTTCATAAGGCTTGTCTTCTTCATCCCTTGTGTATACATTGTTGATGGAAAATAGATGCATTTTTTGAAGCAGAATACTCATCTTTACAATGAACCAAGTATCTATGTTGTAGTTGCCATTTTATGGTTGGTCAGATAATTAATCCATTAATGTTTAGTTAAAAAGTGTGATCCAGAGCAAGCTGTCATTTTTATGAAGATAAATGTAGAGTAAAATTCATCATGATTGGTCGTACAACTCCTTTCCAAATTCCCGCTATGAGGTAGTGAATTATATCGTTCTTTCAAACGTTCGGGAAAAAAATATGATTTATCCACGAATGGTGATCTTCAACTTATTTGGCCATGCCTTTGGGCGATTGTTATCGCTTTCTCTTGATTTCTATATACGCAATTTTTATGGGGAAGGGCATCATGAGCTGGATAATTAGTAAAGGAGCTCGATTTCGTTTTCAACAAACAAGAATAAATCTTCACATGAAGAATTATATGTACCTTGGCTAGCATCATCTCTGGGGTTGATTTAACGAGCTTAGGATACTTGGCATAACTAGCTTTCATACTGTCCGACATAATAATTTTATTGCTTGAAACTTCAGATTAAATAGGGCTCGTGACAATAGAACTAAACAAAGCTCCATCAAAGTACATGGTAAGCATTGTGATGACTCAGAGCGTCAGAGTTTCAGTCTGTTGTTGGGAGTCCAGAAGGAAAGCATCATGAATTTCATCTTTAAAAGCAATTGCAATCAGAGATCAGCTGGGTGAATTTGGTGAACTATGCAAAACAACTGATACTGTCTATGACATTGCTATGTTCTCTGCAGAAGCTGTCTCCATGCATCAGAAATCTCTCAGTGATAAACTTGAAAAGAGAAGGCCTCAAATTGCCAGAATAATCAACTTAAATGTTGTAAAAGTCCTAAAGAAAGCGTAGTCTAGTCACATTAGCAATATTATCTGAAACGATCAACAGGTGTCATCCTCTTATAATCATCTAACAGCAAATCGGTCTTAGCATTGCTCCTGGCAGCTGATTGTACCACCATCAAACCACAAGTATTTTGGCAGGGTGGTTCAATGGTAAGCGGTTGAAAACTTAAAATATGGCTAAAACAGGTTAAATGTGGTTAAAACCCACTAAGAATTCCAAAATCTTGGTATCCTTCCACAAATTACATATGTGCCTATTAGGTCAATACATCAGTAGTCATTTTTGACAGCAATGAGCACCGGAACATTATTATAACCCCCCAAGGTGCAAACTTTGTAATATATGTGAACATAATATTGAAAAAATTTCGAATATATGAAGGGGAAAGGATACAAATATATTCGGCTAAACTCCAAATAAGTAAAACAGAAACTGTTCTCCTCGGCCATTTCACTCGATACGTGCCAAAAGAAGTTGCATTGAAATGCATAGAAGTTTCAATACAATTATACAGCAAATTAGACACATGACAACAGTGAAACACATTCCATAAAGCAAAATATAAATACTATTACTTCTTCTTTCCTGCTTTACCTTCTTTTCTTCTGATTATTTCATCAGCATATTTTACCCCTTTACCTTTGTATGGCTCGGGTGGTCTCCACTTCCTAATTGAAGCAGCAAATTGACCAACTTCTGATTTATCATATCCACTTACCGTGATTCTAGTGTTCTCTTCCACTTTCACCTGCAAGCCTTGAGGGACTGTCATTCTGACTGGATGAGAAAACCCAAGACTTAACACTAAGATATTCCCTTCTAACACTGCACGATACCCTACGCCAATCAGTTGAAGTTTTTTATCAAATCCTTTAGATACGCCTACCACCATGTTGCTGGTAAGAGTCCTGAAATTAAACAAGGGTATGAGTCCCCAAGAGGAAGCACATATACCATAGTAGGGTGAACAGGCGAAGTGGGAGCTTCTGTCCTTGCAAACCATCTACATACTTTTTACACTTTACAAACCTGGATACAAAATGGATCTCTATTCTTCACTTATTCCAGTCATGTATACATCTAGCAACTCTACTAAATCAAAATCATAACAGCTCATGTATATTATATGACTTTATTCTCTTATTTAAGGACAGGATCAGTAATTAAGATTAGTTCAGACAATATCATCTCTGAAAGAAATAGCTCTTACCCGTAGTTAATGAAATCATGTCATGCAAGTTCTATTTAAGAAAAGAACAAATTGTAACGTGCAAGGAGTTTAAGCATTGAAAGTAATTACGAAAAAGAAAGCAGAAAAAAGAAAAGAAAAAGCAATACCTGAAGAGGCCGTGCATTTGGTTAGCTCTTCTTGTCTCCATTGCTTTGTTGACTTTGTACAACCCTGATTCTTGTTTATCAAGTTTTACTTCCCTTGGATAAGTCATAGCAAGCTCCCCCAGCGGACCCTTGACATTAAGATCTTGGCCAGTTAATGTAAGTGTAACATTTGCTGGCACTTCGATCGGTTGCTTTCCAATTCTCGATTCTTTACATTCCACTGTCTTCCTCATGACACCAACATGCGTTACAGGAACACTAGAAATACAAATTCCGTTTCTTTTCCCCCATAATGCAGATCTCAAGTTGCTGATGTCAAAAAAATACTTTTAGTTTCAACAACTGCTGAAATCTTTCAATAGAAACACAAATCATTCTTCACTAGTTGAAAAGATAAAAAAAAAAAATTTATCATTCAGATCCTAATGAAAGAGCAGGGTCACAAATTACACATCTCAAACATATTAGTAAACCAGGTAAAAGAATTTTTCATTTTCTACAGAACTAAGAAAAGTTTCACTCTTTGGATACGCAAGAAAATAGTACATTTTACTATAAGATTCCCAATATGAGGACCCAGTAGCCAACAAAGAATTTAACTGTCGAAAATCATACATATGATGGCCGTAGGGATTTTATATCAAATCTGTAGGGATTGTCGAGGCCATTATTGGAAGATTTTTGTGGGTTTTTTCTGTGTCCCCCCTTCTTTTTCTCTGTCCTTTCTTCTTATATTTTTGTGGGGGTGAGTCATTGCCTCTTTCTTCTTCTCCTCTTGACACCTGTCTGTTTAGGTGTAGACTGTAGGAGGGGTGAATCGACGAGGTTAATGAGGTTACCTGGAAGTAGATCCGGATAACCCGGGGTGATGGGGCAGGTGAGTCACCCTGGCAGGTGGCAACCTAGAAGTGGTCCAGGCGTATTGTGGGGGCCAACATTAGAAGGCCAGGGGAAACCTCTTTGGTGGGAAGAAATAAGGGATTGTAGCCCCTGGGTCTGTAGAGGCAAAAACTGATGGCCAACAATAAAAAACTGAAAGAAAACTCTCATTTAGTAAGGAGGTACTTATAATTTGTCTAACTAAGTTCCGCTTTCACTATCAAACTTCACTAAAAATCTAGCGACCTTAAAATCACAACGATTCCATCACAAACACCTACCAAATATCATCTTATACGAAAGATACCATAATATCAACAATCATTTACATATACCCATTTTAGACCTGTACATTTTACCCTAGCAAAAAGCTCAATTTCAAGAACCCTACCCTAACTCAAATATCAAGAACAGAACTTTATTACAATTCAAAATGTAGCAAGTAGTAACCAATACCATCTTACTAATCAATCACCCACTTATAGCAGAAAACTCCACACCCACAAAAACCATAAAAAAACAAGCACCCACATTAAGTTGTATATATACTAATATAGTACAAACCATACTGTAGACAAATTAATACAAACTAAACATACCATGTAATGTTACAAAATTGGGAAAAGATAGATAGATACAGTGTGTGCGTGTGCGTTGTGTGGTATAGACATTATATATTTATATATAGAAGATAAGCAGAAAGTGCGAGTAGATACCTGGTTTGGAAAGAACAGGTGACCGTAGAAGCCATTTTAGTGGAGTGAGACGGACAAGTCTGTGAGCATTGGATAGAGCACTGGCTAATCTTTTGGGCCTGTTATCTCCTTGCTGTTCTTTGTAATGACTTTACTGCCCCCATTCAGAGGGAGACAATGTCTCATTTACCCCCATTACATTTTTCTTCCTTATTCTATAATTTTGTATAGGACACAAAATTTTAATATTTTAATTTTAATTTTTGATTTAAAATATGAAAATTTTAATATTAAAAAAATATTTAGGTTCTATTAAAATATATGAAATAAATAAATTAATCATTTTTTATAAATTATGTTATATATTACTAATATTTATGTGTTTATATCACTAAAATCTTAACATTAATTTGTACTGTATTAAAGGAAAACAACTCCGAGAGACCCCTGCCGTAGTTTTCACTTTTATTATTTTTATTTACATTACAGTTTTTTTTTTGGCAAAGAGTTTAAAGTTACGAATGAAAAGAAGAAATACAATTTTTTTTCTGAGTAAGCTCCAGGGTTTATCCATACATTTGCGAAAAGTTATGGCAATAATTTTTCATACTTCCATATCATTTTAATAAATACTTTACGAACTAGCGTTAAAAATTATTAGGACGATTTAGTACATAATTGAGGAATGAGTTGAAGTTGGTACACTAACGTACCCTCTTTTTTTCTGATCAGTAGCCATTTTATTTCAAATCAAGCTCCGCCAAAGACATAACATCACGGGGAAAGACCAATGTAACTTTGGCAGAGCATTGTGATTAACAACCTTCATTGATCTAAAGATCTGTCTTATCTCACATTCATCAGAACTGTAAATTAAATAGTATAACTAGCTACATTCTTAAACATATTAAAACTGAGTTTAGGTCCCGGAAGAATGCACGTCTACATGTACAACATATATTTAAGCCCTGGCTAGGGGCTACTGTACATATTTTCAACTATGTGCTGAAATAGATAAATTATATGGGCACTACAAAAACGGATATACCGACCAAAGAGACCTATAGGCATCATAGATTGTTCTTGAGCAAGCGAATCAGAGACAAGCTGCCTTGTGTTTTTCTGGTAAGGTCTAACCCGATATTCCTTTTAGATCCTCTAGCTCCCTGACAAACCAAATCACATTTTATACGTTAAAATATATGGGTTATACTGCATATGTACAGTGGTAACAAAATTTTCTTTGGTGCAATTTGACAACAAAGGTTGGTGGATATATGCTACAGACGCTTTAAGTGAACAGTATTAACTGAAAATAAAATAAACTTGATAGATACATAATATACACCTTTGGCTTCTCATTCTCTTCCTCAATGTCTAAACCACTGATATTCTTCAACAACATGGACGAAGCTGGTTGAAGTCTCCTGATAGCCCAAAACAGTGTTTAACATAAAATGACCAGTATGAACCAATCGAAAAATCAGACAATTCTACTGACCGTTTAGGCTTATTGGCATTTGGAGGCCTGGAACAAGGAACTTCCACTGCAACTTCTGGAAAATTATTGGTAATTGCCGTTTGATCCAACATCTTCTGAATGCAAAACAGCACCAAAAGTAGCAACGTCTGTTAGAAACTTGAAAGCATAATCAGCTTTAAATGCAAAACTACTGATAGTAGCCAATAACACGTGCATTAATGTCTGCTAAACATCCTATTGCATGTATCTTTACAAGTATATAATCATAAATCATAATTATCATTATTATCATAAAACAGGGATTGTCCTAGACCTACATTGAACTGGCAAAAAGAGAAGAGATTACTGAAAGCTTATCTACATATAAATTTTTCAAAATATTGCCGAGTCCGACACTTGGACATGTATCCCATGTTGGACACTTCCAGCCTAGTCCGAGTAACAAAGGATGCAGCAACACACAAATATTCTTAAAATCTGTATAAATATCAAGAATTTAGGCATCCAGATTATTTTAGAGGCCGCCTATACAATTTCCCCTGTAATTCTAATATTTAGTGAAAGCAATGAAACACTATAGAGTTAAATAAAAAAAGGTGAAAATTAGTAATGAATCAGTCAGAAAAGCAAAGCATCAAATAACCTTCTCTGGGTCATTTTGAGATTGGTTTCCATCGACCAAGGAAGAGCTGTCATTACTTGTTGAAACAATTGGTTGACTAGAGTTTGTTGAGTCTTCTAAAAGCACAGCACCTGTAACTGGGAAAGAAAAAATCTAACGTTAACAGTAAACATAGAGGTAATTCATATAGACAACTAGGAAAGCCCTGTAATAGTAAATTTCTGTATCATAATTGAATTAAGGTGCCATTCCCCACACAAGAATGACTAAGTATTAATCATGTGATGCTTGCGCAATATAAATCAGATAGTGATGTCACAATCACGAGAGAGAGAGGGGGGGGGGGGTGGAGCACAGATATCTATGATAAATCCTAAAACTGGATTAATACTTTAATTGACAGCCACCGCCAGAATTACCATTTTCATCAGAATCTTCTTTGCCTTCCAATTTTTCCAGATCTTCAGCACCTCCAGGGGATTTAACACGCTTCAGAGGACAAGAATGTTAGTTTCCCTGCAATGCCTTTAATTATAAATATCATCTGACAAAAACAACATGCATACCTGACAACACTGCCCTTCAAAGTTTACTTCACTCGCACATGTAATAATCTCACAGGAACCGACCACCTGTTCATATGATTAAAATAAATAGATTAAATGCTATTGAGATTGGAAAGTAATTCTTCAAGCATCTGATTATACAAGTAACGAAGTGTCAGCCCTACAATGGAATCAGTGCTCTGACTGTTCACTGTGAACTCAGGTTCGCTGATGTTTACAGGAGAGGTACCTGCCACCTGAACATGAACAAACATATAATTAAATTATGACTATTTTTGTTTTTATAACATCATATTAAAACTGGCTGCAGTTCATAAAATCCTTGTCACGATGTTTAGATTCCTATATCAAAGTATCAAACTATCAACCATGCTACTCAGAAGCAACCAACCTACTAGGAAAAATATATGATGACACTTCTTCTAACTTCCACAGATTTTCATGATAATATCTTAAAAATTGCTAAGAAAATCACTTTGAAAAACAAAGCATCAAATAACCTTTTCTGTGTCATTTTTCGATTGGCCCCTTTTACCCAAGGAAGAGATTCCGTCGCTAATTAATACAACTGGAATAGAATCTTCTATTCCTTCCGAAATATCTGGATCTTTGGAAGCTACAGGGGATTTAACATGCTTCTGACAAAGACATGAACATTAGTTCTCATAATGCCTCTAATTAAAAACACAATCTAATACAAAGCACATATATACCTGAAAACAGTGCCCTTCAAAGATTTCTTCACCTACACAAGACGTACTAACCACACAGGAATCTATAAACTGATCATATATTCATATAATCAAAAACTTCATTAAGCTACTGAGATCCAGAAAATAATTCAATAAGCATACATGATACAACTGTGTCAGCCTTACGCTAGAATTAGTGCTTTGATGGTTCATTGTGACCTCGGATTCACTCAGGTTTACAGAAAAGACCTCTGCTACCTGAACACGAACAAATAAATAAAAATGAGTTATAAGTCTGCTACCTGAACACGAAGAAATAAATGAAATTTAGTAATGAGTTTCTGCACTTGAATTATAGCCTATATAAAGGCCGGATGCAGATCATAAAATATTGGGGCAATAGTTTCAAATATATTGATTATCGCATGAGGATTGTGCAGAAGTTTTTGAAATTTCAGAGAAAAAATAGCAAGCATGCCTCCCATGCAATGGAAACAGGAAACTTGCTGTTAGATAGCAGAAAAAATTATATAACATGTACCTGTCGACCAATGTGACATAAATACAAGCAGACATAAAATAGAGTAGAGATCAATCATATACTTAATAGAGCTGACAATGTACCTGACAACTTTGCTCTTCAAAGATTTCTGAATCATCACATGAAGTAGAAACCACACTAGAGCTTCTTAGCTGACAAATTAATAGGGAATATTTATAATGATGATGAAGTCTGAAAAATTATTCTTGAAACATACAAGAATAGAGTGCCAGTCTTACAGAGGAATCAGTGCTTTGATTATTCACTCTGAACTCGGGTTCACTCAGATTTACAGAAGAGCCGCCTGCTAACTGAACACAAACAACTAAATGAAGACGTGTAGAATATAGAACATCAGTGACTGCACTATGAAAGAAAACATTGTGACCATTAAGCTTTGCAAAAGCATTGAAATGGAAATTATGACCTTATGACCTTTGATTATATCACCATAGGAAAAGCTGGCAGTTGGCTGTAAGAGTGTGGACACATATTTACGCTCAATATTGAATGATTAATCACAGTAACTAATAGAAGCAGCTAAAACGTTTAAATGGACTTAAGATTACCCTCTATCTTGCAGAGAATGTCCAAGTATATAATATGGAATTACTCAAATGCAGGAAGACATTTTCCCCATCTTGTGATCATATTTCCACCATAAGCATGCATAAACCTAGTATCGCAGATATCCTTTGGGAAAAGAGGATAAATGCTCTATAAAAGTTCTGACAAAAAAAATGAAATTATGCGACATCCATTCAACAAAAGAATGTCCTTTTCCTTTCCCAAACCTTTTAGATTTATTTATCCATGATCAAATTAAAACTTTATTGAATTGGGTGTTACTTCAGTACTGATGTAAATATGAGATGTTAGTAAATTGGAACAACTTGTGCCGTTTTTAAATATAATAAGATAAATAAATATAATTCTCATAAAGTAACATAAGGGATATGTATAGGACTCTTTTTTAGTACAGGAATATTGGTCTTGAAATAGTCTAACAAAGGAAATTTTAGAAGTTTGAAGTTAAGATTACTCTATAGATGTCTTAATAAAAGCATGCAAGAGAAGGCACTCGGTAAAAAGTAACATCTAATATTAGACACAAGGGTAGAATAAAGTTCCAAGAGAATTGTTTCTTTCTTACCTCACGTGAACCTGTGGATTGATAATGTGATGCTGCATATTCATCTACACCATTCCCTCTAGATCCTACTTCTTTGGTTACTATCTTGTCCATTGAAACTATATTTTCACACAAAAAGGAAGACCTCAAATGAGACAGTTCCTCTGCCAATTTGTCAGATTTAGCCTTCTCCTCGATGAGACTTTGTTTGAGGCAATATATTTCTTTTTCAGCCACCTGTTTTCAAGTGAAGTCACAAAACATTGTACTTATTGTATATATTAATTAAGAAAATGATATTGACAGATACAAACATTAAAATTATCTCAAGCATAAATATAATGACATATCATCACAAGTACATCTAGTAGTTTATTCACGATCCACCATAAATCCATAATATCCATCAGATTCATATTGATTTTGTTCTGATAGGATGGCTCACCTTTAGTTTTTCCTTGTATTGCTTCAGGACTTGCCATGCTGCTTTAGCAAAACCTTGCATTATATGACTCAGCCTGTTTCTCTTTGATGCATTAGTATTATCCTTGACAAATGTACTTTCACCAACTTTTGACTTCAAAGTTTCTGGGGATTCAGCCAAAAATGTGGTATCATCAACCTCATCAACCTTCTTCATAGTTATTTCTGTTTTCCACAAGACAGATTAATCACTCCTTCCTTGGAAACCATAGAAGTGGTTATAACTATTTAGAGCAGAGTTAAAATACTCTTTACGATTAGCGAAAACAAAATACCATTTACAAGCTCTTTTTCATGAGGTGTTGAATTAACTACACCAGCACTTTTCTCATTCACCTGATAAAATACGTTGGCCCGAATGTGTTAGGACCTATATCAAGCTAGGACAATAAAAACAAAGACTTCAATATGTAACTAATCTCCGTTTAGGAAGTAATGTACTATCACATTTTCCAATTCCAAGGCAGATAAATGAAGCAAATCAAGTTTTCAATCAAACTTGCATATAATGGTGCAGAAGGTCATGGTGATAGCTGTTTAGCACACAAAGCATGTCTTTATAGCCTAGAGGGTGAAGTACTCGCAAATGTGGCAGCTGAAGAGTCCAAAATACCTTAGTAGAAGTGTAGAACATTTTCTAAAACATAGCGGGGTCCAGCATTAGATACTTTTATTTACCCCAAAGAAAGCTAAGGCTATTTAAAAGAACAAATAGATAGTTTAACATCGAGCATAATTGAGAGGTACAGACCTTTCTTCAATATCAAGAGAACACAAAGAACGGTTATGTCAACTAAAAATAAAAATAGTATTAGTCTATTAGATACATATACTGTTTTAATTTAACATTAAAGTCACCCAAAATTAGTTCAGAGTACTTTCACCATAGCACATTTTCTAAAAGCTAGCCCATTAGCATCTTACAATATCTACTAAATAGCAGGTATTCATTTCCTTAAAATCTATAACAATAAAGTTTCATATACAGTCAGTTGCTTGTTTCTTATGTCCAGAAACAGTAACTCAAATTGTTATGTTATTTATAGAACATGGACAAATAAAGAAAAAATGCACTGCCCACAAACTTTTGTACATCAAATCAATACACGCACAAATGCAAAATCATGTGTGAATGAATACTTGACATTTCAAGTTGCATTTTTACTTGCACAAAGCATAACAAGAGGCGACATAAAATACCGCAGAACAGTCAATGGTGCTCATCTTCATTCTTTTCTGTTGATCAGCTTTAAGGAACGGTTGAAACTGCCTTTTATTACCAATCAATTCTGTAGATTCGTCAGAATTGGTAAATCTGCAACCATGAAGAATGTTTTCACACCAGAAACATAATGGGAAAAGGGATTATGCCTATAAAATAAATAAGCTTGTTATAGGTGACAGGTGACATACTTGATTTTCATAAAAGGTGACGCTTGCCTTAACAGAAAGGAAGCGTCAAGATAGTCTTCTTCTCCTGACTTCACAGTTAAAATCTGCATTTAGAGCAATAATAATACCATTATAATTGGTATCAGGTGCTATATCTGATAGCGCTTACTGAAGTAGCTTAAAGTATCTATAATATCAGTTCTTTTTTTAAAAAAGGTCTTAAATTGCACATATGATCGTAATAAACCGCATACCAAAGCCATTCGCTTCTTGCCTTCCAAATAATCTCGCAAGTATCTAGTTAACTGACATAAATTAAGGAATATTGTCAAAGCCAGTACTACAGATGATTTTAAAAAACAAAATTGCTCTATAAGTGATTCTTGTGAAACATATTCATATGCTTGACAAAACCAACAATAATAATCTAAGAACACTATATTGCAAGAGACACACACTCCACATTATGTTAAGGTGCATCAGTGTAAAGGGCATCACCAATGAGTTTTTAAAGTGCTTTTGCAATGGTTTCTTCCGGTTCTTCTGGTGCTCTAGAAGTGACTGAAAGAAAGATATATGTCTTAAAATGATTGCCCACACAAAGGCAAATGCATCTGTAACAATATGAAAATAAAATAACAAATATGATATCTCTAATAACATAAAATAAGCATAAGAAAGCCATGATGCATACCCTTAAGCACAGACCAAATACCATCGATGTATTGTTGATAAAATTGCTTTCAAGAAGTCGATGACCCTGTATAAATTAATATCACATGTTACAGACACCCGACTGCATGTCTGCATATATAAATGGTAAGCGGTTGATACAGCTAATAAATAACTAGCTGCATCAGAAAACAGGAGCTGACTAACAGCAAAGTGTTCCTTAACACATCACTAATATTACTTACAGAGTTAATGAGTGACTATTCTATGCCAGTGGAAATATATTGTATAAACTAACTCAGTAACTAGTGATGTCTTACTTGCATGGCAATAAAACCACAAATGACTAGGTAAATTAAATTTCACCCGATGTATCTAATCAAGTAATTCGTGCAATAATTGCATTTCTGGAAAATAGAGACATAGCACCAGTAAAAAATGTGAGAGGAACTTAAAACTTAATTTTATTCAAGAAAACTATGTGCAGAATCATGTGCATATTTTCAATTCCAGTCTGCATAATTTTTAATTTTATAAAGAACGTAAATGGTGTCTAGACAAACTTATGTGTTAAAAAAGGGTTTGGACCTGATTTCCAGTCTTTTTTTCCCTTTCAGCTCCGGCAAGGTCAACAATAGTCAAGAGAGCACTGTTTGACGAAGCATTAACATCATCACAAGTCTCGCATCGAATGTTAATGATGCATTGTGACCGGCTGCAATCATATAAATGCATCAATTAACCACAATAATTGTATTCTTACAGTACAAGTGAAAACAACTTAGCAAGATAGATAGGGATCAAGAATTAGAAATATATCATGATCTCATCATGAAAAAAGATTAAATGAATAGTATCTGAATTTCAAGAATTAAGACTGACTATTATAACTAAAATAAGGAACAAGTATTAGCAGACACATAAATATTTAAAACTGACAATTTGATTACATGGGGAATACTGAAATAACTTAAACCAATGATACCTTTACAAGTTCATGCAACACAAAGCATTAAATGAATAAAAAAACTTTCCAAACTCATATGACCTTTTACCAATATAGTAAAGCTTTATGAAATCAGAAAAGGTAATCAAGTATCCTAACAACTACTTAAGCAGTTTGACTCTAGCTAATTTACAATGTTATATACTTATAATGCATTTCCATATTCTGCATTTGTTCTTTACCAAGCAGAAATATGCGAGGAATGTGTCATATACTAAAATGAATGTGCTAACCAAGATATTAATTCCAAATTTCAGCTTTTGAAGATGATAAAAGTGGCATATTTTTTATTTAAATTTCGTTTGATGCAAGTCAATGAAAACAAAGCAGCAACTTTATAAAAGATCTTACACTGCAGAACATTATTCTGCAAATAATGCAATAACGTTATTTAAGCCAGTAGTACGCAATCGAGTATCAAGGAATTGAAATAGATACGATATGCACCCATGCAAAACTCTGAATACAAATACTTCTCAAAATTTTCTCCATATATGCTTTTCAGATAATAGCTAAGAGCCATGTCATATTTAAATTGAAGAAAATTAGCAACCCAAAATAACTTTATTAGATGTAAATCTTCACAACACAAATTCCTAAATGGCAGAAATTCAACCGTCGCCTCGTGCATGCCAAGGATATGAACAATTTTCACTCGTAGACGTCTTATTGGAATATGATAATCTTTGCTACTAAGAAAATATGTATGATCTAACAATTAACTTTTCACTATACCTTGTTAATTAAGGTTCTATAGTCAAACAAATAACGATACCAGACCACATGGTGAACACACCTGGACTGACTGTTTGAATTTGTCATAGCCGTAGAACGTTTCAGCATACCCTGTGCAATCAAAGCTTCTGCCTGTTGAACATCACAGACAATGGACTGTTTGCAGAAAGCAAACAGAGGAGTTAATATCTTACACGCATATACACAACTACGAAAAAACTGAAACCAGAAACATGAACAATATGATCAAAAAGAACCTCATGGAGTCCCCTTATAGTTGACTGTTGCAAGCAAATGTCAACCCCATCATTAAATAAATCTATCATTCTCTCACTCCTTCCTCGCTCTGAACATATCTCAAACATGGACAGATAAAATGTCCTGCTCGCAACACATAGACATCCATTAACATTTAAAAATGCAAAAACTACAATACATATAATAGATCAAAAAGAAGCATATCAAATTATCACAATTACCTAGACGACTGAGCTCCATTTTCTTCAGTACATAAAAATATCCGACGAAGAGCTAACGGAATCATGCCAGGCTGCCTAGCAGTTCCAAATATCGTATGTGTTTTTCCGGAACCACTAGGACCTAAAGCAGCTAGCATCCCACTCTTTCCCTTTACAAAATCTTCAACAATCGGATTCACCATTTTATCAAACACATCATCCTACAAAGAATAACCAGAAATTGAAACCTTAAAAAGTATCGGCAAACATACAAAACAGCTTATTATACCCTAACAAACTCTCGGAAAATCAAAACCCTAGAAATTGAAGTTAATCGAAAACAAGTAGTAACCTGAGACGAATCAGGAGAAAACACATGGGAAAAGCCTTGGTAAACCTCCACCTTGCTCCTCTTCTGATCCTGCACACTCTGTGGAGGACAAAGCGTAACAGAATGATGATCAATTTCTGTCAAACACACCTCAGCTACTTTGTGAACTTTAGGTTTCACATTCTGCTTACTCTGAGGCCACACATTCTTACTAGCTCCGCCTCTCTTAGACGGAGCTTGCGATATCGATAGCGGTCTAATCCTGAGAAACACTTTAAGATTCTCGTTTTGGAGAGGCTTTTGGGGGAGTTGGATTGAGAGAATGTCATCCATTGGGAATGAAGGGGGGATGGTTTTAGAAGTGGAGGGAGGTGATAGGGAGAGTGGGATAGGGACTCGCGATGGAGTTGGACGGCCGCGGCGCGGCGGGTTTCGCCGGACGGTGACGGTGTTGGGCGGGCGTGACGGCGGGCTATTTGGATCAGGCATGGCGGAAAATATATTTGAATTTTTGGAGGAGTTTGAAAATGGAGTGTGTGTTTTATATGAGATGAGACTTGGGGAGTGGAAAAGCCCAATGCGAGGTGAATGTGAATGGAAGCTTGTTTATGGATTTGAAGATTTAAACTTTTTTAACACTGGTGGGTTCGTCGCTTTGCCCATACTGTCTTAGGCCCATTAATCTTTTCCATACTCCAAATTTGTATTTCTAATCAAATATCATTTCAATAAATCTATAATTTAATTTTAAATTCGATAAAATTCAATTACATCAGAACCGATTTTTTTTTTGTCATCTTTGCCCATGAATCGTCTACCAGTGTACTGTTGGGATTGGAACTTGGGCAATAAACATGATAAAAGCTTTGGATTGTCCACTTGAGATTGGTGCGCAAAAAGGTATCGTGGTCGGCAGGATTCGAACCTGCGCGGGCGAACCCACATGATTTCTAGTCATGCCCGATAACCACTCCGGCACGACCACTTGATGCGTATTTGTTTTTGTTATATTTATATGGTTCAACATACAGTATTATTTATTTACTATTTAAAATAAAATGTTTGCAGTCTAATAAATTTCTTTTAGTGATAGAGATTCTTATCAATAATGTCAGTTTTCCAATTATTAATATTTTTGATATAAAAAAGGAATAAAATTTATATACGTATATATAATTCATGTGTGGCTGCTTAAATATCTGACAATATAGCTAGTCATGGCTCTGGCTGTCTGGCGTATCTCAAGTCGGAATCATGCACTGCATGGTGCTGTCTGACAAAAGTTGATATAATAATATTGGTTAATATATATACATAGGTCCTCTCTGATGAGTATGAACCATTGGTATGAAATGAGCAGTCATATTCATGCAAGATCCTCGGCAACCAAGTACCAACGAGGCTCGATCGTCCGCAAAATATTAGACAGTCTGGCAGGCCCCAGCCCCATCTTTATGTACAGTGTGTGCCTCTTATTTAACGATTGTTTTTTGTGTGCTGCCAAATGAAACATTACTTTTCAACTGCATGATCACGAAATAAGAGTGAGCTTGTAATTATGCGTGTTGATGATATACTATTATCGTATATCCTCTCGTTTCTTACTGTTAACATATATGTTAATGTATTCTTCTAGGAAGGAAAATATGAGAGTTATCTTTTTTATTATTTGGAAGAGTTCCCTTATTATATTAGTTTCTTTTATTATTTATTAGGTATTGATTATATAAACAATTGTGATCTCGTAAAAAAATTAAGGCTTATACCTTCAAAAGTGAATGAGAAAAAAAGAATTTGAGATTATTTTATCACTTAAAGAAAGTATTTAGATCGTTGAAGGTTCTCTTAGTGCGAAAATATCAAAAAATTTACCGTATATTTACGAAGAAATTAACCGAAAAACAGAAAATAATTAGAAATTTAAGAAATTCAACGGTTGTGAATGCCCAATGCTTGTAAACAGGAATCATGACTGTGAGAATGCTGAATAATTGGTTTTGCTTTGGCAAGTAGCCAGCAATAGCAAATAATGGAGCATGTGATCTTGAAAGATGAGTTATTACTTGCAGCTCTAACATGGGTGTTGGCCCTATATGTCATAATTTGGGGAGAAAATGCCCTAAATGGCACATCCCGAAAAAATGGCCCTAAATAGCACTCCAAAACGCTACATCGTGTAGAGTTTTGAAAAAAAAAAATCTCCCCAAAAACGCTATTTTAAGTTGCGTTTTTTAGCCCAAAATTCAAGATAAAGTAGCGTTTTTTCCCAAAAAAATTAAAAAAAAATGCAAAACGCTACACGAAGTAGCGTTTTTTCGCCGAAAAAAATTAAAAAAAAGTGCAAAACGCTACACGAAGCAGCGTTTTCACCTTTTTTTCAGCACGCCACACTATGTAGCGTTTTGGAGTGCTATTTAGGGCCATTATTACGAATTGTGCCATTTATGGCATTTTCACCTCAAATTATGACATATAGGGTCTTTTCTCCTCTAACATGCATGTTTATTTACGTGTACGGTCCAATATCACAATTGATCACACCTAACAAGCAATAACCAGGACTGAAATATGAAAATGACACGCATAAGAAGCCAGAGCAAGGTTGCACTGAATTATATGAAAATTACATGGAATTCTCTGATGGATGTTTGGTAGGATATTTTATTCTACGATTCAAAGTCTCAAGGCCGTCACTCGTACCGAGACAGCGTCCATTTTGTGGTGTCGGGGAGGGAGATTATGATTTTTCTTACACAAACGAGGGTCAATAAGCAACTTCAAGGCTTCTTGTCATATTTGTATTTTTATTTTCAATTCTTAAAATTAGTATTTTGTAATTTTATTCCTTAAACATTTTTATTCTAATAATATTGCATTTAGTTAATTCTATTCGGCCAATTCGGGTTGTATTTATACGAGCCCCTTGCTTTTGATTTGAATAGAAGACCAAAACTTTTTAAAAAAAATCAAATACATGGATCATGGATGCGCCTCCCGGTCTATAAGTAAACAAGACCTCGCGTTTATATGTTTCAATGTTTAATAATCCCCAAATTATCAAAATAAATATATGAAATTGTAACACTTCTTCCCAAAATGAGACGAGGAGTTACTTATCAAACTACAAACATATATACAGAGTACTAAAAGCCACCTTAAAGTAATTAAATAGGTCCAACAACTCTCTAAAATAATATTAAAACATCTAAAACAATTTAAAGCGATAAATACGAATTAATCCGAAACCTCTAATAATAAACAATATCTAAAAATATGCGAGAAGTTCAAACGTTCTAATAAATGGAGATAAGGGAGCTCTCCATCACACAGCTCAAGATCCCCCTAAGTACCTACCAGGAGAAAGAATACGGCATGAGCCAGATGCCCAGTACGGATTGGAATACAGTTTATAAAACAGAAGCAAAATATATTTTTTGACAATAATAAATAAGTTTTAATTTTTCAAAAATAAGGCTAAAGCAAAGAATTTAGGATATTTCATACCGATATCAAAACAGATAACAAATACACACATCATACGGTACCTAATGCGTGCAACAAATCGGACAACGTGTACGACATATATAACGTCATCATCAAATATTAAATCACAAATCAAATCAAACTCTGGGTGCACCCACGTATTCTCAAACAAATATAAAAATGGTCAAAACTCACCTCTTGAGCTAAAAAAAGGATACGTTGTGACTAATCACACTGTCACGGAAGTGTCATGTCACTGGTGCCGCAATGACATGCATGTAATACCCCTACAGCTGGTTAACTCGGTATACCCTATATCACTCTAAGGGTTCAAATAAAATAATTTCACAATTTTAAAAATCACCTAAAACATATATTTCAAATATTCTACGCAGATATGTAACATACATAATTTTCAAAAATCGCAGAAACTAATATTTAAATATTTTGAAACAGATTTTAAAATAACTTTCGGAAAATCAAAACAGTTAAAACAAATAATAATGAATGGAACAGATTTGGGGACGAAACGAATCAAATATAATTAATCCAAAAAGAGTAGCGCTGAAGAAAAAGAAAACGAAATCCGTAACTTAAAAATGCCAATTATAAACACAATCTAAATCCGGAATTTTCACAAACGACACGCTAAACTCCCGTGTCCCGATCTAATGACAAATATATAATTAATAAATAATATACTTATCTATAAAGTATTATTAATACAATATTATTATCTCTTACTAATAATGTTATGATCACCAGAGACAATATCAATAATTTAATCTAAACAATTGTGTAAGTAACTTTAGAATTTGATAGGTATACATATTGCATATTCTATAATATCACTGTTTGTTTGAACTACTTGACCCATTTGACTCGTAAATTAATAAACTAATAAACTAGGACATGGTTACACCATAACTATACATACAGCAGTCATGGTATTAAGTTATCAAATAAAAAAAAATGATATACACGTAAACTTAATCACATAAGAAGAGTAAAAGTAGGATTTGTAAAAAAAAAAAGACTATAGTATATGAACCTGGAGAAAATAGCCGAAGTGCTCCTCTTTTTCTCTCTCTCAGCGGCTCCTCCCGATTTTAGGTTTAATAGTAATATTGTATGTTTGTAGAAAACCCCATGTGGCCGTTTGGATTTCTTAAATTTAAAATAAATTAATTATTTTATATTTTTTTTTACATATTTTCATATTTTTTTAAAGATAAATATTTATTTTAGAATTTTAAAACCAAATATTATCTTCAAAATAAAAAATAAGTTACTTATTTTCAGAAAAAATATATGCGTACCTACTTTTTCTGAAAATAAGAGCTTATTTTCAGAAAAAATGGGAAGCCAAACACCACCAATATATGCTACTTATAATGATTTTCTATTTCTTTTCTAATTAATAAATTAATGCCTAAATTCTATTCCTAATCAAATTCAATATAAATAAATATTATTATTAAAACTAGTTACTAATTCTAATTCTAATTCTAATTCTAATTATTAATATTATTAATTAAAAAATACGAATATTACAGAAATATATAACATATAAATACGTTAGGGTCTGCCCTGCTCAGATGCTTGATTTTATTGTGCTTTCCCTTAAGCCCCTTGGTACGTTTCCATGGAAAACGTACGGTGGGAAAATCCTTGAGAATATTCCAAAAACATTAAGCTGCAAGTCTGTAAACACAGGAGGAGAAATTGTTTTAGCACAAAAAAAAAAGAGAGGAGAAATTGTAATTAAGTTGCCTTTTGGGACCTATTGATAGACAGACAGCAATTTTCCAATTTTGCCCAGTTGCCCCAACAAACCTTCACAGGCTCGAGAGGGCGTCATTAGTCATGTATCATTGGTCCCCTGTTTTTCACACCTATATAATGTAACACATAGTCGCATTAAATCTCATTCTACATCAACCAATTTCACTCTTTAGAGGGTTTAAGCAACATCAAATCTTCACGACATGGCTAGCTTTCTTAAGCATTCTTTTACAGTTTCTAATCACCTAGAGCAAAGATTGTTGGCTTTTAAACCTCATTTTTCACCTTTGCCTTACAATCTTTCTTTAGAGAAGTCTACAAGATGCAATCTGTTGTCACAAAAACCTCTTTACATCTCATCACAAGGTTCATTAGGTCGCTTTGATGATTCGGAGGACTCAAGACCTCGTTTGGTTAAATGCGATGCCTACGAAGCTCATCGAAGCCAACCCATGGATATTAACATTGAAATCAATGAACAAACTAAACAAGCTGCAGGTCAAAAGCTGAAAATTGGTGTATATTTTGCAACATGGTGGTCATTGAATGTGATCTTTAACATATACAACAAGAAAGTTCTTAATGCTTTTCCTTTCCCTTGGCTTACTTCTACTCTTTCGTTGGCTGCCGGGTCTTTAATCATGTTGGCTTCTTGGGCTTCAAGGATTGCTGAAGCACCAAAGACTGATATGGATTTCTGGAAAGCTCTGTTTCCTGTAAGTAAATCATAAAGGGTCTAGATATTATTATTTGTACATATTTTTAAAACTATATATGTGTATGTTTTGTAATTGCTAGTCCTCACCATATGTTTAATTATTATGACACTGTCTAGGTTGCACTAGCACATACAATTGGACATGTGGCTGCAACAGTGAGTATGTCAAAGGTTGCAGTTTCATTTACTCACATTATCAAGAGCAGTGAGCCTGCTTTTAGTGTTCTGGTTTCAAGATTCCTACTCGGTGAATCTTTTCCAATGCCGGTTTACTTGTCACTTGTTCCAATTATCGGAGGCTGTGCTCTGGCTGCAGTCACTGAGCTCAACTTTAACCTTATCGGTGAGTGATAATACTATATCAGGACTAACCTGTAGAAAACTGATTGCTAAAAGAAAAACACTCAAAGTATCATGGTTTCCTAAATTGCAGGCTTTATGGGGGCTATGATATCGAATTTGGCGTTTGTGTTTCGGAACATATTCTCAAAGAGAGGGATGAGCAAGGGCAAGTCTGTTGGTGGAATGAACTACTATGCTTGCTTGTCTATAATGTCCCTTCTGATCCTCACTCCCTTTGCAATAGCCGTGGAAGGTCCCCAAGTATGGGCAGTTGGCTGGAAAAATGCTGTTGCTCAGACTGGACCACATTTCGTGTGGTAAATACTTGCATACATACAAGATCAATAAATAAAATATAAATCACCAAAACAATTTTGACCGATCATACTTTACGAGCGGGATACACTAAATATATTCGATTACATATTATACTAACGGAATTAAATTTTACTAATTCAGTTCATTTGAATTAAAATGATAGGTGGGTGGTGGCTCAGAGTGTATTCTATCATCTATACAATCAAGTATCATACATGTCCTTAAATGAGATCTCACCATTGACATTTAGTGTTGGGAATACAATGAAAAGGGTTTCTGTAATAGTCTCCTCCATCATCATATTTCACACTCAGGTTCTACCCATCAATGCCGTTGGAGCTGCTATTGCAATCCTAGGAACTTTTCTCTATTCACAGGTAATTTTTAACCTCTCTATCAACCTGCAGATACTCTATAATAGTCAACACTGTAACATTTTTTTCCTGAAAAAAAGGCAAAAAAGAGAGCGGTTTATTTTTTAAAATTTATTTCTGACTGATTTTTTAAGATGGAAAGACAAGTTTTTAAAAATTTGGAATTTTTTTAGTACTCCAGATAGTTTATCCTAAAACTTTTCTCCATACAGTATCATGTAACTAATATAATATTGGTATGCCATGTATTTTTATTTCTTTTTTGAAAGGAGTATGCCATGTATCTTATGCAGGCAAAAATGTAACAAATCAGTGTGCCAAAACAAGACCCAGAAGCATGACTTGATGATAATCATCTAGCTATGGCTACAAAGAAGAATCAACAATCAGTGTGCCAAAATTCAAGTCTCTCTCGATATATAATATATATAGTCAGGAGAGTGAGTGAGAGAACTTTGGATTTTGGGTGTTCATGTATTGCCTAGTCAGTGCTAAGAATTTTGTATGTAAAATAAATTGTGAATATATTACTTGATTTTTTTTTTCTTATTGCCACTTGCAATTTATTGAGTTGCTTGACAAATGTTATGTCCATTAAAGTTCAAAAAAAAATGTTATGTCCATTACTCCTATTTATTTCTTATTTTATTTTTTCTAAATGCAGCTCATGACTCGCATGTTTTTCTAGGCCAAACATGAGGCGCATGTTGTGCACATGTTTAACATGCAATAGATTACCCAAGCGGATACAATTACATATTACTCCCTCCGTCTCCAAATACTTTTCCTGTTTTGACTTTTTGTACTGTTCATTGTAAGCGATTGACTACTAATTTACACATAATTTATAAGACAAAATATAGTCATGAGTGATTTTATTTGATTCGTATTTGTGAGTACTTTAATACAGTAAAAATTTTATATTTAATACTAATACGAAATTAAAGATATTAACGATCAAAAGTGTGTGTTGACAAACGCGCACATGATTAACAGGAAAAGTAATAAGAGACGGAGGGAGTAATTATTTAGTAATGTTACAATATATATGAGCGCAATTCTCACTCCAAAATTTATTTAAATAGATATTATTTATGAAATTATAAGTCTATATATTAAAAAAATTATAATTATGAACCATATTTTTTAAAGTTATTGCCACTATATATGACTGAAAACGAATATGAGTATTCGGCTTCAAATTCGGATTTGACTCATTAAAAATGACTACAATTTATATTCGTATAAAAAATGAGCGAATTCGAATTTTATTTTATGATTCAAACGAATATTGAGTCATATCTTATCACTCTAATATTCGATCATGTTTATTTTGAATGGTTTAAATAATTTTAAAGTATTCGAATACATATTTATTACATGTAGTCGACTCGAATTTGTAAGTTATATATATATATATTAAAATAATACTTTATAAAATGATCATATTTTATTTTATTTTATTTTATTGAATAATTGTTCGAGGATTCTTAAATTTATAAATTTACGAATTCAAATTCGAATATATTAAAGCGAGTAGTTCAGTATACATTCGAGTCGAGTTGACCTTAATATTCAAATTCGGATTGAATATGAGCAAAATTTTAAAATTTAAATTTAAATCCGGACTGAATCTGAACAAATTAATAATTATAAATTTTAACTACACTGATCCTATTATTATTTGTACTTAATCAATTCGATTTCACCCTCATTGATATATTTATATTGCTATATAGAAACAAGTTCAATACTACATATAAAATAATTATAATCACTAAATAATAAAATAATATTTAGTGTTAAAATGAGATTTGCACTTAGTTAATTGCATTTTTTAGTCAAATAATTTTAAATTTAACTATTTCATTTTATTCATAATTAATTGATGACGTAAAATCTAATATATATTTATATATCTTATATATATGTGCATTTAATATGTAATTGTTTTGTGGTGGTGAATTTCACATTTAATTTTAAATTAAAAAAGCTGAGGATTGTGAAGTTCGGTTTTTGAACAAAGAGAGTTAGGAAAGCACGCAGGTCTTTGAAACCCAAACAGGCTCTTAGCCCACTACAGGGGCAACGTAATTGGACCTATAAAATACACTTTCCTGTAGAGTAATATACATAATACATACGAAGCTGGTAATATATACCCCAACATACTGTTAAACCTCCATAAATAAATACTTGAAAATTATATTCATCGGTCATGATTATTCATTTATTGAGGCAAAAAATACATTATTTATATTATATTGAGACAGGAAAAAATTATTTATTTGACAAGATTATTTATTTATTAAATATTCATTTATGGAGGTTTATCAGAGTCATTCAAATTAAGAGTGTGTTTGGGTGAAACAAATTATTATGCCTTATAATTATTATTTTTAAAATAAATATTTGGAATTTATAAATTATATTAATGAATGATAATATTAATTTTTATTAAATAAAATAAGTTATTTATAAAATCTATTTTTTCCAATTTTTAATTTTTAATTACTTTTTAAATTATTACATAATTTTTTAATTTAAAATTATTTAAAATCCACAACTTATATACAAGAAAGTGGAATCTAAAAATTTAAGCTTTATTGTCCAATGCCCAAGTCGCCCACCTAATCAAAATGTGCTCTTCTTGATGGAACAAACAAAATTTTTAAAATATTTTTTCAAAATGATGTGGCATTAGTGACGTGACAGAATAAAATTTTTTAATTCATATATTAATTTTAATGCACAAAGGGTCCATCTCATTTATTATTTTGATAACCAATTAAAATTATACAAGTGTTTTTTTAATAATATTTTTGGGAAATAATTTTGAAACTCTAGTATTTTTCTCTTAATAAACTGAATGGACTACTCCATGGACAAGTCCAATTTTTTTAGTAGGTCATATGTAAATAATTACAATAAATGTATATTATATATTATTAAAAATATAATTTAAATATAATATTTTTTATGTTTAATAATTGGATAAAAAATTTACAAAATTTTAAATTAAAATTAAAATATGACATAATTAAAATGCATTATATAATTAAAAATATTACAAAAACAAGAAATTTAAAACATTACATATTTCAAACAAATTAACTACCATTATGGAACATTGAGATATGATCAACCAAATCAGATTGTAGTTGATGATATTTTTGACAATCACGAATTTGGATATTTCTTTCGATATAATTTTCGTATGCGTCTAAAGGTTCTTCGCCTAAATTCGGAAGTGGTAAGCCATTTGTTACATTATCGTAAAATAAGAATTCAACAATGGATATGGAAATTGGGTGTTCGAAGATTGAGAATTTGGGTTTATACTTTGAGGATTTGAAGATGAATATTGATGGAGATCCATTTTTTTCTCTATAGATAATTTTTTGAAGAAGATGAGAGGTGAAGAAAAATAGAAGTGAAATTTTCATATTTATAGTGTGACAAATTTCGAACGTTAATTTTTTTGCAATTTGTGACGTTTATTCACTTTTTCAGAATTTTGTAACGTTAATATTAATATATTATATTTACAATACCGTTCAACATGATTCAATATGAATGAGAGAGAAAATATAAATTTAAAAAACAAAAGTAATGTATAGCCGCAACATTTGGCGAGCCCACGACCGTGGACCTGACCAACTTTTTTTCTTCTCCAATGCATACACTCTGCCCAACTCCCAATCTCTCTCTTCCAACTAAGCAAACGGGCTGCGCATTGGACCTGCTCTGAAAAATCATACAAGAGGACAAACTCCGTCATTGTCTGCCATAAATAATCGGCAAAGCTATATTATATACTACGTGGACCGCATAATCTTCGACCTAGTTTTGGTAATTGGATGAGAAACCTCGCAATAACTTGTTAATACTACTGTTCTTTTTTAATTTAATTTGTGATTTAATATCGTATGCATATTGTGTATAGATTGTATCCATTCTGATTCTTGTTAAATTCGTTTCTCCTTCGTTATTTATCAGATTGTTATGATCTTAATATGTCTAGAAAGGTATTTCAATTATCTACAACTTTCGTTCTTTGTGTTTTCTGAAATTCTGCCTACAAGCATGTCGAAATCTGTCTTTTGTGTAATCTGGTTGGTTATTTGGAGTTGTATTCGATTAATGTGAGTAATATCATTCTGGAAAGGTATTTTCGAGTTCTTCATTTGTTGTTTACATTCCGCTGTCAGATTCTGTGGTTTCGACGTCTTAAATCTTAAAATACTACTGTGATCATAGCTTGATTCTGTTATGGCAGTCCGTATTTTTATTATTTCTGAATTCATTACTTCTCCGTTTTTGACGAGTCTTATCATTATGAGAAGGTCTCAGAATCCTCTATAAATTCTGTGTTTTATACTTTTTCATTTGAGTTCACCCTGATAGAGTAAACTACCTTTTTCTTAACTGGGCATATATGATTTTATTATTAATAATCTATTTTTGTAAGATATTTGGATATGTGATCTTTAACTGATGTATTTTCAGTATATTTGAGATATATGATTAATTTGAGAGATTTTGTAAGATTCCGTCATGAGTGGATAATCTCTTGTTTTGGCACCTCCTATGCGGTATATTTAAATAATATGGACGTGTCGTCGGAGTTAAGAAACACGTATAGTTATAACTACTTTGTATGTGTGTTTTAACCATTTGGTAGCATTGTGTTTTGTTCCATGCAAGCCACTGTAAGATTTTGGATAGTATTTGATTTGTTCTATGCAAGCCCTTGTAAGTTTTGATGACTACATATTCTAGAGAACTAAAATGTATGACATCTTGTAAGTGTAAGACTATCTCCCATATCCGTAAGTAAGTTCACTTTTGATATATTTGATATTATTATCAGTAAGTACTAGTAGTATGCGTAAGAGTAAAAACATTTATGAATAAAAAGTATGTATGTTAGAATTGTAAGATAAATATCTATCGTATCTTTTCATTTGTTTATATTATGAGTTAAGTATGATCATTGTTTTTTGTCTCTTTCAATTTGTTTCATCATTCTTTACTCACTGCCGGTCTATGTTTCTTTGATTTTCTCCGACATGTTAGGTGGACTACTTTGTGCACAGAGTGCGAATTGCGAAATTTGGAGATCTTAGTTGTATTTTTAATTTATATATTGTAAGATGCTAAATATTAAGTTGTTATAACAAATTCATTGAATTTTTGAAACATTTTATTTAAGTGAATGAGTTCGGGATTTTAAAACAAATCAATCAACCCACATAATATTATCACCTCCACGTATGTTACTACTGCTTATCAATATAAAAAGTTCCCTTTTTAAAATTTTTTGCTCCACGGGTTTCTCTATATGTAGTTCAATATGTTGCGTCAGAAAAAAATGTAAACGGTAACTTATATTTCATGTAAAAAATATATTTTTGGGTATTTACTAAAATATTAATTTTTTAATTTTTTTTTTGCGATTCTACTATCTTCTGATTTTCTTTACAAAAATACAGTTTGCAACAAAAAACAATCAGATACAATTTATTTTTCAAAATGTAACCATAAATGTAACCAAAAAATAATTATTTTTAATAAATTTTAAAGTTACATTTGTGGTTGATTTTGATTGATTATAGTTACAAACCGTATTTTTGTAATTAAAAAAACGTATTTTTATAAAAAAAATATTTTTTTTGCAAAATTTTTGTAAAAAAAATCAGTATTTTGCAATTTTTTTATCTTTACGTATTTTTCAAAAAACCTCTATATTTTTTAATTTATTTCAAATTTCACATGTCATTTTCAATTAAATATTTACCCAAGAAAGTGAGATGAGATAATCTAATGATAAATACTTATCTCATGTCATTCCATATCTTAAGTTCGATTTTCGCTCATTTATCAAAGAATGGATATTATTTTATAAATTTATAAATATGTTCAAAAAGAATTACTATAAGAATTGTATTATTAAAAGTGATTAGGAAATTCATTGCACATAAAAGAAATCTGTATACAAGAGCCATATACAGGGACAGAATTAGAGAAATTGGCGAATAGACGCACTTTTTAGCCCATGAATCAATGCTTCAATTCGGACTTTATTGACGCATGCGTGTTATTTGACTGGAACATGAAAGATAAGTGGCATCAAATAAAATGGTGACAAGGAGTATGAAAATTCCACTTGAACTAATTTCAAACGTCAACATACACAAACCCTCTCTTTTAATTAACACTGAATTTAATTTAGCTACTTTGCACGTTCCCGCTTTATATCGTGTCTATTTTTTCTGGTGCAACTTGCAACTGCTGGTTTAACTTGTTCTATACCCCATGCCCCACAAACAAGATTCTATATATACTATTCAAACACCCTTTGATTTTTTCTCTTTATATATATCTCTTTTCTCACCTATAAATGTGTTTATACAAAACCTTGCTAACTAACCCTTCATTTTTATTTTTAATTTTTTGTATCGATGGATACATCTCTTGGTTCCAAAGAAAATATATCAGAAGATGAAGATTCAGAAGAGAGTGGATGGACTACATATTTTGATGATTTTTTTGCCAACCAAAAAAAGGAGCAATATTCGGGTGGCAGCCGGATTGATAACAATAGTTGTCTGGTCTCTGATGCTGCTTCTTTTGTGGTTGATCAGAAGAAATTCGTTAAATCAAGTCAATTAATCCCATCTACTTGGACTTTGACAAAGTTATCGAAAACACTAGACATGAGGAAAAGAAACAGAGAAATTTTGTACGATGATTCTTTGGAAGATACGGCTAGTTCTCCTGTCAATAGCCCCAAGATCATGCAGGTGAACACGAATGCTATATATAAAATTATTTCTTTGTTTTACTGTTAGAATACAATATATAAACCGGGTAAATCGGTCTCCTAACACTTTGAAATTTTAGGAGAACTGGTAAGTTAACATAGTATTATAGCTCCACGAAAGGTTTTTGATAGTTAATTAGGAAAGTTGAAAATCAAAATATTGAGTAATGAAGGAAGGGCGGTCTTGTATTCATCTTCTTTGATTTTGTACGGCTACATGTATAAATTATTTTGCATGAATTCTGTAGGTAGAAGGAGGTGTTCCAGATTTTCGACTAGATGCGCGATCGGATGAAAGGACTGTTGGAATGGTCATGGAAGGAGAGAAAAATGATTGTAGAGGCTTGAAGAAGTCATCAGGACTGTGCTTGTTTCTATGTCCATGACAGGAACTATTTTTGTTTATATGGATGATGATTTCTCTATGTAAATAGAAGAAGAAGAAGAAGAAACAGACTGTCTTGTTAATCTGATTGTACATACACTTTATTATCAAAGCTAATTAATATATAATTCATCTATGACTAATTTCAAAGTTAAAAATTAAAATCTGTAGACGTACATGTGCGTAATAATGATATGGAGAGTCTATATGTATAATGTATTGAGAGGAAATGAAATTTGTAAGACGACATATAAATTAAATATTGTTATTGCACAAGTTCTTGTTAGAGGAACTGAAATTTTAAGTTAAAGAGATACAAGAGTGCAGGGAGAATATGAAACTTCATCCATCAGCTAATGCAACTGCATGTGCAGCTAACAAATTAAGAAGGTTTATCATGCCACCAGCAATAATATATTAGAATGGTAGGCTGCTGAATTGAATTAATACTCTTCAGCAAAAATATCAACTTGCCCATAAACTCCGTATAGTTGCAGGAGTACACTCCAGTACCATGCATTAACATCAACTATTTTCTCATATTCACATGTATACCTGTAAAACTTGCATTCCTGGTCTGATAATTGGCCGTTGGCTAAGGCCAACAACATCTGCGCTTAGCCTTCTCAAAGTTCATGTTTAGTCATATACTTGCGTAAAATCAACTAATTCAGTGGATATCCTTTTCTCTCGTAAATGAAAAGGAATGAAAACGTACGGTTCGTTTCAGTTCGGTTTATGAACGAGTCAGATATTTCTCACAAACATAATTCCTAGTCGGAATGCTTTCACCTTCTTTTACTCTCTCTCTACACATCTGGTAAAAGTCTGGAGAGCTTTTTGACGATATGCCATGGTAAATTTAATTAGGAAAAAAAACCAATAAAACGAAATGTTGCGTGTGCTGTTGTGCACAAAGCATTACACCTTTAAAAAATGGAGCCACCAGAGAATTAAGATTAAGTATTGGTGAAGCAATCGATATGCTCATAATCATATATATTCTTCTTCCAACAGGATATATGTTCCCTAATTATACCTACTATACGTACCGCTAAAACAATCAATGTAATATTATACTAACAAAATTAAGAATATACAGCAATTAGTGATTGTAAATAAGAAAGTAGCTCGTTAGATTAAAGAAAATTATAATTAATTAATCTCTCCCAGCTTCAACTAACCGTTTTGCGTTGCAGGCCATTCATTTAATTAAATATTTACTCAGGGATGTTTTAAAATCGAAGACCCCTCCATGTGCATTGTCATCCTCATTAAAGTCAGTCATACGTGAGGACAGAGATGACTACGTTTTGTTTAGGATCTCTTTGGTTGACTTTAGTACTGTAGTGGATATATACATGTACACATGTTCATTTAGTTTGAAAAAGAAAGCATTTTGAGACTTGGTTTCAATGACACTCGTTAGCTATTTATTAATATATATAGGGAGTAAACTTCGTTGAAGATAAAAAAAAATACTAGTACTAATATTTTCTTCAGTTGAGTTGAAATTTTTATCCATTATATATATAACTAGTGATCGATAGTGCTGTAGTACAGTTGCTTGGTGGAAAAAAAATTAATGAAGCACAAGCTAATTATCTTAACAAAGATGAGCAGATAGAGCAATATCAAGGGGCTGTTTGATACAGTATTATTCTTCTTCTAAATTATTTATAAGATAAATTAAACATGTGCAGGCATGAGTGGACAAAATTAGAAAACTGTACGCATGAACCGAAGGACAAATATTAAATACACATTTATACAATGAGAAAAGTGGAAAACGGGGAGTACAAATAATATCTCAAGATTTTAGATTTTATTTGTGTTATATGGATTGATATATATTAGTGTAGTTCAAAAAGGCAAAAAAAAGAAGAAGGAAAGTTAATTCAGTGTCCAAGCTGCTGCGCCAGGCTACAAACTTGTTGATCTACCACGGGTTAACTTACAATTGGAACATAAAATTAAACTATTAGCTGTTTTATTATTTCTATGTCCGATTGATCTATTATTTTATTAAAAGTGGAATTAAATAAACTATTACCTATTTTTATTATAAATTGGCCTACCGTTATGTAACTTTCAAAATAGATCCCCTCTTTTAAAAACCTAATTCAAAAGTTGGCCAACAATTTATAAATTTAAAAATACAATCATTATTTTGAAATTTCGTGCAAACTTTGACCAATAAAATTTAATTTACTCTTTTTATTTTTATTATTTTCATAGCCTATATATATTATCTGAAGACAAAATATGTCCGATTTGCGTCTAAAATATACAATGACGTATGTTCTTTCATAGGTACATGATCTTGATTTTGATGAGAAACGACTAAACGAGAAAGAATAAGATGCACTCATCTAGGTTGGAAAGTTGTGTGGATAATTATTTAAAGGGATTAGCTGGTAATCAATCAAATTGTACGTGATTGTGATTTGGATTAGTTCACGAGAAGGGGATTAGACTAGGAATCTAGGACGACAATTTCCCTAGCTAGTCAACTTTCACTTTAGACTAAGCGAAATGGTTAATTTTTGGCAAAATTTATAGGCTTAAATACAATTATAACCCTGCGTTTTTAATAATATATAATTAAAACTCTCTTTTAATATATTTACTAAATTTAATCCTATATTTTTGAACTATATATAATTGAAACCTTTTTTAAAATAATTAGTAAATTTAATCTTATCTTTTTAACTATTTACAATTAAAACCCATTTTAAAAATATTTAGTAAATTTAATCTTGACTTTTTAGTTTTGAAATAAAATAAACCTTACCCAAAAATGGTTCAATTTATGGCAATTATAGAAGAGTATTTTTGAAAATAAATTAAATTCGGTGATGAACATTCATGAATATATTGAGCGGAAGTGTGATGGCAAGAGAGAATAATATAAACACGTGTTAAAATTTTATTGAACATATATAATATATTATACACATAGACATATTAAGATAGAAATTAAAAGAACATTTAAATATCTATTTTATAAGAAAACCCCTAGGTAAATGAGTTGATTCATCACTGTACTATACCTCAACTCTTATTTTAGTCATCGGGCAAAAAAAACTTACAGTCAAACGGTTTAAGTATTAAAAACTTTCAAATACATATTCGTCGCCAGTTCTGTTAAATCAACTAACGGATTACTTACGTGGCACACACCTGATTGCTCCATTTAAACCCACCCATTTGAACCCGTCCATTTAAAACCTATACACCCAATTGCTTATATACCCATATGTATACCCATTTCAATTTATCAATTAGGGTTAATACATTCTTCTTCTGTCTCTCTCTAACTCTAAGATGGATAACTACCTTTTTCTTTCTTCCATATCTAGTTCAAGGAGCTCATCATCTTCAGTGAGAAAATCCTATGGGTTGAATAGCAACCTACCTGCCAAAGCCAGTAGCTCGGATTTTGGTGTGAGATGTAAATGTGATCTATCAGCTCCTTGTCAAGAATCATGGAAAGAAGGTACTCTAGATTTGGGAAGAAGGTTATTTGGTTATAGTCAATATAAGGTATAATTAATTTTGAAAATGTGAATTTGTTTTTTTTACTTCAATGAATTTTCTTAATATGGTGCTAGGATCCAAGGAAGAAATGTAGCTTCTTTTTATGGGCAGATCCACCATACTCAGAGAGGGCAAGAGATGTGATAAAATAAATGAAGGTGAAACTGAAGAAAAAAGATGATGAATTGCATAATATTAGGATTGATATGAATTTTTTAGAAAGGAAAATGTTGGTATTGGATGAAAAAGTTAGTGCTCTTCGAAAAGAAAATGAAGATAGAAGAGGCAGTGTGAAGAAAATGGAGAAGGAAGTTTCCAAATTTAGAAAAATGTTAGTTGTTGCTATTGTAATTATAATGATTATGTGGGGTGCAATGAATTAGTAGTAGCATTGTATGTTGATTTGCAATTGAGAGAAATATAATTATGCAATTTCTATCTATCATTGTCATGCAATAAAGTTGAATATGAACAAGACTTGAATAAAGTTCACCAACTGCATTGAAACCAAATTAAAAGATTCCTTACAATAGCATAAAAGCAAGCATAAAAAGGATAACTAGATTACAATAATTGATATTGCATATGGGTCCAAAATAAATGTTTCCCACACTATAACTAAAGCTTACAAAATACTGTTATAATATTCTAGCTTCATTGAAGCTTATAAAAGCATATGATTTCAATAAAAAAACTACTTCTTATTTCTAGGGGCTGTGAATGCTTTGACTGCACCTTTTCCATGTTTCACCTTCTTTGATGTTCCTGGTTGTCTGCAGTTGGAGTGTCTCATGTGCCTATATGGCTAATCAACCCTGGAGTAGGCATCTGTATTCATTACAAAGTATGAGAATTAATTGGAGTTAAAATTGTCCAATTATGCAGAGGAAAATAATTGATACTTACAAACACTGAATTATCAACAGTTCATTCATCAATGGTGGACTGAGTCCCTTGGGCTAGCCTCTGGCTTCTTCTTGGAGTTAAAAGTGGTTGTGGTGTGGAATGCATTTCTTCATTTCTCATAGCTTCCTCCATAAGATCAGCCTCACCTGTTTCATGTTCCACATCATTTCTTTCCATTTCATTTACAATTTCTTCCTCCTCTGCAATGGTCATCTTCCTCTTTCTTCCCCCATTATGCTTAGCTTCATTAGGTTTTGGTTCTTCAGGGCATTTTGATATATTATGTTCAGGATTTCTACATCTACTACAATGCATTACTCTACCTTGTCTACTGAGTCTGGTCAATTTTCCTCTAGTATTACCGCATTCCCATCTCTCCTTCCTTCTTTGTCTCTTAGGCCTCCCTCTTAGTTGTTTGACAATAGGTGGTGGGAGTATTGTATCCCCACCAGTTTCCTCCCAAAAAGGCTCTCCTCTCAACACCTCCAAACAATGACTGTATGTTTTCATGTATGCCTCCTTTTTTAAGTAATGAGAAACATAATCAATGAGATTTAACCTCATTTTTTATATGGCAGAGACAACATGTGAGCATGGTATACCTGTCAACTCCCAAACCCTACATGAACATGTTTGCTCTTCCAAATTAACACAAAATCCAATCCCTCTCATTTTACTTGAAAGTTTTGCCTCTCATCCCAAAGAACAATGCATTCACAACTTTCCTTAACAGCTTCATCTAGCATTTGTTTAATTTTAGAAAGTACAATACAATCTACATTCTTCATAGCATCTCTCTTCTCATGCAATCTCTCCATAATCATATCATGTATATCAATTAACACGTCGATAATAGGCATGTACCTGCATTTTAGTATCCATGAATTGAAGCACTCAGAAATATTATTCTTTGTGCTATCTGTCTTGGAGTGGTCTCAAAATAAGCTTTAGACCATACTTTTGGATCAAATCTTTTTAGCTTCTCTGCATCTTTCTTTGACAATCTTTCAAGGTGTTTCATTACTGTTTTAAATGTCTCTGGATGTGTGGCAGTACTAGCAACCCAAAATGCATTCCTCACCACTTCACTTCCATGTTTCTTCCTCAAATTTGAGCAAATATATCTGGTACAATTTATGTGCTCCACATGTGGTAGCAGTTCTTTCACAGCCTTTGTTAACCCCTGCATAGTGCATACAATATGAAAATATTACAGATGTTGAACATATTAGACTAGACATAATTACATAGATATTAGAGTAGAGACAATTACCTTTTGTTGGTCTGAGATAAATGTATAGCCATAGTCACTCCCTAAATCAAGATCATCTTGGAGTAGCATTAAGAAACACTTCCAACTGTCATAGCATTCACTCTCAATAACATCCATTGCAACTGAGAATATAGAGTTGTTCTCATCCCTTCCCACGGCAGATAAAAGTTGACCAACACAAACTATCTTTAAGAAGCAACCATTTAAACCAAGAACAGGTCTACAACCTTCTTTCCAACCTTTCTTCAGTTCAACATAACACACATAAAATCTTTGAAATTGAGGAGGATCTCCTTCATTCGGTTTAGTTGTGCAGATTTTAACTGTATTCTCCTTGTTGGATCTCAAAATCTCTCCTCCAAATCTCCTCAACCCTGCATAGTGCTTCTCCATTTCCTCTTGCACACCACTAAGAGCCATATGTCTAACCCTACAACAATTAGCCCCACAGACCTCCACCTTCAACACTCTCCTAAACTCATCATGCATCTCTGTTAATTTCCAACTTGGGTTCCTCTTTATCCTGCTACCATACAAATCAACAAGGTAATTAACAATAACTAGCTTATTTGAGTACTCATAGATGCAATTATGGTCATCTAACATTGTTTTTATTTGTCAGCCATCAAACTCCTCCATGTAAGAAAGCCACAGCCTAAATGGACAGCCCTCAACACACACCACATAGATTATTTTTAGGTCATCTATACGATACCTAAGTGGCCTCCCACTAGCAATTGAGCCTTACTGCATTTTTTAAATCCTGCTTGCTCTCAAATATTAAACCCACTCTCCATTTGATATCCTTTCCAGTTATACCAGTTTTAATGGCTGATTTACCCTCTTCTTTTTATTTTTTTTACTTGGCTCTGTGTAGGCAAATATCTCATCATCTGACTCAGCTTCACTGTTGAGTTCATAAAATGACCCACTACTAATTGAATTATTGTCATGCTCATTCATTGCTCCATCATCTACATTTCTGTACCCCACCGATCTATCTTCAATAAATTGAGTTTGTTCTTTCTCTAATGCCTCTTATTCTCTCCTGACCACATCTCTTATTTTTCTCATATCTACAAATTCTTCATCACTCCAATCCTCGCCCTTATCCCCTCTATCATCCACACTTTCCTCATCACTGTACTCCCCACTCTCATCCTCTCTACTCTCAACATCATTCTCATACTCCCTACTCTCACCATCACTCTCATCCCTACCGTCTTTATCTTCTTCCTCAATTAGTATCTCTTTACCTTTAGACACTCTCTTCCTTGCAGTGCATTTCCTGGCCTTTAGTATTTGCACTTCTTCCATATCCTCAACATCATCATCATTATGCTTAGATAATATCTATACAAAAAAATCTCTAATAATTGCATATATCTATTATGCTTAGGTAATATCTATACAAAAAAAAATTGACAATAATACATTTGACGAATATTTATTCAAAATTTGGTCGTAAGGTTTAATTTATTCTGAAATTAAAAATTCAAGGTTAAATTTACTAAATATTTTAAAAAAGGATTTTAATTGTAAATATTTAAAAACATAGGGTTAAATTTACTAATTATTTTAAAAAAAGTTTCAATTGTATGTAGTTAAAAAATGTAGGGTTAAATTTACTAAATATATTAAAAGAGAATTTTAATTGTATATTATTGAAAGCGCATGGTTATAATTGTATTTAAGCCAAATTTATAAAATATCTTTTGTAACCTTCGCATCTTTCGAAGAAATTCATTTACTTTGTGAACTCTTTTTTTTTGACAATTTACTCATAAATTTTAAATATTTTTCTCGTTCCCAATTTTTTATTTTATGTGATTTTATAATTAAATTAACTAAATTTTCACTAAAAATCATATATATTATAAAAATAATTATAAAAAGTATATTATTAATAAATATATTATATATATTTTACCTTTTTAAAATTATAAAAAGGTAATATATAAATTATAATCAATTTAATCACCCAATATCAAACAAGACAAATCCAAAGAATAAATATCATTCACAAACATACAACGTTCAAGAAAGGGTTATCATCGTATTTTTCCAATAAATATGTGTTTATTTATATTGTAATTTAAGTGGAAATCTTATATAAGTTCACATTGGTAAAATGGTAAGTTTGCAATCAACGAGATTTCAATTTTGATGCGATTATTAAGAAAAATGCTAAATACCTAAAAAATTATCACAAATGATGAATTGTCGCATGTGTAATTGATAACTTTACTATAATAATATGGGATCCCAAGTGTATAAATATGCACCCACGGATTAAAACGAATCATATGTCATGTTACGTTATTTGACAAAAAAAAATTAGAATTACTTTTGTGGTACATATCATTGCTCGATTACTAATTGAGGAACAAAATTAATGATATGATTTTTAAATGTATTACTATAATTTTGATCAAGAAAATTAGTTAATATCAACAGATATATTTATGTCTAAATTTTATGTAATTATAGTTTGTGTAGATCCTAGCTAGATGATCATGATCACTTGAAGTACTATCATCCCTACTCTAAGTACTATTATCAGCCTCCTCATCAAATCCCTTCATATGGTACGTGGCTCCTCTGTCAATCCAATATTACTTAACAAGCCCGACCTACGATGAGCATCTCCGTCGTCTCCACACCTATATGGCAATCACATCATCCCCTCCTGCTCCGGGGTGACGCCCTATGAATATAAGCCAAGAATAGAAAGCATGCAGCCTCAAAGTCTCCGTTTGGATTCGACATCTTTAATGTTTGATATAAGAGGGAGTATTGCATTGATAGATTTTATGTTATGGGGTTAGCTTCTTCGTTGCCACCAACCCATTATAACGTGGATTGTGGGATATGGAAGTTCACCAATATTGTTAAGCTTGAACAAGAGGAGGATGGAGGATGTCTCGGAACATGATTTAGATCTTAAGCTCTAAGTTTATTTTGGTATATATATTTCTTGTTTTCTTACTTTCGTTATTTTAAGTAGGACTCGTTTATGTGGTTAAAGTTTGAGCAATCTTCAAACTTGTATTTAATTAATGATATTATTATTAATGACTTGATTGTGTATTTATTGTGTGCATGCCAATATATTTATTCACTGGTTTCTAAATTTTAATATGTCTAATTGACATTAATTATGGTATAAATATTAGCCGGCCTAAAGAATACTATTTGATCGTTCGTATGTAGAAATTGATCTCTAAGGCGATGTTTGTTATATAAGATTAAATAAGAGATATGACCGTAATCTTTTAAATTTTTTAATTCTATGTTTGTTTTATAAAAAATTATTTGGGATTATAATCCTTTAAAATATTAATCCCTGATTTGTTTTCATGAAATAAAGGATATGATTATAATCCTCTCTCATACTTGGTTGGAGTATATATTATTTAATTTTTTTCTAACAAGTCATTTTTAAAGGATTATAATTAATCTCTTCATTATAATCCAATGTAAAAAAAACAAAGGATTAGAAAATTTAAAGGATAATAGTCCAATTCATATGTTATCATTAAAAACAAACATAGAATTATAATGTAAATGATTATAATCCAATTCTAAACTTAATTCTTCGAAACAAACATATTATTGAATAATTTAAATGATTATAATAATTTGGGATAATAATGAAGAATTATAATGTATGATACTAATCCAGGGATTATAATTTCATAAAATAAACATGGCTTGAGAGTTTTAATTAAGTATATAAATGGGAAAAAAATTACACTATTATTTAATTGTTTTTTATGTGCAAGTTCGATCCTGTATAACTTTTAAAATTAAAAACCTTTAGAATTCAATTAGTTATTAATTTATTTATTATTAAAAAAGAAGAATATGGGTACTATTCTAAATTAACTATGAAAAATTACATCATAGTGATAAATAAAACTTTACGATTGAAACAAGTCACTACAATTAATATTACTTGTTATTAGCTTATAAGATTAATTAATAATTTTCAAATTTAATAACATTTATATTGATTTTGTATGTTATAAATATTTTTCCATAAATTTATATTGATTTTGTATGTTATAAACATTTTTTTTCTTATGAAATGTATATGTATTCTATTCTACTTTTCGTTTTAGTAATATAACTATCCCTCATTATTATATTAAAATTAATAACTTTTATATTGGTTCATATGGGAAGAAATTATTATTTTAAAAAATGATTGCTTTATCAATGAATTTAAGGAGGTTTTTGGGTATATTTTAGTAGTAAAAATTAGGGGCGCCACCGAATGAATGACCACTCTTTGCAAACTACTCCGTATAGTTTAGGTCGGCAGGTTCATGGATTCAATAAACTGATTCAACAAAACAATTATGGTACTAAACAGTCGCGCACCTTACTAAAATTTTAGTAGGAGCACTCGCGATTTGAAAAAAAATGACAGATTCTAATTTTTAATATTTTTATAATTAGTTAAATTATTTTATAATTGTAAATATTATATTTAAATATTTAAATTTATCTCTCAGAATATATTTATATAATTATTTTATAAAATTGAGGATTGTCTATAAAATTATGAATATATATATATATATATATAGTTTTTTCACTTCATTAATTTCATAAGCTTATAAATAAATAAATAAATATATATATATATATAATTATATCCTATATATAATAAGAATAAGAAGAATCTTATCAAATACTATCAAATGTCAAGAGTTCGAATCTCATTAATGATATAATAAATATAATATGTATATTATACACTAAAAATATTAATAGGCATAATTAAAATTCTATTTGGTCTAGGACATTGTTTAATATACAATTATAATAATTCAAATTATATCTATTTTTAATTATTTAAGAAAGCACATATTTAATTTAAAGTTTAACTTTTTAATTAAATAAGATTATATTTTATTTAAAGTTTAATTTTTTTATTAAATAAGATTTTATTTAAATTAAATTTCAGTGGAGCATTATACTATTTTTAGTGAGAGCATTAATATAATAATGTAAATTTTATTTCAGAAAATTTCACTGGAGCCTTTGCCCCACTGCTACTACCATAGGTCCGCGGCTACTACCATAGGTCTGCCCCTGGCACCAAACGTAAAAGTTGCCTCATGAGTTGTTCTTTTAACTTCCCCATTCCGCAGGCATGCTGTTAGGACACTGACTTTCGAGAATGCGACCCTCGTGAAAACCTTTTATTTTATGCTGCTAGGACATCTTACATATGCAAACATTCATTGTACAAACGGTACCTGAAATATAATGTATTAGGATAAATTTATCGTGCTATGTATATATCTGGTTAATTTATAGAATGAAGGTTGTTATTGAGATATTGACCGGGAAACGTACTGTTTTACATTCAAGTTGAAGCCAACGCCACAGTAGCTGATTTAAAGAGAGAAATTGGAGCTCAAGAAAACCTTCCTTACGATCGTCTTCTGTTGATGCTTGATATCAATGTATTGAACTATAATCAAGTATCCCTTGTCGAATATGGGGTCCGAGATGGCTCCTATCTTTAATCTCTTTTTCAATTCTCTCATTGTGTTCGACAATAATGGTTCCTCCTACTCCATTCCTCATTATCTTCTTCCAACTTCAAAAGATTCTTGCTTTTCGCAATCTTCCTCTTCGCTCATCAGACCATCAAGCAAGCAAAGTGAATGAAATGTATACCTTCCATTTTTCGGAATACATAACATACATGCTCTTGTTTGTTAATGTGCATTGGAGTCTTGAATCTGGTAAATCTCTATAAAATTGATTTATTTAACTGTTATTATATAACCTTAAGATTTAAGTTCTTATTTCTGTGATATACCATGTACTAGAACTTCTCATTTTCAACACCCTGCACGTTGATATCCAGGCTTTATTCGACATGTGGATGAATATATAATCTTCAGCCGGTAGGATTTTTTTGCTTATAAGAGACTGATTCATGCCAGATAATTGTACTCGTACTCGTGTTCGTGTTCGTGTTCGTGTTCGAGTCAATTCCTACAGGAATATAATTGTAACTGCATCAAACAAATTGCTTATATAGAAGCCATGGGCCAGTTCGGCCGGTTTTTGGGTAAACTGGAAAAACAACGGAAAACCGCAACCCAACCATCGGGGAAAAAAAAAGATTACAGTTTAAACGAGTTGCAGAAAACAGAGCCCTGGACTTAGATGGCATTAATCGCAGCAGCAGTGCACTCAACATCATGGTTTTAAATCACTATTGAAGTCTAGTATGCATAAATTGAATAATTGACATGCTCCATAGACCAGAATTATGCATTGTTGCTTGGGCTCTGCACTCTTGGGTGTATATATTTTCCTTTGGCATTTATAATTGGGCCTGTGCCTTGGATCCTATTTTCACCACCTTGTTTATTTATACATACATTCATTTAATTTAATTATTAAAAATCCCTTATTTCCTCCAAAATAATAATAAAATACTTAACTCTCAACTTAACACACATATTTATAGAATAGTAGACAATAATTAATATTGTCCGATCCTTAAAGGAAAATTATTAAAGGTCCAAATTGGTTTCAAATCCAAATATCAATTTATTACAACTAACATTCATATAAATTTTACAAATTAAACTATTTTAACATGTTTGAGGACAATTTTTAATACTCAATTTAGTACCTCCAAAATGACTCTTCTGTGAAATACGATGGTAACTAGAATTTTGCTTGTTTGCATGTTGCTATGTATCAGCAGTGGCGCCATTTTAACAAGTAAATTTATAACTTGCTTATGTTAAATCCTATATTTTTAGCAAAAATCATTTTCACATTACTTATACTAATTCATTAGTAACTGTATAATATACTACTAATAATCAATAATAAAATATATGCATAAACTTTGCTTATAAGTTGCGTCTCCCTCGAGATTAATGTCTGTTACAGAGCCAACACATTACTATATAACATTGTGTTATACTATAAATTACCTATTTTTAGTGACAACTAACAAAAGTATAAAGTGCAGAAATTTCGTGCGACAAAGAGTTAGCATCTGCCATGTTAAATTATGGCATATTTATATGTGGGGATAAACCCTTTTTCTAATCCTTAAGATTTTATTAGAACCGATAACTTAATACAATGCATTTGTTAAATTATGGCATATTTATATGTTGGGATATCCTAATAACTAAAATTGTTTTTATACACTGAATGGAGCTGGTAGAAGCATGGACTTCTCTTCCGGTAGCAACAGGCTGAAGATTCAGGTATTAACGGAGGTGGTTCATCATGTTGGGACAATGGAATCATGATATTGCGTTTTATGAAAGGAAAACAAACGAGTTTTAATAGAAAATTAACCTTAATCGTTACGGCGCAAGCGATTCAAATCCACGTCTACTGTGTTCCCGTATTCATCTTGAGCGAAATATGACTTTCGATTCTCCCAAGGTTGCCTCCCTTCTAGTTTTGAGATCTTGGAACACTAGTTCTTGGTTGCCTCCTTGAACGACTGCTCATAAAAATACTAGTTTTCAATCCCTTACTTAGAAGAGAATAAGATGAATATATAGCTTATAGTAGGGATCCTGGATAATTAGGTCGGGTATTCCAATGACATTATGGGTTAAGCCCAATGTCATTAAATATTAATTCAATCCATTAAAAAATTAATATTTGCACCACCTCTCCTAATGTCATAATTTAATTATTTAATTCGGCTCCAATATTATTTGCTTATTAAATTTCTCATATTTAAGATGTCGAATGTCCATTAATTAAATTAATTTCTGATAATTAATTTAATCAATATCTTTTATCCTTGATCATCCGCTCAACCTTATAATTATGCAAGAACAAATCTGCCTCCACGACTAAAGCATAACTATCTTTATGAGCTTTCAAGTGGACAACATCACCCGAATATTTTCGGACACGGTTTCCTTTTATAGTCAATATCTTACTCTGTATGCAATGTCATTGTCCAAAACATAATATTGTGATTAACAATAAATCACATCACATATGAATCAAAACATGTGCATTGCATACAAGTATCAATCACTGTATCCGGATTAAGAACCTAAACAATAATAATATTATAAAATTTTAGTTCTTCTTTATTGTCAAAATAGAAGAACAATTCTAATATTTTAATCTCATTCAATATACGCAAAGCATATAAGTATTATTCAATAATCAAGATAGATTATTTCCAAATAATACTACAGTTATTCCAGTGGTTTGTTTAACTTCACTTAAATTGTGAATATTTATTATATTATATATAGAAACTGACAATCTAATCATCTATTATCTCATTTGATACTAGATTATCCACAATATATAATATACAAATAATGTTAAAATATGTATTCAAGATTCTCAATAAAAAGGATAATGTCATATATACTTCAAACGAATAGATCAGTATACTCTCTATGATTCAGTTTTGCTGAGGTAGAGGCATATGTAGGTCTAGTTATCCGGTTCTTTATATTTTTATATTACGTTCCTCCTCTCAGAGGCTTAGTATCCTTAATTAAGTAACTAAAATCACCAAAATTACATAACAGACACACATATTCTCTTTTGCCTTTTTGTATAGAAAACGGAAACTTTGATAAAACTATTGCTCATTTATCGGATTTCGAATAGCTACTGCTAGAGCATGTTCAATGTATAACAAACTGATGCTCTGACAAAAAAAAGTATAACTGATGCTATATGTATAATATGACATAAAATATAAAACATAACATTTCAATGCAAGGTTGAACTTGGATATTTATATATTAATAAAATACTATATATTGTGCTAGATATAAAATAACGTATAAATGTTATTATAACTGTCACAAAAAAATGCAAGTGGAAAAATGTAGGGAAATGAATAATTAAAGAAATAGTGATAAATGTTGTGCATTAAAAAGTTAAGTGTTTGAAAAATAACTAAATTTAAATCAATTTGGTGTTGTTTCAGAACTATGTAATGTTCTTGTAAAAAAAGAAAAAAGAACTATGTAATGAAATACGGTGTCTATTGTAGCAATATTGAACTATGTAACCATGTATCTCCTTTGTAATCTTCTAATACCTTCCTCTTCGTCCACGCTTTGAAGGTACACTAAGATACGAAATATAACTAATCCATTAGTACTCACATTGTTCTTTAAACGTATACACTTGATATTAAAACCATGTGTTCGTCACACACATTTGCATTTGTATTTAATTGGTTTTAATCAGAAAATATCAATGTTTATCTACTAATCTCAATATCTCATGTAGGACAGGGACATTAGGTGCAACAAGGATTTAGCTTAAACAAGTTGACATGTAGAGCAGGTAAAAATTATTTCCAATCAGAGCAGCCGGTGACCAGACCAACATTATTTATCTAATTATTGATCTAAAGTATCAAATTTTGCATTAAGATTAGTAAACACTTGGATTTACATTAAGCTAGCTACATAGGTACTTGGTTGTTAGTTAGTTTGTGCTTTGTGCCTATGCTTTATATGTATACCACTGATGGCGGCTTGGACCTCTTGGTTGATGTATTTGTCTGTAATTCTATATTATTAAAGATCAATTTGTTAATCATTTGTGAAAATGGACGGCTACTGATCTGCATACATGCGTATGCATTGGCAAATATGCACCGGCAAAGGCCGGTTAATAAATCTTACTTATACGTACTCATATCTATTCATTACTTAACAACCCTAACTAATTATTTTTCTAATCATATTTATCTACGTACTCATATATTTTGTGATTTTTATATAATTAAAATGCTAGCCAGAAGGACAGGATGTAGAGCATACTAATTAACTATTCAGAACAAGAATGTACCTTTTTCTTCTTTAATTTTTGCAACTCATTTGCCCGTAATAGAAGTCTATAAATTTGGCCTCGTATTTTAGAGAAGCATCAACACATGCACTTGCAACAGCTAAAAGCATTTAGCTGATCAGGAGTATTTTCAATTTCAAAATGAACACTCTCTGGTATTTTGGTCTTGCAATTGTCGTCGTGATGGGACTTGTTGGAACTGCCCATGCAGATCTACAGATGGGATTTTACTCCAAGAGTTGCCCGAAAGCTGAGACAATTGTGCAAGATTATGTCAATAAGCACATTCCAAATGCTCCGTCACTCCCAGCAGCCTTAATAAGATTGCACTTTCATGATTGTTTTTTGAGGGTTAGTACTTAATTAGCATGTAGTATTGTATTTACTTTTCTAATAGGTTGAGAATGTAAATACAGCACAATGACTTCTGAGCATATTTAACTGTTAATTGCAATGGTTAACCAATAAACTCTTTATTGTCAGGGTTGCGATGCCTCCATATTACTAAATTCTACCTCGAGTACTGGAAATCAAACAGAGAAGTTTGCTCTTCCAAACCTGACAGTTAGAGGATTTGGCTTTATTGATGGTGTAAAGAGCTTACTCGAAAAAGAATGCCCTGGCATAGTCTCATGTGCAGATATTATTACTTTGGTCGCAAGAGATTCGATAGTTGCTACTGTAAGAAGCATATTGTATACACACAAACAACATCTCCCCTACCTGCTTTCCATTGATGATACAACATATAATATACACAATTAAATTTTATTTTCTTGACATTGATGCAGGGAGGTCCTTCTTGGAAAGTTCCCACTGGTCGAAGAGATGGTTTGATCTCAAACGGCTCAGAAACCATAGGCCCTATTCCAGCTCCATCTTCAAATATTTCCACCTTGCAAAGAAATTTTGCTAACCAAGGACTTGACTTGAAAGATTTAGTGGTTCTATCCGGTAAGTTAATTCATTCTCCCCCGACTTAACGTGTAATTCCTTAACATTGTTCCACTGAATCTTATTATACATGGTTGAATTGATTTAGGTGCTCATACAATTGGTTTTGGCCATTGTTCATCATTTTCAAACCGGCTATACAACTTCACTGGAGTAGGAGATCAAGATCCATCATTCGACAGTGAATACGTAACAAATTTAAAGGCCAGGAAATGTAAATCAATCAGCGACAGCACCACAATGGTTGAGATGGATCCAGGAAGTGTTCGGACGTTTGATCTTAGCTACTACAGTCTTTTACTCAAGAGAAGAGGCCTGTTTGAATCAGATGCAGCTTTGACAACAAGCTCGACAACCAAAGCACTGATTACTCAACTTGTTCAAGGTTCAGTTGAGAATTTCTATGCAGAATTTGCAAAGTCTATGGAGAAAATGGGGCAGATTGGGGTCAAGACAGGTTCTTCTGGGGAAGTTAGAAAAAACTGTGCATTTGTCAACTAGTAAATACGTTACTTTGCATGATTGTTATCTTTTTTTTTCATTCTAGTTGTAGACGGGTCTCGGTAATAAGTCACCTTGTGGTGTTTGTATACTGTATGTTCTTTTATTTCAATGTTTGTTTGTTTGTGTGTGTGTTTTATTTTAACAAAATAATATTTCATGTTATAATTATAAAATTAGTTGAATTTATTTAAAAATAATTAGTTTTCACATAAATTTTAATAGACGATTGAATCTTAATAATCAAAGTGATTTACACATCTTATAAGCCCATCCTATTTTTTCATAGTTACAGAACATAAATAAATTATATAAAAAGCCGCGAGTCCCTTATATCATTGTGTGCGTCCAAAATAAGCCCAAAAGTAAGAAAGCCCATAAAGAAAACCCTAAAAACACACTCTATCTATCTATCTATCTATATATATATACACTGCCTCAATCAAGTCAACCCTCTCCATAGTATCCCAGGTTTTGTATCGACATATGATTTTGTTTGTAAGAATGTTATGAATATGTGTAAATGTGGTGATGAAGCTTATGTGGACTAGAGTTTCTGATCTGGGGGCTTAATCCCCCAGTTCTGAAGACAACCCCTTGGCTGTCTGAGCATTCTTTTTATTATTTAATGGCTTGTGATGATAAATCTTAAATATCTTAGCGGATTTCAGTGAGGTATTTTATATCCTATGATCTGATTGTTACACACACTGAAGCCTCTTGTTAATTAGAGTATATATTTGTATTTTGATTGAATTAATAATTGCTGTGATGAGGCTAAACACCAAATTGGTGTAGTGGGTAGTGGACAAGGCTACATGGTCTTGCCGTGATCTCATTTTAAACGACTTCTCCTTCCACTGAGCATTTTATTATTTGATAGATTTTTATTGTGTTATACACAGGCATAGGCGTCCATTACCAATTCTAGAGAATAAAAATGTGGTTTCTCTAGGTATAATGGCTTGGACGCGACAAATAATTGAGTGGTCAATCCTGATAAATGCACTCTTTCTCAATGTCATATTATCCTGGAAACGCCACCTAAATCTATTTTATTATCAAGGAAGCAATTAGAGAGAATGATTGCTGAATGAAGATACTGCATTTAGCAGGGTCTTTAGTTGCTAGAATGATTCTGAATACTATATGCTTGCATCTGTTGTATTTACCATACACCTTGTGCACTGTTAGTTTCATATATACCTATGTTTGTTTGTCCACCCAATTTGTTTTTTTTTTTTAATTATTTCTTCAAATGTGTAAGAGTTTATGTTCGAGAACATGCTTGTTAGGAAACAAGTGAAATTCTATTTGGAATTAAAATGTCTAATCCAGGGTGGCTCAGAAGCTTTCAGGGGGAATATATTCAATTTTGTGGCACCTTACTCTGGGGAACGAAATACCGATTGGAATTTAGCTCATTTGTACATTTTTTTGGTGAATCCAATGTGTTAAAAATCTGCAAATTACATTATGTTGGAATTTATGTAGGAGTAACCAACTAACCATGTTGTGAGGTTTGTAAACTGTAAGTCTGTAATTATGTAATCTGTATCACTGAAAACAAAGACCGACACCAATTTTGTGCTTGCCCTGCAAAAAACAGGGACCCTTTTGGATTATATATAGCAAAATATTTATAAAGCTATAAAACTGCTTGTTTTAAAAAGAATTGGGCAAGACTGGATCGCTAGAAATGGGCTGTATTTCTAGACTATCAATCTAAATTATTTGTGGCCTATGAAAAACTTGGCACTTCTTCGGTTGATATTTCGGTCACTATATCTATTAGCATTTCTTATCAACCTTGGCTTTATCATAGATTGCATCATTGTAATGCTTGAATTTGCAAACAATGAATGCCAGAATATTTATTTATGCATATTTTAGGGAAATTTTCGATAATGCATTTCTATTTTGACTTTTAAATTGTTATTTTGTGTGTTTGGCGAATGGTATCCTACAAATATGTGACTGTTAAGCATATGATTCATAAGCATTGCGTTAATTAAACGTAAAATACAAATAAAAATGATTTGAAGAACTAAAATTTATTTAATGTTTCACGATTGTAACAATTTGATACATTTAGAGGCTGTTTGATTTATATCAGAAAAAGGGAATGAGATTTTAGCAAGGGAATTATAGAGAAAGTAAAAAAAATGGTCTTAAATTCTTTTTTTGTTTAGTTTAGTTTTTGATCCTAGAACAAAATAAATAATTATGTTTTGATAAATTATTTTAAGTAAATTATTTTTTTAGGATTGATATAAGATGTGGAGAGTTTAAAAGTGGATGGTTGTATGAGAGAGAAAGAAATAAGAAAATAAGAAAATGATAGAAAAAGAAAGTGGCAATTTTCTGAATAAATCCACAACTTAAAAGGAGTGATTATTTTTGTAAAACAAAAGCACCCTTCCTAGTCAAACTTGTTTTCCTTTATTGATTAATACGTTAATTTAAAATATTATTTACAAGTCAAATGACATTATTTAAAAAAAAATAAAAATAGAAAAATATTATCGAGAGTTTCCTTATAAGAATTGTTTAATGAAATTGTATAATAAGTATAATACAATATTTTAAGAGTGTCATTTGTAAGTTAAAAATATGAAATATCATTAATTGAAAAAATAAAAAACAAAATTGTATTATTTAAAATTTCCTAGTATCTTAATTAACATTTAAAAACATTATCTTCTCTCCGCCTTTTATTTTTCAATTTTCAATGAATTTTTTCCTTAAATTTATGTTTATTTTTATTTTTAAAACAAATTTTGAGATAATTTTTTTAAATTATTATTATTATATATATATATATATATATATTTAAGATTTGAATTTCTAAACTCATTTTGTATAATAGCTTGAATTTATATAAAAAAAATTATTCAAATAATATTTTTAAAATGGACTATAAATGAATACGGACGGAATGTAATTTATAACCAAATTCGAGATGTTGATGCAAAATGTCAAATGAGCCGGGGCCGAACTGCCGAAGTTTTTATAATTATGATTCGATTAAATTCTTAATTATTTAATGAATGTCAGATGGGGGAACCGAACATGATTTCGTCTCAGATTGGGTGATAGCGGATTCACGACAACGTTGGAAATAAGTGTGTGTTTAATTTTTTAATTATTGAATTGATCAAAATTTGCCTGTAAATTAAAATTATATTTTTATAATTTTTGAAAAATAAAAAATATATTTTAAATAGATTAAATATTTGATTAATTTAACTATGATAATTATTTTAAAATTTAGGGTGCATAACAACATATTGATGTGGAATCAATAGCCTCTTTCTCACTCCCTTGCTCTATGAGAGTTTTAGAATTTGAATATTTTTTATGAAAAATATAATCGGTATAAGCGACTATAAAAATTGGTAGATTTCTGGTTTCCTCTGTCTTACATTTGAGAATAAAACCTGATATTCTTCAACGCACTGATTTTTCTAAACTATATTTAACTATTATTACATGACGAAAATTCTTTCTCTTCAAGGTGGTACATGAGCTATTATGTTGAGTATCAAAATTTGTTACTAATGATGATGTATATCAATCCGGTCCTCTGGAGTTTTAATGAGTATTATTACTATTAATTAAAATATTATGATCCCTAATATTTTATTGAGTCAGCTGCATCATGCATGACATTCTCTAAAAAACCAAAAATCAGCTTAAGTGCTTGTTTATTAATTATTATTTTAAAAATTATTTAGTTAATTAATATTAATAAAGGAAGTGAAAGTTTCAATATATACAAATAATACGGTAAGTTTCAATATGTGGGAAGTGTTGGAAAGAAAATGATTTGTTTTTTGTCAACCAAAACAAGTAGTGTGCTAGGCATTTTAGGGAGATTCTAGCAGAATATTCTAATTCTAATTCGAACAAGAATATCTAAATATCAGGAAAATTTGTTAAGAAGAGGAAATAATTGATAGTAATAGCAATGTATCATCTCAGATTTGGTGTTAATTATTTACCATCTTCCTAATAAAGAGACCAGAGAGAGCGAGTATTATGGAAGACCATACCAGATCTTGTCAAACCCTCCCTTATCACTAGTCTATTTCTCATACAAATTATAATAACAGTACAATTCATTTTAATAAACATAATAGTATAATATAGTAAGTATATTCATTTTATTAATGCAGTAGTACGTGTTACACCCTTATCTCGCTACTCTGCAACCACCCCAGTGGACTGTACATTCATGATTCATGCGCACACAGTCTCATCGCTACCCTTACATATAAATAGCTTCACAAACTACAAGTCACCCTCAAAAAAGTATTAGTGCACCCTTTGTACGTGTTCATTATATGTGAGCTATCAGCTATAATAAGTTCTTTTCTTCATCAGCGCTGCAGATTAATGATACTACTAAAGCATCAGAATATACAGCTGCATGCTACCAATCAATATTTGCATTCCTTATTCTTAATTAATCACCTTTTCTTCTTCTTCAATCATAGGCTGGAATTGAGTTTGAGGCTCTATATAGACACTGTGGTAACCCTCTTTTTTTTTTTTTTTTAATCATTCTCTGCATATTTGTCACCAAGCTTGCGCCTTCGATTTCATACTAATATAATTTTTTTGTTTACTTTCTTTTGGATTTGATCAGAGAGCAGCTAGTCTTTGAGCCCGATTCCCGTCCTAAATTTTTTCAATTGATTTAATTAGTTTAGGATTTTTTTTCATAATATTAAAAAATTTGGAGGATCGATATTTAGAAGAAATAAAAAAAATGTCGGTTTTATGTGATTATTGCGGTGTAGTGGGAGCAATGGTGTATTGTGAATCGGATTTGGCTAAGTTATGCTTGCATTGCGATACATGTGTACATTCTGCAAATCCTTTATCTTGTAGGCATCCACGATCATTAGTATGTGACAGATGCAATTCTCAGCCTGCCACCGTAAGATGCATGGATGATAAGATTTCATTTTGTCAAGGTTGTGAATGGAATGGTTGTTCAGGGTCCGGTCATAGGCTTCAGAAATTGAATTCTTATACTGGTTGTTGTTCAATTGATCAATTGTCAAGCATTTGCCCTTCTTTGCTTGAATTTCCTTATCTGAGTGCATGTGATTCGTCATTTACCCCGATGGCTGGTTCACTGATGGTTAATGAGAGCTCGATCGACAGCTGCTTGGAACATAGCCCAAATGAGTGCTCATCCGTGTTGGTTGATGATAATAATAGGATGAATCAATTGTCATCTTCTATCAAGTTTGAAGATATTGTTGGGCCATCTACAGTGGTTCCTGTGAACTCCAATTATGTACTACAGTGTAATAACGATCAACCATCCTTCTTACCTGCTGAGGAAGGCCCAAACTTACCAAACGTGTCATTACCTGCTGAGGAAAGACCAAACCTGCTGAAGGTATGTGCTTTTATATCTTCTAAACAACCTGATGTTTATCATGCACTATATTTTTCTTTAATAGTTCTGACTGTAGTCAAGAATCACAGATAGCTCAAAATGTTTACTTGAAACTAAAGCCGGGAGCATTGGCCACTGTGTGCTAATTTGATATGGTTTATTACTTAATTTTTGCAGACTTGTTCCAGTTTGAAAGATCTCATTCTCGGTGAAGGTGATGATCCCTGTAAAGGCGTTGATCTTGATGTTGCTCTAAATTTTGAATGTGGTTATGAAATGTTTGGCTGCTCCCAAGATCAATCTAAATATCAGAGTGAGAATGGGGGGTTGGACTGCTTGGTATTGGAAAAGCCTTTACCAGTTACGGAGTCAAACAAGCAGATAGAAAACACTCTAGAGGTTCTTTTCCAATCTAATCTTGAATCATATATAGGACCCTTATGTTTCTGTTTGTCCAATGTATTCAATGACAATTCTTTTCTTTGTTGTTCATTTCTGGTAGATCCAACCATTCAGAACATGTTACAGTCTATCCATTAGATGTTGTTCTTAAATTATTCTAATGATACTATGATGATGAATTTATTTCTCATATGACTGAAGGAATCACTTGTACATTGTTGCAGACAGCATCATCAACCCAACAAGACTGCATTACTTTTCAATCCCCACAAGTAAATGGATCAGCTAGTATTATGCAAGCTATGAGTGGCAGTGCCAGTTGTATGCTCATGGATCCTAGTTGCAACAGAAATATTGGTTTTCCCTTCCCAACTGGACCACTATCACTAACAACAATCACAGAAGAAAACAGAGTTACTGATTACCAGGACTGTGGTTTATCACCAGTGTTTCTGGCCGGAGAATCACCATGGGAGTCAACTCTGGAGACAAGTTCCCCACGGGCAAGGGACAAAGCCAAGATGAGATACAATGAAAAGAAGAAAACACGAATGTAATTTTTTTTGCCCCTAACTGTGTGCAAGTATACAAATGAGCTTTGCATATTCAGATTAACTTAGGAGCAAAAAAATAAATGAACTTCTATAGGCCAAACTTTCATTCATAATTGCATACCAGTATCATATTATATGTCATATTTCCCAAAGCCTAAAATAATTATTTGGCCTCAAATCTTTTTCATGGCAGTTATTTACCTCTTTATGGCTTTAAAAATACTTGTTGTGCTTGTCTATCCAGGTTTGGTAAACAAATTCGGTATGCTTCTCGTAAAGCTAGAGCTGACACCAGAAAGCGTGTAAAAGGAAGATTTGTGAAGGCTGGTGAAGCATATGACTATGACCCTCTTGGGAAAAGAATTTTATAGATCAGTCGCTTGATTCTGCTCTAATTCCTTGCAATATTATGTCTAAGAAGGTATTTAATGTCACAGTATGTTGCATGCATTAATAAGGCATACGAGGAAGACATATGCATTGCTGATTTGAATTATAATGCTGATAGAAAATATAGGAGTTTAAAAAAAAAGATTGGGAGGCCTTCTGTTAGCTTTCTTAGAAGTGTGTATTCCATTTTGCTACATATCAGCTAATTACTATAACCATGTTATCTTTGCATTTGCAGATGTGAATTATTTCTGCAGAGGCCTTGTTAATATTTCAGTTGTGTTTTGAACATTAGAGCAAATCTTGCATCTTTCCTAAAGTTGTTACCATATGGTTAGTTTCTCTCATTACCCACATGAGAAATTTTGTCTTGATGCATAGATTTTTCATAGGATTTCCTTGATATCGGCTCTTCTTTAAATCCTACTAACCGCAGCTTCTCTACTGCAACTAATGCACAAATTAATTTTGCAGCTCAAAATTTTTGTGGAATCACTGATGAACTTCATGGCGCAAGCTTATTTTCCATGGCTTTTCAGCAAAAAATAATAATTTTGTTTCTTGGAATTTTGCAATACTTCCTCAATACATCGTTGAGGAGATATGCCTTCTTTATCTTTTAAGAGGTGCACCTACACCAAGTACAAGTAATAAATATTAACAAAATTAGTTCTGAGACACTGGAACAGAACTCCCGATTTTGACAGTACAAATAAGGATACAGTGCAGATACAAAGTGGAAAAGAAACAGGGAAAACAATTTTCCAAAAGAAGCTTCTTTCTGTGACGATATAATCAAAACTTGCCGAGTAAACATTTTTTGTTCTCTCCATTAGCATTGTTCGTGTACAAGCTTGCTGTAGGTTCAAGAAGTTTGTGCTATTGCAGTCAGTTTGAGGGAAGGTGCCCCTACAATTTTGTCACAAATTACAAATAATCTAGGAAAAGTTATCACTTTCGGTAGTGATAATACCTTGCGGGTTCTTTTTTTCTTGCTATCTTCGGCTGCCAGAAGGCTGGTTAGAAATTCACCAGAGCGGCCAGAACCTTACAGTTTTTTTTTATAAATATGAAATAATAATTTGTTTGATCATTTTTTTTTACCTGACACAATATCAAATAAATTTTATTTATGAATTTTGAAAATTTTATATTTTAAGGCAAGATAATCGACTAGTTTGTTAAATTCCAAATACTGACTAGCCTTTATTCCTTGGTGCGACGCTTCTTATAAAGGCCGGTGTCTTATCATATGAAAAGGAGGGAGTATTTCCTCTTTCTGATTAGAGGCTTGAGCAAACTGTGTGAGTTGTGACAATCTCTTGATGTTATAACTTTGAAATGCAGCACAAGAATTAAAGATGATATATAGCTAGGCTCTAGATGTACTAAACCAACCAATACCATACATCAAAAGCTTGTAAGATAAGATAAGTTAGCAAGCCCAGAAAAAAGAAATTTATATAAGAAGTTACTACAACACCATAACTGGTACAACTGAAATTTATTAGTCTTACTGTTATTTATAAGTTAGAATCCTGTGTTACATTCCTCGCTGAAGTCTAAATAGAGCTATATATATTAATAATGAAGTAAACGATCCTAGAAGCAATAAAGTTAATTGTACCAGGTTCTGAATACTGGTTTTTAAAGAAAGGAGAATTTAGAGAAACAGGGAAGGCCTGATGAGCTGATTGGAGTAGTTGGGTTCCACAGCATCTGATTCGTCGTTAGACTGGTTCTCAATAATCTCCTTTCTACAAAGAATGGTGGGAAGTAGCACCTGAAGAGAAAGTCCGATGAGATAGCGGTGGGTGAGACAGCGACAATTAGTGCAGAGAAAGCATCTTATATGCCTTTGAGCTAGGAAATTAGCCGCATGAACCCTTGTATCGCATTTCCCACATAGAAATGCGTCGTCGGCTTGACAGTATAATGAGGCTTCTGAATCACAAAGCTCACAAGAAACTGATGTTGATGGCAAGAATTGGGAGCCATGATGTTGATCATCCTTGCACACACACAACTCATCTGTCAAGCACTCATCCTCAGACAAGTAATCTTGCTTTCTCTCCTCCTCTTCTCTTCCTCTGCACATTTTCTTATGTAAATCAACGTATGAAACAGATGAGGAAACAGGATGAGATAACTATGAATTGAAGAAACAGATGTTGGCCATAATGTGTTTATATAGAGGCTTGGCGTGACATGCATACCAACATGTGGTAGTTTGCATGCAGTTCAGTCAAGAAATGCTGTCCTATAATTTTAATGTTATGACAAAAACACCCTCTATAAAAATCTAATGTTTTAGGAGAGAAACATGTAGATAGTTTTACATATATTGTGGTTGTGTTGGTGGTTAGATGGTCAATTATATTAAACTAAAGAAGAAGCTAGCTAGCTAAGCTGGTTGCATGGCCTGTAATTAAAGTGTAAAATTTCTCAGTGGGGCATATTTTTGTAATCAATTATTATATCTTCTACTATACAATTCAAGAAGAAGAGTTGTTGTATAAACAAACACAAGGCGAGAAGTGACTTGACTTATTCTGAGGCCATATAAAAATTATATGGCTTTAATTTGATGCTAAAAATTAAACGCATATGCCTCAGCCATTTCTAGTGAGTGAATGGAACGTGTAAACAGAGGAGTGGAACCCAAAAATGTACATTCTGTTTTACTGACCATAGATTAGTATTGTGTTGTCAAGTTAGTAGAAATGTGTGGTTAGTTTTGAATGCTTCTTTTATTTGTGAATCTTGTGCCAACCAATTCAACCCATCTTTATTTCAGTTGTTGGGGGTAGACTACAGATTTTACTGCACCTCGGACAATAACATGTATGTATGTATGTATGTATGTATTCATATATACTTTTATGATCGATGGTTAATTTGTCGGCACCTGTCATTTAGATTTCAAGGTGGTGGTTGTGTGGCAAAGTTTTGAACCAACCATGCAACTACTCGAACATTTCCCTTCTTTCTCTATTAATTATCTTTACAGAATATTCATCTTTCATTCTCACACGGAAGATTATAATCCAATTATATGAGCATATATATATATATATGATATATGCTTGTGATCAAATGATAACATTTTAATATGAGAATCAGTGATTTGTGTAGCTAAAATTGATAACTTGATACAAATTACTAGTAATTAACATTTTTCGAAAGTTATCCCTTGCATGCAGTTATACAAATCACTGGCGATTTATATTTAAATCACTAGTTTAAACTACACACTAGTTGATAGTTTTTGTAGTGATTCTTGTGGAACGAGACCATGAATATATAAAGTTGAAGAGATCAGTTATAGTGACCAAGATATGTTTACATGATGAGCACACGCACATGTGTATTTGATAGGGTGATAGTATCACATGCCGACCTCAAGGCCAGCTGTCGGCACACTAGACCGTTGGATACTTCTCAAACGCAAAGTTTAAAGTGGTAAATCTATATTATATTATTATATTATTATAACATAGAGATTAAAAGTTTTGGTGCAAGGTGAACTGTAGAAAAGATCCTAATCGTACAATTTTAGATGAAACACATAAACGATCTTAACCATTCAATTTTAATAAAAATCTAATTTTAAAAATAATATATATGATACATACAACTCTGACCCCTCATAGTGCTCCTTTTATACAACTACTCACGGATAATATTATATTATATTTAAATTATATTCTATATTTTCTATTTTAAGAATCTTACTTATCCTATAATTTTTATTTAATATATCATTAAATTTTATGAATATTAATATATAAATATCATTGTATAATAACATATAACTCTAACACCGATAATCCTCCTTTTATACAACTCTTCACAGATAATATTATAATAGTATTATATTAACATAAATTCTCAACATTATAAAATTTCATAGTAAATATCAATAAAATATAATATAAAAAATAAATTTACCTAAATATTAGTCATTAATCCTATGACGCCCTCCAAATCCGGGGTCTAGATTTGAGGGTCACCCACCACTCAACAACAACAATAATATAATAAATCAGAGGCGTACTGACCCTACCAAACCAAGAATCGCTAACAGGTAAAAGCCGCTAAAACTAAAATTAAAACTAAGTACTTTATTACAAACTCAAAAGTAGCTCACAACCTCAAACCAAAAGTCTAAATAAATTTTTAAGTCTAGATTTACTTTTATTACAACCTCTAACTATAATACCGACATAGAGATAACATCTAAATACCTAGGTAGCCCGAAAAGCGAGTCACTCTAACACCTGTTGCTCTCTACGCCTGATAGAGCTATTGTTGTTACTCATACTGGAAATCTGGTAAAATTTAAAATAGAAAGCAAGAGTGAGCCAAAGAAATGCTCAGCAAGTATATATAAAGCAGTTGAAATAAAACCAGGATATAAAGTCTGAATAAAGAACGGAGATATAAAACAGTTTATTATAAAAACTGAACAGTAAATAAATCACAGTTTATATCGAAATTGAACCAACGCAGTATATCATAGAAATGAATCAAATACTCGATCACAATATATAATAGCCAAACTGACACTATGGATTGGATAGTCAACACACACCACTATTGCCCCTGATCAGGTTCAAAAGCAATAGGACTAGTTATGCCATACCGCATAATCAAGATTTCAATTAGGTACCATTGACAACTAATGTTAGCCTATAAGAACATGAAATAGTTACAATACCCTCTTAAATATGCTGGACTAGTCTCACTAGCCTCTTAAGCCACGCTGGACCAGTCCCACTGGCCTCTAACACAACGCTGGACTAGTCCCACTAACCTCTTATGCAATGTTGGACTAGTCCCAATAGCCTCTTACGCAACCATCCAATCCTTCACTTTTCATATTATCATTTTCGATAAAACAGGATATGATACATTTTCTTTCAATCAATATCGCAAGATTAATAAAATTGAAATTGAACAATCCTGTTTCGAAGTCAAGGAAATTTAGATTCACAAATAACTCTGAACAATAGCTACTCGTCATGATATAAATAACTGAAACAGAAAATAACAGTGTTTAGGATGATCAAAGAGAAAATACTTGTCAGGAATAAAAGCTGCCTAAAAGCTGGTGATGGGACGACTACTCTACCCTTCTATCTAGTACCTCCGCACGTATCTATAAATAAAATATTATATTTTAGATCCTAGTATCTACCCATGTGTTTTATCAATATCGAATACCAAATAACAATTAATAAACAAGTAACATCAATTAGAAATCAAATAAGCATGTAAGTCACGTAGCAGATAAGACTCAACAAAAAAAGATCATTCAAATAATTAATAGCAGACTCTAAAATATTATTCGAGTCAAAGTGGAGCATTATTATCCTCTTCGAATAATTATTGGATCCTTAAATATTTGATAAAATATTAATTCGGATTTGTAAATAAATTAGGGAGTCTTAAACTATTTTTGTCACTTTCGAATTATTTTTAGGGTTTCAAACAAATTTGTTTCATTTAAAACGGGTAAAAGAATAATTAAATACATAAATAATAAATAAATAAAAGTAAATAAATCATTTTTATTTCTCTAAAATAATTAAATCCAATTATTTTTAATTATATTTAAATAATATTTAATTAATTATAATTAATTAATTAAAATAAATTAACCAATTAATTATAATTAATTAAATTATTATCTAAATAAATTAAAATAATTAAATCAAATTGATTTTGAAATAAAAATAATTTATTTTAATTTTTAAAACATTTTTTCGAAATAAAAATACACAAAAAAATTCCCGAATCCCGACGCACCGTTACAAGTTTGTATAAAGTATATATACTTATTAGCTACTCTTCCAAATGACCATAATTCTGTGTGACCCTACCAATCCTGATAAACAAACGAGCCTCTAAGTGTAGCAGGCACTCAGTAGCAAGCCGCGTATCAAAATTCAAAAGATATAATTATTTACTGTCAAGTTGGTTAATAAGTTAACGGTAGATTTGCGTCTTAAAGAGGACCACTTAAAAACACTTGAAAAAACAAGAAACTCATGCGGTCTGATTTTCTTCAATTTATATACCATACACGGTGATGATTGATGAGGCATATCAATGACTTGCATATTCTGAGAATTAATAAGCAAATATGAAATAATCTAATAAAATTTTAAATTATTCCTGATATGATTCGTTTTATAACATGTACAATAAATAAAAAATATATTTTATATTTAAAGTATGCAGTGATTTGATGCCTAGTCCTAAAACATAAATACGTATCTGATACTCAACCCAACCCATAAACATAAACATGGTAGTGCAATATGTATTGGGCCAAGTTTGAATTTTGATTAAAACCTTAAAACTTCTGGGCCAAATATAGTACACAACGAAGCAATTATGGGCCGAATCTAGTACAGCCTCCATTAATACACAAACAACCTGGTACAGTACAGGTACTTGTCCGATATAGCTACAGTAGAATCTTAATATTTACTTACAAAAATGGTGCGCATGAGTAGAATCTTGAGAAACACAAACCCAAAAAGAATGAAAAAGTTTCTTCTAATCACTTGTATTATTCTCATCCTCTTTCTCCTCCACCACCATCACAGCCACCCTAATCGCTTCCTCAACACCACCACCACCCTACCCCACCCGGACCCCACCACCCTACCCCACCACCTCCTCTTCTCAATAGCCTCCTCCTCAGCCTCCCTCTCAAAACGCATTCCCTATATTCGTCTCTGGTACAATCCAAACACTACCCGTGCCTTCATTTTTCTTGATCGTCCCATACCTTACAACACTCACTCTCATCTTCCTCCAATTCGCATTTCTGGCCCCACTAGTTCATTTCCCTACACATTTCCTCGTGGTCTTCGCTCAGCTATTCGTGTTGCTCGTATTGTGAAGGAAGCTGTTGAGTTGAATCAAATTGGTGTCCGTTGGTTTGTGTTTGGAGATGATGATACCGTGTTTTTTGTCGAGAATTTGGTTAAAGTTTTGTCCAAGTATGATCACGAAAAGTGGTATTATGTGGGGAGCAATTCGGAGAGTTACCAACAGAATGACAAGTATGCATTTGGAATGGGGTTTGGTGGGGGAGGATTTGCGATTAGTTATGGTTTAGGGATGGTTTTAGCTAGGGTTTTGGATTCTTGTCTTATGAGGTATCCTCATTTGTATGGCAGTGATTCCAGGATTTATTCTTGCTTGCTCGAGCTTGGCGTTGAGATGACTCATGAGCCTGGCTTTCACCAGGTACATTTTGTTTTCAACCTAGCTCTTTTATTCATCATTGTGTTGCTCATCTTAATTAGGATTGTATTCGATTCCCATTTCAAATTAGGAGTGTCAATTTCAGCTTAAGGATTGTGTTCGGAAGCGTGTACATTTGGTCCTAGAACTTACTAAAATTTGTTAAAAATGAATATATGTCTAAAGGAATATAATTTTAATGAACATTCATTTTTGGAATAATTGAGTGGGTGTCGTGTAATTATATATTCAGGTTTTTGGCAAAAAAAATTGAGTAGATTTTGTGCCGTGTTAGACTTTGCCGCTCCTAATTAATACTGTGAACAAAATTATATGTACTTTTATTTGACACAAAGTATTAGGACATGTTCTTACCTTAGTTGCTTATCATCTAACACAAACATTGTTTCATGCTCTACTCGGTGTTGTTTCAAATATTAATATACTTATTATATGATCATTACTTGCCGAAGGACCACTGAATTTATGGAAAGTCCGGATACTGTGTTATTTTTGCCAGGTTGATGTCCGAGGAGATCTGTTTGGGATGCTCACGTCACATCCATTATCACCTCTCCTCTCACTCCATCACTTTGATGCCATTGATCCAATTTTCCCTAAAATGACCCGGACTCAAGCACTAGAGCATCTATTCAAAGCTGCGAATGTAGATCCTGCCAGAACTTTGCAGCAAGCTGTTTGCTATGATCGTTCGAACTCAATTACTGTATCAGTTGCATGGGGTTATGCTGTTCAGGTGCACGAAGCCAATGTACTTCTTCCAGACCTCCTTCCTGTACAGAAAACTTTTAGACCATGGAGAAGGGCTAAAGATATTTCCTCAAACCGTTATATGTTCAACACAAGAGAATATCCCCGTGATCCTTGCAAAAGACCTGCTGTCTATTTCCTGAATAGTGTTACCCCATTCAAAAGTGGTGTTTATACTGACTATTTAAGACACAGTTACGGTGTTTGCTCAAAACCTGAAGTAATACAGAATTTGAAAAACATCAGAGTTTTCTCTCACAAACTATATCTTGATCCAGAACAGGTTATTCTATGTTGGTAATAATGTGCATGTCTGATTTTACTTGCTATCATATGTGCATGATCGTGCGCTGCTGTTCTTTTCATTGCAGATGAAGGCACCTCGTCGTCAGTGTTGTAGCATTTTATCAGTTTCCAGCAACATGCTAGTTGTTGGGATAAAGCAATGCGGGTCTGATGAATTGATATCTATGCAAAACTAGAATTCATACGTATGGATTGTCACAAGAAGATTCCGTATTGTACAGCCTTTTAGTAGGAGTCTCTGCCTTTTAGAGGTACCAAGTGATAATATGATTATTACATTTGGGAATTACACAATCTGGAAAGATTTCTTGACACTAATCACTTCAAATTTTTGCCTTGTGTTTAAGCCTATAATATATGCAAGGATAATCTAAAGAACCGTTTCTTCTGTTTCAGGAGGACGTAGTCTAAACGCGAAGCGAGGAATTTAATAGAGCAAACTTGTTTGTCCCAGTTTATCTAAACTATTGAGAGCTAAAATTGGTGAAAAACTCTATACCTGTGTTTTCTGAGTCTAGAAGTGCATCATTGCAGTTTTGTAAGAAGTCGGGAGCAGTGTTTCACTCAACGAAAGATGGAAAATGCATTAGGAATGAGGTCTTATCCGGAACCGAAGTTGTACAACTTGCTGCTATAGAAAATTGTTGGGATCACAGTTGAATTATTTGTAACAAAAATTATGAATATATATTATATATTAGAACCTCTATATAAACTTTAGATCAAAAAATTATTATTAAGTTTTATGTTTACTGATAAAACCTTTACTGATAAAGGATGTGCAATTGTTTAATGTCTATTTGCTACCAATTGTGTCATGGTTTGAACCCCTATCAGCTGTGTTATGGTTCGAACCTGTGTAAAATGTATGGATGATGTCATACATCCATAAATTGTACATCTTTATGGTACTCTGTAGCCGGACTTGGATGATAAGGCTCAGTTTATATTCAGTTCAATTAGGAAAAACTACAGACGTATATTTGGTTCCACTACAATCTAATTGTTTGGAAAATGTTAGGCTTTTGATCTTTAGCCAATTCTTGATTCCGGTAAGTTCTTTAGCCAATTCTTTTTGTTGTGGTTTGTTGAAAAACCATAAACAAGCCACTACTCAATAGATGATAAATACATTTTATAGTGCCTCCATATGTTTAGTGTTTTTCAAGAGATCTCTGAGCTATCTAATGCTGAAATGCTGTTGCAAAGAATCCTGGGATGCATTAGTGTAACTACGCCAGAATTTGTTTACAATTATAGTTCAGATGTCGGTTTCAGATTAGGAACTTCTATAAATAAACAAATATTGGTAGTATACACTTCTATGCCTGAGATTCTGGACCAGCTGGCTTTGAATTCAAAAGTGGTTGTAAAGCCTTGACAACAATCGTCATATTTGGTCGGAAGTCAGCTTCGTATTGGACACAAAGTGCTGCAACTGCTGCCATCTGAAAGGATTAAGAAAGAAAAAAGATTGCAATTATTGACCTTCAATTATAAGGCAAGAAAAGGATAAGCCAATTGGTTTGAGGTGCTAATTACGTTAAGGTTATGCACAATACAAATAGACTAATGTAATATCTGATATTCAACGGAACCCCGATGTATCGCTAACCAGTTTAGCGGCAGTAATTAACCATATAGTCTCTTATGATGTTTCTAACAACAAAAAAGCAGGCCTTTTATTTAGCTTAACCGCTTCTCCTTGGAGAAAGAAAAATGCTCAGGTCCCTTTAGAGTGTCGATCTAATTTGAAGTTCTAATATCCTGGAACAAGATTCTTAATAGGGAAGGAATGCGTTTAAATATAAGCTTGAAAGCAACGCATAATCTCTCAAAATGATGGGAGTTGAACATGAAAACTAAAAATAATAAAGAGATACCATTATAGTTGGACATGATACTTGTGAAAGTAAATTTCAATCTGTTCTCTACTACGTTGTAGATAAAAACATCAATAGACTAATTACAATTTTGCATGGTTGGAATTGGAAACTGAAATAGTAGATTATTTTATAAGATTTTTTGATTATTTCTTCAGAATTCACTTAGAATGTCGAGTCCGACTTCAAAGCTCCAACTTTTAGTTGGAAAATCATTTCTAAGTTCCTAAACGAAATGTTGGGGTTGTCTCTGTGCTGGAGAAATCTAAGAGCGTAAATTTAAGATAATGTAATAGTCTTTGTCAAGTCTCCGTGGAGGAATGATAAAATCATCTCTATATCTTAATGCAGCACTGCAGCATTATGAGAGAAATAAATATCGAAATAGGGTATACATATGATCAGTCAAAAGCACACAGAGACTGTTAAAGTTATAAGATCTAATCAGAGAACTATTTTAAGCAGATCGATTATTTTTTTGCACAAAAAAGCTATATCATTTAAAAATCTACAACTGAAAGAATGTACAAATAAGGATGAACAAGGAAACCTTAGCAATGGCCTTTGGTGGGTAATCATTATCTAGCTTGGGATCCACACATTGCTTTACTTTGTCTTCACTTAATCTCGGAGTTGCCTGCAGATCGAAATGATATCCTGTTATAATTTCGTAGATGTATATGTAAATGAGGGAGTTTTTTTAGGCTAGAGTAAGGAAATATGCACCCAAGTAACAAGACTCTGTTGTCCTTTAGGCATTGTGTGATCCACTGGCTTCCGTCCTGTCAAAAGCTCGAGAAGAACCACTCCAAAACTGTAAACATCACTTTTTTGAGTTATCTGCCCTGTCATGGCATACCTGAACCAAATACACAAAAATATGAATTTCAAGACTTCCATGACATACTAAGACAATAATCTCAGCTGAATAGCTTGCATAATTAACAAGTGAAAGCCTTATTTCCAGAACTAAATTGTAATATTGCTCTTGCGTGTCTAAGCTTCTTATTTGAAACTCTACAGATTTCATGTAGAGTTAGATCACATTAGCAAATTCCTTGGTCGATGATCTATAACTTATGTTAAAGTCTGAACGCCGATACTTTATACTAGGCTAAAAATATTGAAACTATATAACTGGACATTCAAAAGAGAGAAAAACAAGTCATACTCTGGAGCATGATATCCGAATGTTCCCAGAACTCTAGTTGAATGAAGCCGAGCAGCTGTGTCAGACGTCTGACTCGTTAAACTGAAATCGGCAATCTTGGCTACAAAATCATCATACAGAAGGACATTGCTGGATCTGACATCACGATGAATAATAGGAGGCTGAACCTTTTCATGCAGAAACTCGAGGCCTCTTGCTGCACCATAAGCAATTTTAACTCTTTGGTTCCAACTAAGAACTGGACCAGGTTCTGCCCCTTGTACACCCTTCCTCCCTATACCAGTATAATAACCAACAATAAACTGCTGTTTCCAAAACAAAGATATCTACAGTAAATCCTGAACATACCATGTAATATATCATGGAGAGATCCCATTGTTGCATATTGAAATGCCAAGATCTTATTGTTGGACTCTAAGCAATAGCCAATCAACTCCGTAAAATGATCATTCTTAAGTCTAGACACCATGGATAGCTGCATGACGCGAGATAATAGTAACACAAGTTAAATTGATATAACAAGTTCAACCACTTCTTATTACAACTAGGAAAGATGTTCTTTGAATTTGAATGTACCTGGGCGGTAAAGTCAGAGTCTGGCTCTTCGGAAGAACTAGTATCAAGCTTCTTAATTGCAGCAGTTGTTCCATTGCTCAACTTTCCACAGAAAACCCGTCCATAGGAACCTTCTCCAATCAAAGCTTTTGTCCCAAAGTTACTGGTTATCTTATTCAGCTCATCCAAAGATAGAGCTGGTATTTCAATAGGTAAAACTTTCTGATGAGATCCACCCCTTATGGCTGCAGAACCCCTTGGTTCTCCTCGATTACTACCTAAAGTATAAATCCACATTAAACATCATACCTTGATTAAACATCCATCTTTTAGATTTAATGAATGTGGTAAGAAATATACTGGAAAGAGACGAAGTAAATAATGCATCAAGAGTATGGAACTATATAGTGTTGCATGTATATTCCAGTTCACATATCACAAACTAATACACATTATAGAAATATGAGAATATAAGAATTCTAAGCCTTTTTTAAATTAAGGAGAAAAGACATATCTGAAGACCAATAAGCAGAGTTTATACATTACCTCCAGCACCTAATGGAGTTCCCCCTCTAGGAGGGGTGGTATATTGATTTGCAGGTGGACCACCGGGGTTCTCCTCTTCTGCACCCCCACAGCAGAACATTCTTCAAATCAAGTACACGTTCTCACAAAGATACCTAAGAAGTTATTATCGGAAAACCATACACTGAAGCGATTTTCTTCTTCAATCCTTCAAAATCTATCTCCCAGGATAAAAAATTCAACCTGAAAAAAATATCACAGTATAAGCCTGATTTGTCCAACAAACCATAAAAAATCATCTCTTTACCACTTTCACATCATTTTTTTAGGATTTAAAATATCAAGATACTTGATAAACCAATCCAAATATAAACATTTGTCCACTCGGTTTGTTTTGGTCCCTTTTCTATCAATAGAATAACAAGCAAATAGTATCAACAATGAATTAAAATCAACAAAATTTACCCCGGTAGAAATTTCTTGAACAACAAATGTACATTTTTACCATTTTCGCAAACTATTGGAAAAAACATAACATATGGCAAGAAACATAAAAATGGAGGACATTTATAAAAAAGAAGGTAACAAACCAGAAATACAATAGAAATTGTGAATGACCAGCAGCAATAAGTAAATCAAAAGGATTGAAAATGAAGATATAATTGAGAACCGAAAGAGAGGAAGAGGAACCCAGAGGAAATTTCTCTTTCTCTCTCTCTCTTTCGGTGTCTGCAATTTGTGTTTTTGGAAATTAAAGATAGCGAGTTCTTTCGCGGGAAATTCGGTTGGGATTTGTTTTAACCACTAATAACTAACTCTGTACGCGTCTTTAATATCTCATATTTTTTAGAATAATAATAATAATAATAATAATAAATTAAAATTAGATAGAAATTAGGAATTAGAATTGAATTAAAATAACGATCTTTCAAATATGAGCCGGATTTAAATAACCAAATTGCAATAGGTTTAGAATTTAGGGTTTTAGAACTCTATATATTGATTAAGATCTCTTTTTTTTCATATTCTTTTTAAGCCACCAAAACTAAACAATTATAAATCTCTCTCTACAAATCTTGAGTTTTCTTCATCTTTGTTATTGAAATTCGTAGGATTTTTCCATACACAACTCAGCTATCTTGTAAAATTCGTAGTAAATTCATCGTAAGATGGAATTCATTACTTTTGGACTTTTTGGAAAGGTCTTTTCGTTCTCTACAACTTTCGTGGTTTAAGTTTTTCGAGAAAATATCGTTTAAAAGGTCAAATAGGTAAAGTTATGAAGAAGTCGACGTTTGAGATGTGATGTGTTTGCTTGGCTACTAAGAATTGAATATATGTTCTAGGATGTTGTTAATTCTTGGTTTGCGAGATTGAGTTAAGTTTTCGATCGATCTTTCTGGTATTTTCAAAATTATGTGTATATTTGATTATAAAATTTTGGACTAAGTGATTATATTTTGAAGTGACGTGTATTACTCCATATATGTTGTGTATCAACGGTAAATTTGGAACTCTGATTTATGCCATGATTTGTGAAAATAAGAATAAGAACTTAGGACCGAGTCATCGGGTTGTAGTGATAATTTTCTGAAAATTTAGGACCGTTATCACCGAGTTGTAGTGGTCGTGGCATAGATTATGGGTTTTGAATTATTGTTGTTTATGTGGTTATCTGTATTGTATGTATCGAATAAGAATATTAAAGTGTATTGAAAAGTTATGTGTATAGTTATCGTATCGAAAATTATGTTTTGTTATATGTATTCCTTGTTACTTGGCCTAACTAGTTGCATCCAAGTTTGGTGTAAGAGGAAGATGAAGTGCATTGGTTTTTGAGGATCTTAGATTTGGAGTAGATTGATTGTTGACTTGTCATTGTTAGTTGCGGTTTTGTAATAGTTACCTTTGAAACAGAGTTTTAATAGTTTAATCAAAAACTCCATTACAAAAATAACTACTCCCTCCGTCCCATATTTCTTGTCTCATTTTAACTTTTTAAAGTCAAATTAATCAATTTTGACCAACAAATTAAACATATTATAATATATATATATATATATATATATTAAAAATATTATAATATAATTTAACTATTCTATTTTATGAATCAATTTTTAAAGTCGTAAAATTATAAATAAATATTTTTAAATTATTGGTCAAAGTTAAAAAAAATTGATTTTGAAAAGTAAAAAAAAAGACAAGAATTATGGGACGGAGGGAGTATTACAAACTATTACATCTATCTATCTAATTACCTATTTATTTATGCAATGTAATACTATCAACTAGCTCTTGAGTTATTAGTTGGAAGAACGATATGGATAATATATATAGCTATCAACAATTAAGTAGTGCTATTATTTTTTTGAGATTAATGTCCTGAGTTTAACTTACATAACTTTTTCTCAAGTTAAAAAAAAAAATCATATAAATATACGAGAGTATTATTATAATAATTACATAGAATCTTATAGAACTACAAAAATACTGGTACCAGTTAAGTTAATTGATAATCCCATTATTTTGTTTTGTTTAGTAGTGCTATTATTATTATCATTATCATCTTTTTGGCAATTTCTCTTTCATGTTATGAAGAATATATAGTGAAATTATATTATCAGTCTGCAAGACTGCAACAATCATAATATGGTCAATTAAGAAAAATAGTTTTTTCTACACGTACAAGTCATTTTAAAATATTTTTACTACAAGTCCAATATGAGGAGCTAGCATTGACCTTAACGAACCCAAATCTAATTAATTTACAAATCTATCAGATCCTCAAGTCCAACTTGGCGGCCGCCATACATTCCCAGACTTAAATAGAGAATATATTTTTATTAATTAAATTATGTAATACTATAATTATTCATAAATGTATAAGATAAATGACAAAATTAGATTTAGTCCATTTGGAAGACACTATTACTATATATCAAGTGGTAAATGTTTGAAACCAGAAAACGCAATAATGCCTAAGAAAACCCAAGCCCCTCCGGAGACGGTAAAAGTTTATCGGAGCTGCCACCCCCCGCCAAATCCACCACCTATCAACCGTCCAGTTCGTGTGTATGCTGATGGAATCTATGATCTCTTCCACTTTGGCCATGCTGGATCTTTAGAACAAGCCAAGAAATCATTTCCAGACACCTACTTGCTTGTTGGATGTTGCAATGACGAGATCACTCACAAGTACAAAGGTAAGACAGTGATGACAGAGTCGGAGCGATACGAGTCTCTTCGACACTGCAAATGGGTAGATGAGGTGGTTCCAAATGCTCCATGGGTTTTAACTGAGGAGTTTCTTGATCAACATATGATTGATTATGTGGCACACGACTCACTCCCTTATGCTGACACTAGTGGGGCAGCGAATGATGTTTATCATCTCGTGAAATCAATAGGAAAGTTTAAGGAGACTAAAAGGACAGATGGTATTTCAACTTCTGATATCATAATGAGGATTGTGAGAGATTATAATCAGTATGTTATACGCAATTTGGACCGTGGTTATTCAAGGAAAGAGCTTGGTGTTAGTTTTGTGAATGAGAAGCGATTGAGAGTGAATATGAAGTTGCAGATGATACGGAAGAAAGTGAAGGAGCACCAGGAGAAGATGAGGACAGTGGTGAAGACAGCGGAGATGCATAGGAATGAGTTGGTGGACAATGCTGACCGGTGGGTTGCCGGGTTTCTGGAGATGTTTGAGGAAAGGTGTCATAAAGTGGGGACAGCGATTCGGGACAGGATACAAAAAAGACTGAGAAGAGAGCAGGCAAGAATAAGAGTGGCTACTGGTAATGGCAGGAACATTGATGAAGATCGAGAAGTTTATTATGATGATAATGGGGTTGAGGAGTATTATGAATCCAGTGAATAAGAATAAGATAAGAAGGAATAACTGCGTCAATATGTAATTTGGGGAAAATCAATCTGAATAAATGCAATTACGCAGAGGTAACATATTAGCAAAAAGAGCTATCTATATAAAGATCTTTTTGGAATTACAAGTTTAGTTTATATACATATACATTACTTAAGGTTACATAGTGTAAAATTCAATGTTGAAGCCTGAGAGAAAGCACAAAAAAAGGATAAAAATATAAACCTTTCTCCAATTTTTCATTGAAGCCTCAACTTTCTAGAGGATTTTACTGTCGTCACCGCTAAAAAATCAAGGGGGGCGAAGGGTATTTTTAGGAGCACTTATCCATGATGTACCAGCAATTGCAAATCTCCACAATGCATTGACATGCCCTGTCAATGCATATCAATGCCAACCCGAGGTCCGATCAGTATCTTTTCCGGTTCTGGTCCATCTAGTACTTCTAAACCACCTAAATCATTTATTAGAAAACAGAACGACGCCGTTGATGAGAATTTACCCATTTTCCTGAGAAAAGATCACAAGTACAAATCACTTGAATATAATAAATTTTTATAGCAAGAGGGGACTTTTACCGGGCACAAAAAGAGGATGGTTTAGACCATTTTGTAGAAATTGCCAATGCTTGACCAATCTAGGAAACACCAAAAATCTTGAATAAATATCCAAATAGTAAACAATAATTTTGGAAACATCTTTTCAGTTCTTAATTTTAGCAGGATATACATCTTGATATGCAAGTTTGACAAGTATGATCTGAATAATTACTTCCAGAAAAGAGTGATAATGAACAATATTTACATCAGGAAGCAATTATTCTATCCAAAATAAGTGCAAACACAATGCACAATACATAGTTTACCTCTAAATGTCTCTCTCTCTGTGTGTGTGTGTCTGTGAGACCTTAGAAATGAGTTTATAAAAATATATAGACCTCTATCAAATGAAGTTACAGTGATATACGTATACACATTTTATTAACACCATTGTTTCATCTCTAGAGTCTAATGTCTGTCTTCTAATCTCTTAAATACTACAATATGGTTATAAAAATATTCTTATATTTATTCAATAAATTATAAAAAGTAATAATATATAAAATATTTCCCAAACAAACGTATTATATTATTCATGTTTAAGTTTATAACCCAAGTGTAAGAAAGTCAGAGAATAAGGATATTTAGCCAATTGAAACAACCTATAATTGCATTTGCACATACTTTAAGATGTAGATGCAGATATATGAGAAATAAACTAAATAAACCAAGTCAACTAACCTTCCCAGGTCCAGTACGAAGAACAGGTTTCTCAGTATTCAGACCCCGGCGTTGCTGTATGGTCTCCAACCCTGTTTGTGCAGAACAGGAAGAAAAGAAAACTATAATATAAGAACCCTACTTGTAAAGATACAATGCAGATTAAACAGAGGAATATATGGGTCTAGGAGCAAATATGTAAAAGATAAATCAAAATTTGGCAGTCTTTTAAGGTCGTAATTTTATTTCATTATTAAAAAAAGAAAAAAAAAATCTATCACGATACTTTGCATTGTTGTAGTCCGTAGGACCATTAGGTAGGTAAGATGTAATCCATCATACCATCCCATTCCTATTTCCCATAATTCAGCTCAGTAAACATGGCCGTTCTGTGCTGGTCCTAGGTCCTTACAGCTTCTACTGGCTTGTTCGGCCTTCCTCACTGGCATGTTCTGCCTTTACCCAGAAATAGAATTTATTACACTATATTTTGAGAACCTTATATATTTAGATATTTGATACCTATGACTAATTGACTATAGAGCTTCAAAATTGTTGCACCAAGTATATTCTACATATGAACATAACTACCTATATCTATTGCATGGAAATATAGGTAAACGAGAATCTTCAACTACATATAAATATTACTTTCTCAAACTGAAAATTCTTGAATTTAAGGCAATTTTTAAGGTAAAGTGAAGGTAATTCCATGCTATTCAGATTTGTGTACAAGTCAAAGCAACAGAATTACCACTAACTGGAGCACAGGAACGGACTAAGACTGCTGAGCCAACTCCTTCCTTGTCTGCCACTGTATTGAGCATACTATGGAGACCATAACACAGGTACACATATGCATGTCCTCCGGATCCGAACTGATAACAGATTAAATCCCAAAATCAATAAAATGTATTCTAGATAAACTTAATTCTTGGATTAAGAATGAGCTAGAGCAAAGCATTATCACTAGAAAAAAAAATCCAATAATCTGTAAGAGTTACGCAAAAACAAACAGTTATAATTTTATCAATGTGAATGTCATATGCAACATCAGGGAAAATAAGTTAATTACAATGGAATCACCAACTCAGTAGGGACTCCAATTTGAGGACCCTAATTACCTAATTCCAAACACCTGTACAAAGTAATTAAACCAGGTTCACAGATAGCAATAGCTAGCATGTTGGCTAGTTTGTTGCCTTGAAGTGCAATTTAGCAATAGTAGCTTAGGATAAAGATTCAATATAAGAAAGACCATTAATTTAAGAATGGAATTATGCAAATACATTAATCTAAAGAATTTAGTTACTGCATTTCTATCTCTCTCTCTGTCCAAATCTCTATTCTCGAACTTGTTTAACTTGGCCCTACACTCTCAAATGTACCAAGGTGTAGTGTAGCACCGTGTTATATACACAAGTATGTTCCGGAATAATTTTTCTGGTCTTTTTAAATGGTGGATTGATATAAACTCTTCAGGATCTGCTTCGACGTCATTTTCAAAGTTTAAAGTTACGCATTTGATCATAGACTCCCCAATATCATTTGATGGCCATATCAAACTTTCAAGTCAAAAAACCTGTTCCAAACTATACCTTAAACAGAAAGAATTACCCTCAGACTATAATGATCAAATATGACAATTTAAATAATAATAATAATAATAATAATAAAAGGAAACACTTGCAATTATTATTATTATTATTATTAATTGTTTTAAACAGAGAGTTGGAATATGGTAGGGGTGTGACTGACCATAGGAGCAGTTCTTGGAGTAATGCCAAATCTAGCATGACAAGCTGAATCACTTGACCTATAAGCTTCTACCTGAACATAAATATATACATTTACATTTACATACATACATAAGCAACAGAAAATACTAAGCAAAAAAGTGAGAAGAAAAGTAAAAAAAACACGTCAGTAATCTGAAGAACGACGTCGTCTTTGCGGAGGAACAAGCTGGGAGCAAGTTGAAGAGCATCGATTCTAAAGAAATCACGAGTCAATGTCGCCATCATTGATGTTGATGATGATAATGGCGGCTTGTTCAAAATGTTTCTAGGAAACGACGACGTAGTTTGATTGATTTGTGGAGTTTTGGGCTTTGATTTGGGTTTAAATCTTGGGTTTACCACGGCAGTCGTAGCTTCTTTTGATCTCTGTTTTCTCTTCATTTTTTTGACTTAATGTCAAACATAAATGTATGGGGAAAAAACATATATGTGCCTATGGGTTCAAGATAGAGTTGGTGACTTGGTATATACTAACATGTTACTTGTAATGAATTACATCAACTCGATCTTACTTGAGATGTTCTTGTTTTCTTTATACCAGTTTGCACTTGATAAATATTTCTTCAGTTTCCTTAATGCTTTAATACAGTTATAATAATCGGCTTAGTTTACCTCTCTCTAACTATGGTCTTGTGCTACTTCACGGCAAGGGGGACGGGGCGTGTTATTTGTTGATGGCTGCTCCTTTTAATAACTCACCACTAGTCGCAAGAACTCTATTCAAACTAATATTACATCCTTTGAATTTTAATTACAAAACATATTACCAGTACCTAGAAAGTAGTTTTTGTCGCATAAATAACAATCTTTGCTGTTCAGTTTCCACTGCAGCCTCAACTTTCTATACGATTTTCACTGTCATCAATACTAAAACATCAAGGTGGCTGAAGGCCTTGGCAACACTTATCCACGAGGTAGCAGCTATTGCAAATCTCCAGAATGCCTTGATATGCTCCGGTAATGCACAATACATGCCAACCCACTCGAAAGATGATACTTGTACTATTCTGTACAAATCTCTTCTCATATATACATTCATTACACTAATCACGAATTACCAGCTGAATCAATTTATTCCCCCAACTTATTTAAAGAAAACCAATCTCACAACACATATTGAGTATATGTAATAAATTTTTACACCTTAATTATATAAATAAACTTTGCTAATATAGTATTTATAATATATAAATATTTAGTAATATATAAAGAAAGTCTATTATTGAAATTTTATTTATTATATGTTTTACACTCTTAAAGGTTAGACATCAATTTTATAGCTAAGCGTTGATTATCTAAATCATACATACCCCATAAGATAATCGTGTTGAGCCGTTAAACCTATGATAGTTAGGTTTCTTATAGTCGGACCATGTGTGGAGCTCGGCATCACTGTCATGCAAAAACAATCCAATACTTGATCTATAAACAAGTCATCTTCGTCGAGTTGTAGTCTTGCTCCTCCGACAAAATTAAATGAAAGAATCGGAAACCTAGATTTTTTTACTTGTTCCACGATTCCATAGTAGCAGAAACCCTTGATACCTAGTTTTTCCTTAAAACCTCTTCTGGCTAGTTCAACTTGAACTTCAAAGCTAAGTAGGTCGTAGGCATCATCTGTTAAATATGTCCTGATACTCCCGCTGTCAATAATTACTCCAGTACCAGCTTCGTTGCCTTTTTGAGCAAATATTTTAGGGTCTATATCAAGTTTTTTATTTGCGAAACTTATGCTCTCTAGAGTAATTCGGTAATGAGCCGCATCATCTATTGTTAAAGGTGTTGTGAGCGCGCCTTGTACATCTGCATTGTCGCCTAATGTAAGCCTGGCATTGAGATGCACGCTCTCAGTTACCGTTCCGTCGATATAATAAGAAAACTTTTTAGCTCCCAAATCAGGAAGCCTGTGCACAAAGGATGGATATGATGGACTAAGCCCAAAAATTCCATAAAAATTATCTTCACCAAGCAAACTACCCTTTCCATTATAGTTTATACCCATGACCACTCTATCTAATATTGTAGCATCATGGAAGACGAACCTATCATATCCCACATAGCTTTCTAACGCGTGATTGCCATCACCGTATCTTGTCCGGCACATGCAATTAATATTATTAATTGGACTGCAAAAAGAAAATCGTCCTAACTTAGCGCATGCATCACTGCGACATGTGATGTTTTTGTGAGTAGATGACCGCCGTGCTGAATACTTGAATTCTCTTTCACGAGAATCTCCGATCACCCAAATAAGGCGGCTGCCAGTATCCATGGCCAGATATTGTGTGACAGGCGGTTCGCCTATGGACAAATTAACAAAAAAGAGATGTTCTCCTCTGGGGTGGGGGGTTATTAGTTGAACATCTATGCTTTCAGGTTGTAAAGTTCTACTTAAGTGTTTTATCAAGTGTTCATCATTTCTTTCTAACAAGTTTTGGAAGCTATCAGTTTTATGGAAAGGAAGGGATGGAGAAACGATGAATGAGTTGTAACGTAACTCCTCGATAAGTTGGTTTGATATTTGCACAAGCTGATGATAACAAAAATAAAAATAAAAATATTGACAAGCCCAAGTACGACGTGATTGCCATTTTTCTATAAAATTTTAGCCTGTGGGAGAGAAGAGTAATTCAGTAGTGTGTAATGTAGATATAACAATAGGATAACCAGTTATATCATCTAAAAAGGTACCATTTAACAACTGTATGTAAAATCACATAAAGAGTACCGTTTAACTACTATGTGAATGACATTCGTGTGAACAAATTACAATACTCATGCGTAACAATATACATTGTTTTACTCTAATCGGCAACAACAAATTCATCTATTGATAGTACGGCCAATTTAGTCATAGCTGCATTTATATTATTGAGTGATTGAGACATTAAAGTTTCTAAAACAGCTCAATCAACTCACCAAATACAAAGAGTTCAACCACAAGCATAGCTACCAAAATGCATACTTATCCAAATAAGCACACACCACTTGATAATTAACCTTCTCAATTGGAAAAAAAATCATTAATAATTTTCTCATACAAATTTTAATTTTTCATCAGTCTAGTTAACTCACAAACCAGCCATGCTGCAGAAACCTACATGACCTATAAGAGGCCTAGAAACATATAAATTCCTAAACATGTAGTAACACTTATTACTCTTAATTTCCTTCTGATCGGTGAATCGACCATGACTTCTTAAGCACTCTTTACCTTTTGATATGATAAAAGATATTATATTAACACGTAAAATTAATGTGGTTAATGCAGAGGAAAACCAAAACAAGTACTAGCAAAAGAGCCTTTGCAATCACAGAAGAGTCTAGATTAATACTTCTAAACAAGGCAATATTACTCACTTGATATATAGGCCAATATATCAAGTCACTTGATGTGTTAACAATGAACCAAGATATTAAGTCAGACACAAAATAGTAAACCAGTGAAAAAATATGAAAATGGAAGACAACGCTGGAACCCACGGAAGAAAAATTTACTTAATGGCACTGATCAGAAACTACAGAGTTTCTCTTAGTAAAACTACAGAGCCAGAAGGGAGCTCCTATACCTAATTGAAATTTGTCATAAACTACTTGCAAACATGAAGAGTTACAAATTACAAGCAGGTCACATTTGCTACATCTGAAAACCTGAAAAGCGAGATCAACAAAACATGCCATTAGAATTTAATTAAGAAAAGATTATAATCAGATTGTTAATCACATTAAGCATTTAATAACTGATGCTTATAATTTAGAACAGAGTTGTTTGTGCATAAGAATAACATTATCGTCAATTATGATCAAATAGAAAATAACATAAGATAATTATAATCATAGATGTAGATCCTGAGAGGAAAGATCATAGATGTAGATCCTGAGAGGAAAGATATATAGCAAGGTCATTTTACTAGATCCGGTAACTGTATGCTAATAGAGAAAAAAAAAAAGAGAAATTGAAAAATATGTAATGTGATAAGCAACAATTATGCGTAGCACTTCTATAACCTCCGTTAAATTTCATATAAAATTCAAGCTAGCAAAAATCAATATTCACTTGCATTATAAGTGAGTTCCATTCACCGAGTAAAACTACAGACCAAATTATTTTCATATTGAAAGATGTAATAACCCATATAGTTATGGGTTTTTTTTCCTCGTATGTGATAGAGTTATGTAATATATATTTTTTTATTTATATTATATATATATATATGGCGAACTTTTCAAGTCAGTATATGTATATAGAATAAATAACTTTAGGAGATTTATTAAGTTTTTATTTTTGAATTTACGAGAGCATATCTACTACTCTAATACGCTATTATTTATTATATATAGATGAACCAACGACTCTTCTAGACACTGGGAATTAAAACGGAGTCTGTGAGGAAAGAAAAGGCAGTATCTACTTCTCCCTCACACACATAAGGGGCAGATAATATATCTAAGATACTTTTGTTCACAAACTTCTTCCGGGTTACTAATTCAACTTGTATTTATTTGATTGGTATGGTCAGATACTGGAATCGATCTTTTATTTTTCCCAACTAGACAATTGCTATATGGAGCTTCTGGGTTCTCGAATTCTACAAAGGAACCATTTTTTCTGCAGCGCACAAAATAGATGCATCAATGGGCTGTTAAGATTGATCTGTTATTATCTTGCTACTGCTTGAAAATTATGTTTTCAGTATTACAATACTGTTATGAGTAAAAGCTGCAAGGTCTATTTCCTTTCTTTATGGGACTTCCATCGATGAAAGTCTAGTCAATACACATTAAATAGGTCACTGCAGAGGTGACAATACATCCCTTTTAGAATTCTTTTACGTTATGCAAATGAATTGTTTCCTAGGAAGTCGCCCAATTTGATATGCGTACCGATAGAATTGAAGCTGACTTTGATATGCTTCATGTTTCCAGGGTATACAAACATGAAATTAGACGACAAGGGTGCTTAGATGATACAGGTTACTATCGAGGCAAGTTACTACCTCTTCTTCTTTTATGTGGCTGACACTGCATTTATATGCAAGTTTAATTCCTAAGTCCTAACTAGTAGTACTTTGAAAAGATTCATATATGTTTTTAATAATTTCTTGCTATGAAATATTTTTCTTGTAGTACAACTATTATAGCTTTTGTAACTCTTGGTGATAAAGTTGACTGTTGTCGCCAGTGAGCTATATTTTGTTGTTTGAGTTTCACCCCCTTCTCTTCCTTTGATGTTATTGTCTTTTCTACTTTCTTTTGGGATGTCACTTGCACTCTATTTATTCCTAAATCACACAAAAATAATTTATCCGGTTGTTCTTAAGTCAATTGTCTTCTACGTTTTCTTCACCCAAATATTTGGGGTGAATCTTCTTACTAGTTTTTCTTATATTGTATTATTGGTACTGTTGAATGTTCTATATTCGTAACTCATTCAAAATTTTCTAATTATTTAAATTTCCTCAGGGGTTATTTTAAATAATTCTTGGGGAGGGTACCACATTTTCTCGCATATTTTAAAATTTATTGGAATTTATTCAGATTCAGGCCCATCATTCGAGAGTATTATCATAATCTATTGTTGAAATTTGCTTAAAAAATTCTTGTTATCTTGTCCCAAGTAAGAATTGATTATTGGATCCTTTCTAATGAAATTTTGGTCATCTTACTATAAAATCTGAATATAATTTTGGAGTTATGCTCATTTATGTCATTATGGGGTTAGTTGAGTTGAACAATGGAGTAATTTGCCGTGATATAAAGCAGTTAAGCCAAAAGGGCTGTTATAGGTAATAGAACTTTGAAGGAGTTCCTGGTGAGTGCTCTACAGTGTTATGAAATGATAGAGGAAACTTTGGGTACTGAGATTGTATGAGCACCAAACTATTGTGAAGCCCGATATTTTGGTCATATTCGTTAGTGAGAGTGCAGGACGGCAGGTGTGCTTTAACCTCAATGCTACATGTCTTGATTCAACATTAAGGGGGGATTCACCGGATAATATAGCTTTATATCTAAAGGTTTTCCTTCTGGGTTTCTTCTGTACCATTAGAAGCATAGATAATTCCAAAGAAAAGAATAATGAGTAGTTTTTCGAAAGATGGAATTTGAGTCAGGTATAAAACCTGCAAGTTTAGTCACGGATAGTATAGTATATGGATCAGAAAACTATGTAGCTGCAACAATAGTCATATGGATTTCATGTGGATATGGTGGGAAGACTAGTTACGAAAATAAAGCTATAGCAACTATCACGGTCAGACTAACTAAATTCCTCTAGCCTCTAGGGTATCTCGAACAATTTCAGTCCCAGCAAACAAACAAGGTGGCACCAGGGGGGGCAACTAGTTCACCATGAAAAGTGAATTTGAATGCAGATATGCTTCATTCAGTTGAAGAGAATATAATGAATAAAATTCTAAAAGTTTAAAGAAGATTACCTCTATATGCTGAGTGTCCAGGTGGTCAAATACAACTAATTTAGGGACATGCCTGTTACAATTCCAGTCTGAATATTAGATGCAAAACATAGAAGAAAACATAAATACCATAACATCCCACAGATATATATATACAAGTACTAAGTAGTTGCATGGGGAACATGAGGTACCTGGAACATGTGTTCCACTCCGTGTACAGCAAACACGGATGAAAGGTATATATCTGGATGTGTTATGGTGGTGTTGTCGATGGTAAATTTTAGAGGAGAGCTGGTGGTGACTAATAATATTTTATGGGGTAAAAGGGTGGGTAAAGTAGAAAAAGTTTGGAAGCTTTCAAGTTGTTTAAAAGATAGGCGCTGAGGGATGATATGAGATGGAATGAGATTGGGGTCTATATTGGTTACATCCCTTAAGAAGAGTACCGCATTATTGATCGGAACAAAGAGGGTAGCTTCATCCGGCAACTTAGGCCGAGTAGAATGTCCGGCGAGATATTTTCCCCAGATAGCAAAGTTGTTTGCGTTTAATAATGCTCGAAAGATGTTGTGCATCTCTTCTTCGTAAAAATCGGTAAGCGGCGAGGGTTCGTTTATAATTGCCGGAACCGGAGAGGGTGTTGGGTTAGAAACTGGAATTGTGGTGGTGATGGTGGCGTTGGAAGATGAAAGCGTTGGTGGCGGAGATGTGGTAGCGGGGAGGCGGATGTGCATAGCAACTAAGCTTAGAAACATTAAACCCAGAGCAACAATGGATAATCTATACACCATTTTTACAAATCAAATCTAATCATTAGCAACGATGGATATTAGAAATCATGGCTTAAAATATTGGGCTCGCACCGGCCCTAATTTTGACATAATATTCAAAAAATATATATTTCATGCATATTATTTTACATTTTTTTAATAAAAATACTATAAACATTGGTATTTCTTTGGGACCCGGACCTCTATAAAAGTGTCACAATTTTATAATTACATATTTCTATTTTTAAATTATAATAATATATTGTATTGTTATATCATTATCTATAAAATAATCAATATTTAATATTATAAACTACATTATCCGAATGAAATAAGTGTTAAGATATATAATTATCAAATATTATTATATAATTTTTATATAAAATTATATATATATATATATATATATATATATATATATATAGTCCTACTCAAATAGAAAATAGCTTAAATGAGAAATGGAAAACCTTATCATTATACCTACCGCACCCTCACACACACAATCTCATCTATTCTCCTTCGTTTTTAATTTGATTTTTCCCGTTAATTGGCAAAGTTTTTTTCAAATCTAATTTCACCGCATTTTTTTTCATCTCCCAACGATCAGTTTCCATACTATATGTGCTATATTTCGGCAAATATAATTTATAATTAAAATAAATTCGTCACTTATCAGATTCAAACTTCAATCACTAAATTATATTACAGAAACCACTAATTTGTATTATAGAAATCACTAATTTGTATTATAGAAATCACTAAATTATATATCCTGGGTTCACAAAAAATAATGGAAATCGCTGAAAAAATAAAAGTCACCGGAATATATCACATATGGTATACAAACTGATTGTTGGGAGATGGAGAAAAATGTGGTGAAGTTAGATTTGAAAAAAACTTCATTAATTAACGGGAAAAATCAAATTAAAAACGAAGGGATTATGTGGGATTGGGTGTACGATGGTGTATTTGATTTGTGTGTGGATATTCCTCCTTGCCATTAGATTAGATTGAATATGTGGTGTAGATCTTATTTTCTATTTTCTATTCTAAGTTATTTTCTATTTGATCATTTGCCTATATATATATACTACTATATTATTAAAGCAGGGCAAATGTTTGGTCCGTCTTACTCAATTTCAAATACATGTGTCATACTCAATTTCAAACCCCTTCTTTTAATCAATATACTATCATATTTTAATTTCATTATTAGTCAACTTCTTTAATTTATTTAATATCATAATTTATTATTTAAAATTTATGAATATTAAAATAATAATATTATTTATTTATATTAATTAAATTTTATTATTGTGCTCTATTTACATTATATATATACTTTTATATTATATTACTCTAAACGAACTTTTTTTAATTAGAATATAGAGTTATATTCACAATCTAATACCATGTTTCAATTTCCTTATCGCTCAAACACTTTAATTTATTTTAAATTGCAATTTTATAATAAATTTTTTTGAATATTACAATTTTATTAATATTTTATCTATATTAAAACATACTCTTTTATTTAAATTTTATTTAAAATATTTCTAATATATTTGACACTCTTTTTATTAATAAAAATTTATTAATGTTTTGCACGGGTTGTTAATTTATGTTAATTAATATAAATATATAACAATATATTAATTAGACTTTAAACGCATAATATAAATATGATTCAAAATTAATTTATCACATGTACAGCATTACATAAAAAATATTAATAACATAAATAATTAAATTAAATATTTAATTCATTTAAAATATATAATATATTATTTAGAGTTATAAGCATGTATTATATGGACTCAAAGGCAAAAAGTTTATATACAATATGTGTTGATAATATTATTAAATTATTAAACAAATAATATTTATTCACAAATAAATTACCACCATATCTGGTGGCGAGATATCAAATTTTTACATCCCATTATATCAGACTAGTTTAAATCCTGTGTTGTACGAGACACTTTTTAAATATTTAAAATATATTTATGAACATTATATTAATTTATTTTATATATTACAATTCTTTTAATATATTTGTTTTTTATAATATTAAATATAATTTTTTTATTAATTACTTGTATACTTGTTCTAATATATTACATATCTATAAGAATATTAAAATATTAATATAATAAAAAAAATTTAGTGATATATTTTTTAAAATATAAAATAATATTATACAATATTTTTTATCATGCTTAAATATGTTATATATTTTTAATCATAATAATTGTTTACTTATAATTTACTTTAAAATATGTACATATTTATAAAAATATTATAATATTATTATTAAATATTATTATTATTTTGATTTATATTGAATATATATAATTAAACATATTATAATTTAAATTATAAAATTTATATTGATTTTGTAGCCTTATTTGATTTAGGGTTTTAATTTTATTTATTTTACTTTCACGTAAATACTATTCTAATTTACTTCAACAACTATACCACACCAACCACAACGAACCAAAATAAGGGTTTTAGTCTAATTATATAGGTATATAATTGGTATTTATATATACTAGTTTATATCTCGTGTCATGCACAAATGTTTTTTTAAAATTTTATAATATTTTTTTAATGATTTAAAATTATTTTTATTTATATAATAATAATTTTATTTTATTTAATATTATATGTATGTATTTTTATATAATTTATTTGTATTTATATTTTAATAGGATACTTTTTGTATGTTTTGTATAGAGTTTATTTTATTTAGGAGATTAATGTGAGATATTTTAGTTAAAAGATTAATTTGAGATATATTTTAATTTGGAGATTAATATTTTAAAATTAAGTCCAATAACTAATCAATTATCCGGCCCAAATAACACCTACTATCAAACTTTCAATATTTCGGTTTTAATAATATAGTACAGATTATTAAATTTGAACTGATGTTTTGCCCGGTTGTATAGTCATTAAATCAATAATAATATATTATAAAAGTTATAATATATTTTTATAATATTTAAAATAAAAATATTATACACTTAACTCTATTATCGGTATAAATTTATATAAAACTTTTTACGAGTAATATTATATTATATTTAAATTATTATGTTTAATCGATCGTTTAGTTTTAAAATTAATAATAATATACTTTAAATTATGATATTATTATAATATTTAAAATAAAAATATTATAGATACAACTCTATCATCAATGTAATCTTTATATTATACAACTTCTCGCGAATGATATTATATTATATCTAAATTGTAGTCTATACTTTTTTATTTCAATAATCCAATTTACATTATAATTTTAATGTAATATAATTGTATACACATTCAACTCAATTTTATCGTTACTCAAACTTTTTAAATAAATTTATTAAATAAATTTTATAAATGTTAAAATTGCAAAAATATAATTAATATATAATAATAATACATAAACAACATCACAATACTATAAATTACAATATTCAATTAAATATTTAAATTATATAAAATAATTAACATATAAATAATTAATATCGTCTCTACTTTTTGAATTATAAACTAATATCATTAAATATCCTATCAACTTTAATAAGTGCTAATATAAGAGCTCGTTTGACTAAGTTTAAATTTGTGACTTGTGACTTAAAGTTGCTTAAACTAATAAGTCGGGAGCTTAAAATATATGTTTGGGTAATTTTGACTTATAAGAAACTTGTGAGTTTTAAAAAATATAAAAATAAAAAAAATGACTCATTAGTAATTTATAACATATATATAATTTTTTTTAAAAATATAAAAATAAAAATAAAAGTGACTCATTAGTAATTTATAACATATAGATAATTTTTATCAAAATAGAAATATATAAAAATAAATCACTGAAAAAAAATACCTAATACATATTTGTGGTTTTAAATCAGCTTCTAACTTATTACACAAATAAATTTTTTTCAGTTTAAAATCAAAATAAGCTGTAACCTAATTTAGCTGAACATGTTCCAAGTGTCATATTAAGTCGATATCAATCTTTAACACACTGATTAGAATTGCTCTAATGTCGAGTATAATTTGGTTTGTTAATAAATTATTGTGATTTATAATCAGTTTGTAGGTTGAAACTAAAGTAGGCAAAGAAATTAATGAACTATTTTAAATATTTAACTTTTGAGAAATAATATTAATATATATAATTTTTGTATCTTTATAACCTATTTTTTAGTATAAGTTAATGCAAGAAAAATTTTAAAAAAAAACTTACCTATTAGTTGGATCTCAAATGATCCTATTTGCTCGACGTGACTTGATTCAATTCAATGAATGATTAAGATTTAATATATTAATGATTAGATATTTAATCGATGATTAATATATTTGATGATTGAAAAATATTTAAAAACCATATTAATATAGGATATAAGTAAGAATATATATTTAGAATATGTAAAATATATATTGAATGACATAATAGGAACAGAACATTCTAAAATGTAAAGAGATTCTTTTGTAATATACTGTAGCATATTAAAATGTATAAAAAAAGAAAAGAAAAACATAATGCATGTCCTTGAAGAAAGTGTGAGGATCTAGGTAGAATGGACCTGATTGACATTGGAAATGTCAAGCGGGCTACAAAACATAGGATCTACGAGGTCCATAATCTTAAAATGTGAGAAATCAATTTTTGGAACATCTGCATAATGCATATATTTCTAAATGCATTGTGTTAAAATTTGTTAGGTGCGAAGACTTGAATTTGCCAGTCGGTGTGACGGTGAAGGTTGGTGGTGGGCACAAGCCGCACAACGCATGGTGTCGAAAGAATTAAATGGACCACCCCAAGCGAACCCCTAACCCCAAGCCTATTTATTTATTTTGCATTAGTATAAGACATCACCCATTTATATTTCCCTTTAGACTTTATTACAATTCGGCCATCGAAGTTTCAGCGAATATGCACAACCATTATTGGCCTGAAAATGAGAGTTTGGGCTGCACAACAATGAAGTGAGAGTGGGTTTGTACAAAAAAAAAAAAAATAGGCAAAGCAACTTGTCTCGCCCACCACTTTCTCCCGACTTTCTCGCTCGCCTCTTTCTCTATTTCGAAGATCTGGCTCTGATTGGTCTAAGACAGGGAAGTTTGCAAGTCTCTGATTGGCTCTTTCTCTCTGCTATTTATAATGAGAATAAGGGAAGGAAATGGGGAAGAAGATTGGTTTCTGGGGCTTTGATTTCTTTGACTGGTGGTATTGCTCTTGATGATCTTGTCATTCTTCATGCTTGTAACAGGGGTTTTTTCCCTCCATCTTTTCTTTTATAAATTACTAATTATATTCTTTTGAAATAATTATGCATTTATATTTATAGATCTTTCTGTGTATAGTTTCATATTTTTCTATAGTCTTTCGTTTTGCCTGCTATGGCTTGTCTTGTTTCCGAAAGTTGTCTTATGTAGTTATTGTAGGTCACATAAACATTGTACAGACTAGTATTGGCTTGTATTAGCTTATTCATGTAATTTGCAAGTAACCTTTTTTTTCTTTTTCTTATCTCATTTAAACTTTAATTGTCAATGTAATTATTTTTTTAACTTTAGTGGTTGAAGTGTTGAGTGGTTTTGCTAGTGTCCTACTGTCCTTCACCTTTCCTGCCGGAGAGTGAACTCTCCTGAAATCTGGTCATTTTATTCGATTTAACGGTCATTATGTATAATTTTAATAATGAATACTTGAATTGTTCATTTTTTTCTTTAATAATTAGTGTATATTGTCGGCCAAACTTGGATGGCTAAATTGTAATAAAGCCTTCTTTTTATTTATGTAACTCAAGCCCAACTACTGTAGTTTGTTGCTTATTCATCACTTTCATACATACCTTTTATTTTATTATTATATATATGCATGTCCCCCTGTCTCAATCTCCCAACGCTCTTGCCTTTGTTAATTATTAATATTAATATTAATTATATCCTATATATAATAAGAGTAAAATTGATATTATCCGAATATTATCAAAGATCAAGTGTTCGACTCCCTGTAACTACCTAATTAATTTATATATAAATATATAATTAATCCTATCACATTTAACTCCGTTAATTTTAATGATGACAGACTTAAATCAAAATTAACCATTTCATTAGATGATGGAGGACTTGATTTTCTATCTAAAAAACTAAGAAAAAAAATGTGTTAGTTGGAATGAAGGAATTTTACAAGACCCCTTTTTAACAGCATTCTTGAGTTAGTAGTAAGAAAATTTAATTGAAATCTACTCGCGGCGTGAATGACGAAAGGCTCATATAGGTAGAAAAGTATTTCAATTTTCAAAGTGGCTTAAGATGTTTGTGTCACTGTCTTGCAGAGCCTAAAGTGATGAAAGGTTAGCTCTTTACAAATTACAACTTATAACTGGTTTATTCTAATGGGTAATTTGATTTTTTAAAAGAGTTTAAATCTCAACATTAATCCTTAGATTTAAAATATAATTCACATGTAAAATAAATAAAATATATTTAAAATTATATATAATAATTTTAAGAGGTCACTCTCATAAGAGCACTTGAGATTAAAAAAAATCTAAAGATTTATGTAAAATTACTATAGAAAAAAAAAAGGGAAGTTACCATGTTTGAAAATTAAAAGTTTGGGAAAAAAATTTAAAGGATTGGACTAAAACAAAAGTTTTGACAAAGTGAATCCTCACTTGTGTTTGATAGTTAGTGAATCGAGTGAATTCCTTAATTTTGAAAAGTTTTTTAAAAAAAGTTTTTTCAATTAAAAAATTAAGTTGATTTAATAAAATTATCATTTTGTACTAAGCAATAAAACAATAATAATCCTTTACTTATTTTATTCTTATTAGTAATTTTACATATTTAAATAACTATAAGCTAACATTTAATTATCAAATATTTTTATACAAACTTAATGAATTAGTTAATCAAAACAACTAATCCATTAGTTCAAACAATTAATATAATCCGCTGCAGTTATATAAACGTTAACTGACCTAAATGATATTTTAAATAGTTTTTTTAGAACATTTATGTGACACAAGTAATACAAAATATGTAAAAAAAAAATATAATACTTCAACTTACTATTATCTTTAACAAAATATTTATATAACGACGTTCCATTTGATTATATTTATTGAACTATTATTTTTCTTAAGTAAAATTTAAATACAAATTATTTTTGTTAAGTAAATTTTTTAGATATTTATTATTTTGTATTATTTTAACTACTCTCATTAGAGATGCTTTTAGAATTTATGGGATTTTAAAATTTTATTACAATTCTTTATTACAGATTTTTTAAATTTGAAATTGAGATTTTGAAAATATTAAATACAACTATTTATTATTCTTCTAATTTATAAATAATTTTTTAAAGTAGTGTTTAATGTTCTGTTTTTCGAAAGAGTTCAATAAAATTATCCATATATAATACAACTATAAAAATATTTTATTCTTATATATATATATTATATAAAATATAAATCTAATTTATAAAAAAATAAATGTCTGTGCATCGCACCGGTTAAAATCTAGTATTGGTAAATAAATACAAATACTTTGTGCTTTGTATTTATGATATAATCAAAATAATTAATGATTATAACTCTAATATAATATAATATAATTTTATATCTACATTTGAGTTAAATAATATTAATTATTAAGTGAAGTGATTTAAGTTTAATTACTCACGAATATAAATACTAAATTAATATTATTTTTAAAAGAAAATAAATTAAGTCTTGGCATTAGAATGAAATAACATAAATTTATAAAAAAGTTTAACTTACATTAAAAAATAAAATATATATGATGTATAAAAAAATATTATGCATTATACATAATATAAGCTATAATAAATTTATTATGTTTATAAGACAAAGTAACTAATGACACTCACGTACCATTGACCACACTCCTTACCTTCTTTCGTATCTCCATAAAAGACTGAGATCAGAAATATATTGTTGTTTTTTACGATAAAAGGGTGTGCAATAGTTTTATTATGTTTTAAATTATTTTAATCATAAATTTTTACTATTTTTTAGGATTGCTCAAGTCTAAAAAATAAAAAATTCCGAGGATAAAATAAAATTTAAACTAATATTTTTTAAAAATACCTCACTAGTTCCACCACTATTCACGTGTTTGATCAGTTTAGATACGAAAATTATTACCCAGCACTACTGCACAGCACTAACTACTACATTAAACTTCTAAACACGGTCGTTTTCACTTTTCAGTACTACTCCCTGATCCTTTTTACAGGGAGTCACGCAACTCTAAGTTTTAATAAAAAAGAGTGTTATTTAATATTTTTTAATAATTATTTTTCTGAATAAAAGTATTTTTGAAATCCTTTAATTCAAAAAAAATATTAAAAAATATTGAATAAAACTCTTTTTATTTAGATTTAGAGATGCGTGCAGTACCCTATAAAAAATACCAGATTGAGTAATAAGAGATTGAGTAATAAGCAGCAACCGAAACGCAAACTTTAGAAAATACTATCTAAAAAGTACACCTAATTACCTAAACACTTTACAACCACCTAGATTAATCATATTAATGTTGTGTTTTGGGAATTCAGGAAAGCAGAAAAAATGTTTAGTCATCCACTAACGCTAATGCTTCATGAATATCTGTAGTATCAACTGAATTGAAGCACTTAAATTTTCTAGATGGAATTGTTTTTTTCTAGTTTAATTATATTTATATATTAAGGATCAAAGAGGTAATTCCTAATAGAACTACCTCGACTTTATAAGAGAGAAAAAGTCATATTATAATTTAAGAGAGCAAACTTTTAAATTCATGAAGAAAAGACATTGAATTACAATGAAATCAATGTCTAGGAACTAAGCTATTGAAGACTATAACTAGACATTCTTCCATGACACGAAAATGTGTCTGACTTTTCTCGTCTTCAGTTTCAGCTCCAGAATGCTCTCCCTCTTCTGAGTTTGTCCATAGTCTGCATTCTCTTCAACTCCAAAAAACTTGTTATTTAATATTTTTTAATAATTATTTTTTTGAATAAAAGTATTTTTGAAATCCTTTAATTCAAAAAAATATTAAAAAATATTGAATAAAACTCTTTTTATTTAGATTTAGAGATGCGTGCAGTACCCTATAAAAAATACCAGATTGAGTAATAAGCAGCAACCGAAACGCAAACTTTAGAAAATACTATCTAAAAAGTACACCTAATTACCTAAACACTTTACAACCACCTAGATTAATCATATTAATGTTGTGTTTTGGGAATTCAGGAAAACAGAAAAAATGTTTAGTCATCCACTAACGCTAATGCTTCATGAATATCTGTAGTATCAACTGAATTGAAGCACTTAAATTTTCTAGATGGAATTGTTTTTTTCTAGTTTAATTATATTTATATATTAAGGATCAAAGAGGTAATTCCTAATAGAACTACCTCGACTTTATAAGAGAGAAAAAGTCATATTATAATTTAAGAGAGCAAACTTTTAAATTCATGAAGAAAAGACATTGAATTACAATGAAATCAATGTCTAGGAACTAAGCTATTGAAGACTATAACTAGACATTCTTCCATGACACGAAAATGTGTCTGACTTTTCTCGTCTTCAGCTTCAGCTCCAGAATGCTCTCCCTCTTCTGAGTTTGTCCATAGTCTGCATTCTCTTCAACTCCAAAAAACTTGTTATTTAATATTTTTTAATAATTATTTTTTTGAATAAAAGTATTTTTGAAATCCTTTAATTCAAAAAAATATTAAAAAATATTGAATAAAACTCTTTTTATTTAGATTTAGAGATGCGTGCAGTACCCTATAAAAAATACCAGATTGAGTAATAAGCAGCAACCGAAACGCAAACTTTAGAAAATACTATCTAAAAAGTACACCTAATTACCTAAACACTTTACAACCACCTAGATTAATCATATTAATGTTGTGTTTTGGGAATTCAGGAAAACAGAAAAAATGTTTAGTCATCCACTAACGCTAATGCTTCATGAATATCTGTAGTATCAACTGAATTGAAGCACTTAAATTTTCTAGATGGAATTGTTTTTTTCTAGTTTAATTATATTTATATATTAAGGATCAAAGAGGTAATTCCTAATAGAACTACCCCGACTTTACAAGAGAGAAAAAGTCATATTATAATTTAAGAGAGCAAACTTTTAAATTCATGAAGAAAAGACATTGAATTACAATGAAATCAATGTCTAGGAACTAAGCTATTGAAGACTATAACTAGACATTCTTCCATGACACGAAAATGTGTCTGACTTTTCTCGTCTTCAGCTTCAGCTCCAGAATGCTCTCCCTCTTCTGAGTTTGTCCATAGTCTGCATTCTCTTCAACTCCAAAAAACTTGTTTTCCATGTGACTTACTAGGTCCTGACACTAGGTCCTGACACTTTCGAGTGCAACACAACCTTGTTCCCAAGTTCCAGCAACCAATCTTCGTCATTGTTGTTGGCAAGACATTATTGTTAATTTACATTACCGTAATAGGAAAAATGTACTAGTTGATTGAAAAAGAAGCTAAAATATCACATTCTTGAATTGTCTCTTTACAATACATAATATTCCCAATAAAAGGATTAATATCATATATTTTAGCCTTTGAAATTTTAATCGATAATATACATGAATTACCAAAATACAAGCTCTAACTCAGCAAGCATTTGAAATTTGTTATTCATACAATTCTATATATTTTGCAAGGTAAAATTTATTATTTATATTGAGAATTGAGGAGTAATTAATTTTTGAAATGAAATAAACTGAAAAATTGAAGCGATCTACAAAGCCTCCAAATGTGTAATGGGCATGTAGTGTAATATAAGAAAGTTAACGTTTATGCAAGTGACAAAACTAATTAGAGTAATAATTACCAAACCATGAAGGCAGGACACGCATAAAATCCAGATTATGCGTGATTAACCACTTAACCTTTCCATATACACGGACCCTATGTTGTATGCTAGTACCACTGTGCCAGAAGTAGCATGCATTCTTTGTGTTAGCATTAGAAAAGGCGATAAAACACTAGTTGATATCAACGTTTTTCGATACAAAATTAGTCTCAAATATATACGTTTGTTTTATCTTATAAATTACATGTCGAATTAATATTAGTTAAATTATATTATCTTTAAGAGAAAAAAGGCCCTGAGGTTGACCTCAGGGAATTGCCTGAGGTTAGAGTGTTTTTTAGTATAAAAATTTAATGGCATTTTTGTAAATAGATACAATTTCCTGCAATTACAATTATACCCTCATGTTTTTGTATGAGATATGTGTATAACATTAGGTAACTTACTTGAGGATGACCTCAGGAGCATGAATCCCTATCTTTAATGTATGTAATTTATACATATCGTGTAGTTTTCAGATAATGGCTTAAATTGTATGCCATAGTTTAGGTTTCTGGTTTTATTTTACAAAATGTATTCTATGATTCTGTCTTCACTACATTGTCAATGGAATCCGCGGATACTTATAAAAAATAAATTATATGCGATCGGTACCAATAGTTCTTGCAATAATAAAATAATTTATGATTTACAAAATTAATTTTACAGAACAAAAAATAATTTTGTTAGAAGTGCGAAACTTGTGATAGACCAAAAAATAATTGTTGACGTGAGTTTGAAAATATGCGCTGGCAGCAAAACGTTGCCACGTAGCTTCACAATTGACACGTGGTACTACTATTTATAGAAAATTTCACATTTGCAAGAGTACTATCTTCAAACACAGATGGCAACCATACAGAGTAACAAGTGATTTTACATCTCATAACTTATTCAAATATCAAATGCCAATGAAAATATTATTTCGGCTATTTGGGATTTTTACTCAAAAGATTTATTAGAATATAACATGGGGATAGAGAGTTAGAATATTTCTATTAATAGTAGTATATTACTAGTATGGTAATTATAGTAAATTCTAATTAATAAAGTATAATAACGTAAACAAAAACTAACATTTTCAGGATTTTTCTACAAATTGAGCTAAAACCAAAACTAGAAATTAAACAGAGAAAGCAGCTTATTCACATTTAACCATTTTTACTATATTCATCAAATATATAAAGATAGTATTTTTTTATAAATTATTTGTCCTCATTTATTAATTAGTAGTATTAAATTTTGTCCTCTCTATATTTTATCATTTACTTATTTAAATTTAAAAAACACTGATAAAAATATTATGTATAAATTTAAGTAGTAAATAAATATTTCTAATCATAGTATTAGGTAAAATTATCTTTATAAATTAAATATCTCCATTTTAACTAGTTAGGAAGTACAGTTAACACACACTATAGTTATTACCATCACTAGAAGCTTTCCGTGCAATGATACAAACATCATTCTTGTTACTACTACTAAAACTGCCATCTCTCTCTCTCTCTCTCTCTCTCTCTCTCTCTCTCTCTCTCTCTCTCTCTCTCTCTCTCTCATATTAATATTTGTATATATCTCCTTTTGTAAAAAAATAACTTGAAGAGTTGATTAACACAAGGTGGTGATGTGGTGTGGTGTCTCTGCAGAAGCCATTTATTTACACTTGTATTCAAATGGGAGATGCGGCAAATAAATATTCACCTAAGAATGGAGCAACTCCATTAAAAGACCTCAAGTTTCTCTTCTCTCTTCCAAGAACCAAAAAATCTGTTTTTATATCTTATGCATTTCTCTTGTCTTTTTTTCTTTTCACTCTTGTCTTGGCCTTTAATCCCATCAATCCAAACTTTTCTTCTTCTTCTAAAATTTTGTTCACAAACATCTTTTATGGTATCACATATACATATCAAAATGCAAGAGATACCTTTTCTTTACCCCAAAAGAATCTGAACCCTGAATTTAATGATAAAGTTGGAATCTTCGCCTCAAATAGTACTATGATTGAGCCTCCAAAAGTGAAAAATCAGACTCAGAATAAAGACATGCATTATAAATTTGGAGTTTCCAAGCCAAATATTACAAAAATCAAGGCTCCAGAGTCTCAGGCAAAGGTGAAGAATCAGACTCAGAACAAAGACTTGATTGATAAAGCTGCAATCTTGAGGCAAAACCCAAAGGAGCTAAATAAAACTGTGAATTTATCACAACTTACTAGTAATGATGGAGATAAAAGAATTGCAGAAAAAGGGGGGGTTACAAATTTAACTTCTTCTTTGTCAGAGAAACAGAGGAAGGAGCCGCTTTCAGGTGCAGGGGAGAAATCGAAAACTAAGAAAATGATGGAGCAGCTGGTGAATTGTAATTTTTTTGATGGAGAGTGGGTGAAAGATGATTCATATCCACTGTATAAGCCTGGTTCTTGTTCACTAATTGATGAACAGTTTAATTGTTTTCTCAATGGTAGGCCTGATCAAGAATTCCAGCAATACAAATGGAAGCCAAAGGGTTGCATTTTACCAAGGTTTGTGATCTAATTTTTTCTTTTAATTTGTATAATATTTTTCTTGTTTTTTTGTTCGAATACATATTTTGTTGGTGTCTGTTTTCCTTGTGTTTACCTTCTGCTCAATTTTCTAGAAATCAAATTTTGTAATGTGAATTTCAAGTGCTGTACTTTAAGCGTATCCTTGTCTTGGGTACAATGTTGAGCTAAAAATAATAATTATTGTGTTATTCAGTTTTGTTTTCATATTCAGATTATGGGCTTTCTTGTTTACGATTTGAAAATTATTATACGAAATCCACGTGGACATATGTGTACAAACTTAGCCACAGGACAACATTATAGGGGTTTTTTATGAAGCTAGATTTCATTTCACTCAACAAGAATGCTTATAAATAATTAAATCTGTTCATAGGTTAGATGGAAGACATATGCTGGAATTGTTGAGAGGAAAACGATTGGTTTTTGTCGGCGATTCACTCAACAGAAATATGTGGGAATCTTTAATATGTATCCTTAAAAACTCCGTAAAAAATCAAAGCAAGGTTTATGAAGCATCTGGCAAGCTCCAGTTCAGATCTGATCTTTCTTTTTCCTTTATATTCGAGGTCAGTTCCGTGGTATATTGACCTTTTTTGGTTAACATAAATTGTTGTATATAGTAGCATCAGGTGTCATTATATTCATGTTTATGTCTAAGCTGATGAATATTTATTTTGCTAAAGTATCTTGAACTTTCTTGTCATCATCAGGATTATGATTGCTCTGTAGAGTTTTTTGTATCTCCTTTTTTAGTTCAAGAAGGGCATGTGCGAGAACAAAATGGATCAAAGCACGGAACTCTTCAGATTGACAGAATGTGGATGTCAGCTGACAAATATAAAAGTGCAGACATTCTCATTTTTAACACAGGACACTGGTGGACGCATCCAAAAACATCCCTGGGGTAAAGCTAGACCTACACTTATATGAAAATACGGTGTCATGATCTTGTCCACTACATAAAATAAGTAATAAACATTGACGCAATTTGTATAAAAACAACTGTACATGTTGCAGGAAAGACTATTACCAAGAAGGAACACATGTTTATCCTGAACTAGATGTTCTGGAGGCGTTTCGGAAAGCTTTAACCACATGGTCGAGATGGGTGGATGCTAATGTTAATACTACGAAATCCTTGGTTTTCTTCAGGGGCTACTCTGCCTCTCATTTCAGGTAACAATGGATTCATTAATTTCATTTATAAAAAAAAGAAGAGAAACTGACAAAACTAGTATCAATTTACGTTGTTTGTTTATTTGTTAAATATTGAAAAGAAGAATATTGTAAAAGACAAGAATTCCCAAAAAAACCCTTTATTAAACATGTGTTTAGCATTGATTTAATCACAAATGACCCCATATGCAATGTAATGATCTTATTTTACTACTACTTATAATTCTGAGATTTTGCTACTGTTGCAGTGGGGGCCAATGGAATTCGGGTGGGCAGTGTGATCACCAATCTGAACCGATAAAGAATGTGAAATATCTGACACAGTATCCACCGATGATGAAAGTTCTGGAGAAAGTACTACGTAATGCCAAAACCCCGGTTTCATATTTGAATATAACAAGATTGACAGATTACAGAAAAGATGGTCATCCATCAATGTATAGGAAGCAGCATATGTCGTCGATGGAGAAAGAATTAACCTTGCAATTTCAGGACTGCAGCCATTGGTGCCTTCCAGGCGTACCAGATTTATGGAATGAGATTTTATATGCAGAATTGTTGAGGAAACAATACGGGAAGTAGCAGCAACAATATAGGTAAACATGCATGGACATAAAAAGTTTGTTGTGTACAGCGAAATACAAATATTAGGCCACAGATAAGTGCAACATACTACTATATGTTTCTTCCTTCTTTTCAGTATATATAAACACAAACAGCATCCAGTAAAAGATCAAACGAAGTGGTGCCTCTTTTATTTTTTATTTTTTCATAAAAAAGTTACAATCCCATGTACCCTAAAAAAGATATGTACCACATATATAGTCCAAACAGTGCAGAATAGTGACAGTAAATGAACTGTCCCTAAAAGTAGTTATTTGTTTCAAGAATAATGTAATTAATTTGCAGTACGCTAGCTAGCTACTTTTGCCTGGTAATCGTGTTTCTTTCGTTTTAGTATAAGCATGCTACAGGCTTTAAAAGTAATCCTGTTAACAGGATACTATTTTCATACCTTTGGTCAATATTAGCAGTTACAAACAGGATTAAGACTCGCAATCTGCTGTTTTTGCACTACCACATTTTTTAGCTTTGAATCAATATTAGCAGTTACAAACAGGATTAAAAAATGTCAAGCATTATTTTACTACTTCAAATTTAAGTATCGAGCATATTAAGGAGCACTTGATAAAATGTCTCCTTGAGAAAAAATGTAAGGTGAAAGGAAGAGTTTGTTTTGGTTACCAAGTCATATTATATGTACACAGTCTTGGTACATGGGGGTTGAAATTGAAGTGGACTCTTCGCGAAAACGTGAATTTAGACACATTCCTTTAATGACCCTGGCCCAGTTTGATTTAGAATTTGGACATCTAGCTAATTACAAAATTCTGGTAACCTCAAGTCCACAACCCCAAACCGGTGGCATTTAATAATTAATAATTATGAAAAGAAAAGAAAAGAAGAAGAAGAATCTAATCAATATAAATGTGCTCAATAACTTAGCACAAAAAATGTTAAAGGCATAATATTTCCCATCTTTATCATCGACCCACAAAGTACGTTTACGAAAATGCAGTTTGGTTACTGCTATATCTGTGTTAACAATCACAACTGAGGAAGCCATGTTCGTCGAGAATACTACAATATATAGAATGGTTGATGTGTTTAACACTATACATAATTCAGTTTGGGTTTCTGACGAGAAACTTATAAGGAACTAGTGTTGTCTTAACTTAAACTTTTGTGAATTTAACACATTTGAATTATTCTAGAATCTAGCTTACCATATGTGAGAAAAAAAGAAGCTGCATTACAGTTATGATTTGAAGAAAAAAGGGTGACATTACACATTTTGATGTACTCCTATTACTATGACATGATGCAAATTGAAACAAGTGAAGGTATAAAACGGTACAAACAGTTATTATTTCTTTATTATCTTTAATTTAATTATTCCTACGGATATTAGTACAACACTTAAACGCTTTAACTAGTCGTACTCATTTCTTGTTCACTTTCCTGCAATTTAATCTGACCTCTCCTTTTTTCCCTGTCAGAGGCCTAATATTTCCCATCGTAATCATCGACTTGACAAAGTTTTTGAAAAATGTAGCCTGATCCCTACTATATGAGTTAACGATATCGATTGAGGAAGCGTTAGGTGTCGAAAACAATTCTTGATCTGACGAGAGAAGCCCCATATGGTTTTGTAGATTAGTGAAATACTGATTGTCAAAAGTATAATTTGTAACTGGATCAAGATTTGCCAATGCTAATCCGTTGCCAGTTTGCGGGCACTTTTTCTGTAGAGTTCTCAAGTAGCTTTTGTTTATCGTTGGATCAGGCTCTCCAGTGCCACTGAAATTGTAGAGACGGCCTCTGACTACTCTACATTGTGCACTTCCAAATGTATGGGCACCTAATTGAGCAATCAAGCAAGATCAGATCATGTACAGGTGTACAAAAAAATGTTACCGATTATAATTAACCACAAGTTGTATAAAATTAAGTTCGTTCTCTGAGTGCTTGTGGAAGCGCTGCTGGTTAGCAAGAGTGACAGAAGTCTTAAATTTTGGAATCAATATAGGCACAATAGCAACTAAGTTGTTGAGTGACAATTCATGCATTTAAAATCTACAACTTATGTATTGAACAAGTGATAAAAGTTTACCTGATAAGGCAACGACATCAATTAAATTAAGGCCCGCATTTGAGAATTTTGAAGTGATGTTGCCTAGGTCATCAGAACCTCTTGGTATACAGTTATCTGCTTCTGTTCGGTTTGCTTTTCTGCTATCCCTTCTCCCTAGTGGCACCTCCCATGAAGGACCACCTGACTAAATATAAATAAATGTTACACAAATTATAATCATGTTAATCACAGATATTATGCATACCTGAGGATATACATAAAATTTATTGAAATGCACATACCATTGAAACAGCAGCTTCAGAAACAATAGCAAGAATATCAGCACAAGAAACTACACCAGGGCAAGATTTCTCAATTGCAGCTTTAATATTATCAACTACATCAAATCCTCTAGTAGAGTTTGCATTTGAAATCGAATCTTTTTCCGTTTTGATGGATGTGCTATTGTCTAATAAAAGCGATCCATCACAACCCTGTCCCAACAAATTAAGAAGAATAAAAAACTGGATGAATATATAATTACAATCGGAAGTATGTGTATTTCAAGTTAAAACAGATCATGGACGCTTAGTACGTGTAGATGGTGGATCGATTAACATATGTGATTTGAAATCATGCTCGTATAGCTAGCTAATTATTATACAAGCTTACATTGACAAAGCAATCATGGAAATGAAGGCGAATAAGGCTGGCACCTATACGAGGATCGGATTGCAAAGCCTCCTCAAGAACACTACTAACAATTTTAGAGACATTAGGGCAGCTCGTGGAGTAATAACAGGTGCTTAGCTGAGCATTTGATACAGGAACTAATGCTATCAAAATGGTTAATACTGTAAAGCAAGAAAAGTGATACAATAATAACATATTGTTGCTACTAATTGCTAGCTAGTTTAATTAAGTTTGCTTTGTGTGAATTAAGGAACTAAAGGGTTTTGCATAAGTTTCTACGTACAAACTTGCATATATGCGTGGAAGTTTAAGAGTAAGATTATTACACCAGACTCAGTACAGTATTTATATACAATCAATAAGGGTGCATGTTCATATATATGAATAGATGTTATTTCTACAACTGTGTACAGTTTTTAACACTTAGCTAGGGTATAACATTTCATGTTTATGTTCTGCAAACCATTTCAAATTTGAAAGAAAGGCAAGTGTATAACAATTAACAAATCATGTTTATTTTCTGCCAGTTACTATCTTTATAATAAAAATGAAAACTATATAGTACATACTAAGAGCAGTGTCGGTACCCCGCTTTAAATTTTTACAATTGATTAACATTTTTAAAAAGAAACCAAGTATGACAAGATTTTTTACTTCAATTTTGTATCCCTTTTTTTATATAACAAAGATAATGTAAAATATGAACAAATATGGACAACCAACCACATGCAGCAGAATCAGGTTGTTTTAGTCAAAATCAGAAACTCTAATTTTTTTTTGAGTTGCAATATAGATATAAAATATGTAAGTAGAAAAATGGCTGAGTTTGAAAATCAAGGACAAGTTCATATTGTAAATTAAATGTGATTGTCATTTTTCTTTACGTATTACAAGTGACAAATATTTAGGCTCTAGAATCCGCATTGTTTTCAACTTTCATATTTAAAAACCCCACATTATCCGCACACAAAAAAAGGATCATATTACAAGATCTGGAGATGGGCTGAGCTTATTATTAAGACATGCTAATGAGCAGATTGAAACACATGTGCTGCTTCAGCCCATATGAGATAATATAAAGTTATATAAAAAAAATTGACATTGAGTTGGCCCGCTTAACTCATCCGTTTTCCAAAGGCCCGCTTTACTATCAAACCAACCGGATAGGATGATATGTAGTACAGTAGTAATGTTTTTCTTCGGTTTGTCTTGCGGTAACGATCATAGTATATGAAATTAAAATATAATTTTAAAGAATAATAAGTACCTAAATCCTAATATTAATTGAATAAAATAAATAACTACAATTGAAACATAAACTAATTTTGGGCAGAAGAACATGGGTCTTTTTGTTTTTCTTTTTACTAATTTGGCTTATAGGCTTACAAATCAGTATCTGTTTTAAGAAATTTTCGGGTGAGTCAGAGTCGAACCGGACGACATATGATAAGCCCTCAACTACTTGTGGTATCCAATCCTCCTAGGGTCTTTGTGTTTTGTCTACGAATTATATATCTATATATAATTGGAGTAAAGGGATTAATGTGATCATGTGATCGTCATGTTATTATAGCTACGTGAAATTAAAATACATCAAATGGTCGTCATGATCGGTGTAGTTACGTGAAACTAAAATACATCAAATTAAAACCCTATATCAAATAACCTATACTATAAAATCATTATAAATTTTATAATTTAAATTACAATTCATTTAATTTCATATATTCAATACAAATTAAAATAATAATAATATTTTTATAAATATGACATATTCTAAAATAAATTATAAGCAAAGAATTATTATATAAATATAAATTCATTTTTATAAAACTTACTCCCTCTGTTTGATTTTATTTGACGTTTAACTTTTTGACATACATTTTTAGGAGTTTTGATTACATAGTTAAATTTATTGTTTTTAAAATTTTCTTTTTTTGAATAAAAATATTAAACTAAAATTTTTATTCACAAAAAGAAAATTTAAAAAATAATAATTCTAAATATGTAGTCAAAACTTTTAAAAAGTATGACAAAAAATCAAACGTCAAATATTACGGGAGTACGGGAATGATATTCTTATATTATAAACTTGTCAATTTAGTTAACTGTTATTACCTCATTTTTGGAAAATATGTACTCCCTCTGTACCATTCATTTATTTACAGTTTTTTAAAAATTTCTGACACGCATTTTAAAAATAGTTCCATAACATATTTTTAAAATTTTCTTTTTCTGTATAAAAGTTGGATTGTCCTATTTTTATACGAAAAAAGAAATTTTTTAAAATAAGTTATGCTAAAAATATACTTTAAAATATGTGCCGAATTTTTTTAAAACGTAAAGAACCTAGTGGGACGGAGGGAGTACATAATTTAATTATGTGGCATGCTGAGTCTGATCAATACCCTACAAAAATTGCACTAGAAAATGAAATAAAATTAAGTTCAATTCCCACCGATGGAGTATTGTAAGAGGCAAAATGATCTTACTGTCACGATCCTCTGAAATTCAGTCATGCGTCGCTTAAATTTGTCCCTCCCACGCCCACACGACAACACAAAGCCCATGAGATTGCAATTTTGGCTGATGCGGGGATCCTATCAACTTTCATTTTCTCAAAGAGAAGGGGCGAAAGTTGTGCCGGAAATTCAAAATATCATACCCGAAAAATAAACTAAAAACGCTAGCGGTGCGTAGGTTCGAGGGCATGACCCTTTGGCAGTGTTGGTCATTTGATCCCGGATCTCGGGACTCAGCAATAGTAAAACATTGGTCTCTTCTTGAGGGGACTAAATTAATAAATAAAATTGCATTTTGTGACATATTCACCTTTACTGTGCATTAATTAATTAATCAAGAAATTCTCAGATTTTTGGTACTTAAAAACTTTATTATAAAAAAGGTAGTCAAATCTTATTTTCTCGCCATTTTATCCTCTCCTCCTCGAACAGAACCTTTTATTTCTCACACACTCTTCCTTATTTTCCAATCCATCCATACACACACAACCATATATATATTTGGATTACACACACACACACACACCACAGCAATTGCAGCTCTTTCGAGGTTTGTTTCATTCACTTTTTTCTCATACTATTGTTATGATTAATCCATGATGGGCAGATTTGAAGTTTTTATATTCGAAATCAGGGTCATAAATCCTTTAATTTGAATTTTAAAATTGTTATTTTAGTCAAGATTTGATCTTTACTTGTTATAATCTCACTTTTCTGATCAATAATTGCATTTAAATGGGATTAGATATCTCAATTATTGTGTGGTTATACATATACATATTCATCTTTTTTTATATTAATATATCTGTATCTACCAAGAATTGAGGTTCACTTTATATTTATACTGAGCTCAGCTTAAAAGGGTTCCTTTTTTATTTGTTTGATTTTTGATACCCTTGGTTGTAATTTTGTATTGCAGTTGTCTTATATTATATTAATGTTGTTATTTTTCATGTGATCTCATTATGCAGTTCAGATTAGTGTATCTATATCATGTGTGTGTGTGTGTATTTGATGCTTCACCTTGTTCAAAATTAATACATGTTCAAGAGCTCTTTTTTTCGAAATGACATGTTTTAAAAATCCCAACTTTAATTCTTGTGTACATAATTTCAGTGCCACCAGCCCCCTGATCATTTGCGCTTGTTTTTAACTTGTAAGTATGTATATGAATTTTACTTTCTTTATCCAAGTAACAGGTTCTTATTTTTGTAAGAAACTGTAATCGTATCTGTATTTGACTAATTGCATATTTTTTATGATACTTCTATCAATAATATTTCTTGGTTTCTCCTAATTTATGCCATTTTGCTTCAAGAAAGTTATTGGAACAGTGTCCTAGAAAATGATGTGTTATTACTAATATATATGTCTAAAGATACTTCTATCAATAATATTTCTTGGTTTCTCCTAATTTATGCCATTTTGCTTCAAGAAAGTTATTGGAACAGTGTCCTAGAAAATGATGTGTTATTACTAATAGTAATATATATGTCTAAAAAATGGCCTTGCTTTTCATTTACAGTGTATTAACGGATGAAACCTGTCTGTCCTTTTGCGAAAGCTGCTCGTCCTGATGATGGATCTTTGAAGAAACCAAGTGGAAATAAGCAGCATTCAGGGTGTGAGGCTAAATCTAAGCCAGAGTCTACTGAATCTGCCACCATTTCTCCAAAATGTCCTTTGGGATATGATTCTGAATCTTTTAAGATTGGACCCTTTAGCTGCATGATATGCAAAGCACTTCTTTTTGAGTGTAGCAAATGCATCCCTTGTTCACATGTGTACTGCAAGTAAGTAAAATTCTTGTTTTTCATTTGCATCTTTAAGATATTAGCAAATTGGATACTGCTACTAAATTTTGTTTCCCGGTTGTATGCTAATGTATTCTAATGTTTGTATACAGAGCTTGTATATCACGTTTTAATGATTGTCCTCTATGTGGCGCTGACATTGAGAGTACCGAAGCTGACACAAATCTTCAGAGTGTAGTTGATCGCTTCATTGAAGGTCATGCAAGGATCAAAAGACAAGTTGATATTGAAGGAAATGAAGTAGTAGGTGAAAAGAAGACAGTGATATACGAGGATGTGTCCCTGGAAAGAGGCACTTTTCTGGTGCAACATGCAATGAGGGTTAGTTTGTAAAATGTCCCTATTTCTTTTACCATACTTAGTGTTGTATACTTGTTTATTGTTGACTTCTAGATTGTAGATTCATTAGCTGATAGCACATTTCCTCCTTGGTTTGATCTGCTCAGTCTGTGTTGTTTTGTTTCTCATGTAGGCATTCCGTGCTAATAATGTAGAAAGTGCTAAATCTAGACTTAATCTATGTGCGGAAGACATTCGAGAGCAGTTAGGAAGATTGGGGAACACATCAGATTTGTGCTCACAGCTAGGAGCAGTCCTAGGCATGCTTGGGGATTGCTGGTCTGTCCTATTTCCTTGTATCCTTTCTTATATTAGTCAAACTTACTGTAATGTATGGCTGCTGTGCCAAACAGTACAATCAGTAATCAAATTACTGTAATCTGTCAGTGAGAAGTACTTAACCGAACTATATGCGTTTTTACTGAAATATTCAATCAGTAATCAAATTACTTATAAAAACATGGTAATTAAGACAATAACTTTGATTATATTATGTATGATGCAGTCGAGCTACAGGAGATGCTACCTCTGCAATCAGCCATTTTGAAGAGAGTGTGAACTTCCTATCTAAAGTGTCAGCAGATGATATGGAGGTATATCCTTAGGCACCTTTTTGTTTTCAACATATTCCTAATATCATATACATTGTTTTCATATAGGTCTCGTTGATATTTCAAGCCAAATTTTAGCTATTACTTCTCAAACTATTTTAACGCCAAATTAGTTGATTCAGAACCTTTATTTTTTAAAAGCGCTTCTTTTTCTACCCTTAGAGTGCCTGCTTATTTCGTGTCAAACGTGTGCAGATCAAACATACACTCTCTATATCATTAAATAAAATTGGAGATCTGAAGTATTATGCTGAGGACTTGGAAGCTGCTCGATCATACTATATTCAAGCTTTGGATATGCGTCGGAATGCTATGAAGCATCCCTCTAGTGTTCCTTCTCAGGTCAGCACACTTGTGATTCTTGGTTATATATATCTATATAGGAGTTGGTTCAAATAAAACTGAAAATAGCCTACAAACCTTAAAACTAGTGAATTGTAATTGTATTTTTACTGGTTGTTATATTATAATTTCTTTAAATTTATGTTTAGTGAATTTATATTAATGTTTTATAAACTATTTTTGTTTCTGTATAAATTTCAATTATGAATATTATCAGTAACATTAGTAATCTAAGTTTATATATATTAAAGTATTCAAGATTGTATTAATTATATAACATAATTTGACCCTATATAAAATGTATGTGTATGTCCACTTTCAAATAGAAAGATACTTTTGGGTGTGTGTGTGACAACATCAACTTAACCCTTTTCTAAAAAATATCTGGCCGAAGCTATAAACTCCTTACAATCACAACACATTCATCTCTCTTTTTTAAGCACTAGAATCAAGAGACTTGCATTTGTTCCATCTCTACTAATAAGTTGTCTGCTCGGTATCGAAAATCTTGCGTGCATTTTTGGGTTGATGATAATGTGACGTAGACAAGAGGTTAAGAAAATGGTTGAAACCAGGGGATAAAACCTATCTCCATAGAATCGATAAAGACATATAAATTATTTATAAAATATGTATCAATTTATAATATTCAATAATTGCTGTATTAATATTAATCAATTGATTTTTTTATCTCAATTTTTTTTTTGGGGGGGGGGTATTATAATTAAAAGTATGTATTACAAGAGTTTATATAGAATTTATATTACTCGAAAGTAAATTCTTAGTTAAAAGAAAAACTTATATTTGCCAGTATTTATTTTCCATAATTAATATACTTCTATACTACCATAATAAAATAAACAACTATTTTAATTATATTACTACCTTCACATTGAATATTTATAATAATCTACTTTCTAATGTAATTAAATTTAAACTAACTTCATTACTAAACAAAAACATAAAATAAATAAAATTTATAATTAATTTCTTGTTCAGCTTTATAATCCCCTTTAAAATTACTAGGACCTTTAAAGATTCAAAGAGATTAGGAATTTGGCAGCTAGCAGCAGTATGTTAAAAATATAAATTATTGATGTACCCTTGAATATCATGTTGATAGTACGTTCTTAACTTGTACAGCCAATAAATAGATTTTTAAAGGGTCTAGGGTTTAGATGCGTGCAAATTTGCTTCTGCATAAACCTGTAATCTGTAGCATCTCTCGTACATTTTCTAGATGTAATGCAAAAAATGGGCTAAAACGTTTTTCCTTCTAAACTCCAGAGTATAGATGTGGCTGTTTCTCTTGCCAAAGTTGCTGATGTTGATAGAAATCTTGGAAATGAGAATGCTGCCATTGATGAATTTCAAGAAGGCATTAAATTACTGGAAAATCTGAAATTAAATTCTGAAGAAGTTGGTCTTGAGCAGAAAGTATGTTTTTTTTGCCCGATATAATTCACATCTTTAAAGGGGTTTTGTGACTGACATTTTGTTTCCACTTGCAGCGTCTCTCTGTGCTGGACTTCCTGAACAAAGAAGTCGCCAAGAAACAACCCAATTCAACTTCCTGAGATCTTGTTTGTTCCATTATTAAGTGAAATAAAATAAACAGTCTCTGAGTTTGGAGTTTTATAAGCTGTCATATGTAGTAAAGTTTAAAACATACGAAGTTCACATGCATGATATAGGTGATAGAAACTAGTTTTGTTAGGTTATTGTAATCCGCTTTGGTTAAGGTATCTTTCATGTATGGAGATGTTACTATGTGTGGGTATGCTTTGTCAAATAAGTGAGAGGAACATATATCATCTAACGGTTTTTCTAGTGTGTGCCCAAGGGCACACTATAAGGGATGAAGTGTCAAAATTTAATTGGCCCCTATCTATTAATGATAATGGACCCCTTGTATATACAAAAATTCTCACAAATAAAATGACGCCACCTCATAAAATTCCCATGAAAGTAAGTAATTAGTGTGCACACTAGAAAGACCAATCATCTAAATGGAGTATTGTTTTTTGATCTATTCTGTAAGTGCGGGTAATACCTGATCAATGTGGTCTTTCTTTTAATTTTATTTTGTTTCTGTTTCTCTGCTTTTAAGGAGTATATTGTAAATTTAAATCTCAACTCTCAACCTTTTCGGGTTTTTTTATGAGTGAAATATACAAGTATAGCAATATGCAAGTGCTATATGATCCCAGTTTAAATCAGTAAGTAATGCTATAATATGAGTCAATCTGAAGTAATAAATTGTTGAACTCTGCATCTAACAAGACAGTAACCCAACGAAATAGAAAAAGCTGAAATGTAACTCTGTCATGTACTCGCAAACATAATGCAAAATTCAGAAAGAAGAAAGCCAAAAGCGCATTTGAGAATAATGTAGGCATCTATTGTATATTTGAAAAATCAACTGCAGCAGAACATAATGTCTAATTTCACCAGGTACAGATAGGACTGGTAGCTGTGGTTCTGTTCACTCTCCAGTCTCAACGGTTCATTTGAGTTTACAAGAACCTTGTCAAGACTGCATATGACAATCAAGAGTGTACAACTGTACATGCCTGAAATGCAGACGGACTGGTGAGCGCGATCACTGCACCAGTTAGCAAAAAAACATTCGATTTAATTAAGGGTGCTATTAAATTAATTAAGGGTGGTAGAAATAAAGATCCAACAATTTTTGTTGAGGGAACACAACCCATAAATAAAAAGTAAAACACATCAATATTAAGTAAAAATTGTGATGAAGAACAGAAGAAAATAAATATGATACAAGAATGAGATATCTATACTACTATATTTGTGTGTGTGTGTGTGTGTTTAGAAAGTTTCTTGTACATAGAAATGGAGAAACAAAGAATGTGGAAATAAAGCAAGCCAGGTGGGAGGATTAAAAGCGTGGCATGTAAGAGTGTCCATAAAGAGAAAACAAATGAATAAGCGGCCATAAGAAACGGTCTCAGGTCTAGGAAAGGGGAGGAGGAGAAATATGACATACATTTATATTATAGATGTAGCGTAGCTTTCGGTTTTCAAACACAATAAGAGAGCATTCACTCTTCAATTTTATCCCTCCTCATTTCTTATATTACATCTCTTTCTCATTCTTCTTCCCTTTCATCATTTCTCTTTGCCTTCGTATTGTTCTGGTATGTATTACAAACATCTTTTTTGTTTTGTATTGATCATGCATTTAGGCGTGCTGATCATGTCTTTCTTTTTATCGGAATGTGACTCGTGGATTTGTGTATTCATTATGATTTCAATGTTCTGATTTTTTTTAAGAATTACCAATCTTTTGTTTATATTTTCATGAGAACTAGTTGGTTCTTGGTATGCTTTTCATTTAGACATTCATTTCTTGAAATTTTAATCTTTCATATTACAGCAAGCATAGATCTTTCGTGAGTGTGTCGAGTATGAAACATTTGCATTTTGATCTCAATCTATACATGTATGTATTTGGTCATGTTACAATGTTATATATTTTCATGTTACATGGAGAGAAAAAGTGAGGAAGGAACCCAAGACCTTGATCCCACTTCTTTTAATTCCTATGTGCTTACAAAATGTTCAAAATTCTGGTTTTTCAAGCTTGAAGCTTTTTCGATGTGGCCTTTGATTTCAATATGTAAGCAGCATTATATGTTCATATGTTAAACTGTTTTAAATTTATGTAATTGACGGTAACAAAAAAAAAGGTGAATTTTTTTTACATCAATGTTATAGAAAGCACCTTCTTCAAAAATCTAAGTTTCAAGGGATGGAATTCTGCTTAGTTTGTTGAAATGCTTTTACACTTGTGTTACAAAAAAAAAAATCTTTTTATATCTTTTATGGGATAAACTTATAATGTAGTTTGCGAAATAAAATAATATATATTCACTGTATGTTTAATACCAATCATAAATGGTGTTCCTACAGTACAGACTAGAAAATGGCAGAAGCTGAGGATATTCAACCTCTCGTATGTGATAATGGAACAGGAATGGTCAAGGCAAGTGTTAACACTCATCAGTATTCTATGCAAGTCTTTTCTTTTTTTACAATGGTTTGGCAAAATACTAACTGATGTAGTGATTTTGACATTATCAGGCTGGATTCGCGGGAGATGATGCTCCCAGAGCTGTCTTCCCCAGTATTGTGGGTCGTCCTCGACACACTGGTGTAATGGTTGGTATGGGCCAAAAAGATGCCTATGTTGGGGACGAAGCTCAATCAAAGAGAGGTATTTTGACTTTAAAATACCCAATTGAGCATGGGATTGTTAGCAATTGGGATGACATGGAGAAGATTTGGCATCACACTTTTTACAATGAGCTCCGTGTGGCTCCAGAAGAACATCCAGTTCTCCTTACAGAAGCTCCTCTCAACCCCAAAGCTAATCGTGAAAAAATGACTCAGATTATGTTTGAGACATTTAATACTCCTGCAATGTATGTTGCAATCCAGGCTGTTCTTTCTCTGTATGCCAGTGGTCGTACTACTGGTGAGCAGTTTTCTGACTTTCTAAGATTTCATGTTATGTTTCAGGAATGACGAAATTATTTACAACCATATATAAAAACTAGGGTCCTAGAAAATGGACAACTATGCGGAAGACAATATTATACTCTTCTTTCTTTCCTTTTCATCCTACATTTCAGCTAGCGCACATGAATAACATATCAACGTATTTCTGATAATTAGGAATACAAATCCCAGCTAAGTTATAATCTCTGTTCTAAAATTTCTGGTCTGTATGTCGTTAGTCACCAGTCAAGCAGTCAAGTGCTGGTATGTATTCTCTAGTTCCTGACTCGGCTTTTTGAGGCACTTAAACTTCTAATTTAGCTGTCCATATGAAAATGATCAAGGATAGAAGGTGATTTAAATGCTTGCTCTGCCTAAAGCTTGCTAAACACTGCCTACCATTTTCACCCCTCCCTCCAACAAGCTAGAGCTGTTTTTGATTATTCGTATTATTAATTAATTATTGATTATGAATCACGTTTTGTTTATCAATGTCTAATTCAAATGGTTAAATAATCTTTCACAGCACTGCACGCATTCTGTAATTATCTTCTCCCACTGGTCTAAGCAAAGTTATTGTAAAATTTTAGAGTGTGACATTTTCCTCATTCTTACTACATTCACCAACTGATATATTGTACTTTCCTAATAGGTATTGTTCTGGATTCTGGTGATGGTGTCAGCCATACTGTACCTATCTATGAAGGATACTCCCTCCCCCATGCAATTCTGCGTCTTGATCTGGCAGGTCGTGACCTCACAGATGCTCTCATGAAGATACTGACCGAGCGTGGTTACTCTTTCACTACAACAGCAGAGCGTGAAATCGTAAGGGACATGAAAGAGAAGCTGGCCTACATTGCTCTTGATTACGAGCAAGAGCTAGAAACATCAAAAACCAGCTCAGCTGTGGAGAAGAGCTATGAACTTCCTGATGGACAGGTGATCACAATTGGCGCTGAGCGATTCCGTTGTCCAGAAGTCCTCTTCCAGCCATCAATGATTGGAATGGAAGCTGCAGGAATACACGAAACCACATACAATTCTATCATGAAGTGTGACGTGGATATTAGGAAGGAACTCTATGGAAACATTGTTCTCAGTGGTGGAACAACCATGTTCCCAGGCATTGCTGACAGAATGAGCAAGGAAATCACAGCTTTGGCGCCAAGTAGCATGAAGATTAAAGTGGTGGCGCCACCAGAGAGGAAGTACAGTGTGTGGATTGGAGGCTCTATCTTGGCATCTCTCAGCACATTTCAGCAGGTTATAACATCAACCTTTGCCTTATGAAACACATTTTTCAAGCTCTTAGTTCCTTAAAGGATACATCTTTTATTTATAGTTAGTGAAATCCTAAATACCAGATTTAACAGAATTCAAAGTTTCCAAATTGCTATCACTGCTTGAGACAACTTTTGCTAATTTATTGGACTATTTTGAATGCAGATGTGGATTGCCAAGGCTGAGTATGATGAATCTGGGCCATCAATTGTTCACAGGAAATGCTTTTAAGTACTTGAAGCTAACAGAAGTGGTTGTGGCAGAGCTATATTCAATTTATGACGTGGAAAAGCTTCTGACAAAATCTCTACAGCACTGGCTTATTTTTTGTTATTTTTCAGTTTTATATGTTCTTGGTCCACTCCGTCTCTTCATATAACATGGAGGCTGGATCACATTGACATTGAAATTTCTATCAATAATAATTTGTAGAAGATTGTTTATTGTGATTATCCACTGTTTTTTATACTATCTTTTTCCTTTTATCTAATTTACAAAAGGTAAAATGTGCATCTTCCTTGATGAAAGTTACTTAAATTTTTGAAGGAAAATTCTGGAGGGAATACTGTAGTAGGCCAAACATATTACAAACAAGACATATGGGTTGAAATCCATTACTATACCATATATTAGGAACTATGTATTCAGAGCTTAAGTAAGAATGCTAAGAACTAACATATTATGGACCCTAAAAAATTGCTGATTATCAACATTTTGATTTGCAGAACACTGTAACTCTAACCCAACTGCACAAATTCTCCCAGCCTGAAAAAAAAGGGTTATATCCATATCACAGTGTCAAAATAAGGAGGTTGATATCACAAGAGAAGAAATCGAGAACAATTAAACTAAAACATCAGAAGAGAGTATAACAAGTTTTCCATAATTACTTTCTTTTGGTACATGGTGGCCACTGACCAGTGCTCTTAAGTTGGCACATTAGAACTTGGTGAATGTATTTTTTGTCTGGGCAGTTTGAGGCTTTGAGCCTTTCAGCTGAGTGGAGTTGCTTAAATCAGGAGGTTCACTTTCATTCGGTTTTGTGTCTTGCAAAATGTTAAACATTGATGGTCCAATGTTGTCAACCCCCCCTAGTATAGACATCACAGGCACATCAACCTTTTTCTCCAGCAACTCATTGTCTATAAAAATCACAACAACTGTGATATCATCATGATACATACGCCTGATCCCCTTTCCATAACTCTTAAGTTCATCATAACTCGTCTCAAATTTTCTAGCTGCTTCAGTTAAAGCTGATTAAAGAAGTCTCTTGGCAATACCCTGCATTTAATACACAGATCAGAAGAAACCATAAAGCCCAAAAAGATGGACTACAGATGATTAAAGGATATTATGGGAAAGAACTTACTGCTCTGGGATAATTGTAGACAATCTCAACAGCATCCTGATTTGTCAAATGTTCCCACAGTCCATCAGATGCAAATATAAGAAATTTGTCATTGGGTTGTAAATCTCTTGTGCGCACAGACGGATCAGCTCTTAACACTGGCCGGATAATAGGTGTAGGAAGGTGGAACCTCAAGGATATTTGACCAAGCGTATATTCAGGTTTCTTCAGGTATGCATCACCTATGGCCCTAGATACCTAAATGGCAGTGAGAAAAAAATTGGTGCAAATTTATTAGACAAAAGGAAAATCGTGTACTATATCAGCAAAAATGATGAGCACTAATACTTGAAATATGCGGAATGATGATTATTCTGCATATATTTTTAGGGGGATCAATTACAAACTTCTGCACAACACAGAAATTAGACGCCTCATATTCTGCAGAATCTCAAGTCTACTTTTAGTCCAAAAGTTTGGTAAAAAAGGGATCTCGATTTGTTGGACTAAATGTTTAGACTTTACACTGTATGACAACTTTATGTTTTATGTTTGCTTATATTTGTTGGTAATAACTACAAATGAAGACTCCATTTAAAAAATATATATAACAGAAAATACGATTATGGAACAAAAAGTTCTGAAGTCCAGCAAAGAAAAGAGATGGGATATGTAAGAAAACGGCTAAAAATATGTAACATGTAAGAATTTCTGTCAATCAATGAAATCGACATAACTATACCAGATACAACAGTGTGACACCACAGCAAATGGAATACAATGACATACCCAAGTAAATTCCAGTGACTTCTGTAAAATATTTATAAATGACGATTACATAAATATCAGAATATCAAATCTTTAGCCATAACAGCAATCATCTTAATTTTAAATAATTAATATATAAGAAAGAACCTGAATGATTCCTTTAATACGCCAGGTCCCTTGTTTCTGATAAACTATGTTAGAGTCATCAGGATGCATTGACTTCAGTTCTTCTCTAATCCCCGTCCTACAAACATTATGATCCTCCGTCAACTGTTGCGCTACGATTTCATTAGATCCATGAAGATAACCCTTAAATGCTCGAGAATTGCCAAGATTATCAATATATAATTTCTCATTCCAAATAACTCCAACCAAACAACAGGATCCAGTTGCTGCTACTAATGGTTCTTGTTGGAATGCCACGTCTACAAGAGAGAGAAATCCATCTTCAGTTGCAGCAAACGCGTTCTTGATATTGGCTTCTGACATTGTTCCATTCTCCTTAATATATCCTGAGACATGACATATAAAGTTCAAATGAGTTAAAGCAAAACCACACATATACATATATAGTTAAATGAGGTATAACACATGAACAAAAATATGGCACAATGGGCATACATTCACCGAAAAAATTGTGTGTTAAAATAGCTTGAGCATTCATATTCCTTAGCGTGATAGTCTCAAATCAAAAAACTTATTCTTGTTTATATATATCATCTAGCTCTATCTTAAATGCTTAAATAATAAATGTCATCGCATATGCCTTGTCCACGGAAGGAGGGAAGAATTAATCCACTACTTAAACCGTTAAATCGTTTCTTAGAGCTTCACACTTTTCTTATAATTATAGAACTATGGTTTTCTATTGAAGCAGTGGATTATTTGTAGCCAATTAACAAAAATCCTATTAATATTCACATGAACTCTCAGATAACATTTAAAACGATATTCCATAGTGTGAAGAACAAAAAATCTAAAGATCAGTATGAAAATTGATGATCCAGAATATAGGAAATATTACTCGTGTAAGTTCAGAAATTAAATGACTTAAAAATACAGAACTGCACGTAAAGTTAACATAATTTACCCCTGATGAGAAATGGAACCACATAAAAAAAAGTTGCCCAGAATTATCCCTACTAATTCAGCAAGATAAAGTTATAGCTACAAGCAAGACGAGAAAATAGCATATACAAGATGTGATAAACAATACATCACAGATGTAGAAAACAACAGAAGACAAACATGCACAACCAAATCCATTAAGAAGAATAGCAGTTTACCTTAATTGTTTACTCGAATTTGAATTACTAGTATAGCAATTGTATAGATAATTAAACCATAATTACTAGAAAAAGAAGCCAATTATTATTATATGTTGAACTAAGATTAGACATGGAACTGCATAAAATACAACTGTCAGGGACACAATCCTAACCTCTTGTGGCCTTCTGCATGTAGAAAACAAGAGAATGCAAACATACAAATCCACCAAGAACAACAACACTTTCAAGTATCAATTACTACAACAGCAAATAAGACGGAATATTCTTTTCAGAACTTAGCAAAAACAAAATATTCTTCTCTGAATCTAACATGCAAAAACAACCAAAGGCAAAAATATACAAATCAAGAAAACAACACTATAATATGGTTGTAATATACAGTCAAATGTCTATTACTAGAAGTCTAGAAACACGATTAAAGATAATTAAGCAAAACAAACAATTTAGATGAAAAGGACTAACTCATTAGATGTGCAAACAAATGATCTCGAATGTACTGGGAAGCTCTGGAGCCACCATGACCATCATAAATTCCAGCAAATGTAGCATTCTTTCCTGTCTCAACTTGACTGTAATCCTCCATATCCGCATTGCCTTGTACCGTTGCAAATGAGAAATCGCCATAATAGTGCTTTTCGAGATCTTTGCACCACAAAAGAGGGTCATCATCACCAGCATTCTTATTCTAATGACTACTTATATTTTTACTAGTCTCAACTTTGTTTTTCATACGGGAAAATAAATTCCTCACCGGACCCGAGAGCACATTTTCAAACTTTTCCAAACAAGAAAACATCTTGCATTATCTGCCTTCAAACAAACTGATTTTTTTTTGAAGAACAGAATCAAACAAGCAATAAAACAGACAAAATAGTTATAAAAATTATGAATAAAAATTCAAGCTTTTTGTGAAATTGTGATTAAGAATTTCAAGAAAGGGGACAATGCACGAGAGAGAATGAAGAATAAAGTTTAAAAATCAAGAATCGGGATTATTGATTGAAGGAAGTGATGACAAGGGAATGAAATGTGCTTGTAAATTATGAATTTGAAGAGTAGAGAGAGAGAGAGGGGGGGAGGGAGGGATGAAAGCAGGCTATGCCAACACTTTCTGGAAGAATACAGATGGTATGGAATCTACTATATGTATAATGGAGGAGTTGTACAAAGTTGTCTACCACACGTTTCTCTGGATCATCATAGCGTACTTCCACATATCTGTGTATATATTATATGGGAGAGGGAGGGGGAGTGAGATGAGAGAGAGAGAGAGTTGTTGGGGGATGATATGCAAGAGTTGGTTTTAGCAGAAGCGGGAGAGATTATTACGAAGTGCGTGTAGTGTAACTGTGCAAGTACGAAAACTGACGAATGCGAGTGACATCACCACCAACATATGATCTATAGATACATTATTTTTCTACTATAAGATACTCCAGTACCAAATAGGCAAATATTAGCAAAAACATTAACAGATGAGAATATCGTACCAACTACCAAAGGTCTATCTATATATGTGCATCTAATTGCCAAAGTTTATATTATAATATACGTTTTTCCAGGGGCACACCATAACAAGCCATGAAGAAAATGATTGGAGAGTAAATGACTAATGTGTGTCGTGCGCACGCTAGAAAGACCCAATTTTTTATAGTAATATACTTACTAAAGTCAAAATTTTCTACCGCTATTATTTAATATTCTAAAAAATTATATAATTACTTCATTTACAATATTATTAGAATATTTACTTTTACATAAAAATTTATATTATATATTCAGCAAAGTCAAATTTCCCTACCGCTACATACAAATAACGGTTACATACATCTATACTATATTATTATAACCGAAAAATTAAAAGTTTTGGTCGTTGGTATGACACTGGATAAACCATAAAAAAAATCTTGACCGTCCAATTTTATGTGAACCATAAAAACAATCTTAACCATTGAATTTTAATAAAATATTATTTTAAAAGAATATAATCACACATACAACTCTAATCCTGAAATCTAATTTTAAAAGAATATATTATATTATTATAACCGAAAAATTAAAAGTTTTGGTCGTCGGTATGGTACTGGGTGAACCATAAAAAAAATCTTGACATTCCAATTTTATGTGAACCATAGAAACAATCTTAATCATTGAATTTTAATAAAATATAATTTTAAAAGAATATAATCATACTTACAACTCTAACCCTAAAATATAATTTTAAAATAATATAATCATACATACAACTCTAACCCCAGTAATCCTCCTTTTATATACGATAGGATAATAAGATAAGATACCATTATATTATATTTAAATTACATTCTATAAACTTTTTTTTTACGAATCCTACTTATCTTATAATTTTTATTTAATATATCATTTAACTTTATCCTATAATTTTTATTTAATATATAATTAAAGTTTATGATAAACAATATGCATTTTTTTAGTTTTCACCTATTTCTCTATTTTAATCGCATCTATACTATATTATTATAACCGAAAGATTAAAAGTTTTGATCGTCGGTATAACACTGGGTGAACCATAGAAAAGATCTTGACCGTCTAATTTTATGTGAACCATTGAAACAATCTTAACCATTGAATTTTAATAAAATATTATTTTAAAAGAATATAATCACATATACAACTCTAATCCTGAAATATAATTTTAAAAGAATATAATCATGCATACAACTCTAACCCTAGTAATCATCTTTTTATACACGATAAGATAATAAGATAAGATAATATTATATTATATTTAAATTATATTCTATAAACTTTTTTTACGAATCCTACTTATCCTATAATTTTTATTTAATATATCATTAAACTTTATCCCATAATTTTTTATTTAATATAGCATTAAACTTTATGATAAACAATATGCATTTTTTTAGTTTCCGTCTATTTCTCTATTTTAATCGCATAACACAAATTATTTATCAAAACACAAGCTCTACTCAAATTAGAAGAACTTTGCTCAAACTAGAACAACCGGTTCAGATCAATACCCGTATGTTCAAATTAGAAAACCTACATCAACACCCTATAAACAATTCTAACCCCCGATAATCCTCTTTTTATACAGCTCATCACGGATAGAATAATATTATATTTAAATTATATTATATGAATATTAAATTTTATAAATATTGAAATAATAATATTATTTTATTAATATTAATTAAATTTTATCACTATGTTATATCTATATTATCTATAATTTTATATTATATTATTTTAAACAAACTTCTCTTTTAATTAGAATATATAATTGTACTCACAATCTACTAACATGTTTCAATTTTCCGCATCGTTCAAACACTTTAATTTATTTAAAATTAAAATTTTATAATTAAAATTTTTGAATATTAAAATTATATTATATTTTACCTACATTAAAATACACTCTTTTATTTAAATTTTAATTAAAATATTTCTAATATATTTGTAACTCTTTTTATTAATAAAAATTTCCTAATTAAATTTAGAGAAAAATAAAAAGTCCGGTAAGTCCTCTTTTTATACAACTTTTTTTATCACCCGTAAGTTTTTTTTATACGACTTTTTTATGCAATTATGATATAATTATATTTTAATTTTAAAAATTTTAAATTATATATTTAAATCATATAAAACAATTAATATATAATTTATTAATTTCGCCCGTACATTGTACGGGTTGTAAGCTAGTATAACATATGGAGAAAAGAAACAAATTATTTTATTTAAATATAACTGGTCGTGACAAGTGATTTTCAGTAGTTATCACATATTCATGTTTTTTAATACTGAATAAAAAAATCTTAAATATTTTCAAAAGCGTGAATAGAATAACTTGATACGTATATTCATACTAAACCATAATTTAAATCCTCTTCATTATAAAAAAATATAATAAAAAATCGGATAAATATATTAATTGATTACGGAATCTAAAACCTCATTTTTAATTTAAAGCTTGAATATCACAAAATACTGATTTTGAATCTATAAATTTATTGAAATCACATACTTCATTTCCACCGGAATATAAGACTAACATTTACATACAAAATTATTATAACCTTAGTTAAGTTACCTGCGGGAGGGGAGAAGCTAGCTAGCACACTTGTGTTTAATCTGCTATATATTAAAATGTCTGTATATATGTGTAGCAGTGTAGGTGCATGCGTATATATGCTGTGTATATATGTCTAATGTGTGTTATATCTTGTTCTATATCTATATTATAGAAAAAAAATTAAAAAAAATTCACTCTAATAGTGTGTTAAACATTGTGCTAAAACAACACAATGTTATAATTTGTTATATAATATATTCAATAACACTTTTATCAATTTTAATAAGATTTAGAACAATGCATTGTGCTATTTTAACATAAAAAATCACTTTTTGGTACTAAATTATAGTTGCTCCATCTATTTTACCACAACTATTAGACATGCTCCAAAATAAAATACAAGGATCCAAGGTCAGCCAGTAAAACGATGGGGGATAAGATTCATCGTCGAGAGGGAAACAATCATCATCGAGAGGGAAACAATCCGGATCACCAGCTAAGGCCTCTAAATGACCGCCAAGTGATAAAGGAGGTAGAATCCAATATTCCATTACAAATTACTAAGGTATCTTTCATTCATCTACACAACGGATGATATAAATATTAGCCATATAAATAAAATATAGATACTATTTCCCTTTATTTTATATATAACCGAATCAGTTACGAGGTAAAACGCTTTTTTGTTATACTATTTTTATTTTCCAAAAAAAAGTTTTATTACATTAATTAGTACGAGTAAAAAAATATATATCACAGTAGATACTGATACCCGAGTCCGAGTGCAAGAGCTGTGAATTTCTACTGTCACTGCCTATAGCTAATAGTCTAGTACTGTACTATTTTTATATGCTTTTATATTTACTGTAGTAGCTATATATTTGTAGATATTTCAAATACAAATATAGAATGTCAGTTGAAACTAGGCAACTACATGCCTCATTACTCATTAGACATGATTTGCTAATCGATGTAGATATTAATAATCTAATAATTAGTCTAACTAATCACAATTTGGCATTGTTGAGTTATAGGATTAATTATCACTCGGCCGAAAGAGTTGTATGCTCCAGTAGTCCATTTAAATTTGTTTGAAATTTTATTAAAAAGTTAGGTGCGGTCCAAGCATAAAGCCCAGAAACAAAGCCCCTATTAGCTTTAAGGCTTTTCGAGCCCTTAACTTTCACTCTGTCAATCTATTATCTTATTTAATTATATATTATCACGATTAAAATACTTTATTTCTCTGATTGGCGCAATATTTTAAAAATTTTGCTGAGCCAAGTCATCCAGATAATGCTAAGCCAATGGAGAGGAGTGAAACTCCGGTAAGACATTGCATTCTGCAGTTTAATCTGAATTACGAGTGAAATTATTTTGGTTCAATTGTTACTGGGTTGTTTCATTGTGGAGCTTTGGATTTATAAATTGTGTTTGGATCCTCGGGCATTTCTTGGTTTGGTAAAATGAATCAGTTCTGTTAATTTATTTAAATGCATTAACCTTGTGAATGTTTTAGGGGATGGTATCTTGTTCTTTAGGGGAACACACAAATAACAACCGGGAGTCATACCACGTTTAAAATAGTAGCTTTATCCCCCTTGCCCGATAGCATTATTGATGGGGCACATTCTTCTCTACAAGGATTAATTAAGATTTAAGTGAAACGTTGAGTGTTATAACCTTTTAAAATCAGTTAAAGGTATGTAGGGTATCGGGGTAAATTACTAAATATGCATATGGTGCCAGTTTCTTCGTATTTCGGAACTAATTGATCAGACAGTGAACACATGATATCGCTTTCTCACTTTTTATCACAAAAAAAAAAGTCACAAAGGAGGGCAAGGGTCCACCCCAGGTAAGGCTGGAAGCGGGTGCAAAAAAGGCTGGCTGCTGAGGAGCTTGAAAAATGTGACCGAGCCTCCATTTATATATATATATATATATATACATATAATTCTGTGTTTTTTACGTGTTGTGAACTTGCTTGTTTGTCTACGTTTCTTAACCATTAATTTTGCAGATGATCCAAGTAATGATCCAAATGTTTCTGGAGATCCATACAAGACGCTATTTGTGGCTAGGCTGGTGAGTAATTTCATTCATTATTTATTACTTTCAAATTTTTGGGCAATCTTTTTAGACTATCTGATCCATCTATATAATCTTTGTTTCCAGAACTACGAGACAACTGAAAGCTGAATCAAAAGGGAGTTTGAGACTTATGGTCCTATTAAACAAGTAGGTATTATAAGAGTTCCCGAGAAAGGGAGTCAATTTTGCATTTTGGTTCGGTAAGAAAATGGTTTGTGACATGCCAGTTATTTATTGATGTTTTAATGAGTTGTTTTATAATTAAATGTTTTAAACAGATGCGGGGTCTAAAATTCTAACTACTTCATCCTTGAGTCTTGCATTGTCAACAATTCATTCAAATCAAAGTCATCTTTTTTTAGTAAATATATATAATAATAATTTTCAATATAGTATTTTACTTTTCATCTCTTCGGTCCCGCTTATGATGGAAAGATAGATACAGTATATATTGTTTTTATCTTCATAAACAAAGCTTTATTTTAAATTCTAAATTTCAGGATACTGAAGTACCAAAGGCAGCATGTATGTTTTTTTATCTGATATGATGTGTATAACTTTTAAAAGATTTGTCTTTGGGTTAAATATTTGGTTTCATCCATTGGATTTTTCAGCTTGTTCGTGCCCATACCTTGAACATCTAATTTAGTTAAGGTGGTTGGTATCCCCGTAAAATGTTGGAAAGAATAAATATGTAATATTAGCAACTTTGGAGGACTATGTCTATGTGGTCATATGTTCCTTTAAAAGGTTTGTATCAGGTATCAGTCTATTCACTCCTAATTTAGTATGTCAATTCCTTGAATATCTAATTTAGTTAAGGTGGTTGGTATCCCCATTAAATATTGGAAAGAGTAAATATGAAATTTTAGCAACTTTGGAGGACGATGTGCTCATATGTTCCTATAAAAGGTTTGTCTCATTTTATTTACTACAATGACTATGTGAGTTTTTAGCTTATCCTCGACGTTGGCTCCTTATCTATCATTGGGTAAATAAGATTACCTCTTGAAGTAAGTATTTTATTATAAGGAATATCACTGGTAAAAGGGTAAGTTTTGCTTCATGTGTGTTAATATGATGCTTGCTTTTAGAGCAATTTATTTTTAAAGATGATGCATCATACTGCATAGCATTCAGTGAGAACTTAAGGTGAGCGAGGCAGTGAATCAACGTTGCATTGTGCATTGTGCAGCCATCGAAGAATGACGACTTTCCCCCGTGTTGGGTAAAATTTGTTGGTAGTATTTGCATCTCTTTTAGCTTCTTAATTATTGCTTAGTTCATGAATTACTGATACTAAAATTTTTAGTTGTGATCTAAAGGCAACACAAAAACGTGTCTGGTGTGTTCAGAGGATTTCCTGGTATTTGATATATTATTATTTATTATTTAAATTATTAAATATTCCTTGGTAAGAGGGCTTAGTATGCTGGACTGTATATCGGCAACAGTTTTTCTGCAATCCTAGCAAGGCGATGATTCATCTAGCGTTGGAAGCCATATTATTTTAAGGTGAGCAAGGCTAGTGAGGCATAGTGCCTGTCCGCCGTGCCGTAGGAATTTATAATTACTTGTTTGAATAGAGTATAGTGAGAAGAGTGTTTATATCTTATACAGTTATACCCTTTTGTCACAAGATATTTTCTTAATTGTATATGGGCTAATATGTGACATTGTTTGAGTTTCAGGTTCGCTTAGTTGCAGATAAAGAGACAAAAAAGCCCAGAGGCTATGCTTTCGTAGAATATATGCATACAAGGGATATGAAAGGTTTTCTAATTTCTTCCCTTCTTTTGTGTTGTTTTTACTTTTAACAACATTTACTTGCTCTTTTTTTATTTACCTAGATGTGTATCCCGTGCATGAAATTACAGCTGCATATAAGCAAGCTGATGGAAGGAAACTTGACAATAGAAGGGTTCTAATAGACGTGGAGCGTGGCAGAACAGTTCCGAATTGGCGACCTCATAGACTTGGTGGGGGGCTTGGCACAACTAGAGTTGGAGGTGAAGAAGTTAAACAGAGGTATTCTGGTGGAAGGTAATGTTCTTATGTTCTGATGCAACAATTGTGCACTGTATAAGCTATCAAATATTTATGTGGTATAAAATTTATTTATAACTCATGCCGTAGAATATAATAATGTTCAAGAGGATTCTTTTTACATTAGGATGTTGTCTTCGGTTGCTTCATTTTAAAGTTCTTTGGATGTTTTACCTTTTCAACTCTTTAGGTGCTTGGGGTAAATGTTCAAAAAGAGGACAGGGGAGTCTTTGATAAAAACATGAAATTGACAGTATACTCAATTGAGATAACTAGAATATTACTATAATTTCAACTTCAAGTCTTCAACTGTACACGTGTGTGTACACAAAAACATAGAGAAACAAACACACAGTCTGACACACATACTAGCACTTGTGTTTATAGAACAGTAGTACACTAAAGCCTAATTACAACTTATGTCTTTCTGTATAAGTTCTATAATTTATCTCCTTTTTTTTATAATTTAAGCTATGTGTGTGCTCATTCATTTCTCAGACCTCAACATCAATCAGCTGGACCACCTCGATCTGAGGAGCCAAGAGTAAGGGATGACCGTGAAAGGTAAACATTCTACGAACAACTTTATATTATATGCTTCATGCTAGTTGTACAATGTTCTTTATAGTGTGTGTTTAGCCTTAATCTTGGAGGTCCAAGTTGTCATTTAGGCAAAATGTGATTTGCCCATCATGTCAAACAACTGTTCTTACGACAACAACTGTTTTCTTGAGGACATCTGACCTGCCCAATAAAATTATGATGGATTCGCTAATGAATTATAGTGTCTAGGTTAATTGTTGAAACCGGGAAGAATTACACTAGTTTCCATGATTGTTCATAATAAGTGTCATTAAATCATTATTGTTGAGACCAACAGAAATTTCAGGGACAGGAAAAAGTCTCGTGAAAGAGGTAAGGACAGAGGAAGGGAACGTGAAAAGTCTCTTGAGCACTCTCATGATAGGCATACCAGGGACAGAGACATTGGTCGAGATCGTACAAGAGACCATGACCATGGTAGAGAACGTGGTCGTGACCACGGTCGCGCCAGAGGTCGTGACCGTTATCATGAGGATAGGGATAATGAGTTGACTCAGGATCGTGGCCGCTCCCATGACAAAGATTATGATCACGATCGTGTTGGCTCGAAGCTTGAGCGAGATCGACATGATGAAAGAGGAAAGAGTTATGATCGACGTCTTAAGGCTGAGGATCCTGGTTGGTCCGAGCAAGTTGAACATGGCTATAGGCGCCCAGAGTTTGACCATGAGAATGCACCATATCATTACTATGAACATGGTCAAAGTCGAGGCAAGTATAATCTAGATGGAAAGGATGATCACAGCCGTTATGAACATCATGACTATGATCATGATAGGTACAATCAGATGGAGGAGGATAATTTTGGCTATTCTGGAGCTAAATCTGATTTACATGATAATGATCGTGATTACTCTAAGGATTACTAAGCATCTCAAGGCAGCTATGGCTCCCATGCTTTACTTTGTGGTGGCAAGGCTGTTGTTTCGGTCAAAGTAGGTGCAATTGCTTCTGTCCGGGGACTTGCAGAGGAAAGAAAAGTCAGTTTATGGTTATATTTTTAAGATGGAACTGTTTTGGCGATTGTTTCAGGTTGAATCAGTACTCTGTTTTTAGCCTTGTTCTTGATTTAAGCTATGTTTTGTTTGTGTTAGGACTCGAGTTTATTGATGAGAACCATAATGGGAACTGCTAAGAATGTTTTTTTAAATTATATATCTATATATATCCGACTCCATGATACCTTCTTGATGGGTTGGAATGATGTGCATCGGCTAATTCCTATTCATATTAAAATCACTTCTTTCATAATTTTATAACGGTTGAACTATGTTAATTTTTTAATTATTATTCACTGAAATAAAAATAATATATTATATTTATATTATTTAATTATAATTATTTATTTAATATATTTTATTATTAAATATTTTGATAAATTTTGAATAATTGATATTTTGTATATCTGTTGTTTTATTTTATCTGAAACATTATTATTTAATAAAATTTTGATAATATAAATTGACGGTTTTTAATTTTATTGATGCGTTAATAAAAAATTGTTGCACTAAATACATTAAATTTCGTCAATTTGTCTGAACTGTATCATGAAATAATACTAGTAAGAGTATCCTCTTAATTCCAATAAGACGAAACCAAATTTATTCATTTTTATTACTTTTTGGTGTGTTTTATTACTACTATTCTTTGAAAAAAAGTAGTCATATTTAGTTTTAGCTTTGAAATTTTTATATCATTACATGCCAACAATTTTCAAAAGTTATTGCTCTACTGCCTCTACATTAACTTTATTATATAATTAATATTTTTTTTATATTGTTGTTAAAATAAAAACTTAAACTCCAGATAAAGTACTAAAACATTAATTTATTAAAAACGTACAATTATACTTTATTTTTATTGCCATACTAGACCTAGAGTACGAAACATTATGATTAAAATAAAAATTAATTCTGAACAATGAAGGCATATATGCTAATACGTATATGTATGAATTCCTATATGGCTATTTGTAAAATCGTTCTAGTACATGCTAGTAAGAAAATATTTTGGTGTTTAAGTAGTCTCAGTGAAGGCATATATGCATATAAATTTCACTGTGTCCCTATAATGTTGGAATAATTTCCGTGTCAAAGTCAACATCGTATCTGTTACTGTTCTTCAATTGTAATCGCTTTTGATTACCTTCTTAATATTCTCATGTGTTATTTTGTCACACATGTGCTTAATGCAATGTCTGCTCTAATGCAAAACTATCAGAAGTACTGTTAAGAACCAATACATACGCCCACATAGCTTTGCAAGAAAACACATGGGCGGAAAAATTAATAGAAAAACCTTAAACCATTTCTAAGTATCTAAGAATTAATTCGAGCACTAAAACCTGGTTTTTGTTTTCTTGCTAGTACAACTGATCAAGCCCCTCAACAGATTTTCCTTCTACACCCAAAACAGAGAAGGATATACTAGGCATGAAAGCATCCAAAAGTCTGATCATCATACCCCTGATTTCCTCATATCAGCCTCTCCATGTGCAAAGTGACACCTATCCCCAAAGGTACAGGAACCCTTTGCAAGATTTTCACACAGCTTTGTCTTATAGTTGCTAGCTGCTCGAGGTGCAGGCGAGGCATGCATTCTGGATGATGATTTTGCTGTGTCTGACGTTAAGCCAATGCTTTCAATCAATTTTCTGACCATAACACTTGCTTGATTAATTTGTCCAAATGTGCCCTCAAGCTCGATGTTCTTGAGATTTGAATCAGTTGCGTGATCTCGGATAGCAAGTTTAACTCCAGTTTCCCTACAGATCTGTTTCGAATTCATCCCTCCTTTCCCAATTATAGCTCCAGCGAGGGAACCATCAACACTGATTTTTGCAGTAGCTGAGGCACCAAAAGAAGATGCAGGGGCAGCTGGGGTTGGTTCAATTCTGCCACCAAATCTACCTGGAATTGCTCCAGATGCAGGGGCAATTAGGGATGGTTCAATTCTGCCACCATATCTACCTGGAATTGCTCCAGATGAAGGGGCAAATGGGGGCTGTTCAATTCTGCCACCATATCTGCCAGGAATTGTTCCAATGTCACGAATATCGTCATTAGACTGAGGAATGGGCCTTCCAAGCTCCCACTCACCATGAGCGAAATGGCATTTGTCACCAAACTTACAGCCTTCAGCAGAGCTGTAATTGTTACACAAACGCGACTTGACAGCTGAAGAGGAGCCATTCATGGCTGTCTGCGCCGCGGGAATTGGTTCAAGATTCATCAACTGAGCAACAGCATTGTAGCCACCAGGATAATAGTGGAGAAAGTGGCAACCTTCACCAAATTGACACCCAACCATGCTGTACCAAATGAACCACAATAAGATGACAGCTAGTGAGTGACAAGATTTTGCAATCACAAAGACCATAATCTCATCAAATGCACCAACACATTCTTAAAAAAAATGCGGGTAGGACAGAGATCGGTAGAGGGTAACATGTACCAAGACATAAGTCAATCATATGCCCCAAATAATTCTATACCCAGCACAATAACAACTAGATTGTTTTAAGTTTACAGTAGTATTTAGAAAAGTGAAACAGATTCTTCTCTGACATCCAGAACTCATAATAACTTCTATAATTAGGCCCAGTTAAACATTAATACCGACAAAGAGGTTATATATCATGTCTAAGAAGTATCAAGTAACAACTGTAAATCATGAAATTCAATTAGTCTACTCCTTGTAGCAGACAAAAGTTTTGAACTGCAAAGAATAACTATTTCTGATATCAGGGAAGAAAAGAAAAGATGGTTATTCAGGCTCACATGCATCTTTCAGAGCAGAAGGAATAGCAGCACTCAGTTAAGCAATAAAATCCCTAATTTACCCAAACAAAGCATTACACAACTTCACAATTTTCTTCCAAAGCAATAAACTTATTGAATATGAAGAATATTAGGGTTATCCAATTTTATACTATACAATTCTACTTTAAAAAAAAAGGATCAGGTGGTGATTTTCTCTACTATCTCTTTCAACCTTGACCCATCTTTTTTCTATGGAAAAACCATTTTGCAGACACAAGGTCCCCTTTCCTCATAAATATAACACTGACCAAAATGAATAATTGATGGGGAACTTGTATACAAATAAATGGAGTCTTTTGTTTTTATTAGTAAATAGTTTATTCATATTTGATGCATGGATAGCCGATAGAGTATGTATTTATATGTGTGCTAGTACATTTAATATGATGTAGGCTATTTAGTCCAATTGCTACGGGCCTTAGTCTGTTGGTTACTTGGTTTTATTCTCATTATTTATACTTTATGTTGTACTTACGTTTTATTAGGCTTGGGAAGACTTGGTTGATATACAGTGATTTTGATATCCATATTAATTTGAGTCTCCTATTTGGATTGCAATCCACAGTTTTTATCCCTACTGTGGTTGATAATCTCTTAGGGTAGTGGATTTTCTGTGATAGGGTTGTGGGTTTTCTGTGATTAATCCAACCAAGTTTTATATTATTTTCATTTTTATTCAATCAGTCATCGTTTTTTTATAGTTGTTCTGCATCAAAAATGTTAAGTATATGACACTCTTGAAAGTTTTAGCCAACAACACTAATACGTAAAAACATATATATTTTTCGAGGCATCAACATAGATGTCTTAATATCAATTGCTATGTATATCAAAATAAAGACACCTACATCACCAAGCTTCACTAAATGAACAATTACCATTTACCAGAAACCAAATTTGACATTGCACATGTGTGACATCACAATCCTTGAATCTTTGAGTCTACAATATTTAGTACAGTTGACTTCAGACTTATACTTATTAGAACTATTCTTTTTCATGTTATATTATTATGTATTAATTTAAAGGCCTTTAGATTTTCTTGGCTTTACTATTCCTCACTTCTATTGTACTTCTTTTTACATGTTTGCTACAACCTTAAACCTGCAACTTGTAAACTGTACAAACCTCTCCGTCCATCGACTAAATCGTATGTCGTCCTTCTAGGTTACAGCCATAACTTCATTAAAGCTTAAAATAATTGATGTATATAGTTCTAGAATACTAAACAATTACAACTTTACGTACTTCTACCACTTATATAGACTTAATAATTTTTTAAACTTTATGGAGTAAATTTGTCATCCTTTTAAGACAATACCTTTGCTCACACAAAAGCACATGTTAAATAAATAAATCAATGATTATAAGAACATTAGGATAAGAAGAGATTTTATTATTTGTTTACTTTAAAGTGTTGATGACAGGTAGTTGATCATCTATTCAAGTGTTAGTGCTTATGAGCCACCTACAAGCAAACTTGGACTAAATAATTCAGTGACATACTGACATAACAACAAAGTTCAAAAATGTTCACAATGCAAAAATGTTCCAGTAATTGCGAGCAGCCAAGCACCCAACCAATTCAATGGAAGCCAAAAGGTCAAAATATAAAATCTAGTCATAAATGATAAAACCTACTGGTTAACGTCAATCATAATATACTACACAAATATTTATAGGGAACAGCACACTGTTTTAAGAAGTGTTAGCAACACAAAAATCATCATTACTAAGTCAATATATATTAAACAGCATGTTGCATCATAATATTTTTGAACCTGAAAAATTTAGTACAGGGCTTCATTTTGCTTCCTATACCACTTGATAAAGAGTCCATGTCTGTTGCAAAACATAAAAAGCTTTTATAAGTCAAGAGTTTCTGCATTTTTTATCATGTTTGACAATAACTCACCACCTTAGTTCCAAAAAACAAAGAAGATGAACTTTTATATTTTTTTGGATTTATATATTAGTCAATGTAGGACATCTTCAACTCTGAAAATTTGTGTAATAACTTGAAATATAAAAAGTAATCTTAGAAAATATACAATTGTATAAAGATTTCGCCAATGGACTTGGAATGTATGGCCGAGGGAGTAGTAATTGTATTGTTATCATAGCATACTCAAGGCCCAAGGGCAGCCCTAGTATATACATTTAGTGGGAATAGTTGGGAATAAAAAAGTTAAATATAGTTTTAATTTAAGAAGATTATAGCTTTAGGTAGTTTCACACATAGATGAACCTTATACACAAGCTTTTATTACTAGCTGAATCTGAACTAAGATATAATACATGAATGTATTTAGCAAGATTTGAATTTTTCTTACCAACTGAGCTTTCACATAACATACTCATAGATTTAGATACAAATTCATCAGCACTAAAGTTGAAAACTTTAATGAACCTTATACACAATTTTCTACAAGGACACAATAAAAGAATGTATATAGCAAAGATTCGATCTTTTCTTACTAGCAACTGAGCAATGACATAGATATGAACCGATTAGATATAAATTTCAAATCTTAAGTGGGGTGGTGGGGACTATAGCCCTGGTACAGAGAGAGAGGGGGGGGGGGGGGGAGAGAGATGATAAAGAGATTACCAGGAGAGGCAAATAAACCCAGCTTTGATTTCTTGAAAGGCATTCCATTGGAAATGGATTCAGGTCCACCTCTCTTGCGAAAATCCATCACTCTCTTTACACTTGGAGTTGGTGATAATAATAATAATAATTATTACTACTACTAGTAGTAGTAATATGATAATTGAAAATCTAAACCCTAGGGTGGGTTTTGGGGGAGATCTGTATGTAATTATGTATGTATCGATTCCTAGTCTAAAATTGTTTGAATCTGGGTTCGGTAGCTAACAAGATACAGTATCTGTATTGTGTGCGCGTGTGTTTTTATATACACACGTACACACGGAGTGGAAGAGAGGTTAAAGGGGTGGATCCGAGGACCGGAGGGGGGGGGGGGGCATGGGATTTAAATCGGATAATTTGGAATTTAAGGTATTATATTTTTAACCTGTCTACATTAGAATGCAATTTCAAGTCTACATTGATTTTATTTGGGCCTTCTGTTTAGTGGTTGGGTTGTGGAGTTTTGTAAATATTATCCGGATTGGGCCGGAGGACAAAGTTGTAAATTGGTAAAAGTCTAAAACCTCACAAGCAATTACTTGTTTATTTTCAAACTACTCCCTAAAAATAAACAAATATATAGAAGAGGAGAGGACAAACGTCGGCACAACCTAATTTTATATGATTTTTGTATTTGTTTTACATTGACACTTAAAATAAGATATACTTGTTTCGAATTCAAATATAGTGCTCCCTCCTACCTAGCAATCCTTTTATGATTTTTCGTAATCAAATTGACTAATGTTTAACTAACAATTAAAAATTATTCTTTTATAATTTAATTTTTTTAAAAATACATTTAAAACAGATCATATATATTTTTTAATAACATAAAATTTTAATTTGTTTTCAGTTACATATTATTTTTAAAATACGATAAAAAATGAGTTGATTTGACCCTACTAAAAATAAAGTGGACGGAGATAGTATGTTCATTTCTTTCGGTTCCACACAAAAACTAATCGTAATTTGTTTTACTGAAAGTCTGGGATGTATTTGTGCAAAAAGTATTATACAGTAACCACCGGAGATTACATATCCCCACAGTAAGTTACCAACGTACAGGCAGGAACTAGTGGCCAGTAGACAAGAAGCAACCGCCAAGCATCAAATGAGAAAGTATAACAAAGCTACACAATTACTACTGCATGCTTTTCTTGTTAAAACCCTGTAAAGTAATGTAAACATTTAGACAATGACCAGAGGACTTCCAAAGTCTTACTAAATACAAGTTCATATGGACTAGGTAGGACATGAGTAATTTATAACTACACAAGAACATCCAATATTTTTTTCTAAAAAAATGTTTTATATAGAAGAGACTACACAATCTTTCATGAACTTAGAATCACTTGCATCCCTTATTGAGCCACCCCTACAATTGGCCTATTCATTGGATCCTCCACTTGTCTATCTTCTATATAGAGTGTGCTACCTTGCCTACTGCAAAAGAAGATCAGGAGGTTAAACCCATATAAAATAATCTGAATGATAATCCAGACCATCCCAATCTCTCAGTCCTGACCAAGTATATTCAAACAGTTTACCATTCTCTTGGAAGTAAACACAGCAGTACCCATCTTTTCAAATATTGATCTTGTTGGCTGATACTCCAAAATAATTTATTGTATCCACGTATACAGAGTGTTTGCTTAGAAACACGGATCTATCTCCTAAACTTTCAGGAGACAACCAAATTTTGAGACCAAACGAACATTTTAATGCAAAATTTATGAGCTGCTCCATCATTATATGTAACAATGAGCTCCTCATCTAACTGAAAGAACTTATATGTATGCTGCAAATTAAGCACATTAGTTAAACTGACAACTTTTACTTCTCCAGAATCAATGTCATAGGATCCCAGTTGTCCAGATGAAAAAAGAAAATAGAAAACACCACCAAGGAACACAACATCGTCAACACAGGGAACACCAAACCAATCTCCACTAGATTCAGTGATAGTCCATTGTGTACCACCACATCCAAAAACACTAATGAACCGGTAGTAATCATGAATAATATGCAAAGCTAAAAACAAACAATCAGGAGTAGGAGGGATGAAAAGTGCAGTAAAAAGAAAAATCGGTTGTTGAACATAGTCATAAATAGATAACCGTAGAGATGAACAAATTTATAAAAATATTGAGGCTAGATATATAGAAAAATCGATTCAAATCAAGAGCATGAGAGTCCAGTTGAGTGGCTGATGGTTGGTACAAATAGTAAGTTATTCCAAGAGTCAATAAACACTCACATATAAAACATGTAAATATATAAACTAGTTTCTTTCCCTCCACTAAATATAACTAAACTATCTACAACAAATGTTCTCTTTTTATTTTTCTCTTGCAACCAAAACAGTCATCACACTCCCCTTCATATGGTGTTCTTTCCGGACCCGGTTGTCAATTGCTAACAGCCTTTTCCTCGATTCCTACTTCTACAGATTTTGCCTTAATAGCTTTAGAGTAACTTCTGATATGACTATTATTTATCTGCATCATCTCGATGCAAGAAATACTAGATATTTTTACTTTGATTAATTAGATAAAAGTAGAGACTTTAAAACACATTCGCTCCTCAGCATAACCTTCTCAATTGGATTATTGACCTCTGCTCTATGTTTTGAATGAGCTCCCAAAGAACAAGTATATCAACTTAACCCAACACCCATAAATTCCAGTCCCCTGACATAGAACTGCACCATATAAGGCCAAGAAAGTTTGAAAGTTACTTTATAACTATTTATCCAAGCGATGCTGATCTCAATCAAGAACAAAGTGAGTATATCATTTAATAGTGTGCTGATAATATTAGATTTGGAACATCAGACTCAATAACCTGAACACATCATTGTCCACAGAGGATAATAGGCAGTACAAAAAAGAAATTATGACCAAAGCACGTTCGCACATACCTTCCAGTGCACTTCCATCTTCAGATTGTGAGCTAGAAAAAAACATTTCTTCAGATCTGTATAATTTGCAACCAAACACAACAGCCGTGCAGATAACAAGTTTCAACAAATTTTCCCTATGGTCATATTTTCAAACTACCAGACACAATATGGTGTCGAAATTAATTATGGTAAACCCTGAGGGCACGGCAATTTAATTTAGTAAAACTTATTTGGGGATAAAGAACCACAGTGGACGGGGAAGCAACCTCAAATCACAGTGGACGGGGAAGCAACCTCAAATCACAGTGGACAGTCAAAAGAAAGAAGCATGTGTACACGGCAAAATAGGGTCAACACTTGAAAAACATGTGCATGTGTACAGGGCCTACTATATCTGCACAATGAAAGCCAACATGATTATTAATTAGTGTAATTTTTTATTTTGGTCTCATCAGACCATATTAGCTAGTGAGTAGTGACCTTCGTGGTAACCCAAAAAAGTTTCGTCCTTCCTATAAAACAGTCTCTCATTTGTCAGAGAGAACCTTTGTTGCTTATAAGCTAACAAAGTCCATGATTACTACAGTACTACCAAATGAGGAATATCAGATACAAGTAAAGGCATGTTGCATGTATCAAACACAAGAAGCCAGGATATAACAAATACGTAACAAGTAAGGTTTAACCATTTAACCCAAACAAGTAAAGGCTAAACTGTGGAGTAAAGCAACATCTTTAATATGTAGATAAGTATAACAAAGCTACCGAACTACTAGTGGATATTGTTCTAGTTGAAACCCTGTTAACATGTAGGCATTGACAAGACTCACATTTATTAGGAATACGGAGGCGGAATTTGTAAATTACAACGGAAATACCAATAATGGAAAAAGGGAGAATCTTTAAATTACAAGGGATATACCAATATCAGAAAATAGGCTTTGTAATAAAGAAAAGACCTTGAATGTTTTGATAAAACATGACTCCACAAACCATCAATAACACATAATTGGACGAACTCGGGATCACTAACATCACATATAAAGCAGCCTCTTCAATTGGCCTAAGACCAGTCTATCCTCCCAACGCCATCTTCAGTTGGGTGGTAACTTATTTCGACAAAAGAGCAGTAGGTTCAACCCACATGGAACATGATCCACCATAATCTAGACGATCCCAGTTTCTCGGTCCGGATGAAGCAGATTTCAACAGTTCACCATTCTCAAAGGAATAAACATAGCAGGTCCCGTGTTGTTGGAAATATATCTTGTTTGGAGATATTCCATAATAATTTATGGAATCTACATAAACAGAATAGTCGCTAATGAACAAAGAACGATCCTTTAAACTTTTTAGAGGAACCCAAAGTTTATGCGACCAATCATAGCTTGTAAGAATATATTTGCGAACTTTTAAGTTGTAATACAAAAGCATGAGGTCCCCATTGAACGCAAAGAATTTCTGATTGGTATAACCACCATAATCAGTTGTCAGAAATGAAAAAGAGTTAATTTTTAATTCCCCGGAAGCAATGTCATAGGATGCAAGTTTTTGATCATAACAGAAAAAAATAGAAAAGTCCTCGAATGAAGACAACATTGTCACTAAAAGGACAACCGAAAGGTTGTTGAAAATCAAATTCAGTAGTAGTCCAGTGTGCATCACCATGGCGAAAAATACCAATGGTCCAATGGTGAGAAGTAACAACATGAAGAGCTAAAAAGACACAATCTTGAGAAGCAGGGTAGGTGGAAACAGATGTTAAGACTTTAAAATCCCGTCCAGGAGGAACGTAGGGATGGTGAAACTGAGGGAGTGTGGTGGCCCTATTAGTTAGAATGGAGACCAATAAAAAATGGGTGCTAGTAAAATCAATGTTATACATAGAAAAAAAGCAAACATCCATCGAGATAAATGAGTGGTGAAGCCATTTCAATAGTAGAAGTGTCAAAAAACTCATCCAAATTAATACCTATAGTAATGACTGGTTGGTCCATATTGAGGGGTTCATACAGGTGGTATGTGATCCTATTAACAAACTCATCATCACGATAAACCTCCAACCAACAAGGCAATACATCACTGGCTCTTTTTTCATGCTGAGCCGCCAGCCAGGTCCTGCAAACACCACTGAATCGAGCATGATCCCCCCAGTAGAGCTTCTTTTTTATTTCTCCCAACAAATCCAAATCAAGATCTGCCCATGATAACTGCTTCATACATTTAATTTGCGCTGCTTGCTTCCTCTTCTTCTTCTCTTTATCTTTTCTGCTGCACCTTTCCATCTTCTTGTTCTATCGCCCCAATTCACCCTGTCTTTGTCTTTCCTCCTTGTATACTTGTACAAACTATCTCATATTTTATTTAGGATTTCTAATCAAATTGTAATATCGGATTTTTGATTTTAAATCGAATTTTAATATATCTCATATTTTGTTTAGGATTTGATTTAATTTAATTAATTGAATTGAGTTAATTTTAGGGGGTTTTCAAAAATATCTGAGCATAAAAGTATTTTTATAAAAATATTATTTTTTAAGAAAAAAATTGTAAAAATGTGATTTGTTTTAAAAAAAATTGTAAAAATATGATTTTTTTCTTACATTTTTTTGCAAAAATACGGTTTGTAACTTTACAACAATATTTGCAATTGTAATCAACCGAAATCAACCACAAATAAAACTTTAAAATTTAATAAAAATAATTATTAAATTATTCCAACACAAGCAAACAGTTATATGCAATCAAAATCAACCCAAAATAATTTTATAAAAGCAATAATGCCACTGTTTGACCCTCTCCCCAACTATCTCTTGTATCTTCTCTACCTCAATTTCTTTTCCTTGACGTAACTAACACCTACATCTTTCTTCGAATACTCACAATCCAAATTTTGTATCACATACTGATTATAATCCTTAACAATTCTCATAATTATATCTGAAGTGGAGATCACATATCCTCTACGTCTCCTTAAATTTCTTAGTAGACTTGACAAAATCATACACATTATTGGCAATACCGTTAGTATTAGCATACAAGAGAGATCATGAGCAACGAAATCAATGTTATGCTTATCTAGAAACTTCTCAAAAAGGACACATGAAGCATTATGAATGACTTGATCAACCCATTTGCAATGACAGAGATTCATAACGTTCTAATTCAGTCATGGTGGTCTTACTTTTGAATTAGTATTTGATCTCGTCATTGCAACAATCAAGGATCAAGTGGGTGTTTGAAAATGATTTATTGGCTTGTTCCAGAAACCAATTTCTCATCACAATTAACCATCTATTACACATAATTTCTTCAATTTCACCACAATTTGAGGCTCTTCACCCTATAAATTCATCAGCACTTTCTTTAAATATTGACAAAAACCTCTCACCACCACATGAATTTATCATATTTCCTCCTAATTCAATACCATTAAACGAAGAAATTGGGTTTAATTGAAGGTAATGAATGGTAGATTGGATTGAATGGACTGATGTTGTAAATTGAAGGTGGGGAGATGACCGAGTGGTGGTTGGAAAAAGGTGGAAAAGGAGGTGGATGATGATGAGTTAAGTTGTTGTTGTTTAAGGCTTGTATATGAGATACAAGTGGTGTGTGTGAGTTTGTGTATCTGTGTGTTTTTTTGGTGTGGCAGGAGTGATCACCACGGAGGCGGGGACAACCACTTTGGCGGTGGCGTTCGATGATGTAACAAAGGCAACAGAGGAGGAAGAAGGGAGAATGAGAAAAGAAAAAAAGAGAAAAGAACGGAGAGAGATGGGTCTAGAGAAAGAAGGAGAGAGATTTAAAATAGAGATGGCGATAAAATTTTAAAAATAGAGAAAGAGAGGATTTAATTGAAGGTAATGAATGGAAAATAATATATTTATAATTAAGATAATATATTTGCAATGATTTTGAAAAGATAGTATTTTTACAAAACAAACTAATAAACCTTATATTTTTGGTGAATTTCCTTTTATTTATTTATGCATATTTTGAGATATAATATATAAAAATTATATTTTTGGAGAGTTTTAATGATAAAATTTATAGTTACTTTCTGCAAAAATTGAAAATATATTTTTTTCTTCAAAAACATGGGGGTATACCTTCTCCAGCAGCAGCCTTTGAAATTTATCAAACACATTCTTAAGAGTTTTTCAACAAAAAACTAGTGTAATCGTGTACAACATGAATACCAAACAGGACCTAAAACGGATTAAATAATGATTAATTGTTAAAATTTTAATATTTTAATTTTAATAATATATTATGATAATTATTATTTTTATCAAACTAAAAAAAAATATTTCTATAGGACAAGCTATAAGCTAATAAAATTAAAGTTAAAATCCAAATCGGACCCAGACGATAACTGTTGTATATACGTGTACGAAAATAATCGACGTCGCACTGAATTGCAAATTTAACCCGCACGAACAACACAAAACAAAACCATCACTTGTGAAATTACAATACTAGTATTCTTGGGAGTTGTGAAATTACAATACTAGTATTGTTGGTAGCTTTTACGGGATCGTCGGGACATCCCGTAAGTCTTAAGATTCTACCACCTCCGGCACCAGTATGTTTTCTTTTTGTTTCCGTGTTATGTTTAGTATAAATGATTCATTCAGTTTCTTGATTTTTCTTTTATCATGCATTGGAGTCTTAATCTTGAAATGCATTAGCAAGTTGTTTGGTAATTTGAAGTTGCTTGAAGAAACGTAATTGTTGTCGACGACAAGTAAATCAACTCTACTTTTTTTGTGTTTAGCGGTCTCCAACTTCTTTCATTTTCTTCACATAAGAACTTTTTTCTTTTTTTATAGATGTTGTAGCCTTCTCCCACTGCTTGTGTTCTTCTTTATTTTGTGTTGTTACAGGTGATATGTGATTCTATTATCAACCTCATCATCACGATAAACCTCCAACCACCACGGCAATACATCGCCCGCTCTTTTTTCATGCTGAGCAGCCAGCCAGGTGTTGCAAACACCACCGAATCGAGCATGATCCCCCCAATAGACTTTCTTTCTTATTTCTCCCAACAAATCCAAATCAAGATCTGCCCATAAAAACTGCTTCATACATTTACTTTGCGCTGCTTGCTTCCTCTTCTTCTTCTCTTTATCTTTCTTGCTGCACCTTTTCATCTTCTTTTTCTATTGCCCCAATTCATCCTGTCTTTGTCTTTCCTCTTCTTCTTCTCCTTATATACTTATACAAACTATTTCATATTTTATTTACGATTTCTAATCAAATTGTAATATCAGATTTTTTATTTTAAATCGGATTTTAATATATCTCATATTTTGTTTAGGATTTGATTTGATTTAATTAATTAAATTGAGTTAATTTTAGAGGGGTTTTTGAGTATAAAAGATTTTTTATAAAAATATTAATTCTTTTAGAAAATTTTTGTAAAAATACGATTTGTTTTAAAAAAATTGTAAAAATGTGATTTTTTTTCTTATATTTTTTTTTACAAAAATACAGTTTGCAACTTTACAACAATATTTGCAACTGTAATCAACCACAAATGAAACTTTTAAATTTAATAAAAATAATTATTAAATTATTCCAGCACAAGCAAACAACTGTATGCAATCAAAATCAACCCAAAATAATTTTAAGGCTTAGGTGGTAGTTGGAAAATGGTGGAAAAGGAGATGGATGATCGACCGAAGTTGGCTTAGGTGGTAGTTGGAAAATGGTGGAAAAGGAGATGGATGATGATATGTTAAGTTGTTGTTTAAGGCTTGTATATGAGATACAAGTGGTGTGTGTGAGTTTGTATATATGTGTGTGTTTTTGGTGTGGCAGGAGCCACCACCACGGAGGCGGAGACAACCACTCCGACGGTGGTGATCGATGATGTAAAAAAGGCAACATAGGAGGAATAATAGAGGAAGAAGAGAGAATGAGAAAAAGAAAAAAAGAGAGAAAAGAACGGGAGAGAGATGTGTTTAGAGAGAAGGAGAGAGAAAAAAAAGAGGAGGAAGAAGATGGATGAGGTGATAGTGGGGTGGAAAATAGTATATTTCATATTAAAATAGTATATTTACAATGATTTTGAAAAGATAATATTTTTGCAAAACAAATTAGTAAATCTATTATTTTTGGTAAATTCACTAAGGGCAATTGGTTTGGATAGTAGAGATGGCGATGTAATTTTAAAAATAGAGAAAGAGATGATTTAATTGAAGATAATGAATGGAAAATAATATATCCGCAATTAAGATAGTATATTTGCAATGATTTTGAAAAGATAATATTTTTACAAAACAAACTAATAAACCTAGTATTTTCGATAAATTTTCTTTTATTTATTTATGCATATTTTGAGATATAATATATATAAATTATATTTTTGGAGAGTTTTAATGATAAAATTTATAGTTACTTTCTGCAAAAACTGAAAATAATTTTTTTTCTTCAAAAAACATGGGGGACATACCTTCTCATGATTAATTGTTAAAATTTTAATATTTAAATTTTAATAATATATTATGATAATTATTATTTTTATCAAACTAAAAAAAATATTTCTATAGGACAAGCTATAAGCTAATCAAATTAAAGTTAAAATCCAAATCGGACCCAGACGATAACTGTTGCATATACGTGTACGAAAATAATCGACGTGACATTGAATTGCAAATTTAACCCGCACGAACAACACAAAACAAAGCCATCACTTGTGAAATTACAATACTAGTGTTCCTGGGAGTTGTGAAATTACAATAATAGTGTTGTTGGTAGCTTTTACGGGATCGTCGGGACATCCCGTAAGTCTTAAGATTCTACCACCTCCGGCTCCCGTATGTTTTCTTTTTATTTCCGTGTTATGTTTAGTATAAATGATTCATTCAGTTTCTTGATTTTTCTTTTATCATGCATTGGAGTCTTAATCTTGAAATGCATTGGCAAGTTGTTTCGTAAGTTAAAGTTGCTTGAAGAAACGTAATTGTTGTCGACGACAAGTAAATCAACTTTACTTTTTTTGTGTTTAGCGGTCTCCAACTTCTTTCATTTTCTTCACATAAGAACTTTTTTCTTTTTTTATAGATAATGTAGCCTTTTCCCACTGCTTGTTTTCTTCTTTATGTTGGGTTGTTACATCACAGTTTCTCAATTTTTGGATTTGAGACAAAACCACACTTGTTCATGCCATAATTTACCATGTAATGATTAGCTGATATGGTTCGTTTTAATGGAAGTCCCTTGAAGTTTTTTGATTGCTGAAACTTCACTTTTTCTTGTGATTAAGAAAACTCTTAATCTTATTTTCTTTTCTTTTTGTTTCCGTGTTGTGTTTGGTATAAATGATGATTCAGTTTCTTGATTTTTTTTTATATCATGCATCGGAGTCTTAATCTTGTTTCTTGAAATGCATCGGTATCTTATATACTTATACAAACTATCTCATATTTTATTTAGGATTTCTAATCAAATTGTAATATCAGATTTTTGATTTTAAATCGGATTTAAATATATCTCATATTTTGTTTAAGATTTGATTTAATTTAATTAATTGAATTGAGTTAATTTTAAGTGTTTTTTCAAAAATATCTGAGTATAAAAGTATTTTTATAAAAATATTAATTTTTACAAAAATATATGTTAGGGATTGTGGTTCTATTAATGTAATCAACTAATATTTACTTAGATTAATTAATAATTAACTAAGTAAAACATACTGTCATATATAATTTGACAGTATGTTTAAAATGTCACTTGTAATAAAGATGCTCAAATAGTCAAGTAGGTAACAGTAAGTATCAATAGTCACTGTCATATATAAATGGAATAAATGATCAATAAGGTAGAAGTTCACAAAGTGTTCATGCACAGCATAAATCAAATTTCTGACAGTAACATTCTACATTCTGGAGCGTATGACAGCATGTTCAAGTGACAACAACTTTTGGAAACAGACGACAGCAACTTTGTCATTAACAGCTACAGAGGCTGTGGCATCAATCTCTTCTACCCTGTGAGCAGAAGGTTCTTGTAGATTGCTATGATCAGTTTCATCCAACTGTTAAAATAGTGCATCAACATTTTGATCTTTAATGTTGGCAAAGTGTGATGCACTATAGTTGAATGAACTGTGTTCCACATTTTCTAGTCCTATAGTGTGAATATCTTCAAGTGAGGGCTCAGGTTGAGTGAGTTCAACCTGTTGTGCAGACTCTGTACAGGGTGCCTTGGAAGACTGACCAAGTTCAATAGATTCCTCCTTTTGAGAGGGGACATCTAGAGATGTGTTTTTATCCCTTTTAAGGGATGTGCCCTTTTAAGAGGAAATAACCTGACTTTGATACCAGTTGTTAAACAGTATGAGTGTTGTAAAGGGGGGGTTGAATGCAACTTAATAAAATTAAAAAACTTTTGCTAACAACAAACAAAAGCAAATGTATTAAGTTACGAAACAGCAGACAAGTAAGCTATGGACACACAGTGTTTTACTTTAAAAATTAATTTTATTAATTTTTGTTGCTACAACTGACTGGAAAGGATTTCCAGCTTCAATAGATACAATATCAAGAGATTGCTAGAGTTTCTATGCTTGAGAAAAGTTTCCCCGAAAGGATGTAATATACTGATCTTTGTGAATAGTTACAAAAAAAAAGAAATTTATTGGTCCTGAAGTACCATATTTTAAAATATTATTTTTTTGATAATTATATGGATCCCTGCCTAAATAAATCTATTGATTTATTTTACATGTTTTGAAATAGGTACAATATGAAGGCATGTAAATAATGAAGGTACATAAAGACGTTTTTATTCGATCTTCACTAACCTATTTGAAAGAGGATTTAAATTGATTTTGCAGGAGGAATAGTTTTATTTTGATTCTCGGATCTGGGATCGTTAACTAAGATATATTCACATATATGAAAAATGTTATTATTTTGGTATACCATAAAATTGACTATTGCAGGCACTTCTTATATTGTGATTTTGACAACTCCGAAAGATGGTCATATATGTGTATGGTTAAATTGATAAGTGGAAATAGCATAACATGATTGCGGTATATTCATTGTAATGAAAGCTCTATAAACTTTATACAATGATAGCTACACAAATCGAAGATGGATACATTGAAGATTCTTTTGATGCGGCGATTCAATTATTACATTTGGAAATTTTGACAACGCTAGAACTTATCAACTTTAAAATTTTATGCGATATCATCATGAGGGGGAGTATTTGCGCGCTGCACTCTTTTTCCCTTAACCATGTTTTTTTCCCATTGGGTTTTCCTGGTAAGATTTTTATTGAGGCAGCATCATGTGCACACTATGAATGAAATAATGTTCTTGTTCCTTCACTTGGTTTTTATGCCAAGGGTTTTTCTAGTAAGGCTTTAACGACATATTATTTCATATAACGGACATCCAAGGCGGAGTGTTGTGAATAATTATTGTGGATGTCCTTTTGCCTTTCATTTACAAGACTTTTGGTCTTTGATCTTTCATGTATTGACCTTTGGCTATTCATATGTAGACTTTTGTCTCTTCATCATCTAGACATTTGACTTTCTATATTCTTGTAACCTATACTTTGTAGCCTATATAAAGGCATGTTGTATGATTGCATGAAAAGATAAGATATATGAAATTGTTTACTTCTCTCTTCTCTCTCAAGTTCTTTCCAGTTTATACTATAATTTATAACATAAACAAATATATAGAAGAGGAGAAGACAAACGTCGGCACAACCTAATTAAGCTTGGGTCTGTTGTTTTCGACGGGGTTGACGGAATAATTAGGTTGTTAAGGAAAGAACTAGGTGATAATAAAATTTGTATAAGAATGTAGGTGATGGATACATGAAATAGGCTCAGATTGATTGAAAAGTTTAGTAGTTATTTTGATTTTTTGTACATAACTCAACGCGCATAAAAACTATAAAAATTATAGTTTTATAAATTATTTTTCAAATTTCTTTTTTTAAATAAACGAGTCACGCTCTCTGAGAACCGGTACGGCTCGTCAGGCTATGCGTGCTGCGAGTTAGGAGGTTGTCAAATCGACTTCATGGAGGTTGTCAAACCGGCTTCACAAATTAGAAGGTGGCCAAATCGACGCGTGCTGCGAGTTAGAAGGTTATCAAACCGGCTTCATGGAGGTTGTCAAACCGGCTTCACAAATTACAAATTAGGAGGTAGCCAAATCGACTCACGGGCGAGCGACCACTCGTTTAGCTCCATCAAATAATAAGTAGTAACTCACCTTTATGGAGTCAAGTCACACATTTTCTATTTCCTAGAATAACTTTTAAAAAACCCCGTAGATAATCAATTAATACAATAGTTGTACAACTTAGAAGCAATTTTATATGATTTTTGTATTTGTTTTACGTTGACATTTAAAATAAGATATACTCCCTCCCTCCCTAGTTAGTAATCTTTTTTTAGTTTTTCGTAATCAAATTGACTAGTTTTTGACTAACAATTAAAAATTATTTTTTTATAATTTAAAAAATTAAAAAATTCATTTTAAAATAGATCATATATATTTTTTAATAACATAAAATTTTAATTTGTTTTCAGCTATATATTATTTTTAAAATACGATAAAAAATGAGTTGATTTGACTGTACTAAAAATAAAGTGGACGGAGATAATATGTTCATTTCTTTCGGTTCCACATAAAAACAAAGGACAAAGTTGGCCAAGGTCAATTATGCAAAGTTGGCCAAGACAAAGATAAAATCATGTTGGGAATACTCTAAGGAAATGTGGGCTGGACATTGGCACTAAACAGGGTGGAAGCTGGTCTACTTGGTTAGATGTGCGCCAAGTCAAATTGGCTTGGCACTGAGCTATTTTGATGGTGGCAGCCTTAGCATGTTTATGTGCAATTTAAATGGGCATGACTTAAGTACTTGGGCATTCAAAGAGGATTATCGGGCTTGTCTAAAATGAGTCAGAAGTGATCCTAAACGAAGCCAGGAAGACAAAACATGTGCATGGTTTGTGATAGGTGGTTGGTGGCGGTTACCAAGCAAAGAAACTACTCCAAAGATCATGGGCAACTCACATGATATTGTTGGGATATTGATATATATATATATATATATATATATATATATATATATATATATATATATATATATATATATATATATATAACATGTGGACACAAAGGCTGAGAAGAAGACAGTTGAATGTTAAAAAACGGCCAAACAATTTTATAAACTGCCTATAGGTGCAAATTTGTGGCACCTGTATATTTATGTAATGCATTCATTTATAAACATAGATAGAGGAAGAAACACTTGTATTCTCTAATATTGTGTTAGGCAAATCGTTGTATTCTCTAGGACCGAAAGTCTCTAGTTCTTTGTATTGAGTTGAGCAATAAAAGGTTGGACATTTGTCCGTAATTGTTGGTGTGTTTTATTTGATTTGCTTGATGAATATGCATGCCATGACATCTGCCCAGAATTGTTGATCCGCTGCGTGAGCTTTGCAGAAAACTCAAGGCGACGCTGAAGGCTGTTGTTCTTGGCGCAAGGACAGGCCGCACAGGGACGCAAATTTGGAATCGAAAAATTGAACCTGTGACACCAGTAGACAAGAAGCAACCGCCAAGCATCAAATGAGAAAGTATAACAAAGCTACACAATTACTACTGCGTGCTTTTCTTGTAAAAACCCTGTAAAGTAATGTAAGCATTTAGACAATGACCAGAGGACTTCCAAAGTCTTACTAAATACAAGTTCATATGGACTAGGTAGGACATGAGTAATTTATAACTACACAAGAACATCCAATATTTTTTTCTAAAAAAATGTTTATAGAAGAGACTACACAATCTTTCATGAACTTAGAATCACTTGCATCCCTTATTGAGCCACCCCTACAATTGGCCTATTCATTGGATCCTCCACTTGTCTATCTTCTATATAGAGTGTGCTACCTTGCCTACTGCAAAAGAAGATCAGGAGGTTAAACCCATATAAAATAATCTGAATGATAATCCAGACCATCCCAATCTCTCAGTCCTGACCAAGTATATTCAAACAGTTTACCATTCTCTTGGAAGTAAACACAGCAGTACCCATCTTTTCGAATATTGATCTTGTTGGCTGATACTCCAAAATAATTTATTGTATCCACGTATACAGAGTGTTTGCTTAGAAACACGGATCTATCTCCTAAACTTTCAGGAGACAACCAAATTTTGAGACCAAACGAACATTTTAATGCAAAATTTATGAGCTGCTCCATCATTATATGTAACAATGAGCTCCTCATCTAACTGAAAGAACTTATATGTATGCTGCAAATTAAGCACATTAGTTAAACTGACAACTTTTACTTCTCCAGAATCAATGTCATAGGATCCCAGTTGTCCAGATGAAAAAAGAAAATAGAAAACACCACCAAGGAACACAACATCGTCAACACAGGGAACACCAAACCAATCTCCACTAGATTCAGTGATAGTCCATTGTGTACCACCACATCCAAAAACACTAATGAACCGGTAGTAATCATGAATAATATGCAAAGCTAAAAACAAACAATCAGGAGTAGGAGGGATGAAAAGTGCAGTAAAAAGAAAAATCGGTTGTTGAACATAGTCATAAATAGATAACCGTAGAGATGAACAAATTTATAAAAATATTGAGGCTAGATATATAGAAAAATCGATTCAAATCAATAGCATGAGAGTCCAGTTGAGTGGCTGATGGTTGGTACAAATAGTAAGTTATTCCAAGAGTCAATAAACACTCACATATAAAACATGTAAATATATAAACTAGTTTCTTTCCCTCCACTAAATATAACTAAACTATCTACAACAAATGTTCTCTTTTTATTTTTCTCTTGCAACCAAAACAGTCATCACACTCCCCAAGAAAGTTTGAAAGTTACTTTATAACTATTTATCCAAGTGATGCTGATCTCAATCAAGAACAAAGTGAGTATATCATTTAATAGTGTGCTGATAAAATTAGATTTGGAACATCGGATTAAATAAACTGAACGCATCATTATACACATAGGATAATAGGCAGTACAAAAAAGAACTTATGACCAAAGCAGGTTCGCACATACCTTCCAGTGCACTTCCATCTTCAGATTATGAGCTAGAAAAAAACATTTCTTCAGATCTGTATAATTTGCAACCAAACACAACAGCCGTACAGATATCAAGTTTCAACAAATTTTCCCTATGGTCATATTTTCAAACTACCAGACACAATATGGTGTCCAAATTAATTATGGTAAACCCTGAGGGCACGGCAATTTAATTTAGTAAAACTTATTTGGGGATAAAAAACCACAGTGGACGGGGAAGCAACCTCAAATCACAGTGGACGGTGAAGCAACCTCAAATCACAGTGGACAGTCAAAAGAAAGAAGCATGTGTACACGGCAATATAGGGTCAACACTTGAAAAACATGTGCATGTGTACAGGGCCTACTATTTCAGCAAAATGAAAGCCAACATGATTATTGATTAGTGTAATTTTTTATTTTGGTCTCATCAGACCATATTAGCTAGTGAGTAGTGACCTTCGTGGCAACCCAAAAAAGTTCCATCCTTCCTATAAAACGGTCTCTCATTTGTCAGAGAGAACCTTTGTTGCTTATAAGCTAACAAAGTCCATGATTACTACAGTACTACCAAATGAGGAATATCAGATACAAGTAAAGGCATGTTGCATGTATCAAACGCAAGAAGCCAGGATATAACAAATAACAAGTAAGGTTTAACCATTTAACCCAAACAAGTAAAGGCTAAACTGTGGAGGAAAGCAACATCTTTAATATGTAGATAAGTATAACAAAGCTACAGAACTACTAGTGTATATTGTTCTAGTTGAAATCCTGTTAACATGTAGGCAATGACAATTTTGCCTTTGTTTTCCTAATAAATATGCGACCTGTCCATCTCTACTTGTATTTCTTAGGTCTGGGAAGTCTTGTCATTGCCTACCTGTTAACAGGATTTCAACTAGAACAATATACACTAGTAGTTCTGTAGCTTTGTTATACTTATCTACGTATTAAAGATGTTGCTTTACTCCACGGTTTAGCCTTTACTTGTTTGGGCTAAACGGTTAAACCTTACTTGTTATTTGTTATATTCTGGCTTCTTGCGTTAGAATCATGCAACATGCCTTTACTTGTATCAAAATGATGCAGATAAATAATATTCATATCAGAAGTTACCTCCAAAGCTATCAAGGCAAAATCTGTAGAAGTAGGAATGGAGGAAAAGGCTGTTAGCAATTGACACCAGGTCCGGAAAGAACACCATGTGAAGGGGAGTGTGATGACTGTTTTGGTTGCAAGAGAAAAATAAAAAGAGAACATTTGTTGTAGATAGTTTAATTATATTTAGTGGAGAGAAACTAGTTTATATATTTCCATGTTTTATATGTGAGGCTAGGTGTTTATTGAAGACTTGGGTGTTTATTGACTCTTGGAATAACTTAATATTTGTACCAACCATCAGCCACTCAACTGGACTCTCATGCTCTTGATTTGAATCAGTTATTTTTATACATCTAGCCTCAATATTTCTTATAAATCTGTTCATCTCTATGGTCATCTATTATGACTATGTTTAACTACCAAATTGTCTTTTTACTCACTTTTCACTACTACTACTACTCCAGATTGTTTGTTTTTAGTTTTGCATATTATTCACGATCACTACCGGTTCATTAGTGTTTTTTGACATGGTGATACACAATGGACTATCACTGAATCTAGTGGAGATTGGTTTGGTGTTCTCTGTAATCAATAAATTATTGAGCTCATCATCTGGTGTAATCTACTGGTGGTGGTATGTGATCCTATTATCAAGCTCATGACTCATCATCACGATAAACCTCCAACCACCAAGGCAATGCATCACAGGCTCCTTTTTCATGCTGAGCAGCCAGCCAGGTCTTGCAAACACCACTGAATCGAGCATGATCACCCCAGTAGAGCTTCTTTCTTATTTCTCCCAACAAATCCAAATCAAGATCTTCCCATGAACACTGCTTCATACATTTATTTTGCGATTTACTCCCCTTCTTCTCTTTATCTTTTCTGCTGCACCTTTTCATCTTGTCTATTGCCCCAATTCACCCTATTTCTTTCCACTTCTTCTCCCTAACCTGTATTCAATGTAGACTATAGTTATTGATAATAATTTATTGATTTTTATTGATTATATTTGATTTAAAATTTCATAACATAATTCACTTAGTCCGCACAAAGTTAATCATAAATACAGCTGAATCTTTTGTATCAATGTTAGATTTTAAAATATCAAATATATATAAGAGAATTCGACACATATGGATTTTTAAATTCCATCAGTGTTAAAATGTTTTTGAATATCCTAAAATTTTAAATTATTGATTAAAATCTTGGTTGAATACTCTTAGATTTTAAATCATTAATTAAAATCTTGATTGAATACCCTAGATTTTAAATTATAATTTAAAATCTTAACTGAATACCCCAACATTTCAAAATATTATTTAAAATTTTAATATTATTTAAAATTTTGATTGAATAAATCTAGAATTTTAAAATACAAAAAAATGCTCCAAAATCCTAGTTGAATACATCCCCAAACCATCTCATGTTTTATTTAGGATTGAATTTAATTAATTGAATTAAGTTATTTTTATCAATTAATATTCTTAAATAGCATACCTGCATTCTGATAAATAGAACGTAATAAATATTTTTAGTTATTTTTAATTAATTGTCATGGTCGTTATTTGAGTTGGATAATTAATTAATTATTAGATCTAATTTTAAAATATTAATTTTCTAACTAAAACACATATATAAACAAAACTACAAATATTATTCGCTTAAGATATAAATGAAAAATTTAAAATATTTTACACCATAATACTTTAATATATTGTCATAAAAATAAAATTAAACTAGAAATAAATTCAAATAATATACTCCAATAAAAACAATAAAATAGTAGAAAAATACGATATATATAAACAGTTGTATATCAAATTTGATATACTGACTTCTATTGTTGTAATATTTGCCAAAAAAAATGGAAGGTTGTTCCCTGTTTAAGGCTCAACTCTTAAGGTGTTGTTTCTGGTGGAATGTATATACAAATCATTGTACTTGTACCATTTATTTGTATAGAAAACAATACAGAGAGAAAACAAGGGGAGAAAGAAAGAAAAGAGGAGAGGAGACACGAACACCAACAGAAAATAAAGGTAATACAGATACTCCTGAAACCAATTTTACTCGATCTCACAAATAAAACCAATTTTATTGATTTTTACTGTTGTTTGCTTGCTGGGTGATAATTTATATGTTCCCCTGAAACATATAATGCTCTTTATCTTTATTACGTGTTCTCTTTCTCAAATTTTATTTGAGCCAAATTAGATATTCACATCTTAGATTTAGCAGCATTCTGACTATTTGCATGACTACCCAATTCATAGATTTATCTCTTATTACCATATTCTGATGTGTATATATATCAGCAAGATTGTATTTTTATATTAGCAATCTCAACAATTCCTGCTTTCTTCTTTTCTGTCTTGTTTTTTGCTTGATAGGTGATGCCCATTTCAATACATTGCTTGCTTATATAGCCTTATATCCAGCTCTCTTTTTTTTCGGAATTTTATTATTGTTTTAGTTTCCATTTGGGATTCTTTCATAAATCCTTGCTAGTCAGTTACTTGTATGACCCATTTTCCTCAACTTCTATCTAGATTTCGATTTGATGTATCCGTATCTAGCTTACTAGGGATGTGCATAATATTCTTCTTTAATATTAAATTTGAATTTAGTTTTGATTTGGATGCGCTGTCATGCTGCATGTTGTGAACATTTTTTTGTGATAGGGTTTGTGTCTCTCCTGACCCTTCCTTAATTCATCCGCGACTCCGAAGAAGAGTGGGTGAACATATGGATTTTGACGGTGTCAATTTTATTTGTGATGGGTTTTACTATCATCCTCATTTATTTGGTGGTTTGATACTCACTGCTGCTTTGCTTGGCTTGTCTACGAGCTATTTTGCTGGGATCATTGTTTCAAATTTGTCATACATATTCCCTGATTTAAGAATTTTTCAAAAGAAGAAATATCAGAAAAAGCGTGTTCGGGTTTACATGGATGATTGTTTTGATGTCATGCATTATGGCCACGCGAATGCATTGAGACAAGCAAAATCACTGGGAGATGAATTGTTTGTTGGAGTTGTTAGTGATGAGCAGATTATAGCCAATAAAGGCCCCCCTGTTTTATCTATGGAAGAAAGGTGATTTTTTTTCAGAATTTCACTTCAGTCATATACTAACTTAACATTGACATAAGAATTCCGTTAGACAGCCTGTACAAAATTTCTTGAAGGAAACCCTGTGGCAGTTAGACATCTATGTTATTATTACCTTTTTAGGTTTTAATCTTCTTCAAGATGAATTTGCTATTTGGACTATATAAAAGTAAAACTATAACATGCCAAGTAATTAGATATTAATATGTGGTCAATACACTCTGGTGTTAGTATTGGAGCTGTTGTATTTGTTTGGAATGGAAGATAGTGGATTAGCATGCCAAATTTGTTACTTGTATAGTTCTATCTTGATTGGTATATTTTATTATGGCAGCAACAACCAGTGGAACTGCCTGCCCATGTGAATCTGAATGTCCGAATGGACTACATTTCCTAACCAACTGCTATTTGAATATTTTCCACAGTTCAGTTGTTAACAGTCTGTTAAATTTAACATCCTGCCAGTTATATGAATGCAAGAATTCAAGAAGATGATTGTTATGGTTCTTGTGATTTAATAAGTACTTTTTTCCAGGCTGGCTCTTGTAAGTGGATTGAAATGGGTGGATGGAGTTATAGCAGATGCTCCATATGAGATTACTGAAGAGTTTATGAAACGTCTCTTCAATGATTATAAAATTGACTATATTATACATGGTGATGATCCTTGCTTACTCCCCGATGGAACTGATGCTTATGCTCTTGCAAAAAGCGCTGGCCGTTACAAGCAAATTAAGCGGACAGAAGGTGTCTCCAGCACAGACATTGTAGGTACTACCATTATCTTATTCTGTACTAGATTATGTGTTTTAGAAAGAATCAGATGGCAGGGAATATATGTCCACCTTCGTTCTTTCTTTTCAGAATCCTTATGCACTAATTACAGAACTTTATGCTTTGAAACATATAAAAATAAGTAGTAAAATTGTTTCCGGCCCTTCTGATGACCTTTTGTCAGAATGAATCAATCCAGTATAGGCCTGTAGTGGATTACTGCTCAGCACATTTTTCATGAGATTATGCATGTATTAGATATATCCTGGTGAATTCTTCAGAAAAAATGGGTCTTCGAAATGAACTGGTTTAAAAAAAGACTATTCAAGCAAGTCAGTTACAAAAAAAGACGGGGATTAAAAAATTGATTTTTTTCCTTCATAAAATTTAAAAAGGAAGAAATAATAACTTCCTCCCAAAAGCCTCGCCCTGCTCTTCTAACCTCTAAAGGGGCGAGAAACGTCTCTTCTTTCATTTTGGTTTATACCTTGATCTGGAACTTGGCACTTGTTTTCTTACTGATTCTACGGGTGGCTTCATTGAATTTTCACTTCAATTTTAATGAACCTCTTTTCATTAAAATAAGTAGTAAAATTGTTTCCGGGCCCTTCTGATGACCTTTTGTCAGAATGAATCAATCCAGTATAGGCATGTAGTGGATTACTGCACAACACATTTTTCATGAGATTATGCATGTATTAGATATATCCTGGCGAATTCTTCAGAAAAAATGGGTCTTCGAAATGAACTCGTTTAAAAAAAAGACTATTCAAGTAAGTCAGTTACAAAAAAAGACGGGGATTAAAAAATTGATTTTTTTCTTCATAAAATTAAAAAAAGGAAGAAATAATAACTTCCTCCCAAAAGCCTCTCCCTTCTCTTCTAACCACTAAAGGGGCGAGAAACGTCTCTTCTTTCATTTTGGTTTATACCTTGATCTGGAACTTGACACTTGTTTTCTTACTGATTCTAGGGGTGGCTTTATTGAATTTTCACTTAAATTTTAATGAACCTCTTTTCACTTTCAGAAATTCATGAAAATATTAAAAATAAAAAGAAGCACTCGATTAATCTATAAATTAATTTTTTTGTAAAATTGCCTGACAATGGAAGGTATGTAGGTAGAGAGACTGATTGCCATGAATTCATGAAATATATTCATGTTATAATCCCTCTATAATGTATTCTAGTACAATTTTTAGGGATTAGATGATATAGTTCATTTGTTGTATTTGTTGGCATTATTTTAACTTCATTCAAATAAGAGTTGTATGGTATTAAATAGCCAAATTTTACAAATTTTTATTGAATACAATAACTATCCCTAATTGATTGTATTGTTTAACCTGCCTTTAGTATTAGTACAATAACTTATAACCTATAACCCTACGTTCAGCCTGAACCTTGTTGCGGTTTCATATTTAAAAAGTGTTAGAATAATATAAGATCCTGGTAAGTCAGTCTCTTAACACCTTGAGGTTTTAGGAGAACTGGTAACTTAACATGGTATCAGAGCTCCAAAGATGGGCGCCCATGATCCACTCTCGACCCATAAATGGGTTTTCGAGTGAGGGGGAATGTTAGAATAATATAAGATCCTGGTAAGTCAGTCTCTTAACTCTTAATACCTTAAGGTTTTAGGAGAACTTGTAACTTAACAAAAAGTTAATATATTTTATTTTATATTAGATATATTGCATACTATCTGTAGGAAGGATATTGGCCTCTTCTAAGGATTCAAAAGGCACCTTGAGGTTTTAGGAGAACTTGTAACTTAACAAAAAGTTAATATATTTTATTTTATATTAGATATATTGCATACTATCTGTAGGAAGGATATTGGCCTCTTCTAAGGATTCAAAAGGCTCTGAAGATAGTAATGTGTCATCTCAGCTTGGTGAAACTGACAAAATGAACAAATTTGAGAATGATAATAAGGTAGCTGACAGTCAGCAAATGTCTCATTTTTACCAACATTTAGACGAATTGTGCAATTTTTGAATGGCAAGGTATATTTCCTTTATCTTGTATCTGTGGCTCTAGTTGTGCATTATATTTCTTTGTATGTTAAAAGAAAAAGGTTTCATTTATTGCTTTGTTAGTTTAAATTTAGTCAATCATATAAAACAAACAATAAATCTAGAAAACCTTTAAATTTAAAAGCTATGATTCACCAACAGTGTACAGCCAAGAGCCTTGATTATAGTAGCAACTGCTTAGTCATCTTAGCCCCCATCTATTTGCGTCAACCTCTTTCTATTCTGTGTCTCCTTTGTCGTTTCAGCTTATTCTTGTCACTACAATTTTAGGGTCCTGGACCAAATGCTCGCGTGGTTTACATTGATGGAGCATTCGATCTATTTCATGCTGGACATGTTGAGGTACGTCTATTGGTCTAGACTTTCATTTGATACTTGACATGTGGCTATGAGAATTTATCTCTGTGTTGATTATATTTCTGCATGCATTTAAAATTGTAAGTTAAGCTTTTAAAAGTGCTGGTGTGGTGGAACGCTGGTATACAAATATACAAGAAATTATGCTATTGCGTGAAAACTGGAACCCATTACTGTCCTTTATGATAATAGGTGGTGGTTGGCTAGTCTAATGCATAGGTCATTATGAATCAAGAATATCTAGATAAATCCATAGAATAAGACGCATCTATGGTGGGCCAATAAATTGGTGTAGGGGATTCAAAAAGAAAAATCGAAAGTAACGGAAATATAGAAATGAGATTACCACAAGACAAAGGCATATGCTAGTAAGGGTTTTAAGAATGCAAAGGGATAGAGTGGACATAAATATAACAAAGTTTGATGTAGTCTTATATTTAAACTTCCGAACCCAATAAAATGGTCCTATAGATGCTAGTACAAACCCTGAAGGCTAGCAATTTTTTTGTAGTATAATTTATCCGGGGTTGAGGAATTAAGTGGAAGAGAGGCAGAAAATTTAGCTATAAAGAAAGTCAGAAATATTAAAGACAACTCAAACACTAGCTCCCTCGAGCAACTCAAACACTAACTTATTTTTAATATTTTTTAGTAATTTAAATTCCTATCTGTGCTAGGATGTAGTCATATACACAGATGGCAGATTCTCAAACACGTATAAACAAAAGCGGAAGTATTTTACAAATATTGTTTCTTAAGAGTTCAAAATTTAAAATAAATATTTTTGATTACAAATATAATGTTCTCTAATACTAGTGAATATGAAATGTTAGGGTCTGGTACATGGCAACTGTGACTTGTTGATACGGACTACGTTCTTTTTTATTATTGTACCAGCTTCCCGCTATTTTCATTTGTCTGGACATAATTAAGCATTTAGTAGTAAAATAATTCTTATGAACTGGGGGTTGAGAGTTGAGACAGTTCATATGGCACATAGATCATAGATGGCACAGGAAAGCAGCCCTGTCAGCATGATTATGTTTTAATATTTTCCTTGTAAAATATATTAGCAGTACTCTTAGTTTGAAGAGATGGAATTACTTTCTTTCTCTTCAAAATTTTCATATGAACTTTATGTTCACGCAGATTCTTAAGAATGCTCGGAAATTCGGGGATTTTTCTGCTCATTGGAATCTATTCGGATCAGATTGTCAGGTATGAATATTGATGGCATGTAACGTTCCGTTTATCAGTTATTTCTTCCATGTGGATAGTCGCCGATTACAATACCTGTTCGGATGTTATTTTACAAAGCATCATATCTGCATCATCATTGAACTCTTGTGGCAACATTACTTTCGATTTCATTGTTACATTGCTGATCACTCCTACTGTAGAAGGTGTGAGAAAATGTTATTAACAAGGCCGTTCCTTCTGCATGCAAGGAACAAAGGGGAAGTCACTTTCTACTTATGCATCTGCATGAACGCAGCCTTAGTGTACTAGCCTGTCGTTATGTGGATGAAGTTATTATTGGTGCACCCTGGGAAGTTACCAAGAACATTGTAAGTTGGGTTCTTATTTCTTGCAATACTAATTATTTCGCTTTCGGATAAATAATATCTGTAGGCTATGTACAGTATAAAAAAAACGCATCCCAGTAATACGATAGCAAAAAAAATTTGTATTTAGTTTTCCTGAGTGGGGAATAAAGTTGAAATTGCTATTTGATAAATTTGAATGAGTGAGTTTCCTTCTAAAATATATTTTGGTATATAAATATGTACCAGTTGTGTTTTCTTAAAGAGGCAAGAGTGTCTGATGCAACCTATAACATAGTTGTCAAATTGTGTATCAGAAACCTGGAAAATTTTTATCGTATAAAATTAAACATATAAATAAAATACAAAAGCTAATTATGTTGTAGCCCAGTAAAATGTTTAAAATGGAGAATAATAGAGTGTCTAGAGTTCGATTCTCGCCTCTCCCTCTCCCTCTAACTCAATTTAATACGTTAAAAAATATGTCAATTACAAAATAAAATGAAAATAGTTTAAATATATACATGCAGGTAAACATCATTGTACTGTACTATCGTTAAAGAAAATATGTTTTACAAGTTTATAAATCAGTACATGGAAAGAAACTCAGAAACTTCAAACTCTAAAGACAATGACATGTCTAGTTCTGGATAAAAAATATTACAATTCGGTTTTTAAGATCTAAGAAATGTTGAAAGGATAATCAAAGATATCAATATGTTGACTTGTTGGAAAACTTTTCAACACGTTTCTATACTACCCCTTTCCTTGAGCTTTTTCAGTACTCCAGCAAACTTGAAAATATTAGGAATATTTGTTAGGTCCAAAATCATCATAGAGGGGGAGGGGGTTGAATATGATATGGTAGATTTTTCGTTTAATTGCGGAATAAGTATGTGTGTTCTTGAGATATGAAAATGGCAGTTAATGAAACACAAAGATTCGGGGAAATAAAGATATATTATTAAATTCTTGAGTGCTACACTTCTAATCAATATGATTAACTTCAATGGGTTCAATCAATGTTACAACAGAAATACAGTTGGGTGAGTTTAATGTTTAGCTTTAATGGAGTTCCCGTCTGTATGTCTTTTGTGTTGAAGATGAATGAATCACTTCTGTCTGAATTGATTTCACCCATATTTATTCTGTAGGCTTTTTGGAAATTGATTTCCAACAATGTGAAGTCCTTTGTTGCGCCTTGTACATGGTGAGTGGTGTGTAGGCGCCACATAAATCTTTGTTGCGCCTTGAACATGTTTGTTGCGCCCCTTGTTACTTTGTTGCGCCTGTATCAATGTTAGTTGCGCCTATACAGTGGTTTCCTTGTATAGGCTCCACTAATTGACTTAGAAAACATTACAGAAGTTTTGTTGCGCCTTTTGCCCTTTTGTTGCGCCACAACTATAGTTACTTTGTCAAGGCGCCACCACAACTTTCCTTGCGCCCAAGTACTTAGAAAATGCTTGTTGACATTGTTTTGTTGCGCCTGCATTAGGGGTTACCTTGTGTAGGCGCCACAAATGACTTAGATTCTTTGACTAGCTATTTCTTTGCACCTTGGAAGATATGTTGCGCCACTAGAGTACTTCAAGAGTACAGGAGCCACCAAATATAGTATTACTTGACTTAACCAATTTCTTAAAGTGCTTGAAGTAATTACTACTTGATTTTCACTCTTCTGGCTTGATCAACTGATTTTCTTCTGATTAACTAAGACAATTCTTTTCTTCTTGTGCTGACGCTTAGTGCACTGGTCTGGTTCACAAACGACTAACACTGAATTGAATTCCCTTGACTTCTGTTCTGTTTCAGCTGATTAACTTTGGACTGTTGCATTGCTTCTGATCACTGAAACCCTTTGACATCCATACTTAAATCTTTAGTCTGAAAACTTCTGAACTCTTATTTGTTGCTGAGGCCTGAACATTTTAATGAACTTCTCTCGCTGACATTCAGTAAGCCTTTCATCTTGAATGTTCTGTAATGATGTATGTATGATTCCTGTTTACATGTCCTTCTGGATTCCTGTGTTGCATATTAGTATTATTTATCTGTCTTTGTTTCTTAGTTGAGTTATCGTTATCACTATTACATACTACGTTACATTATGCTTTACAATATTATATCTTAACTGATATGTCCAAATGATTACAAATTACAACATTCCCAGTCTATATCTTAAGACTATGACAGTGACTTCAACATCATATGATACTCTTAAAAGGAAATATATATTTGCTTTTAAAATGCAAACTGTGACTTAGCAAAAAAATGCAAATTGTGCTAGTCTGCTAGATCATTTTTTGATATTGATATCCTTTTTAGTTGTATTAAGGCTCTTGGTTTTCTACCACTGTGTCCCTTAATTTTTGATATATTTTGCTTACATCTTATTTGTGACGCCCTCCAAACCCGAGGTCTAGATTTGGGGGTCACCAACCAATCAACAACCAATAACAACAATAAAATAATAATCCAGAGGCACACTGACCCGCCAACAACCAACAATAATAACATAATAAATCAGAGGCATGCTGACCCCGCCAACAACTAAGGATCGCTAACAAGTTATAGTATGAAATTAAGCAGCTGAAACTAAAAGTAAATCCAAATACTTTATTATACTACTAATCCACAAACTCAAATCCATAAGTCTAGATAGGTTTTAAGTCTAGATTCAGTTTTATTACAAGCACTATCTATAGACATACTAAAACAACTAAATATCTGGGAGGCCCGAGAAGCGAGCGGTCCCGACATCTGTCTCTCTCGCTACGCCTGCTAGAACCGCTGGAATGACTCATACTGACAATGTGGCAGGATTTAGATAAAAAGCAAGAGTGAACCAAATAAATGCTCAACAAGTATATGAACAATTGAAATGTAGTCAATATATGAGATCTGTATAGAGAACGGAATATAAAACAGTTTATTATAAAAACTGAACAATAAATAAATCACAGTTTATTTTAACTGAAACAATGCAGTATGTCATCAAAATAAACCAATTGCTCCAAATCAATATATAATAGCTACACATGCAATATGGATTGGATACACACAAATAAACACTATTGCCCACTAATCAGATTTCAAAAGCAATATGACCCCTTTATAGCTTATCGGTACATTTCTATACCCATAGATATAACAAGGATTTCAAAATATAGGTACCAAAATAGGCAAGTAATGTTAGTCTATAGGAAGATGGATTGGTTACCATATCCTCCTCAAATGCTGAACTCTTATCTCTGAGCCTCTTACGCTAAAATTCCAATCCAATAGAGCAACCCAAATAAAATAAAGGTATGCTTAGTTTTAAATACAGACCATATCCTCATTATTTACTACGATAACACAAGATATGATGTATTTATTATAATCAACTTCCAATATTCAGAGTACGAATAACAAATAACTCTGATGCACAGAATAAAACATGAATCATAAATATCTCTGAACAATAACTATTTATCATGATATAAATAATCGAAACAGTAAAATAAAAGTGTTAACATGATCAAGGAGAAAATACTTGTCTGATATAGTAGCTGTCCTAAAACTGGAATGGGTCAACTACATTGTCCGTCTATCTACTACCTCGCTCGTATCTACAAATAAAATATTATAATTTAGATTCTAGTGTCTGCCCATGTGTTCTATTAATAACGAACATCAAATAATAATTAATAAATAAGTTACATCAATTAGCAGGTGAGTAAATACATAAATCATATATCAGATAAGACTCACAAATTAAAGAGCACTCAAAGAAATAAAAGTAGACTCTAAAATATTATTTGAGTCAAAGTGGATCATTATTATCCACTCCGGATAATTATTTGATCCCTAAATATTTTATAAAATATTAATCCGGATTTATAAATAAATTAGGGAGTTTGAAACTATTTTTATCACTTCTGGATTATTTTTAGGGTCTCAAACAAACTGGTTTCATTTAGAACGGGTAAATGAATTATTAAGTAAATATAAATAAATAAATACATCATTTCTATTTCTCAAAATAATTGAATTCAATTAGTTTTAATTATATTCCAATAATATTTAATTAATTAAATTAATTGATTAAAATAAATTAATCAACTAATTATAATTAATTAAATTATTGTCCAAATAAATTAAAATAATCAAATCAAATTGATTTTTGAAATACAAATAATTTATCTTAGTTTATAAAACATTTTTGAGTTTGAAATTAGTTTTTGAAAATAAATTTGGAAATAACTCCCAAGAATAAGTTTTGGCTCTGGGTTAGGGTTGAACAAGATTAAAATTAAAGCCAACAACAACACAGAACTATAAACTCAGGCAATAGATTCAACAACTAACTAGACGAACAGACCAGTAGTAGTATCTCAAATCACCAAATAATCCGTCAACTGGGAAAAATAAAAACAGAGCAAGATCAAATAGCAGCAAGATTCACCCATACTAACATCAAAACAAAGACATACACCCATATCAAAAATGGAGCTCATCAAACAATCTGGCCACTCGAAAAACAACTCTGACCTTAGTAAAAATGATACGCACATAGCTCATGTCTGCAACCTCTAATTAACATCAAATGACATAAACCATACACACAGATTAATCAAATAAGCCAACAGATTAGTCTAAGGAGCCTGGAGATTAAATCTCCGGCCAAACAACAAGCCCCGATCAATTACTACCAACACGCAGGAAAGACAAAGCTGTGACTAGCATGAACACTCCCATATTAACCATACACACATGTTATGCATACAATTAGACATGGAACAAGCCAACGGAGCTGATCGGAAAAATAAAACTCCGGCGACTCAATTAGTAGCCTAGACTCAAAACAAATTATCTCATCAAGTTACGCAAGCAGCATACCCAGGTACATAAACTCAGAAATAAAGCTCGTTGGAACTGATTTCGGCCAAAACAATCCGAAGAGGACGACCGGAAAAACTCGGCCCAGCAGCAAAACTCAACCAACTATGTACTAAAACACAGAAGCTGCTACCAGGAATTCATATCTATCAACTATACATACAATCAGACCAAGAACACTCCATCCTCGAAAACGATAGCCAAACTCAAATTAAACAACAACAATAGCTTCCTGGCAATATCAACAACTTATCCATGAGTACCGAAGCAAGAAAGAATCACCTGAACCCAAAGTCCAGCCAAAACGAAGAACACCGACTAAAACTCCGGCCAACTTGATTCCATGTACTAAAATCAAAACAAATACTACTAGCATGCTCCGGTTGTTACCAGGAAGCTACTCATATCACTGATTAACACAAACAATTAACAGAAATCAAAATCAAAAACTTTTCAAATAAAATAAAGCACATAGACACGTAGAGCCTATCATGAGATTCGATTTGGTTATTCGAACTAAGAAAACGGATCAAGGAATCACCTCGAAATGCTATCTTGAATTCAAGAACCCTAATTAAACTTGTGCCTCCCCAAATCAAAGAACCCAACTGCCTTTTTACTATTTTTAGTAAGTAAAATTGGTTTTTACAAAATTTTGAAATTATTTATATTTTTGAAAAATTTTGGGGCTCTAATTTGATTAAAAGAAATTTTACGCCATAATTAAAATAAAAAGCCCAAAAATAATTTTTGTGGGATAAAATATACAAATAAATATTTTCGAATAAATACAATGTATATGTCAAAATTCCTCAAAATTATGAATGGTTCAAAATAATAAAATAAATTTATTTTGAGGATTTTATCATTTCCATAAAAATAAAGGTATCAAAACAAGGTCTCAGTTCTACTATAGGGTTGAGTCCGATAATCACAAATAAAAAATAATCTTATTCTAATGAAACAAAAATTATAGTAAAATAGAATAAAATATTTTATGCTACACAGAAGTCACATAACACATATCGGGTAATGTTCCTATTTAATAAAAATCCAAGCACAAATAATTGCATTAAAAATAATCCAAAACACAATAAATTATAATAAAAGCATATTTAAATATTATAAAATACACGTAATTTTCCCGGGCGTTACATTATTTGTTCTTAAGAAACAATAATTTATATTGAACAGGTAACAACTTTCAACATCTCTTTGGTTGTGCATGGAACAGTTTCTGAGACAAATTCTTCTTTGAATGTAAGACAATAAACCATCAGTTTTACTTCCGTTCTCAATCTTTACTTGCAACTGTTTGAGGTGGTGCATCAAGAAGACTACAACCACTAATTAGATGGCTTGCCTAATGCAGGGCGTGGTTGATCCATATACGTTTCCAAAAAGCATGGGAATTTTTCGTACAATTGAGAGTCCAAAAGATATTTTACTACCACTTCAGTAGCTCAAAGAATCATTGCCAATTATGAAATATACCTGGTATTAATTATATTCATCTATTTCTTTAGTTGCATCTAAGTATGGAAAAACAAATTCTGAAACCAAATTTTTAGAGATAGATTAACTATGGTGGTAAATGCAAGCAACACAAAAAGTTCTGGAAAGAATTGCGAAAGCTACATACTCGGTCTTCTTTAGTAATTATAAAGTTGCCTCGCTTTATTCCACAATAACTGACAATTAGCATTGCAGTCATTCTTAAAAAAATTCGGTTGATTAGAACTAAATGCCATCCATATACTGTTTGCAGTTTTCATCGAGATGCAACTACTAAAGTGTTTTTCTTCGAAGTAGTTGTGTAGCTAAATTGTATATCTAAAGCGTTGTTTTATTCGACTAGTTATTCTCGCTCCCTTTCTAAACAATCAATTGGAATAACTACACCTGGAAAGCTTCTTTAAACTACTAATGTCAAATGACATGTACTTGAGTAATATTTACAATATTTTTAAATGCAGTTGCTAAACATAAACTTGTACATCTCAAATTGCCATTCAAGGGTCAAAATAATCATTCACTGAGAAAACAGATGGAGATTAAAGCTTCTATGACATAAATCTTGTTCAAATGTCAATTTTGTGTTGTAGAATTTCATAAGTTTGGTAGGGAATATTAAAGTACTAATAATTGTTTTCCATTCTCTGTTACTTTGTGCCACCGATTGCTGGAACTGATGTATGCCATATATAGAAACGGAATGCCAAGAAGGAAGCAAGCGAGAAAGATATTATGCACAGAAGAAATATGTATGTGGAGAGTGAGAATAACAAGCATGATTTGCAATTTCTGCTTTATCCCAGCTGCTACATCGAACAAGCAAGCGATATTCTGGAGTAGAAGGAAGATAATAAGAGTATGTAGAAGGATATCATGTGGTAATGTAGCATTATTAGTAATTTTGTTGTAATTTTCAGTATCGAGTGATATTGAGGGTTTAATTCTGTAAAGTTTGTTGAGATAGAGATGAGAAACAATCAAGTATCTTACATGTTACATGAACATATAATTTATACGTACTGATTCATTTCTTGCCTTTTGTTCAAGGCTAAGAGTATCTGTGATGCAATACTAAAATAGTGCAAGTTTTAACGATTATTATTTTATTGTAAATATTAATATCAAATATTCATTTGGTGTTGGTTTATTTTAATTTTAGCGTTTACAGTGATGAGTTAAATCCGATATACATTAACGTACATGGGGTAAGTTGTTACGGTGAGGTATATATTTGAGTGTTGGCTTGAATGTTATATAAACAAGCAAGTGATTTTTTCCACCAACGTGGTCCCTCATCTCGGTGGAAAACGAAGATATTTGTGAAAAAGATCAACGAATTCCGTATATAAAAATGATCAAGACATGATAACAAGATGGAATACATGTACGTGGCTAATAAAAAGGGTGTGTGATTTTGTGCCTGCGAATGGGACCGAAATAAATATCTAGTATAGCTTACTAGCTTAGCTTGGGGGGGTAAGAAATGTGATGCGAGAGCTCCGAAAGCAAGCCGGGTGTTGGCCCTATATGTCACAATTTGGGAAGAAAATGTCCTAAATGGCACATCCCGAAAAAATGGCCCTAAATAGCACTCCAAAACGCTACATCGTGTAGAGTTTTGAAAAAAAAAAAATTCCCCCAAAACGCTACTTTAAGTTGCGTTTTTTAGTCCAAAACTCAAGATAAAGTAACGTTTTTCCAGCACGCCACATTATGTAGCGTTTTGGAGTGCTATTTAGGTCCATTATTACGAGTTGTGCCATTTAAGGCATTTCCACCTCAAATTGTGACATCTAGGGCCTTTTCTCAAGCAAGAAAGAGATGGAAAAAAGTCACGAGACGTTACAAGACAAAAACATTCCACAAGTTGCAAATAAATGCAGCAGTGGCATAAATAAAGGAGCCCTAGCTTTCTTCTTTCCGTGCCGCCTCAGCTCTTTGCTTATATATGCACCTACTAGTAGTACTCGATCGTTTAGAGTAACGCACTTTGCCTTTTGGCTTCTCTCTCATTATACAGCTAGCTACCATATACATAGAAAGAGAGAGACCAGAGAGAGAGAGAGAGATAACATGTATGGTAGTTGTTTAGAGTAGTAAGCAACAAAGCTTGTGTTTTGCAGCAACAGAATTACACTAGTTTGATTTCTTGAATTAATAGCATTGTTATATATATTATTCAATATTCCATTCGATGACACCTACCAAATTACCAGTATCTTTTTACAACCTGCTACTGTTTTCCCTCATCATCATCATCATCGTTACCGATCAAGTTGACACCCTTGACCTTGGGGTTCATGCTAATGTTGGTCTCTCTCTGGTAATTCATTTCATTCTCATTTTCTTTTCTATTACGTACCCCCTTAATTCTCCCTAGCTAGCTAGCTAGCTTTATGTATCTGTACATGATAGGTATAAGGTATGCTTTTTGAATCTTTATCTCATTTTTTATGTTTTGTCTTGCAATATACATGCTAGCTATACGTTACTCTTTGAGTCTACTCAATATTTATACAGTATATATTTACTACTTTTGCAGGGCAAACATTGCAGTACAACTTGTGAATCTTCCTTCTGCAGTGGTATGTATGTACTTACTGCTTGGTTTTAGCATTACAATGCACACACACAACCATAATATTATTAATACTATTAACACATAGATAATAGATTTTGTTTTCCTGACCATGAAGGAAGATTCAAAACTTAGAAGCTCTACTTTTCGATAAAAGCTGCTAGTTGTGTATGATTGCTTATAAACTCCGTATGTATGTAGTATATCAATCCATATTGGTCTATGAACATCATTCAAGTCACAGAACAAGTGCTAAAACTGAGATTGTATATTAGTTCAAACAAAGGTGTCAATGTGTCATACTCGAGGTCAACTAATACTGAAGAACACTCAACAACAGGAGTAAATTTACTAATCTTATCCCATCTTACAAATCAACGCACACCCATTATTTTACGTAAACGTGTGTGTTTGTAGTCTAATTTTATTGTAATTTATGATGTATTATTGTAGTGGCCCCATTTCTAAGATATGGCAAGTACTGTGGGATTCTGTATGGGGGATGTCCGGGAGAGAAGCCATGTGATGGACTTGATGCCTGTTGTATGAAGCATGACGCCTGCATTCTATCCAAACAGAGTAAACATTTCACTCTTTACTTCACCCTTGTTTCTTCCGGAAAATATGATAAGAGACTAAACTAGATTGTGTAGTGAAAAATAAACTGATTTTGAAACGATGGTTGATGTGCAGATGATTATCTAAACCAGGAGTGCAACCAGAACTTACTCAACTGCGTAGGAAACTTCAAGAAAGCAAAAGGCAAATCATTTCCAGGGAATACCTGCAAAACAGAAGAAGTTATCAAAGTCATTACCGTTACCATGGATGCTGCACTGCTTGCAGCAGGACGCCTTCCTAAACCTTGATCATTCCGTATAAATAGAAACGAATTTCTATTCTATATTGTTATTATAGAGATCAACACATGCTCAATGATCAGTCTCTGCGACAGAGGAAAAGAATGACATTATCTGATATGTCATGCATTATGTATGGTTTCTTTTCTACCGGCAACTCTTTAATTTCAAAGAAAATATTGAAGGAAAAAAGATCCCTTCAATTTGTTGCTCTTATCTTATCCTGTATATGTAGTTCCTGTCTTATCTTGGTTTGTTGACAAACATTTTGTGACATACCATGCCAAATCATTGACAAGTGCCATCTCTAAACACAAGAATTTGACAGATATATGATTTTTTGTCCTTCTGCCTATTAAGGTCAGGATTTTAGCAGAGATAGTAAAATTATGGAAGTTGGGACTAAAATGAATAATGTAGAAAGATAATTTTACATGACTGAGTGTTTGTTTTGTAGCTTTGGGTTAATGCTGCTGCTAGATAAATGTACAGACTCCAGAGAAGAATTTCAACTAACAAAATTAGTGTAGTGTTCGGGGTGGATTTCAAACGATATTCATAAATTTAACCAAAAATGGAACCATGACCAGGAGCACAATGGCTGAATTTTTCACGATGAGCAATGACTCAAGCTGCGTCAACTCAACTTCCAAATTTTTATACTTTTATAGAGGAGATATCAATGTTAACATGGAACCCTTTGTATGAAAAAAAATGATGTCCTGTTAATTTTCTTGATTTCCGAGTAATAAAACTTTAAAACTTGATTGTGCATACATAGCTTAAAGAAAGATAAAAATAATAGACTTACTAATTGACTCGACATGTATGGTCATACTTAGTACACAGTACAATTCTACAACCGGAAGGAAAACCATTGTCATTGGCATCTCTCGCATTGTTACGAGTAAGCAACAAACTCCATGATTCCATTCAACCTACCTGAACCTTTCCATGTACCTTTTTTTGCTTATTCAAAGGCCAGTATATCATGACTTTAACAACATGATTGTTCGTTACCAAGGTGAAAGAAACAAACTGCAAATATTGTTGGTTTGAAGGTCATACGGCTCGAAGAGATCTCAGGCACACACAACTAAGAACAGGCAACTTGTTATGAATATTTGACTAATATTAACCAGAACTAAAATGCTTTGAAAATCCAATGGCAAACATGCTTCCTTGCTTGACTTATTCCAAGTTCAGCATGATCAGTCACAGCAGCAGTTGATAGATTTAAACTCAAAGAAGATATTTCCATAATTTAAAATTTGTTTTTCAATTAAAATGACCATGTATCTCTCCCGCCTAGGCAACAAGATTTGAGCAATGACAGTCAAGGTGAAAGGTCGAATTTCTTTTGCAAAAATTGCAAGATGTTTACGGAGTAGGCATATTCTATAAAGCATTCAGTTCAACAATATATAACGAGCACCACAGGATGTTAACCGTGTAGACACTGGTGACTATTTATGAAAGAAGAGGCCATACCATCTTGCACCAAAACAAATTTAATATCAAAGTGTGAAAACTAGATCACAAATTCACAATCAACAATCAAATTATAAATGGCATTCAACATGCGTGCCAAGGTGGACAAGCTGTCAAATTTCCTCAAGTAAGAGATAAGCATGTTTGTTGGTCTGGGAGGAAGCCAGTTCAACTGTGCCAACAATTCTTATTGAATAAAAGTACAGTACACTCAAATGAACTTCCTGTAGGGCCTCCCTGCATCCTCGTCTTGCATATGCTGTTCCAATAAATGCTACGATGTTAATAACCAAGTTGCTTAAAAGGATTTAGCAATGCACAGTTAACCAATTTTAAAAAGTTATTCAAGTTTAAGTTCCAGAAAATTAAAGATCAATAACTCAAGCACCGTGTTGTCAAATATTGCTCGAGGAAAAACAAAAAGGGTTTCCTATTAACATTGGCGTTCCTACGTTGGATGTCCAAGCAGAAATTACAAGACATTATGCGAACATTTCTCAGGCTAGAATAATAGTTAGTTTCAAACATTAAGTTATACATAACACAACAAAGCAAACATATGTAAAGCTGTAGCTGAGTTGTTTGATGACTCAGTTGCTGACTCAGCTGAGATAGTAGACTCTTTTGTAACAGTCAACAAACAGGCAAAAAATTGATGGTAGTAAATAACTCATATATAGTGCTCAGAGTAACTTAAGGTAAATGAACAAGTATTATTTCCAAATGTCAACGTGAAAACTTAACATAAGTACAACATTTACAAAGATGCTCTAACAAACAGACTGGTAAAAAATATTACTATTGGAAATATAATGCATACAACACATTCATTAAACTGAAGCTGACATGCTAAATATAAATACAGCAGTGGTATATTTCGGCAAATATAGACTGAACAGTGGTGGTTTATGGAGGAGAGGTACATGAAGTTACAGCTTCACATGCCCAACAAAAGTTGGGCATATGGGATGCAATGTACAAGAACATTGCTTTAAAACTGAATCTCAGTTGTTTTCTTTTACTTATTGTATTGAAATCCATATTGAAGGAAATTAGTAAGAAACACAAGAAAAAGGGTGATGCAAAGAACTCAATTCATAAACTCTGTAACAGGTATAAGGCAAGCACAAGACATGTATACTAATTAGTAAGTACTCAAAATTGCATTGAAATTTTGTTTGGCATAAAATGAGATATGCAAATTGCAAATATGACACTAATAATAACGAAATTGGATATAATAGTTGGGGATAATGGTGAAGGGGAGCAATCGAGTTAATATAAAAGGCTACCCAAGCAATAACTAGAGATGGGAAATAGGAAAGCTTAAAGATTGTAGTTTCTTCTTCTAGGGCAAAGTGTTGAAATGATTAAAAAAATGCAAAAGGAGGAGGAGACTTGGCTTGGGTTGGTTGAGATATATATTTAATCGCCCAATTTAATAAGATGAACAAGAGATGAGATATATACACACACAGAAGAAAAAGATAATCGAGATGGAATCCTTACGAATTCTTTGACGATGCCCTTGTAGACGACGAGGGGGAGGGCGATGCCGAAGATGCCGACGAGAGCAAAATTGCGGCGAGTCCATCGGAAGTTATGCTCCAAATTCTCACGCGCTGATCCCCATTCTTCAATCCATCTGTTCTTGTTTGCTTCCATTCCTCCTCCCATCGCTACTCTTTTTTGTTTTCGAATTGAGATTAAATAAGTATAAATAAAGACCTCGGTTCTCTATAAAGTGTTTGTTTTCCATATTTATACTGTACTATATTGTATTATTATATCCGAAATATTGAAAGTTTTGGTCACCCATAACCGTTCAACTTTAAGTGATCCATATAAATGATCTTAACTATTCAATTTTAATAAATTTAATTTTTTAAAAAAATTATATTATATTATTATAGTCAAAAGATTAAAATTTTTGGTCGCATGATGAACCACAGAAAAAATCCTAGCCGTTTAATTTTAAGTGATCCATGAAAACAATCTTAACCATTCGATTTTAATAAAATTTAATTTAAAAATATATATATATCATACATATAACTCTAATCCTCATAGTCATCTTTTTATACAACTCTTCACGGATATTGTTATATTATATTTAAATTATATTATATATTCTATATTTTAAAAATCCTACTTATCCTATAATTTTTATTTAATATATAAAAATTAAAAGTTTCTTGATCATAAGGTGAACCATAAAAAAATCTTAACCATCCAATTTTAAATGATCTATAAAAACGATCTTAACCATTAAATTTTAGTAAAATTTAATTTAAAAAATATATATATATCATACATACAACTCTAATCCCGATAGTCCTCTTTCTATACAATTCTTCACGGATAATGTTATATTATATTTAAATTATATTCTATATTTTTTATTTTAAAAATCCTACTTATTCTATAATTTTTATTTAATATATGATTAAAGTTTATGAATATCTATTATATAAATATCATTGTATAACAACATACAATTCTAACACATGATAGTGCTCTTTTTATATAACTCCTCAAAAATAATATTATATTATATTAAAAAAAATTGTCAACATTATAAAATTTTATAATAAATATCAATAAAATATAATATAAAAAATAAATTTAAATAAATATTAGTCTTTCATCCAGTTCTTCGCACATGTTATAAGCTTGTAATATTCTATTTATACTATATTATTAAAAGTGCAAGAATATATGTTTGGTCAGTTGTTTGGTCGTGAGTCTGACACCTTTGTGTTACACTCAACTTCAAATACATCTGCCTAACTTCTACACAATTTTAAACACATTTTTTTACGAGACAGAAAACGTGTTATCTATTCAAAAGAGTGTTTGTTTTAAAGATTTTAAAAGGAATATATTTTTAATATATTCTATAAATATATTTGTTCAATTTATCTTCAATAAATTCCTGTCTAAATATAAAATATAGATTTTATCCCAAAAGCCCTGAATTGTCCTATTTCTTTGGATAATTTGTATTTTAAATTCAAATTAAATATTTTTTGGACTTCATAATTACTATTATTTTAGGAATATTATATTTGAATGTATTTTGAGTCAAAACTTTAGTCCAAACGTCGACAAGTTCCGATAAATGGTTATCGATTATTGTTTCGGCCTTTAGGGACAACGAAATGATCGTTTTCTCAAACAAAAAGCTACACATATCCAAATGACTTGAAACTTATGGAATATCATAAGAATATCGAAAAAGAAATTTACGATTTTTAAATAATTTTTTAGGTGACTTTTATTTTTGGTTTGTATTCCCGATATCAAAATTGATTGTTCGGTCAATTAAGGTCAACTCCAAATTGAGTAGAATTTTGACCATGACCTATTGAGATTATTCCCAAACGTTTCCCAAATTTTCATAATTTTTAGAGTATATTTTGAAAAACGTCATATTTATAAACTAATTTTTCGGTTATGGAATTATTAGCTTAATTATTTGGAAGATTAAGATTAACACATATGTGGCCTCTTTCAGCTTCTGCAACTTTAATTTGAATTCTTATGGGTCTCATTGCTCAATGTGAACCTTTGTCCCCTAATTAAATAAATAAAAAATGCCCCTTTTTTGGTCTATAAATAAAGTCCTCCCTCCACACCATTTCTCAGGCCATTAGGTGCCAAGTATATGCTGCATATTTCACTCCAAAGAAGCTCTCAAGATCAGTAGCTTTTCAACTCTAAGAGTCCTTTCCCTTTAAGTTTAGTTCTTTCATAGATCTTACCCCTTACAAACTTAAACACCCATATACTTGCACTTTCAGCACACCAACTATACAAGTCCCTTTAGGCTACCCAAATACCATACATCTATTGCCCTTAGACTTGTTAATTTGCCCCCAAGGTCATACCAAAATCTCATTTTCCGGAGATTTTCCGACGACCTCATTTTATTTGTTTTGGCTTCTAAACTAGCTTTCTTTCTTGATTTTTCTCTAGATCTCAAGGGTTACAAATTAGTTCTATTATTATATGTTATTATACATATTCGGCATATTATATAATATATATATATATATATATATATATATATATATATATATATATATATATATATATATATATATATTTGCTTGTTTCGATTTTTAGATATATTATATAGCTAGTCTTGTTTACGATTTATATATACACGAACTTTAATTGTTTGTTCTCTCTTAGTATATATAGATTGTGTTGGTATTTGGGGGAACCTTCTTTTCATCTCTTACTCTCCCAAATTAGTTGTTCATATCCTTGGCTTACCTATCCGGGATTAATAGCAAATCCAAGTTACTTAAGTTCCGAGTAGAGACCAATTTGTATAAGTCGAGGTACGACATAAACAAAAGGACTTCTTGTTGAATTTGGTAATTAAATTAGCTTATATTCCGAGTTGAGACCTACTTGTATAATTCTATAGAGGACATAAACAAAATGACTCCTTGTTGAATATTTGCAAGTTAGCCAATTTTATTTCCGAGTTGAGATAAATTCGTATAAGTCTATATTATAAGACATAAACGAACATCTCATTGTTTGAAATAAAAAGAGGCATAAAATAACTTATATTCTGAGTTGTATTCTTTTTTATAAATCTCTTTTAGAGATATAAACAAAGTAAACTCTTAGAATATTTGTAAGTTTAATTAACTTCGAACACCGAGTTAAGTATTATTCGTATAAATATCATATTACTACTTAGAGATATAAACGAGTCTTACTTGTTGAGTTCTTGAGGTTAACTCACATTGTTCCGAGTTGAATAATATTTCATATAAGTTGAGGTACGACATAAACAAAACTTACTCGTTGAATTTAAGTGGTATATTTTGTGTTTATTTAAAGGCCATAGTTTAGTTGTCTTTAATCTCCAAGGCATGTTAAATAAAGTAATTAGCAAACGTACTTGATTTCATTCAAGTCAAATATATTTGGTATATATCTCGACCTTATATATCCCTATTACACACACACACACACACCACACACACACACACACACACACACACACTTTAAGTGCTTGCATTACATTCATACGCTTTACATAACATACTTTATTTTAGCATACGCACTTCAATACTTGCATACACGTTCACACACAACATGTGGTTCGTCCTTCTAACGAAGCGATTTACCCCGACTCACATTTATATATTCTATTGCTTCAGCTATATTATATATATTTGTTTGTTCCCGGTCTAGTACTGTAATATACTAATCCACCATTATCTTTTCTTATAAACAGGATTATTAAGTCGTAGTATTGATTATCTAGACTTTGTTAGTGATGTGAAGTGAAGTGAGGTGATCTTTATTCTAAGACCCAAATCCTATGCACGCCGACGAGAAATTGGGTTTCTGCACCGTGTTGAAAAGAAAAGACCCAAGACCTAAGACCTAAGATTCAAGTCCTACAGAGGGTTAGAAGAAGGTTGTAATTTTTTACTTGTATTTGAGGAGGTAACAGGGAGTTACGCTCCAAGATAAACTTGTAAGAGTTCTATTTAGATTGTGAAGAGGTAGCGGTGAGTAACGCTCAAAGATAAATCTAGTAGGTTTGCTATTGTATTTTGAGGGGTTAACGGGAAGTTAAGGTCCAATATAAATACATAGTGGTTGTAAAGGCTTCTCCGCCGCTATAAGGAGTGAATTTTTTTATAGTGAAAAAATCTCGAATTCAGAGAGGGACTCGGGGACTGGAATAGGGGTGAATGGATCTGTTAGGGGATTGCGCCATCGCAAACCAGAATAAAAATCTTGTGATTTGTGTTCTATTTCTTTACTCTTTTTTAATTTCCGCACTTGATTTACTAGCTAACTAGTAACATTTTTAAAAGAGAAGAGAAAATTTTAAAACGCCAAACTCTAATTTTTAAAAGGGTATTAAGTTATTCAATCTCCTTCTAGTTAATACCCCATCCTTACGGATCTAACAAATTATTATGGTAAAAGAGTAATTTCAATATATTAATAATTATATAGTTTATTAATCAAGATTCGATTCCATACAAATACAAGAATTAATTCAATAATATTTCTAAATATTATTTGTGAATAATATAATTAAAATTTGATTATAAATAAATATCCATTATATAATATATTAAATTTTAATATTAGAATTTAATAAATATAAATTTTTAAAATTTTGACTATAATTTATTATAAAAAAGAAAATGCATTCATCACTAGTAATATTGTATTGAGTTTTGAGTAAGAGAAAGTGAAGTTGCAGAAAATATTGAATATTGTATTATTATAAAAAAATTATAATTGAAAAAGCTAAATTATTTTTTAATAATATAAATAGGTTTTGCGAAGCAATTTCTTACAGTTACATTGTATGTATATAACTTTTAAAAAATATCATATTTATATTTATTAAAAGAAAAAAGACATGGAGGGCAAAAAATACCCAAGTTTGGCAATCAGGTAGGGTGTATACGGATTGGTTAAACCGACCAATCCAATCCAAACCGATCCCGATTCAAACCAATTTTTTTAACCGAAACATATTTCGATTAAAAAATCGTAAATAAATGAGTTAGATATGGATTTCAATTTTTGTAAGTCGATCCAACCCAGTCCAACCCGATTACAAAATTTATATACTAATTTATACATATATTATAGACTTATTTACCAATAATAGTCATATACTCTTAACTTATTAGGTCTTAAATTATAAACTCATAACCTTATAACCTTCGATCTAATATGTTGTTATTGAAAAAAGATTTATACACCCGCATAATAAATATGATGCTCAGGAAGCTTAGTTTTTTTTGTATGCATATACGTAGGGTTGGGTAACGGTCAGTTCGGTCGGTTTTTAACGGCTAAACCGGACCAGACCACTAATAGCGGTTTTTTCATATCTCAAACCTGGACCAAACCGTTTGGATATTGGACCAGACCGAATCAGACCGCAATTAAACGATCCGATTCGGTCGGTTACGGTTTAAACCAAAATATTTAATATGATAATTTTAGGCATAAAAAAACCCTTCTTGAATCATATCGAGTGGCACAATACTGTAAAAAATATGTCAATTTTAGTACATACATTACTAGTTTACTAGTTTATATGTGCCCAAATGGCCATTTGGGCACATATTAGTATTATGCAAAATAAAAAGAAATGCATTCTAGGAGCAGACTAACAATCTTAGTTTTATAAGAAATATTATGCAAAACAAAATTATATTATATATATATATATATACACATATAAAAATATATATTTATAGCGGTCCGGTTCGGTCTTAATGGTCGGTTTAGAAATGAAAACCAGACCGGACCGGAAAATAACGGTTTGTATTTAAATCAAATTTAAATCAAACCAAACTGCTTAAAAAACCGTAAAAAGCGATTTAGTCGGTTCGGTCCAGTCCGGTCGGTTTGGTTATTTTTAGTTCAGCCCTACATATACGGGCCACTACTATTACATTAAACATAAAATCATCATTTTTCACATACATATTTTTCTACTTCAAAATCGTCCTTATTATTTGTAAGTCAAACAATAATGCATCAATTCAATTCAATCTTATATTTGTCATTTACATACTCATGAAAGCAAAAAACACCAAATCAAAAAGTAGCAATACTGAATTGTATTCAATTTATTTTTAATTTTCAATTTATTTATCGTTTAATAGAAAAAATATCTTATTTATTTATTAACCCGATCATTCCAATCCAAACTAATTAGATTTGATTACAAATTTGATTTTAATGGATTGGATTAATTTTTTTTTAAATCAGTTAAATTGAGTTGGGTCATAAAATGGTCCAACCCGATTCCTACAGGGTTATAAACTTATAATAGAAACAACTATAATTAGGGGTTTTGTTTGGGGGCTGGGGTGCAGGAATCTGGGCTGGGCTGAGCTGGGTTAATAAGAAGAAAGCAGAAGATGATAAATTGTGCAAATTAGGGCTATAATAAAACCTTACATCGAGAGAGAGATCGAGAGAGAGAGAGAGAGAGAGGAAGAGGATGGCGTCCAAGTTGACACTCAAGCCCAAGGGAAAGATTGTCTCCAAAGGCGGAGGAGGAGGAGGAGGCAGCGGCGGGTTGGATGTAGCGAAAGCTTTCAAGGAATGGCCCACATGGTTCCTGAAAAAAGCCAAGGTCGTCACTCACTACGGCTTCATACCCTTGATCATCGTCATCGGCATGAGCACCGACCCCAAGCCTTCCATTGCTCAGCTTCTCAGCCCCGTTTGATTCCCGACCCCAACCCCAACCCCAACCCCCCTTTATATTTTCATTAATTAATAAACTTTGTTTTTATTTTCATTATTAGTGAAACCTGCCTTGTCTAGGCTCTCTTTTTCCCTTGCTTATTATGGATTCATCTCTACTTAATTCTGTTTTATATCTTGTTACTTTGGATCATTCTATCTCCTTATTACTAGCCAGTATTCATTATTATTATTATTATTATGTTTCATTTCTTTGTGTATTCTTACTATTAATTTTAACTCTGTTTCTGTGCTTCCTACCTTCTAATACGGTATTATGCTTCATGTCATTATTTACTCATCATGCTTTCTACTTGGGGTTGTTTTTTCCATCCAATTGTCTGTCATGGGATACCTATTCAACATATAAAAATCTCTCGAGTCCTTTAATTTACTAATCTATATGCTTATAATGCTTCCTCAATACAAAATATACTTCTTTGTAATTTCAACTTAATACTCTCACATACTGCTTTCATATAGCATCAGTCAATTTCCTTCATATTTGTCTCCCAAGTATTCATCATAATCTTTCTCTTTCCCATTCTCTGGAATGTTGTCACTTAAGATACAAAGCTCCAAGCTGTTCGTATGTTTTGTTCATGTTTCTTATTTGGAGATCTATTCATTCTTAGCTACCCCCCCCCCCCCCCCCCCCTCCCCTTTAAAACTATCAGTTGACATGCCGATAGTCACAGACTCACAGTTAAAGCCCACCATTCCTCAGCTTGTCAACCCCATGTTTAAACATCCAGTCTGATAGATATATTATATATGAAGACTACTGTCAGTTTTAGGATTTTGATGAATTTGCATTTATGTTTCGATATTTGGCTTGGTTTAGTTCTTATGTTGTTAACATGGATTGATGTCTTATTTTATTTATGTTTACAACCCACTAATTTGCTAACACAGTATATGATGATGAGCTACCCAAGTTTTTTTTGGGGATAATTTATTCTTAATATTTCTTTTGTTACTTACGTTTGTGAGACCTTATTGTTTACATTGAGATTGCGTTAGTATGGGAAATGCTTTCAAATAAACTAAATAAATAGAAAGTGGTATTTAGGCTAGTATGGGAAGTGAGACCCGTATTGTTTATATTGAGTTTTGTGTAATTGGTTGTTTTGGGTTTCCATTTACCATATATAGGGGAGGATCAACATATATAAATCCCGTGTCTTCTGTGTGTAAAGCTTGATACCTTGATTGGTTAAGATGGGATGTGGAAACTGTTGAAGGGGAAAAGATGTCTGCTGCATATGTCTAAATTTTGTGATGGATAGTTTGAATTACAGATTTGCTGATCTTTGGGTATTGTATTTCAAGTAGGCATCATTGATCCACAATTGTGCAGCTCTACTTTTTTTCTTTTTACATAATTAACTTTTTCTTGGATATTATTAATACTCAGCAACAATAATGAAGCAAGCTAAACATAAACATACTGGTGTATCATTTCAGTCCTATAATCTGTTTCTGTATATACATTACTCTGCAAACATATAATCTGCTGGGCTACATCCTTTTGGTCAGTTTGTCCTGACAAGTAGATGGGAGACGGGATAATGTTATATTCATTTAAGTGGGTTCGGTTTAAACCACATTTTACATATGCTATTTTGAAGGTATTTGTTTTTTTATCTCGGATGGTACAACTAAAGCTTAAAAAGTTCATGTCACTTGGGAATGATTTTTTTGTTGCACTCTGAATGGCGATTTTGAAAAACGATACTGACAGGAGTTATTAATCGATCCCACATTTTTTTTTGGTTAGATTAACCCGTTCAAACAGGAGATGTAGTTGATTTGTAACTGATTCCGAAGTAAAAAAAAAATTAAGATGCATCTTTTCTTGATTGAATAGTGCTATTACTACACAATTGGTTCTCAAAGAAGCTAAAAATTCGTTCAGCAAAAACCTAAATAGAATATTGTTGAACTTACAGTAAATTATGAAAAATTTATATCTCATAAATTAAAAAAATCAAGATCTTTAATCAAACAAAAATTTATAATAAACAAAATTGATACTTTTACACTTATATATCACCAAGGAACGACATGTTTAATATATGTGTGGAAAAATATAAAAAGTGAAGCGATATTCCGAGTTGACGCAGAAACACAAAATCTAGTACTAGTACGACCCGACCCGAGGCAAACAAAAACAATCATCTTGTGCACCTGAATTTTGTTTATCGATCTTGTAGGTTTTCTCTTGTTCTTTGATGTCTTTCTTTACATCCCATTTCTTATCTTGAGATTTGGTGGTGACTTTAGTTTTTTGCAGGTTACACCTAACCTAACCTAACAATTCACTCCCAAATTATTATGGTTTAAGCTTTTAATTACTCCTCTGCTTCTGGATTAACATTCCATTTCAACCCTACTTTTTTATTCATTCTAAATTATTCATCCCATCATACTACGAGTACCAATTCAGTTTGATCTTTCTTTTTCTGGCTGAGTTAATGAATGCCCGATTTGATTTGCTAATCATGTCTAACTGTTACAGGTGATTAAATTTCTCGAGATGCAGCAGCAGCACCCAAGTCTCCCTAAATTTACTATCAAGATTAAAAGACAACAACAAAATCATGTCAAAGCTCCCAACATTGGGGAACAGACCGATACCCATGCTCCAACTCTGGATGCTCATCAGGACACCAATCTTGCACAACCTAGTTCATTTCAACAAAAAATACAAGATTGCAATAATGCTCCAAATCAGCTCAGTGTTTATAAATCTGCTCATGCTGCATCAAAGGACATTGGATCTCAATCTTCCCCAACATACTACTCACACAACCAGGCTTGCAAAATTTCCCCATCTGTCGGTGCTTTTACTGTTCAGTGTTCCATCTGTTTCAAATGGAGGTTTCTTCCGTCAAAGGGCAAATATGAGGAAATCCGGGAACACATTTTGGACAAGCCTTTTGTATGTGAAGCAGCTCGTGAGTGGCGTCCCCAGATTTCATGTAATGATGATCCTGATATTAAGCAAGATGGCAGCAGGCTATGGGCAATTGACAAGCCTAATATTGCTCAACCCCCTCCTGGATGGGACCGGCTTTTAAGGATTAGGGGTTTCGGAGGAAGCAGATTTGCGGATGTGTATGTGTTACTCTACATTCTCTTTCAGTTATGGTTATGTCTTGCAATCTGCCTCTTTCCTTCAGTTTACAAGTTTCGACCTTTGTTATACTTTCAGGTATTATGTTTCACCATCAGGAAAGAAACTTCGGTCTACGGTTGAAATTCAAAGGTACTTTTGTCTGCCACTTTTTAAGCTCAGTATTACAGTAATTGTATCTTATTATGGCATAGCTTTTTTTGTTCTTATGTTAGTAGAGTACTGCAAAATCGTGAAAAAGCTTTTGATACCATTACTTTAATTAAAACAAGTAACAGTAGATTTATAAAATTTTGTAAGGCATAGGTCGTCTTCTATGTCGTGTACTTGTAGTTTGCTAACTCAAGGTAGTTGGTTTGCTTCCCTTTATTTAATTGTACAATTCGTTGAAACAAATCAATATTGGTGCTTCCTTGGGTAGTTGGGTTGTTAAGTCCAGTACTGATGATGCCTACCTACAATATCCCACACGGGGTTTTTATTGACAGGTACTTGCTTGAACATCCTGATGAGGCTGAAGGTGTTGACTTATCTCGATTTTCTTTCCAAACCCCCAAGCCCTTGCAGAAAAACTTTGTGAAAAAACGTACTGACCATTTAGCTTCTCCTGATGGGAGTGTTAATGGGACACTCAAATCTTCTCAAGGTGCGTGAGAAACATGTGCAGACAAATTGTCTGTTATCCTTAGTATCAATGTAGAATGTTTAAATGGTAGATCCTAGATTTTATAAAAATAATTTTAATGAAAAAGTAAGTATGTATTTTGTACACATGCATGTACTCTTTGATCGAGGACTGATTTTGGGCAACTTAGTGCAGAAGGTCCCTTTTCATGGACAAGTCCAGAAGCAAATAAAGAGTTGCAGCTCGGAATGGTAAATTACACTGCTCCGTATCATTTCCCTGTTGTTGAACCGACAGATCGTCAGGCCCCTTTCTTTGAAGCCATAGATCGACCAATCAAGAGATCGAAGCAACCAAGTGGAAATATGTACAATGGTAGTTGCACATACGGGGACTTTCAAAAAGATGAAGGTAGAAGAACCTAGACAGGGATTCAACTGTGTATGTCAGCTTTTTATAGTGCAGTATGTTTAATACAGTTGCTCTTCTGTCCAAACTTTTACTGCAAGACTTGTTTATGCCATTTCTTTATATTGTACTATTGCTGTATGTTTCTAATGTAGTTGGCTTACTGTTATGAATAGAAGATCTGTTGTTTGAACAAATATACATGTTCATTTGCTTTGTGGGTTTAATTGTTCCAGACATTGTTTGTTACATATATTTGATTAGAAATCTTTCCTAAAACGTCATCCAGGTTTTTTTCAGTTGAATAAATATATTATACAATTTAAGAGAATTTATTGGTGGGTTTGATTTTAAAAAGGCTAGTATAGATATTGTTATGAAAATGTATTGGACCATGTATATGGTGCATTTTGCATAGGTCAAAGTTAAGTCTGCCTTTTTTCTCAAGAAGATGGGGTGGTACGAAGCTTGATCTTAGTGAGAGAATAATCAAGCAGCTTTCCCTTCTCAGAATTGGCTGCCATCTTTTGTTCTCCCCATTTGGAAAACTGTTTGGGAATCTAAGGCAGCTTGTTTAAGAGGAGGGGTTTTCAGAACTCCTTGTGATTGGCGCTTTTTAGGTCATTGCCTCCTGGAATTCACAGTTCAAGGGTTTCATTTCTTGCACCCAGAAACGTTCCGGTGAGTGTTCATATTGCAGGTATACTACTAATACTGGAAATTTATACTTGGATTTTCTTGTTGCAGTATTATTATTTAATCATTATCTATTTGTTAGACTTTACTTGTTCAGTCATAGTAAGTTATCTTGTTCTAGAGAATCAGCACAAATGAAAATCTCTGGTCCAACAAACACACCATCATCTCCCAGTTTGCATCATTAATGCATCATCTGTCGGAGTCACAATGCCTCCAGCAGCGAAATGCACAACAGGAAGCCTCCCCATTTGCCCAGTCTGAGCTACTATGGCATAAGAATCTCCAGTTTTCTTTCTTGAAAAATGAGAGAACTTCATCGTCATCCCTATTAGATAAAATCTATGTTACATGGGATCATGGAGTGTCTGATACCGAGTGTTGGACTTGGAATATCTGAAAATTGAGGGCACAGGGACTCTGTCCCATTTTTGGAAACGGGTATGGGCAGACAGCAGTATGACACTAATGTATTAATAAACAAGCTATGTCACCCCAACTCTTCATTTTGCCTCGAGTACCCGTATCAGACGCTGGATACTCGGACACTTATTTTAGGCCAAAAACATGTAAATTTTTTAAAATATTGCCCAGTCCGACACTTGGACATTAATGTATCCATGTTGGACACTTCCAGGCAAGTTGGGGTAACAAAGTAAACAAGTATATTATAATATATTTCTTAAAATCGTATAACAAAAAACCTAAATCAAACATATTTTATAATATACTTTGCAAATTAGGCATCTCCAGCTTTTCTTCTTCTAATCTTTGTCATTTTGTATCCTAAGCTTATCTTGTATGTGGTCTATCAGTTGGTCCAAGTGTCCATATTCAGTCAAAGGGTATAAAATGCATCAAATGTCCAGTCCGAGTTGCCGACATGGGTACGGCTGCCAAGGCTGAATTGTTATAGTAACATAGCATGAAAATCTTACCCTCAAGGCTGACATTAGCAACCGTTTCACCTGATTTATGTAAATCGTCTTGAATCCTAATCAGAGCTGCTTCTTCTCCCTCTGCTTAAGGCCTCTCCAAGACCTTTACACCCGCAATCAAACAGAACACGATAGTTATGGTTTTTTTATAAAGTGAGCTTCATTATTATTAACAGCAAGGTTGATACTGTTATTTTTTGCAGTCATTAATTGAAATGCAATAATGTTAGTATGCTTGTTTATTTTCCAATCTTAAATATATTATATTATTATAGAAATTGCATTCAAATCATGAAATGAAATCTACGACATAATCTTATGATTAACAAACCGATTTGTATATATAAAAATATCATCCGAGACTATTGAATAAAAGGGGGGGTTATTTTTTCATATTTAGGTGATGGTATTTTCAGAATGTGGTAGATAAAATATGAAGATATATAGACTTTGCAGATTTATAAATTAGTGCGATTAATGAAATTTAAACACACAAACACACTTCCGACGAATAAACACTTTAATATTAGAATTAGTGTGTAATGTGTATATCTTCCTGTTTTATTTGGGATAAATAAGCACAGTTTTCCTGCAGAAGAATTACTAAAAATATTGTGTATGTGTGCCTGTTTGGTTCAGCTTATGTGGATAAAACAGGCACTTATCTTTTATTAATGTAATTTTTCTTAGGAAACAGTGCTTATAAGCTATAAACCAAACACCCCCTATAATATGTGCACTGTACAAATGAATGTTTCATTGTATCTCATAATTCTCATTTTGGCTAAATATCATTTTGGTCACTAACTCACTTTTCCATACTTGTGAATAGGGTCTCATTTAAACCACTGTATAAATATCATTCTGTTAAAACCGTCTTTCCGGTTTAATGGAAAAACATTTATTTGACACGTGGCTCGTGGCTTGGCTGTTGAGGTGGCATTTGATTTGGCTAAAATTAGCCTATATAAGCAATCTGTATCAATCTCATTCTATATGCACCAGGGGATTGAGCAGGAGGATTCCAAAACCCTAAGATTATCAATCAAGCCCCGATCTGCAAAAATCGTCCAGAGCATCAACGATTAGTGAGGTGACATAGATATAACAATATCAGAGCTAATCCTAAGGTATTACCTATTCTTATCCCTAAAATTGGAATTGCTTGTGGATTTGTTTAAATAAAGAGTGGTCCACATTCTTAGCATAAAATTGAGATTACATGTTCAGACATATGTCAGAAATCAATATATGTTTTCCTTAGATCCGATAGATGGTGTTAACATAATGATATTTATCTTCACATTAGTGGTTTAAGTAAGACCCTCCTGTATCAACTAGCCATCAATTCTTCTTGTCAGATTGTCTTATACTCAGATCTTGTGAGTAATTCACATTGTAAATGGGTAGATTTTGTTTTAGATAAGATGTAATTGCAAGTTTTAACTCATACGAATTCGGTGCTTTTAATAGTTTTATTTTTATATCTACTCAAGGTGGTCAAGGTATGTATGTATGATACTTGCACAGTTTCCCCCCCCCCCCCCCCAGATTTGGTATTTGATTTTAATTAACTTTTGTCTCTGCAAGTTATAAGTATCATTACTTTACCCAAGTTAGGATCAACATTTACAACATCTGTTAGATTTTAGTACCTTCAAAAGGAAATCTTTTATTTGGGCATGTTACGTAATTCTTAATTGCATCAGATATAAGATATCTAAGTTACAGGAAGGGGAAGTGATTATGCGAAGCCACGACCTTTGTTCACGAGGGGAGGAGAAATGAGTCTTTCCACTAGGCTGTCAACAAATCCTTGAAAATTCAAATTTTATAATTCTGATTAATTTGATGAAACCCAATCATGTTTTATTCTGATATCATTACCTCTCTCAACCTTCAATGTGGCTTTGTTCTGATATCATTACCTCTCGCACCCTTCAATGCGGTGACTGTTGCTTGGATTTGACTTTGGCTTCTTTTATTGAAATGCGTACTGTTACTTTTTGTTCTCTGTAATCATTTATAATTTTGCTTATATATACTTCTCCATCTGCAGAATTAATGATCACATTATAGTATTAGCAATATCCCTTTTGTCTTTATTTACAGTTTTGTAGCGTAAGTGCATGATTTAGCCTGTCATGTCCTGTTACAGTGAATAAAATTGTGGACATGGATTTTGAGCGGCCACTCAAAAAGAGATCGTACATGTTCAGTGGTCAGGATTTCAGTAATCCTCCAACAGAACAGATGAACATCAATGTTCCAACTTCCCTTGACCAGCAGGAGAACAATCTTCAGAGACCTGGAGAAGGTACTTCTTTTGAAGAAGAAAAGGATAAAAGCTCAGATGATGATCATCAAGATTGTAATAATGCTCAAAATCACCTGGCTGTTTATAGTCCTCCTGATGCTGCATTTGATGAAATTGAATCTCGACATTCACAGAACCAGGCCTACCACATTGGGCCATCTGTGGTAGCTTATACTGCCCGATGTTCAATCTGTTTCAAGTGGAGGATTATTCTGTCAAAGGAGAAATTTGAGGAAATTGGTGAACACATTTCAGAGCATCCTTTTGATTGTGCAGCAGCTCGTGAGTGGCGTCCTGATATATCTTGCAGTGATGACCCTGATATTACACAAGATGGCAGCTGGTTATGGGCATTTGTAAGGCCTAACATTCCTCGGGCCCCTCCTGGGTGGGAGCGCGTTTTGAAGATTAGGGGTTCCGGAGCCAGATTTGCAGATGTGTACGTGTTACACTGCATTCTGCTTAAATTATGGTTAGGTTTTACATTCTGCTTCTTTATTTCGTAATAAAAACTGAGCTTTGCTATACTCTCAGGTATTATTTTACACCTTCAGGCAAGAGACTTCGGTCCAAAGTTGAAGTTGGAAGGTAATTTTTTCTCTTAGGTCTTTTATTAGTGAAACAAAGTGTCAAAAACTTGAAATACCATCAGTTAAAGTGATAATAATTATGTGATAGGTCTAAAAAATTTAACAGTGTGAAGTTACATAAGAATCTTCTACCATTAAACATTGTCAGCGCACCAAGTTTACCTCTTCTCTTTGGTGTTTACAATATTTTTGAAAACATTATATAAAATCTCTTTGTATCTCGGCATATTTTAATATTTTCAAAGGTTTGCTCTCTATTTTAAAATATTGTGTATTTGAATTTTACAAAGTCTTGTTACAGACTTACAGGTTTGCTAACTGGTGCTCAGATGTAGATGGTTAGCTTCCCTTTATTTATAGACTATATGTTTAAACAATTCAATATGGGTGCTTTCTTGGGTTTTGAGTCCAGTACTGACAGTGCCATCTTGTGACATTCCATATGGGTTTATCATGACAGGTATTTGCTTGAACATCCTGCTGAGGCGGAAGGAGTTGCCTTGTCTCAATTTTCTTTCCTGATCCCAAAGCCATGCAGAGAACTGTCTAAAGAAACAGGAACGTACTGACCATGATGCCACAGCCATCCACTAGAAGAGGAAAAGCTTGATCCGTAACCGACCTGAAATGATTGAAGCACGTAGAAGTGGTAGTCACTAAGGGCGGTGGAAGCTATGTTGGGTGGTTTTGATGCTTAATGATTATCCAAATTTGCTACATGCAGACTTGCTAGCTGTTTAGTTTTGTGATGTTTTATTACTAATTATGTTCAAGTCTTGTGGACTGCTTGTGATGCGGTATTACTAATTATGTTTAAGTCTTGTGACCTGTTACTGTCAGTACTGTTATTTTCATTCTATCCTATACTATTTACAGTATTTATGATGGGAGTAATTAATATTAGAAATAAATGTATGAAGGTGGATGACCAAATCTTCACAAGGTACGAGAAGACTCAGGAAAACATGTGTAAACAAGATGTCTGTTATCCTTGGTAAGATGAGTAGTTATGGTGATGAGGAAAAAAAAGCTGTGTATCAAACACATGTTTTCGTATTAATCTGGATAATCTAGTGTCAAGAGTTTCAAATATCCGGATGAATTAAGCAAGGTGCATATGCATACATGCAACCTGGCCTGATCTAGCACGAACACTCTCATACAAAATTAGAAGATATGCTAACAAGAAAGATGGGCGAATAACTTTTGGGAATGCAGATATGATAATAACCATCTAAAGTAATAACGACAGAAGAATAAATTAGGTTAAAAGAAGACGATGAAGAATAAAGAGGAACAAAGGCATCTTTACAAAAGGGACTACTGGTGCTTAAAGAAAAAGCAAAAGCTAATTACATGTACAAATTTTTCTTCTAACTCTATACATACGTTGTCGCTTGCATGAATACCCCGAACATATAAAAAAATACGTGATTCATTGAAAATTTTTCCCAGCAACCCAAGTTGAAAAGGGCACAATAACAGAACCGTGTGCAAACTAGATTTTAAAGTCATAGGCAAAATAAAGGGGAAATGTGTGATTTTTTAGAATTCTTGCCACAACATAGGTGGGTGGGGATCCTACAAACCATCTTAGTTGCTCAAACTTGTACTAATATTTGTAATATTTAGCACTAGTTGTATGATGGTATTAGTCTATCTGCAGACAACTCCATGTGTACAACAACACCCTTAAGCCTTGAAAGAGGAAAAGATCATTTCAGAAAGCAGAATATTATAAAGAGCAAAACTGGTAGTACTGACCTCATCTCCGATGGGGTGCCAAAATCTACATTACATGACATTCTTGGTGTTACTTTATTAAATTACAATGGTGCCAAGAGAAATTTATAATTTTTAACATCCCTCAAAATGGACTAGAAGTATATTACACTTACGCTTATTGTGTTTATATCTATTTTTTTTATACATATTTATTGGATTTATGTTATAGAATCGGTTAGACACCTTATATGAAGGCTAACTATTGAAGGTAAAAACTGCCAAATATTTATACTGAGTTGTGAATGTTTAGCAACCCAAGAGCAGAGACGATCCTAACAGAGAATAATATTCATGTCTAGAAGAACATCCTTGTCATCTCGATGGGAGCATCTAGCATATTAGTATTCCTTCTAAATGGATATAAATACTTTTGACCAGTAGCATTTCTGTACTTGTGCGTTTAGAGAAAGCAGCTATCTTTATAGTGTATACTACTCGAGCAGCATACTATTAAGTTTATTGCTACGTTCAATTCTTTTCGACTTAACACACAAGTAAATACTCTTAGACTCATTTCTTTTCTCTCTCGATCTTCTTCCTTTCTAGCTTTCTATCTGTAAAGCACATTTTACACTACCACAGCCTCAATTACTGCATGCATATAGTAGTGATATAGAAGCCAACTTTATAAAGATTTATACTTTACCCAAAAAAACTCTACATCATAAGCAGGCAAAAGCTTCTCTAAACTTCAGGCAATTGCAAGAAAGGTGAAACAGTGATGAAGATTTACAGCTGACTTTCATAATAATGAGCTTAAAGTTTGTTAGCTTACCCCTTGTCACAAGAAATTGACGGCTTGACACACTGTCGAAGATGCATGATATTTTAAATTTCTGCTATTAAAATGATTCTGGGAAAAAGTTTGTCACGAGTCCAGCAAGAAGCAAACTTTTTACTTGGAAAGGTTTAAACTGAGCACGTCTTCAATTTCCCCCACAGTTTTAAACCAGTTATAACAGCATTCTCTTCTTCATTGCAAATTTTGTTCATACATATTTTGCTGATAATTAAGCATATTTCCCTTCAGTTGGCCTCCAAGTTAATGCATTAGTACCTGCCATATCAGCATTTTTAAGTCATCCTCTACAAACCTCAGCTACTGCATTTGATTACATAAAATCATCTTCATTTCAGTCCCCACACTGATAGAATGAGTCCTCCTAACCAAGATGATTATAAGCTCAAGGACACCAAACCTCAGCTAGGGGAACGATGGCCACATGGTGGTGTACGCGGAGGAGGGGGTTGGATAAGCAGCGAAAGAATCACTAGCACTTACGATCTTGTTGAACAGATGTACTATCTGTATGTTCGAGTTGTCAAAGCAAGAGATCTTCCTCCTAATCAAGTAACTGGGAGCTCAGACCCATATGTCGAGGTGAAACTAGGAAATTACAAAGGGAAAACCCAGCACTTTACAAAGAGATCGAACCCCGAATGGAAACAAGTGTTTGCGTTCTCAAAAGAAAAAATTCAATCTTCAGTTCTTGAAGTATTTGTGAGAGACAAAGATATGATTGCTAGAGATGATTATTTAGGAAGAGTTGTGTTTGATATGAATGAAGTGCCTGCCAGGGTTCCTCCAGACAGCCCTTTGGCACCTCAGTGGTATAGGCTTGAGGATCGTCGAGGTGAGAACAAGCTGAGGGGGGAAATAATGCTAGCAGTTTGGATGGGAACCCAAGCTGATGAAGCCTTCCCGGATGCTTGGCATTCAGACGCTGCAACCGTTCAAGGAGAGGGTGTATATAGCGTTCGCTCAAAGGTGTATGTTTCTCCAAAACTTTGGTATCTTAGAGTAAATGTGATTGAAGCTCAAGATGTAGAATCAGCAGACAAGAGCCAACTTCCTCAGGTTTTTGTCAAAGCTCAAGTTGGGAATCAGATACTCAAGACCAAGACATGCCCAACAAAAACAACTAATCCCTTCTGGAACGAGGACCTAATCTTCGTGGCTGCAGAGTCTTTTGAAGAACAGTTAGTGCTTACAGTGGAGAATAAAACAGCTTCAAGAGATGAAACCGTGGGAAAGATACAATTGCCGCTTAACATATTCGAGAAGCGACTGGATCATCGGCCTTTTCACTCACGTTGGTTTAACTTAGAGAAGTTTGGTTTCAGAGTCTTGGAAGGAGATAGGAGAATGGAGCTCAAGTTTTCAACTCGAATTCACCTCAGAGTGTGTCTTGAAGGTGCATATCATGTACTAGATGAATCAACTATGTACATTAGTGATCAACGGCCTACTGATCGACAACTTTGGAAGCAGCCTATAGGTATCCTTGAGGTGGGTATTTTAAGTGCACAAGGGCTTTTTCCAATGAAAACAAGGGATGGAAGAGGAGCCACCGATGCTTACTGCGTAGCAAAATATGGTCAGAAATGGGTGAGAACCAGGACAATAGTAGGTAGCTCTAGTCCCAAATGGAATGAGCAATACACATGGGAGGTTTATGACCCTTGCACTGTGATCACTTTAGGTGCATTTGACAATTGCCACTTGGGAGCAAATGAGAAGCCAGGTGGTGGAGGACCTGGAAAGGACTCAAGGATCGGAAAGGTACGGATCCGATTATCAACCCTTGAAACTGATCGCATCTACACACATTCTTATCCCCTTTTAGTTCTCCAACCATCTGGGGTAAAGAAGATGGGCGAACTTCAGCTCGCTTTCCGGTTCACTTGTTTGTCATTAGCAAACATGATCTACCTTTATTGGCACCCCTTGTTGCCAAAAATGCATTACCTGCACCCTTTTACTGTAAGCCAGTTGGACTTTTTGAGATTTCAGGCCATGAACATTGTGGCAGTGAGGCTTGCCCGAGCTGAGCCACCACTACGAAAAGAAGTTGTGGAATATATGCTTGATGTAGATTCTCACATGTGGAGCATGCGCAGAAGCAAAGCGAACTTCTTCAGGATCGTTTCACTGTTTTCTGGGGCTATCTCTATGAGCAAATGGCTTGGGGAAGTTTGTCAGTGGAAGAACCCCATCACTTTAGTTTTAGTCCATATACTATTTTTCATACTAATATGCTTCCCAGAGCTAATACTTCCAACAATATTTCTTTATATGTTTCTCATAGGAATATGGAATTTTCGATTCAGGCCAAGACATCCACCCCATATGGATACTAAACTTTCTTGGGCAGAAGCAGTTCATCCGGATGAACTAGACGAAGAGTTTGACACTTTCCCTACATCCAAAGCTCAAGATGTCACTAGAATGCGATATGACAGGCTACGGAGTGTGGCAGGAAGAATACAGACTGTTGTGGGTGATATCGCAACACAGGGAGAGAGATTTGAGGCTCTGTTGAGCTGGAGGGATCCAAGAGCAACAAGCCTCTTTGTAATTTTCTGCCTTATTACCGCTGTTGCTCTTTATGTAACTCCTTTCAGAATAGTGATTTTGGTGGCAGGGCTGTTTGTACTAAGACACCCCAGATTCAGAAGTAAGCAACCTTCTGTTCCTAGCAATTTCTTTAGGAGATTGCCAGCTCGAGCAGACAGTATGCTATAAGAATATCAAATTTAATGTTGCATGTTAATGTTGAATTGTGGTTTCTCTCTATTTGTATTTCATTTTTGGTTCGAAAATATATAATTCTAATGTGAGAATGAGATTGAGTTTAACAATCATTGAATTCCAAGCTGTTTTGACAAATCCATCCCAATTTAAACGTAAGTTCTCTTCTAATCCATTTTAAGACCCCAAAACAAGCGTCAAAACTGGCACGCAAATCAGCAGGGGTAAAAGTTAAACCTTTTTGACACGAACGAATCCACATTCACATTAAGATGCAAATAATAAACAATACAAGAGTAATTAATAACTATAACATGGTATGAGCTTGGATTATCTAAATGTCAATGATTTAAAAAACACTTAAAAGAAGAAATTTAAGTTGCATATATATGGGCAACAAAATTTGTCATAAGACGGTCATAACTTTTTTATTCAATTTTTCAACTTATTTCACCTCATTTTTAACTAAAACGTAAAAATCGCTTAATTTTTTAAAAGGCTCTAAAAGCATCCAAAATGCAGGACCCATTTGGTGCAACAGAACGTGCAAAATTGAAAGTGGTCATAGTACTGCAAGGTAAGACGATGAACCAACGCTTAAATTTAACTACATAACAGATGTCCTGACAATCTTTCATCAGGTAATGAAGGTAAGTGGCATCCGCAACAATTAAAAAGAAACTTGAAATTGGGTCACTAATCAAAGGCCGCTGCAATAAAATAGAATAATATCACTTATCAAAAGTATCAGTCATCTTTGTAGCTAACAAGACAAAAAAACAGACCCTCAAATCTAATTGCATAAGCAAGCAATGAGAACAACGATCCTCGTACATTGCAAAACTAGAGTATTCACCTCCCTCAATAAGGTAAATGATACAATCACACTTGTGTATACCAGACCAATTAAAAAACAAGTTCATGGGGTTTCATTCCTGACATTAGGGAAAACCTTGCACTCAGGTAGGTTTTCAAATCTGGGACACATTCAATAGATTTCAATAAGACAGCATCCACAGCTTGCTGATCATCCTTCTTCCCTTGTGGGAGGGACTTCTTTTCCTGCAAATTCCAAAGTAGAAACAAAGTATAGTTTGATGAGTAAACATCATTGTGAGAGGGAAATTAGTTTTGCATGCATGAACAGTACTTACATCTTTCTCGGCCTCAAAAAACTCTCCCTCTCCTTTCTTCTTCTTCTTTTCCACTTCCTTGGCAAAGTAGTTATCATCAAACTTTTCCAGATTAACCCCGTCTATGTTGACTTTAGTTAAAGTAGCAATTACATACGCCTGGTTTACACGCCTCAGAGGGACACCATTAATCTTAAATGGACCTTTTACAGAATAAAAATGATATGAAAAGCATCAAAATCCAGAAGATGAAAATAAGACTTTAGGAAAATCACATAACAATCATATATCATATATAGGCTCCACAAAAAACCCATAACACTATAACACTGCTGTGTCCTATGCGCAACCATGAAAACAATATAACACTGCTGTGTCCTATGCGCAACCATGAAAACAATATAACACTGCTGTGTCCTATTCCCAAAGAGAGTGACAGTAACAAATGTTTTGGTGGAATCTAAGAAAAGTACATCTGACAGTCATGCAAACACATGCTTGGACCAGAGAAAATTGGAAACAGCAACGTAAAGAAAACATGCAGAGCCTATTTGTTGTTTGAAGCAGATGGTGTATGTCTTTGTTACATTCATGTAACATGCTAATGGAAGCTACGTCATTTTCAAAGGTTTACAGAACTTCTGTATGATGATAATGGAAACTAGAAAAAGAGGACAGCATTGCAAATTTCATAGTTACGAGAACACAAAATACAGGTATACATGCCTTGAACAACTCAACAAGATCAGCAAGGGTTGTTTCAAAATTTTGTTGTCTATATTATATATATATATATAGTGGCTGTACAAAAAGTTTGAGCACAGCAGGCAACTTGAAAATTTGTAAATCTTGTTGTCAACTAATTGTTTAATTGTACAAGAGAAATTAAGATAGAGGTCATTAGAAATAAAATGTAATCGAGTATATTTTGATAATGCAAAAATTTAATCCTAATTATTATGTGTCAATAACAGACAATGGAAAGAGGTAGGCATTTGGAATCCTGACATAAACCACATGTGCGTATAGATAAACAGGATCACTTAAAGCAGAGTAATGTGAAAGTAAAATGGCATAAAAATAACAATCAAGAGTATAGAATATATCAGGGCAGGGCAGGGCAGGCATTGATTAAAAATACCAGTAACGAGGAGGAGGCCGGAAGCAAGCTGGTTAAGAAACACAACTCTCTTGCCCTTGAACCTCCCAGCCAATATAATCAAAACTGTCCCAGCTGTAATGCTTGCCCTAGAAGATTGAAAAACAAGAATTATAATAATAATAATATAAATAAACATGAATTAAAAAAAGAGAGAGAGAAAGAAAGAAACCTGAGCTTGGTGGGCCTGGGGTTGCGCTTGTTGAGCAGAGGCTTCTTAACATCATCGGCTGGGTAAAACTTGGGTGGCTTGACAGCGGGGACCTCAGCTTTGGGTTGAGCATCGTGTCTTGGGAATACGCCGCCGTTTTTGGCCTTGATGGCCCAAAGACCACGCTTGTGATACATTTCTGACCGGGAATACTTACCCACCCCCCGTATTAAATCTGGGTTCCGACTCGTTTTCGCCATTATTGATGTATGTATCTAATGTTATGCTCTTTGGGCTTTTGCGAATGATAATTCATCTCTCTACTTTAATATATATATATACCTAGTATAAAATAGAACCCTAATTTCTTATTTTGGGCCGGACTTTGATATTTTCTACCTGCCCCTGTTTTATGCTATATATATATATATATATATATATATTATTAATGTTCAACGAATAGATCATTATGTTTTCCTTTTTCAAGCCTATTATCATCAAATCAAAGTTTTAACCCTAATTTAGTTGTTTTTATACATAACATTTTGACCAAATTTAAAAAATACTGTAATAAATTCATCATTTTATAAAATCTATCAATTGTTAAATACCGTCAGAATTAAAAATTATTTGAAATTTTAATTAAATACTCCAAAATTTCAAAATCGTAATTAGATTTAATGCATTTTTTAAAAGCCAAATTATATACGATTAAATTTTTTAAATACAAAAAATCTTCCAAACCTACCATAGAAATTAGAATACAAAAACTACATATGAATCCCTTGAAATTATTAACAGCCCAATTTGTGATGAAAATCATTCTTTATTTCATCAATTTATAAACATTTCCTGTTTTTGATGGAAAAACTCGCGACTGAACATCATTTCCATTTATCAAGAGCTTTAACAAAGGATCCGCTGAAGTCTGAACTGCATTTCAATAATAAATCCTGGAAAGTAGAGATATGAGCCATCCAAGTGGAGTTTATAGCCGCTTTTAGCATCCGTTGCACCCAACAAAATAAGCCCGTTGAGTTGCAGAGAGTCTGTCTAATCCTGCAAATGTTGAGAACCTTCATTAGGTTTTTCCTCGTTAAGATTGGCAAGACTGCCACCCTTTAACTTTTACTTAATAAGGTACATGAAAGGCACCACAGCAAAGAGAGACAAATGGGCTCAGCTAGCCAAGTTCGGATCACCTAAGAGTTGTCTTAAAGAAACTAACTTGTGAGATTGCTTCCACAAGACAACATCCCATGATGTTGTCAAAATTTCAATCTTATTCAAGGAGAATGATCTTCCAGTTTATTATTAGTGGACATATCTTTTTCATGATAGTTTATTAGCTTTTTTTACTCATAAACTTGAAGGTGACGCAAGATAGGACACTAAGTTCTAAGACATGAATTTAGTATAATAGATTAGACATCTTTGTAGATTAGCATTTTTATTGCATTGCATGCTGAAAAGCATTTGAAAGACATCACACTCCTACCCTGACATTCTAAATCATGAAAAAAATCACAGGCATTAGCCTTTTACAGTCCTTGTGATTTTCAGTAAGCCAGCCAATTTAGTCCATTGGAGCTCTGTTGCTTAACAAAAGTACTGAAACAGAAGGAAGGTAAGCAAAAAGAGACATATTTTATGTAAATAAGACATATGTTACTGAAAACTTACTAGCGCAGCTATAACTCCATTTCGAGGTACCTGCCACGAGATAAAATCTTCACAAAATCTATCGGACAATATGATGAAGCTTCCTGCTGCAAATTATACCATTTAAATATTTTTGATCATATACTATTTTAGTAATTTATTTATATAATATTTCTTTCAAGTAATTCAAAATTTTCAGCTATTTGTCATAGTGGGGTAACCATTTGGCTTAAACATAAAGCCAGGTACAGCATCAGAAGAAGTCCAAGTACAGCTTCTGCTCAGGCGAATGTTCTGTAGCAACAAGCTACAAGACTTTGAGATCAAGTTTCACAACTCTTATTCACTTGAATTGCAAGCTTACACCTCTATGTCAGATAGAGCAGCTAAATATTATAGGAGAACTATTTTTCTAGTAATATTTGATTTGCGTCACTAAATATCTAAAAACAAAGTTAACTGTTCCTTTCTGAAAGATTTACGATTTTTCCTTAAATTGAACCTCCAGAGGAAACATTTAGTGTTTTTAACCATGTTTAGTATTAACTGGTGTGATGAGAGCCAAATATAAAAAAACGAGTTTGGATTTTGGAAACAATAACCAAAAAGGCATTCTTTGTGTACATTGTACAATACATAATCAGTCAGAACCATTTTGCACTCATAGCCATTCCGGAACTATTCAGTATGATCTACGAGATTCAATGTTTAGTATTAATAATAGTGCAAGTATTTTCAATATGAAGATTAGCTTATATTCACATTGCAAAGAAATTCTTTCACTTTAAGCATGTAATTCGTTCTAAATTTCAGGAAAAAAAACAGTATTGAGAGCAATAAGCGGCTCAAAATAGCTAGAAACCAGTATTAAGTTTGCTTTAAAAAGTGAAAGAAATAGATTGTGATTGACCAATGAATTTGAATTTATTTAATTAAAGGAAACAACAAAATCATAATTACAAATTAATTCAATCAATAAAAAATTATCCTGGTAGAAGGGCGAGTTTTAGATAGTATTTGAGATCAATAAGCTGCTCAAAGTAAAAATAAGTTTTTGCTTAAGATGTTAAAGATACCGACTATGAAATACCAATGAATTTGGATTTATTTATATAAAAATAACAACAAGATCATGCTAACAAAACACTTCAATCATTAAAAATAAAGACCTATCAAAGGGTTAGTTTTAGATAGTTCTTATTCATGAAGAGATGGAGGAAATCGCTCCAAGCTAACCAACGGTAGCAATGGCAATCAGATATTCAACTATCTTCTTTAAAATAGCCATTAATCAACCAAATAACATGATAAATATTCAGATAAGGTTCACATAAATCTAACTAAAAATGAAGCCAAAAGAGATAGAGTATCAGATATTGAAACAATTCCATAGTTAAATATAGAAAACCAGTTAGAAGGATGCCTTTTAAATCACAAAGTATTCCACAATATTAACTGAACTATGAATCCAACATCTTATTTTTCATTGTATGATTCTCACACATAAAAATCTTATTTCAATTTCTCATGTTTTATGGTATGAAATATGATACTCATGCACATTACCCATTTCCATTTCTCATAAAATTCACAGTATGATTATTACTCTTTTTTCCATTTCTCATATCTTCATATGGATCAGCTTAATTCCTTTTCAGCTTGGTGCAGTTCACAAGGCAAAGGTGAGAGTAAACAGAATCATAAAGGAAAATGGCAACAAGGAAGAAGACCTCTATATTAGACTACGTCCAATTCATGATGAAGCTTTATTCTTCCTTTTTGATGTATGCTTCTTCTTATACATCTTTATCTTTTTCCCCTTCTTTATGTTTTTAACTGGACCTGCTTGAATCCTTTTCGGCTTGGTATGGTTGACAAGGCATATCTTATCTTCAACCTTTCTTATTGGCTTAAACACCTCAGTAACTGACGGGTCCAACACATCACTGGACACTTGAAGATCAACGTCCATAGCTATTGCCTCGTCCCAAAGTTCTCTGGCCTTTATGAAGTCCCCTCCTCTACAAAGCTTTGGTATAATCAAATCATAAATTGGTCCATAACCACCTAGAGAGATTTTCTTCATCAATTCAAACAGCTCAAGAGCATAATTTGGCCTCTCAACTCCACATAGAACGCCAATCAAATCGTAATAAAACTTGCCCTCTGGAACGATTCCAACTTCAACCATTTCATCAACTAACTGCTTACCCATCCCAAACCTACCAGTTAGATACAGCACCCTAGCAACAAGGTAGTAGGTAAACCAGTCGGGAGAGCAACCGGATTCTTTCATTGCATCAAGAATTTTAATAGATTCTTTGACTCTTCTACATTTACTCAAGCTGGAAAGCAATATATTATAAGTAACTGGGGTTGGCTCCAACTCGTAGGTTCTCATTTCCATCATCACATTGAAAGCAGATGGAACTAGAGCAGAGGGATTAGATTTGAGGTTTCTCTTACAAATGCACCAAAGGAATGTGTGAAAGCAATAAAGATCTGGCATGATTCCAGCAGATTTCATATCTTTGACTATTCGTCGTGCTTCTTTAACATTCCCCAGCACAGACCACCCAAAAAGTAAGTTTCTATAAATGCAAGGCTTCACGCATGAAATTGCATCCTTGTGGTGCCAAATAACCCCTTCTGCCCTCTTTGCGTGCCCTTTGGCACATAAAGCACTAACAATAGCAGTGACTGTAGCATATGGGTACACTTAAACTTATTTAAATTCTTGAAAATACCCAATGCTTGGTCTTCCCTACCCAATTTAACCAATGTATGAGCTACTTCACCAAAAGTAGAAGTTTCCATTACCCTCCCGTCCTTGGCAAAGTCTGACAACAAAATGTCAATGGCGGTGAAGTCCTTCATCTCAGCAAAGTATCGAATTGCAAAATTGAAATCCCCATCCTGCAATTTAGAGTCCAGAGTTGTCCGAGACCATAAAAAGAATCTAAGCAGGCTTCTTGTAGGAGCTTGGTGTTTACAAGATTGAAGAAGTTGGGTAACAAGGGATGAAGTCAAAGGAAAGTTGACTTTGTTGAGAGTGAGTTCCAAGTCATCTAAACTGCCAATGCCATTGCAAACAACATGGCATAGGTCTCGAAAATTGGAACATGGCAGAGCAGGTTGAGTAGTGGAGTAGAATGAGACAAATAGTGGGTCCTGTTTCTGAACAATAACAAAACGCAGACATGAAATTTTCCATGTGGGGTTTAATAAAAAAAATATATTTTTAAAGGAACAAGTCATTGCAACACAGGCAACTGATCAAGCAGTTGATGTGCAACATTACAAGTAGAGTGAAAGTATTTGTTTATGTAATGTGTTTTTGTACTTGGTAGCATAATCAAAGGAAGGATCTTGGGTAGTGTAGAATACTAGTAGTAACAATTGACGGATTAGATACTAATAATACTACAATTGGAGATGAGTCTTAGGTGGTAAAAGGGTGTTCAAACTTCAAAGTTGATACTAAACAAAATTAGTCCCCCAGAATTTGATTAAACTAACAAAATAACCGGGAATATATATATATAGCGGCAACTGCTTTGGAAAGAGTTTATAGCTCATGCTTTCTTAGGGCCTAGTCCATTCAGGCCTGTTATTAGCCCCCGCCCCAATCTATACCTCCTGTTATAACTTTCTTTTGGTATTACTTTCTCCAAGGGAAGCTTCAAACTAGTATTTGAGTGGTGTGCTGCTCAATTGTGAATTTATTTTATTACTTAATAAATAAATATATTTTTTGGTGGTGTTGATTTAATAAATAAATTTGAATATGAAAGAAGATCTTTTTTTTTGACAGAAATATGAGAGAAGATCTTTGATTCTACATTTATAATCACACTTGGATAGATTTTAATTTCAATAAAAAAAATTTGGATATGATTATATTATTATCAAGTAGTTATGACATTGCATTGGATTAAATCTTTCAATTATGTATTGATGAAATTACAATGCACATAGTGACTAATAATCTGTAAATTGAAACATGCATGAGTAGAGTAACCATTACGAAATATGGACACATAAGTTATTATTATTATTAATATATTACCGAAAATGAAATAAAGACAGGTAGGAGAAAACATGAGTAGCAGTCTCTAAATAAGTATTACGTACATGTATATATACACCATGGGCAGAGCACAGAGAGATAAGTCAAATAGTCGATAAACATGCATATAATATTATATATACTGAGAGCAAACGATGGAGATCGAGGGTTAATTGGGGGGATGGGGCTGTTAATCCTGACGGGGTCGAGCGAGCCAGAGAGAGCTGAGGGTGCGAAGACGATGGAAATATTCTGAAATGGCTAACAACCCTTTCGCTGATTGTCGAGTCGACAGAAGTTGATGCACTAGTCGATGTAACGTCTGCTGCCTCAAACTATCCGCCTGCAATTAAGTATACATGGACGTACTTAATTAATTAATTAATTAATTATTGCTATATGTTAGAAATTAATCAAGCAATTAAGAGAATGATCATCATGTATAAAATTAACAAACCTGTCTCACAAAGCCTTCAAGAGCGGAGAGCTTTGCCATGGCTAAACCCATATGTCCCATGTAGTTGGCCATAGGACAAGTACTGAGAGAATCAGAAATGATGAGGGACGATATAGATTGATTTATAGCATCAACGCCCTGTGACAGTGCCTCCTCCGCCTCCATTGTGGTTTCTTGTAATCCATATATACCTATCACCTGTTGTTCTGACAATGCCTCCTCCATCAGCTGCTTTGATATCATCTACAGTACCAGATATGCACAACATGCATTATGTCCACTTTACAACATTTATGTTAACTTAATTATACGCAAGTACTATCATGAATTTTAAATCCATCTAATCAAACATTAAAAAAAACCTTAATGATGTGGGAAGGGCGGAAGCCACCAATCCACATAAAGCAACGCTCGGCAGGAGTTTTCCAAGTACCCGAAAGAAGATGAAAGACATCGGTTTTAGCTATCATGCACTTGAGGTTGATCATCTCATTAAAATGAGACAAGCAATTCTCCACATAAAGCTTCAGCTCATTCTCTTCCATATGCTCTTGCGTTGCTGCTCTCAGCTCATACAGCAGCCTCTCGTGTTCTTCCACCCATCTCTCGTACTCTCCGTCAAATACCACTGCATCTAAAACATCTATGTATTCTCTTTAATTAATCAGCTTGCACATTATCATTTTAAGCAAAAACTATATGCATGTTCTCATCGATCAATGAGCTAAGCCATATATAGCTACCTGGGTTGAGGTTGCTTATTCCAAGTGGAAGTCCATGTTCTCCTACGAGAGAACTTCCAGCTGTAGCATATCCCTACACATAATTAATTAGACAACTTAATATTTACCTAGTAGTACTAATATATAATCATAGATTAGCTAGCTATAATTATCAACTGACTTGAGCTCTAGCTGATTTTTGTATTTCTTGTTCCAACTGAGTAAGCTTCACCCTGCTGCATTCTAGCTGCTGGATATAAGCCTGTGGCATTCTCATGTAAATTAACAATGTTAATTACTAGCTACTTGTGAATAATTAAACTAAGTACTTGGTTATAATTACTGTATGCCTTTTGCTGAATTAATTCAAAGTTGTAATATAGTACCTTTTTCCTAAGCCTGCTTTTCCTAGCTGCCTCTCGATTCTGAGCAAGTCTCCTCAGTGTCTTCTCGATCAGAAAAGGACATCAATTAACATAGATTTCATATATCGATCCACACTCGCACATACATATATATTATAATATTATCTACTAGAGTATCAGTGTTGAGATAAAATTGAAGCAGGCAGGCACCTTAGCATCTGGTGTTTTAGGTCGGTCATGCTCCAGATTTGTAGACCCCCTGCCTGAGGAGTTTCCTTCTCGCTGCAACATTAATAAGTGAAGAAAATTAACATATATATATTATTCAAATAAAGATTTACAAATTATTTATGTGTGTATAAGTATTAGTAAACATGCATGTATTTAAATTATTTAATTAAGAATAGCTAGCATACCTTGACAGCTTTAGGCGGTGGAGGGTCACCGGAAGAAGGGCCGGTAACATTAAAAACACTAGTAATTTGGTCGGACACAGTGGATGTTTCAGTTAATGGTCTCTTAGACGCCTGGTTAACCAAAGCCATAGCACTGATCACCTGCCAAACGTTTAACCCAACCCATTATTTTCATCATTAAATCTGATGGATCTACTTAAAATTTAATAGTCATTAATTAGTAGTAGTTAATATGTATCAACTTATAAAATTACTAAAGTGAAAATGATTTTAGTTGTATTAAAATAAATGTCTTGCCTTTGTTGTTGATGATGGCTCCACATGATGCATCGGCTGAGAGGGAAAAATGTTCAATGTTGCAGGTCTCATCCCAGAATCAGCTGCCCCCCCCCCCCCCCCCCACACACACACGTACGCAATATGAGATGAAGGTGTAATTTGGAAATGAATTCTCAAGTACTGGAACTAAAGAAGATGCATGCCAGAGAGGAAAAGTTGAATAAAAAATACTATATATATCAGTCGTTAATTTATACTCCGATATGATCCTGTAATAATACTAAATAAATATTGTGTTAATTGGTGTGTGGCCAAGAATTTAATTAAATAATTAGTCAGAGTTGCCTAAAAAGGTCCTGGAGAAAATCGAGGGTCTGTTCCAGATAGCTAGGCACTCAGACTTAATGTGAAAGACTAGCTAATTTGACAAGTGAAAAAGAAGATCTGGAGTGAGAGAGAGACTTACTAATTTTGTGTTGTTGAAGGGATGAGGAGAAAGAACTAGGGCTTTGTCCTCCGTCAAGGTACATAAAGAGTGCTTGATCGAATTCCCCAAGATCATTATTAATATTATTATAGGGTCCTCCTCCGTCTTTGCCCCTGCTGATCACATACAACCAATAAATAAGATATCGTTGATATTAATTTCTTTTAAAATCATAATATATAGATAGATAGATAGATAGATAGATAGATAGATAGATAGATAGATAGATAGATAGATAGATAGATAGATAGGTAGATAGAATTAGCTAGTGAATGAGGTAGTGTTAAATAAAGTGAATACATCAAGTTGGATGAAGGCGCATCAGGTGGAATATGGGTTGAAGATGATGAATTAGGTTGAATATTAATATTATTGATGAGATGAGCATATGCTGGGATCTGATGATGAACATCATCTGAAACTTGGTTTTTGTTTGAATTACACAACAAACTAGAAGCCTCAACTGCACAAACTAGTTTGCTTTCTTCCTCGGTACAAGGTGGTGGTATATTCGACTGCACGAGGCTTCTTGCCTGCAGACTGCCCATTCTATGTATGTTGATTTCTACCTACACTTAACTACTAGATATATGTATATGGTCTGTTACTCTGTTGTGCTACTTGTCCCTTGTGTGTGTGTATATTAACTAGTAGTATAGTCTTGAAACGGATACATGCTCACTAGCTGCTGCTGGTGTAATATTATCTATAAGGCTGGGTTTACGGCAACTCTGAGGATTTTAGGGAGGCGTATAATTTTATGTAATATTTACACTAGCTATTCTATTTAATTAATATATATATATATTATAATTTCTTCTTATATATTTTTAAATATATATATATCTTTTAGCTCTCGAGTTCTAACAAAAATTTTAATTTTATTTAACCTTCAATATGTATATATATATATAATATGAATTTTTGATGATATCTATCCGAAATCTACCATAAATATAACAAGAACTCCATGCATTGAATTTGAATACCCCGTGCATTAAATTATAAGTATATGGATGGATGGATGGATAGATGAATATACGCAGACAGAGTCTGTTGCACAACAGAAACAATACACAAACCAAGTCTTCTTTCCTTTCTCTATATTTTCACTTTAAATTTTTCATATATACTACATAAATATATACTTTCGGGTCCTTTTATCTCTAGTCTAGACGTAGTCCACTCGATCTAGGCATCCCTCAATCTAAATATAGATTTTTGTTTTATAATTCACAAAAACAACCCCAATACAAATTCAACAATGACTTGACACGTAGCGTGTCAGCACAATGACTTGTCTCTTGTAGTATAAAATTTGAATCGGACTTTCTTCTCACATATATGCACCTTCCAACTGTACGACACGTATAACAATGACATGGCTCTTGTACAAAAGTTTGATGACTCGATTAATATTATTAATTTGTTTATATCTTTCGGTTACTCTCTGTCTAACTCTATCCGTTTTTATTTTTCATCGCCATATATACATGTTCCAACTATCATTTCTTAGAATGATAATTTCAAAATAAAGAATAAAGATCAATTTTTAATCAATCTTTTTTTAATTCAAGAAAATAATGCATGATAATTTGAATGAGAAGGAATATCGATCAAAGTGCTCTGAAACCTGTGTTAGGTACACATGCGGTTAATTATGGTTTACAGTGTTGATGGAGAAATCTTGTAATCAATAAAAATTGAGGTTCTTTGTCGGAAAAAGATCTAACGAGGCTGAATTATCACCGGAGTGTTTTGTTTTCTGAAGACTGTGAGCACTAATAATTTTGACCCCCAATAATGTGCCTACGTACCTCTATTTATAGAAAAAATAGAGGATCAAGTCCACGTAATTTTAACAGAGCAGAGGCCCAATAAGAAAAGTAGTTTCCTTCTTCGAATCAAATACGACAAAGAGGCAAAAGAAACATACTTGGAAGAAGTTTCTATATTTGGGCTTGTTTGGATATGTCAAAATCCAGTATAAGGTCCAAGAATTTCATGGATCCGACGTTGATCCGAAAATCGTGGGCTCTATCCGGTCCACTACAGTCATTTTCAATGTACTTTGATTAGATGTCAACACTAGATCCATCATAAATGTAGGACACGTTCTAAGTCCCGAGACGAGTGCAACTCGCCTGAATACAAAGAAATGATCTTAGACAAGGTTAGCAGCACATTATAACTACACTAATACATAATTATAACCTTCAATTAGCATTAATGATAGGCATTGACAGACGTAAATGACATAAATATTAATAAACCCAGGTGAATGACAGCAAGAGGCCATGCCGACCTCTCCCAGGAGAGGGTGCGCCTGGTCATGCAAAAACCACATACAACATACAGGTCAGTTAAAGGGGATACCTTCTCACGATGTAGGACATGGAGCTAGTGGCCAACCTACAAATAATTTTCAGTGGTTTCCTAATATAAATATTTAAATAAAAAATATATTATAATAATTAAAATATATATAATTTATACAAATACAAAATGTTTAACATTTTACGGTTGTTCCTTTTTAAGAGTCGAAACTTGAACAGTTGGTAATAGCTGGGGTAAAAGGTCAAGAAGAAATTGTTTTGTCAATTATTTTCAACCAAGTTATGTTTTAACTAAAATATGGATTTTGTAATATACATTTAACATTATAATTATATAAATGTTTATGTATTTTTTTGAAATTATTTATATTGAAATATTTGATTTTCTAATATTTTTTGAGTTTATATCTATTGATTTTTTTTAGTACTAATGGGTTCTTTTTATATTATTTTTAATGAATTCCTTTTTAAAAACTACCTTATAATCATATTTTGGTGGAGGGCGCCGTTGGTTCCTGTGCACAGCTCAAGCTGTTCAAGTCTGGAAATGAGAAGGAAGCAGGACAGCTGCTGGAGTTGAAGTTATTACAAAGAGCGGCACAGCTGCTGGAGTTGAAGTTATTATAAAGAGCGGCTGCTGGTTTACATGGCCAAGGGAACAAGATGGTGATGATGAAGATCATTAGTCATTCTGTTAGAATGACTAATTTTGTAACATTACTTTCTTCATCCGAAATGAAATGAAGTTTATTAACTCCCGTTATAATATATACTAGCATATAGTCCGTCCAAAGCACGGGAGTAGAATAATAATATTATATATATATATATATATATATATATATATATATATATATATATATATATTTTGTCAGAATATATTATATATTTTAAATGAATTAAATATTTAATTTAATTATTTATGTTATTAATATTTTTATGTAATGTTGTACATGTGATAAATTATTTTTGAATCAGATTTATATTATGTGTTTAAATTCTCATTAATATATTACTATATATTTATATTGATTAATATAGATTAATAATCCGTGCAAAGTATTAATAAATTTTTATTAATAAAAAGAGTTTCGAATATATTAGAAAATATTATAATTAAAATTTAAATAAAAGGGTATGTTTTAATATATATATATATATATATATATATATATATATATATAATATTAATATAATTTTAATATTCAACATTTTTTATTATAAAATTATAATTTTAAATAAATTAAAGTGTTTGAGCGATGAGAAAATTGAAATATACTATTAGATGTGATTACAACTCTATATTTTAATTAAAAAAAAGTTCGTTTAGAGTAATATAATATAAAAATATATAATATAGATAGAGCACAATAATAAATTTTAATTAATATAAATAAAATAATAATATTATTTTAATATTCATAAATTTTAATTAATAAATTATGATATTAAATAAATTAAAGAGGTTGACTAATGAGTAAATTAAAACATGTTTGTTTATTTTTTAAAAGAATGTGTTTGAAATTGAGTAGACAACACACATATCTATGCATTATTATATATTTTAATTTTGATTTTCTGACTAAATTATTTTTTTAACAATTTAATGTATATACTGTAAAAAGTTCTATTTTATGAATTTTTTAATTTTTTAACAAAATTTACTAAATATTTGTATAGACAATCTAATATATTATTCTTCAATATAATTTCCTAAACCAATTTATTTAATTGTACATATCATAATTAATTGGTTATTATATTTTTCTAATTATATGTTACGACACTTCATGAATATATTTTTTTTGTACTCACAAACTCTTATATCGAAAATATCATTGTGTTTCTCACACCCGCAATCTATTATAAATCCATTTTTTATATGAAAATATATATTTAATACAAATGCATGCATATATACATATAATCACATTCAAGTAAATTAATATTTTTTAACTATTAATTTAATCAATATATATGTAAACAGGAATAGTTTGTTTTCAAAATGTATCATATAAAATTCAAATATTTTCGCTACTTACAATTTGACTAATAAATTTTGTATTTTACATAATATTTATTCATTTTTTTATTTTTTTATCTATTTCTAAAATAAATATACATTGAAATCATATCATTTTATATAATATTATTATTTTAGTGTTACTATCGCAACTATAGCTCAATTTCATATTTTATTCAAATATTTAACATATTTAAAATCTAAATTTGTTATAGCTTTTTCAAAAATTCATTTATTTTATACTAATAAAAAATTGAACTCAACTATGCGAATTTCATTTCTCATATTTATAAAAAATATTAACAAATAATTTATATATGATGCATTTATAATTTGAAAAATTATTATATGATTAAAAAACTGATGGTTTGTGTACTAAGGCTTTTAATAGAAAAACAAAAATCCAAGTAGATCAAATTGTTGCAACAATGAATATTTAATATGAGATTACTGGTTCGATATCCAATGATAACATGATTTTATCCTTTTTAAACACTTGGATCAAATGGTTGCAACAATGAATATTTAACATGATACCCAATAATAACATGATTTTATCCTTTTTTTAATTTTTTTTAAATTCTGGTACATACGTAATTATGCAAAATATAAGGGTATAACTGTCATTTCACAGCTAATAAAAAGGCAAATTTTGCCCTTATATTGAGTTTTAATATATAGTAATTGATTTTGTTATCTTGGAAACAAAAAATAATAAATTATTTTATCTATTTTTTAAAGGCAAATTAATGTTAGTATTTAAGTAAAAAACAATAACGGTTTTAGCGTGAAGGTACAAAATAATACTCTTTTCGTACTAAAATTATTGGCATCTTTTAATTTTCGAAAACCAAATTTATAAAACTTTGACTCAAAATTATATATTTAGGTGTCGGGAAAAGGGGACTTGAAACCAAATATAATTCCAATATATGATTATAATATTGTTATTATAATCTTATTTACAATTCTTTTTTGAATTATAAGGATATAACTCTAATAATGGAAAATATATATTTAATTGAGTTAAAATAATTTAGGAAGAAGAATCGCAGAAGTAACTAAGATAAATATTATATATATATATATATTAGAGAAATTATAAATACTATTTTTTAATTTTTTTACGATTTTATTATTTTTTTGAAAATATTATAAAATACGGTTTACGGTACAACTTCTTTTACACGATTTGTAACTAAAGGTAGCAAATGCAATTTTTTTAGAAAAAAATGAAGTTATTCCCGATTATATTTGAGGTTGATTTTAATTAAATGCAGTTACATTTTAGTTGCATAGTTATAATTTTACAAAAAAATTCAAAAATTGTATTTTTCAAAAAACCTCAAAATATTTGTTTGTTAACCGATACAACAATCTCAGTACAATTGTTAGTATCAGTGGTATGCCTTGGCCTGTGCTGAGTTTTCTAGGCCTTTAAAAAAAATTTAAGTTTTTTTAACATGCTGTTCAATTCATAAATATTTATATTTGGCTCATGCTAAAATTTGGTCTGGCCCATATTGTAAAAGTAAAAATAAATTAGAATAAATAGTAGAGAGAAGATATACACACGCATAGCACTGGAGAAAAAAAATACCAACATAGCAGACAGACAATATACTAGTTGATAAAAAAAAATTATATATTGGCCCTCCCTCACAAAATTTCCTACGTCCGCAACCGGTTAGTATAGATATGTTGTATTTAAACAGCTGCACTAGTAGTCAGGACTCAGGAGACTCGGACAATACTTATCAGCTCATTCAGCAAATGAAATCTGCATTTCCAACACGCCTGTTCATTAATTAGCTAGCATATTGACGGTAGAAATGCTCAAAAGCTGAACATTCAAGGCACAACCTCACAAGCCCAACAAAATTCCTGACATTGAATCAAAAAAGATGGCTTTGCTGCAGAATTGGACTTCTGAACTGAATCAAGAAATACATAAAAAAAAACATAAACCAACTAGTTTCACAAAAGTATATTTCACAACATAAAGAGGACCAAGCAGCAGCTGCTTGGTTCCAAAAATGAAAGAAGCTTCATCCATTTCTATACCTACTCGGCAATGAAATGACAAAGCGGAACAAACAATGCCGCAGACGGAATAACGATTAGTGGCTGCTCATAACATGCAATCAGTTCTTGCTGGCAATCTCCTGAAGAAATTGAGTGGCACAGAAGGAAGCTTGTGACAGAACCTTGGATGTCTCAACGTATAGAATCTTGTAAGAAGCACCACAACTTGGAAAGGAGTGACATAAAGAACAATAGCTGCAACCAAACAGAAAATTACAAACAGTGCCGTAGCTCTAGGATCTCTCCAGCTAAGCAAAGACTGTAGTCTCTCCCCCTGAGTTGCCAAGTCACCAACCGCAGTTTGTATCCTCCCAGCAATACTTCTCAACCGATCATATCTCATCCTAACAATGTCAGCAGAACGTGAAGTAGAAAATGTATCATATTCCTCGTCCAGTTCATCAGGATGTGCATTATCAGCACAAGAGAGGTGAGTGTCCATGTGTGGAGGATGTCTTGGCCTCCATCTATAGTACCAAACTCCAATCAGGAAAAGGTAGAGGAAAATAGTTGGTAAAATAGGTTCTGGATATAGTACCGGTATTAAGAATAAGATGTGTATAAGAACAGTGATTATGGGGTTCTTCCAATTGCAAATCTGATCAAACCATTTAACAACAGCAACAAGTCCACCAAAAACTCCCATAATCCTAAAGAAATTAGCTTTACTTCTTCTCATAGTCCACATGTGAGATCCAACATCCAGCATATACTCCACCACCTCTTTTCTCAGAGGTGGTGGCTCTGCACGACTAAGCCTCATGGAGACAATTTGAGTGGCCTGGTGCTTCAAGCTATCAAGCTGAGTAACGGTTAATGGATTAACGTAATGCATCTTTGGCAACAGTGGTTGTGAGTACATGTTCATCATATTCAGCAAAGGAGCATGTAAATCTTACAGCCAAATGAATTTCACCCATTTTCTTAACACCAGTTGGATGTAAAACCAGAAGCGGATATGAATGTGTGTAAACCCTATATGTTTCAAGAGTGGAAAGGCGAATTCTTACCTTTCTGATTCGTGAATCTCTTGCTCCACCAGCCTTATCCCCACCATGAAGATGACAGTTATCCAACACTCCAATAGTTATAACAGTGCACGGATCAAAAACCTCCCAGGTAGTATACTGCTCATTCCACTTGGGGGCAGCACTATCTATGATTGTCCTTGTGCGAACACACTTCTGAGTTCTGACCGTACTTGGCAACACAATAAGCATCAGTTGTTGCTCTGCCATCTTTCGTCTTCATTGGTGATAGTCCCGGAGCATTCAAAATCCCTACCTCAAGAACCCCAATGGTGGACTTAAAATCCCTACCCCAAGAACCCCAATGGTGGACTTCCACAGCTGCTTTGCTGTCGGTCTAAGATCGCACTACAGGTGCGTGGATTAATCATCCAGAACATGATAACCACCCTCCAAACAGACTCTCATATGAATCTTACTGGAAAATTTAATCTCCTTCTTCTTTTCTCCCTCGGCAATAACAACATGCTTTTCAAGATTATACCACCTAGTATTTAAGGGTTTATTATTATCTAACCTCCTGTCCACATACTGTAAAGGAATAGCACAGCGTCCTAAAACTTCATCCTTGTTGGGCACAAGTCTGTCTTCCACACTCAAAATGAAGGGCTCTTAAAACGGTTCTGCTGCCACAAACATTAGATCCTCATTCCACATAGGATTAATTGATTTGCTCATAGAACTCCTAGTTCTGAGAGCTTGATTTCCAAGAATAGCCTTAACAAATCCTGAGCTTCAATCACATTAACTCTGAGATACTAAATCTTGGGTGAGAGATACACTTTTGAGTGAATGCTTGAAAGACTGTCAGCACCACTAACAGTTGCAGCATCTGAATGCCTACTTGATTCTTGGTTTTGGTTGAGTAAATTTTACTTCCTACTTGATTCTGATTAAGACTTTAGATGGTACCCTTGAAAATTTATATAATTTAATATTGATACAAAACCCTCAAAATCAATGTCACTCGTAAAACTCTAACTTGCCGTATAATATTCTCCGCCCAAAAAGAGCAAATCCCAACGCTTATACACAGTCATGTGTGAGTGGGTCACGGAGGCTGTGTTTATAAACAGTTGAGAAAACATCAAGCTAAAATGCATCAATTGTTTTTTATAGATGGCAAGTGCAAAGAGCCCCAAAACTATACATGGCCAAACCGAACCGGAACCGGTGAACCGGTCCGGAACCGGACCGGGTCAAAACCGGTCAAAACCGGAACCTGAACCGTTTGAACCGGAACCGGCGGTTTATATCTTGTTAAGGTTCAGGTTCCGGTTCAAGATTTTCACGAACCGGAACCGGCGGTTCACGAACCGTGGAGGATCCAAGATTGGCTCCCGAATCTTTAGAAACACAAGTTTGTGTGAATGATTGGAAAAGAGCAGAATTAATAATACAATCCAACATCGCTTCATCATCCTCATCCGACGAATATTGTGGAGATCTTACAACAATTCCCACCACCTCCGAATCGGGTGGATCGAGTTAGTATATGTTTTAAATATTATTGTAATAAATTATATGGTTTGTTGTATTCTTGTAAGTTGTAAAACATATAAAATTTATTGTAATATATTTACTTGTTTTTAATAAAAAATACAAATTAATTTAACGATATTTCTTATATAAATTATTTTTTTATTTATAAGGTTCGAACCTGAACCGGAACCGGATCGTGAACCGGGTCAAAACCGGTTCAAACCCTGAATCTGAACCGTTTGAACCGGAACCGGCGGTTTATATCTTGTTAAGGTTCAGGTTCCGGTTCAAGATTTTCACGAACCGGAACCGGCGGTTCACGAACCGTGGTCATGTATACCCAAAACACATTAAATTTAGAGAAAAGGCCCTTTATGTCACAATTTGGGGAGAAAATGTCCTAAATGACACAACTCGTAACAATGACCATAAATAGCACTTCAAAACGCTATATAGTGTGGCGTGCTGAAAAGGGGGTAAAAACGCTATATCGTGTAGCGTTTTTCACTTTATTTATTTATTTATTTAATTTTTTTAGGGAAAAATGCTACTTTATCTTGGGTTCTAGGCTAAAAAACACAACTTAAAGTAGCGTTTTGAGGAGAATTTTTTTTTCCCAAAACTCTACACGATGTAGCGTTTTGGAGTGCTATTTAGGGCCATTTTTTTTTGTGTGCCATTTATGGCATTATATAGGGCCAACGCCCTTAAATTTAAAGGTAATTTGATGTGATTAGAAATATTATAAAAATTCCACATATTTATATCTTCGTCACTAGTTAAAGCTCAAGGTAGACAATTTAAAGGTATAATGTAATACAAGTAACTTCTGCATATAGCAGAACATGTGTGATGTATTTAGTGACTCCTGTAAGTAGTAAACAAAATATATACTCAAAAGTAATACCGACAATTAATCAAACATGGATTTAATGACTCTAGTACGTAGGAAACAAAATATAAACTGCAGTAATCATCATCAGTTGGGGTGGTGCATCTTGGGCCTCACAAACTGGATATCTACAGCTGGTGGGGATACCCAAGGGGATTGATCATATAGTTTGGCTTCAAATATCTGGGGAGGATGATCATCAGGCAAGCTCGCTTGGAAAGTTAAATAGTACCAATGCCCGGAAGAAAAAGATCTCATCGCCTTGATGACTATGACATTGCCAAACTCTGTTGTCTGTAAAAGGAATTGCGGAATTAGGAATACAACAAATGAAACAAGGAGAATGGATAAAAACAGATTTAGAGTCAAACCTGTTGGAAATTATATCGAGCAATAGCCAGAATTGCGAAACTTGTTAATTTATTTATTTAACTCAAAATTAGTCATTGTGGTATCTGGTGGGCAGTAATATCTGGTAATGAAGCTACCACAAAGCTTGCGAAACAGATAATTAAGGATATTCACCAACCTCAAAACCCTAAAGAAAATTATTAGTATAAGTGTGAGTGAGAATTGAAGAATAAAAATAGGTTCCGTTCCAAATAAAAGAATAAAAAATACCTACCTCAGTAGTATTCATGTCGTTGGCGTACTGCTTCAACTCAGATCTTGCACATCACTTTATCGTTCATTTAGAAAACTCGGCTTGACTTGATTCGTTTAAAAAAAGTTAAATTTATCTCAGATCGCGAGCTGGACAAAACTCAACGCAACTTTATTCATTTGCAACCCTAAGTTCAAACACTAAACTGGTCGTTATGTTTCCCAGATAAATAAACTATTAAGAACACAAGTATGTAAAAGATGAATATTGTTCTGTATTAAAGATAATGAATATGTTACAAAACTCTCTCAAGAAGTTCTTTGTTCTCAAGAGCTGCTAAGTTATGAATAATATGATTTGCAAAGATTACCTTGACGTTAACCTATGTCTGTGTTTATATAGACACAGTTACAATTCAATTACAAATCAGATTAGAAATAGAACAGCTTTACATAAGGAAATAGACTTGCATTAGAATTTCTTCTTACTATCTTATTCAGATTCTGTTTCGAATTGCTTCCTGACAAACTCTGATAATAAACTCTGTCGGTTGTTATTCTCTGATAGAGCATTCTCTGTTAGAGTAAACTCTGATTGAGTATTCTCTAAATAGAGTAAACTCTGATTGAGTATTCTCTGATATAGTAAACTCTGTCTGACAGCTTATTAAACTCTGTTGACGTCAGCAGTGTAAGCTCTGATTTGTATTCTCTGACAGCCATCAGTGTTTGCTTCCTAACAATCTCCCCCAATGCCTTTATCAGTCTGTTTTACTTGTAAACCTAGAAAATAACTTAATTCTCCCATCATGCTCATTTGATACCTGGACTGCATTAACTTTGAAAATCTTTCACAGAGTTTCTCATTAGTGGAACCAAATATTATATCATCAACATATATATGTACCAATAATAGATCCTTACCTTGAGTTCAATAAAACAAGGTTTTATCAATTGTGCCTATAGTGAAACCACTTTCAAGTAAAAATAGAGCTAAAGTTTCATACCAAGTCCTTGGTGCTTGCTTTAGTCCATATAAAGTTTTATCATGTCTGTAGACATGATTTGGATATTTTGGATTGACAAAGCCAGGTGGTTGTTCAACATAAACTTCTTCTTCAAGTTCACCATTTAAAAATGTATTTTTAATATCCATCTGGTAGACCTTGAATTTCTTATGTGCAACATAAGCAAGAAAAATTCTAATTGCTTCAAGTCTGGCTACTGGTGCATAGGTTTCATCATAATCTATGCCTTTCTGTTGAGAATAGCCTTTGGCTACCAGTCTTCCTTGTTTCTTGTAATGATTCCATCAGAATCTGTCTTATTCTTGAATATCCATTTTGTACTAACAATAGATCTGTTCTTTGGCCTAGGTACTAGGGTCCAAACTTCATTCCTTTTAACCTCATTCAATTCTTCCTGCATTGCAGTAACCCAATCTGCATCTTTCAAAGCATCTTCAACTTTCTTTGGTTCTGTTTGTGACAGAAAACTATGAAATAAACATTCATTCTGTGTAATTTTTCTTGTCTTTACATCACTTTCCAGATCACCAATAATTAATTCAGGTGTGTGATCTTTTGTCCACTTTCTTGGATGTGGAGGATTTCTTGAATTGGATGTTCCCCCATAATTTGATGTCTCATAGAAAGATTCTTTTGTAAATGATGATCCTCCCCCTGAATATGTGCTTCCATTAGTGTTTGATCTTTCAGAGTTTATATACTCAGAGTTTGAATTATTAGAGATTGAGGTATCAGTGTTTATAGTCTCAGAGTTTGATGAATCAGAGTTTGGGTTCATCAGAGTTTGGTCAGACTATGATATTTCAATTACTGTGTTTTGATCTCCAATGTCAGTATCTAATTGATGTTGATCCCCCTCAACATGTGCAGAATCTTCAATTTCTATTTCAATCATTTCTGAATCAGAGATTACATCACTAGATATTGGTAGAACAGAGTTTATTTCATCAGAGATTGGTTCACCAGAGTTTATTTTCTGCAGTTCATTCTCAAATCTCAGAGTTTCCTGTGCATCCTTATCATGTAATCCAGCTATTTTCCCTTCATCAAAAGAGACATTGATTGATTCCATGACTGTCATTGTCCTTAGATTGAATACTTTGAATGCCCTTGAGGAAGTTTTAGAAGTTGTTGCATATCCAACAAAAATTCCTTCATCTATTTTAAGTTCAAATTTCTTCAATTGCTCAGAATGTGTTTTGAGAATAAAACACTTGCTTCCAAAGATATGGAAGTACTTAACATTTGGCTTTCTTCCCTTCAAAGATTCATATGGAGTCATTCCATGTTTGTTGATTAAGAAACAATTTTGTGTAATGCATGCAGTGTTTACAGTTTCTGCCCAAAAGTAAGTAGGTAGTTTTGCTCCTTCTAGCATTGTTCTGGCAGCTTCTATAAGTGTTCTGTTCTTTCTTTCAACTACACCATTTTGTTGAGGTGTACCAGGTGCTGAGAATTGTTGAATAATACCTTTTGAGCATAATTCTTCCATTGCAGAATTTTTAAACTCTGTTCCATTATCACTTCTTAGATTCTTCACCTTGTGAGTTGATCCATTCTCAATCATTGCAATATGTTCAAAAATTATTTCTACAGTTTCATCTTTTTTATGCAAAAAGTATACCCAAGTAAATCTAGTAAAATCATCAACTATCACAAGAGTGTATTTCTTCTTTCCAATGGACATAATGTTGACATGACCAAATAAATCAAGATGCAATAGGTGAAAAGGTTGATCAATTGAATTTTCAATTTTGCTCTTGAATGATGTCTTCTTTTGTTTGGCCTTTTGACATGAATCAAAAAGTCCATTAGGATAAAACTGAACTTTTGGAAGACCTCTAACTAGATCATTTTTCACTAATTCATTAATGTTTCCAAAATTTAAGTGACACTGCTTTTTGTGCCAATTCCAGCTTTCCAAGGATGATGCATTTCCAAGTAGACAAGTTAAATGACCATCAGAATTAATATTCAGGCTAGCTTCAAATAAATTGTTATGTCTGTGACCAATAAGAACTATTTTCTCATTCTTCTTGTATTTCACTTCACAATGAGTTCCATGAAATTCCACAGAATAACCTCTGTCTGTCATTTGACTCACACTTAGCAGATTATGTTTGAGTCTTTCAACCAGAGCTACATTTTCAATGATGATATTTCCAATCACAATTTTGTCATATCCCAGTGTTCTTCCTATGTTGTCATCTCCATAAGATACTACTGGGCCAGCCTTCTCATCAAACTCTGAAAGCAGGAATTTATTTCTAGTCATATGAGCAGAACATCCACTATCAATCACTAGGATGTTTTTCCTGTTTCCCTGCAATCAGAAAATGCAACTTAATTAGTAGGTTTGGGGACCCAAACTAATTTGGGTCGTTTCTTTGAAAATTTGTTAACTTTTGCAGCAGAAGTACTTTTATCAGAGTTGGTGTTAACAGAGTTTACAGAAACAAAGTTTCCATTCCCAGAGTTTGTACTGTCAGAGTTTACACTCCTTTTATCAGACTTTATCACATATATTTGCTTGACAGTTTGTTTTGGAGAATTATTTATTTGAGACTGTGGTTTATAAAAACTGTAATACAAATTATGATATTTTTTGCAAGTATAAATTGAATGATTCATACTACCACAATGAAAACAGGAATTATATCTTAATTGTTTTCTAGCCTCAACACTGCATTTTTCAGATTCTTTCATTTTCTTTTGTTTGCAGTCTATAGCAAGGTGATTTGAATTACCACAAGTAAAACATGTTTTCCTAGGAGCATCAGGGATATTCATATAGTTATTCTGCTTAGTAATTCCTACTTTTCCATTCCTGTTTCTTTTGGGTTTAACTTTATTAGTGACTTCCTTCAACTTTTCCTTAAGTTGCTTCTGTGAAAGTAACCCTATATTTATCTTTTTAGGTTCTGACACACTATTATTTTTAGAGCATTTAGTAAAATTTTCCTTATTATCACTAGCTCTAACAAATTTCACAGGTTTATTTAATATTCCTTTTATGTGTGATTTAGTGTGTGTTTCAGATTCATATCCTAAAGTAGCAGTCCAATTCTTATTAGTCAGCATTTGTTGGACTTTCTTTCCAAAGTTTGTCCAAATTCTGAAAGTTTCTTTTTCTTTTGCTATTTCAGATTTTAGGTATTTAACTTGAATTTCTAACTGTGTTTGCATGTGAATAGCATTATCAAAATCTTTCTTAATTTTTAACATATCAGTGTTTTCAGATTCAAGCAAGTTATTCCTAGCAGTCATAGTTTGTATTTCAGATTTTAATCTTTCATTTTCCAAAGTCCGTGACTTAAAACTGACATGCAAAGATCTAAGAAATCCAGATGCGTCTAACTTGAAGATGTCAATTGAAGAAAAACCTGATTTTTTAAAAGAAAAAAGTAATATACCAACCTGGCTTTACAGATTGCAGCCCTGATGTAATACATGCTACATTCTGAAATCCAGATGCGTCTAACTTCTCAGCAGCAGCAGCAGACCTTATATTAAAAATTATAAGAATTGAGTAATAGGTTGCTAAATTTTGTGCAAATAAGTGACATGGGTGATGTATCTCTATGGATGGTCATTATCTTATTTGAGACTGCTTATGAGAGTAATTTACCATTTTAGATTTGTAGCATTGCTTTTAATATAAAGATCTTGATTATCAAAAAACCTTTATATATCTGTTAAAAGTTTAAGTGCATAAAGCATTACAGCGACATGCTTAAAAGGATTTGATGATATCACAACCATATGAAGCTCTGTAACACGAGGTTATCTAAGATATAAAGTTGAAAAAAAATTATAAACTGCAACCGCTAAAAGATAGTGGATAGCCTAAAGTGGTGCATTTAGTCTTGAACTTGTTAGCTATATAAGATCATGGGATATAAACAGGATAACATTCATGCAGCTGTTAATGACAATTTCAAAGTGATCAATGGGATAAACAATAACTGGCCGGTTACAGAGGACTTACCTGCTGTCGGGCGAGAACTGGCTCTTTACAGATTGCACAAACTCAGGATTGGGTTTAGTAAATGGAAGGCCATAAAAAAGACCAGAAAAATTGTTGTGAAGCTGCCTCTTTATAATTGTGCCTAGAACAAAAGTAGATAGCAAGTGTAAGGTAATAGCGTATGAAAAAAGGATTGACATGTGAAAAGTAAAAGAGCATCAACTAGTGTTTGTACTGGGGTCATTGTCCTTATTCTCGATAAAAAGGGGGACATGTTTACATGATTTTATATGTGCTCGTTGATATTGAGTTGTGTCCCGCACATCAAGAACCGTGTATCCTTGTGCTACGAGTTTAGTTGCTTGTTCAGCATTTACAAAATCTACTTGAGCTTTCACATATAGAGCTCTGCGATGAATAGTTTTCCGAAGCAGGGTCCGAGTCTCAAATACCAAAGAAGATGACCCTAGAATGCTGAAGACACGTGCGATTAACCAGTCAATTTGATAACACACACACACACACAAAGAAGAAGAAGAAGAAGTTGGAAGTAGACACATATATTATATTGTAAGTTGAAAAGTGGAGTTTTGGTGGGGATATAAAGGAGTAACAAAAATTGCAGCGGGAATTAATTCGTGTAGAGGAGGGAGTGAGCAGGGAAGCAATAAACCTAAATAATCCTCTAGCAAAGCCAAGCAGGGGGAGGGGAATTGATTGTACTTGAAGTTAATTAGGAGTAATAATGATTTGTTTAACCAAACTTAACACCCGAGGGAGAGAGAGAGAGAGAGAGAGAGATTACCTCGGAGAAGAAGAGCAACAGCAGCCAATACCAGCCATTCTCTGGTGTGTCCCTGTCTCTCAGGAATCCTGTCCCGGTAGTAAAACTGTCACGCCATGGGGCCGTGGGAATTCGTAAGGGTGAATGGCAGAGTGCCACGTGTGTGTTGGATTGAATTGAATCGGATACCGGATGGATCTTTGCGCACAATTATTATTATTGCGTTGGGCAGCCCATAAGCAAGCATAAGGTCTGGACTGGGCCAGTACTTGTTGAATAGAGCCCAACAGTAAATGAGGAAATGATTTTAGTAACAGGTTAAATTAATTATAAATTAACTAAACTATTAGCCTTTTTTTTTATTTAAGTCCATGAATTAAAAAAGTAAATTGATAGATAATTAAATTTTTAAAATTTTCTCATCTAAGGCCTTTCATTTAATTTTAATAAACGTCCGTTAATTTTTGCTGATATGACATTCTAAAAAGGAAATAAATAAAATTCTAAACTAAAAGAAATGAAAAAAAAGAACAATAAATTTGATTTTTAAAAATAAACACAAATATATGCAAAGTTAGAAAAGAAAATAAGTAAATTTATAAACTAAAAAAATGAAAGTAAATAAAAAAGTAATAAATGTGATTTTTAATATAAAATTTAAATTTAAATTTAAATTTTCTGTTGAAGAACTCACGTAAGAAATTCTTAATAGTTCAGGGACTTACATAAGAGATTCATAATATTTAAAATAATACGTCAGTTAATGCACGTTTATTAAAAATTTTAGAAAGGACATAGATGAGAAAAATTTGAAATTTTAATTATCTATCAATTTATTTTTTTAATTTAGTAAATTAGATAAAAAATGACTAAGGGTATCTTAGAATTAATTTACCTTTACTAATACTGACACATACTACATGATATAAATAAGAGAAAGAGAGAGACAAGTGTAGAGAAGAAATTGGTCCGGTCCGATGCAGAAAGAGGAGGAGAGCAACCTACGCAATCTTCCGATCGACATCGCATTCGGTCGTCTGGGCGGTAAGTTCACTACTAGTGATTGCTCTTGTGCTGACCTGTGTTTGTGAAATAATATATACATTTACAGAATGGCTGGTTGATCGGAAGAGAATTCCAAGTGATTGGAGAAAGAGGTTGGCTTCCATCAAATCCAACATCGCCACCGCCTTTCCCTCTCTTCCCAAACACACCCATCCTTTTTTTCAAACCCTAGACCCTCAAGGTCCCCTATATCCTATTCCTATTCCTATCCCTTCCTTGTTCTTTTTGTTTTTTTATTAATCTCTCTCTCTCTCTCTCTCTCTCCAGGGATCAGTTATCTGGAAGCCAAGAAAATTTATCACATTCTTCTCAACTCCACTACCGATTCCCGGAACATCTTTGGCCGCCTTTCAGGTCACACTGTAAGCTAACCTAACCAAACCAAACCAAACCACCATCCCTCCCTCTCTCTCCTTTTTCATATATCTATCTTACTCTCTACTCTCTCCAGGGAACTTGGGAGGCAATTGTTCGTTCTTATGACAAGGATTATGTCTTTCTCGGTGAAGCTGCTCAAATCATCCTCCACTACGTTAATTATGAAATGTACCCTCCTCTTTCCTCTATTATGTTTATTTCACTTTTTATCTCTTTCCGATTTTTATTTATCTTCTTCACCCGCGTTTCCACATTTACAGACCTTACCAAAAGAAACAGGTCAAAAAGATTCAGCACCAACTAGCTGAACTTGACCGCAGGGAAGCTGATATCAAAACAAGTGCAGCACTTTCTGCAGTTAAATATGTCGAGGCTTGTCAACACCTTGGACTCCGGGTTTACTATTTTCCTAACTCTCTTCACACTCTGCATAATACTATACCACTTCTAACTACTTACTATTTTACAGGGAACAAACGTAAGGTTGGAACTCATACAAACTGCTAAAGGATCCCTTCCAAACACATTTTCCACCATACTGCAAGTTCTAAATAGTGACTCTGTCACAAAGTCTATCGACTACTACTCCAGCTTCGTTAGTGATGCTCATACAGATAAACATGTAAGCTTATTGAATATATCTCACCATGTTAGTTACCGACCGTTTCTGAGATTATCAGTAAAATAGATTTCTTATGATGCATTCCTTCATTTAAAACTTAGTCGTCATCTTGTACTGGTTGCAGAAAACTTCGACAGCTCTGTTAACTAATCTGATTAACCTTCGTGAAAACCCGCCCTTTCTGAATGTTTCCGTGGGATCTGAAGTTGTTGATTCTGTAACTGCTAAAGCCGGCCTTGATGATCCACACATCGTGATGGGAAATACAGACACTGTGGACAACAGTATTGATTGGGATATTACCTTGGACAGCTCTCAGATTGATTGGGATATCGGCACTGTTGAGGAGGAAGATGATACTAATAATGGTTTATCATCTTATGAGATTATCAATGCCAGTGATATTGAACAGATTTATTCACCGAATGATGTTGAAAAGACCGATCAGACCTCATTAAATAAAGATGATAGCATGGTCCAGGAGTTTCCTGTTTCCCACATCTCCTGGGATATCAGTGTAGAAAATCCTCAAATTGATGTTATTAAAGAATCTGGTTTGTCAAGTGCAGTCTCAGAACTACCTGCACCTGGGTATAATGCTACGGATGAGACCCATGTGAGAAGCCAGTTTCTGGAGACAGAGTACAGGAGTAAGGTTCTTGATGATGTATTTGAGGTAATAAAAAAAATCACTATTGTCTTTGCCTTCAGTTGTGCCAACTTGTTGGTGAATTCTAAGCATGTTGATAGTTTCAGATTATGAGTAGCAATAATAATATATATTAAAAATATGAATGTTAATACGTTAAGTTAAAATTTTCATCTGCTGAAATACTTAACCATTTTGGTATATATGATTGCTATTCTGTCGACAGATTAAAGCTTTTCTGCATCAAAGATTGACTGAGTTGACAAATGGAGATACTTTATCTTTGCAACATCAAGTTCAAGCGGTTGCTCCATTTGTTTTGCAGCAATACACTTCTGATGCAATTCATACGATGCTATCTGATATATCCTCAGCAATTTCGTTACTGACGAATAAGAAAACACGAGACCTAATCATGATCCTCAACTCCAAGAGGTTACTACTAGATTTTTTTGTTTACTTATCAAATTTTGTTTTTTCTGATGCAGACGTTATCCACATGCATTTTCCACTGATCTGGACTTTATACACATTCATTTTCCTCCGATAGCATATGCTCCCTCTGTCCCATTTATAATGGCCACCTTTCCAGTTTGTTTGTCCCAAAATTGTTGTTCACATTTAGTTAATATGGTAAAGTAATTGTTAATTTTGTTAATTTATTTTGAAGATATATATAAGCAAAAGAGAAAAACCAGTCACGGCACACACACATAGATATATATAGTAATTATTAGTTTATTTATAATGATTGCAATTATAGGTGGATTTCTATCCATGGACAATACAAATGGGACAGAGGGAGCATCATGTTTTCCCAGATTTGATCCCTAAAGTTATTTGTATGCGGAAACAATTCGAGCCTAGTTAGTGTTGCAGATCAAAAAAAAAATTTGTAGTTATTTGACAAGGTTATATCCTGGAGGTTGGGGTGGTTTGGTGGCGCTTTAGTTAGTTAGCTTAAGTTTTCTTGTGCATTTGGCCATTATAATATGGATCATTATTCTTTTGTTTATCTGTAATAGCTTGTAGGATTGGTACATATTGACTAAATTGGCTATATGGTTTTAGATTTCTTGATCGATTAGTGAGTACACTGGAAGAAAAGAAGAACCATGAAATGAAGATGAAAGAAGCGTTGAAGGACTTGGAAGTTCGACGCATAGAGCTTCAGAACTCGCTGTCTTCGTCTTGGCCAAAGCAAGTGAGTCCCATATGCTGGTTTAGTTTATATATAAACCAATCTTTGAGAGAAAAACTGAACTCTTATAACCACCACCCTCCTTTCTTCTCATAGGTGGGTAAGAATTGGCTGACTAGTGTTTATAATTTTGCAGGAAGCAGCTCTGATAAAAACCAGGGAGCTCAAGAAGCTCTGCGAGAGTTCGCTTTCAATCATGTTTGATGGAAGAACGGTCAATATTATTGGTGAAATTAACACCCTGTTAAACAGTAGTGCTGGGGCCTGAGACTTTTGAGCAACTAGCATCGGCAAGTAGGCCTTTTTTTATTATAATTATAGGGAAAAAATTGTGTTCACTTGGTTTGTTATCAATGTGTACACATTGTTTATTGAAATGTTCATGATGTGATTTGGGAGCGGTGCCCGACTTTGTATCAGATTTCAGTCCTTTGCAAGTTATCAAAAATGTTTGACTCCCAACTTGATTTATCGATCCCATCCATGTTTAAGCTACTCAGCAGTAATCATTGGCTCATTGTTTATCTGTCTCCAGGGATGTTGGTGAAATTATGAAATTGGAATTTGTCAAAAAATTTAAGCAACTACTAAGAGGACTCTTCAGCAAACAAGAACTTGTACTGTTGCCTTTCTAAAAGCTATATAAAACAAATCATATAAAAATGTTAGCATTGATTTTCTTCTTTGCTAAATATAATTTGTTCATTTTTGAAACAGGCCATGTCAGTTTTGCAACTAAAATAATTAATTATAAGGTCATTTATTTGTAATAGACTAATAGCACTGGAATTTCATTGTGAAAAGGTTAAAAATATATACTTGAATTTATTTTCTTTCCAATATCTGGAAAATAAGGAAATGAGTAGAAGTTAATATTGTCATGTCTTTGTAATTATGATGTATGCCAAAAGGTTTTCAGTTTCATATATCTTCCCCGTTCTTGTATGTCTTTGCAGTTGCTTTTTAAAATTTTCTGTTCCTCTTGCCACATCATTTTTTTCCCAAATATGTATCTAACATGTTTATTCTTACCTGTTCTATTTTATAATTACGTATTTCCTTCAATATACTTACATATGCTTGAATCCAATTAAAGCCTATGTCCAGGCCACTTCTCTTTTCTTGCAAGAACTCAAAATATTCCACTTAACAAGGAGTTCGAAGCAGGACAAACAGTTGCCAAGTCTTCTGCTGAATCCTGAGAAAGGTCACGAGGATACAACTCATCTATTGAGTACGACCCTAGCATTATACATTTATACTGCATTCCTTAATATCTGTTTCTAAATCTACGATATTATGATTAGTGGCGGTGTCTACGAGTCCTTTTGCAATTTGTATCGTGCACATGACACTATACAACACAATTCAATTTTCCGAAACTGTGTTCATTACCCTCATTCCTATACTTCTCCTAAAAGAGAGAGATGTTTCTCCTCAGCTATGCACCGAATTGCTTCATGTTCTCATCATTCCCTGTTCCGACTTCTGTTTTCCAGCCACATTGATCTTTATCATCCAGTTCTAGAGAAAATACTCATATCTTCTTAAATTTAACATCCATATTCCGTAGTAAGAGTAATTGACAGACTACAAAAGCATAGAACCATCTTCCACTCACCCAACTACCAGAATTTCAATGCATTAGTATATGTGAAATAGCTAGAAATAAATCGAGTCAGGATCATACTGCTTCATGTCCTGAAATACAGTTTTCTTTTCTAATTCTGACAACAATTTACAGCTTGCAAATATAGACACGGTAAATATACTCCAAGAAACAAACTCCATGCTAAATCCATGCTAAAGGTGATTGACTTGTACACCAATTAGAAGAATTACGAGACATGAAAACCCCATGCTAAATCATTCCAAGACAAATACACAAGGTCCAGAAAATACACATCAATGAAATGCTGGAAAACACCAAAAAAACGAATCCTCTATTTAAACAAAATTGATAATAGTTGCATATTGCCAACAATAAACAAAACACATGAGCAAATAAACATAATAATTTTAAAAAGACAACTCTTGGCTTTTCAAATGACTAACCCAGACTTCATCTGCACTCGACGCCAACCTCAGCAGCTCTATGTGGTTTGTTTTTTCGTCTGCTCCCATTTTGCCTGAACCCAACTGGCTTCACAGAATCATTAGTGTTATTTTCAATATCAGCACCACTTTCTTCTTTGGCGGCTTTATGATTTCCATTAATGTCTAAAGTCCTTCTTCTCTTTTTGCCACTATCCATGACAGACGGTGCGCCAATATGTTTGTCCGATAAAATTCCATCTGTATTCTCCACATCATCTACTTCAAAATCCTCAGCTTCTATTTGTGGTGTGTCATTCTTCACTATCTTCAGTGGTCTTCCTCTTCTCTTGACTGGAATCTTTTCTTCCTCACCACTACCATGATCTTCACGAGCTGCTATTAATGCCTGTTTCTTCCCTTTCACTCTGCTTCTGCCCATTGTAGAACCCAAAAGAAAAACAACCAAAACACCTAACAAAGGTGATCTGCAACAGGTAACATACATAAACCTAAGGCCTTAGCTAATACTAGATATTCAATTTCATACAAATAATTAAATACCAAGAAATGAAGCAAAAGCAATACTAAACAATACATTAACCACACCAATTGATATTGTGAAGGGAAAAAAAAGGATGGAAGCAGAACAAGATGAAACAATTTAAATGCATTATCAGACATCCTAGAAAGTTTGAGTAATGACTTGTGACAATTATGACCATAAAATGGATAAGAAATATACTCAGATTAATGTTATAAAAGAATGAAAACGAGAAGCTAACAACTTTGTGTATTTAGAAGTAGAAATTGGCAGCAGGAAAATGAGATGATCGTAGAGCAAAAATTTCAAATCTTTATGCAACTAATCTGACAGATAAATAGTGAGATGATTAACATAGGAAACTAAAATGTAAAGGGAAAAAAGAACATCAAATAATAATGATAAGATAAGATAAGATTGGGGTTTGTTAAATCAAAGTCTGTACAGGAACAAGAAAATCAGAGTCAAAAACCAAAATCAAGTAGCATCAAAATATCCCCTTTTATTTACTTGATATACATGAGAAGCAATTATATAGGTAAGTCCACATAACAAAATTGAATTGCATACCCAGGAAAAAATAAATCAGAAATTGTTGAAAGTTACAAAGAAAAGTAGAGAACCATAAACTTAAAGCGAGTAGTTAAAACAAATTGGATGAAGAAACATATAACAAGATTTGATATAATTAATTTTTGGAAGTATAGAAATAATAAATTTGAATCTGTTAAAAAAGACAGATATAAAAATGAATAAAGGGTTGCATCATCATAAGAAAGAAAAGAGAAGAGATTTACATACCAAATGAAACTGGTCTCACACAAAACAGCCACGATGCAATAACACTAGTTGAAAACAAAGACTGTGTTTATCTGTGTGTGTGTGTGTGTGTGTGAGTGTGAGTGTGAGTGTGAGTGTGAGTGTGAGTGTGAGTGTGAGTAAATCAGTAGAGAGATTGGGTGAATTTAGAGAAATTTATTAGTATGTGATAATATAACGAGAGAGAGAGAGAGAGAGAGTATAAGGAGTTGAAGAAGAAGTGAACGAGGCAGTATAAACTATAAAATGATGTAATCGTATTACTAATACATATACAGTACAAGTTACACAAGTAGATACTCGTAGCTGTACGTATTAGTAGACTAGTATAATTATTAAGGTACATGACAAAAACCAACCTTAATTGCCGTAGTTAGTGGCGTGGGTATGTATTTACCATCACTACGTATTAGTCTTAAATTACAAGACCCTTCTTTCATTTCCATATTAACACTTGCGGAATCTACCACAAACAACTCATTTAAGTCGTGGCATGGATTATATTTTTTCATTTTATAAATTACTACATTTCAAGTTAGCATTAGCAAGTGCAATCTAATAAAAACAAAATAAAATTTCAAAGTGGCAAGATTTTAAATAATACATTCTGTTACAATAACAACGTTGTTCAGTCTCATTATTTTATATACATAACCCAAAACTCAGTTAAGAAATCAGAAACATTCATAAACAAGTTCTAGGTAGAGGGGAGTGCTTTACAAGTAAAACATACCAATCTAATTATCTAACTAATCACCCCCATCAACTTTGACAATCATCCTATACGTATGCACATCGTTTGAAACTCCCTCATTTATTTTTACCAATTCTAGACCAGAACTCGTCATCAATTTCATTACATATTGTTCAGTAAAAACAAGTTCCCGCAATGCCGGCTCCATCCCATCCAATAATCAACGGCACTGCATTTAGAAGCCAAACAGCTGTACAGACCAACGACCTTCCAAGTTACTCAGTGAAGATATCAGGATCCTCATCTTTCAATTCTGCAACAGAATAACACCATGGTTTAAAATCTAAATGCCTACCACACTGAGACTCCAGTTTCTGTTGTATTTAGAGGCTACATTTCCATGAATGCATGGCACTACTAGATACTAGATACAGAACAACTTTATGTAATCACTTCTTCAGGATTTAACATTTCAAATAGCCTCTCAAATGTTACATTGAAAGGTTTAAGAACTCTGCACAGCATATACAACAATTATAATAAGTTATAGTACCAGATGCTTAGCAAATAAAAGAAGTTATATTACCAGACATATATATCGTTCCATCAACTAATTAACATATCCACACATAATTTATCAAGGGTAAAGTATTACAGGTGAAAAACACTATATAATATTACATAAAAGAAAGGAAACAATACTGCCAAAGAAAGAGAATTCAAATGATATCAACATTGTTCACAAAGATTCATTTTTTATTTCAAATTATTTTATAATTAAATCCATAACAATTTTCACACTGAAACCCACAAATGTCTGTAATTTTGAGTCTACATCAGATCATTGGAACTTTCTATTATAGGGCTACCATTCGTGCTGGAGCTTAATGCGTATATCGGACCCCTTACTTTCACCACAAACAGAACGAGAAATGTAATTGTCACTACCTCTTATAGTAAGTAACTGACCTTCTCCATATAGCTGTTCAAATCGAGTTACAATGTGTTTCCCATATGTATATTTCTTCAATGAATTGAGATGAGACCTAATACGGCCAAGCAACATTTCCCTTTGATCCCCATTACATGTTTGAATAATCTTCTGAATCACATAATTTGCGTACTGGTCCTTCACCATTGTCTTAATCAAAACAACAAAAAACAAGACTTGACAACTTTAAAAAAATGTATATAGGAGTGTCATGAGAACACTCTCAACAGAAATTCTCAGATATAATGTATAATTGTCTAAAATAAATAAATCCTATAATAGTGCATGCAATAAAACTTCAGCTATACAGAATGTGGAACATATAATTATAGATTTTCAAAAGGATAAATGGCTGAATAGAAAACTCGGAGATTATTTACAACCCAACATCGAATATGGGTATTAACTGATGCCTTACAGTCCACCCTCCAACATGTGGGTTACATTGCTATGGCTAGCAATATCGAACTTGCAATGACCATTTCCAGGGGACATAGGGGCCTGGATGGAGCATTAATTAATGTGTGATTGGATGTATGCCCGAATTGTTATATATCATATGAAGGCCAACAATGAAAAGATTGGATCAAGACTTCCAATAGGGTATTAAACAAAAACATATAGAAAATTATGCAGCCAATATATAGGTGTTGGTTATTAATGTAAAAAGTTAGAGAGATTCAGGGAAGATACTTCACGTGAAAGATAAGGAAACTTGAATACCCCACCCCTACATCCGAACATAATCTTGTCTGATCTGTGTAATGCCGCAAGCCTGCAACTCTACCACTAAGAACGGAAAACTTGTAGTAACTATCTAGGTGGGATTGTGTGGGTCAAGACTAAAGATAATTACATCATTGTTTCTTGTTCAAAAAAGAGTGAGGCTTGATCAGGATTCAGGAACCTCCCCGATTTACAAACTGAAAGTTATTTTCTTTTTCTTTTTTTTTCAAATGATGGATCGGCCTTTGATTAGGACTCTCCTGGGCATTACAAAGGGAAACAAACAAATCTGTTACAGGAAGTGTTTTTTAAGATTGGGGAAATAAAGGGGAAGTTCACATAACATGAAGATAATTGACAACAGAACTGCATGGTACAGGACTATTATCAAGGTACTGGCAGTTTAAGATAATTAAAATAAATACAAGCTAATAAGAATAATAGATTCACATGGGTTTTTCTATAATCAAAAAATTCAATATAAGCTGTTCATTTGGCTTACCAATAAATTGTCATTTCCATCTCCCTGTCCAATAATCTCTCCAATTATAATGTCCAATGAATTGGAATCACCATATTTCAAACATTTCTCAACAACATTTGATGCAAACTTGTGCTGGCTTAATTGTACAATATTTCCTGACAGCTTGGTAATAATTAGATGTCTTTCTGAAGGTTTTCCCCTCTCCAATACATGCTATTAGTTAAAAGAAACAGAAAATTAGACAGTAGTAGTAACGAAACATGAGTAAAAGATGATACATGATAAAAGATAACTCATCAGAAAATACTATGATTAATAAACTTTTGTATGATGAGTATCTCAGTGATGCCCTATGGCAACATGCACGCTTTTGAAGCTGTATTGGTTTGAAGATAAAGAGAAGCAGACAGAGAGAGGAAAAATAATAAATCTTACTCACAAGTGAGAAAGTAAAAAGAGTGAAATAGCCAACACCTGATAAACAGTAAGTAGACATTCATGAATATGCAATGAAGTTGGCCAAATATTTATCCACTACATAAACCAATTTCGGGTACTTGAAGAGAAAGGGACTAAATAAGTCGTAGTTGCAGATAACTACACCAAGCTAAACATCAAGATAATAATGGAAAAACTACTTGGACAAAGAAAAGAAGATCAATAAAAGCAATTATATACAGTAATAAGGTTTCAGATAACAAATTTACTAATAGACTATATAAAGCTAACCCTATTTAGTTGGTATGTAACTATAGAACAGTTAGCAACCAAGTGTATTAAAGAATTTCAGTCTTAAAGATTTAAAATCAATGTCATAATTAGCAAAAACAATAATGTCATAACTAGCAAAAAAGTAAATAAAATTATATCATTTTCATGTCAGTATAAGATCTCCTTGCATCATCTGAAATCATCTACAGAAAATATAATTATCCCGTTGTTGATGTACTATCATCTTTTCGCTTGCAGCTGACATAGTGACATGTACTTATATTTTGGAAAAGTTCTTTACGGAGAGGGTGACATAAATTATGATAATGGACACTTATTCACATTCTCATTCATCTTTCCCACACTGGATACCCCACTTTTCCCTACTAAATCAATTCTGTAAGTTATATGAATACCAAGCCACGTAGGCAGCCGATGAAGCATCTAAGAAACCTAGAATTTTTCTCTGCTGCCCTTGAGCAGTGTTATATATTACTTAATTTTTAGTAGCAACACAGAAATAAAAATGCAAAACCAGGCCAAACTGTTAAGGTTAACGTTTGAATTATGAAGCTTCAGTGTCATTTCAATATAATTTCATCTCCCATTTAATTAGCGTAGTTATATTGTGTCCTATGTCATTCAGTGTGCATGTGCCTATGTGGGTTCTGAACTCAAATTTAGATTATTAATATCGAATCAGTTTAGTAATTTGGTCCAAATTAATTTTTGGTAAGAAGACGCAAGTCTGAGTCATGTAATTCAAGTCTAACTCGCTATTTTTCAGGGCAATATTGGCCTAGGGAGGAGACTTAAGAGCGAACCCATACTATAATCTTAAACTGGCAGCAGCAACAATTATATACTGTGGATCACTTGCCAAAAAGGAAAAGTATTAGATGTAGCATGTGTTTTTGTGATTAACACAAGTGGGCCGCTTAATAAGCATTACATGCTTGTACACAGCCTATAAAGTTGTACACGCATCTTGCATCTTTAACGAACAAATGTGCTTCTGGACATATCATGTTTGATCTAAAAAGATATTAATTTACGTGAACTAAAAGTGAGGAGCTCAACCACAACACATATACAAGGAAATGTTAATTCTTGAATAAATAGAACAAACCTGGGTGACATAATTGCCGTATTGATCCTGTGCTAGAGAACAAACAGATTCCAAAATCTCATCCACCATAAATTGGCTCCGCAAGTCATCCGTGCAATGTTCTAGAACTCTCTACAGCAAGCCAAAAGCATAAAGCTTTCAACAATTATATTAAAGAACTGGAAAAAAAAGAGGTAGGAGTGGAGTTACAGAATGTTGCCTTATTACCTGTATGACACGGCAACCATAGGGATGTGTTGAAAGTTTTGCAACTTGACCACGAAACGAAGATATTATGAATTCAATCTGATGGGTCGGCATAGTCTCGATGCACTTTTGTATGACATGATTCCCATTTTGGTCACGTACGCATCTAATAACATGTCCATCCAACTCACGAATGAGCTTTATCTTCTGCTCTTGCTCAATAACGTCTAGAGCCTAACCAAAGATAATGCTTTATAAGTTGCAGGACATTACTGAATGTCAAAGACCTCTACTTATATAACATGAATGTGTTTCAAATTGTAATATTTTCACCTCGTACCATCACACCAAAAGTTTGTATACCTAGCCAAGTTTCAAGAAAAATCATGTAAAGTGTGCTATGATGATGATGATGACGATGATGATGATGGATATCAGTACTTAGAGTATCTCCAAGGTACTCCTTGTTATGGCTCTTAAGTTATAATTTGAGGAGTGAGTGATGAAATAGAGCAACAAGAGACTCTTAATGCTTCCTCAAATCACTAAGAGTATCATTTCCTTCTTTATTTATAAAGAGCTTCCTACCACTCTTAACTATTATTTTATAATAAAGTAATAAATGCATATTCATTCTCTCGCCACTTTCATTTGTACTATTATGGACTCAAGGTACTTTTAATAATTAAAAAAATTAATTAAAGAATGCATATAAAGATATTGTTAGAGAGGTACACCTAATAAATTACTAGGAGCTAATTGTTTATTTTATTTATAAAAAGTAAAGTAGGAGTCTCTTGGAGATGCTCTTATTTATGAACCTAACTGTAACAACATGGGTTATGAAATGTACCTTTTGAATTACACGACATCCATACATCTGCAGACTTAAAGTCAATATTTTCCCTGCAAGTTGCCCTGCGAGTTGCTTCCTTTGCTCCAAGCTTCCATATTCAAAAAACTGCAATGTATTAAAGACAAGACACGAATAAATGTGAATGTGTGGACTAGTATTGTCCATGCATTTGTCTTTTACACACCAGCATTTTTTTTTCAACTCACCTTTTGAATGACATAATTACCAAAAACATCAGTCATCAGTTTGGAAGTATATGGCAGAACTTCCTTAAAAACAGATTCCTTCTCCTCAATACTACAATTTTCCAATTTCTGTTGAATGAATCGACTCCCATGTTGATCACCGCTGAACTCAAAAGTTTACAATCAATTTGTTTCTAGGAATATATAGTATAATGATTACAGATCATTGTGAAGGTAGAACTTGCCTGAATTCAATTATATGTCCGACAATATCAGGTAACTCCAATTTTCGACCTTTACCGGATTTCAATTCTTCAAGAAATGACATTGATTTGATACCATCAGGTCCCCGTTGACCTGGCCATATAGAATTCACGCCTGAATTTCTAGCAAGATGCGGTGAAAACTGCAATTGATTTGTCCCACTAAAAAAACTAGTTCCGTTAACAGGGGATCCTGGCAAAACTGGACTGGCAACAGCCGTGGCTGGGAATTGCAGGTGCCCTGTGTCTCTTGGACTACCAACATAATAAGGAATAGCTGCTCTTCCCATGTTCAGATAGACGTGTGCCATGCTTTCCTGATTCCAAAGATCAGCTGAGAAAGAAGAATGCTCTGACCCTTTTATCGAGTCAATTGCAGTTAATAAGTTCCCAGTAGCACCAGGTCTAGGTGGCAGATGGTCGAACTGGCCAGAAAGACCATAGGCATCTCCAAAAGGACGTTGAAAGTACTGGATGTGAAGAGAATCAGTTAAAGAAGGTTGTGTGGGATACCCATATTGTCCATAGTAACTATTAAAATGTTGCAAATTAAGTCCATGTGAGGTTATTCCACCAAATAATGAAGTTTGAGGACTAAAATGTGGACGAACACCGGTATCGAAAGCTACTGGAACAACTTGTGGAGGAGCATATCCAGCTATGTATGGTGAAAGACCTTCTGATTGGAAACTATACGCACTTAGAGTATATTGAGGAGAAAAATAACTAGACAGATTTAGATTCTGATAAAGTAGGGTTGATGAATTCATCTGCTCAGCTGCTGCTGTTGCATACAGAGGAGGCCCGATTCCTGATGACTGTGCTACTGGGTGTACCTCAGGACCAGAGTAATTCAAGGGACCATGAAAAGATTGATCAGAACCGATATATATGGGGTTGATTCCTTGAGGCGTCATTTCTGACTGAGAATTTTGAACTTCAAACCTGGATCTTTGTTCATGGGATACTTGCTTTTGCACCATATTAAGTTGACGACTATGTTGATGGTTTGGGTTAAGTCTGCTACTACTAGTAGAATTCATATTAGAATCAATACTGGCAGGGACTGAATGGGTAACAGTAACACTACTACTTGGGTTGTGAGCTCCTAAATGAGAGTCTGTTGTATTAGATAGTCTGTAAAGATCTAGCTTCGATGAAGTACTCCTCGTACTAGGAAGAGATGAAGAGCTTGAGATTGAGGAAGCTGGGTCAGGGTATGATGATTTCTTCATATCATCTGCACTGAGTATAGGTGTAAAGGAATCAGCATCCGGAGTATCTACTTCCTCTACAGATTCAAGGCTCAAAGATGGGTCCTGACTATATAAAGGTGACTTGCTATGGGTGATATCATCCTGCAAGATCGAAAACTTGAATTTATAAAATGCTTTATACATGCAGAAAGCAGCCATAGTTACATCATCACATTTTAACTATGCAACATCATGAGTGAATTAAAAAGAGAAGGGGCGGGAAACATGAGAGAAGCACATTTTTTAACCAACCAATGTCCATTAATAAAAAAAAATTACAGACTGTGGTTTAGGGGTGACAATTTCGGGTTTCGGGTCGGGTTGACAGACTCAGATAAAAATTTCAACCGAACCCGGACCAAAATTTTAATTTATTTTGTCATACCTGTGACATTCCCAATCCACAGTCAACTTGGCTTGGAACTTCTGATGAGCATGACAAACTAGTGCTCCTGTCTGGCCAGTTACTGGAAGTAAGCTGAGCTGATCTATCATCTTCCGTCTCCTCCCTGTGAGTGGGAAGTATACTGTGAAGCATTAACAAGATGCCACGGCTGGATTCATCAGAAGGTGTCAGTCTTCTATCATATCCAGCTGCACCAATTTGGCGAACCAGCCGCTTATTGTTACTTGGCTTCTGAGTTGAAGGAAGTCTAGGGTTCATTTTGGTGCTGGATAAATATGCAACATAAGCTGGATCAGCATCTAAGTTTTCTCCTGATACTTGACTGCCAATGGAACTGTTTATACTTGCCAAGCTAGCATTTGAATCAAAATGTTGGTTGGCTATAATATTTTTGGCAGCGGCAAAAGAACCTTCCATGCTAGGTGGAGCACTCTCACTTCGACTGGGGACCAATGCCCTTCCATTCCCTTGAAATGTTTGGCTGTTTAGGAGCAAACCCAGTTCGTCAATTCCTCCTATATTAGCAGATGATGATCCATATCCAGATGTGCCCTTCAAAGAAGCCCATTTTGTATTCGTTTCCGTAATTCTAATGGGACTTTCAGTTGCCATTACACTATAAAAGCAAGTCTATGGGATTAACAGCGAGGATCATGCAAATTCCTGAAGGTAGCTGAGCCGCCAATTTTCAAGATTGTTGCTACTTTTAAGCCAGATGACAACTACTTTTAAATAAACAAATCGAGTGAATAAGATATAATAAATCAGAATCAGGGAAGGAAAGGAGAAACTTTAATAGGACTATTATTACACCAAATTTCAGATGTTTACCCAAATGACTGAGAGATACTCTGTTATATATTTATATATGTTTTAGCAGGCTAAAGATAACACGAGTGTCTCAAAACTGTCCCTTCTAGAGAGGGGCAGATTGTTCTGATCACTAATAAATAAATAAACCAGAAGAGAATGCAAGTGATAAGTTAGACTGATGAGTATTATACTGGTGACATGATAATATATATTATCAAACATGTAAACAAACAAGAGTGTAAACAAGTTGCCACAAACAGTCAGTCTGGTATGTAGTAAAACATAGCTTAAAGGGAACAGGTCAAGAAATACAAATTAATTGAAATGAACTATAAACCCATATTATTATTATTATTATCAAACCTATACCCAAACTACAGCCAATCTAAAGTCAAAACTACGGAGAGTAGCAGACATAAACTACATTTCTTTCACAATATTTGAGGGAAGAACTTGGAAATGCTGAAAATGCTTCCCTCATCTTACAGACATGTATCCCAGCACGAAAGAGTTGGATATTTTATATTTACCTTAGCATGTCAAGGAAGTAAATGTCAAATAAAAAAGAAACAATGATAACATGGATAACAACAAAAGTAGGGAGGTAGAAAACAATCAAATTAAAAGAAAAACATGCATGGAAGAAAAAAGGGAAACTTTGATGTCATGCCACAAAGTTGGAAATGTTCGGAAGATGATAACTTTAAAAAACAGTACTGTAATAATAATGTGTATGTTTCATAGTTATCAAAATATGTCCAGCTCTGGCATACAAAAAGAAAGTCTTGGTTTTTAGACATGATAACAAATTCTTTTACTAGAGTTTCCCGCACATGGTGGTAGCATGATCTCTTACAAGACTCTCAGAAAAATCAAAAGATTTGCCAAAAAAGATACAGAGAGAGCAAATAATTACAGACTACTTAACAAGCTTCAAAATCAACAAGTTTAGTAGTAGGTTTGTTCAATTATGAGTTTGGCTACCAATCTAAATAAAAAGAGCAGCCAAAATTCAGCAAGATAACATGAAAATGAACCTCAAATATGGCACAGAGTTCCTGACAGAAGAATTTGAGGAAATTAATAACATGCAACAAAAGTCAGCACTAGTAAGAAGATGAATTATACACAGATATATATAATAGCAGTTTGGAACCCTAAATAAATAGGAAAAGAGAGAGAATCTTACCCAATTATGAAATAATTCAAATCTTGGAAACCCTAGAAAGAAAGAACAAGAGAGAGAATAGGGGTCTGAAAATGAAAAGGGGGTCCTTGTGAATTTTTAGTCAGAGAAGCGAGCTTGCTTGCTTGCTTGCTTATTTCTGTTTAGAAATTTTTTTGTCTTGTTTTGTGTTTAATAATAATACATTAATACCTTAATAAATTTTACTATATAAATTTGAATATTGAAAGGGAGGAGTGGTGAATAAAATAAGGGACTGAGGTGTATTTTTCTCAAGTAATATAAAACACGCAAGTTGAACAAGTGATGGAGCTAAGCTAGCCAGTGGTTAGAAGCTTTATCCAATCAAACATTTGCAATTGTATCTGACTTGCATTTACTCAAAAAAGATTCATTCTATATTCAATATGTACAGTCTACCTGTCTATTACTCCCACATTCTCCTGTTTTACTCATTATGCCTCTGCCACAATCCTATGCTAATCAGGCCAATCACATTATTACTGGAAAAATGTTAGAGTCTCAAAATTATTTTTCAAAAACATTTTCAAAAAATACTTGTATAATTTTAATTGGTTATCAAAACAATAAATGAGATAGACTCCTTGTGCATTCAAATTAATACACGAATTAAAATTTTATATTCTGCCACGTCATTTTGGAAAAATATTTTGAAAATTTTGTTTAGTTCCCTAGCATTACTCTTATTACTGACTAAATTAGAAAAATACTCCGCTCTGTTGGTTATACATAGTTTTTTCCTCAACGATTATTTGAAAATAAATATTATTTATCTTAGAATTTAGAGAGAGAAAATTCTTTAATCAAAATTTAATAATAAAATATTTAAAATATCATATTTTAATAAAATGGTTCATTATTATCCTGAATTAAAATCTCGTTTATGAAAAATATATGTAAAATTGTTTTATAATAGTTCGCTATTAAATTTGTGACGAGCTGACCTTTTTTTAAGCATTTTTAAGTTACGTTATTTTTCATTTTTTTGAAAAATGTTAATTAAATTAAGTATTTGTTTTTAAAAAAGATTAAAAAATTGATAATAATGTAACATTAAAATGCGGCAAAAAAAACTTAATATAAAATTACGTTTTGAGTGCTAAAAATGATCATTTTATAAAATTATTATATTTTAAACTATGTTCTCAAAGTTGTAATCAAATAATTTATTAATAATTGTTTCCATTAAACCTTATATATACATAAGAACACCATAAATTTTATTAGGGGTTATTTTATTCGTTGTATGAGTTTAGAATAAATATTTGGTTGAGTTTTGGTATATATGAGAAATCAAGTTTGTTTCCACTTTTTCATTTTTTAAGATATTTATATACATAAGATACATTTTATTCGTGACTTCTATTTGACTGTCAATTATTTCTATGCCTTGAAGCATTGGGTTCCTACCGTCAAGGAGTGGTGGTCTGCATTTGTGACTAACATTGGACCTAATGTGCAATTACTTGCTGTGAAAACTGTCGAGATATATTATTCATCCAAGAAAAGTATTGGACCTTATATAGCCGTAATACAAAAGGTTATTGATCCCTATGTCAAGGTATGCCACTAAGTTGATTGTAGGAGACGGGAGGTTATTTATCAAACCACAAATATGTATATAGAGTACTAAAATCTATCAAATTTAATAATTAAATAGGTCTAACAGGTCTCCAAACTAATATCAAAACCTCTAAAATAATTCAAAATGATAAATGCGAATAAATCCAAAATCTCTAATAATAAAAATGACTAAAATAATCCGAGAAGTTCAAATGTCCTAATAAATGAAATAAGGATAACTCTCCATCACACAGTCCGAGATTCCCATAAGTACCTGTCAAAAGAAAGAATACGGCATGAGCCCAATACCCAGTACGGATTGAAATACACTTTATAAAATAAAAAACAAGATATATAATTTGATAATAATAAATAAACTTTAATTTTTTAAGACAAGGCAGAAGCAAAAAGGGGTTAGGATATCTCATACCGATACAGAACACATAACAAATACACACATCATAGGGTATCTAATGCGTGCAACAAACCAGACAACGTGTACAGCATATACAATGTCACCGTCAAATATCAAATCACAAATCAAATCAAACTGGGTGCACCCACGTATTCTCAAACAAATATCAAATGCGCAAAGCTCGTCTCTTGAGCTATCAGAAGGATACGCCGTGACTAATCACACTGTCACAGAAGTGTCATGTCACTGGTGCCGCAATGACATTGCTGTAATACCCCTACAGTTGGTTAACTCGGTATACCCTATATCACTCTAAGAGCTCAAATAAAATAATTTTCACAATTTTAAAATCACCTGAACATATATTTCAAATATTCTACGCAGATATGTAACATACATAATTTTTGAAAATCGCAAAGACAAATATTTAAATATTTCGAAACAGACTTTAAAATAACTTTCGGAGAATTAAAACAGTTAAAACGAATAATAACGGAAGGAATATATTTACGAACGAAACGAATTAAATATATCTAATCCTAAAAAGAGTAGCGTTGAAGAGAAAGGAGACGAAATCCATACATTAGAATAGCAATAATAGATACTAACGAAATTATCCAGACCCAGTATGATGCTTTTAGTCTGCTAGTGTTTTTACTATGTTCGTATCTCACCATGTCCATGTTTCAATGATGTTTGTGTTTATATATAATCCTCGTGCACTCCTCCAATTACACATCAAACTCAAGAATTAAAAACGGAGATGTATGATTCTTGCATATTACCGTAACATAAATTTCTCTTGCTTTTCTTTTGACCCGAACAACTAGTTTTAGGGTTTTTAATAAATAGCTCATATAATATATGTATATATAGACTCTTAATAATTATTCTACTTCTAATCTAATTATTATTTTATTACAAATTCTATTTCTAATCAAATTCAATATAATAAATATTATGATTAAAAAAATAATTTTTACAAATTCTAATCTAATTCTAATTATTATTAATGATATCTAAGTAAATAAATTACGGAAATCACATCAAGTCTCTTTTGTGATTGTAGATCCTGATTTTTCAGGAAGTAGAGCAGTTCTCGAGGCCATATGTTAATCTAATTTCAACAACAATGAAGCCTCCTGTCGATAAAGCACATGTTATCTTCAAGCTCTACCCAGAAAAGGTTCTCCGAGGATATCGAAAGTTTATAAAGGCTGTTGCTGTATATCACCGCCAGGTTACATTTACTTTTCTTGACATCATTTCTTAGCAATATCCTAATTCCTTAATTTTTTGTGTACTATACTTATTTGTCCTGATTGGGACCCCCACCTTGCTGGACAGATTGAAAACATTTTATAAACTGGAGTTAGTTGTGCAAGTCTTGCCAATATCCACTAGATCTGACCTTTTCTTACAATCTACATAATCTACGAGTAATTAATCTTATACAGAGAAATGTGTTGTAGAAGCAAAATTATCGACAAAAAAGTTACTAGTCAGATATAACGTTTATTTATATTCATATCTCCAGTTTTTTACAATCATATCTTTACACCTGTTGATCTTTCCTTGTCGTCATTGTTTAGCTTCATGTCAATTGATGTTCCAACTTCCACCTGGTTAATCTATAAGGAGAACCTAAAAAGAGGAGTATTATTTTGGGTTAAGGAGCGAAAACACCCTTATATTTTGAATGGAGGAGCAAATAAGTCCTTGTATTTTAATATAGTTCAAATAAACCCTTCTTTTTTTAATGTAGGTTCAAAATAGCCCCTATGGTTAGGTTTGATTAACAATGGTTAAATATATGTTTGAAATTTGAAAACAAAATGATATTTTATTCATAAATTTTATTTTATAATATTAGTAGACCAAGTAGCTTATATTATAAAATGAGTTTGAGGGAAAAATATTTCAATGACTAGGGTCAAATATTGATTTGGAAATTGGCGAAAATGACATTTAACTATTTATTTGATTTTAAAGTATAATTAAATTAATTTGATTTTATTATAGAATTATTTCAAAATTCAAATATGTGTTAACATTATTTTTTATTAATTAATTTGGAATAAGATTAATCAAAGAAATCAATTGCGAATTGAAATCAAATTGCAATTAAATAATATGTTAGCATCAAAATATATTTGGCCAAATTTTTATTAAAGATAAAATTTGATTACATAAAATAGATAAAATTTGATTACATAAAACATATATTAATTTTGAATTTCTGTGATTATTATAATACTAATAATTAAAACATATAAAAAATTAATTTGTAACACTATTGTATACACAAATATTTATTTTTTTACTTATTATAATTTTTTTAAACAATATCTTGATATTTTAAATATATTTTATTATAAATATTTAGTATTATTATTAATTTTTTTATAATTTAAACTTATATCTTAATCATGTTTAACACAATTTAACAATATTTTTTATTTTTAACTGTCACCTTAAAAATTAAGAATTTATGTGAGCATATAAAACTATAAAATTTATTTGCTGCTTCATTCAAATTATAGAGTTATTTTTATCCCCGATGATATAATATAACATATTTTAATTTTATAATATTTTAAAATAAATTTTATAATAAAACTGGGACTACACCTGCTACTAGGTGCACTTTCTCAACAAAGTGCATCTATTGAACTTGGGAGTCAGCCCACTCTAGTTTGTAAAGATTCTGCACCATCACAGGTACACACTCCTGTTGATGAAAGGTGTGAAGTAGAAAAGGAGACACATGCGCACATAGGAATTTATATTGAAACTTCCCTATTTTCTCATGAGGAGTTGCCAACACTCATTTCTACTCAAAACATTTCTTCCACTTCTCAAATTTCATCTCAACCAATTGTGTCTAGCCAAACACAAAAAGTTGTTGATCACCAGGAATCTAATCCTCCCGGTGAGCTAATTTCAAGTGATTTGGTGCATGACACCTTATTCACCACCCACTAGGACATACATCAAGATGGTGAGAGAATACACAATGGGTATATCCTGATGATACCATCAAAATCACAGAGGTTCCAGAAGTTTTTACTTCAGAGTCTGTGGGGGCTAGAGTAACATCATCCATTAGTCTCATTAATAAGCCATTGGAAACAATGTTTTCACAGACATTGGATAATCTGGGGGACCTTCACTCCCTGCAAATGGCATCCTCTAGACAATCCTCAGTCATTCAAAGGCTGTCTCCTAGGGAGAAATCATCTATCCATCCAGGATTATTTGAATCATCTAAGAAATTAGATGAGGAAATTGATACTGAGGGGACCACTGTAATAAGTGGCCCTAGCTCTCACTTTATGTCACAATGGCTGAAGCCTATGCAACATGGCAGTTCATCAGGACCATCTACTGATGGGTTAATTTCTGAGGAAAAATTAAAGGAACTTTATGAAGATCAGATGGATGACTTCTATCAAATTGCTCAACAACTCCTGACTACACACTGCCAAATAAAGATTATGCTGCTATTTTGTTGGAATATGCAAAGGATCAAGAGGAGATTAAAGATAAAAATGAGCAAATGGCTGAAGGAGGAGAGACCAATATGGATGCTTGGTTGGACAAACAGCAAACTGTGAGCATGGATGAGATGCTACAGTGGATGAGAGAGAAATATTTAACTTCTCTTGGATAATGTGAAAGGACATTCACATATCTTAATCCCCGATGATATAATATAACATATTTTAATATTATAATATTTTAAAATAAATTTTATAATAAAATATCATATTTTTTTCAAATTTCAAAAATATATTTAATTATATTTAATCAAATTTAATCATAAGGGCTAATTTGAACCTACATTTTATAGATTAAGGGCTTATTTGAACCATACTAAAATATAAGGGCTTATTAGCTCCTACATAAAAAATACAGGGGTGTTTTCGCCCCTTAACCCTATTATTTTAGTACAAATAGAGGGAAGATGTACCCTTAATTTTACTATATACACATGTGTTTGTGTTGCTTTTCTATTAATAATAAAATTGTTTGATAAGCTACAAAAAAGGATAAAGATAGACTTTCCTATGTATTTTAAGGTAATAAAAGTTTGCTCAACCAACTGAAAATTATTTGCATGTGCATGTAATCGATGAATGATATCTTAAAATTATAGACTAAGATGTTTGAATTCTTATAAATAATATAGATAATCAATAAATTTCAAGAATACAGTCATGTACAAAAATCTTATGAACTTTATCTTAATATTAAAAATCTTATTTCTATGAAAATGTTTTTTGTGGTCTGCGTATCAGTGTATCACTAGACAATGTAGTTTTTCTCTCATTTATAGTGTTTTTCTAGATGGAAAGGGTGTTTTATGAAGAGAGGAAAACAATATGACCTCAATTTGTCAATAGTCAATATATTTGTAACCTCAATTAAATAATCTATACATTTTTATAGTCCCGATTGCCATAGTTATAGTTCAAAGTTTAATTTAATTAATTAATAATTTCTACAGTCCTAAGAATATTACTTTACATAGGTTTAGTTCATTGTGCCCATTTGCAGATGAAGACATACAGAATGCGGCTTTTACAATAATATTAAGACCGTCCATATTAGCTAACTTTTGAAATTATGTTCTAGCAATTTAAAACCGGGAAAACTGGTGCACTTTGGTAAGGGAAATTTGGTTTACCATCATAACGTTTGGGGTTGTGGCAATTTCAGAAAATTGTAGTGTGCTTCAAACAGATGTGTGTGTTATTCATATTTAATCATTCAACCTGAACCTGGAACTCTTGTATCATATATTCACATGTGCATCAATCACGGTAAACGCAACCAATATACCAAGGAAACAAAGTGTAGATGTAAGCTCTTCAGTGGAAAACTAAAGGTGACATGTAACCACTATGAGAGTGTCATAAATCACTCATGCAAAGATGATAGAATTATGACAATAGTCCCGCTGTTCTTTTTACTGTTTGGGCCTTTAACTATAGTAGCGTTTTTGTATGTGCGTGTGTGTTTGTACACCACAGATAAGGGCTCAACTGCTGTGTACTCAGTACTGTTGATTATTGAACAATATTGAACACAATAGCAACGCCTAAACAAGAGATAATTAAGCTTCTATTACTCAGAAAACAAGAATGGATAATACTAATGCAAAGCTATCGAGTAGCTGGCAGACTCCCCACACCCAAGAGGATTTACAATTACTTTCTCAATACCTAATCTCTCACCCCCCCCCCCCCCCCCAAATACTTTTTTCCCTGCGTCCTCACAACATTAGGTGCAAAGACCTTTATGTCCACTCTTGTAATTTGTTGGAACGACACCGTTTGTAAGTAATAGTAAGCAATAGTTTAGCAACTTTAGTTGTCGCTTATTGCTTCATTGCATCAACCATATTATTTGAAGCTCAACTTTTAATTGAGGGTAAATTGATAATTTTATACTATATCCAGTGCACCAGTAGTAGGCATTTTGTATGCAAATACATTCATCTAATTCAAAATCTTGTGCGATCTTTGAAAATCTATGAATTTAACAAACGAGTCTCTTATAATTTTAAATTTAAACAACTAAAACAATTCATACCTTTTCTAATAGATAAATGATTGAAATATCAAGTTATTTGTATAGTAAGGGTTTCACAAGGTTTTTATCTTCGAGATGATATATGAATTTAACATGTAGAAAAAAAAATGAAAACATCGTTCAAATGCAGTCAATTTCTTCTGTATGTCGATTAACATATAGTTTTGAGGGTAGAAAACTGTGTTGTTGAGCGGAGTTGTTCAAATGTATGATTTCATGGGATTGCCTTTTCTTCATGTTAGTGGTCCTCTTTCAAAACCTTAATAAAGCCACTAAATGGATTTTATATGTTTGACAATATTTCCCTTGAAAGCCTAATAAGGGAAAAGAGTGGATCACTGTAACAAACCCACCAAGGGGCACACTCACTAAGGAGTGATAAGTTTTTGAGTGGACTGCAATTTGTAACTAACATCTTGACCTGTTGTTCTACGTTTTTTGATATATATTTGAAATATTGTGAATAGAGGATCCTGATATTCCTTCGCAGAGATCTGGATTATTTCTATTATCGAATAAGGTTTGATCTTTTTTGTTGCTTCAATGTTGAAGGTTCGTGCTGTAATTCAGGACTTCTTACTAAACCATGAAATTATGAAGGAGATTGCTACCAAAGAGATTGTCTGGTATATGGTAGGTAGCTACTTATTGTCTTATACATGTACTTTTCCTTTTCCTCAGTGATGTAACTGTTACTCTGAACAGACGTAATTGATCCATGTTCTAATGCTTTGTGATGATTCTGGTTCAGGCCTCTGCTTTAATGACTCTTCCAGTTATCATCATTTTCAATTATATATCAGCGATTTTCAGGGTTGTATATTTAACAATACTATGTTAGCTCGATCATAAAAAAACTTGCAGAAAATTTCAATTCAGTTATTTTGATTTAGATAATTTCCCACTTTCATTTGCTTTACTTTTCTAAAATTTGACTGAGAATACAGTATATAAATTTGTATTTCTTTTTATATTCTTCCCCAGTAAAAAGCCCAGGAAGCGTACTCGTCACTCCCACTTGAATCACACACGACGAAGGGCTAAACGCGTACATTCGGAGAAGTGAGAGTGAAAAAGATTACAATGTATAACATATCAAGTTCAAGGTATGACATATAATCTTATATGATTTCCCAACTTTGAAATGATTCTAAACTAAGTTGCGGCCATTGTTTACACACCTTTACCTTGAAATTTAGTTAATGATATAGCATTTGCTTATTGTTCAATAGGTTTACTTTTGCTCAATGTGTACCTTATGGAGAAAGTATATGTCCGTTAACATGTAGGTATATCATTAACTAATATTTTAGAGGTTGATATAATTTATAAATACATAAAGGGGTGGTAGCCTATATTTACACGTTAGTTTATTCGTTGACTATCTGTGTTGAGACTTTTCAAAACAATGAAGTGATATCACCTTACCCCTTGAACTATCAGCAATTATTATATAATCTGCTACATTAATACCACCTTCTCAAACTTAATCAGGCAGAGTCCCAGAGAGAATATCAAGCCCTTTGCAAGTTGTTAATCATTGTAACCTTGTTTTTCTGATTTCAGCTTTTGCCAGAGTATCTAAATAGAGTATATTAAGTAGCCTTCAATCAGGGTTGGAACTTGGTTATGTTGGATCGGAGGTTTATGTGTCAAAATCTGTTAAAGAGAACACCAACATCTTGCATTACTGATAAGTTGTAATTTTATGTTAAATTTTGTGGCGTGGAAAGTGACATGTACTAGAAACTAGAGTATCCTTAAATGTTTAGGCAGAGTAGCAGAACGATTGAATGCTTCCAGACATGGTAAACTGGCGAATACAACTAGTTTTAATGTGCAGCACGTGCATCTAACTTACACTTTCATGATGCTATTACAATTATTATCTAATTATACTGAAGGATATATATCTTTGCTGAAAATGTTGTCCCATTTTCTTGGTGATCAAACTTTTTGTATCAACAGAAAGCAGATCTCCTGGCTCATTAGCAATCAATTATAAGCATATACATTTGGAGAAAGAAAGAAGGCATAAAAAGGGGTTGGAGAGGGTAGTACATCACTCGAATTAGTTATCTAGGAGATTGAACTTGAATGTTTAGAACGGAATCCGACTCTAGTTTAAATTTTGACTTGGACATGATAAGTTAAAATCCTATCACCATCACCATTCGTACGCTCTTCCTTTTTCGCATATTGTCGTCTCATTACTGACTAATCTTGTGTGTTTATGATTACAGAGAATGTATTAGTACGTGTCAAGCTCTTAACTTTTTGTTTTGCACCAACAGGTGAACTGTTGATGCGATGTAGTAGGAGTAGTGGTTTAAAGGAGTTGGTTTATAATTTGCATGATTCCTGAGCAAAATAAATAAATATTCTCATCTTTGGTTTAAATTAAAAAGATAAATTTATGAATTAACAGGGACTTAAGGAGGGACCAGCAGGGGGCATGTCACAAAACAAGGCAGTTTATGTATTATATATAGATGTATATGTGCATAGGTTGTTGACGTCTGCAGGTGCACATGGGGTTAACATGGAGGCACTGAGAAGTGAGAGAACAGATTCACGTTGTTGGCATTCATATAGTAATTTCCACAGTGCCCAGTGGTGGTGAATTGGTGATAGTGTATTCTCTGATCTTTATTTCCACATGCCATAAATTATTGTGTTGAATTGAATAATAATAATAATAATAATAATAATAATAATAATAATAATAATAATAATAATAATAATAATAATAATAATAATAATAATAATAATAATAATAATAATAATAATAAGGGTAACACTCCGTTGCAAACTTTTAGTGTGAAAATCGTAATTTTTTTTACTAAATTATGCAGAATCATAATAAAAAATGAAAAAAATAGTGCATAACCATAATTTTATTTGGAAAATTATAATAAAAATTTTATCTAAACATTTATTTTTTTGCATTTTTTATTATCCAATAGCCAATATCCGTTTGTGAACTCATACTTCATTGTATCAATATAAATTAGATTTTATTAATATTATATTGTATAAAATTTTCATTTTTATTATTATGTGAAGTATTAGTTAGTGGTTAATCGTATATTAATAATTAATAATAAATTAATATTTCAAACTTGTAATATGTTATTTTTAAATATTTTTAATATTTAATCATTCATAAATGTAATTATTATTGTTTGCATGTTATTGTTATTGATATTGACCTCGAATCTTTTTTTCAAAAGTTTATGAATATTCAAAATAAACTCGACCTAATTCAAAATACAATAAATTTGAATTTGAATAATTTAAAATTAATTAAAACATGATTGAATTCAACCTGTTAGAGTATCTTTAAGTGTGATATGTAAAATTGTTCATTAAAATAGTCTTTTATAATTATTATGTAAAATTTCAACTAAAGGAAAGTACATTCATTTCAATGATGTTATCTAATACTAATCATATAAGATTATACATAAAATGTGCATCAATTTTTAAATATTCTCTAAATAATAACATATAAATAACACATTAATTTAGCTAACGGACTTTTATTTATACTGTGAGATCCTCTTACTATCCTATACCAACATAAACATGTATCTATACGAGTAGTAGGTATTTATTTATTTTTATAAACTCTAACATTGTTTTTATTCCTGGAGATGTGAATTTTGTATTTCGCAGGTTGATGATTTTATTGCTCAATAAATTCAATTTATATATTACGTGTTGAGCCTAAAATAATCTCGCGTTGAAGAGTTGAGAAAATACACAATTTGACCAACGTTGTGTATAAAAAATAAAAGAACTAGTCCAGAGTGCATTATTTAATTATTAGGACGGAGGACCGGGGACCTATCTGGAGTATCTCTCTCAATTCAATTCATTACCAGAAGCTTAGTTTAGTGTTAATATAATATAATTATAAATAAAAACATATATACTCCATGATGATTTAGTAAAGCCTTGCTTGGGTCAAACTACAACGTCATTTTTCAGTAACAGAATGATATTGGAAAATTAGGTATCTAATTTGGTTACTGGTTAACAAATTCAAAATGCGTAGGTGCATTTATTTATTAATTGGGCCGGGCCTGAATTTGAGAACAGAAGGGGGGCACTTTTGGACAGCTAGGTAGGTAACTAGATAGAGTAGATTGATAGATACAGAAACAGTCTATGTATGTATGTATGTATGTATGTATTCTCCATGTTCATATATACTGTCGAAGAATAGAGACAGACAGATAGATAAAAAACAACGAATCAAAGTTTGTATACCACTTGTAAATACATACACTACCACGATACGAGTACCATTTAATTTGACTTAATACTATTCAAACTCATCTCTCCTCGCTCTCTCTCTCTCTCTGAATCTACAGTAGTAGTATTCGTCTCGATTGCGCTCTAAATCTCAAGCAAACAACTGCAAAAATACTAGTGTATAATTAATTTGTATACACATACGCTACATATTTTGGTGGTTGGATTAGTGACTTGCTGGAGTCTTCTCCTTGATATCAAGTAATGTCTCCCATCTCTGCTGGAGGACTAATTCCTTTATATATATATATATAATTATCTTCACCTTGCTGCTTTGCCCTTTCTCTCATAACCCTAATTTATACACCCACTAGTTGTATATTTTCTTACTTGACTCGTATGTTTTAATTTTACTTGGGGGTTTCTTATTTATTGCTTCACCTCACTGCTAGTTTTTTATTTGATTTGTTACAAGGACTGCATACCAATCTCATAATTACTTGCAATACCTTTTACTTTGTTTTCACAATTCCATATAACATATACACCTTTCTTGTTTTCATTCTAAACTCCTTTGTCCTCAATTTCATATTCAACAACTCATTCACTATGATGCTACCAAACTTGTTGCATAATGGCTTACATATCAACCAACATTTACTGTTTTCATGCCTTAAACTAATTCAATTAGGTTGTCTTTGGTGGAACCTTTATGCTATTAGATTTTTTTTTATTTGCCTATGATATACATATATGCTGGAAATTATTTCGGATCTGAACAAGTTAAAACCTTGTTCTTTATGCTTCAAAAAAGATAGATAAACACCTTGTATAGATTACCCATTTATAAACCTTGCTCTTTGTTCGTTTCACCAAATTATAATCTTCCAAATCAGTCCCTACATCCCAAATAACTGTTCTCTATATTTTTCTATGTCAACCTTATCTTCTAATTCATGGAAAAAATTATTATTCTCTATTATTATATATAGGGTAGGAGTGACCACTATCCCAATCTATAATCACCTTAGAGGTAATCCAAGAGATTAATTTAGAATTATATCCAGATAACTATTAAAGATTGTAGAATTTATATTAGATTAGTTAATTCATAATCGACTTGTAAATCAGTTATTTATGATTGTCCAACAACACACGCACGCGCATTGTGTGGCTGCTCCTCACTTTGTTGTTTTAATTTTTAAAATCGGGTTAAAGCTTTGAATTTATTTGTTGTACTGCCGACTTCCGTTTATGTAATGCCAATTAAATCCAAAGGCTGTTCATGTGTTATTCCCTTAATATTTGTACACTTCCCACCCATGTAGGTATGTAGTTAAGCTTAACATGAGTTATTAGAAATCTTGCACTAAATATTATTCGGAATTATGTGATTCTTGTACTACTGCCTTCCTGCCATGCTCTAACTACAAGTTTCCATCTGTATCTAGATTCAAAATCTTGAACCAATTATCGAAGCTTGGCGTTCTTCTGCTAAGCAATTATTGTGCTTGATTCTTTCTTTAAGTCTGATTCTACTGCCTTGGGGAAGTAGTAAATCATTTTCACATGGTTATGCATAAATCTTAAATGAAGACAGCTCAGGCGTGGCGTCTAGGCATGAAAGACCTACAGATGATGTCTGCGCCTCGCCACCGTGTTCATTTGAAGAAGCCAACTTGGATTATTGTCTTAATTTCATTGGTCAGTGTGTTCTTAGTATGCGCTTATGTCTTCCCTCCCCGAAATACTCCTGCATGTTACGTATTCTCATCTAGCAGTTGCAAGGTATTTGCGGACTGGCTTCCACCTTCTCCTGCAAGAGAACTTACTGATGAAGAAGTTGCTTCTCGTGTTGTAATTAGAGATATTCTGAACACACCGCAAGCTATATCAAAAACCCCTAAAATTGCTTTTATGTTCTTAATACCTGGTGCATTGCCTTTTGAGAAGTTGTGGGACAAGTTTTTCCAGGTAATTGTTCTATAAAGGAAAATGTTCTTTCCTGACCGTTACCATAAATCTCATTCATGCATTAGTTTTTTATGATATTACTTCTTGAAGCTTGATTGTGGTGGATTTTTATTTTGTTGCATGTAGTATTTGGAATAGAAGGAGCCTACATTCACTGATAAGGGTTTGTTTGTTGTAGCCTTAAACCCGAGCTTGTTTTTACTGTGCTTTCAGTGTTATTGTTACTTGTATCCTTGATCATGCAATCCCAGTATTTGTATTGTTGAAGTTATCTGCTTTCAATTCTTATCCAAGTTATCTTTGAATTTCCTATTTGTGCAAACCTGAGCCAACTTGTATATGGGTAGCTGACTAGCTGCTAGCTTATGAGTTTTGAGGCTATGTTTATATATATTTATTAAAAATTATATCTCCTTGTACGCGTGGCAATCTGCTTATTGTCAGGTTGAGTTCCTCGCAACTACAGATTTTTTTTCTTTCAAAGAAAGTTGTATTAAATAAGAGAGACTAATTATAAAAGAGGATGTTAAGCAGTGTGTTTATTTCCATTGTGCACGAGTGTAGTAAATTATCCGTAAAGCCTGTGTATTTACGAGAAAGATGTAGGACATTTTTATCTAGTTTTAGTTAATATATTTCACATCTAGGTCGGTACTTTTATATGTTCTTAAAATTTTTGCAGGGGCATGAAGATAGATTCTCTGTATATGTTCATGCATCTAAGGAAAAACCAGTACATACCAGCCGTTTTTTCCTTGATCGAGAGATACACAGTGAAAAGGTCTGTACTCTATGAAATACTCATTCATTTATATATTGTATACTTACTGATTAGTTCTTCTCAATTTCAAATGCCCAGCAGGCTAATAGGCCTTTTGACCAGTCATCACTCACCAGATATATTTTAAGAATGCTTGGCAAATAATTTATGATAACTATTTTTTCCAACTCCATGTCACCTATATTTTATTTTCTGAGCTGAGTGTTATGTTTGCCTTACATGCTCTTTTAATTTGTTGAAATTTTTTAACACAAAATGGGAGAGAACAATTTAATTTTGTTTTCCTGTAGGGCCTCTCATTGTTGGGCAGTAAGTTGGTACTGCTTTTGTTTTTTATTTTTATTAGTTGTTTTATGTTACTTGATTAGTGAAAGGCTGGTTGGTATGCATACTTATTACTTTTTGATCTTTACTTGCTGAGGCATGCTTTTTTTTTGGTTGCATGTAAATTCGTTGATTAGCATCCTTATTATGTACGTATGTTACAGTGAAATTGAAGAGCTATGTTATTATCTTTTCACATTTTATCCTCATATTAATATATATTTTCTCTGGAAAGACACTAAAGAGGCAGAAACTTGTATATACCTGTAGAGAAGTTCCCTATCATGTTCCCTCTAAAAAGATAAAATCAAATAATTCATAATGAGGCCAAGAGCGACGATCAAACTTAATGAGCAAAAATTATGAGTTTATTTGTTTGATGTAATGTCATAGTTGATAATAAACTTTTTGGCCAATTTTATCATAGTTCTATACTCCTGTTGACTAATTATGTTTTGTTGTTTTCATACAAGGAGGTCAGATGTTTGTTAAAATTATATTTAAGAAAGAAAATTAGTTACTATGCTAATTTTCTCTGTAGGTGGCTTGGGGTAGAATTTCAATGATTGATGCAGAGCGACGGCTTCTAGCAAATGCACTAAAAGACCCGGATAACCAGCATTTTGTTTTACTATCTGACAGGTCTAGATAAATAACTGTTAATTTTAATATTTATTTTCCAAAGTATTCCAATTTGTGTTGAGTCTGTTGAATTTTTTATCTTGCAGTTGTGTGCCACTGCGTGATTTTGACTATGTCTACAACTATCTGATGTATACTAATGTCAGCTACATTGACAAGTAAGACAGGAATCTTCGATCTGTTTTCTTTTTATTATTTTTTCAATGACTTTTTGGATGAGAGTTTATTCAAAAATACATTTTTGTTCAAGTATTACTAACTTGTTCAGTTTTAAGTACTCCGTATTTGTTTTAGTTTGATATTTAATAGCAGTGCTAAATGAAAAGTAACTGTAATTGATGAATGTTCTGAGTTCATGATGTATGCACCTTCATTTACTTTCCAGATTTAGTGATCCTGGTCCACATGGGAGTGGCAGGTATTCTGAACATATGTTTCCTGAAGTCGAAAAGAAAGACTTTCACAAAGGTGCCCAGGTATATATTGTGATTATTTCTTCACCGCCCCTAACCTTATATTAATATTTAAATGCTAGTGTGTATGTGTTTTGCAATAGTAATGGACTGGATTTATGCCCAAGTTTCTATTTAGGCTTTTGTTTTCTGTTATCTTATCTGAACAATATTCCCTGCGGACAAAAAAATGTGTTTTTCCTGTTAAGAGAGAGCGTGAAAGTTGAATGATATGTTGGATATTGTATATGAATGGCAGATATTCCATTTTTCTTGAGTTGACCAAAGGTTTACATATCTACCTATTATTTTCTGCAGTGGTTTACCATGAAGCGGCAGCATGCTCTCATCGTTACTGCCGATAGTCTATATTATACATTGTTCAAAGATTTTTGCAAGGTGGTTCTTCTACTTGGCATCTCTATATTTTTATCTTAATGTATTGAGGTTCTAAGTACATGAAGCAATTTGTGCAGCTACATACTGCCTTGGTAGTTGTACTTTTTTAGCTTGTATGAGTAGCACAGTATTTCCTTCATATATTGGTGTTTTTTATGTGTTTTTTAAAAGTATAATAGTGCATGAACTATCAACTGAACCTTAAAATTTACAATATTTATTTTGTCATTGTACTTGAACATTCTGTAACGTTCTTGTGTAATTTATATAGTTTTGTTCTAAGCTATTAATTCTCTACATCAATCTGGAGTTGGGGAGGGAAGATATGAATTGTGCTTTAGCTTTTTATCTTTCCTGAACTTGTGAAGGTCTGAAAGAATTACAACCATCTAAAAATTCTTTACCGCATTATTGTAATATACATATTTATTACAGACTTCAGATTATAATTTTTTAGCTCAATGCTAAGAAATTTAAAGCACAACTTGAACAAGGTGTTTCAGTCATTATTTTGCGGAGGGTAGATTAAGAAAAGCTCAACCAGGGTCAGAGTCATACTGCCCGTCCCAAGCTCGATTAAAAAAGGGCGTAAGATATTGATGGGCCTTAAACCCATAACCTATTGCATTATGTCTTATAGAACTATTTTTCTGTCAAGTATTTTGCTTTATTTGGTCTTGAAAATTTGGAATACTTGGTCCATAATTTTAAGTGCATATAGATTTTTTTTGCTAATTTATATTTCACAAAACTTTAAGTGCCAAGAAGTTACATGTTCATATTATTTATCAGTTGTAAAATATTATGTGGTGGGCCTGCAGTAGTATATATCCGGAGGATCCCGATCTAATCAAAGAGACTACTTCGTTTGTGAGCAATTCCCTGGAAAAAGTATTAAACTTTAGAAATGATAGGTTTTTTTATTATTAATATTATCGGTTAAGTAGTGCTCTTTATATGTATTTTGTATCCCTTGAATAAGTAACATGGGGTTGGATCATAGGGGTTCCAGTTGACTTAGTTATTTGGCCTTTACTTAAAAAGTTGAAAGAGAGATAATTAACAAAGGATTGCACCCATGCAAGTAACTTCGAGCTATTGTCTGACGGTATTGGGTAAGTAGATATTAGTATTGAGCAAATGCCCAATTTCTTAGGTTGTATGCGCCAGTCAGCACGATTTCTTAGTTTGATTCTCTCTTCATAAGTCCTCATTGTTATTGTAATATAATGGTCTTGTGTTCAGCGTTCTGCAGTGGAACTGACCATAAATGCCTGATAGTATGCTTTCTGTTTTACAGCCAGGTATGGAAGGGAACAAGAATTGCTATTCTGATGAACACTATCTGCCCACTTTTTTCCACGTGAGACTATATTATATCTTCTCCCACTATAAGCTTCTGCCATGCTCTTGATACCATTGAATGTTAAATGAGTTCTCTATCTGTTTCTTTTTAGATGCTTGATCCTGTTGGCATAGCAAACTGGTCAGTCACACATGTTGATTGGTCTGAAGGGAAGTGGCATCCAAAGTCGTACAGATCTGATGATGTCAGCATGGAACTCATACAAAATATTACAGTAAGGGTCTTGTCTATACATTATTGAATTTACAGCAATCAAATGCACACACACTGCTGGCTTCTGGGGAACTTATCTTCTTAAAATTTCTGACACTTTTGTGATACGTGCAGTCTATTACAGAAAATGTTCATATGACCAGTGATGAAAGGGTAATGACCTTTAATCTCTATTGCCCAAACCAATATTATTAAGTAAATATCCTGAGATTTTAAACTTCATTTTTGCAGAAAGAAATCCAGATCCATCCTTGCTTGTGGAACGGAGAGAGACGGCCATGTTACTTGTTTGCGAGAAAATTTTTGCCAGAAACTTTGGGCAAAATGATGCTTCTTTTCTCCAACTACACAACATATTCTTGGCCCTGATTCTTTGGGCGGGATCAGCAATTGCTTCGGCCCTATTCATCTCTATATTACTGATGTAGAGTACAGTGTTGTATATTGCCTGTGCGGCTGTCGTGCCGGACTAGATTCTCTATGGCCTAAGCATATTTTCTTTATTCTGTTTGCAAAGGCCACCAGCAGGGCAGTTGGTGGAAAAATTTTTGGAGAAAAAATTAAAGCAGAAGGAAAATTGCTGACGTTTTTTGTTGGGTAGCAAGGATACTGTTTAGTCTTTTGTACATCTCTTCCTATATACTTTAGTTTTGGTTACAGAAATTTTGGGGACTAAATGCAGCAGTTAATTCTAGAACTGTACAAGTTGGTAATGTGAAGTTGTAGTATTGTCCCGACAGTGACATTTTTCCTTTTTCCGAAGTACAGCTGCTTAATGCTATAATTAATTTGGGCTTTGGTGCCGGAAGTTTGCTGGCCAACTACTATAATTAATTAATTATGAAGGTTGGAGCGAATGTAACATGGATATGCGGGTGAAAATTGTTAGTGCGCGAGCATTTTAAATTCGCGTTTTGGAAGTTTGTTGAACCACTACTCTACGTCTCTGCTAATGGTTGGTTTTTTTAGACTTAGAATCAGCATATTTTATGTTTGTTTACGCTTTTGACTGATTAAATTTGGATAAGATTGTGAATCTTTAAAATATTTAATACATTGTTAATTTTGAAAAATATACTCCCGATTATAATTTTGGGAATAGAAAAGGTTAAAATAATAATTCTTTTTATAGAAAATTAATTCATACAACATAGAGGCGATTGGAATATAAATTAGAGAAAAATATTTATAGAGATTAGATTTAGTGAGGATAATATATGTAATATACTCTTAAATTGTAGTAATTGTTATCCAAATCCAACGGAACCGGAAGAGAAAAGTTTGGATTCAAAATTTGATTCAGTGAGAAATAAACTATACATGAGTGATTCGAGTTGAATTTTCCTCCTTTTCTATCAGCAGTTCGGCTTATAAAATATTTGACTTTCACATTATTCCACATCGTAAGGCCCCAACAGAGTAGGAGGAAAAAAGTTTAAATTCAAAAATGAGCCGAACTCGACTTTCACATTATTCGACATCGTAAGGCCCCAACAGAGTAGGAGGAAAAAAGTTTAAATTTAAAATTTTGATTCGGTCGCATCTAGGGATGTAAATGAGAAATAAACAATTCGCGAGTTATTCGAGTTCGACTTATAAAATATTCAAATTTAGTTTGATAATAATCGAATTAAGCTCGAGCTATTCAAACACTTTACTGGTAAGACTCGTGAGCCTAATCGAGTGTGTATTTATTTTATAATATATTATTTACATATTTATTTATATATTATTATATAAATTCATTATATATATATATATATATATATATTTGCATATTAAATCTAGTCGAACTCAAGCCGAGTTTAAAAAATTCAGGCTTTTACTAATATTTTGTAATATTTTACATAAAATTCATATTATTTGAATATAAAATAAAAATATACAGTATAAATATATAAAGAATAAAATATGGATTAAAGATATGTGGGTTTATATTAAGAGTTTATGTGAGAAAAAAATTAATTAAAAAGAATAATTTAAAAATATTTGAATTTTAAGAATTAAAATTAATTTTAAAATTAATTTTTTTTAATTATAGATAAATAACTAGCACCTTAAATTAAAATCAACTAGCGTAAAAGCCCGTGTAAGGCACGTGCTTTTTCGTATAACCATAAAATTAAATTTATTTTTAGTTATATTATTTATTTTAATTAATGTGTTATTATTTGTTTTTAAAATTTTAATTTTAAATGCATCTATATTTTCATCAAAATATTTATTGACCGATATATATTTTATACTGTGTTTATAAATATTAAATTAATATTTAAAATATAATTAATAAATCACACATATATTATGCAACCATATCTATGCATTATTGTATATTTTTATTTTGATTTTCCAACAAATTTGTTTTTAACAATTTAATGTATATATTGTAAACAGTTCTATTTTACAAATTTTCTAATTTATTTTACCCAAATTTACCAAGTTTTTGTATATATAATCTAATATCTTATTCTTAAATATAATTTTTTAAACCCATTTATTTAATTGTACAGATCATAATTGATTATTTATTATATTTTATCTTCTTACATATTACGACATCTCATGAATATTTTTTTTATTACACTAACAAATTCTTGTGGGTTTTTTTAATCATTGCTACGACCTCTCGATAATATCTATAATTATATATCATGAGATTACTAGTTCGATATCCAATAATGACATAAATTTTATATTTTTTTTAACTAAAATTTTAAAATAATGGTACATATGTAATTATACAAAATAGAAGGGTCCGAACAACTGGGTTGGACGGATGGAGTTTTTTTTATCATATTTATGACCTCTCGAGAATATTCATTTTTTTCTCACGCCCGCAATTTATGACAATGATTATATATAATGAAATTACGGGTTAGATATCCAATAGTGACATAAATTCTATATCTTTTAATCACAATTTTAAAATAATGATACATATGTAATCATACAAAATTCAAGGATACTAACAATTAGGTGAGACACGTGAATAATGAATTTAAACTCCAGTTTTTGATATGAAAATATATATTTAATACAAACACATATATACACATACATAAAATCATATTCAAGCAAATTCATATTATTTAACTAATAATTTAATCAATATATCTATACACCGTAATAGTTTATTTTCAGAATATATCATCTAAAATTCAAGTATTTTCACTGCCTACAATTTGACTAATAAATTATAATATTTTGTATTTTTATATAATATATATTTTCATATTTTTTTTATATCTATTTCTAATATAAATATACACAGAAATCATATCATTTTATATAGTATTATTATTTTAATATTAATATCGCAATTATAGTTCAATTCCATATTTTATTCAAATATTTAACATATTTAAAATCTAAATTTGTTATAACTTTTTTCAAAATACATTTAATTTGTAATAATAAAAAAATTTGAACTCAACTATACGCATTTCATTTCTCATAGTTTAAAAATTATTAATAAAAAACTTTTATACATATATAATATAAAATTTTAATACATGATAAACAAAATTGATGATTTGTGTATTAAAATTTAAAAATAAAAAATAAAATTCCAAGTAGATCAGATGATTTCAACATTTAATATTTAGCATAAGGTTCCTGGTTTAAAACCCAACGGTGACATAAATTCGCTAAAATTTTAACAAAGTTTTCTAAATAGTGACATAAAATGACAAATTTTGTTCTTACATCCTCATTTAATATATATCTCCGGTGTAACCGGAGCCAAACGGGCCGATAGTATTTTGGAAAAGTTTTGATATATACTAATAGAAGATTATCTCCCGTGTAACCGGAGCCAAACGGCCGATAGTATTTGGAAAAAGTTTTGAGTTTGGGTGGTGGCATTAAAATACAAGTGCCCAAGTGGAATACAATGTACGGTAAGCCTGAAGTGGGTTTTCTAAATCATTGTGCTAGCTCGTCAATTATTTAATTGGTTGCACATTTTTCATGTTCAATTACCCTTGAATTATTGCTGTTTGTTGTCGCATAATATTCTTTCTATTTTAAATAGTAATTTTTTTAAAATTTTTTGATACGTATGTTTATTAGAAATAAAGAACATTTACATTTTTTTAATGATAATTAATAATTTTCATATTAAATAAAAATTTAAAATTCAAATTATTATTTGATATAAATTTAAAAGTAAAAAATTTACTATATGTACTTTTAGTTGTAATATAAACTAACTTATATCTCATGCGATGCACGGATCAATTTTTTAAATATTTAAATATTGTTTTATGGCATGTTTGAGAACATGAATTTCATTTGAAATTCAAAATTTGATAAAATGACATGTTTGGGTAATCATAAGAATTTGAATTTAGATTTTATTTAAATTATAAGGTATTCAAATATTAGTACAAATAAAATAAAACATCAATAAATAATATTCAATAAAATTTTCCGGTTCCAACATAATAGAAACAGTGTATTTTTTATCTCGATAAATGAATAATCTCGATTAATAAATATAATTTTCCGGTCCCGAGCATATTCAGTTATCAAGGTTTAAATGTATGAGAATTTAAAATGACAACTCAAATTTTATTATTTGAAATCTATCACTTGAAATGAAATCCAAGTTCTCGAACATAAACTTATATGATTTGAATTGATTTTTATTCTTTTGATAATAATTTAAATTTTATATGTATATATTTTTATCTAATTTTTCATATATTTTATATTTTATTTATAATTATATTTTAATAAAATAATATTTGTGTGTTTTAGTTAGGAGATTAATGTGAGATATGTTTTAGTTATAAGATTAATATTTTAAAATTAGGCCAAAATAATAATAACTACCAGACCCAAATATTAATCAACAACCGACTACCAAATTTTTTATATTTTGGCTTTAATAATACTAGTTTATAACCCGTGCAATACACATATTTATTTTAATTTTTAATATATTTTAAATGAATTGAATAGTTTGAGTAATTATTAAAGTGTATTTGATATAAATTTTTTATTTAAATTAATATGGATACCGAAACCCTTTAGATTTTGATGATCACACAAATAGCAAGTTGGAAGCTTGTACATGATATAAAATAGCATGCCGTTATACTGGTACTAACATGGTTTTACAGGTATTAGTTTACTGATATGAAATATCAGTATAATATGAATTAGTACATTAACAACAAGCTGAAAGCAGGAAAACATGACGTTCTAGCTAGCTATTTGGATATAAAAGGAAGTTCGAAATTCATGGAGATTATTTAAGATTTTATTTGTACGAGCTTTATCTATTATATATGTGATTATATATTATATTAGAGCTCAGTTTATATTTATTCAAACATATTTTATTATTCAAATTAATTTTCCTATTTAATAGGAGTTGGAGTTTGACTAAACCTTATCTTTTATTTAACCAACTATTATCTAGGTATTTAAACTTATATTGAGGATTTTATTCAAACGTTTTAATCAGTTTCAAGCCTCAATGTTCGTAGTTTTTGAACATGAGATATTTGAATTATCTTATCCATCATGAACGTTATGATTCTAACGTTAATGTGGTTTTGCTAATTCGAATGTTCAAGTGTTCATATAAATATCTTGTGTGTATAATTTTTATCTTCACTAAGTGAAAACATATACTGATTTGCAAAACATATACACACATCTTCTCAAACTCAAATCTTTCTTAGCTAATATTTTCGAGCTCTATATTTTATATATTTATACATATACGTGAGAGAGCTTATAGTTTGAGTTGTAATTCATTCACTTGTTTTATTGATTGTAATTAGTTGTGGTTGGATTGTTAGGCTTGTGAAACAGGATTCAAGGGAACTAGATGCTAGAGAATGCTGTACTAGGGTAGTATAGTACTTAGAGGGCAGATTGGTTCAGGGAACAGGTGTTTCAGCAAGCTAGAATCAACTGCAAGGGATGAAGGGAGAAATATTACTGTAATCTTGTAATTGCTTATTCATTGATTAATAATATTATCTCTTACCAGTTGGTAGAGGACCAGGACGTAGACCATAGGGGATTAGGGGTCGAACTTGGCTAAAAAATCTGGTGTTATTTACTTTTTCTGTACTGCATTGTATATAGTAGCTAGTTGACAGAGAATTATAATTAAACTTAGCTAGCTGACAAGTTAAACAACTTGGTAAAATTAAAATCGGTCATTTTTAGCCATAACACATATTCACCACCCCCTCTAGGTATGCATTTCCATTTGGTATCAGAGCGGGCTATACTAATATCTTCTGTAACAGGAAAATATAGAACAAATGGCTGACAAATATATAATGGGAAGCTCAGGTTCGAGGGCACCTCTTCTACTTGGCTCAGATAATTATAACTGATGGAAAGGTAGAATGAAGCAGCACATGACCAGAGAACCCATGGAGTGGAGAGTTACAGAAAAAGGTCCTTTCAAGTTTCTCACTACAGATGGTAAAGAAAATGATATAGATGAACTCAATGCCGATGAGCTGATCAAGCTTGCTTACAACAACAGAGCTATCAATACCATCATGATTGGATTATGTCCTGAAGAAAGTGACAAAGTTTCTTCATGTACTTCTACAAAAGAAATGTGAGACACACTTGAATTGTGTTATGAAGGTTCTAAAGCTCTAAAGAAGGTCAAACTCAGCAAGTTGATGAAGGAGTATGAAAATTTTAAACTCAATGAAGAAGAATCTATCAGAGATGCTCAATCAAGGTTCCAGACTACAATGAATGGTCTCACTTTACTTGGCAAGAAAATACCATAAGAGGAGATCAACATGAAAATCATTAGTGCTGTTCCATGGATCTATGAACATAAAGTTACTGTCTTAGAATCTTCTCCAACAATCGATACCATGGATGTTTTAGCTGTATTTACTGAATTGGAGCAGTTTAAAAGTAAAATCAATGTTAGCAAGAAAAATAATAGTTTTGATATTTCTTCTAAAATGAAGAACTTGGCTCTTCATGGTGTTGACAACAAGCTGGAATCTGATGATGAATCAGATGAGGAAATAACTTTCATGTCCAGAAAAATAAAAAAAAATGATCGAATAGAAGAACAAGATAAAGAAAAAAGGAAGAGTTCAGGCTTCTCTAAAACAAAGAAGTTCTCCAAAGATTCCAAATGAGATTCAACATGTTTTGAATGTGGTAAACCTGGCCATTTTAAGAAGGACTGTTACAAGATGAATGGAAAGTAACCAGTTGGATTCAAAGACAAGAAGAAATCAAAGGCATTGCTAACCTGGAGTGATGATGAAGAAGACATCTCACCAAGTGACAGTGACAACAATGATAATATGGTCAACCTTGCACTAGTTGGAATGGAGGATGACACTGTTCGAGGCTTAACTGAGGAGATCATTACTGAAAGTGATTCTGAGGATGATGGTAGTGAGGTAAATTCATTTAGATTTGATACGTCTTCTGAAAATATTATCCTAAATCAACTAACCATGCATGATCAAGATTGTATTCCCATAAAAGAATATAACTCAGTAAGGACAGAAAACAAAAAGCTGTCAGAGAAGAATTCATATATTAGAAAGATGGTTCAAGATTTGATGGCAAAGATGGACTCACTAATTGAAAGTAAGGAACCTGTTCAAGCTACTGATGAAGTCAAAATCAAAGAGGTTGAATCAAAGATTGAAGATCTAGAAGGATTCAATAAGATTCTGTTGAAAAGGAACAATGCTCTATCTGATGAGATTTCTGATCTAAAGGCTGATATAGAGGCAATAGATGCATGTCTGGAAACATTCAAATTCAGAGAATCTGCCAAAAAGGAATCATCTCAGCATGCTGAAACTACATCTCAGCCTGCTGAAACATCAACTCAGTATGCTGACAATACATCTCAGCCTGTTGCTACTTCATCAAAGCGAGAAAGAAGAATTATTTCTTTAGAGAATGAATTCATAAAGCTCAGAAAAGGCATGCGTACTTTTGTTCAAGAAGAAAAAGGTCTCAAATCAATGATGAAAAGCATTAAGGTACCTTTGGACAAGGAATGAGTTGGTTTGAACTTCAACAAGAGGGATATTGCACTAAAGTATGAAGGAAGACAAAGAAAGTCATACAAATATGCTATGCCCTGGAATGTCTGCAGCAAATGTGGTGGTAAAGGTCATTTTACTCAAAATTGCACATCTCAATGAGATACCAGAGTTTACCAGAAAGAAGCTGACAAGAAGCCAACTTACTAGAACAAACAGATAGCTAGCCGAAATGGTTCTGGCAGGAAACAAAGAACACATAATTCCTCTCCCAAAGTGGTCCAAATATGAATCAAAAAATCTAAATTAAATGTTCTTTATATACTTGCTACTAACCAATCATGACCCAAATCAATATGGGTACCAAAAGGTTACGTGTTGTTTTGTTTGTTTTGTAGATATGTCTTGCTGCTAAGATCAAATCGAAATCATAGATCATTGATAGTGGATGTATAAGACATATGTGTGGAAACAAAGCTCAATGCATTAGTCTCAAATTCAAGAAAGATAGAGGTATCACAGTTGGTGATAGTAAGACTCTTCCTATCTTGGGTGAAGGTAAAGTAGGTAATGACACAACTTTTATTGATAATGTTCATTATGTTAAGGGCTTAAAGTATAATTTGCTTAGTGTAAGTCAGTTGTATGATGAAGGTCATTTAGTTATGTTTGATAAAGATAAATGTGTTATTATTATTGCTACTAACCAGATTCCTCTAGTTGCTAGAATGGAAGGAAATGTGTATGTTTTAGACTTTGAATTACATGAAACAACTTGCTACTTAGCTATTGTTGACAATGATCCAACAATCTGGCATAGAAGAGTGAGTCATGATCACATGGACTTGCTCAATAGATTATCAAGCAAGAAGCTAGTGATGAAGTATGTGATGCATGCCAATTAGGCAAACAGATTTAAAGTTCTCACAAGGCCAAACAGGTGGTATCTACTACAAAACCCTTAGAATTATTACATCTAGATTTATTTGGTTTAGAATCTTATAAAAGTATTAGAGGTAAACAATACAGTTTTGTTTTTGTTGATGATTTTACACTTTTTACTTGGGTTTTATTCCTTCGTACTAAATATTCTACTTTTGAAGAATTTGAGAAGCTAATTAAGTTGCTTGAAAACAAGTTGGACACAAGACTTGTAGGTATAAGAAATGACCGAGGTGGTGAATTCAAGAAGGACTTATTTGTGAGCTATTGAGAAGAAAGGGGCATCACTCATGAATTCTCTGTACCTAGAACTCCACAACAGAATGGAGTGGTGGAAAGAAAGAACAGGTCTTTGGAGGAAACTACTAGAACTTTATTACTAAAAATAAGCTGCCAAGGAGCTTTTGGGCATAAGCAATAAACACAGCCTGCTATGTTCTTAACAGAGTGGTGATCATGCATATTCTTGAGAAAACTCCATATGAGTTGTTGAGGAATAAAAGACCTAACATCAGTTATTTCAAGGTCTTTGGCTAAAAGTGCTTTGTCTTCAAAAAAATGACAGGGATGCTAAATTTGATGAGGCAATTTTTCTTGGTTATTCTTTAAGTAGTAGAGCATATAGAGTCTATAATTTAAATAAACACATTGTTGAGGAGTCTATTGATGCTATATTTCATGAACCTAACAATGATTTGTCAAGAGATGAGAAAGATTATGCAGGTGATGAAGATTTACAAAGATAGAATGTTAAAGGCTGCAACATCAGGTAGTCAACAAGCTGACAAGACAACAGAGCAAGCTGCTACAACATCTACTGCTCAACAGACAGACATTCATCAAACTGGAACATCCAATCAGCCAACTGACACTGCAATCTCAGTAGATGATGCTATTGAGCAGCTGTCTAAACGAACTTTAAGAGGGACACACACTCTTATAGTAAGGCCAAAAACTCCTGCTAGAGCTATTTATGAAGAGATATCCTAACATTCTCTCCCCAAAGCTACAAGAACTGTGAAGAATCATCCACCAATACAAATTATTGGTGATGTTTCTGAGGGTGTCAAGACTAGAAAAGGAAAAACAAACTTCAGTACTTTTGCATCATTTCTAGCTCAAAAGGAACCCAAAACTGTTAATGATGCATTGGAAGATGAGAATGGGATCATGGCTATGTAAGAAGAGCTGAATCAATTCAAAAGATGTGATGTGTGAGAACTTGTGGAAAATCCTAAAGATGCTACAATTATTGGTAGTAAATGGGTCTTCAAGAACAAAGTTGATGAATTTGGTACAATCACAAAGAACAAGGCAAGACTTGTTACACAAGGCAAGACTTGTTACACAAGGCAAGACTTGTTACACAAGACTACAATCAACAAGAAGAGATTGATTTCGATCAAACTTATGCACCTGTTGCAAGGCTAGAGTCAATAAGAATGCTACTTTTATTTGCATGCTACAAGAAATTCAAGCTTCATCAAATGGATGTCAAAAATGCATTTCTTAATGGCTATCTCAAAGATGAAGTTTATGTCAAGCAACCTCCGGGTTTCGAATATGAAAAGTATCCAAACCATGTCTACAAACTAAAAAAGGCATTGTATGGACTAAGGCAAACTCCTAGGTCTTGGTATGAATGGTTGAGTAAGTTTCTACTCAAGATTGGCTTTATTCGAGGTTAAATTGATCCAACTTTATTTCTTAAATTTGATGGTAAGGATATTATTGTTGTTCAAATTTATGTGGATGATATTATTTTTGGATCAATTAATGATGCCATATGTGAGTAGTTTTCAAAGTATATGCACAGTGAGTTTAACATGAACATGATGGATGAACTCAATTACTTTTTGGGTCTTCAAGTCAAACAAACAAAAGATGATATCTTTGTGCATCAATCCAAATATATCAAGAATCTACTCAAGCGATTTGGATTTGAAAATGTCAAGGCAAAATCAACACCAATGAGTCAAGCTAGCAAGCTGACAACAGTTGAAAAAGGTGTCGATGTTGATATTCGTAAGTATAGAGGTATGATTGGTAGCTTACTGTGTGGCCGTTTGAGGTCCTTTAAACTTAAAATAACTTACTTATTTTCATATTTTTTTTATACATATTTTCATATTTTTTTAAAGATAAATATTTATTTTAGAATTTTAAAACTAAATATTATTTTCAAAATATAAAATAAGTTACTTCTTTTCAGAAAAAGTACATACATACCTACTTTTTTCGGAAATAAGGGCGTATTTCTGAAAAAAAGTGATTGCCAAACATGGTATGTATCTTACTGCCTCTAGACCTGACATAATGTATGCAGTTTGTGTATGTGTTAGATTTCAATGTAAGCCTAAATAATCCCATTATAATGTTGTAAAGAGAATTTTTAAGTATTTAAGTGGTACTATCAATTTGACTTTATTTTATCCTATCATAAATGTATTTGATCTTGTTGGGTATAGTGATGCAGATTATGTAGGTTGTCACACTGATCGTAAAAGTACAAGTGGTGTTTGTGTGTTCTTAGGCCAGAGTTTGGTTACTTGACAATGCAAGAAATAAAACTCTGTTACTTTATCAACAACTGATGAGGAGTACTTGGCAGCTGACAGCTGTTGCTCTCAAATGCTGTGGATGATACAAACACTAAGGGATTTTAGAATCAAGTGTGGAAGGATTTCAATTTATTGTGACAATACAAGTGCTATCAACATTTCAGAAAATCCTGTCAATGACTCAAGAACAAAGGATTTCGATGTGAGACACCATTTCTTGTGAGACAGCGTGGAAAAAAGAAATATCAAGCTTATTTTTGTGCATACTGAATACCAGCTAGCTGATATCTTTATCAAGCCATTGACAGAAGAGAGATTTTCTATCATTCGCAGAAAACTTGACATGTGTAACATCTAGTCAGCAAGCTGACATCAGGTTTTTCTAAAACTCTCAACGTACTGATATGATCTTGAAAATATATGTGTTATAATTGTTTAAATTTTGTTACAATAATTATGCCATATATGTGTTCCGTGTGATATAGTTTGGTAAATTCCACTAACTTGTTATATGTGCAAGGTTATTCATATTTCTATGCACGTAATTAGTGTTAATTTCAAATTTGAATTAAATGTCGTTTCATGATTATCATATATATATATATATATATATATATATATTTCTTATCTATTAATTATGTGTTTAATTGTTAATTATTTATTTTTTTAATATAGTAAGGGAGAGGGTTTTATCCTTTATTTATCCAAATAGCACTCATTTTAACTCATTTAAAATTGGATTAGTTGATTGTAATTAGTTGTGGCTGGATTGCTAGGATTGTGAAACAGAGTTCAAGGGAACTAGAGGTTAAATAAGGTTATACTAGGGTAATATAGTGCTTAGAGGGCAGAATAGTTCAGAGAACAGGTGTTTCAATAAACTAGAATCAGCTGCAAGTGATGAAGGGAGGAATATTATTGTAATCTTATAATTGGTTGTTCATTGATTAATAATATTCTCTCTTACCAGTTGGTAGGGGACTAGGACGTAGACCATAGGGAATTACGGGTCGAACTTGGCTAAAAGATCTGGTGTTACTTACTTTTTCTATAATGCATTGCATATAGTAGCTAGCTGTAGTGAATTGTAATTAAACTTAGCTAGCTGATATGTTAAAAAATTTGGTACAATTAAAATCGGTCATTGTTAGTCATAACACTTATTCACCCCCTTCTAAGTAGGGGTGAACATAACTCGGCCAACCCGCCCAACCCAACCCAACCCGACCCTTGTTTCGGCCGAACAAACTGAACCGTCCAAAACCGAGGGTTGAACGGTTTAATTTTTCAAAAACCCGTATAAATTGGGTTGGGTTAGAGTTTAACATATTTTGACCCTAACCCAACCCGACCAACCCGTTTACACATATAGGCATAGCCCATTAGGCCCATTTAGTATGAGTTTCTTGATAAAGATAAACCAAACCGATTTAATTATAAGAGGATGCTCTTTTTTATTTAATCTAGGCTCATAAATGTTTTCATTTTTTGTTTTAATTTTATAAGTGGAAAAAATAATATTGACATTGGTGCATCGAAGGAGATACTCAAGGTCAATGCTATCAATGTTATTGATGATTGATTCGTCACAAAAAATGTTGTTTTATTTATTTTAAGCTAGCTAATTGTTATTGGACTATTTAATGTTTTGAGTTAGATTTTAGATTGTATTTGACTATTTGATGACTATTTATATTTTATGTCACACATTTGGACTATTTATTTGTTATGGAAAATTGGTATTTGACAGAGACAGACTATATCAAAGTTATGTTCAGACTTATTTACAGTATTGTTGCTTAAAGAAGAGGGTTTAACCCTACCCAACCCGAATTAATTGGGTTGAGTTGGGTTACATAAATTTTTTTATATTAATGAGTTCAGTTTTTATCAACCCGAACTAATTGGGTTGAGTCATTTTCTGGTTAAAACCCGCCCAACCCGACCCGTGTTCACCCCTGCTTCTAAGTGTGCATTTTCAGATACAAGAATAATAATATTATATCATTCATATGATTTAATTAATTAGTTTTTACTTAAAACTTAATATAGATAAAAGAATGAACATTTACTAATTTGTAAGGCTATAAATCTAATTATTTAAAAAATATATAATATTCATGAAATTCGATTATGAGTGACAATTTTAAATGAATTGTACGGTGATTAAATTGAGAATTTAGATTGTATTTAGTATAAAATTTAATAAATTTAATGTAGATAGAAGAATAAATTTAATAAATCTACTTTTTTCTTTTTTCCAATATTTTAAAAATCGCTAGGCATGCCAGAGCGGTCGAGGTACCTTCTAGCGATTAATCAGTAAATCGGGGATTAATCCAAATGATTAATCGAGACATTAATCAAATGTATTTAAATATTATTTTTAATTTCTATAATTATATTAACTATTAAATATTCTTTTTAAAATTACTTGCATATATATTAATCATAGAAAATCATTTTTAATATTATAAATAATAATTTTAATATTAATAATTAAATATAATATATAGATATACATATAAAAATTAAAAAAAAACAATTTTGACCGATTTATACCACCTAATACCGATTTTGTCCGATTTATACCGCTTAATACCGATTTTGACCGTATAGATATCGATTTTGACCAATTTTTTAAAAAAATGTCTAATTTTCGGGGTTGGACAAAAACACAGCTTTTTTCACCTCATCTCCTTCACTTTATGCCATCCCTGTTTTCTTGTAGTTGCCGCGACAAGGCATGTATAAGTTGGTTTGATCCCAATTTTTAACATCTTCAAAGTCACAAAAACAAGTGTTTGTGCCGGCTTCCTTCCCCTACCCTATCATTTCAACATAAGTATTATATTATGTATATTTCACATGCTCATTTTTCATCTATATGACTATATGTTTGTCTATCTACATATTAGCAGCAAGTTCTAATAATTTGTAATTGTCGGTTGTTTAGTTTTCGTAGTTCTCTTACTCTGCTTGTAATCTCAGTTCCATTTCTTGTTGGATTTGGAATCAGTGCTAATAAAATCGTGGTTATCAAAAAAAAAAATCCTTGACAACTCATATCTTTTCTTACCCGTCAGGCCACCAGTCACCACCATTTCCTATGATATTTTCCGCACCTAGTAATCTATTATGTTCTCGTTTATGCATACAAAAACATTGTCTTAAACGTACGATATCAAACTATCAAATTACGAAATTAAGATATATTTTAGTCCCTTCATCCTAAATAACAGCTTTTTAAATTTTTAGCACACATATATAATTAGGTATTTTTTTTTAAAATTTAAAATGGAAGGGAATACCTATCTTAGCGTACTACTCTAAAGCAGAGGAGACAGTTCTGTCCACCTAACTTGAAAAACAAAGGTCCGGTTTGAAAGTTAGAGGTTTGAAAATTAGAGATTTGAGTAAAAATTAGAGGATTGAGATAATTTAGTGTTTTGACCAAATCAATGTTCGAATATGTGTGTTTGATACTTAACTGATTTAAATAGATGAAAAACTAATTTTGAAAAACCAATTTTTAAGAGTTTTTTGTATTAAAGATTTGTCATGTACCTAATTTAAATACAAAAAACTAATTCAAACAGCATATTATCAAACAATTTTTTTAAAACAACTAATTCAATCTATTAGTCAAAGAAGCTATTCAAATATGAGTCCTATTTCTGTCGAATTGAGTCTGGTTTAATATTAGTTGCGTATGAGCCAAGTACGTCAAGTTAGAGTCAGCTGAGTTGGTCAATTTAGAGTCGACATGGCCAAGAATTTGAATCATCTCAAATATTTACCAGTTCGTAATGATATACACACACCTAGCATAAATTAATAATTTGTAAACTGACTCAGAGGTTGAGTAAACTGGTTGTAAAAGAAGAAGTATAGTAATTAAGAACTCAAATATATGTTTTTCATATGATGATGTTGAAAAAATGAGCAGCTTCTTTAACATGTAACATTATTGAGGAAAATATTATACTAGTATAACCCTTCTCTATCATCTGATTTTAAAATCTACACTCCACCTTACACTCCACCTTTTACATGTTTATAACACAAAATTGTCTCTCTTGTTAAGTTATACTAATACTTATTCCAACCAGTGGGCAGAGACAATCATAATGGTTGTGTTTATCTTGATATCATCATAAACAGTGACATAGATTGGAGAATTTAATCATCAGCAATCAATCATCATATATCAATTATTTTAATGGGTATTTGTATGTCAAGCAAATTAGGATCATCTTCGATATCATCATCATCATCCTCCAGAACAATTAGAAGATCATCTAATTCCAATAAGTATGGAAAGATAGTAAGGGTGGTGCATCTAAATGGTTGGATGGAGGAGTTTGAAGATCCAGTTACAGTTAGGCAAGTTACTGGAAATCAACCAAAACATTTTGTTTTCCCGCAGGCCCAACTTCTAAGTCTTGACTCCAAGCCTATGGATTCAGCCGCCCAGCTTGAGTTAGGAAACATCTACTTCTTGTTGCCCCACTCCATTTTCCAGGCGGAAATGTCTCCTATGGACTTGGCTACTATCTACAAACGCCTCACTAATGCTGCCCAAAAGTCCATCAAGCCCCCGAATTCCTCTTCTTCTACCAGCAATAACAATAATATCCTGGCTGCTGCCGATACTAGTACTGCAGTAGCAGGGCTGCAGCAGCAGACCAAATTCAAAGCTAATCGTTACGCGGACAGGTATGTTTCCCCAAGGATCAACACCACGTCTTCCGTCGGAGATATTAATAGTAACAGTAACAAGCACATGTTTTATAATTACGATCATTCTAGTTGTGATAGTTTAGTTATGAAGCAGCAGCATATGGGTGATCAGTCGCCCCGCAGTTGGAAACCCATATTAGAATCGATTATCGAAAGATCATTTACTTTAAGAAGTACTGAATCAGATTCCTCCCACCAAGATACTCACCGTTAATTCATATTTGTAGCATTAAATTCAATCACTAAGCTTTGGCCATTTTTAGTAGTAGTAGCCTGGGCGGCTGCCGTGTATACATAATGTAATCCATCTTTTAATTCATGTATTTCTCGCATGATTGCAGTCTCGTTGTAGAGAACTTACTACTATGAATTTATGTGTGTAAGCAAGGGCAAGCTGAGTAGACACTACTTAACATTAATTTTTCCAAATCATATAAGCCAACTGTTTCGGCTCTAAGCCGTTCCTTTAAGAGTGTTAAATCTGTTTTCACCGAAAATATATATAGTTTCTGTAACTTGTAATAACTCGAAAACAAAGATATCTTCCGATACAAATAATTTGAACCTGCAACTTGGAACCAATTTTTTTTGCTAAGTAATAGATTTTATAAACTCAGAAAAAAACCTCAAGAGCTAAGGCATACCTTAGACAAGTCTAACTGGAACAACCTCCAAAGACATTGCAAATAAAACCTAAAAAAATCTTGAGCACATGCGCCTAAGGATGGACAATAATCGACTAAAAAAACAAGTCAATAAAGTAACAAATTTAAGGATTGATCGCTATTTATAGCTTGATTAAATTTTCTAATACTCCGCAGCCTGCAACAGACCAATTCCTTAATTTGGTCTGCAAGATGTCGTGCTGTGGTGCAAGTGCTGCTTTCTTCAAAGATCAATTTATTTCTTTCCATAAGCAATAAACTGTCATAGCCAAGTAGATCCTAAAGACATTAATCTTTACTTTAGAGCTGTTTAGACTGAGCAAATTGATCAAATCATTCCATAGCAAACCAGGCAGAGGAGTAAAACTGATAACTTGTCGAGAGTAAGTTGTTGGAAACGACGAAGCTGTATAAATAGTAATCGTGATAACTCAACACTAGAACATGACAAGTAAATAATACTACGATTACACAGAAATCAGCAAGACATGAAGACAAGGCAAATACAGTGAATCAAGACATTAGAAGAAGTTTTGAAGTCTACTACAGGTCACTGAAAGAAGTTCATTTATATGTTCATGCCTCAGTGAAGAATAATGTTTAAAGACTTTCAGGGTTTCAGAAGTGTTGAAGATTCAGTATAACAGTGTCACTAAAAGATTTCAGTGTAACAGCATTGATTGAAGGTAGACAGTGTTTGAAGCATAGGAATCTAGAAGAATTGAAGACATGGTAAAGACAAAGGTTAAAGAAGACAGCTACAGTCTTGAAGTTATACTCACTGACAATCAGTGAAGAACAGAGAATGAAGTATTCAAGATTGTAGTAGTAATGAAGACGTTGTCGAAGTACCAGAAAAGATTCTAGTGAAGTTACATTGTTTATTAACAGTTAATGTTCGAACCACTTATTGGGAAGCCACATTACCAATTGAACATGGTAATCTATTCAGAAGCAAGTACCCTATCAAGACTAGTCACTTATGAACCAGACCGTTGCATCAAGTGTCAGGACATTGATAGCAAGTTTATGTCAGTAGTAGAGATCCATGTTCAAGAGCTTGTTGAAGAATATTGAAGAAGCTAGGGAAACTTGCTCATAAAGGTTAATCCACAATTAGTCACTAAAGAAAGTCAACATTCGATGAGTGCATATTTGCCAAGGCAAATGTCGATCCACAGCAGATCGAGATGCGGGTCGAGATTTACAATTGAAGTAAAACATTGCAAGGCAAATCTCTGTCCACGGCAGATCGAGATCGAGATCGAGATTCTCACAGATCGAGATCGAGATTCTCATAGATCGAGATCGAGATTTTCACAGATCGAGATCGAGATTTTCACAGATCGAGATCGAGATTGTCAACCGAGATCGAGATTGTCAACCAAGATCGAGATCGAGATGGGTCCAGGCCTAGATCGAGATGCGGGTCGATATGTAGCATTTAATGTTCAAGGGACAAGTGGCTTATTGTGAACGGTTGATCCAGAGTGGTTGGGAAAGTACTTTTTGTTAACGAGTCCTGATTGGGCCACGTACACAAAAAGGACAAGATCAAGTCTACAAGTCATAGATTACAAAGTAGTATAAATAGAAGTACTTGTGTAACATTTCAAGAGAGAGCATAGAACGCAATGTAAAGCAATATTGAGAAAAACACTTGTAATAGAGAGGGAGTATATTCACAAAGCTTAGTATCATTTACTCCTCTCTCTTTACTTCTGTTGTACTATTGTAATGAATGTTGTAGCAAATCCTTCAATGAATATAACGATATATTCTTGAAATTCTGTGTTGATTTATTACATAATATTTATTGCTTCTCATTGCTTCTCATATTCCTTAAATCGTAAAAAGTTGTATTCACCCCCCCTCTACAACATATTTGGACCTAACAATTGGTATCAAAGCTTAATGTTTGACATACAAAACATAGATCCTTGTGTTTGGTAGAAGATTAGGGAGTTTTCAAGTCCAGATCTACTTTTTAAGATTTTCTTGAAAAGTGTACTTAAATTAATTAAACAATGAAAACTCGTCCTAAAATTATTTAAATACTCCAGGTGTAATTATTTAGCTTGGGTGCATTTTAGATAATTGTTGTGAATTAAACTGGGTACTTTGGTTTGTGGTGTTCTTCACGTGTTCATCGCTGTTCTTGTAAAGAAGATAAACCCAGCAACTTTTTGATTACCTTTTCTAAAGACATAAAGTGAAAAGGGTGTTATTGGCTTTTGATTGGACAAACTCACTGCACAAAAAAAGTAATTATCAGAAGACTCTGTACCTAGCACGTGGTTGTTAGGTGAGTTAGGTGAGAAAAGACACAAAAGTCAAAAAGTGTGAAAGTGACAGGCAGCAAATTTCGACCAAGGACAAAAGTTCGACTTAAGAATATCTTTTTTGAGAATTTCGACTTGGTGAAATTTCGACATAGGCAAAAGTTTTGTAGATCGAGATCGACTTGCGAAAATGGCTTAAAATATGTTAAGGTAAATCTCGATCTGTCGACATCGAGATCGACCTCGAGATGTAGATCGAGATGTAGATCGAGATCGACATAGATTATCTACAGAGCCTAGTGTCGGGTACTTAGAATTATTTTTGGTGACCAGTTTTGGAACTTTGATTTATTTAGAGATAATTCAATTTTCTTTTAATTACTACTCAAGTAATAAGAAAAGTTTATTATCTCTATTCTAAATCTATATTAAGATGGCACCTTAAAATCAATTCAAGATTCCAGTGTTCGACCGAGATCAATGAAGAATGGGTTTTGATAATGAATTTGTTACGATGGTTGTTGTTCCTGAGCATATGGAAGGAGATGTGATTGTACCACATCGGTCTGAGCCTAAAGAGGGAGTGGACTTTTCAGATGCTGATAAGGAGCAAATAGCTTTCGATACGTCCGTTCGATAAACCTAGAAATAGAGGTCGTCATGGAAGGTACCGCTGAGATCAACAAAACACTTTTACTCAAGATGGAGTATGACACCTACAAGATCAGAAAAGGAGCAAGCAAAAGATGAAGACACTATGTTGGGTTGAAGTATGGATCTCAAACATTAGTGAGGATGCAGCAAGGGAGAGCATTTGTTGGTGAAGTTAAATGCAAGGATGATTCTAACAGTGATGCACCAAATGGATATCTGGCATCAATGACCAACACTGAAGATGAATCACTAAGCACTTCACAGGTATACATTCTAACTAGTATACGTTTATCTAATTCAGAACTGTATATTTATTAAGTTTTGGAATGTATTATATTCATGATAGCATGCTAGCATCTTAGGACTTAAATGCTTAATTGATTGCTAAGAATAAGATTGCATGCTAGGATTCATGAGTTTAATCAGTACATTTTATACTTGATTTTATATGCAGTAAAATGAATATCTAGAATTAGATAGGGTGTTCTAGACGGTTAAGTGTATTCCCAAACATATGCTGAAACTTGAGTTAAATTTGATGTGATTTAATACCTCTGCTAATGTTGTGAAATTGCTAATAGACAAACAGGTCATAAATCAGATTTTATTTGTTCTTAATGGCAAATGACTTGTTAATTGTTTATGTGCTTATTTTCATTTGATTTGCTTTTACTCACATAGTTGTACTTAAATGCTATATTAGAACATGTATTGCTTGTTAGGGATAAATGGATAAAAGATGGTAGAATTATCTAAGTAGTCAGTAAGTCATGTAGATTCGAAGCTTAATCTAAAACTGACTTAGGTAATTAGAGATAATATAATGTTAAAGTGAACAACAAAGGTGAATTAGAAGAATTAGGAATCTGAGTGATTGATTCTTCTATGACTACATATATGTATGACATGATTCTTATAGACTGCTAGTCCACCTTAAGTTAGGTTGGGATTAGGGCTGTCAAAAAAATCCGAAAAATCCGATATTCGTCCGAAATATCTGTATTCGTATCCGGAAAAAAACGGATATTATCCGTATCCGGAAGAAACCGGATATTATCCGTATCTGAATCCGAAGATTCCGGATACGGATATGGATATAGGCACATCCGTATCCGAAAATATCCGTATCCGAAATTAATTATATATAATATATATAAATATTTTTTTTTAATATATATATAATATAATTATATATTTTTAAACCCATTTATAGTTATAAGTCCATTTATATATTTTTATACATACACTTATAGTTATAAGCCTATTTAATTTAATTTAATTATATTTTTTAATTAGCTCAACTCTAATATCTATTTTAATTTAATAAATTAATATATACACTATACATGGTTATACTTTAAAATCTATATTCAATATATATCAATTTATATTTCTATAGTATTTTATGCATTTTAAATCGTATCACATATATCACATAAATAATATATATATACAATTTAAAATTTATTCTATTAGTTTTGTAGTGTGTGTATATATATTCATTAAATAATATATTTATACAAATTTTATATAATTGTAAAAATATTATAGACATATATAAAAATATCATTTGAGTTTAATATTATTAAGATAACAAAAATAGATTGAAAAGATAAATAAAAATTAATTTTTAAAAAAATAAAATAGGCTTAAATCCCTTTAACTCTTAACTCAATTTAAAAAAATTAAATTAAATTTTTAATTTTTTTTTGCAATTTTTTTTGAATTTTTAATATAAATTTAAAAAAATCATTAAAAATCAGATTCGGATCCGGATATTATCCGTATTCGGATAGTATCCGTCGGATCCGGATTCGGATATTAACTTTTAAAAATTTTCGGATTCGGATACGGATTCGGATACAGATACAGATTTTCGGATTCGGATTCAGATATAGACATATCCGTATCCGGATTATCCGTTTGACAGCCCTAGTTGGGATCACTGAGCTCATAGCCAAGACTACTTGTTGAGGCTGATATAGATGAGGAGTGATCAGTCAGATAAGAATGAGCATGTTGAACTTGAATGCTTTGTTGTTAACTATGTTTAGAAATATCTCTAACCCTTGGACTCAATCAAATTGAGGACCACGTGTCTTAATCATTTGTGAATGCAGAGTATCTTTCAACATGTACAAGTTATATATCTCTGACATTTTCATGTTCGAGGCATGTACCTACTTTTGCTTTGGTATTCAAATGGTTAAGCAAGGTTATTTATTTTTCTTGAATGATCTGAAGCACACATTAAAGGAAGACTTAGGGAATTCTTTACGAAGGGTTTCTTAACATCAGTTCGAAGTTGAACAGTGCTGATCGGAGTCAAGAGAAATGGAAGCTCACTAATCTGGAAGTGAGGTTGTAGCTGACACGAAATGTAAAGCTCATGATGAAGTCAACTATTCGTTGAAGTTTATCAGAATGGATTTAGCTGCAACAAGTGATGCTCTCACACTTGTTTTATCAACTAATACTTGGTTTATCAAGATAACGGATTCGACGGTAAAAATGAAGTTGGTGAGAAAGGACTACTTCTAATGAAATTCTTTTAAGAAGGACATTAGTGAAGTATGTCAGTTGAAGGGAAGTCAAGTCAAAGGCTACCCTATTTAGTTTTGGTGTTTGTTCATGCATTCGATAGATGAAGCATCTCAGTGATTAATCACATTCAAAGGATTAGGCAGATTGTTGTAAGAACACTTTGAGGGCAGGTAATGGAATTTGTTGACGAACGAAGTTCTATGTTATGTCTGCACTGAAAGGAGTATTCTAGAGTAAAGTTCAGTTTCCGGACTTCATGACCAAATGGAGGAGTTAATAGGGAAATCCAGACCTTGAGTGAAATTACAAGGATAATGGATAGAGTTAAGGTTTCCTATTCACTACGGCTGAATCAGTTGACACAGCAAGTCTAATCAGCAAATGTAAAGAGAAGACATCAAGTAAGATTAATCATGCCTGAAGTCACATGGTGTGATGGAAGGCTATCTTATTTGGAGTTAAGAGCTTACACAGAGTCTGTGATTGATTTAAGATGATCTAGATGCAGTGAACAACATCATCAAGCTCCCTAGCATCCGTTTGATTTTAGCTCTGAATTTCTAAAGGTTGACATCCTGTTTAGGGCTCAAGATCAGATGACACCAGATGAAGAAAAGCTGCAAGCAACATTACAGGGGGAGCATCAGTAAGTTGGATCAACTAGTCGTGTTTGATGTTCTAAGGCTAGCAGTGCTCATTGAGTAAGAGTTGAGATTCTTAGGAACACTGAGTGATCCAGATTGAGTGATTGCATATTAGAAAGGAAATTGTCAATTTAAAGATAATGCAAGATGATCTCAATCATATTTGAAGAAGACTACTCTACCCACTGAATATCTAAGGAAACATTAAGGACACATCTGTCATGACAAAGGGTTTTGTGTAACAACATTTCCTAGAGTCAGTTCTTGATGAATCTGGATAGTAGAGTAGTGATTGGTAGTGCCGTGCATGTATAAGAATATTTCATTGGTTTTTTTCTGAGTGAATTCAATGAAGATTGAAGATGCACTAACTAATCAAGATTGAGTAGGGTTCGAATCAAGGAACTAACTCAATTGAACCAGAGGCAGATACACTTAGCACAAGGAATCAATCCACATGAAGACTTGGTATTGATACAGAAGCTGAAGGGTAGTTCGGAGTTTTTGAAGGTTCTACTCTGCTAGTGTCAGGACTACTGATTTCTAGAGTGCTGAGTCTAGTGAAGCTGCTGCCAAGACCAATATCTACAAGAAAATATTTGGGTGTTGAAGGTAATGCAGTTTCCGTCTGGATGAGCGTGGTATTGTTTCGAGGAACAATGTTAACTGGTAGCTGAAAAGTTATTCCTGTCCAAAAGGAGTAAACGTTCGATCTCGAAAGGAGTAAACGTTCGATCTCTAGGGTAAAGAGGAGTAATTGTTCATTCAACGATCATACAACAGTAAAAGCTCTATTGACTAAGGTATGACACTCTGACTGTTAATTACTTTAATATGATTTTACAGTAGAGTAAGTTATACACACATATCTCTCTAGAATACAAGGCACACACAATGTTATATATGTGCTAAGTATACCATGAGTATATTATATGTGGGTCTACTAACGAAAATTTGGCAAGATATATTTTTACTAAGTTAATGCAGAGTAGGTACAAAATGAGCATGTTGGAAGAGTTGTAATTCTTTCTGGATTATAATTAATTCGAAAGAATGATGGCAATTAAAGGAAGTCAAGGATCTTTTGAAGATGCGCAATTTGGAAGATTCTAGACCTGCCAAGACTACTTTCCAACAGACCACTAAGCTTGATCAGGGCAAATCAGGTATATGAACTGAAGTGACAAGCTATAGAGGTATGATAAGCTCATTACTTATTCAAGTGCACAAAGACCATATATTTTATTCTCGATATGCCTATGTGCAAGTTTCCAAGTGGAAATTAGAGAATCTTGTCTTATAGCTAAGTTATGAATTGTTAGACATCTTAGGGGATCACCAATTCTTGGAATTTGGGACCCTTAAGATAATAGGTTTAACCTAATTGGCTATATAGATATAGATAATGCAGGTTGTACGAAAGACAGGGAAGTCATTCCTAGAAGTTGTCAATTTCCAGCAACTCTGTTGAACTCTTCACACCACTGAAGGAACAAGCTAATGGACATCAGGTATCATTTCTTTTGAGAGTTGTCCTTAGTCGAATAACTTGCAGATGTTTGCTAAATAACTTGATGAATTTATTTTATCTAAGTTGGTTAGTAAACTTGGGATATTATTAATATGCATAGTTGTTGGAAATCCCATCTGCAAGGAATTCTTAAATAAGCTCACAAGTATTAAATGTTCAATATTCAAAGACTTGTGAATTTATTTGAAATCCAGTACCTCATGCTTTTTGCTATTAGTTTAATTATCTTGCTTGCAATGTATTATGCATAAGTGATAGTTAAATTATTTAGCATAAGCATTTAATTTATTTTAATTTGTTTAAATCATGATGATATATAAAACCATTCAGTAAAATATCTGTTCCATGATTTAAGTAAATTAAAATAAATTAGAAGCATAATTATTTATATATTAAATATTAGATAAGAATTAGTCAATGATATCTTGCTTAATTGCTTTGATATTTTGCTCTAAGAGTCTTAAAATATTTTATTACAAGTAATTGTGATGCTTTTGATATTAGTGACGGTATTTAGAATTTCTGTTCTAAATAATTAATGCATATTTTAAAACTCACTAATATTGAAAGATGAAGTATTTTCTAAGTTTTGTGTATAAAATTCTAAATGTTTTATATACTTAGAAAATATTTCTAAAAATAAGTTTGGTTGCGAGGGGTTGTAAAAAGAATCACAAGTATTACTTTTTCCCTATTTAAAGGACTTGTGAATTTCTTTTCAACTATAACCTCGAGCTTACGAATATCAATTAGTAATTGTTATGAGTACGCTTACAATGTGCAAAGTGACAATTATTAGATATGGCGTAGGAAGTTAAATGCTAATATTCAATCTAATGAATATTTTAGTATTTAGCGAATTTATTTTATCTTATTGAAATTATGGATTGAAGCAATTCAATGGTTATTAGTTTCATAATTTTAATTTGATAAAATAACAAAAGCACAATTTCTTGCATCTTGAAATTATTGATAAATATCGAATAATTGGTATCAGCGTGCAATTAATTGTGATATGCTTATTGTTCTACTGAATAATTGCCATGTATAGTTTTTATAAATGCACGTGATTGGCAATTGCTTAGTACAACATAAGTATTTAATTTATTTTAGTTTATTTAAATCATGATGATATAAAACAATTCAATGAAATATCTGTTCCATGATTTAAATAAATTTAAATAAATTCGCAGCATAATTATTTGTAGTATAAATATTCTCTTTTATTACTTTGTGATAATTGAATAATATTTTATTACAAAATAATTGTGATATATTGATACTAATGGATTTACTTAGTTTTTATTCTTAGAAACAATTGGTATCAATATATTTAGTTTTCTTTCTTTAACTGGTTTACGATTCTGAATGTATTTAAAAGAAATTTTTGTCTATTTCTTTTTCAAAATGTTTTATTCAAAGATACATTCATTTCTCTATCAGTTTTAGTTAAGAAAACTTAAGAATTCTTTTTCAAAACTTCTCTTTTTTGAAAAACTTTTCTTTAGGATAATATTTCTTTTATCTCGAAACTTTATCCTCTCCCAAAAACTTGTTTTAAATGTTTTATCTAACAAAGCTTTTTCTCTCTTGTTGAAAATGTGTTTTAACTTCGAGGTACCAATCACTTGTAAAATGATTTGTTTTTAACTACTTGTTTCAGTGTATGTTTCACATTGATTCATAGTACCAAAACAGTGATTGTTGCTTTGAAGGCCTAGTACTGTAATGTTAAGCATACATTCAACCCCAATTGTCATGTTTTGATTTTAAGTCGGGGACATTATCAGGCAGACGAAAATGATGTAAATCATAATTGAATTATGAGTCGGAAAATCATTCTCTTCTATCTGATAAGGATGTTTTGCAAAACTGTTTTCAAGACATACAGTGCTTAGGTTTAATGGAAAAGAGTCATTTTATTGAGATACAATTTGGTAGAAGAGTTAAATTCCTTATTTGTTGTAAATTCCCGCGTTTTATTATGGGAAGTTTGCCTTATAAGAAATTCATAAGAGATAGAAACTTTTTCTCTGATACTCCCGCGTTTTATTATGGGATAAGTATCTTAAAGAAAATTTCTATTGGTATCTTGTTTATAAATGATAAATCTGTTGAACCGATAAAACTCTTTTATTAAAGTGCTTTAATGCAATCCATTACCATTCCTTATTATATTTTTCCTTCTCTTTGAGTTGAAAAATATGTTTTGGAATGTTAAGGTGATTATTTCTTTATCTCATTTATTGATTCTATCTGTTTAGCCCCCAGTGGCTACAGAAGCTGGCCAGGAGGTTGAAAACCCATCAATCTCTGACCCAGGCCTTAATACCAAACACTCATTTCATCCACTTCCATATATTAACCCTTGGAGTTATAAGGAACATATGTTTGTTAGAGGTTGATAAGGGAGAAATAAGGATGAAGTCAGAAGTGCACCCACAGCTCTACCTCCAGCGAAGTAAAGAAGTATATAAACTGATGTATCTGTAAGCTCATCTGTATTTTCTCAAAAAGATGCAGAGCTGAAAAGGCGATAAAACTGTCTCTGGAATCATTCTCTCAACAGGGTGAATCCATTGAAATTCGCTCATCAGCCAGAGCATCTTGTAATGAGTCAAGCACACCACTGGCATTCACGCTGATGGTAAGCCTAAACAGATATATTTTAGGGACACATTGCAAGACGTGCACAGTGTGAGGTATAGGCATGTTAACAAAACACCCGTCATTGGGTTACGAGGGAAACGTAGACTCTAATTTGCCATTCATTACATTGTCTACTACGTCGCCCCTCCTGGAAGGAACATTTCCAGATCCTAAAAAGGAATGTCCACCTCCCGTTTACGGAGAAGGTGTGAGGCAACTCCTTGATAGAACAAGGCAGGATTCCTAAAAAGATCTTAAAATCTTGGGATAACCCATCTCAAAGAGGTGAGGCTCTACTAGACAGTGATTTAGCAATTGCTATTGAGTCTGGTGTGAGACAGTGCTTATGCATGATAGATCAAGAACACCTCTACGAGGCAAATTCTCCACTTGATAGTGATTCAGTTCATTATGATGAATCAGGTGTTGGGAATATGTATGGATTGACGGATTTCACTTGCAGGTACAGAAGGCCACATTTGGAATGCAGAGTGAAAGTGAGAGAGAGAAACACTTAAGTGAAAGTGAGGGAGAGATACACTTGAGTGAGAGATAGGGAGAGAAAGAGAGAAACACTTAAAATGCTCTATGCTAAAGTGTAAACACCGACAGAACGTAGTAGAAGTGAGGAAACCATAAGCCAAACACTTACCCTTGCTACTTGCTACTTCTGGAAGAAAAGTTACTATTTTTTCCCGATCAACGACAGACGAGAACCTTCTTTGGGAGACAAACCATCTAAAAGAGGACCTAACAATTGGTATTAACAATTGGTATCTTCAAAAGTGGGCCTTTGGAGGATTCCTCAACTAAGGGGGAGAAGTTATAGTAAGAAAAAGTTATAGTTATAACAAGTTTATAAACAGGGAGAAGTTATAGTGTTATAGTTATAACAAGAAAAAGGAGAAGTTAATAAAGTCTTATCTTCATAACCTTGGGAAAAGCTAATATCTTAAAGGAGTCGCATGATTCTAAGGGAAGAGGCCATTGGAGGATTCTAAGGGAAGATCCTTGAAGAAAGGGGGTTCGTATCCTTAGGGGGAGATTTTAGACTGGAAAAAGAAAATCTTATCTTCGGATCCTGAGGGGAAACAACAGAAGATGGGAGAATCAAGAAACTGTATCCTAGACTTGAAAGGAGTTGTCAGAAGAAGATTCCTAATGCAAGTGGGAAGAACAGAAAAGAATTGACTATTCCATGAATTTTCTAAAGGGAGAAGAAGAATAAGAATGAGAATCACATTCTTAGGGGGAGAACAGTATGAGCTATGTTCTGTGTTCTATTGAAGATGTTCCCAGGAATAATGATTCTTATGAAGCTCTGTTAATGATAAGTTCTTTAAGTTCAAACTGAAGGATTTTGAAACGGAGAAAGCTCAAACAGACAGAAATGAAAATGATACAATTTGAATATCAGTTTAGCGTCAGAGGAACAAACATCTTTCGTTTCAGTCACACAAGAATTCTGGAAATGCAATATTTGATCCAGAAAAACCAGTAGCATTATTTACCAGTCTCGGACATTCTTTTTCTAGTTGTTAGTTGAGTTATCCTCCCTAGGTTATTTGTTTGCTAAAAGTTTAACAATCAAATAGGGGGAGATTGTTGGAAACGACGAAGCTGTATAAATAGTAATCGTGATAACTCAACACTAGAACAGGACAAGTAAATAATACTACGATTACACAGAAATCAGCAAGACATGAAGACAAGGCAAATACAGTGAATCAAGACATTAGAAGAAGTTTTGAAGTCTACTACAGGTCACTGAAAGAAGTTCATTTATATGTTCATGCCTCAGTGAAGAATAATGTTTAAAGACTTTCAGGGTTTCAGAAGTGTTGAAGATTCAGTATAGCAGTGTCACTAAAAGATTTCAGTGTAACAGCATTGATTGAAGGTAGACAGTGTTTGAAGCATAGGAATCTAGAAGAATTGAAGACATGGTAAAGACAAAGGTTAAAGAAGACAGCTACAGTCTTGAAGTTATACTCACTGACAATCAGTGAAGAACAGAGAATGAAGTATTCAAGATTGTAGTAGTAATGAAGACGTTGTCGAAGTACCAGAAAAGATTCTAGTGAAGTTACATTGTTTATTAACAGTTAATGTTCGAACCACTTATTGGGAAGCCACATTACCAATTGAACATGGTAATCTATTCAGAAGCAAGTACCCTATCAAGACTAGTCACTTATGAACCAGACCGTTGCATCAAGTGTCAGGACATTGATAGCAAGTTTATGTCAGTAGTAGAGATCCATGTTCAAGAGCTTGTTGAAGAATATTGAAGAAGCTAGGGAAACTTGCTCATAAAGGTTAATCCACAATTAGTCACTAAAGAAAGTCAACATTCGATGAGTGCATATTTGCCAAGGCAAATGTCGATCCACAGCAGATCGAGATGCGGGTCGAGATTTACAATTGAAGTAAAACATTGCAAGGAAAATCTCTGTCCACGGCAGATCGAGATCGAGATCGAGATTCTCACAGATCGAGATCGAGATTCTCATAGATCGAGATCGAGATTTTCACAGATCGAGATCGAGATTTTCACAGATCGAGATCGAGATTGTCAACCGAGATCGAGATTGTCAACCAAGATCGAGATCGAGATGGGTCCAGGCCTAGATCGAGATGCGGGTCGATATGTAGCATTTAATGTTCAAGGGACAAGTGGCTTATTGTGAACGGTTGATCCAGAGTGGTTGGGAAAGTACTTTTTGTTAACGAGTCCTGATTGGGCCACGTACACAAAAAGGACAAGATCAAGTCTACAAGTCATAGATTACAAAGTAGTATAAATAGAAGTACTTGTGTAACATTTCAAGAGAGAGCATAGAACGCAATGTAAAGCAATATTGAGAAAAACACTTGTAATAGCGAGGGAGTATATTCACAAAGCTTAGTATCATTTACTCCTCTCTCTTTACTTCTGTTGTACTATTGTAATGAATGTTGTAGCAAATCCTTCAATGAATATAACGATATATTCTTGAAATTCTGTGTTGATTTATTACATAATATTTATTGCTTCTCATTGCTTCTCATATTCCTTAAATCGTAAAAAGTTGTATTCACCCCCCCTCTACAACATATTTGGACCTAACATAAGTGCATTCAAAGAAAAAATGAGCATGAGTCTCCATAGCATTATGACAGAACACACAGATCGGGTTTCTGCTACAACCAAACCGAATAAGTCTATCCATCGTGTGCGACCTACGCTGGATGGCTAGCCACAAGATGAAAGAAAATCTGGAAAATCTGGGAACATGGAAAGAGTGCCAAACAAAACATGATACCAGACCACCGGATTAAAACTCTGAAATACTCGGAGAAACTGCCATATTGCAGATAAGCTAACAACAGATTTTTTATAGCTTGTTCAATTGAAGCTAATGCTATGCTGCCCTTCCCTTGTTCAAGATAAGGCGAGGACTTTCTTTTAGCTACCGGACCAAACAAAAGAAAGAGATTGGCAACAACGGCTAAATATGTATATATGTATACATGTGTCTCTCTCTCTCTCTATATATATATATATAGGATAACAATCGGGTGAAATATATATACAGGGTTGCACTCCATAAAGAATACGGAAGAACACCACAAAACACTTCATTGTTTTCATAAAAATTCGATTGTTAAGATTATAATAATAAAATTTTGAAGTACTTTTGTTGTTTCTATACACCGTAAGTAATGTAGGAGGCGCAACAAAACACCTTAGGTGCAACAAAATAGTTATGAATAAGTTTCTAAGTACTTTTGTTGTTCATATACACTGCAAACAATGTAGGAGACGCAACAAAATACCTTAGACGCAACAAAACACTCATGGATAAGTTTCTAAGTATTTCGTGACTCCTCTACAAGGGACACAGAGTGTAGGCGCAACAAAACTTTCCTTTAGGCGTAACAAAAGTTTCGTGGCTCATATACACTGCACTTACTCTACAAGGAGCAACAAAAGGACTTAGCATTGTGAAGAATAAATCAATTTTAATTGATTTAAAAAGTCTACACCATATATAAACAAAATGACGTGTTCATTTTGAAGTGTGTTCTGATTCGTCTCTTCCAATCCATATTGTCGGAGAAGAACACAACAAATAATATACAGAAGGGTCAAACCAAATTAAAACTCTATCCGTTACTCCTTACTGGAGTCTTTTGTTAATGGCCGGGTAAACCTTGTAATATTTTAAGGACCATTACAAAATACTCCCTATAGTTAAATCCTTAGACAAAATTATAGATACAAATATTGTATAGGATTTGACTTGTATTTTTTTGTAGAAGCAAGAACTTTATTGTTCTTGAATTGTAGCCGGTTATTCTTACCGGAGTGTAGCAAACCCTTCAAGATTTATATATCGAATATATCTATTGGAAAAATCTTGTGTTCCTTATTTCAATATCCTAAACACTATTCACCTCATGAACTCGAACCCACTAACCGAACTCTAAATTATTTATCCGTAAAAGATTCGAAAGAATTTTTTAATTTAGTGAGTATCGTATTCAACCCCATTTCTACGATACTTCGGGACCCAACAATTGGTATTAGAACAGACTGATTGAAATACAAATCAAGATCCACAACTCAATGAAGCTCAGAGTGTCGAAGCTGTTTGGACTACACAATATTAGAGGACTTGATAAATAAATTTATTTTATAAATTTAAATTTTGATAATTTTATTTTATATATTCATTTTTAATAAATTTAATTTATAAATTTAATTTAAATGAGTTTATTATTTAAACTTGAATAAGTTTATTTCATAAACTTGATTTAAATAAATTTAATTTATAAATTTAATTTAAAATAAATCTTTGATTTAAACTTAAGTAAATTTATTTTTATAACTTAAATATATTTATTTTGTCTATTTTAGGTTTACATCATTTCAACGTCACTCACACCATTTGCAGTCTATTTCAAATTTTCATCTCAATTTAATTTCTATTTTAGATTTATTTATTTTTTCAGAAAATTTAAAATTCTTGAAAAATAAAATTTTTCTTAAATATTAATTTATGATATTTTAATTTTTAAAAAAATTCAAAATTCATGAGAATTAATTTGTTGTAAATTTTTATTTTTGATTAATTTATTTTCAATGAAAATTAAAAATTCTGTAAACTTAATTTTTTCTTAAATATTAATTCGTGGATACTGAAGAAGTAGTAGATGATGATTTTTCCGGGTATTGAAGATAACTAAAATTGACTGAAGATTATCTAATGAAGTTAATTCTGGAACATGTTGAAGAAGAGATGGTACTAATTTCCTCAGAGGTCTACTCTATAGGATCCCACTGCTTATTCAGATGCTGGAAAAGAAGAAATTAATTGGTACAGTTTTTGGTTGATTTGAATTGAATTTTTGAATGAAAAATCTTAGGCGTTAAAGTAGTGAAGGAGAACAGACTGGACATCCTGGTATCTCAATTAAAGCCTTAAAGATTATTATACAGGGAGATTACAGGAAGTTCGTGCTAATACTGCAGATCATCTAGAACACATGATTACAATCAACAGCGATCTAAGGATACAACCACATTGTCTGTAGAAGAACTGTATGTGTTGAATGCCTATAAACTAGAATAAGAGCTGAAGAAGATAATATTTTGTAAAACAGGTTGTTAGCATATCCACTGTATTTGTGACCCATGAACCAAATTTGATTAAAGTCAAGGTGAGAACCTCTGAACAGAAACGAAATGATCCAAGAAGCTGAATTGAAGATGTTGTAGCTCAAGGTAGTGGTCAAGGTGTTATAAGTGAATCTTACACTTTGGAATAACCTGAGAACTGGACTGCAAGTCAAGCCTGCAGGGCAACATGAAGTTCAGTGACATCAAATTTAGACGAAATCCCAATTCTAAATCTAAGGTCCTTACCTATAGATTTCATAGAAGAGATTTTCAAGACCAGTTTAAGAGGCGGTTACAAGACATGGATGGTTGATTATTGAAGATAAGATCAGGGTTTGATACACAGTTTCAAGAAGCCTGTACAAGCAAAAGATGATAGACATTGTGTTAGGTTGAAGCAGGAATCTCAAGCATTAGTGAGGATGCAACAATGGAAAACATATGTTGGTGAAGTTAAATGTAAAGCCGATTCTATCAGTGACAGTGATGAACCAAATGGATATCTGGCATCAATGACCAACACTGGATATGAATCCCTAAGCATTTCACAAGTACACATTCTAACTAGTATTTCTTTATCTAATTCAAAACTGTATGATTATTAAGTTTTGAAATGTATTATATTCATGTCAGCATGTTAGCATCTTAGGACTTAAATGCTTAATTGATTGCTAAGAATAAGATTTCATGCTAGGATTCATGAGTTTAAATAAGTACATTTCATACTTGATTTTATATGCAGTAAAATGAATATCCAAAATTAGATAAGGTGTTCTAGACGGTTAGGTGTATCCCTAAACATTTTTTTGAACTTGATTTAAATCTTTTATGATTTAATACCTCTGCTAATGTTGTGAAAATTGCTAAATAAACAAACAGGACATAGATCAGATATTTTATATTTGTTCTTATTGTGATAAATGACTTGATAAGTCTATGTGGAATTTGATATTGCTCATAATGTCTTATTCAAATATTCTGCATATTCTTGAATTTTTTTATGTGCTTTTTTTCAAATTATTTGCTCGCACTCACATAGTTGCACTTAAATGTCATATCATTTTATGTATTACTTGTTAAGGAGTAGAATATTAAAAGATGGTAGAATTATCTAAGTAGTCGGTAAGATCTGTAAATTTAAGAATTAATCTAAAACTGATTTAGGTAATTAGAGATAGTTAAAAATGTTAGACAACGACAGAAATGAGTTAGAAAGAATTAGTAATCTAATTGTTAATTCTTCTATCCATGTGCTTTTAGAAATTTTTTGAATATCTATAAATCTGTTTTTCATCAGTTACACTTGTGTAGAATGATTAAAGTAGATAGTACTAAATCTTCTAATATGCATATTTAAGCTGTTGTTACCACTATTGAAATTAATATCTCTAACCCATCTGGACTCAATCGAAGTTGAGTACCAAGAAGGTTAATAATTTGTGATTGCAGAGTATGTAAAAAAAGATAAAAGTTATGTGATTTCGTGACATTTACTGTTCGAGGCATATGATTAGTTCGAGGCATATGATTAACATTGGAGCTCTAATATCACAGTTGATTGAGAAAGTCTATCCAACGGTCTTTGGAGATGACAACAAAGGATGTACAAGGGATTTGACTATAATGATTTTTGAAATTGTCATCAATGGAAGCATCTTTCTTGTGGAAAGACTTAAGCACTATCTACAGGGCAATAGGGAATTCTTTGTCAAGGGTTTTCTGGAAAAGAATTGAAAAGGAAAAGTGTTTGATCTCAAGCAAGAAAGATAGAATATCACTCAACAGGGAGTGAGAAAATTTGTTCGTAGCTGACATGTAATTTGTCTGCAAAGGCGAAGTGAACTTTTTAGTAAAGCTTCATTAGTAAAGAGTTAGCTATGACATAGCAATCTCTCACACTTGATATTCAAGACAATGGATTCTTTGATAAAGATGAGATTGGTGAGAGGACTGCTTCATATGGAATTTTATCTAGAAGGATATTTTGAAGTATGCCATATAGAGAAGTCAATTAAAACATCACACTGAAGCAAATTATGTCATGGAAGAAATATGCTTAGTGGTGGTTGATGACAACCCTAGTTAGAATTTGGTGATGTTCGTGCATTCAACAGACAAAATATCACAGATGGTGATTAATTACTTTATGAAGATCAAGTTGGAAGCAAAGTAAGTTGTGAGAATTTTGAAGTCAGATAATGGAACTGAATTTCGCGAATGAAGTTCTAAATGAAGTCTGTAGTTATAAAGGTACTTTGAAGCTGGAGCAATTAACACAGCATGCTGCTTTAATCAACAAGATCGTGAAAAGACATCGTATGAGTTAATGGCCAACTATAAGCAAACACTGAAGCTCTTTTGTGTGTTTGGAGGAAATTGATAATTAATGAAGATTTAGATGAGTATTTTGGCTAGTTTGAAGTTAAGACTCATGGAACAATTTTCCTCGGCTACTCATTGAAGTCGAAAGCTTTCAAGACATAAATGATTGAAAGTCTGAATGTATCGTTCTACTACACCAAGCTCCCAAGCATTCAAATGAAAGAGTATTCTAAATCTTTGAAGTTTGACATCCTGTCAGATTCAAATTCAGATACTGATGTTGAAATTAAGGTTGCAGAAGGAAACAATGATAATGATGATAATTCAGATCCTATTAGTGGAAATGGTAGTGGAACTACACAACTCGTGAACTTTAACAGAATTCACTGAAAAAGGTGAAGGATCTTCAACACATCCTAGTAACAACATAGGGTGAGCAAATAAAAGAAGGATCTATTAGTCGTACTCAACACAATAAAGATCAAAGAAATACATCAAGAACATATCTGCCAAGACAAAAGGTTTGAAGTCAAAGACAATCCTGAAGTCTAGTATTAGTAAATAGGATTATTGAATAAAGGCTAGAAGTGCTAATCAAAATGAACATATATTTTTCGGGACCTAACATCTGGAATCCCAAAGAATACTGAAGAAGCACTGATTGATCCAGATTGAGTGATTGCAACGCAAGATGATCTCAATCAGTTCGAAGGCAGAAATTTACTGAAGCTGAAACCTAGACCACAAGATGAAGCTGAAATTGGTACAATATGGGTTTTTAGAAATTGGATAATTATTGGCATTGTTATGAAGGACAAAGCTAAACTGGTTGCTACATGTTACTATCAAGTAGAAGGTATCGACGATGATGGAAATAAAATCTTTGGGACTTTCAACATCAAACAGTAAGCACTCGTCACGAGACTTGATCCCATTAGGGCTGAACAAGTTGATGACCTAACAATAGGACATCCCTAGCACATGTTGAATATTCAAGCATAAATATCTATCAGATAAATTTGAACAAGGGCACTCCTGAATGGTGAGTTAGAAGTTAATGTACAACATTTTCTTCCCAAGTTCTCTATGATGGAGGTAGGGATTCAAACAAATCGTCAAGGACATGGTATGACATTCTAACTGTAATTATTTGAAAATGATTTTAGTAGAGTCGTTAGACATATATATCTCTAGAATACAAGGCACACACAATTCAATATTAGTATAAGTATACCATGATTATATTATATGTGGGTCTACTAACAAAACTTGTGCAAGAGATATTTTGTTAAGTAAATGCAGAGTATGTACAAGATGAGCATGTTGGAAGAGTTGTAATTCTTTTTTGAATTATAAATAGTTCAAAAGAATGATGACAATTAAAGTAAATCAAAGATCTTTTGAAGATACGCAATTTAGAAGATTCTAGACCTGCCAAGACTTCTTACCAACAAACCACTAAGCTTGATCAGGGCAAATCATGTATATGAACTGAAGTGACAAGCTATAGAGTTATGATCAACTCATTACTTATTCAAGTACATAAAGACCATATATTTTATTCTCGATATGCCTATGTGCAAGTTTCCAAGTGGATACTAGAGAATCTTATTTTATAGCTAAGTAATGAATTGTTAGATATCTTAAAATCAGGTACCCTGAAGATAAAAGGTTTAAGCTAATTGGCTATATAGATATAGATGATGCAGGTTGTAAGAAATACATGGAAGTAATTCCTAGAAGCTGTCAATTTCGTGGAAGAAGTTGATTTCTTGCTGAAATGAGAAGCAGCACTCAACACATAGTTGCATCAAAGGTTAAACTTAAAGCAGCTAGTGAATGTGATGCTCTGATCTTCTGGACAATGAAACTATTTCAACTCCAAAAACTCTGTTGAACACTCTCTACACCACTCATGGAACAAACACAAGGACATCATGTATCATTTGTTTCGAGATTGTCCTTAGTAGAATAACTTACAAATATTTGCTGAACAACTTGATAAATTCATTTTGTCTAAGTTGGTTAGTGAACTTGGGATATTATTTATGTACATATTTGTTGAAAATCTTATCTGTAAGGAATTCTTAAATGATTTCACAAGTATTAAAATTTACATATTTAAAGGACTTGTGAATTTGTTTGAAATCCAGTACCTCGTACTTTTTGCTATTAGTTTAATTATCATGCTTACATTATTATATGCATCTGTGGTAGTTAAATGATTTAGCATAAGTTAGCAACATAATTATTTGTATGTTAAATATTTATTGAATATTAGCCAATGATATCTTGCTTAATTGCTCTAATATTTTTAAATATTTTATTACAAATAATTGTGGTACTTTTGGTATTAGTGATGTTATTTAGAATTTCTGTTCTAAATAATTAATGCATATTTCAAAACTCACTAATATTGTAAGACGAAGTATTTTCTAAGTCATCTGTATAAAATTCTCAATGTTTTATATGCTTAGAAAATATTTCTAAAATATGATTTTATTTGCGAGGAGTTGTAATTAGGATCACAAGTATTAAATGTCAATATTTAAAGGACTTGTGAATTTCTATTCAACTATTTTCTCGAGCTTACGTATATCAATAATAATTGTTATGAGTATAATTGTAATATGTTAGAGTGATAATTATTAGATATAGCGTAGTAAGTTAGATGTTAATATTCAATCCTATGAATATTTAGTATTTAGCGAAATTATTTTATCTTATTAAAATTATGGATTGAAGCAATTCAATGATTATTAGTTTCATAATTCTGATTTGATAAAATAATAGAAGCATAATTTCTTGAATTTTGAAATTATTGATAAATATCAAGTAATGATATTTTGTTAATATTTCTTTGCAATTAATTGTGATATTTTTAATATTGGTGATAATATTTGTTGCTTATCTGAAAATCATTAATAATAAAAATATGCCTAAATCATTATTGTTCTACTGAATAATTGTCATGTGTTATTTAATTTATATATGCATGTGTGTGGTAACTGTTTAGTATTGCATGAGTATTACTTTTAGTTTTCTTTCTTTGACTGAGTTTTAAACCTGAATGTATTAAAAAGATTTTCTTGTCTGTTTCTTTTTCAAAACGTATTATTCAAAGATACATTCATTTTTCTATCAGTTTTAGAGAAGAAAACATCAAAATTCTTTTTCAAAACTTCTCTTTTGAAAATCTTTTGATTTACAGGCCTACTTTAATTTCTAAAACTTAGGGTGTGAATCAATTTTTCTTGAGGATAATCTTTCTCTAAATCTTTTGTCCTCTCTCAAAAATTGGTTTTAAATGCTATATTTTCAAAACCGTTTTCTCTCTTAATTTTTCCTTTTAGAGTGGCAGAAACTTTGTGACTGCTATTTTATTCGAAGAAATTGTTTTTACTTTGAGGTACCAATCACTTGTAAAATGATTTGTTTTCAAACACTTGTTTCAATGTATGTTTCACATTGATTCATAGTACCTAAACAGTGGTTGCTGCTTTGAAGGCCTAGTACGGTATTGTTAAGCATACATCCAATCCCAAATTTCATGTTTTTATTTTAAGTCGGGGATACTATCAGGTGGATGGAAATGATGTAAATCATAATTGCATTATGAGTCGAAAAATCATAGTCTTCTATCCGATAAGGATATTTTGCAAAACTTACAGTGCTAAGGTTTAATGGAAAAGAGTCATTTTATCGAGATATAATTTGGTAAGAAAGTTGAATTTCTTCTTTGATGTAAATTCTCACATTTTATTATGGGAAGTTTGCCTTATAAGAAATTCATAAGGGTTAGAAACTTTCTTCTCTGATACACTTTCCCGTATTTTATTATGGGATATGTATCTTTAAAAAAATTTCGTATCATGCTCTTAAATGATAAATTTTTAGATCTGACAAAACTCTTTTACTAAAAGTGCCTTAATATAATCTATTACCATTCCTTCTTATATGTTTCCTTCTCATTGGGATGAAAAATATATTTTGGAATGTTAAGGTGATTATCTTTTTACCTTGATTGATTCTATCCTTTTAGCCCTCAATGGCTTTAGAAGCTGGCCAAGAGGTTAAAAACACATCAATATCTTACCCATGCCATAATACCAAACACTGATTCATCCACTTTCATATATTAACCCTTGTAGATATAAAGACCTCATGTGCGTTAGAGGTTGATAAGGGAGAAACTGCACTTGATGCAGTAAATAAGGATGAAGTCAGAAGTGCACCCACAGCTCTACCTCTAGAGAAGAAAAATAGTATATAAACCGAGGTAACTGTAAGCTCATCTGCATCTTCTCAAAAGGATGCAGAGCTAAAAAGGCAATTAAACTGTCTCTGGAATCATTCTCTCAACATGGTGAGTCCATTGAAATTCGCTCGTCAGCCAGAGCATCTTGTAATGAGTCAAGCACACCACCGACACTCATGCTGATGGTAAGCATAAATAGAAAAATTCTAGGAACACATTACAAGGCTTGCACAGTGAGAGCTATAGGCATTCATAGGAGATACAGACTCTAAGTAACCATACATTACATTGTCCAAGGTATTTACCTCAAACAGAAGTTAATCTTCTACATCCCACAATGGAGATCTCTTGTTCAGATTTATCTGGGCTTGAGAGGAAACTGCTTGGAAAGAATTCTTCGGATGTGTCAAGTAGGGTATTTTATACGAAATTCCCGTCACCGGGTTATGAGGGAAATGTAGGCTCTAAATTGTCATTCATTACATTTCCTACTACGTCGCCCCTCCTGGAAGGAACATTTCCATATTCTGAAAAGGATTCGCCACCTCCCGTTTACGGAGAAGGTATGAGGCAACTCCTTGATAGAACAAGGCAGGATTCCCTAATAGATATTAATATCTTGGGATAACCCATCTCAAAGAGGTGAGACTCCACTAGACAATGATTTAGCAAACGCTATTGAGTTTGGTGCTGAGACAGTGCTTATGCATGATAGATCAAGAACACCTCTATGAGTCAATTCTTCACTTGATAGTGATTCAGTTCATTCTGATGAATCAGGTAATGAGAATATAAATGAATTGACGGATTTCACTTGCAGGTACAGAAGGCTATATTTGGAATGCAGAGTGAAAGTGAGAGAGAGAAACACTTAAGTGAAAGTGAGGGAGAGATACACTTGAGTGAGAGATAAGGAGAGAAAGAGTGAAACACTTCAAAGTGCTCGACACTTCAGTGTAAACACTAACAGAACGTAGTAGAAGTGAGGAAACCATAGACCAAATACTTACCCTTGCTACTTCTGACAGAAAAGTTACTGTATTTTTTCATTCAATGACAGATGAAAACCTTCTTTGGAAGACAAGCCATTTGAAAGATCATGGGCCATTGGAGGATTCCTCAACTAAGGGGGATAATTTAGTAAGAAAAAGGAGAAGGTTTTAGTCTATATTCGTATCTTTATGGGAAAAGTTAATATCCTTAGGGAGAGAATTTAGACAAGAAAAAGAAGAAAATATTTTCTTTTGATCCTTATGAGAAACAACAGAATATGGGAGAATCAAGGAACTGTATTCTATACTTGAAAGGAGTTGTCAGTAGAGGATTTCTCATCCAAGTGGGATGTACTGAAAAGAATTGACACTTCCATTGTTCATCTGAAAGGGAGAAGAAGAAAAAGAAGAAGATTCACATTCTCAGGGGGATAACATTACTTGAGCTATGTTCCATGTTCTATTGAAGATGTTCCTAGGAATTTTAATTCTTATGAAGCTTTGTTCATGATAAGTTCTTTAAGTTCAAACTATGAAGGATTTTGAAACAGAGGAAGCTCAAACATAAAGAAATGAATATGATAAAACATGAATATCAGTTTAGTGCTAGAGGAACAAACATATTTCATTTCAATTACACAAGAAATCTAGAAATGCAGAATCTGATCCAGAAAAACCAGTAGCATTATTTACAAGTCCTGGACCATTACTTTTTCTAGTTGTTAGTTGATTTATCTTCTCTATAGGATTTGTTTGCTAATTTTAACAATCAAATAGAGGGAGATTATTGGTGAGATTATGAAACTGTATGAATTAGTAATCGTGATAACTCAACACTAGAACATGACATGTAAATAATACTACGCATACGCAGAAATTAGGAAGAAATGAAGACAACGCAAATACAGTGAATTAAGAAATTATAAGAAGTTTTGAAGTCTACTACAAGTCAATGAAATAAGTTCATTAATATGTTCAAGCCTCAATGAAGAATAATGTGTAAAGACTTTCAGAGTTTCAGAAGAGTTGAAGATTCAGTATAAAGTGCCACTAAAAGATTTCAGTGTACCAAAATTGATTGGAGATAGAAAGTGTTCGAAGCATAGGAATCTAGAAGAATTGAAGACATGGTAAAGACAAAGGATTAAGAAGATAGCTGCAGTCTTGGAGTTATACTCACTGAAAGAAGTTCATAAATGTTCAAGCGTCAGTGAAGAATAGAGAATGAAGTATTCAAGATTGTGGTAATAATGAAGACGTTGTCGAAGTACCAGAAGATATTCTAGTGAAATTACAGTGTTTAATGACAGTCAGTATTTCAAGCAATGCAACAGTCCAAGGTTAATCAGCTAAAACAGAATAGAAGTTAAGAGAATTTAATTCAGTGTTAGTCATTTGTGAATCAGACCAGTGCACTAAGAGTCAACACAACAAGAAGAGAATTACCTTGATGTATCAGAAGAAAATCAGTTGATCAAACCAGAAAAGAATTCTAAGTACTTTCGTGGTTCCTATACAAGGGAACAAGAGTAGAGGCGCAATAAAACTCCTCTAGGAGAAATAAAAGTTTCTAAGTACTTTTGTTGTTATTATACACTGCAAGCAATGTAGGAGGCACAACAAAATACCTTAGGCGCAACAAAATACTTACGAATAAGTTTTTAAGTACTTTTGTTGTTCCTATACACTGCAAGCAATGTAAGAGGCGCAACAAAACACCTTAGGCGCAACAAAATACTTATGAATAAGTTTCTAAGTACTTTTGTTGTTCATATACACTGCAAGCAATATAGGAGGCGCAACAAAATACTTATGAATAAGTTTCTAAGTACTTTTGTTGTTCCTATACACTGCAAGCAATGTAGGAGGCACAACAAAATACCTTAGGCGCAACAAAACACTCATGGATAAGTTTCTAAGTGTTTCATGGATCTTCTACAAGGGACACAAAGTGTAGGCGCAACAAAACTTTCCAAGGCGCAACAAAAAGACTTAGCATTGTGAAGAATAAATCAATTTTAATTGATTTGAAAAGTCTACACCATATATAAACAAAATGACGTGCTCTTTTTGAAGTGTGTTCTTGTTTGTCTCTTCCAATCCATATTGCTGGAGAAGAACACAACAAATAATATGCAGAGGGGTCAAAATAAATCAAAGCTCTATCCGTTACTCCTTACTGGAGTCTTTTGTTAATGGCCGGATAAACCTAATGTAACAACTTGGATATTTTCCAAATTTTATTATTATTATTTAAATATTTTATTGATTTTTCTCAAAAGTGGAGGAATAATTTTTTTTTTAGTTTATTTCAGTTGGATGCATTTACATATTTTTTTAATTATTATTTTAGTAATTATATTCGGTTCAGTGGGGTTGAGTTCAGTTTAAAATTTTGTTATGTTATTTTACTGATCCGATCAGTATCTCGAGTCGGTATTTTCTTTGGGTAAAATTTTTATTTAAGTAAATTATTTGAATATTCAAAATTTAGTATTTTTATATTTTTGAATATTCAAAATATTTAAATATTTTAGAAATTTATTATTTTTAATTCGTTTTGGAAATAATAAAATTTATATTTTTCTTATAGAATATTTTTATAAATTTTGAGATTATTTAGAATTATTTAGAGATTAAAAAGATTTTTTAGAAATATATTTTAGATTTTATAAAAGTTTAGTTTTAAAAAGAAAAAATGAAGAAATTATATGTATATATTTATCCTAATCTACCCGACCTACCCCCCATTTCCTAAAATCTACCTAGTACCAGCCACCCCCAGTTTCCCCCAACCCAATTCCCCTGCACCCCCCTCTATTTCCCCTGCCCTCCTGGCTAATCCCCCAAATTCCCTCCTCTCAGCCGCCCATTTATATTATTTCCCGTCCTGTGTTTTGTGACACGCGCAACTCTCTCGTTTCTCTGTTAACTGCTGTCTCTTGTTGTCCCCTCTATTGTCTCTTACGATAAGTATTTATATATATTTAAAAGCTTTTTAAATTTATTACTTACAAACCATGCATCCAATAATCGATATCTATATATATAAATGACTAGCGCTTTAAAGCCTACACATATGTATAATTTTGGATGAGTTTTGAGAAGATTATTTTTTGGACAGGTTTTCCTTTTTAATTTATTTAAGAGTATAGAAAAGGGATTTAATGATGGTGATCAAGTTAAGAGGTAATACATCATGTGTATATGCATGTGTATTAATCTCGGATTTTTCTGGACATATTGTTCGGTCATCAGAAAAGACTCGTGGGGTGTCCATAATTGATCTTATGGTAAGCCTTCTATGATCCTGACTTGACGCTTGTAAATATTCGAGCATGTTAGTTTATATATATTAATTTCATAATTTTACGAGATTATTTTTATACTTCGTAAAGTACCTTGTTGACCAGATTTTTGGATTTAGGTGACTGTATTTCTCGTTTACAGCAATTTTATGTGTATAGATATAATTTATTTTGTGGGTTAAATATGTTTACGCTATTTTAGTATAGTTGGATTGTATTGTTTGAGATTGAATTTGAGGGGCTGTGACCTCGGGAAAGTTCATTTTACAAAGACCTTATTTCGAATTTTTTTCTTGTAATATAGTATTTATTTTAGATTTCAATTATTATTTGATTAAAAATATTATGTAGTTAATTATTTTGAAAAATAGTTTATTTAAAAATGATTAATAATTAATTAATTTGAATAATCAATTGATTTAATTATTAATTAGTTTATTCTTATTAATTAAATATTAATTGATCTGTTTATCCGTTTTAAACGAAATAAATATTTCTATGATCAAAAAAATAACCCGGAGCTTATAAAAATAGTTTTAAATTTTAAATTTCCTTACGAACCCGGATCAAATATTTTACGAGACCTTTTAGTGATCTATTTCGAGTCTAGAAATATGTTAGAAATACTTAATGTTATGTTTAATTGTTTAATTTGATAACGTCATCGAGGGTAGACGTTATAAGTTTTAATGTATGAATTACTATTGTTAGTTTTTATTCCTTTTTGTTCGAGGATTAATTGTTTATTTATATATGAGTCTCGAGAATTAATTGTTTAGTTATATTCTAGTCTCGAGGATTAATTATTTATTTATATTCGAGTCTCGAGGATTAATTGTTTATTTATATCCGAGTCTTGAGGATTAATTGTTTATTTGTGTTCGTGTTTCGAAGAGTAATTGTTGTTTAATATTCAAATCTCGAGGGTTAAATGGTTGTTTGATGATTAGTTAATAATTGGGTTTATATTTTATTTATTGGTTTGTTGGGTTTGAGGTGAGTTTTCTTGTTAATAGGAATATGTCTGAGATAAGTATATAAATATAGTTAAGTTATACACGCTCGTGGAATATAGCGACGTACCTCAAGGATTAAAGTAACGTATTATATTTGACTATAGATGTAGACGTGCGAACTCGATTTCGATAGTTCAGACTCGTAGCAACAGCAGAAGCGTCAGATCAAAGAATTATTAAATGGTGATACCGTGAGACGGGCAGTGTAGTCGACCCATTCCAGCTTAGGACCACATCTACATCAGACAAGTATTTTCTACTGGATCATTTTAAACACTTTACAAGCAAGTATTTCTTCTTTGATCCTCTTAAACACTTTTGTTTTACTGTTTCGATTATTCATATCATGATAAATAGTTATTGTTCAGAACTATTTATGATTCATGTTTTATTCTGTGCATCAGAGTTACTTATTATTCGTACTCTGAATATTGGAATTTGATTATAATAAACACGTCATATATGGTGTTATCGTAGTAAATAATGGGGATATGACCTGTATTTAAAATTAAGCATACCTTTATTTTGTTTGGGTTGTTCTATTGGATTGGAATTTATCGCGTAGGAGGCCCGATGTATGGGGTCCAGCAATTGCATAGGAGGCCCGGTGTAGGGGGTCCAGCATTTTTAAGGAGGATATGGTAACCAATCCATCTTCCTATAGGCTAACATTACTTGCCTATTTTGGTACCTATATTTTGAAATCCTTGTTATATCTATGGGTATAGAAATGTACCGATGAGCTATAAAGGGGTCCTATTGCTTTTGAAATCTGATCAGTGGGCAATAATGCTTATTTTTGTGTATCAAATCCATATTGTCAGCATGGCTATTATATATTGATTTTGAGTAGTTGATTCATTTTGATGACATACTGCATTGTTTCAGTTTGAGATAAACTGTGAATTATTTATTATTCAGTTTTTATAATAAACTGTTTTATATTCCGTTCTCGATACAGATCTCATATCTTGATTTAATTTCAATTGTTCATATACTTGCTGAGCATTTCTTTGGCTCACTCTTGCTTTCCATCATAAACTTTTTCAAACAAGATGAGAAAATATTAACCTTTCAGAAAAAGTAGATCGACGAGATTTATCCGCGTAGCTCGGAAGAAAAAAGTAAGATGTCTTTACGAAGAAGTTTTGATCCAGAAAGTCTGTATCTGAAGTAAGTTTTATTTATATATTATTATGTTATATATATGGTTTGGTATACAATAGCGTCGACTGCTGGTATACTTTTTATCGAAGTTATACTGGTAGTATAAGATTGGTTTAAAGAGATTGTTGAAATCAATTGTGGAATTTTATGGATGGGATCACCAACGAGATTTGATTTGATTATTTGAGGTTTATAATAATTGATGTTTGGGCTTTAGATTCTTGTTTCTAGAACTATAACCTAAAAGATCTTGGTAATTTGGGTCGTAGCTGTAGATTTTAGATATTGAATTACTACAGGCGATTTAAAATATTATTAAATAGGTGATTTTATATTGAGGATTTTCACGTGACGACCAGATCCCTGACCCCGGATTTGGGGGCGTTACACCTTATAATATTTTAAGGGCCATTACAAAATACTCCTTGTAGTTAAATCCTTAGACAAAATTATATATACAAATATTGTATAGGATTTGACTTGTATATTTTTGCAGAAGCAATAACTTTATTGTTCTTGAATTGTAGCCGGTTATTCTTACCGGAGTGTAGCACACCTTTCAAGATTTATATATCGAATATATATCTTGGAAAAATCTTGTGTTCCTCATTTCAATATCATAAACACTATTCACTTCATGAACTCGAACCCACTAACCGAACTCTAAATTATTTATCCGCAAAAGATTAGAAAGAATTTTTTAATTTAGTGAGTATCGTATTTAACCCCCTTCTACGATATTTCAGGACCCAACATCCAGTATAGAACCTTATATACATTTTTATAACAATGAAATTTATATATAATCGTATTATTTTTAATCATAATTTGTTGTTAACTTCATGTTAGAATCTATCATTATTCATAAAAAACATATTGATACTGAAATCTGAATCTAAATGAGTTTTTATATAAGATTCTATTGTGTTCTTTCTTATTATTTATATAAGGATGTTCTTTATGGAGCAATAGTGTGTGTGTGTGTGTGTGTGTGTGTGTGTGTGTGTGTATATAAGAAGGATCGAGAGAGACCTCTGTTTAGTGAGAGACTGAGAGACCCTTGATCTGAGCTGTTGATTCGTGAACAATCCCGTGGTCAAGATTAAATGCAAAAATATTAGTACTTATACTATTTTAAAATTATAAAGATAGTATTGACAATGCTGAGAATGCAAAATATATACGATCAGTATACATACCCAATCAAATCATTTCCATATATGAAAAGATTGTGTATATTTTTCAAATTTAAGTTGTCATATATGCGTTTATGATATATTTTGTTTAATTTTTTTGTGAGATGAGATTTTCTATTTAATTGATTCCATATATTTAATGGGAGCTAATTCAGATTGAGTTAATACACTTACCATATTTTTATATTGTTAATTTTAAAATTATTATAGATTCCTTTCATTATTAATGTAAATCAATTTTTATATTATCTTTTTTACTTTAAAATTTAAAATATATAACCTTTTATAATACAACTTGATTACCTTGTTTATCTAAAATTAAAAATTATTATAATTTATTTGAGATATTTTCAATTTTTTATGAATACTTTGAAATATTTTATATTCCTAAATAAAAGATCATGTAAGATTTTATTTACCTTGTTTATTTAAAATTTAAAATTATTATAATTTATTTGAGATATTTTCAATTTTTTATGAATACTTTGTATTCCCAAATAAAAGATCATGTAAGATTTTATAATTTTTTTATCAGTGCTTGATGTTGTTTATTATGTTATTTCCCTTAAGTACAAGTTTGTAGAGGGGGGGGATTGAATACAAAGTTAAGAATTATTTCAAATTCTTGTGGATTTAATTTTGTTCAATAGAAGTGTTTAAATGTTTGGAATGATTAAGTTAGAAAATAGAACTAGAAAAATTAAAAAAAACTCGAAAACAAATTTTTTAAAATTATTAGTGGATTGGTTTTTCCACTAGTGAATATTTTTCTTTCAATAAACCTTGGTCTTATAACTAAACTGCTTATAACATATGAATAGAACTAAGAAAAACACTACTATAATTCTATATCTCTCTATTGTGCTCTTCTTGTTCGATTTCTTACATTTGCTACTATGAACTGCTAAACTATATATAGCGGTCCATTTCCTACATCTATTTTCTATCAACTGATATGCGTACAAATTACACTTTTCAAAGTTTGCACTAAAATAGAGTGTAGCTACTTTCACAGTCTTCATAAGCCTTTTCCTTATTCTGGACAAGTCTTTGTCTTGTTCTTCTCCTTGAAAACTGTGTTTCCTTGAAAGTCTTAACAGTCCTAACAGAATTGTCTTCCATTGATTTAGACTCATGCAAAGATTCCTTTCATTTGCCTTTAACTGTTATGAGAAACTTTGATCGACTGATAATTGTTGTGAAACTTATCAGTTGAGCCTTCTTTGCTTATCTATCGATGAATAAATTATCCATTAACAGTTGATATATCAATAGATGTTTGAATATCCATCGATCCCCTTATCCATTGATTGCCTTTTATCCGTTGATGGAGATCCATTGATTTGACTTTTGTTGACTTTTATTCATCGATCAACCATCTATATCCATTGATTCCTTTATCCGTTGATCACTTCACTTGAGAGAAATCTGACTTAGAATATTTAAAATTTGTCAGCCATTCTTCACATCTGTTGATGAGCTATCAATCGAAGCCAATAATCATCAGTTGATTAAATAATCACATCCATTGACATATTATAATCAATTGATAATATAAGGATTATAAATCATTGTTACAATCCATTTTATCAGTCGATTAACAACAACTTCAACTAATAAATAGTTCCTTAGTCAACGGATATTTATAGATCACATATCCATTGACCAGTTACAAATTTAAGGTCAAATTATAATTTTAGGTAATTTATTATCATCATACTACATGATTCCTAACAATATCCCCCTATTTATGAATATGAAAAATAATCATAAATCTAAGTTGATCACTTCATTTGATTAGAATTTTGACTTAGAATATCTATACTTTGTCAGCCATTCTTCACATCCGTTGATGAGCTATCAATCAAAGCCAACAAATATCAGTTGATTAGATGATTACATCCATCGACATATTACAATCAATTGATAATACAAGGAATTCTGAATCACTGTTACAATCCATTTTATTAGTTGATTAACAACAACTCCTACTGATAAATGGTTTCATAGTCAATGGATATTTATAGATCACATATCCATTGACTAGTTACAAGATTAAGATCAAAATTATAATTCTAGGTAATTTATTATCATCATACTACATGATTCTTAACAAGCACTGTATTCAATCATATCAAAAAAATCGGGAAACATCACACTTCGCCCCTTGTTTGATTGTTGAATCTTATTGGGAATATAATTTGAGATAAGAATATGCATTTATAAGATACGGGGTTTGTGGGTATATAGGGCTACTGTTTCTCATAATCAGTAAATTGGGCTGCCTACCTTTAAAAATAAAGTTATTTTGGTCATTATCTTATAGATATTTAGCACATTGGATTTACTCTAGAGCAAGTCATATGTAATATTATATTTGGTTCTGTTACTATATTATAGCACAAAATGTAAAAAATCTAACTACAAAGGGATTTCATATTTGGATGTATAAATGCATAAATGTACCCTTAATTCTATAATTGAATCCATTAATTCTTCTCATATCATCAATAACTACAAATGGAGAGTTAAAGTTAAACAATTATTATATTATACATTACTAAATACTAAAAATATATTGAAATGAATAAAATTTTAAAAAATTAATTAAATTTAAAACTAGTTATGAAACTGGTATCGCAATACAACTTTTATTTTAACACCAAAAAATACTTTTTAATATTATATTATAACAATAATAACATATATTTAGCATCTATAATTAAACTTGCATTAAAAAAATTTCATATTTACTGTATTCATGATCCTCTCTATCCTTATCACATTACCAATAACTATAAAATGAGTATAAGAGTTAAACAAATATCGTATTATATATCATAAAATATCTAAAGTATATTGAAAAATGTAAAAGTTAAAAATGTTAGATAAATTTGAAATTAATTATAAAATTAGTGTAACTTTTATTTTAGTCTAAAAAAATATTTTTATACTATATTTTAACAATAATAATAGATATTTAATATTTAACATTGGACTTGGTCGGTGTTAAAAAATATATATATTTATAACTTGTAATGTATGCCGATTGACAACCGTAGTCTGATAAAGATAATAATAATTTCTTCTTCTTTTAATAGAAGAGAACAAAGGAAACATGAGAGACGGACAAAAAGGCAGATAAATCTAAAATATGATTCCACAAACCACCCAACCAATGATATAGAAAGCCATACATAAAATAATATGGAGTATCTTATTAGATTATTAGTCATGTTTTATCAATATTAAATATATTTTTTATATAATTAATATAAGAACTTTAAGATGATTTCCTCTCCGATATTATAAATAAGTATTAAAAAACTAGAAACAAAGAATAAGAATACAAACAATATAACGTATGATATATATACGAGAAAGAGGCACTAATGTTGATCTTAAAAATTACTTGAAATTAAAAAAATTAATATAAAATAATGATAATATTTTTTTATAAATATATGTAAATTTTCTATAATTACAATAACATTATTATATATTTATATAAAAATGTTTATAATCATCTATAATATTTAAAAAATAATAATATATATAAATAAATAATGAAATATTAAAATTAAATTAAAAATATGATGCATAATTACACATAATATAAATCAAAAACAATATTACTCCATCTATTTTAATTTAGGTTAGGTTTAAAATTTTAGAAAAAATAAAAATTGAAAAAATGTTTGTACATGATAAATGCGAGCAATTAATAATGAGATATACACTGGTCAAGCACGCCTCGTAGTAAATTTGTTTTTGGTAAAAAAAGTTAGCTGGGTAAGGCTAAGGTCGCCAAGTCATTATTCTCCTCTCGGTTGTCATCCAAATCCTCCAATACTCTCCGCCCGTCTCTCAATCTTTCTTATAATTCTTTTAATTCTTCTTCTCGTTGGTGTGTGTATGTATGTATGTATGTATTTTCTATTATGAATTGGGTGTGAATTTAATCTTGTAAAATAAATCTAATCTTCAAACACACACCAGAAGCTTGACTTGCTTTTAATTTTGATTACCATTTACCACCTGCATACATACATACAAAGATTACAGATCGGTAAGAATCATGTCTTTGTCCGAATCATCTTCATCTTCATCGCCGGTTGGTCGTTTCAAGGATCTAAGGGGAGTTCAGTGGCGCATCGATTTGGGAATTATGCCATCTTCTTTCACTTGTCTTGATCATCTTCGTCAGGTCACCGCCAATTCTCGCAGATGGTATGTGTATTTGCATCAACAAATTATTATTATTATTATTATTATTATTATTATTTTCTCCTCTTACTTAACAACTTACCATTCTCCATTTGCCTTGATACCAACAACTATGTTCCATGTTGTTGCTAATCTTACCATTTTCCCTTTCTTCTTCTTCTGCCCCTATTATTATATAGGATTTAAATCAGGTTTTTTCTCTTTAACAGTACTCTATTACTATTAGTAGCTGCTTAACTAGACTATTTTCATCTTACATTTTATCCTCTGTTCCTCCCAGGTATGCTGCTTTACGGAGGTGCCTCTTAATTGACTCTCTCATTCCCAAGGATGGAACTCATTTTCCAGATCTTGTCATAGACAATCCATTATCGCAAAATCCAGGTACCATTTCTAGTGTTATCATGCTTCTTTTTTTCAAGTGCGTGCATGTTTTCATATGTAATCTACGATGGTCAAATCTTGTTACCTTGAGCATTTGTCCTCAAATTCCTAGCCTCCTATCTCATTCATCTACTATGCTATGCAGATAGTACGTGGGGCCGCTTCTTTAGAAATGCTGAGCTCGAAAGAATGCTTGACAAGGACCTATCACGTCTGTATCCAGAGCATGGAAGCTACTTTCAGACGCCTGAATGTCAGGGCATGTTAAGAAGAATTTTGTTGCTCTGGTGCCTTAGGCATCCAGAATATGGTTACAGGCAAGGTAAGCTGTGTTATTCTGGTTCAAGTTCTAAATGCCATTGGTTTAGTTTGAACCTGTACCTTATGCTCTTGTTCAAGTGCAAGACCAATGTTTTTATATATTACTCTGTCTGCAAAATCAGTATACAATGTACACATAATTTCAAATATATTCTGCGCCATAACTTTTTTGTTCTTCTAATGATATAATTTATTCATCTGATGACTGAGCCATGTATAATCTACAATTGATCATCAAAATCTGGATGTACTCTCGTAACACCCTTTAACCTTCTTGAATTGGAATAAATTGTTCATATTGTTAAATACTCTAGGAAGTGTAATAATAGCCTGTCCTTTGTTCTTTTCCAGGAATGCACGAACTCTTGGCTCCATTCTTGTATGTTCTACACATTGATGTAGAGCATCTTTCTGAAGTGCGGAAGACTTATGAAGACCAATTTACTGACAAATTTGATGGCTTCTCGTTTCATGAAAGTGATTTAACATATATATTTGGTTTTAAGACGTTTTCTAATTCCTTGGAAGATGAATTCGGGCCTCAAAAAAGTCCTGCAAGGATTAGTAGTCTTAGTGAACTTGATCCCAAAATTCAAGACATTGTTTTACTTAGTGATGCTTATGGGGCAGAAGGCGAACTTGGTATTGTTTTATCTGAAAAATTTATGGAACATGATGCTTATTGCATGTTTGATGCTTTGATGAATGGAAGTGGTGCTGTTACCATGTCGGAGTTCTTTTCCCATTCTCCTTCTGGTGTTCCACATAATGGGATTCCTCCCGTGATTGAAGCTTCTTCGACATTGTACCATTTACTTGCTATTGTAGATGTATCTCTGCACAGTCATCTGGTTGAGCTTGGAGTTGAACCTCAGTACTTTGCACTTCGCTGGTTGCGGGTTTTATTCGGGCGTGAATTTGCACTGGAAGACCTATTGATAATTTGGGATGAAATTTTTGCAGCTGACAATAGTAAATTATATACAATTGCTGAAAATGATGTAGGATTCGGCTCTGGAATCCTTGATTCGTTGAGGGGAGCATTTATTTCAGCATTTGCAGTGTCAATGATACTCCACTTGAGATCTTCGCTTCTCGCCACTGAAAATGCTACTTCATGTCTTCAGAGATTGCTGAATTTCCCAGAGGATATAAATTTGGAGAAACTGATAACCAAAAGCAAGTCCTTACAGGGTCTTGCATTAGATGCTAACAATTCAAGCTCAGTGCCAGTATATAATGGTGGTTATAGCCGGAACACAACAGCAGTTGTCAGAGGTCATAGCTTTTCATCGGATTCTGCCTGCCCAAGAACTGCCATGCCCATGCCTTTGGTACCTGAGAGCTACTGGGAAGAGAAGTGGAGAGATTTGCATAAGGCTGAAGAAAGTAGGGAAGGAAGTGCTGGGAAGAAGATACCCAACCGTATCAAGGGTTGGTCAGAAAAAGTAAGGTTGCGGCTGTCTAGGACTGAATCTGATCCATCGCCATCCAATTTCAATGGCAGGAGGGCCCCCAAGTCAGCTGTTAGAAGAGGTCTGCTGAAAGACTTGGCCCGACAGCTTGGATCAGAGGAAGATGCTGAAAAATCAGTATCCACTGAAGATGTATGTCAGGATGTAGCCGAGGAGATTGATCACAACGGTAGTAGTCAGAACCCTACTTGCATAGGTGACGACAGATGTATGAATGGAAATGCTGGCAGTGAAGAGAACTCTTCAATATTTTCTGATCCACCGAGCCCTATGGGTGGAGCTAATGATCAAGGAAACGAATCAGAGAGTAGTGTTGCATCAAATTTATCTGTTGAAATTGATAATGATTGTAATAAAGCAGACTCCTCCAGGGCTGATCCAGGTGAAGATGATAGTGATCATAATAATACCAACTCCTGTATGACTGACACATTTGAAAATGATAATGATCACTATGTGAATTCTAGGACTAATGAAGAATCTTTGCCTATATCAGTTTCAAACTCTCAGGACATTTTGGATGTGAGGTCTGCACAGAGAGAAGATACTTTAATGAAGTCCAATGTAAGCTTGAAGGAAAGAAAGCTTCCATCAGGAAAATTTCATTGGTTTTGGAAGTTTGGAAGAAATGCTGGTGATGGGACTTCCGAAAAAGGTGTGTCAGATACAACTACACCTTCCGATGCTGGATGCCTTAAGCAAAGTGGAGTTGGTTCTTCCACAACAGATAGCTGTGTTAGCTCTTCAGCGATTATCAAAGGAGATGCACTGGACCAGAATCTTCTGGTTACATTCAGAAATCTTGGACAGTCTATGCTTGAGAACATTCAGGTAAGATCCGAGCCCATGCTTTAATATCATCTTGGTCACCTCATATGGTCTACTCTGACAATTATTCGGCTTCTTGTGCATATTCATATAAAGTTATAAGAGCAATACTACAATTCCCAAATTAGATCTAGAATGAGATCCTAAATGCATATGATTATCTACGTGTATTTGCCTCATCATAAAACATTTGGTATCTTATTGGGGATCCAATTTTGGACCTGTACTTATGTATATAAACTACTCTCTCTACATGGAATTGAAGCTGACATTTCAATAGTGGTGTAGGGATCATCGTAGTTTCTTGAAGTAAAATCGATAAGAGTGAAAACTGTCCCTCGTCTTCGATAAATTGTTTTTGCATACTATATAATTTTTGTTTTTTCATGTTAAAGTCAATTGTAAGCAACCACTTAATCTACAGGTAATTGAATCAGCTATCCAGTATGATAGGGGTCAAATAGGGGCCCAAGAGAAGAACTCGAGGAATGGATTAGTAGGCAGAGGCCAAGTTACAGCAGTGGCAGCTCTAAAAGAGCTTAGGAAAATTAGCAACATTTTATCAGAAATGTGATGTGGTAACTGTATATGATATGATATTAATGCGTGTATATACTATACCCATTATTTGTAACACTACAATTTCTGAGTGCTACAATAAATAAGAGTAAGCTTTGGTCTGACATGCTCTTTAAGACTTTAACACTCGTCAATAATTTTGAATTTTGTCATATATGAGGACTTGTATATATAAATTATAGTATCTTTGTATCTACAGTTTTCTTAGCTAATTATTGCATTTACAGTTTAATCCATCAAACAGCATATCGTTTACAGCAATATACTACATTACTACATATAAGTTGCTGGTACATCAAATCCGTAGGAGCTGGATACCGCCACAGTTAAACAATCCAGAGGTACATTGTACATGTTAGAACTTGACATAAATAAACCTAACGGGTCATTTTGGTAGTGCATGGCTCCATTGTGCTTGTCAGATTTCTTAACTTTTGACACTACCGTCTTTTTTCTAAAAATTTCATTTCATAATTTGCCTACTTGAACAATTGTAGATTTTGGGATGAAATTCATTCTATATGTGCTTTGCGAATAATCACTGATGTTGAAGTGCATAGTCCCGTCCGAGCCTAGCCTAGCCTGAGGGTTTGACATATCATATATTCTTATGATATATAGTTCTTATGTTATTACTACCTTTTTTTTAAATTAATATTTATTACTACCTATTTAATTATGATAGAAATATATGCATACCCTTATTTATAATGGGATCAAAATAGCCTTATATTTTATGTGGCTTTTATTTAATATAATGTGCTATTTTTTTACCTTAAGAGCTTCAGTCACTTTTTTTTTTAATTTTCACAATACATTTTTAAACAAAATTTATATTAATTTGTTAATTTTAATTATAATATTCATATATTTAATAAAATTTTATTAGGTGGGTTGTGTTTTTAATTTATTATGAAATGCAGTTTAAAAAATAATAAAAGATAATTACTGCATTTTATAAAGAACAGTACGTCAACTTATTTAAGCGATAAAATAAGTAACAAGAAATAAGAATAAGTAATTTACATTAAAATAATATATATTATTATGATTGTTATTATAAATAACATTTATTCTTCTATTAACTAAAATATATTTATTATGAAAATATAATTCATTTTTTAAACTATATTTTTAATGAATATTTATTTAAAACTAATAATTTAAAAAAATTTAATTATGTAATCATCAAAAACGAAAAAAGAAATCATAACTTAATATGGATAAGTACTTGAATAAAGAGGTAAAATAATTGATATAAGATATAATAAAGATAATTTGATCAAATACATAAAAGAAGGCGTGGAAAAATAAATTTGAAATAGGCATATCTCACCGTCCTTTAATTATCTCTTTTCAAAAAAAAGAAGTTGTCCTTAAATAATGGATCCAAATCCTCTACAAATGACTAGGATTCTACTATTCTATTTTTTTAATTGATTATACAAACTAACTTAAATTTCACTATTCTACTTTTTTATTAGTTGATATAATTTATAATTTATATCTTTATAATAATAAAATTTAGATATATAATATACTTGGATAAAGATATTATTTTCAATAATGACGATGTTATAGTTATTAAATTGGATATGAAAAGTGATTATTTGAAAGTGTAGGGAAAATTTTGTACTTATATTAGATGATTTTTTAATTATAAATTGAGAGATTTATGTTATATATATAATATTTTTTAATTATTTATTTAATGTTTAATAAAAAGGGTTCTTTTGATTATATATAACAATAATAATAATAATAATATTTTATGTTAGAAATATTATATTCAATATTTTAGAGACGTATTATTTTACTATTTTTATAATTTCAGGTATATTTTCTAACGTTTTTTAAACTGAATGATAAAAATATTTATTTGATGGACGGCGATTGACACTTGCATGACCGATCATGAGAGTTTCAATTCTTAGTATGAATATATTTTATTATTCAGATGTGTCTTTTCAAATATTTAGATTTTATTGTCTAAATTTTCGAAAATATCTTTACATTTTTTTTTGAAACATTGTAATTCGATTACTATTCGTTTATAAAAAATTATTAAAAAATTAATATTTTATAATATTAAAAAAATTATTAAAAAAGGTTGTAAACGATTTTTAATATTTTATAATATTAATAAAATGTTGATAATTTCACATTTTATTTTAACTCTGTTACATCAAGTACCACATAAAATATTACAACAATAATTAAACCGACTAAAAAACAATCAAATAAAACTATATATTTATCTATATCATCGCTAAGGTTAAATATTATTCCTTTCATCTCAAAATAATGTTGTAATTAATTTTTCAGTGACTAAATTGACAAAATTTTAATCCAAAATTACATATATTATTAATTGAATTTGAACTTTATAGTTTTAATAATAACTTAAATATTAAAATATACAAATATTATAAAATAATATTAAATCTGACGGTTTCAATCTGAAGAGTCTGTAGTGCAACCGCACAAACAGGATAAGTGACGGATCCGTGAAAAAACATTAATGAATAAAATTTAATTTTAGAAAAGATATATATTATACATACAACTATACACCTGATAGTACTCCTTTAATACAACTATATACGGATAATATTATATTATATTTAAATTATATTCTATATTTTCTATTTTAAAAATCTATATACCTATAATTTTATTTTTTTAAGCCCAATTATATATTTATTATATTACGGGTCCAAATTATAATATATTTATATTAAATAGAATAGATTTATATAAAATAAGAGAATATATATATAATATTAACATAAATTTTTAATATTATAAAATTTTATTTTAAATATCAATAAAAATATAAATAAAAAATTAATTTACTTAAATATTAGTTATCGTGTTTTGCATGGGTTATAAGCCGGTTAAACATTACAAATCAAAATATAAATTACATAAGTTCTTAATTAATAAATTAGTTGTAATCGTAACTTAGATACATAATGTAGGCCTCAAATCCTATAAGTCACTTATAAGTTAAAAAATACATGCATTTTTTAACTTATAAGTTACTTATGAGATAAGTCAAATTGACTCGTAATAAAAAAAAGAGTTAGGTTAAGCACGATGCAATTAAAATCACAGTGTAACTTTATTATATCTTGGGTTAGCTCTGCATATGAGCTATTGATATAATTAAATTACATAATGTATATTAATTAGTATATATTATTGTTTAAAAATAAAGTTTTGTAAATATAATTCATTTATTTATATATTATAAATCTATAATTTATATATTTATTTTTCACTTTTTAAAGAATAAACATAAATATTATTTTATTTATTTAAATTGAGCGTATTAATATTTTTTAGTAGGACATTTAATATTTTTTAGTGGGGGCATTAAAACAAATATTTATATTATAACTATATAATCTATATTTTCCAGTTCCAGTGAGAGCCTGTGACCCCTCCCAATACGTTGCCGTCCATCCCTGAACAGGATGCTGATGATTACTCCCAGAATAGTCCTAGTTCTTCACAAAAATAGTTATTAATACTATACTAGTAAAGAATTTACTCAAGCAAAGATGTGATCATGCCTGTTAAAACTGCAAGTTAAAGAAACTGCTGGCAGCCATTAAAAATAAATCTTAAGCTTTCTCCTGCCAACGATTATATTTAGGAACAAACCCTCAATCTGTACAACTGTATATAGCATAACATATTCTACACGTAATATCAATTCACTCCAAGAACCTGTGTTGATCATGAGAATATTTAAAATAAAAAGGGCGAAAATTAATACAGATTATGGACTACTACAATTATTAGGATTTAGGAGCATCACCTTGACCTAAAAAATACAGCAGAATTTTTTCCCCCTACTTCGATCACTTATATTATTTTATACAGGGGAGTATATAATTAAATAATAAACGAGAGAAACAAGTTCTTGGAGCATCAACTACCAAGGTTACAGCTGTACAACAATTTCATTCATGCTTCCTTTCTCTGACCCACCTCCTATACCATTTTGCAAATTCCAGAATATCTACAAGGGTGAGACGAGACATCCTGCAAATTTCAGCCACCGAACAGCTAACAAAGTATTGGACTACACAAAAAAGAACATGATTTTAACTAAAAATTACAACTGACTTGAGTCAAATTGAACCAGATGTTTATTAAATCTGATAATAGAAATATATCACTATATTCCATACTACGACGAAAACATGCATATACTTGAGTCAAGATCAATGCATTAGTGCAAATTAACTTATTTGCTACAACTTAAAACGGAATTTGTCAGGAAAAGCCTAGTATTAGTAGCAGTGTTAGTAATATTAGTAAGGGTACTATAGTCTTTTACTATATAAGGAGGTCTAGTATAAATATAGCATTAGCCTTGTAAGTAATTCAGTTTCATGTCTGAACTATTATCAGAAAATGAAACTTGTTCCACAAGTCTCTCTCTCTCTCTAATTGAATTCTCTCTCTAGGGTTTATATCTCTCTAAAACTCACCATATCTCATCTGATCTCTTGCATTTCTAGCCTAGATTCTCTAATTCCTTGTTTGTTTTACTGTTCTATACATTCAAATACATATAAAAACACAAAAACATTGGAAAAACTAGAAAATTACATGTCAAGGCATGACAGAATTCCAAGTTGAATTTTAAAAAGGTGCTCTGATTTGATAAAAATTAAATAACCTTCACTAATGTAAATTTATAATATATTCTGTTTTTTTATACTCCTTCCGTCCCTTTTGATTGTTAACATTTTTTAGAGAGTGTCTGGCACGCATTTTAAGGTGCATATAAAGTATAGTTACATAACTTATTTTTAAATAATTTTTTTTCTGAATACAAATTTAAACATTCAATTTTTATTCAAAAAAAGAAAATTGTAAAAATAAGTTATGTAACTATACTTTATATGCACCTTAAAATGCGTGTCAGACACTCTCTGAAAAATGTTAACAATCAAAAGGGACATAGGGAGTAACATTTTTCAATAATGTGCAACCATGCACTAACAATTGAGATAACTCATCAAGTAAAAATAATTGTTCTACACGTTTTATGATAATTTCAAGTAACACGTAATATTTTGTTTTTAGCCGAAAGGGCACTAAATTTGGTGTGCAAGTACACTTTCGAACAGCCTAAATTCCTCTTAAAACACTGTTACTGTAATTATCTAACTTGTGTGTTCACAAGAAGCTTGTTTATATATCAATACCTAGATAGAATGTTTTGCTGATGCTACTAGAAATACTATAACTAAAATTTATGATGCAATATAAGCACAATTTATTGCTGATGACAGGATGCTGCTACATATACCGTAACTAAATTTATGATACAACAAAAACCCAATTTTGTGGCAAGGTAGAATACTCACCCATTACCAGCTCTATCAGAACATTCGTTCATCATTCCTCATCCTCAGATTCAGGTTCTTTTTTTAAATCTTTTTCGACTGTCACCTCTACTTTCATCTCCGCTGGAACTGGACGTGTCGAGGAATTTTCTGCAAAAGAAACAAGTCAATTTTGTGACTTCATTGACCTACAATGTAAAAATGTAAGACGATACGCAGTATCACAATTCTTTGGCTTCGTAGTAAATATTACATATGTATGAAAACCTATAATTAACGCGGTTGTAACGTAGACAGGCTAATCGAAGAGCTAAAACATTTAGTAGAGTTCATGGTCTAGTTGCAATAACTAACATAATTCCAACTTCCAAGGCTTTGTTGTACATATTACATGTTTATTATGTGGAAATGCATGAATAAAATAATAAAAGGAACTGTACGGGTGAACGTAAAAGAGATCAATTAACTAGATACACCTTGTCCAGTCAACAAGCTGGAATGGATATATAACCAAAGCCTACCAAGTAATACTCGGAATCTCAAATATGTTCTAAAATTTCACAAATTGTTTTGATCATCTTCAATACCCGTAGATACGAGATGGTGCAGAACAAGGAGTTAAGAGATTAATTCGCATATCTTATTGATTATTATATTTAGAAATAAGCGAACTGAGCAACATTGTTCTAGCACAATTAAAAATTTGCAAAATGAGACGTAGGAGATTCCCAAACTATGTCAACATCAACCAGATTATCCTCATGCAACTTAATTCCAATCTTTGCATTTTCAACCTGCTTGAGTTTTAGTGCAATTTCATCTCGCTTGACAATTTCTTCACGCTCCAAATGTGGTTCATTCTCTATGGTAGCTAGGACATTATCTTTCATAACCTTCGAATATGGGTGTAGCAATGAGATGCTAGGTTTCTCTTTAAACAAAAACACTAAAGATGTTGTCGAACGCACAACTTTGGACCTTTAAATCATATATACAAGTATCCAACACTCCCTAAAGCAATATATGAGCAACATGCGTAGAAAAAATAATAATAATAAACAAGTAGTTTATTGCGTTTAAAAGTGCTTGGTACACATAATTGCAATTAAAAAGTTAAACCAAGAAATAATAATAATATATAGGTACTGTCGCGAACTCTAGGTTTTCTTAATGATTAGCTAATATAGTGAAGGACAGCGATAGAAATAACTTGTAGAAGAAGAAATCTAGAGAGAGGACTCTGTAGAGGGAAGGGGGGGGGGAGAGATTGGTGGAACAAGTTCCATTTTTTGATATATTCCCAAAACATAATGTAAATAAAACTGATAGTTCTATTTATAATACTTCCACAACTAACTGATTCTGAAATGACTTAAGTACCCTCTTAATACTACTGCTGTTTAACATTGTGATAATGCTAATCTTGAAAACTCTTTCCTCCTTAAATACCACCGTGTCCTCATGGTTGAGGACAGAATTCTGGAAAGTTGCACTCTAGTAAATCCTCATCCTCCCATGTAGCCTCGTCAACACTGCAACCCTTCCATTGCAGAAGAACCTGATAAACCACTGTATGATCTCTGAGTATGGTTCTTCTATCCAGTTGTCTAAGCGGAGTCAATTCCAAAGTGCCTCCCTCATTGACCCAAAGGAAGATGCTGCTGGGGCTTGTGTTGACCCCCAGCTTTCTTGAGTTGAGATACATGAAATAAAGGGTGCACCCTGAAGGTATCTGGCACTGGCAGGGCCATTTTACAAGCAACTGGCCCAGTTTTCCCGTTACTTCATATGAACCAAAATACTTAGCTTCCAATTAAAGACTCTTTTTGAAAGCTATTGAGGTCTCTCTGTACGGTTGGAGTTTCAAGTATATCCAGTCTCTTTGCTGAAATTCCCTCTTATACCTTTCTGTTTCATCTTGGTCTGAGCAGCGTCTATAAATTCCTCGAGTCTACTCCACTGTTGTGTTTGTCTTCCAAGAGAAACTTTAGGCTATGGATTTTAGTATGAGGCCTAGAATGTCAAGCTTAATGCCTTGGTATAATGCCGTACACAATCTGAAAAGGAGTAGCATTCAGTGCAATAAGGAAGATGGTGTTATACCACAATTTGGCTTCCGTTAACCAAGCAGCCCAGTTCTTTGGAGTGTGGCAGGTCATACTCCTGAGGTTTTTTCAGTGCTTCCATCAGTTTAAGGGTGATAAGATGATCTATAGTTAAGCCTACTTCCAGATAATTTGAACAAAGTATGCCAGAATTAATAAGGAAAACGCCATCTTTGTCACTAACTACAGTCTCTGTCAGCCCAGGCAACCTGTAGCTTTATTCAAAGAAGGCTAGAGCCAGGCCTTATGCTGATATTGGATGTGCCAAGGCAATGAAGTGACTACATCTACTGAACCTGTCTACCACACAACCCAAATGACCTCAAAAGTCAAAACCCTTGGATTTTGGTAGTCCTATGATGAAATCCATGGCAATATCTCTCCAAGGTTTTTGTTTGATATACCTAGAGGTTGAAGCAGGGGTGGTTTCTTGAGATTCTCACTTTTAACTTGCTGGAAGGTGTGGCAATGCCTCACCCATCCTCCAATTGTTTGTCAAACTGATGGCCAATGAAAGTATTCCATTATTCTTTTCAGGGTGGCCCACTTGCCTGAGTGACCCCCCTATTCCATTGCAGTGCAGATCCTCAAATATTTGCCTCCTTGGGTCTCTTGTGCTTCTAAGAACCCACCTCCCTATATCTTTTCCATTTTTCCTATCACATTCCCTTGAAGGTCTTGCTTCATCATACTTAAGGGTACCTTGCTGAGTTGTCTCAGCCTGAGTGATAGTTTCCCATACTCTCAACTGCTCAACACTAGTTTACACCAATATTCGACAATTCCAATCAATTCTTAACGACTACAAATTGCTCTACTAATTACTTCAATTAGTAATCAACACACCACTACAGTACTACGAGCAACATCTGAAACATTTTGCAATTAACCTCTAATTTTGTATTTTTCTGGATATAACTTGCAACTACTACCAAACAATATTAAGACGAAAAGAAATAGCCTGAATTACTTTAGCAAGCAAGAGATCTACACTCCTAAACTACAGATCGATGGGGAACGAAAGTGAACAAATTATATATACATTATTAATTAGTATCTATATATTTAGTGTAGAGATAAATAATATATTTCTCAATATGTTTTAAACGCGGGGCTAGTAGTTATTTAATTATCTAGATTATTCTAAATAAGCCCAATTGTTTATGAGCCTTAGTCCATTAAGCTATTTTATTAGGGTTTGTATTCCCTATGCAAGTATAGTAATCCTAACATATTTAAGAAGACTTGGTTTATATATTGCGATTGTGATATCAATATTGATTTGAGTCTCTTCATGGAATGCGATCCATTCTTTCAGCCCTTCTGCGGTTGAGAATTTTCTTGGGATAGTGGGTTTTTTGCGGTTATTCCACTCAACTTATTTTATTCTTGTTTTTATATCATATATCTATCTTCTTCATTTTCTGCATCACGAATTTATGAAGCTAAGTAACTAGAAGTTCTAATATAATACTTCCAAAAGTAACTAATTCAAAAATTACTCAAGTACCCTCCTAACAATTCTGGTACTTAACATTGTGATAATGCTAATTCTAACATGAAAACATCCAAGTTCCAAGTTCAATGCTCGCTTAAAAGCAAGAGAAACACACTCAAAGTTCACAATAAGATCCACTTAAAAAAAAGGTTAACAATATGATTTAATAATAGTTTTAATATGTTCCATACGTCATTGAGCATAAATATAAAATATCATCTATCCTTCTACTAAGTAGTTCAGGAATAAGAATACAAATACTCTATTATAAAACCATATTACAAATCTCTTGATAGGGATCAATAGTTAATTTAGTTATCTTTATTATTTAGTTGGGAGCTGAACTACTGATTTTACCCAGTTGTTTGAGCCGTAAACAACATATTTATATGCTTGTATTAACTTCTTATAGAGGCGGACTTTGATTGTATACAATTTATCTTTCTCCGAATATTGATGAGTTATCAATTTGGGGATAGCTTAGGGTAGAGATTGACCTGTGGTTCAATCTCCCAAGGGTTTTTAATTATTGTCAAGAAAAGGAAGGAGAAAGATGGTCCTGCTAAGGAGGATTGGGGAAGATAAAGTTGGAGAAGAAAATGCCTTGATCTCAGCTGTCTATTATATATTATATGTATAATTGTATTCATTTCCAATGTGTGAGCTATAATGCTTTAATTTAGTTTTAATTGTGTATTGTAATTTGCACGTAACATTCAAATGATTCAAATTTTGATTTCTATTTTGACTTCTATTGTATTTTTAATAAATTGTAATTCTAACTTTCCGGCTAACAAGCCTACATGAATAATTGTCTAATTTTTTTTTAAATAAATCATATCATACATTGTGATTTATGATAATGATGACATTTGTTGTAAGATACACTTTGAACATATAACCCAATGAATGTAACTTTTTTGAGAAAAGAAGTTAACAATTAAATAAAGCATGTTACCTTTTTTTTAAAAGTATCTAAATTAACAAAAATAAATGATGTTACTTTCTTAACATAAAAAAAAAAAATCATTGTTAATTATTAACTACTACCCCCATCCCATTTTACTTATACACTTTGATATATTGACCGCATAGTTTTACAAATTATTTTTTAAATTTTCTTTGTTTAAATAAAAACTTAATAATTAAATTTTTATTTAAAAAAAGAAAATCAAAAAATAATTTATGGAACTATGCCATCAATGCACCTTGTGGACAAATAAAATGGGATGGAGGGAGTATTAAAACAATCCTTATTTAAATTATAATATGTGCAAAAAAAAGGCCAACTTACATATGCAAAGTTTTTAATTAATAATTAAAAATATTTTTTTGTCATAGTCTATACATATTAAATAGTGTAGACTAATATTAATATTAAATATTTTACACTCCTACATCAAGATACCAAAATAAAATGTGAGCAATAATTGCTGTAGGCTCAAATAAATAATTTTATGATATATAATTTATTATACTTGACCATACAATATTTAATCAAATATTCAAATTGTATTATAAATAGTGAACACTCATATTACAATGTGATAAAAAATAACTTCAAGAACTAATTATTCAAATTTTGTACTCTCTCCTTCCCATTATACATGTCATTTTTGAACTTGATCCGTCAATATAATTTGGAACTTTTCTCACTTAACTTTTAGATATAATATAATAAAAGTTCAATATAATTTGAACTTTTCTCTTCTAAATTTTAAATACTAAAATCTCGGACCTCTTGTCCTACAAAAATATCGGGTCTCTTGTTCTTCATAAATTGTTGGGCTATATAATATATATATACTATTTTTCTGGAAAAAATGTGCCAATTATGTTTTTGGGTCCTGGGCAGTCGTCCCGCGCCCCAGGGCCGGCAGGCCCTGCCGAACCTTCCCGGAGCCTAGGCGCAAAGCGCACTTCTAAAATAGGAAAATAAAAATTCTGAAATATATTAGTTAGGATTATACATATAATGACTTAGGTTTATAGGATAATTTATACTTCATAATATATTAAATCACGCTTCTAGAGCTAAAATAACATAATATATATACTTTATAATATATTAAATTTAACATCAAGATTCGAAATTCAAAGTTTATAGCTAAGTTCCTGGTTATCCAATTCATCATGTTCATCCAAGTTCCAACATTGTTAGTGGTAAAGTTTCATTCATCATCTTCATCAAAATCCTCATCCAACTCATCTTCATCTTGAAAATTTTCATCCCAATTATCTTCAAGTGTTGAGGTGTTCAACTATGGAAAGCAACTCTGAACTTGTGCTCTAAACTTGTGCTGAGAGCAATCTAGGGTTCTTTTTCCTTTAAAGCGTCTGCGTGTTTATTTATCTTGGGCTTTTAAAGTTTTATTTTTCTTTGGGATCCAATAACAAAACCCTATATATTTTTGCTAAGTTTCAATGAAGCGCGCTTTTTTGGCGCTTCTCGCTTTTACACGCTTTACAGTCATAAGCGAGCACTTCTTTGAAGTTGCTTCGCTCCAGCCATAGTAAGGTGCGTGCGCTTTTGTGAGCTTTGAGCCTAGGCGAGCGCCTAGGCGCACTTTTAACAACATTGATCGGAAGGAGATAGTAGACATGTATTATTAGATTTTTTTTTCAAAAGTGACTAGGGACTGGAGAGAGTAACATATAAACTATTTGATCATATAATACATACAATATGATCAAATGACGACACTAAAAGGTTTACGAACTAAATTTTGTTAATTTTTGAAGCTAAATTTTTTAATTAGCACACACACATATATAGAGAGAAAAAGGATCAAATGGTAACTAAATTAGATTAGGTAACTTAGTAACTAAATATGGACCCTTAGATCTGATGAGTGTGTATTACAAATCATATGGAGTTATGCACTACAATAAAAGCTCTGATACACGTAAAATAAGGAATATACACGAAAATTAGGAATATAACTCAAACTTATGATTGTTTTTTATTATATATCTAATATCTAATATGTATATAAGATATAATACAACACATACAATATAATATAGCACATATAATATAATACAGAACAAATAAAATAATTACAGCACACACAATATAAACAAAACAAACCCTAATTCTTTTCCATTGGAGGCTGTCGTGTTTGAAAAAAGAGGCTGCTATTTTTTTTCCATTGGAGGCTGCTATTTTTTTCCATTGGAGGCTGCTGTGTTTGAAAGAAAAAAGGGTAACCCTAATTCTTTTTTATACATCTTGGAAAATTACATTTCAGTACCTTAAAGTTCCTGAAATTTGCAAACTAGTCCCTGGAGATTCAGAAAAGTTTAAAACAGACCCTGAGCTTTGCAGAAATTTTCAAATTAGTCCCTGAACTTCAGAAGTTTGACAGTTTTACCCTCGAAGCTACTGATTTTTGATATTACAGCCCTTGAACTTCAGAATATATCAAGATCGGCCCCTATTAATCCCTGTTTAAGCCATGCCTACTTACATCAAACGTCAAATTGATAGTGTGGAAGATAATATTTATTTCCTCGAGCGTGAACGTAATGAGTTACATTATAAAATTTATGTCTACTATCGTCAAGAGAAGTTATTTGAATATGATCTTACTTTGAAGAACTTGGATTATCAATACTATGAACTTAAAAAGGTTGCAAAAGGAGTACAGGCTTGAGTTGTGTAAAGAAAGAATTGATTCGAGCAAAGAAAGGGATGCACATGCAATTGAGGACCTAAAAAGTGAAACTATGGAGGTAAAAAGGGCTTTTGCGACTCTTACATCTCAGGTTTAACGTCTTGTAAATTCGGAGAATGCAAAAAATGCCAAAGAACAAGAAATTACAATGAAAATTGAGTATCTTGAAAACACAAATACGGAAGATCCGATTGAGGTGAAACAAGTTGAAGATATAGTGATTGTGAGTGAGGATCAGGTAGAAACAACCAAGCAATAACCTGATTGTTTTCACATTGTCGAGGAATATTTACAGGAAAGTGTTCAAATTGTGCAAGAAGGAAGAGTGGCTTATGGTGATATTATTGAGGTTGAGCATATCGACTTCATCATTCCAAAATACATGATTAAGCCTCTTTCACTTGAAGCCAATTTTCAAGGTTCTTTGTGCCTGGGTGGGTGCTTTTGAAGAAGTGCAAACAGTTTTTCTTCATTCCAGTTCATGCATGGTTCTTGATTTCTACAAAACTTGTGGTCGAGTTTTTTCTGACAAGGGGAGAATGATGGGGGAATGAGAATAAAGAATTAATATATATGCTATTAATTAGATTATGTTTGTTTAGTGTATAGATAAATAGTATATTTATCTATATGTTTATATGTAGGGCTAGTAGTTTACTAAATAAGTAGTTTATTTATTATAAAGCCCAATTGTTAACAGACCTTAGTCCATTAAGTTATTTATTAGGGTTTCTACTCACTATATAAGTATTGTAATCCCCTATATTATTTAGACTTGATAATTGAGAATATCTTTGAATATTGAATTGGGTCTCTTTTATGGGTTGCGATCCATAACTTTTCTCTCTTTTGCGGTTGGGAAACCCTTGGGGTAGTGGGTGTTCTATGGTTCATTCACTTAAGTTCTATTTATTATTGTATCTATCATCATATTTATATCATATATCATCACTTTCACAAGTTGTCCTGCATCACTTCTCTAATCTCTCCACTGATTCTGTCTCTGAGCTGTGTGCCTATTTGTTTTCTCTATTTTCTGCAACTGTTATCTCACATATGGCCAAAAAATCACAAAAACATTTTAAAATACAAAAGAAGAAACCCTAGTCCCATAAAAACTGGTATCAAAGCTATCAAATTGATCAACCACTGCTTCTACATTGCTGTGCTGGTGATTACGAGTCGAGCGAGCTTCGAATTGTTGTAATCGCAGTTCTCAATCTCAAATTATGGTCAAATCAGTGCAGGTACTCTATTTCTTAATTATTCTTCACAGATCAGTAGTAGATGATGTTGAATCAGTTGATTTTAAGTGAAGTTTGTTAGTGTCTAGTTCGTTTTCAGTTGTTGCTATTTGAGTACATATTACATAAGAAAATCTCAAAAATAGTAGTGTAGTATTATTTTTACTGATCGTCTATGTTACTCCGACACGGTGGTCGTACCCGTGTCGACCCGACACGGGACACGACCCGGAATAAGTGTCGGATTCGTGAGTTGAAAATCAGACCCGTCGCCAGAGAAAATCGAAGATCGCCGGAAGAAATCCATAATTTAACAGAGAAATTAGAGACAAAGATGAAGTAAAAGATACAAGAATAAGGAGAAGGAGAAGAGATATGTAGAGATGAAGCTGTTAGAGTTCTTGAGGAGGAAGACGGTCGTGATATATACACTGATACTTACAAATTGTATTAATAAAATATTTATAATATGTATAATGTATGTGGACATGCTTCTGTCCAGATTCATTTTGAATTATATAATTGAGTCCAGCTGGGTTTACAACACACAAGTTATGTTTATATTAGATCTTGAAATACACATTCAGTATATCAGATTATATACTTATTAATTAGTAATTAGTAATTAATATTTTAAATAATTCACAAAATGATAATAAAAAATAATATAAACTGATTTAAAAAATAATAAAATGTTTAATACCTATAATTATTAAAATTATTATTTTTAATAATTAATTACTTTTTTAAATTATTCATATAATAACAAAAAATAATATTAAATTACCAAAAATAATTATCTTTTAAAATATAAATTATATAATTTAATTTAAATATGCCCTATCCCCGTATCCGTGTCCACAATTTGGACGGTGTCCTCGTGTCCCAATTTTTCGGGAGTGCCGAATCCGACACTCGGATATGTGTCGTATCCGCACCCGAGTCTGAGCAACATAGCTGATCGTTCAGTTGTGGAGAGTTATTTGTACGGTATTGCTGGTAGTTTTGGAGTGAATTGTGGATTGTTGAAGTGACTGAGGTTGTGTACTGGTGTTATTGTTGAGGTGTGGTGTACTTGCGTGTTTGTTGAAGTAATTGAAGTGCAGTGAATACAAACTGTTCAACAAATTGTCTATGAGAATGACATACTACCGAGGTGAAGGAAGTCCATATATATTGAAGGAGTGAAGTACGGCTTAGTATTAATTAGTATAAGTGCTGGAATACATTGGATGTATTGTGCATAGAAAGTGTTTGATAAATTGACTGTGTGAACATCTGTAGAAAATTTTGTGAATTGTGCACAGTTGTGAGTACCTTGTGGTTGTGTTGTCATTGAGGAAACTCAATTATGGTGGAATTGTGAAATTTAGGTGAAGAATTGTGTGTGTGCACAGAAGTTGTTTGTTAAATTGTTTATGAAGGATTGATTAGTTGAAGTGCAAGTGAATCAGTAGTATTGTAGTATGCCTGGAAGCAGTTTGGTGAATTGTTTGGGAGGAAATTAAATCTCTGTGGAAGTTGTGTTGGGAGTGGATATTAAATCTCTGTGGAAGTCGTCTAGTAAGAACTTTCCAAGGTTGGAGGATTTAATTGACTAGGCTTCTCAGAAAATGAGTATATTGAAGGAGATGAAGGCTAAGAAACAAGAGGAAGGATTTGTCAATCTATTTGGGTGGATAACTAAGGAAGAACATGGCAATCTCAGACTCTGAGCAGTACCTTGCAGTCTTTGACATTGGAGATTTGAAGGAAGATGCAGTTGCAGATATGCCTTTTGGAGTAGCTGGACAATGGTACCAGGAGTATGTAGGAGAGTTGATGATGAGTAAATCTCTTCAAGATGAGCCTCAGGATGCTTATGCAATCTATAAAGATATTCAGAAAAGTGGTTTTAACTACAAGAAATGGGGCACAGTTTGGAACTTAATTTAGTAAGGAAGAATGGAGTGACATGGACAATGAAGTTTGTATATCAACTGAATATGATCTGAACCCGGTGAAATTGAGTGGATACAGGTTGGATGCGTACATACTTATGGCATGAAGTCGTGGTCCTCTAAAGTGGTAGATGAACAAGGTGACGGATCAACTCTTTTTAATTACAAGGGTGAAAAGAATCAACTGTTGTGGATGAAGCAACTCCAATGATTCTCACCAACATGAGAGAAAGGGATGCTGATTTTCCTTACAAGATAACTACCAAAGATTTTTTTAACAGCTACAATCTCTCATGGATTTAAGAAGGTGCCTCACAAATTTGATAACTATGACAAGTTGTTCTTAAAATCAAATTTAAGGCATGAACACTCATAGTAAATCACAATATCAAGGAGTAATAATAATGATAATTAAAATTAGTAAAAAGAGATGTTGGCAATTGGGGAGTGTACCTTGGAAGAAAAAGAAAGAGGAGGAAGGCCAGCCATGAAAGGTGGATAGAGATAGTGACTCTTCATCAGACAATCCAGGAGGATTGGTGAGCTGCTTCCCCAGAATATCAAAGACGCCTTGATGACGATGACGAGTCCGTGGGGGTGGAACCCAATAAGAAGAACCGGGTATGAAAGGTAACCAATCAGGAGCAGATCTTTTGACAATGATGTTGTGAATCACATCCTCTAGCTTCTTTATTCCCAAAACCTCAACATCTTCGTTTGATGAAGATGATGATGAATCCAGATCCACTTCTATTAGTTGCGGCTGCTTTCTTCCTGATTGATTCGATCCATGTCTGTGCGTCGTTAGGATTCTAGGTGACGTACAAATAAATGACAACGATGATGATGAACGGACTAGGGTTCCATACACCAATCGAGCCATTCAGTTCAATTTCTATATTATTATGCTGCTGCAGCAGAGATCTGTGAATAATTACGTACTGGGGTTCCCCTCTTGATTATTCTTCTTATTTCAAGATAGTCGATACATAATCGACAACGGAATTAAAGGATAGACACACGAGTCAATATAATATTATTACTGTTCAAACTTCTAATAATCTAACTCTATATTAATTAAAATTTTAAAACAATATTGATTTCCAAAACTTTATTGATAAAAAATAAATTAATATTTAATTTCCTTTTTACACCACAAATTTCTTATTAAAAAAACGAATAATGTATTACATTAACGAGAATAAGTATTCTAAGGTTAACTTTAGGATATTTTTCCTAAAATCACAACAAATACATATAATCAAATACATCTAGTCTTTGACAAAAAAAAAATATATATCTAGTCATTTATTATTAAATACAAGCTTATAACCCGTGTAAAGTACGGGATGAATGACTAATATTTAGGTAAATTTATTTTTTATATTATATTTTATTGATATTTACTATAAAATTTTATAACGTTGAAAATTTATTTTAATATAATATAATATTATCTGTGAGGAGTTGTATAAAAAGAGGACTATAGGGGGGTTAGAGTTGTATGTTATTTTATAATGATATTTATATATTAATATTCATAAAATTTAATGATATACTAAATAAAAATTATAGGATAAGTAAGCTTTTTAAAATAGAAAATATAGAATATAATATAATATTATCTGTGAGGAGTTTTATAAAAGGAGGAATACCGGTGATTAGAGTTGTATGTATGATATATATTCTTTTTAAAATTAAATTTTATTAAAATTGAATGGTTAAGATAATATTATCAGTGAGGAGTTCGTATAAAAAGAAAACTATAGTGGTTAGAGTTGTATGTTATTTTATAATGATATTTATATATTAATATTCATAAAATTTAATGATATATTAAATAAAAATCATAGGATAAGTAAGATTCTTAAAATAAAAAATATAGAATATAATTTAAATATAATATAATATTATTCATGATGTATTGCATAAAAAGAGGACTACCGAGGATTAGAGTTGTATATATGATATATATTCTTTTTAAAATTATATTTTATTAAAATTGAATTATTAAGATCATCTATATGGTTCAATTTTGCCAGAAGGACGAAAGGAAAGATTCTCTGTAGTTGGAAGTTGGACAAAAGCCCAAAGCCCGGATATTCAATCAAATAAATATGTGTTGTTCGACCTAAAATTGGACAGTTAGGATATTTTCTATGGTTCACATTGGACCAAAAATTTTAATCTTTCAGCTATAATAATATAGTATAGATATATAAATATTTTAGTAAAAAGTTCTATAAATTGGTTATAATAATATAGTATAGATTTACTTACCATTTATTTTACATTGTTAATAAATTAGAAAAATAAGTAATTAGGTTGTTAATATAATATACACAAATGAATCACTGCCTTACGAAATATTCCTATGTTTTACCTTATGATCTTTATTCTCTACATTAATTTAAAATATTATTGGTTCTCTTAAAAATATATATTATTAATAAATTAAGAATTATTTACATGTATAATTATTACAAAATTAGATAACAAAATTTTTTAATATAAAAGAGCTACATATACGTAACTTCCACATAAATAATATCTATTATTAATAAATTCAATGATCATGTGTAAATTTATATTTGTATTCACCATTCACTTACACTTTGCAATTTAAAGGCATAATAAATAAATTAATAGAAATTTATACAGATTAATATAAGAGGATTAAATTCAATGAAGTACATTTGACTTTGCAATAATTTTATAATATATTACAAGCAAAATATGATATAATACATATTGGTCTCCAATTAATACTTTATTTAAGAACTCAATATAACTTTTGTCTATTATAAGATATCTACACTATATTATTAAATTCAAAAGATTAAAAGTTAGTAGTCGGTAGTTCTAGGTCGGTATTTGAGTCGGATAGTTATTATTGAACTTAATTTTTAAACACTAATCTCATAATTAAAATAAATCTCACATTAATCTCCTAAATAAAATACACAAACATTATCCTATTAAAATATAAATAAAATATATGGAAAATTATATAAAATATATACTTATAACATTAAATAAAATTTAGATTATTATTATAAAAATAAAAATAAATTCAAATTATATAAAGAAAATATTAAAACAATTCAATATGTGTATCGCACGTGATATAAGCTAGTTATTAACTAAAAGAAAACGAAAGAAAACAATTAGGATTTTGGGAAAAGAAAACCTAATTGGAAGGATGATTTTGTTGTTTTATGAAGGTATGGATATTTTTTTTGACTGCATATATTTACTCGTAGATAAATTGTATCAAGATACAATAATCCGGGAATGAGTTTCTTTCATTCAAAAAGCTTATCATCTAACCAATGAACATGAAAATGTCCCCAAAAATTTAGACAATAAGGTCTTAATATCTGAGAAAAGAACACCCTTAATGTCTGTTTGGAAAAAAAAACATCTGTCGCACTCTAATCAACATAATACGTCTATTGTCCGATCCAATCCAGAAAATGTTAAAAAACACATATGAAATTACAAAAAGAATAGCATAATAAGTGTCTAGCATGTCTAATATAAATCATAATATATATATATATATATATATATATATATATATATATATATATATATATATATATATATATATATATATATATATATATATATATAACTCCTAGTACATGGGGAAAAAATCATCAAATATGACACAAAAATCGTCATTCAACGACATATAACAACCATCATAAATGGTTAAAATGCCATAAAAATTGGCACCGCCTCATAAAAGAACGCATATGATACCAGAATCATTTAAAAAATTAATATTTAAAAGATTTGAAAATAGATCTGAATGATATAAAATAGATCTGAAATATATAAAAATAGATATGAAATATATAAAAACATACCTGAAAATTTTAAAGTAAAACTTTTTTTTAAAAATATAGATATGAAAGATTTTCATATAAAAAATTTGTATCATATAATTGAAGAAAATTTTAGAATTAGGGTTTAGGATAAAGAAGTGGGAGTGAGAGAGGAGATGGGAGGCGGTGGCGCGAAATCTTGTGCTTCAAAATCTAGAACACGTACGAATATTTTTGTTATATTCTATCTTGTTATGACTTCATCGATTTTTTTTGTTTGATCTCTAGATAATTTGATTTTTTTGTTAAATTTGTATCTGATTCATTATTTATCATAATGTTATGATTTTAGACTCTTTGAAAAGATATTTTGATTATCCGTAACTTTCATTCTTTGCATTTTCTAAAATTTTGTTGGTATATATGCTAAAATATGTCTTTTGTGCAATTTGGTGGAAAAATATAATTGTTATCTTGTAACTTCGGAAATTTATAATAAATTGAATATTTGTTCAATAATTATGAGTAAGACCATTCTAGAAAACTCTTTTCAAACTCTTCATTCATTGTTTCTTGCTGAACTAAGAAATTAACATGTTGCCAAGAAATTGGCATTGGCCGGTTGTGCTTTTCATGTCCACTTTGCATTCTACATAATCAGAGTCTGAATATACAACTAATGAAAAATCAGTCTCTCTAGGATACCAAAGTCCCAGAGTTTGTGCACCCTTGAGGTATTTAAAAATTCTTTTTGCAGCAATTAAATGTGACTTTTTTATTTGAAAAAAAGAAATCATTCTTTAGGGTCGGCTTGAAATCTGGCACACAAGCATGTTGCAAACATTATATCCAGTCTACTAGCAATTAAATACAATAATGAACCAATCATACCTCTGTAGCTAGTATTGTCAACCTTCTTACCCTTTGGGTTAGAGTCTAGCTTAATGGATGTTGACATGAGAGTTTTGACAGTTGCACAATCTTGTAAATCAAACTTTTTCAAAAGTTCTTTCACATACTTTGATTGACTGATGAAAATTTCATCATCTGTCTATTTGACTTGAATTCCCAAAAAGAATTTCAATTCTCCCATAATGCTCATTTCATATTTAGAATGCATTAGTTTGCTAAATTTTTCATAGATTTTCTCATTAGTAGAACCAAATATAATATCATCAATATAAATTTGGACAAGCAGAATATCACCTTTATGTTTTCTAATAAAAAGAGTTTTATCAATGGTACCTCTTGTGAAACCATTTTCAAGAATTTTTTTTGATAGAGTTTCATATCATGCCCTAGGTGCTTGTTTTAATCCATACAATGTCTTGTCTAACTTGTAAACATGATCAGGAAATCTTGGATCAACAAATCTTGGGGGTTTCTCCACATAGAATTTTCCTCCAATTTTCCATTAAAAAAGAACTAGACTTTGTCTGTCTAAACTCTGACTGACTAGTCCTTGAATCATTAGACTCTGAGTTAATCGAAGTAGAATTTTATGTCTCCCCCTCAAAGTGTGCAGGTTCTTGCATTTTCTTAGGAGTGATTTGAGACTCTTCATTTCCGTAATCTTCATCTATCTCAGAACTTTTAAAATTTTCAAATTCAAGTATTGTAGATTCTGGTTCATTCTGCAGACTTGTAATCTTTATGTCATCAAATGAAACATGAATGGATTCCATAACAATTCTGGTTCTGAGATTGAAGACTTTGAATGCCTTTGTATTTAGTGCATATCCAAGGAATATAGCTTCATCAGCCTTTGTTTCAAATTTAATTAGTTTTTCATGATGTACTTTCAGTACAAAACATTTGCACCCAAATATGTGAAAGTGTTTTACACTTGGCTTCTTGTCTTTCACCATTTCATAGGGAGTCTTTTCATGCATATTTATCAAGGTACAGTTTTAAGTGAAGCATGTTTACTGATTGCCTCAGCCCAGAAATATACTGGCAGTTTAGATTCTGCCAACATTGTCATGACTGCCTCTATGAGTGTTCTATTCTTTCTCTCCATAACTCCATTTTATTGGGGTGTTCATGGTGCAAAAAATTATTGAGTAATTCCCTTTAATGCACAATATTATTCCATGATTGCATTCTTGAATTCAGTACCATTGTGACTCTTTTGAGTGCAAAAAGAAAACCCATGTGAATCTTATAAAATCATCTACAATGACAATAACGTATTTCTTTTTGTTAATTGACATCACATTTACTGGACCAAACAAATCAAAATGTAACAGATAAAAGGGTTCAGAAATGGTGTTTATTATTTTACTCTTGAGGGATATTTTCTTTTGTTTATCAAGTTGACAAGCTTCAAAAAGTCCATTTTGAACAAAATCAACATGTGGTAAACCTCTCACATGACTCTGTTTTACCAACTTGTTAAGTGTTTTGAAGTTGATGTGTGACAGTTTCTTGTATCATTTATAGCTTTCTTCTGTTGAGGCCTTGCTGTATAAACATGTGATTTCATTGTGAGTGCAATCCTCAAAACTGGCTTCATATATGTTACCATGTATGTGTCCTTTGAAAACTAAAGTGCCTTTTTCTTTGTGAGTTACAAGACACTCTTTGTTGTTAAAACCAGTATGGTAACCTTTATCTCCAAGTTGACTAATAATGATCAAGTTGTGCTTATAGCCATCAACTAGAGCTACTTCTTCAATGTTGACATTTCCAAATACAATCTTGCCATATCTCAGTATTTGTCATTTATTGCCATCTCCAAAGAATACTTCTGGGCTAGCCATCTACACAAAGTTTGTAAGCAGGAATTTCTTTCTAGTCACGTGTCTTGAGCATCCACTGTTCAAGATTAGGTTTACTTTCTTTACCCTTGTTCTCGCATACAGATATCAACTAGTTAGATGTTTTGAGGACCCAAACAGTTTTGGATCCCTTCTTACTAACTTTAGGTGAAACAGGTTTAGAAATTTTTACTTTTGATTTACTTGTTTCCTTTATTGCCTCAGACTCTGGTGGAGTCTTGATATTGTCATACCAACTTTTATCAATAGAAGATTTTAGCTCATAAAAATTATAATACAAATTATGATAGTCCCTACACATATAAATAGAGTGAAATATGTTATCACAGTGATAACAGGATTCCTGTGAAAAGTAATGACTAGTCAGAGTTTAAGGGGATTTAGACTATGATTTCTTCTCAATTTTTGTTTTATAATCTAGATCAAGATGATTTTGGTTTCCACATCTGTAGCATTTCTTCCTAGGAGCATTAAGATATTTTTTTTATATTTGTTGGCTTTGTTAATGCCTTCCTTGCCATTCCTATTCCTCCTATCTTTGTCAGACTCTGATAAGTTTTCTAGCCTTTCCTTTAACTTGGTCTTAGATAAGAACCCTATATTTATGTTTTTTTAGCTTTCTTTTCTCCTGATTCATCTATCTTTTTGTCAATAGCAGGGGGATTATTGATAGTTGAGTCTGTGTTTTCTTTATGTAACTTAGTCTTAACTTTAGAAGTCATAAACTTAACAGGAGTAAGGGTGTTGTTTTCCTTAGTCTTATTGACTTGACTAGCTTCTACATTGTTATTATTCTCAAGAATAGGTCTTTTTCCTTGACTCTTGTCATAGCCTAGACCAGCAGTTTGACACACATTTTGATTGTTAAGAATTTCCTGAACTTTTCTTCCAGGGTCTGTCCACATTTTGAACTTAAGCCTTTCTTCTTCTAGTTCTTTTCTAACATAGTCATAGGCTTTTAAAACTTCTTTGTAGTTGTGTCTACACTTCTCAGAATCCTTTTTGTATCCTTCCATAAGAACTAATTCAGACTCTAGGTGATTATTCTTACTTGTTAAGATTAGGTTTTCTTCTATTAACCTATTTATGAGTGATCTAAAACTAGTCATTAACTTTTTAAATTCACTTTGAACAATCTTTATACCATCAGAGTCTAAATTAAGTAAAGATTCAACAGAAAAGATTGATACCTGGGATTTAGGAGTTGAGGGTTCTTTAAGAGATTCTGATTTTTCTGAGAAGACAGTCATCAATGTTAGATTTTCATAATTTATTTCATCATCTGACCTTGAATCTGCCCAATCCTTTTATGTTGAGATAAGTGCCTTTCCTTTGCCTTGATTTTTTTCTTTTCTACACTCACTAGTAAAGTGCCCCAATATTCGATAATTGAAGCACTTGAATTTTTCCTTGTCAAGCTTGATTATGGTGATTTTGCTTTTCTCAACTTTTTCATCCTCCTTTTTGAGTGTTGGTCTCTTGCTAAATTTTCCAGTTCTTTTGTTAAATTTCATTCTTTTGAAATTCTTAGTAAACATAGCCATCATTTGACTCTAATCTATCTCCTCATCAGAATCAGATTCTCTGTTAGTAGACTCTGATTTAACAACAGTTTTACCATTTTTCCTTGAATCTTTGATTTTTACTTCTTTGAATTCTTCCTATTATTCTTTTTCAGACTCCATCAAGAGTGTCACATATTTTGGTTTTCTAGATTTCTTGTTCTTTCTCTATTGCATTTCTAAATCATATGTCTTGAGTCTGCCATACAATTCTTTTAGAGTTATTTCATCCAAATCTCTAGCTTCTCTTATAGCAGTTGTCTTATTATCCCACTCTTCTGAAAGGGCTCTTAGAAACTTGGTATTTGTGTCTTCAGAATCATATACTTTACCAATAATAGCCATCTCATTCAGAATTTTAGTAAACCTATCATACATCTCAGTGATGATTTCTCCAGCTTTTGCCTCAAAATACTCATACTCCCGAATTAGCAGAGACCTTGCATTGTTCTTGACATCTTTGGTTCCTTCACAGTGCACTTCAAGTTTTGTCCACATTTCTTTAGTAGTTTTGCATGATATTACATAGTTTATAAGAACAGAGTCCAAACTATTAAAGAGAATATTCTTCACTTTTGCTTCCGTGAGAACATTCTCCTTGTCCTCCTTTGACCACTCAGCCTTTGGTTTGTCAACAAAGTGCTCTCCAATAATTTTTCCTTCAACAGTGGTCTGAGGAACAAGCCTTGAGGGCACATAAGGTTCATCATGAATTCTTTCTAGATAGTCAGGGTCTGTAGCCTCCAGATGGTGCAGCATCTTGATCTTCTAGTGGGTGTACTCGTTCCTTTTGAGCATATGAATTTTAGAATTGCCATCTTTATTTCTAGACATCTTTGATCGATTTTAAATTTTAGGCTCTGATACCAATTGTTTTCCCAGTTACACAAGTAGAATGGGTGATTAAATAATTGTGTACTCTTTTTGCCTGATTAAAAACAACTTAATGTAAATTAAAGTTTTGAATTAAGAACAAACACAAAGTTGTGAATGAATACTATTTGTACTATTGATATATGAATACAAACTCTCATAGGGTGTACACAAACCCTAACAGCTTATCTTTGTTTCTCACAACAACTCTCTTTATCTCTATGCTCTAAAAAATTTTGACTTTTAAATTAGGTTACATAGAGTGTTTATATAGAGAGCTGTCTATTAACTAATAAAATCAAATCAAATTACAATTGGAATAGAATTCTTAATTATTAGCTAACAATTTCCTTATGTGATTTTTCTTCCTTTCCATAGCATATCTGCAATATATTTACCTTCATCATTGAAGACTTTCCATTACTGTGATCATCTCCTAAATTCAGCTTCAGCTTTATAGACTCTGAAAACCTTTAGACTCTAATGATCTTCAGTCTCTGACAGACTATAGATTCTGATTGTCTATAAACTCTGATTGAACTCCAGACTCTGATTGAACTCTAGACTCTGGCTTTATTTCTCCTGAAAATCTTCTAAGTACAAATATTTTTTATACTTGTACAGGGAGTAACTAGACTCTGATTTACATTTACTTTGATTAGAGACTAGAAAGACTTATTATATTACAGATATATCTATGTTAGACTCTGTTCTAGTATTTTGTATATCATCAAATGAATATATTCCTAACAACTCGTAAGTATATTTTGGCCATTTGGATAGTATTGTGCGTATTGCCTTGCAAATACCATAAGATTTTGGGTAGCATTTGATTTGTGATATACAAACTCATTTAACTTTTGATGACTATACATTTCTGGTTAATTGAAAATGTAGGGTATCTTGTAAGTATAAGATTGTATCCTATGTTAGTAAATAAGTTTGACTTTCCACTAAATTGTTCAGAGTATTATTTATAAGTAGTAAAAATATATTTTAGAAGAGTAAGTTTATTTTTTATTAGAATACAAGCATATATATTCATATTGTGAATTTAAGCATTCATAATATTTTACCTTATTCAATTGTTGTTATCACGCATTATTTTGACATTCAGTTTATATTCATATTATATATCATCATGTTTAACCCTTTATCAATTTGTATTATCTTATATTTGTATATTAGTTTTTTGCTCACTTCAGGTCTTTATTTCTTTATTTCCATCGGAAGGTAAATATAATTAGGTTGACTATTTAGCTCTACGGGTTAGCTCAATTGGTAAGAGCAAATGTAAGCTATTCTGCAGACCAAGGTTTAACTCCCTCAAGAGACGCTTGACACGCTTTCCCTTAGTAGTTGAGTCCGGATTTACCCGATCATGGATGGGGCAGTCCATAACTCGAGATTTGAAATCCTGTATTAATGTGAGGTAATTCCTCGTAAAAAAATTAGGTGGCACTCCATAATCCGAGATTTGAAATCTCGTATTAACGTGGGTAGTTCCTCCTAAAAAAAATTAGGTGAGAGCATAGTAAGAAAACTTAGTTAAGTGGGTCGAAAAATAAAATCATAAAAAATACAACAAATAAAAAAACTTATAAAAATGCAAACTATTGTCGTTCGAGAATTACATTTACGAAATTTATAACCGTACTTGACGATTTTTGCTATTATGAAAAAGCTGTAAGATTATTTTATTGACAATATTGATATATGTAATGCGATTATTATTTAACGGGTGATTCTTTTTATAGATATACTATTCTCACACGATCTCTAATATTAGCATGATATTTTGAAATTGGGATCTCTAATGTTATATGGCTATTAATTTGATTTTGAGTAGCATACAATTTTTTTAAAAGCATGTTTTGAACAAAAAAGTAAATAAAGAAATTATAAAATTTAAACAGTAAAAATTTAAAAAGTAAAAATAATGTTTATTTTGAATTAATGTGATTGGTTAAAATTACAATATATTTAGTTTCATTTTATTTTTAATTTACTTTATTCATTATATTTATCTATTTTACTCAATTTTTTTATCTAACTCCAATCAATTTTTAAAAATTCACGGTCTTTTTTGTGTCAAATGTATTAAGTGGGTTCAATTTTTTTTTTATTTTTGTGATTTTAAAAATAAAAAATTAAAATTTTATATAATAATGTGTGTATATATATACATACTTAAAAGTTGAGTGAATGCAAGTGACCCCACTTTGCTTAATTTAGCTACGCTCTGACGGATTTAGAAGAGTTCACTTATTTGCTCGCATTTTATTAAGCTTTTAATTTTTTTCAGGATTTTATAAGTATGGTTTAAAATTTTAGTTTGGATAATTCAGTCGTAGTTTAATTTATAAATGTTAATTATTAAATTTAGAAAAATTATAACATTTTATTAAATTTTAGTAGATTTTTATTAAATAATCTTGAATTTATTTTATTTATTTGAGATACACACAACTTGGGATGTTAAAACAAACATCCCTTCATACATTGGTATCTCTTGACCAAGTGCAGTGCAGTAGCGGACAAGATTGAAAGTTGGTTATGAGTTATGGCGAAGTTGAGTCAGACTTAGAACTAAGATGAAGCATATAAAATGTATGATAGGTTGTTGAGATGAGTGGTAGTCATAAGATCCAACCAACCAGCATTTTAACTCAACCATATATATATTCAACTATCATTTTAACTCAACCATATATACATCCGGGTAGTTAATACATATATTGTCTGTGCTGTGACATCCATTCCGTTCATTCTACCTACCAATTTCTAATTACCTGCATCATTATCCTGTTTCTTTCAGCTCAACTAATTATACCTAGTATCTACAACGTAGTAAATTCATGTTTTACATGTAAGCTGTCCGTAGTTTAATTTCAACCCACGCATCGATTTAGTAGCTAGTTAAGAACTCTACAATCACACTATATATAATAAAACCATATGTATATATTCTTCATATACACAGGGAGCATCAACCCAGGAACCCAAAGTTCAAAGCGAAACTAGCTGCAGACCATATTAATTACTACCTCGCTAGCTAGCAGATTAAGAGTGAGCATATTCATCTTACACTTTGATTTTATATATTCCTCGTATATGTTGTATTTACATATTATATATGTGGGTGCAGTGGGGACTGAAGTGGTGATGGTAGATGGAATTCCTTTTCCTCCACAGATCACAACCTCCTCTTCTCCTTTATCTCTTCTGGCTCAGGGTAATGCAAATTCTTACATTCTTCTTCTTCATCTTATGATCAAGTTTACCGGGTTAAAATAGATCTTTTAAGCATTTGTGTATTAAAATTAAAATCAAAACTATAATGAAACTAGTGGTTTTTATCACTGTGATCGGTGATTTGTTTTTACACTGTAATTAATACTATGGTGCCGAGAGGAGGTTACATAGGGGTGATTTGTTTTTACACTGTAATTAATACTATGGTGCCGAGGTTACATAGGACCAAAGGTGGCCATGAACTCTGTCCTAATATTAATATATTTTTAATTTTATTTTTGTATTGATATAATTATCATTTTGATTCCCTTGATAAAATTTTGACTTATTGGACCAAGCTCAAAAAAATTGTTAAGAGTTTAATTGCATCATTTTCAGATTGAAATTACAAAACCAGAATTCATCATTCTAGTTAGTATTTTTTTTTGCCAGATCTAGTTAGTATTTTAGAGTTACAGTTTGTGCACTTTGAGAAAACTATATTTATCCAATTTTATAGGTTAATTAAATTAGTATTGGACTTGCCTAATTCAACCGGCACTGCTGAGCAGGCTTTTTCTTCGATAAATATCATCAAAACCAGGATTTGTAATAAGATAGATGATGGATTTCTTAATTATTGTATGATTATTTTTATTAAATTTTTTTAGCAATTATTTGATTACAAACGGGATTCAAAAGAAAATAGAGTTCTACTAAATTCCTTATTATAATTTTCATGTATTTGATATATATATATATATATATATATATATATTTATTTATTTATTTATTTATTTAGTACATTATTATCTAATAAATGTTCTTAAAATTTTTATTAGCCCCTCTATTATTGTGTGGTGGCTTAGTCCCCACGGTGATTAGTTATTTGTCTTATTGGAGTGATTTGCACGTGATATTTTGTCAAGATGATTAAGATGTATAATGCTTCCATAAATTAAGATGCAGTTATAGTATGTTTACATTTTAATTTATGCATAAATACATATGTGCATATATGCTTCCATAAATTAAGATGCAAGTATAGTATGTTTATATTTTAATTTATGCATAAATAAATATGCATATACATGTAAAAATTCTATGAAAAAACTTTATTGGAAGTGTTAATCGGAAAATATATAATGTTCTGTATCATATTTTGTGCAGAATTTAATGCAGCACATGTATTTCTCCAATTTGTAATCGAATACCCCATTGAATTCAATCCTACATATACATGTTATTTTGTTGTAAGATATATATTGTGGCCGTTTGTGTTTCCTTAAACTTAAAATAAGTTACTTATTATATTTTTTTATACATATTTTCATTTTTTTAAAGATAAATATTTATTTTAGAATTTTAAAATCAAATATTATTTTCAAAATAAAAAATAAATTACTTATTTTCAGAAAAGGTACATATATACCTATATTTTTTCCGAAAATAAGGACCTATTTCCGGAAAATAAGTTTCGCCAAACAGGGCAATTACACAATGTTAATATATATTCATGTCGTCATGAATTCCCTGACGTTGAAATAATCAGGTATCACGGAACTTGAGATACACTTCCTTCAAATTAAGTTCACTGCAATTGGTGTTTACCTTAATCTGGAAGACATATTTCCGCATCTAAAGAATTGGAAGGGAAAAACTGAAGATGAGCTTGCTCAGGATGATGACTTCTTTGACGCTCTAATTGCTGGTATTCCAAATTTCTTCATTTACAAACCATATAAGTAAATAAAATAAATAAATAAGAAATTTTCACAACACATGCACAATGCACTATTATCTCAATTGTCGATAATTGAAATTTACTACATGACTGGTCAATTGTAATTAACCCGGCTCCGATATATATACACATACTGTACGTGATATTGTAAACGACTCAAGTGGAGTTGAATTTTTAATTAAGAAGTTCGATCTCGAATCTTTTGAATTAAGTTAAGCAATTAAGTCAATATTACTCAATTCAACACGATTTTATAATGAAAGTTGACCTTGTTAACAAACTAACCGAATTCGATATTTTCAAGTTAAGTTGTTAATGGACGACCAAGATTATTTCAAAAAATAATACACTTATTCTTAAATTTACATCGATAATAATGATGAGACAATTAGAAAAACATTGTTTAGCGAGTCGTGCAAGTGTAAAGCATATATATCTGCACGCTCAAGTTTTAAAAGAAATTTGTTTCTGAACTTGGATTGTAAACAGTGGAGTATAGCTCAATTAGATTACAATTAAGTAGTAATTAACATTGTTGATATTTAATACTCTAATTCGAGATTGTATTTATGTAACCAGTGAGATTTAGTAAGTTGTAGCTAAAGATTAGAGTTTATAGCCTAAATTAGTTAACTTTTGCAACATGAAATAATAAAGTGAATGATATTACGCGCAGCACGGGCAGACAAGTTATTGAGAATAGTGGTAATAAAAGAGATAAAAGGATCACAGTATGGAGTGCAGGTGGAGAGTGCAGTAAGGGATCGACTGGCGGAAGTTGATAAATATGACGACGAGGAAGAGGCTGCCCTCGACCAAGTCGTTCAGTTCTTCCAGTCCAAATATTTCAAGAAAGACTCTGTCATTACCTTTACTTTTCCTGCCACAGCTACCATCGCTGAGGTATTTAATTTCTTTTACATACATAGGCGTCATATCTTTCCTATGTAACTGTGATCACGATACAATCATACAATATTGGTGATATATATTTTTATACATGCGTCTCTCGTTACAGATTGGGTTTTCAGTGGAGGGGAAGGAAAGCAGTTGTTCAAAAATCAAAGTGGAGAATGAAAATGTAGCGGAGATGTTGCAGAAATGGTATCTGGGAGGAAGTAGGAGCGTCTCACCTACCACCATTTCCTCTATAGCAAATTCGCTCTCTACTCACTTGTGCATCCTATCCTCCAGTCCATGAGATTTCCGCAGCTCTTGCCATTTGCTTTTCTACTAATTTTACTCTGTTTTCTTTGTGCGCCCCGCTCCATGTATCACCACCTTAAATCCGAATGTTCATTTTATCAAAGTCATTGTTCAAAATATTTCTACCTGCAGATAGTAATGTCATATTGTCATTGGCCCCGGCAAAATATACTATTTAAGTATTAGAGTTTACTGTTTAACTTTTTTTTGAAAAGAATCATAATATACAACTAAATAAATTAATTAGAAGAGTAAATATTTAGATATTATTTTGACAACTTAATAAGATAAACACTTGTGATTTTTAACAAAGATGTAAATAATAAACATATTAGCTTAATTTTGAAAAGTTATAGCATCATAGTTTTAGTATCAAACATTAGCTATATTTAATGATAAATTTCAGTTCTCACTGCTAAGCAATTTAACTCAAGAACCTTATAATTGTGTTTTTTACATATCTAATATTTTTATTATTAATTATGTAATATTATATTATTTTTTAAACATTTTATAAGAATGAAAAATATATTATGTTATTTAGAAAAATAATTTATTCTTGACAAATATTGCGAACTCTTAAAAAACATCATATTTTACCATTTTTAAAATTATATTGTGTTCAACAACACCATTTTATACTAAAAATATTATAAATTATTGATTATGTAAACATTCAAGATATTAATATTTTTATGTTATAATTTAAACTAAAATTTTAATCTTATACAAACTCTTAACAATAGTTTTAACTCAATATGAAATTCTAACAACCCAAATTATTTTTTCTTTATTATTTTTACTAGATTTTAACCCATGCGCCGTGCGATGCACGGATATTTTATTATTAAATTATTTATTTTATAAATATTAATATTTTTATAATTTTAAAAAGACTTAACAGATTATAATTATATTAGCTTTTTAACTTATTTAAATTATATTTTTACAACAAATTAATTAAATATAAATAACAAAATTATAAAATATTAAAAATAATATGCACATCCCACAAAATATAAATTTATATTATAAATATATAAGTATGTAATATTTTACGATTCGATTTTAATATATCAAATATATGTTTAATATATTTAAGATTATACATATTAGATTTAAATATTTTTTTGATAAGATCTCTACTATATTTATTTTATATATAATTTAATAGATATTATGGTATATGAGATATAATATATATGTATCTGTTAATAATATGATAATATAATTATTCATTTGAATAATTTTTTTTTATGTTATTAGGTTTTCATTAGTATTGTATTAATTACAATTTATAAATAATTATATAATATATATAATTTAAACCTTATATCAATAAATAATAGATGTTATTATATTGTTAATGAGATTTAAATTTTAAATTAATATTAAAAAATAAAATGATACATAATAATTAACGTCATAATAATTTTTACATTTCATTTTTTCAAACTAATATATGACAGATTCTTTATTTAACCAAACATATTACTCCATATTTATACTTAATTTGTGTTATGACAATTCAATCTGCGTAATAACATTCTTTTAGAAATATAAATGACTTTCAATTATAAAAATAGTTAACAGTAGTCCTCGGTTATTAAAAATTAATTCAATATAATTTTCTCATATATATAAATTGATTAAATTAAAAAAATATTAATATTTATTAATTTTTATCATTTTAATTTTAATGTGATTTATTTTATTTATCAAATAGTATGATTCAAAGTATGTGATAACATATTTTTGATATAATATTATATATAATATAGTAAAAAAATAAAATACGTATTTAATATTTTAGGCTAAAGTTGAACTTTTAGCCTAGAAACTCAAATAATAATTTTTTAAAATAAACCATAATTTCTTCAATTCAATTCAAACCAATGAATTAATAAGTTTTATGAGTTCTCAATATAATAATTCATCATGTAAGTGTAATTTATTCTCTGTATAATATCTAATATATGATATGTCTGTATATAAATTTAATATAAAAGTATTTTAATATTTTAAATCAATTATAAAAAGGTTTTATAAACGGAATAAAAATTTTCAATAAAAATTCGTAATTATTTTTTCTGTGTAGATTAGAGGCTGCTCCATTTGGTTTTTGGATGTTACACCACCATCCAATTAAAGATAATTTTGTAAGTTTCGCGTGAGCTGTAAAATCGTCACATTTTGACTTTTAAAACTCAAAATATGACTCAAATAATATCTATTGTATAAGTAGCACAATGAGTACGATTTTTTTTTTTTTAATTTAATTCTAAAATAACTCTTTAAGTTCAAATTTAATTTATATATTACTGAGAAATCTATTAGAGTTTGAGTTATAATTTGAAGAGAGTTAAGGAAAATTATAGTTATTAAAAATCTTAAAAATAATTATAACTTATAAATAATTAGTACAATATTATGTAGTTATAATAAAAAAATATCATATATCATTAGTCCATACATATTTATCTGTTGAGATTTACAAAAAACCCACTTACCATTAGCATTTAAGTGGTTTAATACATAATAATCATTATTTAATAGTTAATATTAGTAGTTATTACATAAAATATATATAATTATTAGGCATTTGAGAAACTATTTGAAATTTAAGAAGGATTCAGGGTCATATAACCCATTTTATTATAAATTTTTAATATAAATATATTAATTATATATTTTTTTTAAATTTTAACTTAAAAAAAATTAATTTCGACCGATTTTTGACCGTTTTAATCAATTTTTTCCGTCTACCCCAATTTTTGACCGAGTTTTAGAAAAAAATATTTTTTAACCCCATTTTCGATTAATTGAGTCTGGATCCATCTATCTACCAATTAATAGGAAAAAACACCATCTTTTAGAATACTACTTATTATGAGTATTTGATTTTTTATATAAATCAAATAGCCATAATAAGAGGATCTCCGAGGGCATAAACATCTTAGCTAAATTATTTATGTGACATGTAAGTGACACCATTTAGAAAATATCTAAAAATTGAGTTGCTCCAACCTTCTTTTTTCTTAGCAAAAAATAAGATAATTATATTTAATTTTCTATATTTGTTGAACCCATAAACCTTATATATATAATTTTACATAATTATAATTATAGATAACTAATTGGAGTACATATACTCCCTCTTAGCTAAAATTTTATATAATAATTATATCTAACCATTTTACTTAACAACTTAAAATACTCTAAGTACTTAAGTACTTAAACAGAATTCGCCATAGGGTTTTGGTGCTGAACAATCAACCATCATTCTAAGCTCTTTTTTTTCGCGGATAAGAACTAACTATCCTTCCAAAAAAACGCGGATAAAATGATGTAAATCCTACATTTTCATCAAAAACCTAGTGTTAATCTTATTCAAGAAAAATACGGAGTGACGGTTATATCAATTGCTTGTCAGGGATCATGATTCATATACATATTGTTATTTTTCTAAATACTTGTCGCATGTAATTTAAAAGGAAGAAATTAAGAATGAAATAAGAGGTTTCATGGCAACAATGGAGGACATAGAGATGGGAATGGAGGAAATGGATATTGAAAATGAAGAGAATGCAGAGATGGTGTTTGATGAAGACGCGGATGATGAATGTAACAGATTTGAGCTATGTATTGTAGGCCGCTTTCTGACAGATAAAAACATCAACGTACGAGCAATGCGAACAAAACTAGCGGATCTGTGGAAGCCTGCAATGGGTATTCACATCATGGCTTCTTGTGATAATGCGCTTCTTGTGATGAACACTGTCAAACCAGGAGAGGATCCTGTCAGAGTAGTACTAAATGAGGTAGAGTTTTGGATTCAGATACATGGCCTTCCCGTAGGGTACATGACAGAGACGATGAGAAAGCAGCTGAGCAATTTCTTTGGGACGTTTGTACAGTATGATGCAAAGAACAACTCAAGTATATGGCGTGAGTTTATGAGGATACGAATCAGGTTAGACGTTCGGAAACAATTGAAAAGGAAAAAGAAAATTATGAAGAAGGACAAAACTGAGGTTGTGGTTACATGCAAATATGAGAAATTGGGGGATTTTTGTTTCATCTGTGGCTTGATGGCTCATACAGAATGATTCTGTTAGAAGAAATTGGAAACTACCGATAGAGAAATCATTAGAGAGTGGGGGAGCTGGCTACGTGCTCCACCACGTAAAACGGCCGGAGGTAGCACAAGTAAGTGGCTACGGGCGGAGGGGGACGAATATTGGGGATGCCGGGAATGAAGGGATACAAACAGAGCGGAAAATCAGGGATTTCGAAATATGGAAAGTACGCATTCAACAACTGTTTTGCGTGCTCAAAGGGATAGTGCAACAAACAAAGGTGATATTTCGGGATATGCAACTAGATATGGGAATAAGTCACAAACAACGGAGGGAAACTCAAATAAAAATAATACTAATGGGCTGGACTCGGATGAATTATATGGGCTTAACTTAGAAGAAAGGAAAAGGCAGCGAGTTGAAGCCCAGGTTAATGTATCACAGACAAGACAGAAAGAACTCACAAACAAGGACTCTACTATTTCTCATGAGGATTGTGTGGAGACCTCTTCAATTCTATTGGCTACGCTTGCAAAGCAAGCTAGCCAGGAGCCATGAGTCACATCAGTTGGAACTGTCGAGGACTTGGGAACCCTCGCACAGTTCGGGCACTTGGTGATCTTATAAGGGATCACAAACCCATTTTTCTGTTTTTAATAGAGACTATTTCATATTCAAATAAAATTGAGGAAATTCGACTTAATTTTGGTTTTGATAATTGCTTTTCAGTGGATAGAGTGGGACGAAGTGGTGGCTTGGTTGTATTGTGGAAACGAGCTGCGCACTGTCAAGTAGATAGCTTCTCTAGTCATCATATTGATATGCTGTTCATGGACAATAATACAGTATCATGGCGTCTGTCTTGCTACTATGGATACCCAGAACGTACCCGAAGACGGGAATCTTGGATCTTGATTCGAAGGTTGGCAAATATATCGAGTGTACCTTGGTGTATTTGGGGTGATTTCAACGACCTTATGTTTGCTTCTTATAAAAAGGGTAAGACTGCACACCCTCAGTATCTCCTTGATGGATTTCGTAAGGTTATAGAGGAATGCCAATTATCTGAGATAAGGTTAAGGGGTGGAAGGTTCACTTGGGAGAGAGGAAGGAACACAAATGATTGGGTAAGAGAAAAATTGGATCGTGGTTTCAGTAATGAAAGTTGGCTGACTAAATTCCCAGCGAATAACCTCAAAGTTATTCATGCCTCGGTCTCTGATCATGAACCACTGGTGTTGGACTTACTGAGTACTAATGTGTCAAGGAGGGAATTTCGATTCCGTTTCGAAAATATATGGTTAAAAGAACCTGGTTTTGTACAGGAGGTGTCGGAACTTTGGAACTCGATTCCCATTAAGCATCTTCTTCCAAAAATTATTGAAGTTACGTCTTTTATGGCCAAATGGGGAAGGTCATTCTTTCACAAGTTTAGAGAGAAAATAAGACAGCATAAAACAAATCTCGACAGGTTAGTGGACTGTAGTGATGATGACAGCATAAAGGAGTATCTAAGTGAGAAGGACAAGCTCAATACACTTTTACTCCAAGAGAAAGATTATTGGAAACAACGAGCTAAAATTTTTTGGCTGCGTGATGGAGATGATAACACTCAATTCTTCCATGCCTCGGCTTCTGCAAAGAAACGAGCGAACAAAATTGAATACTTAACTAACGAGGAGGGAGACAGGGTGGACAATCAAGAGGGAATGTGTGACATCGTTAGAGACTATTTCTCTAAGCTTTTTACTGAAGAAGAGCAGACAACTAATATGGAAGATGCTAGCAGTCATAGAGTGCTGTCTGCAGCACAGAATCTGGAGTTAATTGAGGAATTTAAGTTCGAGGAATTCACTGTTGCTATTAAGCAGATGCATCCAGACAAAGCGGGAGGGCCTGACGGGCTTAATCCAGCATTTTTTCAAAGTTTTTGGCGATTTATGGAGCAAGAGGTGTGCAGACAATGTACGGAATGGCTTGGGAAAAAATATTTCCCAGGTGATTTAAATAGCACAAATGTTGTACTTATACCCAAAAAAGATAATGCTGCTTGTATGCGAGATTTAAGACCCATTGCACTATGTAATGTTATGTATAGAATTATTGCAAAAGTGCTTGTTAACAGATTACAAAAGGTGTTGCCAGCTCTAATCTCCGAAAACCAATCTGCATTTGTAAAAAATAGAGGTATAACGGACAACGTACTTATAGCTTTTGAACTAATTCATCATATGAATCATAAAAATCAAGGGACGGCAGACGAAGTTGCTTTGAAACTGGACATCAGCAAGGCATATGACCGAGTTAATTGGTCATTTTTACGAAGGAGAATGAAAGCAATGGGTTTTTGCGAAGGTTGGATTGGCTGGATGATGATCTGTATCAAAACAGTTACGTACACTTTCTGCCTTAATAGTTCACAGATTGGGCCAATTGTTCCTAAGAAAGGATTGAGACAAGGCGACCCCCTCTCGCCATATCTATTCCTGCTATGTGTTGAAGGACTATCAAATGCCATAGACGATGCTTCGAGTAATGGAATGATTCACGGATGTCAAATTAGCCCAACAGCACCAACAATTTCCCATCTCCTGTTTGCCGATGACAATTTTCTATTTTTCCAAGCTAATACGGAAGAGGCCAGCAATATAAAGAGACTGCTTGTAAACTATGAGAAATGTTCAGGGCAATCTGTTAACTATCAAAAGTCAGGGGTTTTCTTTAGTGCAAATGTTGCCAGAAACAAACAGGTGGAAATTTCACAGATTCTAGGAATGCATACTGATATCACAAATACAAAGTATCTCGGGTTGCCATCGCTAGTGGGGCGATCAAAGAAGAAAGTATTTAACTACCTGAAAGAAAAGGCAAGTAAACGGATTCAAGGATGGCAAGCTAAACCAATGTCACAAGGAGGTAAAACAATTTTAATCCGAAATATAGCCCAGGCCATTCCGTCATATAGTATGTCTTGTTTTCTACTTCCTGTATCCCTCTGTCGTGAGTCGGAACAAATGGTCAACAACTACTGGTGGAAGTCGGGTAAAGGTGACACTCAGAAAGGCCTAAATTGGCTCTCCTAGAACAACATGAGCTACGCGAAGAGTAAAGGTAGGTTAGGATTTAGGAACCTTCACGAATTCAACATCGCTTTACTGGGAAAACACATCTGGAATTTTATGCAAAATCTGAATACCCTAGTGACAAGAGTATTTAAAGAACGCTACTTTCCTGATGTTCATGTACTGAAAGCTAATAAAGGGCAAGGCTCAAGCTTTCTATGGTCGGGGTTATGGACTTCGAAGGAAGAACTTAGTAAAGGATTCAGATGGGTGCTAGGTAGTGGAGACGATATTGTGGCAACAAAAGATCCATAGTTGAGAAATAAGGAGAATTTTAAGGTGGAACAATCTCAATTGTATGAAGGTCGGAATGAGAAGGTGTCTAGTCTGTTTTTACCAGGTGAGAAGCAGTGGAATACCTCGTTGGTCAGGAGTAGTTTTACTAAAGAAGATGCAGATGCAATCTTAGCAGTGCATATACCCCAACGTCTAGTGCATGATAGGATGGTCTAGACAACGACAAGTAATGGCATTTACACGGCAAAGGGTGCTTATCATCTCTGGTATGAGAATACATTTGGCACTAGTACAGTCCCTCAATGCACGGGCTGGAAGAAAATATGGCACCTGAATTTACCTTATAAAGTCAAAATATTTGTGTGGCGTTTCTGTCGAAATGTTATACCAGTTCGCAGAAGGTTGAGTTCTAAAGGGCTTAGGATCAGTATCACATGTCCTATGTGTACAGCTGATATAGAACATATGTCACATTTGTTTTATGATTGCAGCTTTGCTACTGGATGCTGGCACCATATGGGATTAATTTATGACTGGGGTCAAGTAGAGATGGCTCACGAATGGCTGTTGCAAAAACTCAGTTTTGCAAATACTGCGGAGCTGCTTAAAATTTATGTGATCCTATGGGGTATCTGGCATTGGAGGAATAAGAAAGTGTGGGAGGGGAAGATAGTCACACCAGCATTTGCTATGGATAGTAGCTTTCGGATACACGCAGAATGGATTCAAGCAAGGAAGAAGCAAGATAGTGGTATTACAGTTCATACGAATACTAGCAGCACAACCCACAAGGCAAATACGAAATGGCAACCTCCTGCAGCTGGAGCATTCAAAATCAATGTTGATGCTTCGGTTTTCCCAGGGGCCAAAACTTTCTCCATTGGGATGGTACTGAGAGATCATGAGGGTGAATTCATAGCATCTAGGACTCACAAGATCTCAGGTGAGGTAGCAGTGTGTGAGGCTGAAGCTATCGGCGTGAGGGAAGCTTTATCATGGATCAAAGAGATGCGAATGCAAGAGAAGGAAGTAACAGTTGAGTCAGATTCTCAGCTTACTGTTAATGCACTGCGAAGTAATAGCATGAACTACCTAGAAGTTGGAGAGATAATCGAGAGTTGCAAACAGAGTCTTGGTACTCTACATAGAAGCGCAGTGGTTTTTATTCGGAAAAATGCTAACAGGGTAGCCCATGAGGTTGCTAGAATCCCTTGTTTAGTAAATTCCCGTAATTTATTCACGTCTCCTCCTACGTGTTTATTGGAGGCTCTGTCTTATGATTGTTTGAAGTAATGAAATGATTCAGTTATTTTGTTAAAAAAAAAAAGAATGAAATAAGAAATAAAAGAAAGATTTCAATTTCAAAAGTTATAGAGGCGGAAGTGAATAGTAGAACCAATCTAGCGGATCTGGGACTGGGAGTCGTTAAAAAAAAATAAAAAAATCATGCAATAGAGAGGGGAGTGAGAGACTATGTTGCTCTGTCCGTCTTGTTCATTTCACAGCCCCCAATCCCATTTCTGAAACAAAGAAAAATAAATCCTCAATCAAATGTGCGGACCAGGCAAATAATTGATCAAAATATTTGGGTAATTAGTGTGAAAAAAGGCGGAAATATACAATAAAATATTAGTACTAGTATAAGATAAGAGAGAATCGACAATGGAGGAAGATCCAGGAAATGGAAATGCAAATCCTCCAAATAATAAAGGAGGTTCCAATGTGGGTATGAGCAAATCATCTCACCGGCGAGCTCAATCGGAAGTTCACTTCCGGCTGCCGGAAGACGTAGATCTGACATCGGATCCCTTCGATGCACCTTCAGGAAGTTTCGAAGACCTCGGATCTGAAGACGATCTATTCTCCACTTACATGGACATTGAAAAACTCGGAGGCCCCCCAGGCTCAGGCTCAGGCTCAGGCTCAGGCTCAGCTGCTGCCAGATCTAATTTGATGCTCAACAACCTAGACGATGCAGCAGCCTTCAGTTTAGGTAACAATAACAACAACAATGTCGGTGGCCAAGGAGAGAAATGTAGCAGCAGCAGCAATAACATTAACAGGCCTCGCCATCGGTACAGTAATTCGGTGGATAGTTCAACAAATACCACTCTTCTTTTTAATACTGCTAACCCTTCTCCTACCGAAAGTATTGAGGCTAAGAAAGCTATGGCTCCTGATAAGCTTGCGGAGCTGTGGAACCTAGATCCCAAGCGCGCCAAGAGGTACCTACCTCCTTACTATATTTATACTATTTGCCTTATTATTCAACTAGTTATCGTCATACATTTCCCAACCTTTTAATTACTCGTTTTCTGCTATATATCTCTTTTGTGCTTTTCATCTCATCCCGTCTCTCTGTAACATTCAGGATCTTGGCAAATCGTCAGTCTGCTGCTCGCTCAAAAGAGAGGAAGGCCCGATATATATCTGAACTTGAGAGAAAAGCACAAACCCTTCAAACAGAAGCAACCACACTTTCTGCACAACTCACACTGTTTCAGGTCATCTATTTACTATTTTAAACCTAGTTTTATTCTTTCTTTTGTATTACTCTTTGCGTTCCACAAGTACTTTGTGGAGTTTTAAGCTATTAATTAAAATACTATGCTTTAATTAAGCCCTCCTCTTATTTGACAACCCGGGTCAAATTCCGAGCCTTTATCAAAATCGGGTCAAATCCTAAATCTGTATCACACATAAAATCGAATTACAATGGCCCAAATGCAACAACTTGGGTCTTTACATGCCGCGATATTATCTGGAATAAATAGCCCATAGATTCAGATCACACATCTCTAGTCATTGTGTGATAATACCGGCTCGTTTTTGTCCCCACATCCATCTACGAATCAAGTTTTCGAGAGTTGACTATGAAATCTGAATACCATATGTGACAACCCATATCAAATCCGTAGTCTTTTTCGAAATTGGCTCAAGCCTCAATTCGTATCACACATAGGTTGAAGTATACTACACTAGCCCAAATGCAACAACTTAGATACTGAACTAAAGTCTCCACATATGTCTCAATGTGGGACTAGGGGTGTTACATCCTAAAACCACATTTACGAAGTCCAAACAATTGTCGACCACCGGATCTGCTGGTCTGCAATATTCACATGGTCACAGGGGTAATGGAATATAGTAGGCTACCAATGTAATATCATTATTCAACAAGCTATGTAGTGATTGACATGTTTACTTCCACCATTCTATGGTATTGGTTGAGATTACCTTTTTCCTTTGGAACTAATTAGTTCTGCTGCTACTATACTTGTTTACCAAATATTTACACGTCTGTCACACATGATATTATGAGTTCAATAATATCAGGAGGCAGAGGCGAGATATTATAATTCTGCAGCCACCAAGTAATGTATCTTTTATTAAACCACCCATTGCTTTTACATATGGATGGTTCAGTCTAGCTGAAAAGTGTCAAAATTATTAGTGTATAATGAATTTACCTCAGTAGTGTCATCTTCAGAATCTGAGGCATCACTTTCCACTAGTACTTGCAACTCTGTAGTGTCGTAGGTGATTGGTGTGAAAATAAATAGTTGCTTCAGACAATCAGACGTGTATACATCATCTATTATTCCTTGCCTTGCCTAGTTGCCTGGACTGAGGTGATCTTCTTCAAAGAAGCACCCCCTCATGGTGTGAGATTGTGATGCGATGAGAGGCAAAAGGCGCATAATAGGCGTGCCTTTATGAACTTTGGCTAAATTTTGTTGTTTAAAGACGTGTAATGATTTAAATGCACGCTCTAATCATCTTTGTAACTCCTTATGTACAATTACAAGTATGTTTCTTATTATTCTTATTCAAGCGGCCTTCTTTCTGGGGTTTAGATTTAGATAATTCATTTTAACATTACATAATATAAATTAACCAATAAGATCATCAATACTATTAATTTTTCTTAGTAAATTGTACAACACCAATATAAATTTGACACAAGATTTTTTTTTAATAATAGAAAATCTCATTGAAGTAAATAATAGTCTGACTATGAAATATCATGTAACAAAAATAAAAATATAATAACATAGATGGTAAATTAATAATTATACCACAATTAAATAAGTAATAACTAGACTCGACCATAAGAATGTCAATACTTTGTGGGATATTACACTTTTAAGTTTCTTTTTCTGCTTGAACGATGTATAATTTTCTCTGAGCTGTGTTTCAAATTGTAAATGGTTAGTTATTGTAGTTGATCTAGTATTAGTTGAATATCCAGAATTCCAAGCACTTTTTCTTCGGCTCTTTTATATTCTTTTCATAGTTCCTACAACAATAGTCTGTTGAGTTTGAGGACTGATAATTAACGAAACAACGAATTATGTGAAAAACAGAAATGAAAAGATAGGCTGGAGATGATTAACCGCAGAAGAAATTAGTATTAGTGATGGTAAAGAGAACAAACTTCTTTGGGCAGTCAAACATCGTTTGGTTTTCTTCGACCTACTTACTGTCAAGATCTTGACTTTCTTTGTTGTGCATAATATTTTTGATGATGTTATTCTCTAAAGAACAAAAGGCTTCTAGTGGAACAATATAGAAATTCCAATTAGATAGAACTTGTTTTTACGTTTTTACCTGTTACTATTTTCTTATTTCTTTTCTTCTTAGTTTTTTATGCTCACCTTCATGCAGATCCAACTACGGTGTGCTGCATGCAATCAGCCCAGCATATTAAATTGTGACTTTTAACTTTTTCACAGAAGCCTTAGCTGTCATATCACTAGCTTTGATATGGTAAATTGCATTTTTGCATAGAGTCTGCCGTTTCGTAAATATGACCCAGCTTTTGCTAAAACACTTGTGTTGCCATAGCTTCAGACCTAGCTCTACTATTGTGTGCTTGAATCTGATGTCTTAATTATTTTTTTGTAGGTGTTATATGTAATTTTCTTTCACCTTATATTCCTTTCCCTTCAATTTAGATATTTTAAGCAGTACTGTTGTTCTTTTGTATAGAGAGACACAACAGGTTTGACAACTGAAAATACAGAGCTTAAGCTCCGGTTACAAGCCATGGAACAACAAGCTCAACTACGTGATGGTAAGTTTCACAGTTGTATTTATATTATTTTGTAATATGTTGTCTATAAAACATGAAAAGTAAAATATTAGGAAGTTATCACAATTCATAAATGCTTAGCTACTAGCTGATGAGACCTGATTTAGATTTTAGGGGGGATATTCTCATGTAATTTCCTATTCTAGAAATATATTCTAAAGTGCAAATAGATAATCCATGCTATCTTAATAATGAAGGAACTAGTTACAAAATTGCGACTTGCTTTTGATGTACCTGCTAGATGGTGGCCAAAAACAAAGTTACATTACTTTCATACTTATCTAAGACCTTGCATAGATTAATTCGTGCCAAACTGCCAATTACAACAGAGCTTGATGGACTATATTAAACAATAACATGCTTGTTCGTCAAAAAATCTAAGACAGCAAATGCAATAAATGGAGAGTTATAGGAATTCTTGTGTAATTGATCCTATTATCTGAACGATGGCTATTTTCACCTCCTGTTTATTGCAATAAAAGGTTATGCATGCACCAGGTAAACTGGTTTGAGCTTATATGTATATATCTTTTGTCCCAAAAAAAACAGCGTTGAATGATGCACTGAAGCAGGAAGTAGAAAGGCTCAGAGTTGCCACAGGAGAAATGTCAACTCATTCAGATCCATATGATCTGGGAATTCCCCATGTCCCATATTACCAGTCTGCCTTTACTCCTCAGCATCCACAACTAGGGCCTAGTGTTTCTCTGAATGGACAGTTGTCACGATTCTATTCCATTCAGCCTAGCGTGTCAAATCAGCAGCAGCACCCTGTGCTTTCAGCTGCTGCAAATGCCCAGGTTCTCTCAGAGACATTACAGCAGGATCCCCTTGGCCGTTTTCAGGGACTTGATATCAGCAGCAGGGGTTCTCACCTTGTGAAGTCTGAAGGCCCTTCTGTCTCTGCAAGTGAAAGCAGCAGTACATTTTGATTCAAATATTTTGTTCCACCTTTAGTTGGAGTGTTCATAGACTGACACCTTGTTAGTATCCAGTATTTGGGGTCTCAGCACAGACAAATTTGATCGGGGTCTTGGTTTTTGGAGGTGCAATGGGTCCTGCGATATTTGTTGTCATTGTTGTCTTGATTAATATTCTCTTATTAAATTAAATTGAAGATTTGTTTTCCTAGAGTAGCGGTGTGGCGTAGGGTTGTGTTCCCGGGTAATGGGATTTTTACATTGTAGTTGACTAATTATATTTCTTACTATGCTTGATTCTTTTCAAATATTCATTATAATTATATATATTTTTATTTATTTTCAATGTTTTATTTTTCTTGGATACTATTTGTTTGTCTTATTTTAATAATATATTTAATTTTAATCAATAACACATATAAAATTTTTAGAAAAATTCTTAATACCATATTAAAACATAGTAAGAATCCAAGACGTAGATCCAGGAAATGGAAATGCAAATCCTCCAAATAATAAAGGAGGTTCCAATGTGGGTATGAACAAATCATCTCACCGGCGAGCTCAATTGGAAGTTCACTTCCGGCTGCCGGAAGACGTAGATCTGACATCGGATCCCTTCGATGCACCTTCAGGAAGTTTCGAAGACCTCGGATCTGAAGACGATCTATTCTCCACTTACATGGACATGGAAAAACTCGGAGGCCCCCAGGCTCAGGCTCAGGCTCAGCTGCTGCCAGATCTAATTTGATGCTCAACAACCTAGACGATGCAGCAACAGAAAAATCCTTAATACCATATTAAAATTGGCATTTTCAGATGGTAGGCCAAATACTATTGACTTCTATATACTAACCTTATACTATGTATCATTCTTGTTAACTCTGGTAGTGAAACGTTGTTTGACCTTAATTAACCTTAACTTTAAGTTAAATGTTAAATATATACATATTATTAAATTAGGACAGGTATTTGTTGTAAATATCTAAGCTAGAATAAAATTAGGGTTTAAAACAGTGCAGACTACTCTATCTAATAAAATGATAAAAAATACACTATAAGTTTGATCCAAATGTCTGCAATGACTCAAATTCTATTAATTTTGTTTAAAATTTCGACTGCACTCTTCTCAGACCAGTGTTGAGCCTACTTGAATATATATATATTAGACGATATTTTTTGTCTTTCTGCATTTTTTTCGTTAGTAATAACTTTGTTGTGTTTAGGCATTATGAAGGTTTACCATTTACATGTCAAGAATGGCAATAAGGCATCAAAATGCATTGATTCGAAATGATGAAGATATATGTCCAAAAATTGTGAACTTTTTGAAAGCCATTAACAAGGAGATCATCTGTTGCAAAACTTATATATTAAATTCATGAGAATATGTGATATATGAGGGTAAATCTCACTTACCTTTATCTCTCAATACTAAAATCTGTTAATGTGGGGCTTTCCAATTATCTGGTCTCCCATGTAGGCGTGACATTAGGACAATGTTACATGCTAAGCTTGATCTACAATTTCACATAAAATGGTTAGCTCACGGTATTTGTGAAGACATATAAGCAAGCCTCCGGTTTTGACATCAATCATGCTCCTGACAGAACAATGGCCAATATACGAAGACCTTTCTGTTATAAAGTCACCAACAATGAAACCAATCAGGAACAGAAAGAGAGAAAAAGGTGAAGACAAAAAATATAAGAGAGTAAAGATAGTAAATGTACCAATGTGAGTGTTATGGACACAATTCAAGAACTTACAAGGGAGGGTTAACTGTGATAACTGGGTGAAGTCCCGATAGGAATATCGGGCTCATTGAAAATGAGTGGGTTAAAAATATTCGAGAGGTGACTTGCTAGGCGACATCAATGTGGACTAAGGAATGCAACACCCTTGGGAAAGGTGTGGTATCTTTGGAAGCAGTTGGAGTGCCTACCTTCATTGCAAGCAAAAGGCTTGGGTGAGGTAAAGTGGATATCAAAATAGGTGAATGTCGTGATATATTGGATAAAAATGGATCATATCTGGGTTTGGAAGGATGAGTTCAGGTGGTGGTTAGCAAATTACGGAACCGGGTTCCATCTTCCAAAGATTTGGGGTACCAGGGAAAGTGTAGAATAAGGCTTAGGATCGGGCTACTAGTGGGGTGTGGTTTAGAACGACCGGTTGTGCACAAATCGGGGAAGCACGAGACTGAGTGGTAGATGTAAAGGCTGAAAGGCACTCAGACAGTTGGTATCTTTATCTGTGGTGGTGTCACTACATTTTTAAAAGAGATCAAGATAACAATTTAAAGACATGGCCTAGATATCTAAAACATGAAGGGGAAACTAGGACAAAGGTTCAGGCTAGTGATGGAGTGTCGAATGATTGTGTATGGGCAAAGATTCGAGCTCAAGTTGCAGTGCTGGAGGATTGGTGGTTTCTCGAGATGCATATTCTCAACTCGATGAGGACATCGAGCTCTTCAAGTGGGGGTGGTTTGTTAGACCCATAAACGGTGACTTGAGGCGCTGGCTAGCGTGGCCTACCAAAACGCTAGGTTTAGGCCAATGCACTGAGCATTGACTGTTGATAGGAGGTGCTGAGCATTGGTGACTACACAATAGTGACAATGAGGGTCACTTGGCATGAGCGACTTGACACAGGCGCTGGGCGTAGGTGATGACTGGTAGAATTAGACATGGGATTGCTCTAAGGACTTTTGAGGGTTTCGGGTTATGTTGTTGGACCAGGGGATGGGGTTTCATGGGATGACGAGTGCTTGCGAGGGCTGCACTCTGCAGTCAGGCGCGCAAGACTGGTCGGGAGCTAGAGCCGTTCCCCTGATGAGCCCAAAGCAGGGCGAAACCAGTTATGTAGTCCAAAGAGAGCAGAAGGGTGTCTGATAAATTTGGTATCAATATTGATTGACCCGTGCTGAGAGTCAGGCATACCATCTATGGGAACTCTCACTTGTGAATGATTCACATAAGCAAGACTCTCCAACCATAGGGTGGCGGTGCATCGAGGGAGACGATGGCCGGTCATGCTGATAGGTACAATTGTCCAGGGGTGCGAAAGGCATAGACAATTGGATCAGAGTCGACAAATCCAATTGGGTTTGGGCGAAGTCAACAAAGTTGTTCCTATGGAATAATGGGGATCTTTGGAGTCAGGCCTTTGAAGGGAGTAGACGACTTGGATTATTGTGGAGACAGATTGAGAAGGGGTCAAGTCTTCACAAAGACTATGAACACTCAAGCAACAATGTTGGGCAGTATAAGTGTGGCTGAGGATACAAGTCAGTAACAAGGCTGTGAGCATTAATGAGACAGTGTTGGGCAGTATAGGTGGAGCTAGGGGATCCTGCAAATCATTATGTCTTCATACACATTCGGAAGTGGATGGACATCTCAGGTACGGGGTAGCTGGGAGAAAAATGAAGAAGCTAAGTGGCAAACTTAGACTTTGGGGTAGATGTGTAGCACATGAAGTCCTGTGTACCAGTATAGCAGGTTGTGGCATTGATTCAGGCAACGGAGATCAAGAACAGAGATACACAAGGCAGGTAGAGTATATTGTGAGGACAGGGACTTGAGTGACACACTTGGTTCATGGGAAGTTAGGCTGTATGGAGTCGGGTAGTGGCGACATGGCAGAAGGGTTCTTCATGGATGAAACAAGATGTGGTATAGTAGAGTCATGGTTCTAAGGTGCATCTAGCTTGTGGGTGGCAGTCTGTATGGGGGTCCGGGTTGGGGAGGAATGCATGCTTACCTGGCATCTGGGTGGAAGGTGTAAATGTGTTCGGACATCATTGAGAGACCTTTGCACAAGTTGAATAGGTTGGGAGTTAGTTAGATCAAAGGAGACCAAAAGCACCAAGATAAGGAACTTGGGAATAAACAGTAGGGACTTGGGGTTTAGTAGTTCAGTTGGTTCTTGGGAGGAATCAGGCCGAAGGGCGTAAGGACACCTAGACGGTATGTCATTAGGAAACCTTCGTATGGCGGAAGAGTTCCTTAGTAGAGAGACAGGTTGAAGGTGCAAGACAATCAGGGTTCTACAGTTCATGCAGTAATCTATGAGAGGTAGCCGATACAGGGTCAAGGTTGAAGAAAATTATATGCCTAACCAAGTTCAAGGTGGAAGGCACACATATGCACATATATAGATCATGCATGGATGGAAATGCTTAATGAAGGAATACATCAAGGCATGGCTTATCATAGTTGATCAAAGATAGGGCATACCCACAGAGTTTTGAGAGAGACCAAGACTGAGGTGGGGATATCTTTTAACATATGTATCATACACTGGTTCCAGGAGTTGTCGAACTAGAGTTCTAGGAGAAAAGAGCACAGAAGAAGGGCAAGGAGTCAGTGCATCACGGGCGTATGTGATTAGGTGCTGTGATGAGTTAGACTCTGCTAGCAGGCGAGCTAGACAGGGGTACAAGGTGTGCATTGTTTCAAATTTGTGTCTTTTGTTATTTTTTCTTATTTGCAGGATGTTCGAAAATGATGTTCTATAATGATGTTTTCTTCTCAACATTAAAGATCTATTATCTAAATTTTCTCGGTCATCTTTACATATCCGATGGTTAGATAATAAATTTTTTGTATGAAATGAACTCCTTCCATGAGTTATTGTATTCTGATACAATTCATATACAAATACACATATTTTTGTCAAAAGAAAAAAAAGGAGATCCCGAAATTGCATAATTAAGAAATAAAATACTAAAATCAAATCCACACATTAGCCAATAAATGTAATAATAACGACTTTTTCTTTAATTTTAAATTTTTTTACTTTATTTTTAAAATTGATGTCTAACTAAAGGGGTCCACTTTGGTTAGATTACATATATATATAGTTATATTTCTATTAATATCTTATTATCGTATATAATATTTTTTATTAAATAATATAATATTATATACTTTTTTTATTTTGTTTCAAATTTGTGGCTTTTGTTATTTTTTCTTATTTGCAGGATGTTCGGAAATGATGTTCTATAAGGATGTTTTCTTCTCAAAACATTAAAGATCTATTATCTAAATTTTCTCGGTCATCTTTGCATATCCGATGGTTAGATAATAACTTTTTTGTATGAAATGAACTCCTTCCACGAGTTATTGTATTATGATATAATTCATATACAAATACACATATTTTTGTCAAAAGAAAAAAAAGGAGATCCCGAAATTGCATAATTAAGAAATAAAATACTAAAATCAAATCCACACATTAGCCAATAAATGTAATAATAACGACTTTTTCTTTAATTTTTAAAATTTACTTTATTTTTAAAATTGATGTATTACTAAAGGGGTCCACTTTGGTTAGATTATATATATATATATATATATATATATATATATATATATACACACACACACACTTATAATTCTAATAATATCTTATTATTGTATATAATATTTTTTATTAAATAATATAATATTATATACTCTTTTTTTATTTTGTTTCAAATTTGTGTCTTTTGTTATTTTTTCTTATTTGCAGGATGTTCGGAAATGATGTTCTATACGGATGTTTTCTCTCAACATTAAAGATCTATTATCTAAATTTTCTCGGTCATCTTTGTATATCCGATGGTTAGATAATAATTTTTTTGTATGAAATGAACTCCTTCCACGAGTTATTGTATTATGATACAATTCATATACAAAAACACATATTTTTGTCAAAAGAAAAAAAAGGAGATCCCGAAATTGCATAATTAAGAAATAAAATACTAAAATCAAATCCACACATTAGCCAATAAATGTAATAATAACGACTTTTTCTTTAATTTTAAATTTTTTTACTTTATTTTTAAAATTGATGTCTAACTAAAGGGGTCCACTTTGGTTAGATTACATATATATATAGTTATATTTCTATTAATATCTTATTATCGTATATAATATTTTTTATTAAATAATATAATATTATATACTCTTTTTTTATTTTGTTTCAAATTTGTGGCTTTTTGTTATTTTTTCTTATTTGCAGGATGTTCGGAAATGATGTTCTATAAGGATGTTTTCTTCTCAACATTAAAGATCTATTATCTAAATTTTCTCGGTCATCTTTGCATATCCGATGGTTAGATAATAACTTTTTTGTATGAAATGAACTCCTTCCACGAGTTATTGTATTATGATATAATTCATATACAAACACACATATATTTGTCAAAAGAAAAAAAAGGAGATCCCGAAATTGCATAATTAAGAAATAAAATACTAAAATCAAATCCACACATTAGCCAATAAATGTAATAATAACGACTTTTTCTTTAATTTCTAAAATTTTTACTTTATTTTTAAAATTGATGTCTAACTAAAGGGGTCCACTTTTGTTAGATTACATACATGTAAATATATACTTATATTTCTATTAATATCTTATTATCGTATATAATATTTTTTGTTAAATAATATAATATTATATACTCTTTTTTTATTTTGTTTCAAATTTGTGTCTTTTGTTATTTTTTCTTATTTGCAGGATGTTCGGAAATGATGTTCTATAAGGATGTTTTCTTCTCAACATTAAAGATCTATTATCTAAATTTTCTCGGTCATCTTTGCATATCCGATGGTTAGATAATAACTTTTTTGTATGAAAGGAACTCCTTTCACGAGTTATTGTATTCTGATACAATTCATGTACAAATACACATATTTTTGTTAAAAGAAAAAAAAGGAGATCCCGAAATTGCATAATTAATTCCGAGTTTTCCATTAAAAAAAGTCAGGGTATAATAATTTTTATCAAAGCTGTTATGAATCATGTAGTAGAAGTTTACTAATTGTTCATGCACAACATGATTCAAAACTCAAACAACAGTATTTCAAGTACTCAAGCCTATGCCAATACATTACAAGTGATAGCATAATTAAAACAGACGACAACAACTATTCCACTGACAGTAAACTTGAAGAAGAATGAAGATTTGAAGACAACAAGTATTACTGACATCAACTATTCCATTGACAGTAAACTTGGCGGAGAATGAAGAATTGAAGAGAGTAAGTTTTACTGACAACAACTTTGGCGGAGTAGTTGACAACAACATTGGCGGGGATAGTTGACAGCAACTTTGGAGACAATATGTTTCATGGATTATATAGCTTGACAATAAAATATGCGGAGCCAAAGATACTGAGCTAAAATTTCTCAAGTATATAAACATTAGCAAAATCATTGTTATTGTATCTATCAGAGCTGTAATTATTTTCTAGAAAGTTGTAGCAAAACAAAAATTAATAAAATTAATTTTTGATATTTAAACACCGTCTCATCTTATCTGCTTTGCTTGGTTGTTTCATATTACTTGTATTAGGAATCTATATAATTTTGATGATAACATTAAACCTTAGAATCATAAAATTATATTTTATTATAACTAATCAATTGATTTGAAAATTATAAATATCAATTGATCAGGAAACCATTTATCAGTTGACATGTTTATGTTAATCAACTGATAATATGAATGGTAGCATATGTGTACTTAGTCTATTTCAATTCATATGGCTTTAGTTGATTGATAATTTTCTCATCAATTGATACTAGAGTTGATTGATATTGGTCATTAATTGATGTATAACTTAGATTGTCAAATTATAATTATTTAAAGACAGAAAAATTGTACAAATGAAGGATGATCAATTGATATGAAGGCATCAACGGATAAAAAATCAATTGATAAAAAGTCAAGTCATAGATTGAAGACCATCAACTGATATGAAGAACCATTGATTGATAACATCTATCAATCGATAAGTCAAAAACTATTATCAATCGATGGATATCAAGATCAATCGAAGAAGAATATCAGTTGATGAATATAAGGATGAATCAATTGATATGCTTAACAACAAATTATCAATTGATAAGGACTGCACGACAAGACATAAAATATACCTATGGAAGACAGTTTATACTGACTGTGAAAACTCAGAATGAAGCTGTCTTTCCAAGTCTGAAGACCTTTATCAAAATAGAAAAAGGCAAAAGGAAAGATAGATCAGAAACAATCCTCGAATAGATTAATTATTTTATACTCTTTCTAGGAATTGTAAACACACTTGTGTTATATAAACAAGTGTGATGACATTGTTAGAAAATAGACAAGTTAGACAATATCTTAGAAACTACTATTTAGCCTAAGAGTACCTGTAAGAATAGTTGGTTTTATTTTCTAACTTTGTAATCACAGCTAGGTTTCATTAACCTAGATCATTTGAGCAAAAATACACACTGATGAAAAAATTAATCCATAAATAATTTTAAACATCTTATGCTTGTTCAACTACTTATCTCAGTTTTAATTGTTCATACTTTAAATCTTCTCAAAAATTATCAAGAAAACTGTTAAAAGTTTTAACAAGTGAAATATTTGTATTCAACCCCCAATTTCTACAAATATTGACATTGTTCTAGGAAATAACAATTGGAATTAAAGCATTCTTTCAACATATAAAAAGTTTAAGATTGAGAACAAATCAATATGGGCCAAAAGGATTCAGGTGTAAAGATTCCAGTGTTGGAAAAAGATGAGTACTTTGCATGGAAAGTTAAAATGCACCTGCATCTACTTTCTCTTGACCCTTCCTATGTTAAATACATATAAAAAGGTCTTCATGTTCCCATGAAACTGGTAACAGGTGTAAATCCTGATTAAAGTCCTGCATTTAACAAACGAGTTTCAAAACTCATCACTGAGTTCACAGAAGAGGATGAAAAGGAAGTGCTTAAGGACAAAAAGACCATGAATATTTTGTTCAATGGTCTAGATAAATATATGTTTGATAATGTAATAAATTTCACTTCATCAAAAGAGGTATGAGATACTCTTCAGACTCTTTCTGAAAGACTGAGCAGGCCAGGAAGAACAAAATGCAACTTCCGATTCAAAAATATGAATTTTTTTATTTCAAGAGTGTTGAAGCCATCAATGACACCTATAGAAGATTCCAAAAGTTATTAAATGGATTAAAGCTATATGGTAGGGTTTATGCAACTAAAGATATAAATATGAAATTTCTTAGAACTCTTCCAAAAGAATGGAAACCTATGACTGTTTCTATTCGACAATCTCATGACTTAAAGGATTACAATCTTGAGAAACTTTATGGTATTCTCAAGACATATGAGTTGAAAATTTAACAAGATAAAGAGATTGAGAAGAGTCAAAGAAAGGAAAATACTGTGACTTTGATGGTCAAGGGAAATGAAGACAAAAAAAATAGTGAAAGTGGTTGTGTAGATGGATCTATCATGATGACTGGTGATGCTGTTGAAGAATCATCCAAAGGAAAGGGAAAGAGCAAATGTGAAGAAAGTGAAGCATGCTCTCAGGATGATTTAGATGAGATTGATGAGTACCTTGCATTTCTGTCAAGAAAATTCTCAAAACTAAAATTCAAGAGGAATCCAAATGCTCAAATGCCTGAATCCCAGTTTAGAAATGACAACCAAAATAAGAATTTGGTTGACAGATCAAATTTCAAATGTTTTAACTGTGGATTGGCTGGTCATTTCTCCAATGAGTGCATAAAGCCAAAGTAAGAGAAGAAGGTAAAATCATATGATGACATTGACTATAAAAAGAAGTATTTTGACCTTCTTAAATAAAAAGAAAAGGCTTTTTTAACTAAAGAGAAAGACTAGGCTGCTGAGGATACTGATTCTGAAAAATTTATCAATCTAGAACTAATGGCCAATCATGAAGATGAAGAGGCTTGTTCATCATCAAATCAGTTACTAACTACTAAGTTTTCTGAATTATCAAAAGATGAATGAAATAATACTATAAATGAAATATATAATGAACTGTACATTTATATGTCATTTTGAAATCTCTAAATAAAGAAAATTTCAAGTTAAAGAACACCATTGATGCCTTAACTGAGAGAAACACTTTTCTTGAAAATGAACTTATTTGTTTAGAAAGATACAATAAGGAAATTAAGGATGCTAGGGATGAACTAGTGAATAGTTTAAGAAGAGAAGAATTGTTAAAAAATAATTAGCTGGAGAAATTGAAACTATTAACAAATGGAATATGTCTGCTAAATAAATTATTGATGTTCAAGGTTTAGATATTTTAGGAGAATCCCCTAAATGAATTGGCTAGCCATTGGTTAACACCTCAATGAATAAAGATCAATCAACGTCTAATCCTTTATCGATCGATGAGGATTATCAATCGATTGATACTGAATCAACTGAAAAACATCCATCTACAAGTAAACCATTAATGGCTAACAAGAAGAATAAATTTAACAACCATATAATTTTTTAAAGGAAAATGATCCCATAAATCAAGTTGAGACTAAGGTTGAAAAGATCAATATTGGTAACTTATCTATGAAATAATTAAAAGTCAAATTGGAAAAGATAGCACTTGTTGAAATTAATCACCCTAAGTCTGAGAAAAAAAAAGAATAGGAATGAAAAGGTAGGCATAAACAAGCATAATAATTACACTCCTCATATGTATGCACCTAGAAATGTTTGTGATAAATGTTGTAGTGTAAATAATTTATTTATTCATTGCAAGAAAGAAAAGAATTCCATACCTGTAAATGATTTGAATGCACATACCATGTCTGCAAATGCCATGCTTGCCAATCATATACTCATGAATGCCATATCTTCTAATTTGGTTGCACCATATGCTCACATGCCATATGCACAATTTCCATACATGTACAATCCATTCTTTGCATATGCAAATATGAACATGCCCAGAATGCCATGGAACATGTCTATAACTGATAATAATCTTGCAAACATGCATGATAATTCTTTTATGAGTTCCAAGGCGTGTGAGCCTCAAAATTTAATTCTCAAAGTTAAAGGTGATTTAAACCCACCAAAATAAAAGGAACCAAAGTTGACAACCAAGACTCAGGCTGCAACTAATAAAAGAGGACCCAAGGCAGCTTGGGTACTAAAAATGACTTGATTATTTTTAATTGTGTGCAGGGAAACAGGAGGAAAAATCTCTAGTATCTAGACAGTGGATGTTCTAGGCACATGACATGAGATATGTCCCTGCTCATAAAGTTTGTGGAAAAGGCTGACCCATGAGTTACTTTAGGAGATAACATCAAAGGTTTTACTCTGGGATATGGCTCTATTGTAAGTGAAAATGTTATCATTGAACCTGTAGCACTGGTTGATGGATTGAAGCACAATTTACTGAGCATTGGTCAACTATGTGATAATGGAAATGGTGTGTGGTTTTCAAATGGATCATGCATCATAGCCAACAAAGAATTTGGTGAAATTCTCTTAACTGGAGGAAGAAAAGGAAATGTCTATGTGGCTGATTTTAATTTTTTGAAGGCAAATTCAATAACATATCTATTAAGCAAAACTATAACATATGAAAGTTAGATTTGGCACAAGAAGCTAGCCCATCTAAATTTCAAAGCCATGAATCAATCGATTAAAAAGAATTTGGTTAGAGGCATTCCACAGATGGAATTCACCAAGGATGGTTTATGTGATGCTTATGAAAAATAAAAACAAAGGAAGAAAACATTCAAGTCAAAGTCAGAATCATTAATTGACAAGACTTTAGAGTTATTGTACATGGATTTATTTGATTTGTCAACATCATGTCTATTTCCAAAAAGAAATATGCCTTAGTAATTGTGGATGACTTCACAAGATATATATAGGTACATTTCTTATATTCCAAGGATGAAACAAGTAAATTTATTATCAATTATGTGAAGAATATTGATAATGGTACTGAATGGAAGGTTAAGAAGATAAGTAGTGATAATGGTACTGAATTTAAGAATGCAATAATGACAGAATTCTGGGAAGGAAAAGGTATCACTCATCATTTCTCTGCTCCTAGAACTCCCTAACAAAATGGAGTTATTGAAAGAAAAAATAGAACCTTAATTGAAGCAGCTAGAATTATATTAGAAGAAACAAAACTTCCGACATATTTCTGTGCATAATCAATCAATACTGCTTGTTGCATTCAGAATATTTCCATGGTCAATCAATCACAAGGCAAAATTCCATATCAATTAATGAAAAAAGACAAGAAGCCAATAATAAATTTTCTTCATATCTTTGGCTGTAAATGTTTTGTCCTAAGAAATCAGGGAGAAAATTTGGGAAAGTTTGAAGCCAAGACTTATAGAGTCTACAATCTTAGATTACACATTGTTATGAAATCTATGCATGTAGTCTTTGATGACAAGAAAATTCAAGGGTTGTTTGATGAAGGATACCACGACTCTTTGCATTTTGAGAATGAATCAACTAGTAATGGTGAAGAAAGTGATGATGATGTGGAAATTTCAAGAAATCAAGTACCCAGAAATTTCCTATCAATTGATGTCAATACACCAACAGATAACTTATCAGTTGATGATCATGAATCGACTAATAATACATCAATTGATAATCCATTGATGGGTAATAATTCTGCTCAACAATCCTCAAGTAGAATATCCATCTCATAGGGAGGGTTTTCAACCACTCAATCACATCACAATGATCACAACAATGCCAATGATCATGAAGCATCTTCATCAATGACAAATTTACTACCACAAAGGAAATGGACCAAAAGTCATCCCTTTGAGTTGATTATTGGAAATGCAAATGATGGTGTCAAAACTAGAAGTACAACTCAAAATGAATGCTTGTATAGTAGCTTCCTGTCTCAAGAAGAACAAAAAAGGATTGAAGAAGCCTTGAATGATCCTGATTGGGTAATAGCTATGCAAGAAGAGTTAAATCAGTTTGAAAGAAACAAGATATGGAAGCTGTTGCCTAAACCAAAGAATAAATATATTATTGGTACAAAATGGGTATTTAGAAATAAAATGGATGAATCTGTTATAGTGACAAGGAATAAAACAAGATTGGTGGCAAAGGTCTACTCACAAGAAAAAGGCATAGATTTTGATGAAACATTTGCACCTGTTGCAATGTTGGAAGCAATCAGAATCTTTCTAACTTATGATGCTCATGCTAATTTTAAAGTCTACCAGATGGATGTAAAAAGTAATTTTCTCAATGGAAAATTAGAGGAAGAAGTATATGTGAAAAAACCTCCTGATGTTTTGGATCCTGTTCATCCTGGATTTGTGTACTATCTTTTTAATGTACTGTATGCTTTGAAACAAACACCTAGAGCCTGGTATGACATATTTTCTAAATTCTTGACTGAGAATCACTTTATAAGAGGTACTGCTGATAAAACTCTCTTTTATAGGAATGCCAATGGTTCTATTATTCTTGTTCAAATCTATGTATGTGACATTATTTTTGGCTCAACTAATGAAAACTTTTGTCAAAAATTTTCTAAGTTGATGCAGAGTAAATATGAAATGAGTATGATGGGAGAAATTACCTATTTTCTTGATTTATAAGTCAAACAAGTTAAAAATGGTATTTTCATAAATCAAACTAAATATATCTCTGATTTATTAAGAAAATTTGATTTAAATGAATGTTCTTCTGTAAAAACTCTCATGGTCACTACAACTAAATTTGAATTGAACACCAAGAAAGCTAAAGTGGACATTTCAAGTTATAGAGACATGGTTGACTCATTTCTATATTTAACTGCAAGTAGGCCAGATATAATGTTTGTTATATGTCTTTGTGCTAGGTTTCAAACTGCTCCTAAAGAGTCTCATTTGATTGCAATAAAAAGAATATTCATGTATCTCAAAGGAAAACCAAATCTTGGAATTTGGTATCCTAGAAATTCTGGATTTTATCTAATTGGTTTTTTAGATGTAGACTATGCAGGTTACAAAATTGATAGGAAAAATACTACAGGCACTTTTTAATTTCTAGAAAATAAGCTTGTCTCATGATTTAGTAAAAAGCAAAATTCAGTGTCTACATCCACAGCATAGGATGAATACATTGCTACTGGAAGCTGTTGTGCACAAGTGTTATGGATGAGGAATCAATTGCTTGATTATGAATTTAACTTGAGCAAAATTCTAATATTCTGTAACAACACAAATGTAATTGCCATTACTGAAAATCCAGTTCAACACTCAAGAACCAAACACATTGACATAAGGTATCACTTCATTAGGCAACATGTAATGAATGGTATTATTGAATTACATTTTATCCCTAGTGAAAGACAACTTGCAGATATTTTTACCAAACCATTAGATGAATCTAACTTTAATAGATTGGTATGTGATTTAGGTATTCTTAACTATGTTTAATCTTTTAAATATCTGACAATTTATTTATTTTAGTAATTTTTAGAATTGTAGCCATTGACTAGGTTAATCTATTGATTTTTCCATAATCAATTAACAAACATTTTACATATCAATGGATATTTATGAAACTATCGATAGATAAATATATCAATTGATGATATATTTGTTTATCGATGGATATTTGTAGCCATCAACATATAAATATATCAATCGATGATATATTTGTCTATCGATGGATAGTAGTACCTGTCGATGGATAGTAGTACTTGTCGATGAATAAGTTAGTTATCAATCGATGACCTGGAATTTTTAGAGTCCATGTCATCAATCGACCTGTACAATATCTAGCCATTGATTTCTTATTTTATCAATTGATTAATACATACATCCTATATGTATAACAGTCGATTGTCAAAATTGGTAATTTCTACTTTCATTTTTTTTCAATTTTTTTTCAACGATCAATTGAGTTCTATTTTGAGAAATTAATCGATTGAGACATTAATTTTTCTTTAAAAATATAAATAGTGAGATTAAAATTCTTTTTAATTCTTACTTATATTTTCTAACTGATTCTCTTTCTCTCTTTCTCTCTGTACTCAATTTTCTCTCAAACTCTCAGTACTCTATCTTCATTACTTTCTTTTTAATCTCTTCCAAGCTTTTATGATCTTAATATTTTACTCAAAGCAATGATATCTTCATCCAAGAAAGTCTCACAAGCCAGTTTCATCTATGAGTTAAATAATTTTATTGCTTGCACTGTGATTGAAAAGGCTCGAAGATAATTTCATCCACTGATGCAGTTCCTGGGAAGTTGCAAGGTTCAAAAGGCTTTGAATGAGGCACTAACGATCATCTACAATTTGGTGGAAGAATTCTAGACCTCTTGTTATTCCCTAGAACAATGTCAATATTTGTAGAAGGGGGGTTGAATACAAATATTAAAACCTTTTACTTGTTCTAATATTTGTTCTTGATGTTTGAGAATTAGAGAGAATTAGAGAGAATATGTTCAAACAAATTTCGACTGAAAAATAAACTGAACAAACAGATTTTAAATTACTGATGGATTGGTTTTTCCATCAGTGTATATTTTTGCTCAATGTTCCTAGGTTAAAAGAAACCTAGCTGCACTTTTACAAGATTAGAAAACAAATCAACTATTCTTAAAAATCTGCTATCAAACTAGAACAGTTGATTAAGAAATATTGTCTAACTTGTCTGGTTTTTAATAATGCTGCTACACTTGTTTATATACCACAAGTGTGCTTTTACAATTCCTATTCTAGGATTGTTTCTACCTACCTTCCTTTTACTTTTTTCTATTTTAGAATAAAGGTTTGAAAGACAGTTTCTGATTGAGTCTTCACAGCCATCATAGACTGTCTTCTATAAGTGTTCTTTTGCCTTTTTGGATCTCTGACAGATTGCTTTTTTGTCACAGTCAATTGATAATTTGCTGTTAAGCATATCAATTGACTCTTCCTTAATTCATCAACTGATAATGTTCTTCGATCGATCTTGATATCCATCGATTGATAAGTAAGTTGCCTTATCGATCGATAAATGATATCAATCGATATATCAATCGATGGGTCTTCACATCAGTTGATGGTCTTCAACTCTTGACTTGGTTTCTTCGATTGATCTCTCATCCATCGATGCTTCAATATCAATTGATCATCCTTCACTTGTGTAATTTCCTATCTTCACATAATTACAATTTGACAGTTTAATTCACACATCAATTGATGATCTATATCAATCGACTCTAACATCAATTGATGAATAAAATATCAATTGATTTATACCTTATCGATTGAAATAGACTAAGTACACCTATGCTAATATCCAAATTATCAATTGATTCAGATAAACACTTCAACTGATAAATGGTTTCCTGATCAATTGATATTTATAACTTTCATATCAATTGATCAGTTACATCAAATAAAATTTCTATGATTCTAAGATTAATGTTATCATCAAATTACATGTAGATTCCTAACAATCTCCCCCTATTTGTGTCTGTGATATGAACAGGCATAAATCTACTTGATGATAACAAAACCCTTAACTATAATCATTTAAATAGAATCAAGAAATTTTCATAGCACTTTTAGGAAATACCAGTTGATGATTATTCTTTGCAGACTGTTCCAGTGTCTTCAATTCTTCATGATCTTCAATCTTCAATTACTTCTTCTTCTTCTTCTTTTCAGCATTTTCTTTTAATTGCCTCATAAAGGTGCTCCTCAATATTGCTTCATCTTCATCAGTTTCCCCAAGTTGCCTCATAAGATAGTGGATTTCCTCATCTGTGATTTTGCCTAGATATTTACAGATATCAAAGAATTTTGTATTGCCTTCCGCATCTATAAAAATCATGGCATACTTTGGTTCCAACACCACCTTCTTGACTTGAGATTTCCATAGTTTCAAAGAAGAATCAGGTTCAGCTTCAGCTTTTGTTCTCCTCAGTTTTGAGATTTGTTGTTGGATTTCCTGAGAAATAGTCACATTGAGTTTGTACCTTTTGTTTAGAAGAGGTTGAATTGTCTTTAACACATTGTAGCCCTGCTTCATAACCACCTTCATTGAGTAAGTGAGTTTAGAACCATTTTCATACTCCAACCTCATGGATTCCTCTTGATTTGAAGTTGCAGGATGGGTTCTAACTCCAATTAATCCTTTCTCACTTACAACTGGAGTTCCTTTTAATTGGTATCCTTCAAATGTCACTTCCTCCTTGGTTCCTCCTTGAGTGACTTGAGAATTCTCCTAAACCACCATCTTCTGAGATGAATCTGCCCTTTTCTAGGCCATTGCTATTTTTCTCCTTTTTCTCAATGGTTGCTCTGCCTGTATCTCTTCCAAATGCCATTGCATTTCCATCTGTCTAGCAATCTCTTCATTCTCCTTTTCTCTCCTTGAGGCATCTGAGATTCCTGTAGTGATGGCTCCTTGAAGTAGCTTTTGGCCTACTGGTTCAGTTTTCTTCTTCTTCTCTTCTTCAATCACTATTGCTTTCCCTTTCTTCTTTTCTTTAAGTGCTTCAATATCCAATTGAAGAAAAGCTTCTGTATTTGAGTTGCTTTCCTGAGTGGCCCCCTTTGCACTTTCATTTACTGCTCTGATTTGAGCAATAAATTCATATAAATTTCCTGACTCTGCAGCCTTTGCAACCAACTCAGTGTTCCTTTTTAGGGTTTTAAGTCTTTGACTTTCCCTCTCAATCATTAGTTGAGTTTCCTTTTCTCTAGAATTTCTTCTAGCTTCCAAATCATCTTCAAATTTCTTAGCATCTCTCTTTTTGTGTTCCATATCATCTTTGGAATATTTAGAAGATTGACCCTTATAGATTCCACTGCCACTTGCACCACTTTTTGAGGTCCTGCTGTGACCACCCAAATTAACTCTAGGATTATCACTCCTAGCTCCTCCAACACCACCATCACCACCATCACCATCTTTATCATTCTTCTTCTTTGTATTCTCCCCCTTTTTGTTATCATCACAATTAGGAGGTGGTGGCTTTCTGTCAAGAAACTTCTGAAGAATTTCAGCATGTAGAGTCTGTCCTCCAATTATAGCTTCCATCTTAGTTTCTATGGACTCTACTCTCCTTTCCAAGGCTGAAAAAAATTCTTTGACTCCTTAAACAATGTATCCTTAATTTGCACCAGAGTGTTCATTGTCAGTTTCTCATCCAATCTTCTTTCCAATATATCCTTCTTTGTTGAGATTGAATCTTTGATGCTGTCCAATTCCCTTCTTATGCCAGTGACTGTCATTTTCTGCAATTTTAACTGATCCTTCATGCAGGTGGCAATTCTCCTGTGAGTTATGTTAGTAATTGTGCTCTAGAGACAATACTTTTTATATTTTAAGGAAAATATTTATTATTAAGGATTATGTTTTATTGATTATTATTTATTTATTATGTTTTATTTACTGCGTAATAAATTGAAAGCATAATAAATGTCCTTGGAATTTTGATACGTATTATATATCTTTAAGTATGTGACTTAAAAATGAGATTATATGAATAGTATCTTATTCCTAAAATTCCCTAGTCGAGTATTATTATTTAAGGACAATAATAATGCACAAAGACTAGTATGTTTCTTGACAGATGACCACATCTCATTGGTCATAGGTATGGGGATACTAAAGTCAAGAACATAAGTGCATGTATCAATGCATGGCACTGGAATGACCCGCCGTGAGATTCTACATGTTAAGTAAGTGTCATAAGTAATTCTCACTGTGATAATGGTGTAATGATCCTTAGACCTGAAATCATTATATTTCTATACGAGAATTAATATACTTTGATTACATTAAAAGTTACCTTTGACCGGGTGATGATAAAAGTGGACATTGGGTATATTATGAATCGTATGAGAAATATGAATGATCTAGATGGGATTTAATCCTCCTAATTTTAGGAGTGATATTATTGGCCTCTTGTTTGAGTGAGACTATGAAATGCACGGCCGTGCTCAAATGTTGATTTGATTTTAATAGTCTACTCATCGATCAAGAAAATAAAGATTAAATTATGAAGAGGATGACACGAGACATGCCTTGAGTTTAATCTATAATATCAAGATTAAAGGGATTATATTACATGGAACATTATTCACGAAAGGCATAATCGAATCACCGATTTATTATTATTACTTGGGTAGCAATGATGTATTACTAGATGCCGCTCATTGTTTACAATTTTAATTAGATATTAAAATTGTTGCCAACGTAATAATAACCTACAGGGTCACACACAAAGAACGCTTGAAGGAGAAATAATTTAAATTAAATAAGTAATTTATTTTATTTATGATATTAATTAAGTATGACTTAATTAATTATATAAATAGAATAAATGAATTACTTAAACTAATTCCAAAATTAATAATTAATTAATTAAGTGAGACTTAATTAAATAATTTAGAATTTTGGATTAGTATTAATTATAATTGGATTATAATTAGAAAATTTATTCCTCTCTCTATATAATCTCTTTATGGGCTGATTTAATAAGACAGAGATTTTACAAAAACCCTAGCCGCTCTGAGAGAGGAGGAAGATAGAGAGAGAATAAGTTTTCGGGTGCTAGTACACATTAATCCTTCATGAAAAGTGTTCGTGTGGATACCGTAGAGCGTAGATCGCGAGAGCAGGATACGTGGTGATTAAACAAGCTTTGGACCTCCATTAATCTTCCATTAATGAACTGTTAAAGCTTCTAAATGTATTTATTCTTTATCTCCGAATTAAATCTTTTGTTTTCGCATGGATCCTGCGGAGGGTTTCGCTATTTTGATTTATTTTTCGCGTTTATTCCGCTGCGTTTGTGTCACGAAACCCTTCAATGGCATCAGAGCTACTTGTGAAACGTTTTAATTCGGTTATGTGCTTAACAGTTTTTGATATATAAGCATGTATGCGATCTATCATGATTTTATATTGATATAATATGTATATGTTTATATATATTATGAATATATGATATTCATATGATGTATAATCATGTGATGATTATGTGTGTTGATGTATGTATATGATACATGTTTGTTCTTATTATGGGAATCGTATTCGATACGAATTCTGAAACGGCTGCCGTTGATTTTCTGAAATCTGTGTCCGTTGTCCGATTTTTGCAAACGATATGTGTTTTCTGACTGGAATCGGGTCACTGAGCAATAGTGACAAAGTCAGTTCTGCGTCTGTAAGCCATTAGATGTCGTTACAGCCTCCAAAACGGTGATTTATGATTTTCTTAAAATTATTTGATTTTCTAAAATTTTGAGTATATGTATGTATATATTATGAATATATGATATTCATGTAATGTATAATCATATGATGATTGTATGTATCTCTGTATATGTATATATGATATATGCTTGTTTTTGTTATGAGAATTGTATATGATACGATTTCTGAAACACCGTTAGATTTGGAGAAATCTGACTGCTGTATCCGATTTTCGTAAACGATATGTGTTTTCTGACTGGAATCGGGCCAATGAACAAAACTGATAGCTATGCTATCACCGACGGATCTGTAAGGCGTTTGACATCGTTAAGGGCCTCGAAATAACGATTTATTGTCTTCAGAAATCTGTTTTTAATTTTCTGAAATTTCGAAATTTGTTATATATGATTATATGATATGATTATATAATATGAGATATATTATATGTGTTATATGATAGCATGGTGGATGGTTATGGCCTAAAGACCCATAGGATAGTGGTTTTGATTTATGGTTTTGGTTTCTAAATACGACTTGCATATCGTTTATTCATTGTAATTTAATTATCTCGAATGTAACTCGAGTTCTTCTTGTAATTTCATTAGGAATAGTTTTATTTTTATTATTCAATGTAATTATCAATGAAGACTTGCAAGCAAGGAGGCGATCCAAAAAGGGATGATGGAGCAATGAAGAAAGAAGACATGTAATAGATAGTATTTTTAAAACCACCATAGACTGACCTTGATATTTCCATTAGCTTGGAAATATCATATAGGATGGGGCCATAACCAAACACGTTTAATTTACGCACATTACATATATGTATATGATTGCATGTATTGGTATGTATGCGTAGATATAATTGAGATGCATGCTTAATATTGATTAATCATGTATGTATTAGATACGACACCCATGCCATGTTTGCTTAAACAAGATAAAATCTGTAACGATTCAAGATTTTAAAATTAACAAACGATCATGAGATTCTTGTGTTTATGAAATATGGATTTTTAAAACACGGAATTAAATATGGATTTTTGATATCTATAATTGGGATTTTCTGACAAAAGCGGATATGCGTATTCGTAAGGCTGATGGGTTTTAAGTGTGACCATTGGTATCCTCCATCTACCTGGGAAATGAACAATTTAAGATGTTGATTTGAAATATTTGGTTCAAGGAAAAATTGAGGATCTCTTTATGATGTGATCATGATATAAATTTTCTAAAACCCCTTAACAAAATATTAAGTTTTACTCGGATGCTTTCCAATGAATGAACACTCATCGAATCCTAGATCGATAAGGGGAAGGACTGTCAGTGGCAGGGGACTCCTATCTATCGTGGTGAGATGCGATGAATATAAACGGTTATATTCGGCCGTTGTATCATTGGGTCTAACTTAACTGAGTCGTCATAATAAGTGAAAATAAACGGTTATATTCAACTATTATGAACTTAGAAGCATAGAGTTTGGTTAAAAGTCTATTAGATAGATAAGATCAATCGTTCACCAAACTATCCAAGAATTATATATGATATAATTGACAACTGTTGTCTACCTAAATAATCATTTTCTAAGGACTTCCAGTGGTTGACTTAGGACATGACGAAATATGGATCTTGGCTCACTAGAAAGAATTATGGGATATACTTTCCAAATTAATAGTAAGGGCTATTAGTTTGATAAAAATAATGGGAGGTATATGATGATATACCATAATCACTTAAACATAATTAATATTAAATTTGCAACCTAGTTTATTTTATACACTTTAATATTGTAGATATCAAATGATAAACACAAACAACTTCTCTATGCGATCAGTTCTTGAGAAGGACAAGTTGACGAGAATATATTTCCTTGACTGACATAGGAGCTTGAGGATCGTCCTCGGGCACCATGATATTAGTCAAATCTCTTCCCCTGCTCTTAAAGTTGAGAATGTAACATGTGCAAATCATAGTGCTTATTGGAAGCAAATTGATGTTGCGACTGATGTTTCATGTCTCATGCTCGCAAATATATGTGCTGAGCTTAAGAAGCAATACAAGCATATAGATGCTTATGAAACGATTGAGCACAAGATATATTTGAAAGGGCACTATACACTTACAAGTAGGGAGAGTGAGACCCGGTTACACCACATGTTCTAAAGATTATAGGGTATAATGAATACCATTGATATTTTGGGTTTCCAGATTGGTCTGGAGACAGTTAGATTTGATCTTACAATCTTTGGACAAATATTATTCTTATTTTGTTATGAACAATAAAGTGAATAAGATTGGTAAAACACCCATTGAGTTGCTAAGCATGTTGAGAACTGCTGAAAGTAATATGATAAATGCACGAACTACTACTATATTGATGGTAAACATAGGGAATGCAAAAGGGAAAGGAAAATGGAAAGGCAAGGAAAAGATTTGATCTAGTTCCGTTGTCAAACCAAAGTCCAATCACTAAAGCAGACTCTAAAGTCTGAATGAGGTGTTGATAAAGAAGACGATTGTCACTTCTGTGGAAAGTTGGGAGACTGGAAATTAAACTGTCATGCTTAATTGGAAGATCGGAAGATGATGATCAATAAGGGTCAAGCTTAAGGTATCGGGTTGGAATTGGAGTAAAGATAGTTGCTCTGGTTCGAGGAACTCGTTATTTAATTTTTGGCCTATAAGGAAAATTTAGAACTTAATAATTGTTATAACGTGCTTGCAATTGGCAGAGACATTATTTCAGTTTCTTGTTTGGACAAGAAAGGCTTTTTCATTTTATAACAATAGTTGTTTATTCTATTTTGATGATGAGTCTTATAATGTTGCACATCTAATTAACAATTTATATGTTCTAAAGTGACTCAAATCAAATATTACCTTTGGCACTGTCGCTGAGGCCATATTAATGAGAAACGCATTTCCAGAATACATAAGGATGCATTCATGGATAAGTTTGATTATGAATCATACCAAAGGATACGAATCTTGGTTTATTTGGTAAAATGACTAAAACTCCTTTTACCGGACATGGTGAAGGGATCATTGAATGGGTATGACTTATACATAGTGATGTATGTGGTCATATGTGTACGATGACAAAAGGTAGATTTTATTAACTTCATAAAATTTACTAATTATTTTAGTAGATACGGATATATGTATCTTTTGAAGAACTAATCCGAATCATTTGAAAAGTTCAAAGACTATAAAGATGAAGTAAAAAAATATCAAAGAAAGGTTTTTGATAGGAGGGATCACACCTTGTTGGACATGGTGCGATCAATGTTGAGTCAATAAATCTTCCAATTAGTTTCTGGGATTGCACTCTGGAAACGGCTCCACATACACTTAACATTGTTCCTACTAAAATGGTTCAAAAGAATCCTTATGAGATATGGACTGAGAAACGTCACAGCATGTCATTTATGAAAATTTGGGGATGTGAAGCGTTTGTGAAACGTCTAATCTATGACAAGTTAGGACCAAAATCAGATAAATGTAATTTTGTGGAATACCCAACTGAAACAAGGGGTTATTCTTTCTATAATCCTTCCGAGAATAAAGTGTTTGTTGCTCGAACTGCTGAGAGACAGTGGGAGGATAATAGATCTCAATGAAGTTTGAGACCCACCTGATAATGTTGAACCAATGGAGGAACCTGAGCAGAATATACAAAAAAAATAATAATGCTCAAGAAACACAGGTATTCGTAGGTCTAGTAGGATTCGCCATGAGCTCGAGAGATAATATGGATTTATCTTGACTCAAGATGGTGAAGTGATGCTTATGGACGAAGATGAGCCTCTCACCTACCAAGACGCTATGAACACTCCAGATTCTAAGAGATGGCTGGATGCTATTAAATCTGAGATGAAATCCATGTATACTAATCAAGTATGGACTTTGGTTGATCCACCTGAAGGGGTAAAACCTATAGGGTGCAAGTGGGTTTTCAAGAAGAAGACCGACATGGATGCTAATGTACAGACCTATAAGGCACGATTGGTGGCAAAAGGTTTCAAGAAAATTCATGGTATTGACTATGATGAGACCTTTTCACCAGTTGTTATGGTCATGTCCATCAGGATTTTGCTTGCTATAGCTGCTTACTATGACTATGAAATCTGGCAAATGGATGTCAAAACCGCTTTCTTAAATGAGAGCCTTGAAGAAGATATGGATGTGTACATTACACACCCTAAGGGTTTTGCTGATCTAAAGGATGCTGGAAATGTATGTAAGTTGCGTCGATCCATTTATGGATTAAAGCAGGCCTCGAGGAGATGGAACATTTGTTTTCATGAAACAGTCAAAAAGAGTTTGACTTTATTCAGAATGAAGATGAAACTTGTGTTTACAAGAAGTTTAGTGGGAGTCATGTGGCATTCCTAGTATTATATGTTGATGATATATTACTAATAGGGAATGACATTCCTTCTTTACAGACTGTGAAGACTTGGTTGAGAAATAATTTCTCAATGAAAGACTTAGGCGATGTGACATATATATTAGGGATCTAGATCTATAGAGATAGATCAAGGTGATTGATCGGCCTAATTTAGAGTACATACATTGACAAAGTTTTGCATCGATTTCAAATGCAAAGAGACTAAAATGGATATATCCCAATGTCTCATGGGATAGTGATCTCAAAATAAAATTTATCCTAAATCATTGGATGATAGGGACTGCATGAGTAAAATTCCATATGCGTCAGCAATTGGTTTTATAATGTATGCAATGATATGTACTTGTCCTGATGTCTCGTATGCTTTAACCATGATGAGTAGATACCGATCTAATCCAGGTGAAGGTCACTGGACGACAGTCAAGAATATTCTTAAGTACTTAAAGAGGACTAAAGATTCATTCTTGTTATATGGAGGAGATGTGAAGCTAGTTGTAAGAGGTTTCAGTGATACTGGTTTCTAGACAGATAACGATAATTTAATGTTTCTGTCTGGCTTTGTGTTTTATTGAGATGTTGTATGCTGGAATGGTTCACAGCAAAGACAATTGTTGATTTTACAATAGAACCTGAGTATATTGATGCTTGTGAAGCAGCCAACGAGGCTGTTTGGGCATGTACTTAAGGAGATATCACCTAATTAATGAGATTAATGATCAAGGAGATATAGATATATGTAAAGTGTATACTAATAATAATATTGCAGACACACTGACTAAGGCTTTGTCGCAGCAGAAGCACGTAAGTCACACTAGTTCCATGAGTATTGGATACTTGGGTAATTGGCTCTAGTGCAAGTGGGAGATTGTTAGTAATTGTGCTCTAGAGACAATACTTTTTATATTTTAAGGAAAATATTTATTATTAAGGATTATGTTTTATTGATTATTATTTATTTATTATGTTTTATTTACTGCGTAATAAATTGAAAGCATAATAAATGTCCTTGGAATTTTGATACGTATTATATATCTTTAAGTATGTGACTTAAAAATGAGATTATATGAATAGTATCTTATTCCTAAAATTCCCTAGTCGAGTATTATTATTTAAGGACAATAATAATGCACAAAGACTAGTATGTTTCTTGACAGATGACCACATCTCATTGGTCATAGGTATGGGGATACTAAAGTCAAGAACATAAGTGCATGTATCAATGCATGGCACTGGAATGACCCGTCGTGAGATTCTACATGTTAAGTAAGTGCCATAAGTAATTCTCACTGTGATAATGGTGTAATGATCCTTAGACCTGAAATCATTATATTTCTATACGAGAATTAATATACTTTGATTACATTAAAAGTTACCTTTGACCGGGTGACGATAAAAGTGGACATTGGGTATATTATGAATCGTATGAGAAATATGAATGATCTAGATGAGATTTAATCCTCCTAATTTTAGGAGTGATATTATTGGCCTCTTGTTTGAGTGAGACTATGAAATGCACGGCCGTGCTCAAATGTTGATTTGATTTTAATAGTCTACTCATCGATCAAGAAAATAAAGATTAAATTATGAAGAGGATGACACGAGACATGCCTTGAGTTTAATCTATAATATCAAGATTAAAGGGATTATATTACATGGAACATTATTCACGAAAGGCTTAATCCAATCACCGATTTATTATTATTACTTGGGTAGCAATGATGTATTACTAGATGCCGCTCATTGTTTACAATTTTAATTAGATATTAAAATTGTTGCCAACGTAATAATAACCTACAGGGTCACACACAAAGAACGCTTGAAGGAGAAATAATTTAAATTAAATAAGTAATTTATTTTATTTATGATATTAATTAAGTATGACTTAATTAATTATATAAATAGAATAAATGAATTACTTAAACTAATTCCAAAATTAATAATTAATTAATTAAGTGAGACTTAATTAAATAATTTAGAATTTTGGATTAGTATTAATTATAATTGGATTGTAATTAGAAAACTTATTCCTCTCTCTATATAATCTCTTTATGGGTTGATTTAATAAGACAGAGATTTTACAAAAACCCTAGCCGCTCTGAGAGAGGAGGAAGATAGAGAGAGAATAAGTTTTCGGGTGCTAGTACACATCAATCCTTCATGAAAAGTGTTCGTGTGGATACCGTAGAGCGTAGATCGCGAGAGCGGGATACATGGTGATTAAACAAGCTTTGGACTTCTATTAATCTTCCATTAATGAACTGTTAAAGCTTCTAAATGTATTTATTCTTTATCTCCGAATTAAATCTTTTGTTTTCGCATGGATCCTGCGGAGGGTTTCGCTATTTTGATTTATTTTTCGCGTTTATTCCGCTGTGTTTGTGTCACGAAACCCTTCAAGTTAAGTCCTCAATGTTCACCTCCATCATTGCCCTTCTGTATTGTGATAGGATCTCTGTTTCTGCATCTTCAAGAGAACCATCAATGGTACTCATCCATGGTTCCTCATCTGAATCACTTTCTAGATCACCAAGAGTCATATGACAGACATCTGTGACATTGACCAAACTTTCCTTCAAGTTTCTAGTTCTCTGTTCAGTATGATCAATGCCTAAGAGTTGTTCAGCATCCCTGTTGCTTGATGTGGCTAGTCCCTGGTACCTTGGATCAGGATGGACAAAGTTGTTTGGATCCAAGTCACCTGCATCAACTTCCATATCTTCAATAGCTACTTCCTCCAATAATTCAGCTTCTTTCTCTACACCACTTCCTCTTACTTCATTTGCATTAGGGACTCCCCCTAACTCCTTTACTCCCTCCTCTTCAGACATCAATTCAATTTCCAACTCCTGAGCATATTCAAGAATTTTTCTATCACTCTCACTCATCTCTCTATTTTGCATCAGGATCTCATCCTGGAACCTCACCTCTCCCTCACTCATTATCTGTGTTAGTAATTGTGCTCTAGAGACAATACTTTTTATATTTTAAGGAAAATATTTATTATTAAGGATTATATTTTATTGATTATGTTTTATTTACTACATAATAAATTGAAAGCATGATAAATGTCCTTGAAATTTTGATACGTATTATATATCTTTAAGTATGTGACTTAAAAATGAGATTATATGAATAGTATCTTATTCCTAAAATTCCCTAGTCGAGTATTATTATTTAAGGACAATAATAATGCACAAAGACTAGTATGTTTCTTGACAGATGACCACATCTCATTGGTCATAGGTATGGGGATACTAAAGTCAAGAACATAAGTGCATGTATCAATGCATGGCACTGGAATGACCCGCCGTGAGATTCTACATGTTAAATAAGTGTCATAAGTAATTCTCACTGTGATAATGGTGTAATGATCCTTAGACCTGAAATCATTATATTTCTATACGAGAATTAATATACTTTGATTACATTAAAAATTACCTTTGACCGGGTAATGATAAAAGTGGACATTGGATATATTATGAATCGTATGAGAAATATTGATTTGATTTTAATAGTCTACTCATTGATCAAGAAAATAAAGATTAAATTATGAAGAGGACGACACGAGATATGCCTTGAGTTTAATCTATAATATCAAGATTAAATGGATTATATTACATGGAACATTATTCACGAAAGGCTTAATCGAATCACCGATTTATTATTATTACTTGGGTAGCAATGATGTATTACTAGATGCCGCTCATTGTTTACAATTTTAATTAGATATTAAAATAATCTACAGGGTCACACACAAAGAACACTTGAAGGAGAAATAATTTAAATTGTGAATTTAAATTAAATAAGTAATTTATTTAATTTATGATATTAATTAAGTATGACTTAATTAATTATATAAATAGAATAAATGAATTATTTAAACTAATTCCAAAATTAATAATTAATTAATTAAGTGAGACTTAATTAAATAATTTAGAATTTTGGATTAGTATTAATTATAATTGGATTATAATTAAAAAACTTATTCCTCTCTCTATATAATCTCTTTATGGACTGATTTAATTTAAGAGACAGATTTTTACTAAAACCCTAGTCGTTTTGAGAAAAGAGGAAGATAGAGAGAGAGAAACAGTTTTCGGGTGCTAGTACACATCAATCCTTCATGAAAAGTGTTCGTGTAGATACCGTAGAGCGTAGATCGTGATAGCGGGATACATGGTGATTAAACAAGCTTTGGACCTCCATTAATCTTCCATTAATGAACTGTTAAATCTTCTAAAGGTATTTATTCATTATCTCCGAATTAAATCTTTTGTTTTCGCATGAATCCTGTGGAGGGTTTCGCTATTTTGATTTATTTTTCGCGTTTATTCCGTTGCGTTTGTGCCTCGAAACCCTTCAATGGCATCAGAGCTACTTGCGAAACGTTTTAATTCGGTTATGTGCTTAATAGTTTTCGATATGTAAGCATGTATGCGATCTATCATAATTGTGTATTGATGTATGTATATGATACATGTTTGTTCTTATTATGGGAATCGTATTCGATACGAATTCTGAAACAGCTGTCGTAGATTTTCTGAAATCTGTGTCCGTTGTCCGATTTTCGTAAACGATTTGTGTTTTTTTACTGGAATCGGGTCACTGAGCAATACTGAAACCATCAGCTCTACGTCTGTAAGCCATTAGATGTCGTTATAGGCCCCAAAACGGTGATTTATTATTTTCTGAAAATTATTTGATTTTCTAAAATTTTGAGTATATGTATGTATATATTATTAATATATGATATTCATGTGATGTATAATCATGTGATGATTATATGTATCACTGTGTGTTAGGGATATATTCATTTGATGATGTACAAAATACTAGAACAGGGTCTAGATTAGTTTATCTGTAATAAGTCTTTCTAGTCTCTGAAATGAATAATCAGAGTCTAGATAGTCAACATTCATGTTACTTGTACTTAGAAGAATTTCTGTAGAGAGTGAAACCAGATTCTGCATGAAGATCAGAGTCTGGGAGGTGATCAGAGTCTATAGACTATCAGAGTCTGTGATCTATCAGAGTCTACATGTGATCAGAGTCTGAAGATTTCAGAGTCTATACAGTTGAGGATAAATTTGGAAGAAGATCACAGGAATGGAAAGTCTTCGAAGATCAGGATAAATATATTGCAGATATGCTGTGGGAAAGAAAGAGAATTCTAGAAGGAAACTGTCAACTAATAATTAGGAATTCTATTCCTATTGTAATTTATCTTTCTGTTATTAGTTGATAGGAAGCTCTCTATATAAACTCTATGTAACCTAATTGTAAACGTGTGGAAGTCGAAACAATAATCATCTGAGTGAAATTTTGTGAGAGCATAGAAATAGAGAGAGTTGTTGTGATAAACACAGAGAAGCTGCTAGGGTTTGTGTACACCCTAGAAGAGTTTTGTATTCACAAATCAATAATACAAAAGAGTACTTATTCATATTTTTGTGTTTGAGTTTGTTCTTAATTTGATTTTAAATCGAGCAGAAAAGACATACAAGTATTCAACCCCCCCTTCTACTTGTACGACTGGGAAAACAATTGGTATCAGAGCCTAACGTTTAAAATCGATCAAAGATGTCTGGAAACAAAGATGGCAATTCTAAGATTCCTATGCTTAAGAGAAACGAGTTCACCCACTGGAAGGTTAAGATGTTGCACCATCTGGAAGCAACAGACCCTGACTATCTTGACAGGATTAATGAAGGACCCTTTGTGCCCTTAAAAATTATGCCTCAAATCAATGAGGAAGGCAAAATAACTGAAGAACACCTCGTTGAGAAACCAAAGGCTGAATGGACAAAAGAGGACAAAGAAAATGTCCTTAAGGAGGCAAAAGTAAAGAACATTCTCTTTAACAGTTTAGATTCTGTTCTAACTAACTGTGTCATATCATGCAAGACTGTTAAGGAGATGTGGACAAAACTTGAGGTGCACTGTCAAGGGACTAAAGATGTCAAGAAGAATGCTAGGTCTTTGCTCATTCAAGAGTATGAGTACTTTGAAGCAAAATCTGGAGAATCTATCACTGAGATGTATGATAGGTTTACAAAACTCCTGAATGAGATGGCTATGCTTGGTAAGGTTTATGATTCTGAAGATACGAATACCAAGTTTCTGAGAGCACTTCCTGAAGAGTGGGACAATAAGACTACAGCCATAAGAGAAGCTAGAGATTTGGATGAACTAACTCTAGAAGAATTGTATGGCAGACTCAAGACATCTGATTTGGAGATGCAACAGAGGAAGAATAAGAAGTCTGTGAAGACAAAATCTGTGGCACTCTTACTGAAGTCTGAGAAAGAACAACAGGAACAACTCACAGAAGCTAGAATCAAGGATTCAAGGAAGAAGGGTAAAGCTGTTGTGGAGTCAGAGTCTACTGACAAAGACTCTGATTCTGATGAAGAGATTGACCTAAGTCAAATGATGGCTATGTTTGCAAAAAATTTCAAAAGAATGAAATTTAACAAAAGAACTGGAAAATTTAGCAAGAGGCCATCATTCAAGAAGGAAGATGAGAAGGTTGAGAAGAGCAAGAGTACAATAATCAAACTTGACAAAGCAAAGGTCAAATGTTTCAACTATGGAATATTGGGCCACCTTGCTAGTGAATGCAGAAAGTCAAAAAGTCAAGGAAAAGGAAAAGCACTTCTATCAACTGGAAAGGATTGGGCAGATTCAAGCTCAGAGGATGAAATTGATTATGAAAATCTAGCACTGATGGCATCCTCCTCAAGAAAATCACAATCTCCCAAAGAACCCTCATCTCCTAAAACTCAGGTATCAATCTTTACTCCTGAATCCTCAATTAATTTAGACTCTGATGGTATAGAAACTGTGCAAAGGGAGGTCAATAAAATAATGACAACATATAGGTCTCTCACTAGTGAAAGTGAAAGGTTGAGAGAGGAAAATCTGACCTTGACTAAAAGGAATGATCATTTAGAGTCTGAGTTAATATTAATGGAACAATACAAAAAGGATTCTGAGAAACATAGTCATAACTACACTGAAATCTTGAAGGCCTATGACTATGTTAAGAAAGAACTAGAAGAAGAGAGACTCAAGTTTAGAGTCTGGACAGACTCTGGTAGAAAAGTTCAAGAAATTCTCAATAATCAAAATGTGTGTCAAACTGCTGGTCTAGGCTATGACAAGAGTCAAGACAGAAGACCTATTGTTGAGAATGATAACAGTGAAGAAGCTAGCCAAGTTAATAAGACTAAAGACAAAAGTACATTTGTTCCTGTTAAGTTTGTGACACCTAAAGAAAAATCTGAAACCACAAACTCATCTGTCAATAGTCCCCCTGTTGTTAACAGAAAGACAGATGAAACAGGAGCAAATAACTCTAAGAAAAATATTAATATAGGGTACTTGTCTAAGTCAAAATTGAAAGAAAGGCTAGAGAACTTATCAGAGTCTACCAAAACTAGGAGAAATAGGAATGGTAAGGAAGGAATTAATAAGGTAAACAATTACCAAAAGGATCCTAATGCTCCTAGAAAGAAGTGTTATAGATGTGGCAACCACAACCATTTGGCTATAGATTGTAAAGCAAAGATTGAGAAGAAATCAGAGTCTAATCCTTCACAGACTCTGAAAAATCAATACATACCACAGAAATCATGTTATCACTGTGGTAGCATATTTCATTTTATCTATATGTGTAAGGACTATCATGACTTGTATTACAATTTTTATGAGTTAAAATCTTCTATTGATAAAAGTTGGTATGACACTGTTAAGACTCCACCACAGTCTAGAGCAATAAAAGAGACAGGTAAGCCAAATGTGAAAATTATTAAGTCTGTTTCTCCTAAAATTAGTAGAAAAGGATCCAAAACTATTTGGGTCCTCAAAACATCTAACTAGTCGCTTTATGTATACAGGGAACTAGGGTAAAGAAAGTAACCCTAATCCTGGACAGTGGATGCTCAGGACATATGACTGGAAAGAAATCCCTGCTCACAGACTTTGAGGAAATGGATGGCCCAGAAGTATCCTTTGGAGATGGCAACAAAGGACAAACACTGGGATATGGCAAGATTGTACTTGGGAATGTCATCATTGAACAAGTAGCTCTAGTTGATGGCTTAAGGCACAATTTAATAAGCATAAGTCAACTTGGAGACAAAGGTTACCATACTGGCTTTGACAACAAAGAGTGTCTTGTAACTCACAAAGAAACAGGCATTGTGGTTTTCAAAGGAAACAGACATGGTAACATTTATGAAGCCAGCTTGGAGGATTGCATAAACAGTGAAGTCACATGTCTATACAGCAAGGCCTCAACTGAAGAAAGCTGGAAATGGCACAAGAAACTGTCACACATCAACTTCAAAACACTCAACAAGTTGGTTAAACAGAATCTTGTAAGAGGATTACCACATGTTGATTTTGTACAAGATGGACTTTGTGAAGCATGTCAACTTGGAAAATAAAGGAAATCATCCTTCAAGAGCAAGACAATAAATACCATTTCTGAACCCTTTTATTTACTACATCTTGATTTATTTGGTCCAGTAAATGTTATGTCAATTAACAAAAATAAATATACTCTTGTTATTGTAGATGATTTTACAAGATTCACATGGGTTTTCTTTCTACATTCAAAGGATGAAGCTTCTCAACACATAATAGATCATATCACTTTTCTGGAAAGAAAATCAAAGAAAATAGTAAGAATTCTGAGGAGTGACAATGGTACTGAATTCAAGAATTCAATCATGGAGAACCACTGTGCATCAAAGGGAATTACTCAACAATTTTCTGCGCCAGGAACTCCTCAACAAAATGGAGTTGTGGAAAGAAAGAATAGGACACTCATAGAAGCTTCCAGAACAATGTTGGCAGAGTCTAAGCTGCCAGTATATTTTTGGGCTGAGGCAGTCAATACAGCATGTTTCACTCAAAACTGCACTCTAATAAACATGCATGGAAAGACTCCCTATGAAATGATAAAGGACAAGAAGCCAAGTGTAAAACACTTTCACATATTTGGATGCAAGTGTTATGTACTGAAAGTACATCCTGAAAATCTAAGCAAATTCGAAGCCAAGGCAGATGAATCAATCTTTCTTGGATATGCATCAAACACAAAAGCATTCAGAGTGTTTAATCTCAGAACCAAAATTGTTATGAAATCTATTCATGTTGCATTTGATGATAAAAAGTTTACAGAATTGCAGGATGAGTCAGAGTCTACAACACTGGAATTTGAAAATCTAAAAAGTTCTGAGATAAATGAAGAGAAAAGAGGATGAAGACCCTAGAATAAATCCTGAACTAACACAGGAACCTGCACATTCTGAGGGGGAGCCAGAAAATTCAACTCCAAATAATTCAGAGTCTAACAGGTCAGGGTCTACCGAGACAGAGTCTATCCAGACAGAGTCTAGACAGACAGAGTCTAACTCATCAGGGTCTGGATCAAGCAACTCTAAACTCTTGTCAGAGTCAAGCAATTTAGGGGGAGCTTCTTCGTTTGAATTTCACTCAAATACAGAAGATGCAAATGACTTAGAGGGAGTTTCAAGTTCAAGAACCAATCTTCCACCTGCTAGAAAATGGACAAGGAATCACACTCCTGATTTAATAATTGGTGATCCTGAGAGTGGTGTACAAACAAGAACAACCACTCAAAATGAATGTCTTTATAGCTGTTTTCTCTCAAAGAATGAACCCAAGAAAATTGAGGAAGCCTTGCAAGACCCTGATTGGATTATTGCAATGCAAGAAGAATTGAATGAATTTGAGAGAAATAAAGTGTGGAAACTTGTACCAAGACCTAGAAATAGATCAGTGGTTGGTGCAAAATGGGTGTATAGAAATAAACTTGATGAGAATGGAACTGTAGTAAGAAATAAAGCAAGGCTAGTTGCAAAAGGATATTCACAGGAGGAAGGAATTGACTATGATGAAACTTTTGCACCAGTAGCAAGATTGGAAGCTATTAGAATGTTTCTAGCCTTTGCAGCTCATTCAAAATTCAAGGTGTATCAGATGGATGTGAAAAGTGCTTTCTTAAATGGAAAATTGGAAGAAGAAGTCTATGTGGAGCAACCACCAGGATTTGTTGATCCAAAGTTTCCTGATCATGTTTACAGGTTAGACAAGGCACTATATGGATTAAAGCAAGCACCTAGAGCATGGTATGAAACTCTTTCAAAATTCCTTCTTGAAAATGGATTCACAAGAGGTACCATTGACAAAACTCTCTTTATTAGAAAATATAAAGGTGATATTTTGCTTGTCCAAATTTATATTGATGATATTATATTTGGATCTACTAATGATAATCTATGTGAAAAGTTTAGTCAACTAATGCAGTCAAATTATGAAATGAGCATGATGGGAGAATTAAACTTCTTTTTGGGGCTTCAAGTCAAACAGAATGATGATGGAATTTTCATCAATCAAACAAAGTATGTAAAAGAACTGTTGAAAAAGTTTGATATGCAAGATGCTGCATCTGCTAAAACTCCCATGTCAACAGCTACTAAGCTAGACTCTGACCCAAAGGGTAAGAAAGTTGACAACACTAGTTACAGAGGTATGATTGGCTCATTGTTATATTTAACTGCTAGTAGACCAGATATAATGTTTGCAACTTGTCTGTGTGCTAGATTTCAAGCTGACCCTAGAGAATCACACTTAATAGCTGTGAAAAGAATTTTTAGATATCTCAAGGGGGCACAAACTCTTGGACTTTGGTATCCTAGAGAGTCAGATTTTTTTCTAATTGGCTATTCAGACTCTGACTATGCAGGATGCAAAGTAGATAGGAAAAGCACAACAGGACAGTGCCAGTTTCTTGGCAACAGATTAATTTCTTGGTTTAGCAAGAAACAACAGACTGTATCAACCTCAACATCTGAGGCTGAATACATTGCAGCTGGAAGTTGCTGTGCTCAAATCCTGTGGATGAGAAATCAATTACTTGATTATGGACTAACATTCTCAAATATTCCTATGTATTGTAATAATACTAGTGCTATTAAAATTGCAGAGAATCCAGTCCAACACTCCAGAACAAAGCACATTGATGTCAGGTATCACTTTATTAGAGAACATGTTGAAAATGGTACTGTGACACTTCACTATGTTCCAACTGACAGACAGATTGCAGACATTTTGACAAAACCACTTGATGAATCTACCTTTCTCAAACTGGTAGGTGAATTAGGTATGTTAAATATGTAAGTGATCAAAATTAAAGAAGCAAGGTATGTACTTTAATTATAGTCCCTGTCTTAACACACTGTGATTAATTGTTAGTGCAACATTTTGTTTGGTATTTTACCTTGACAGAGTCTAGACTCTGACGAGTCTGTAGACTCTGAAAGTCAGTAGACTCTGAGAAAATTATCGCCTAGACTCTGAAACGGTTAAAATTCGCGCCTGCAGACTCTGATTGCATTTAAAATGTTCAAATGACTTGAAATAGGCGATAACAGTTATTTTTTTTGACCGGATACAGGCTGTAGACTCGTGTGTATTGTATGCAACTTGAACAAAATAGAATTTTTCATACAATTTACTCACTTGTTTATTGCAATTGATTTCTAAGGCAAAAATATTCACAGAGCTTTTTACGAACCCTAGCTAAATTCTTCAAGCTTCTCCATCACTTTCAACTCAACAACTTTAATGGCTGCCGTTTCTACTGTCATGAGAGGACCCAAGGCGATTGCGTTCACATTTGGGGATTTCGAGTTCATGACCACAAATCATGTTGCTGTTCTTGGAGATAGGAAAGGGGTAGACGCTGACTACTACCCTGTGATGGATTTCTTGGAACAATCCGAGCTACACTACATTCTCAAGGCATCACCAGTCATTCACATGGATGCCGTATCACAAGCATGGAGCACTGCAAAGGTAGTTGATCCTTCTCAGGATCAACCAGGTAAAATAATGTTTACCTTTGGTTCGACTACATTTGATGTCACTGCAGATGTGCTTAATACTGTGTTTAAACTGCCTGTTAAGTCTACTTTTGATGAAATTGTATCTGATGATGACATTAAAAGCATGTTTAAGGCAATAGGTTATTCTGCTAGCTTAGATAACATGAGCAAGATAACTAGGCCTTACTTAAGGAAAGAATGGTCATTTTTCTTCGATCAAATTGCTAAGTGTTTTACTGGTAAGTGTAGTGGATTTGATGCTATTACTGCTATTACTTATCAAATTGGTCATAGTCTCCTATTTGATAGAATAATCAACATTGGTGATATGTTGCTCACTCAAATGGGAGCAAAATTAAATAATGTGCATGAGGGGAGAAAGAAAGTCTACTATCATAGATTTCTTATGATTCTCCTCAATCACTTCATTCCTGACATGTCAACCAAGTTGGCAGATGATTGCTGTGTGCAGGCATACAAACAGCAAAGGAGGATATTCTCTGACATTAAGAGAATTGATGACAAAAAGAAGAGTCTACCTGCAATGACATATCCACAGGTAATGCAGGTAAAACTCTCATCCTACAAACCTTCTATCTACAATGCTTCATTTTTTGGTGGTGAAATGGTGCAGGAACAAGTAATGGAGAGTCCCCCTGCACCTACCCAAGTCACCCAATCCCCTTCAATTATACAATCTTCCAAACCAAAATCCAAAAAGAAACCAACCTCTGGTGTCTCTCAACAGGCACCAGTTGTAAAGAGAAGAAAATTGATTCAATCTAGGCTTATAGATGAGCACAGTGATGAGGAGCTCAATCCACTAGAGAAGCAAGTTGTTGAAGGACTTTCTTTGCTAAAGGAAGGTCATGATACACTTGATTCTAACCTTCAAGCCAAGTCTGTAGACTCTCAAAAGGCTACAGACTCTGAAAAACCTAGGGGAGCACCTCAGGATTCTCACATTGAGTCTCCTGAGAAATCTTTTGCTAAGAAGTACAGAAGGTTAAGGAAGGCTTATTCTGCACACACACACACAAGCCTGTTATTAGTACTAACCCTGTTTTGCAGGAAACAGATGCTCCCAAGGCTCCTGCAGAGCCAGACTCTGAAATCAAGAAAACACCTGAACCAGAGTCTAATGTTGAGTCAGAGTCTAGACTGCCTTTAGACTCTGATCATGACACATTTTGGGAAGGAATGCCATTGGATGCAGCCTTATGCCTAATTGATGAGATCATTACTCCAAGTGATGAGGCACTAATATTCTTATATCCTTTGGTGGAATCAGTTGAAGATCCAGAGCAATATCAGACTAAATCTCAAGTCTTGGATTTTCTTTCAACCTATGAAGCCCTAAGGAAGAGAATGGAACAGGAGCTACAAATGTCTGCACAGGATGTGGTCAAAAATCTTTACAGCTACCTATTCAACTCTTCATTCCAAGAATAAGCAGCTGGGCTCATAGAAGGCAGAACAAATACAGTTCTCAAAGCACTAGGTGTGCCAGACTCTGAACAGCAAATTACAAAGAAGCCTAAAAAGCTTAAGGTCCACAAAAGGAGAGCCTCAGATTCTGTTGTTGCGTTGGAAACTGAGATTGAGCAACCAGTTTTTAACTATGAAGCAATTTGGGATAATGGAGTTACCTACAGGACAGCCATTCAATGGATCTCTCAAATTCAACCTCTGTCAAGACAGGTGGCTGACTATCTTGTCCATAATATAGGTACAATTGCCAACAAATACATCTATCCAACCTACCAAAGTAGACTGGATCAATTTAAGGGCACATATTTTCAAAGAGTAAGAAGGGAACTGCAGGACCTCTTCAATCTCACAGATGCACAGGCAATCAATGCAATCCATCTCAGGGCCTTTCATCACAAGTTGGATGCATTTATTCTTGAAGAACAACAGGAGGTAGCAGGTGGTGCAAGGCAGTTGGAGGATGGGACTAGTGCACCAGTGGTGACTAGTGATAGAGATGCTCAGTCTGCCTCACCCACACAAGAACCACCTAGTCAGAGGTTGGGTGATAGTGGGGCAGGGGAGTATGCTGTTGAGCCCTCCTTGACAACTCACCAAAGAGCTGATGAGAACCCCAGTGATATGGGAGGACAGACTCTGATGGATGCTCATGAAGAAATTTCCCAATCTATTCTATCAGAGTCTATCCACCTTGAGGGGGAGTCTCATGCACAAACAGTCAAAGATGGTGACACTCAGACTCTGGCTTCTAATGAAGTCATGCTGAAGCAGTCAGAGTCTAGAGTAGACCCTGAGACTGGAATACTGGAGCCAACAGACTCTGAAAAGAGAGAAGATGCTAGTAAGGGTTCAGAATCTGTTGATGCTCACCCCTTGGTGGAAACCCCTAGCCTTCAGACATTTGAAGGGGTTCCCCTCCATCAAGGTGGTTCAGGTATTGAAGCACCATTTTTATCTCTCAACCCCTCTTCTGTAGGTTTATTGAGTGCACCCTCCAAATTGAGTAAAAAAAAAAAAATTTCTGAGAGGCTGGCACTGGACCAGGCAAAAGGAGAGATAGAAAAGGCTGTAGAGAGCCTGAGTGAGATTGAGAAAGTGGGGGTCCAACCCCACTGTGAGCATGAGAGAATAGGGTATCCTGAACCTAGCTTTACTTATTGGGATCAAGATTTTCCAAAGAGTTGGTCCAATGAGTTGGAGCAGGGGATGGATGACAATTCACTATGTTTGATTGTGCAGATTGGCAAACAGGAGGAGGCTCTTGCTGCTCAGAAATCATTTACACAGAGAACCCAACTTCACCTGGTGGATTCTCTAGCAAGGAGAGCAGATAGAGTCATGGAGGCTTTGGTGGATAACCCTGTCATTTTCACTGAGGCTGCACCATTGAAGTCAGAAGAACCTCTTTTAATAATGCCTATAAGGGCTAGACTTCCAGAGTCTACAGTCTCTGATCACTTTCAGGAGGAGTCAGGGTCTGTAGTCCCGTTTGCAGTTTCAGAGTCTACACCACCACCAGAGTCTACACCTCCATTCACAAAGCCAGAGCCTGTTGCTGAGGAATGCAATTCTGCAGATGATGATCTTGTTACTCCTTCTTTTATCTATTTTGATCAGGTGTTTCCTCAGTCTTGGGAGTCTGCACAGCAAAGAGGCATCAATGATAAAGATTCTTTTGAGTGTATTTTGGATATTCATCTTTCTGAGAGACTTAAGGCTTTTCAGAAAAAATCTTTTCAACAGGAACATGGTTACTATCCTGGTGAAGAAGATCAAGTCTTAGATGGAGCTGTTACAGCTAAGCTGCCTGATGTTGCTGCTCAGTTATCCAGTGTGGTTCAGGACATTTCTCATATTCAAACAAAGCTCACTGGTGTTGATAATACAACTTCTCTGCTCAATACAAGATTTGACAGAATTCACTCTCTTCAATTATCCAAAAATGTCGCTTTTAAAGATGCTCTAGCTGCTATCACTACCACTCAAGCCTCTCTTCAAACTACAATTTCTGATTTGACCACTAAGGTTGATTCAGTTCTTGCAGCCCAGACAAATATCTCCACTGTTCTTGAGCAGATTCTTTTGGCTGTCACCAGTAATGATGATGTCAAAAAGGGGGAGAAGGTGAAGCAAGGTGAGTCCTCCAGGAGACATAAGGATGAGGGATGCAAGAATAAATCAAGGGGAGTTAAAAGGAGGGGAGATGGTGATGATGGAGATAGTTCTCATGGTTCTAAGGGTCCTGATGGTGTGCAACAAAAGCAATCTGGAGTATCGAAAACTCAAACACATCAGTCAGGGACTAGACATGGGAAATCAGAGTCTAAGTCAGACTCTGATAAGCAAAGAAAGAAGTCAGACTCTGATCAAACTCAAGAACCTTCATACTGGAAGTGCAGTCAATCAAATCTGCAACTTAGAGCTAAAAAGAAGATAGGTCTTGGAGGATTTGAAGAATCTGACATTGACAGAACATCTACTCTAACCAGGGATCCTCAATCCTTGACAGATAGGCAGTTTGAGAAGATCACTCAGAAGCACTTAAATAAAGTGGTGTCTGCTCAAATTGTGTATAATGTTTTTGAAACGAAGATACAAGGAGGTCAGGGAGGTACAGAAAAGGTGAAGAATGAGATGCTGGTTTACTTCTTAGAAGGTGGAAGTGTAAGATGGATTAGTCAGTCAAATTTTATCTTTTTCAAACAGGCTGAGGAACTACAGTATATTAGATTCCTACTTCAAATTGCTTATGAAGTTAACAAGAGCAAAGAAGCTGTCACACACAAATGGTTCAAGGAGATTGATAGGAAGCTGATTTTGCACAGACAGGCAAATCGACAAATGGGCAAATTTTCTTTAAAATATGTTGATACTGAGGGAAATGATCAAGTCATGCCATTGGAGGAAAAACAGATTAAATTTCAAGAAGGTGTGGGTCATTACTTTGGGTTTCAGCCTATGAGTGGGAAAGTTAGTGTTCTGATGTTGAAGGACTTAAAAGATCAAGAAAGCAGTGCAAATGATCTGAGAGCAGCTTACTGTCAAATTAAATGTTCAAATGAAGAAATGAAGAAATTAAAGAAGTTTGTTGGTGAAGCTCTTGCAATTGTGGAAGAAAATATGCTAAATTCATTTTTGAAGAACAATCCAGCCTTTGAGAAGATTAAATGAGAAGTAATTCTTTTTCTTTTTTTTTAATTCTTTTATATTGTTCTAGATTATTAGTTTTATTCTTTAGTTTTGACATCATCAAACCTTGATTTATGCTTACATTTTATAAAGCATAAATAGGGGGAGATTGTTAGGGATATATTCATTTGATGATGTACAAAATACTAGAACAGGGTCTAGATTAGTTTATCTGTAATAAGTCTTTCTAGTCTCTGAAATGAATAATCAGAGTCTAGATAGTCAACATTCATGTTACTTGTACTTAGAAGAATTTCTGTAGAGAGTGAAACCAGAGTCTGCATGAAGATCAGAGTCTGGGAGGTGATCAGAGTCTATAGACTATCAGAGTCTGTGATCTATCAGAGTCTACATGTGATCAGAGTCTGAAGATTTCAGAGTCTATACAGTTGAGGATAAATTTGGAAGAAGATCACAGGAATGGAAAGTCTTCGAAGATCAGGATAAATATATTGCAGATATGCTGTGGGAAAGAAAGAGAATTCTAGAAGGAAACTGTCAACTAATAATTAAGAATTCTATTCCTATTGTAATTTATCTTTCTGTTATTAGTTGATAGGCAGCTCTCTATATAAACTCTATGTAACCTAATTGTAAACGTGTGGAAGTCGAAACAATAATCATCTGAGTGAAATTTTGTGAGAGCATAGAAATAGAGAGAGTTGCTGTGATAAACACAGAGAAGCTACTAGGGTTTGTGTACACCCTAGAAGAGTTTTGTATTCACAAATCAATAATACAAAACAGTACTTATTCATATTTTTGTGTTTGAGTTTGTTCTTAATTTGATTTTAAATCGGGCAGAAAAGACATACAAGTATTCAACCCCCCCTTCTACTTGTACGACTGGGAAAACACTGTGTATGTATATATGATATATTCTTGTTCTTGTTATGAGGATTGTATATGATACGATTTCCGAAATACCGTCAGATTTGGTGAAATCTGATTGCCGAATCCGATTTTCGCAAACGATATGTGTTTTCTGACTGGAATCGGGCCAATGAATAAAGCTGATAAAGTTGCTATCACCGACAGGTCTGTAAGGCGTTTGACGTCATTAAGGGCCTCGAAACAGCGATTTATTGTCATCAGAAATCTGTTTTTAATTTTCTGAAATTTCGAAATTTGTTATATATGATTATATGATATGTTTATATAATCTTAGATATATTATATGTGTTATGTGATAGCATGGTAGATGGTTATGGCCTAAAGACCCATAGTATAGTGGTTTTGATTTATGGTTTTGGTTTCTAAATACGACTTGCATGTAGTTTATTCGTTGTAATTTAATTATCTCGAATATAACTCGAGTTCTTCTTGTAATTTTATTAGAATAGTTTTATTTTTATTATTCAATGTAATTATGAATGAAGACTTCCAAGTAAGGAGGCAATCCAAAAGGGGATGATGGAGCAATGAAGAAAGAAGACATGTAATAGATAATATTTTAAAACCACCATAGACTGACCTTGATATTTCCATTAGTTTGGAAAGATCATATAGGATGGGGCCATAACCAAACACGTTTAATTTAGGCATGTTACATATATGTATATGATTGCATATGTTAGTATGTATGCGTAGATATAATCGAGATGCATGCTTAATATTGATTAATCATGTATGCATTAGATACGACACCCATGCCATGTTTGCTTAAGAAAGATAAAATCTGTAACGATTCAAGATTTTAAAATTGAACAAACGATCATGAGATTCTTGTATTTATGAACACGGTATTAAATATGAATTTTCTTTTTCTGATATGGGGAGATTTTGTCAAAAACGGATTATTAGTTTAATTCGTAAGGAAGTTGGGTTTTAAGTGAGACCGCATGTGACTTCTCTGACGACCTGGAAATCAATCCATTGACGAATATTGAAATGAATTATTTGATCAAGGAAAAATTGAGAATCTCTTTATGATGGGATCATGATCGTTAAAATAAACAATAAAAATCCCTAAATACATATTAAGTTAATCGGATGCCTTCCAATGTTTAATACCGTCAAGATCTAGATTGAGAAGGAGTGGGCTTGCCAAAGCAAGGTACTTTTATCAATCATGGGAAGACGTGATAAGTAAGTGTACTTAGTTTGTTGAAACATTGGGTCTAACTTAACTAAATCATCACAATAGGATTGTGGGTTTAGAGGCATAGAATTTGGTGAGATTTATTGGATAAATATGTACAAAGGGTTGTTCCACCAAACTTTCCAAGAGTTATATTTGATATAATCGACAAATATTGTCTACCTAAATAGTCATGTTTTGAGTGTATTAGCCAACGCTATCTTAAAACTGTTGGTGTAGGTGCCCTAGAGGCAATACAATGTTTCTTTTGATAAACCTTTATGTCATTTGATTAATCAATAAACGTATTTATTATGACTTTAATTACTGCGATATATTTGTTAGCATAATAAATGTCCTTAGAATCATGATACACATTGTATAGTTTAGTAAATGACTTGAACTTGAGATTATATAATATATCATATTCTTAAATGTCCCTAGTCGAGTATTATTATTATAGGACAATAATAATACATAAATAGACTAGTATGTTGTTTGACAGATAACCACATCTCATTGGTTATAAGTATGGGGATACTAAAGTCAACACATAGGTACATGAAGGAGTACATGGTACTGGACAGACCCACAGTGAGATTCTTCATGTTTAATAAAGTCATAAGAAAGACTCACAGTGATAATGGTGTAATGATCCTCTGACTTGAGATCATTATATTTATATACGAGGATTAATATACTTTGACTACATTAAAAGTTACCTTTGACCGGATAATGATAAAAGTGGACATCGGGTATATCATGAGTTGTATGAGAAATATGAATGATAGATAAAGGATTTAACCCTCCTATAATTAGGAGAGATATTATTGGCCTCTTGATTGAGTGAGACTATAAAATGCATGGCCGTGCTCAAATAATGATTTGTTTTCATAGTCTACTCATGGATCAAGTAAACCCGGATTAAATGTTGAAGAGGATGACTAAATACATGCCTCGAGTTTAATCTATAATATATATGGTTAAAGGGATTATATTACACGGAAACATTAATCACGAAAGGTTTTATCGAATCACGATTTAATTATTATTTAATTGGGTAACAATGATGTATTACTAGATACCGCTCATTGTTTATAATTTTATTGGAGAATAAAATTATTGCTAATTAAATAATAGCCTATAGGGTCACACACATAGAGTACTTTAAGGAATAATTAATTTAAATTATAGATTTAAATTAATTGATGATTATTTGAATTTTATTATATTAATTAAGTGAGACTTAAATAATTGAAATAATATAAATTCAAATTTGAATTTTGCCATTAATAATTAAGTGTGACTTAGTTATTAATTGAATAATAAAATTCGGTTTTATTATTTAATCCTAAACCTACATGGGTTAGGCTTTACTGTTATGAGTTGCTATTATGGGCCTATTAACCAACCATTATAAATAGATAATGTAGGGTTAATAGGTATTAAGTTTTTTAAGAAAAACGAACCCTAGCAGCAGCAAAGGCAGAGAGAAAAGGCAGAGGCAGAATTCGAAATCATCAAAGGAGGCTAGTACATCCATTCCGTAATCAAGATCGTGGGACGTTCTTGAAGGTGCTCGTGTGGATACCATAGAGGTGCTTTCGAGAGGAAGACATAAGTCGTGAAAGCTAGGATCTCCGTTGAGTTCGTGTAAGTCAAGACCAGACAAAGGTATGATTCCGTTTCACAATAATCAGTCCGAACTTATACATGATCCTGCGTTTAGGGTTCCGGATTTTTGTTATATTTACGTTTAATCCGCTGCGTTTTATGCCTCGGAACCCAACAAAAACATGGATGAAATATGGATCTTGGCTCACTAGAAAGATTTAAATTTTTTTTTCCGAATTAATAGTTAGGGCTATTAGTTTGATAAAAATAGTGGGAGGTATATGGTGATATACCATAATCACTTAAACATAATTAATATTAAATTTGCAATCTAGTTTATTTTATACACTTTAATATTGTAGATATCAAATGATAAACACAAACAACTTCTCTATGCGATCAGTTCTTGAGAAGGACAAGTTGACGAGAATATATTTCCTTGATTGACATAGGAGCTTGGGGATAGTACTCGGACACCACGATGTTAGTCAAATATCTTCCCCTGCTCTTAAAGTTTAGAATATAACATGTGCAAATCATAGTGCTTATTGGAAGCAAATTGATATTGCGACTGATGCTTCATGTCTCATGCTCGCAAATATGTGTGCCGAGCTTAAGAAGAAACACGAGCATATAGATGCTTATGAGATGATTGAGCACAAGATATATTTGAAAATAAAAGGGCACTATACGCTTACAAGTAGGGAGAGTGAGACCCGGTTACACCACATGTTCTAAAGATTATAGGGTATAATGAGTACCTTTGATATTTTGGGTTTCCAGAATGGTCCGGAGATTTAGTTAGATTTGATCTTACAATCTTTGGACAAATATTATTCTTAGTTTGTTATGAACAATAAAATGAATAAGATTGGTAAAACACCCACTGAGTTGTTAAGCATGTTGAGAACTGCTGAAAGCAATATGATAAATGCATGAACTATTACTATATTTATGGTAAATATAGGGAATGCAAAAGGGAAAGGAAAATGGAAAGGAAGGGAGGAGATTTGATCTAGTTCCATTGTCAAACCAAAGTTCAATCCCTAAAGCAGACTCTAAAGTTTGAATGAGGTGTTGAAAGAAGACGATTGTCGCTTCTGTGGAAAATTGGGAGACTGGGAATTAAACTATCATGCTTATTTGGAAGATCTGAAAAAAATGATCAATAAGGGTCAAGCTTCAGGTATCGGTTTGAAATTGGAGTAAAAGTAGTTGCTCTGGTTAAAGGAACTCGTTACTTAACTTTTAGCCTATAAGGAAAATTTAGAATTTGATAATTGTTATAACGTGCTTGCAATTGGCAGAGACATTATTTCAGTTTTTTATTTGGACAAGAAAGGCTTTTTCATTTTAATTAAATAACAAAAGTTGTTTATTCTATTTTGATGATGAGGCTTATAATGTTTCACAACTAATTAACAATTTATATGTTCTAAAGTGACTCAAATCAAATATTACCTTTGGCATTTTTGTTGAGGCCATATTAATGAGAAACTCATTTCGAAAATACATAAGGATGTATTCATGGATAAGTTTGATTATGAATTATACAAAAGGATGTGAATCTTGGTTTATTTGGCAAAATGACTAAAGCTCCTTTTACCGGACATGGTGAAGGGGTCATTGAACGGGTATGACTTATACATAGTGATGTATGTGGTCATATGTGTATGATGACAAAAGGTAGATTTTATTAACTTCATAAAATTTACTAATTATTTTAGTAGATACAGATATATGTATCTTTTGAAGAACTAATCCATTAATCTTCCATTAATGAACTGTTAAAACTTCTAAATGTATTTATTCTTAATCTCCGAATTAAATCTTTCATTTTCGCATGGATCCTACGGAGGGTTTCGCTATTTTGATTTATTTTTCGCGTTTATTCCGCTGCGTTTGTGCCTCGAAACCCTTCACTGTGCACCTTTTAAGGTGGGGCCCTCAAGTGTTTCACTCTCATTCCTGGAAGATATAGGAATGACCTCACTCACTCCCTCTCCTTTTGCCAGGCTGCAATCCTGCTTCTCACTCAACTCACTCAATCCTATAAGTGTTTGTGCAACATCAATTGATTGGGTATCAATTGATGTTAAGAAAATATCAGTTGATGAGATGTTTAGGATATCCATCGATTGATGCATACCCATCGATTGATCTTGAGTATCGATCGATGGCTTATCAGTCGATGGCTAAATATCAATTGATGTTGAGACATCAATTGATGGAGTAGAAACATTTGATGTATTTATTTAAAAAGTTACATTTGAGATGATTTGAGAAATGGAATCCTGAACTTCCTGGGAAGAAGTTTCAGAATGGAGTGTTGGCTTCTCCTTGAGTAACAAAGAAGGAGAATCTGAAAATGCTTGATTGTCTATCAAAACATTTTCTGAAGAAATTTGATGTGGAGGAGAGAAAGGAATGGAAATAGATAGAGAATGAGAATGCAACTCCACATTTATTGGAGATGCATCAAACTGAATTTGAGAAGGCTCCACCACAGTTTCCTGTGATTTTGCAGTGTGTGAATCCCCTTGTGCAAAGGTTACTTTTTTCTTTCTCCTTTCATAGGATTTGGGGTTTTTGGCTTGAGTGTCCCCATCTTTGTTATGTGCCCCTGACTGTGGGCACTTTTCAATATTGACATCTTTTTGGGAAGATGCCAACAGAGATGTGGTATTATCCTTGTTGACATCCACAGTCTTTTGGGAGACTGTGGAGTGGGTAGGTTTGGGTTGCACACCCTCTCTCTCCTTATCCTTCTGGGTTCTTTGACTTTCCCCAGTTCCCTCACCAGAACTTTCTCCATCTAATCTATCACCACCTGTAGTTTTTCTTTTCTTTGGTTTTACAACAACAGATTTTTGAGAACCTGTTGAGGTTGGTTTCTTAGATTTGATTGAGGAAATAGGTAGTGTGGCTTGGGTAGGAGGGTTGGGGTTACTGCTATCCCCCTCAATTGCCACAGAAGGCAAAGAAACTTGAGTTTCAGAAGAAGTAAGGGAAGAAATAAATACCTGAACAAAAGGTGGATAGATCAATTCCACATTACTGTGAAGATTGATCCTGACCAAGTCTTTGAAGACCCTTTTGTTTTGGACACAACAGTCCAAAGTCTCCATCTCTCTGGTTATTTCAATATCCTTCACAAAATGGTTAATAAACAGTATAATAAATCTAGCATAATATATATGATTTGATCTATTAGCCTTATTACCCAATTTTGCTGCAATTTCATTTAGTATGATGAAAGATAAATTGAAAAATTTATCAAACAAAATACTATATGCTATTTCCTGCATACTAGTTGTTATTGCATCAAAATTGCTAATTTTACCACTAAAGCATTTGATTATGACATCAAAGAAATAAGACCATTCTCTCCTAAGATGTTTTCTAACCATATGACCTAGAAAACATCTTAGGAGAGAATGGTCTTATTTCTAGGTCAAAGCATTAACCTAATTTCTTTATCTGTTGGGTTTTTATCAGTATTATTAGCAGGTAACTCTAAGCATTCATTAATAACAACATTAGTAACAGTATACTTATCTCCTTTATAAGTGAATGTAATTGCAGAGTTGTCACTTGTGATTTCAGCACTTGCCCAAAATTCTTCCACCAAGTTGCAGACGATATTTGGAGCATCTTTGAGTGCCTTCCTTACCTTGCAACTTTCCAGAAATTTCATCAGAGGATGGAACTCCTGGGGTGCCTCTTTCACTATTGTCCATGCTACGAAATTTGTTTGTTCATAGATGTAACCACTATGTGAAACTTTCTTTGATGTAGAGGCCATTGCTTTGACTTTTGACTAGAAATCACTTTCTTGACAAGGATTAAGTATTTGAGAGAGATTGAAAATTTAGAGATTAGTGACTAAGTTCGCAGATTGAGAGAGAGAAAGAGAGAGACATAGAGAAATTAGTAAACAGAATGCAGGCAAGAGTAAAGAAAAATTTTAATCTCACTATTTATATTTACTAATTTCTCAATCGATTTCTTACTCAAAATAGAACTTAATTGACTGTTGAAAAAAAATGAATAAGTGAATTACTTATTTTGATAATCGACTGTTATACATACATGATTGTATGTATTTATCAATTGATAAGACAAGTAATCAACGACTAGATTTTGTACAGGTCGATTGATGACATGGACCCTAAAACTTCCACGCCATCGATTGATAACTAATTTATCCATCGACCGTTAGTACTATCCATCGATAGACAAATACATCATCGATTGATGTAGTTATCAGTCAGCAGATCAATATATCCATTGATATGTAAAATGCTTATCAATTGAATAATGAAAAATCAACAGATTAGCATTATCAACGGCTACCTACTAGAACTAAAACTACTAACTAACTTATCAGACATTTCAAATGTTAATTAAAATTAAGCATACCTAAATCACAGACCAATCTATTAAAGGTAGATTCATCTAATGGTTTGGTAAAAATGTCTGCAAGTTGTCTTTCACTAGGAACAAAATATAATTCAACAATACCATTCATTATATGTTCCCTAATGAAGTGATACCTTATGTCAATGTGCTTGGTTCTGGAATGTTGCACAGGATTTTCTGTTATAGCAATGGCACTTGTATTATCACAGAAAATATGAATCTTGTTCAAGTTAAACCCATAGTCAAGTAGTTGATTCCTCATCCATAATATTTGAGCACAGCAACTTCCAGCTGCAATGTATTCAGCCTCTGCAGTAGATGTAGACACTGAATTCTGCTTCTTGCTAAACCATGAGACAAGCTTATTTCCTAGAAATTGATAGGATCCCGTTGTACTTTTTATGTCAATTCTGCAACCTGCATAGTCTGCATCTGAATAACCAATTAGATCAAATCCAGAATCTCTAGGATACTAAATTCCAAGATTTGGAGTTCCTTTGAGATATCTGAATATTCTTTTTATTGCAATCAAATGAGATTCTCTAGGATCAGCCTGAAACCTAGCACAAAGACATGTAGCAAACATTATGTCTGGCCTACTTACAGTTAAGTAAAGTAATGAGCCAACCATGCCTCTATAACTTGAAATGTCCACTTTAGCTTCCTTAGTGTTCAATTCAAGTTTAGTTGTGGCCATGAGAATTTTTGCAGAAGAATATTCACTTAAATCAAATCTCTTTAATAAATCAGAAATATATTTGGTTTGATTTATGATAATGCCATTTTTGACTTGTTTGACTTGCAAACCTAGAAAATAGGTAAGTTCTCCCATCAAGCTCATTTCATATTTACTATGCATCAACTTAGCAAAATTTTGACAAAGTTTTTCATTAGTTAAGCCAAAAATAATGTCATCTACATAGATTTGAACAAGAATCATAGAGCCATTTATATTTCTGTGAAAGAGAGTTTTATCAACAGTACCTCTTGTGTAGTGATTCTCAATCAAGAATTTAGACAAAGTGTCATACCAGGCTCTAGGTGCTTGTTTCAATCCATAAAGTGCCTTGAGAAGATAGTATACAAATCCAGGATGAACAGGATCAATAGAACCAGGAGGTTGTTCTACATATACTTCTTGTTCTAGTTCTCCATTGAGAAAATCACTTTTCACATCCATCTGATACACCTTGAAGTTAGCATGAGCAGCATATGCTAGAAAGATTCTGATTGCTTCCAATCTTGTAACTGGTGCAAAAGTTTCATCAAAATCTATGCCTTCTTCTTGTGAATAGCCTTTTGCCACTAGTCTTGCTTTATTCCTTGTGACTGTACCAGATTCATCCATTTTATTTCTGAACGCCCATTTTGTTCCAATGATAGACTTGTTCTTTGGCTTGGGCACCAGCTTCCATACCTTGTTTATTTCAAACTGATTCAACTCTTCTTGCATAGCTATTGTCCAATCAGGATCATCCAAGGCTTCTTCAATCCTTTTTGGTTCTTCTTGAGACAGGAAGCCACTATACAAGCATTCATTTTGAGTTGCTCTTCTAGTTTTGAAACCATCATTTGCATCTCCAATAATTAATTCAAAGGGATGGCTTTTTGTCCATTTCCTTTTAGATGGTAAATTTGTCCTTGAAGATGATGCTTCATGATCATTGGAAGTGTTATGATCATTGTGATGTGATTGACTATTTGAGAACCCTCCCCCTGATATGGACACTCTACTTGAAGATTGTTGAGCAGAGTTATTATCCATCGAATGATTATCAATTGATGTATTATCAGTCGATTGATGATTGTCAAATGATAAGTTATCTGTTGATGCATTGACATCAATTGATGGGAGGATTCTGGGTACTTGAATTCTTGAGATTTCTACATCATCATCACTATCTTCAATATTGCTTGTTGATTCATTTTAAAATGTAACAGATCATGGAATCCTTCATCAACCAACCCTTGAATTTTCTTGTCATCAAATACTACATGCATAGATTCCATAACAATGTGTAATCTAATATTATAGACTCTGTATGCTTTGGTTGTTATTCCATATCCAACAAATATAACTTCATCAGCCTTGGCTTCAAATTTTCCTAGATTTTCATCTTGATTTCTCAGTACAAAGCATTTGCATCCGAAGACATGAAAACAATTTACTGTTGGCTTCTTGTCCTTCTTCATCAACTGATATGGAGTTTTACCTTGAATTTGATTGACCATGGAGATATTCTGAATGTAACAAACAGTATTAATTGCTTCTGCCGAGAAGTATGTAGGAAGTTTTGCTTCTTCTAACATAGTTCTAGCAGCTTTAATCAAGGTCCTATTTTTCCTTTCAACTACTCCATTTTGCCGTGGAGTTCTTGGTGTAGAGAAATGATGAGTGATACCTTTTTCTTCACAGAATTCTTTCATTGTTGTATTCTTGAATTCAGTACCATTATCACTTCTAAATTTCTTGACCTTCTATTCAGTTCCATTTTCAACATTCTTCACATGATTGATAATTAATTTACTTGCCTCATCCTGAGAATGCAAGAAGTATACCCAAGAGTATCTTGTGAAATCATCCACAATGACTAATGCATATTTCTTTTTGGCAATTGACATGATGTTGACTGGACCAAATAAGTCCATGTGCAATAATTCCAGAGGTTTATCAATTGACAGGCATCACATAGTCCATCCTTGGTGAATTCCATCTGTGGAATGCCTCTAACCATATTCTTTCTAACCAATTGATTCATGGCCTTGAAATTCAAACGGGCTAGATTCTTGTGCCAAATCTAACTTTCATCTGCATTGGCTTTGCTGAGTAGACATGTCATAGAATTTTCCTTTACAGAGTGAAAATCAGTCACATAGACATTTCCTTTTCTTTCTCCAGTCAAGAGAACATCACCAGTTTCTTTGTTGGCTATAATGCATGATCCAGTTGAAAACCATACACTATTTCCATTATCACATAATTGACTAAGACTGAGCAGGTTGTGCTTCAATCCATCAACTAGTGATACAGGTTCAATGATAATATTTTCTTTTACAATTGAGCCATATCCCAGAGTAAAACCTTTGCTGTTATCTCCAAAAGTAACTCCTGGGCCAGCCTTTTCCACAAACTTTGTGAGCAGGGACAAATCTCCAGTCATGTGCCTAGAACATCCACTATCTAGATACCAGAGACTCTTCTTCCTATTTCCCTGCACACAATAAGAACAATCAAGTTGCTTTTGATACCCAAGCTGCCTTGGGTCCTCTCTTATTAGTTGCAGCCTTAGCCTTGGTTGTTAACTTTGGCTCCTTTTGTTTTAGTGGGTTTAACTCCACTTTAACTTTGAGAGTTGGCTTTTGAGGCTTAGACACCTTGGAACTCATGACAAAATATCCATGCACTTCATTATCTATATTAGTCATGTTCCATGGCATACTAGGCATGTTCATATTTGCATATGCAAAGAAGGGATTATACATGTATGGAACTTGAGCATAAGGCATATGAACATTGGGTGCAACCAAATTAGAAGACATGACATTCATGAGCATAGGATTGGTAAGCATGGCATTTGAAGTCATGGCATGTGCATTTAAATCATTTGAAGACATATTCTTTTTGTCATTCTTGCATTGCATAGACAAATGATTTACACTACCATACTTAGCACATACCTTTCTAGGTGCATACATATCAGGAGTGTAGTTGTTGTGCTTATTTATGCATACTTTACCATTCATATTCTTTTTCTTTTTCTTAGACTTAGGTTGAGTAATTTCCACATGTGCTATCTTTTCTAATTTTTCTTTTAATTGATTCTTGGATAAGTTACCTATGTTGATTTTCTCAGCCTCAGCCTCAACTTGATTTTTGGTTTCCTTAACAAACTTGATAGGAGTGCTAAATTTGTTCTTTTTACTTGTCGATGGATGCTTATCGATTGATTCAGCATCAATCGATTGATAATCCTTATCGATCGATGAATGATTAGCAGTCGATTGATCTTTATCCATTGAAGCATCATCCAATGGCTTGCCAGTTGAACTGAGGGATTTTCCTAGAGTATCTAAACCCTGAACATCAATGATTTGTTTGGCAGTTTTAGCAGACCTATTCCATCTGTTAATGGTTTCTATTTCTTCAGCTAATTGTTCTTTCAACAATTCTTCTCTTCTCAAACTGTTTACTAGTTCATCTCTAGCATCTTTACTTTCCTGCTTAAATCTATCTAAACAAACAAGTTCATTTTCAAGAAAAATATTCCTCTCAGTTAAGACATCAATGGTGTTCTTTAACTTGAGGTTTTCTTTGTTTAGAGATTTTAGAGTGACATGCAAATTGTACAATTCATTGGACATTTTATTAATAGTACTATTGCATTCATCAGCAGTAAGTTTAGAAAAGTTGGTAGCTAGTACCTGATTAGATGCTGAACTAGCTTCTTCATCTTCATGGTTGGCCATTAGAGCTAGATTGATATATTCTTCAGAATCACTATCCTCAGCAGCCCAGTCCTTCTCCTCAGTAACAAAAGCCTTTTCTTTCTGTTTCAAAAGGTCAAAGTATTTCTTTTTATAATCAATACCCTCATATGACTCTGCCTTTTCTTGTTTTGGCTTCCTGCACTCACTTGAGAAATGACCAGCCAATCCACAGTTAAAACATCTGAACTTAGATCTATCAACCAAATTTTTATTTTGATTGTTGCTTCTAAACTGGGATCCAGGCCTTTGAGCATTTGGATTCTTCTTGAATTTTAGCTTTGAAAACTTCCTTGACAAAAATGCAAGGTGCTCATCAATCTCATCCAAATCATCCTGAGAGCATGTTTCATTTTGTTCACATTTGCTCTTTCCTTTTTTCTTGAATGATTCTTCAACAGCATCACCAGCCATCATGACAGACTCTTCTACACAGCCAGTTTATTTCTTCTCTTTCTTGTCTTCATTCTCTTTAACCATCGAAGCCACAGTTTTCTCCTTTATTTGACTCTTCTCAATCTCTTCATCTTGTTGAATCTCCAGTTCATATGTCTTGAGAATACCATAAAGTTTCTCTAGAGTATAATCCTTGAAGTCCTGAGATTGTCTAATGGAAACAGTCATTGGTTTCCATTCTTTTGGAAGAGATCTAAGAAAGTTTAGATTTGTATCCTCAGTTACATAAACCCTACCATATAGCTTCAGTCCATTTAACAACTTTTGAAATCTGCTATAAGTGTCATTGATAGATTCTCCATTCTTGAAATGAAATGATTCATATTTTTGAATCAAGAGTTGCATCTTATTTTTCCATACTTGCTCAGTTCCTTCACACAGAGTTTGAAGAGTGTCCCATACTTCTTTTGATGAAGTACAATTTATCACATTATCAAACATATCTTTATCTAGACCATTAAACAGAATGTTCATGGTCTTTTTGTCTTTAAGTACTTCTTTTGATGGGTTATAGTGTTTGGTTGTATTATTTTTAAAATGAATGAAGGAACTTAGAGTTCCAAGGTATTTAGAGTTATCATAAAACGCTGTAACTCAGTTATTTAGCCCAAACGTGGTTACATGAAGTTACATAATTACAAATATTTTTAATCTATTTTATTTTATAAATACTATTTTACTAACTAAAATTTATTTATTTTTATAATAGTTTATATTATATTATTTATTTATATTTAAAATAATTTATAATACACACATATTTTCTAAACAATAGTTTCTAAATATATTTGACGTTTGTTGACCTTTTATCCATCGATTAATCATCCATATCCTTTGACTCTTTTATCCGTTGATCACTTCATTTGATAGAATTTTGACTTAGAATATTTATACTTTGTCAATAAACATCAGTTGATTAGATGATCACATTCATCGACATATTACAATCAATTGATAAATAAGGAATTCTAAATCACTGTTATAATCCATTTTATCAGTTAATTAACAACAATTTCAAATAATAAATGGTTCTCTAATTAATGGATATTTATAGATCGCATATTCATTGATCAGTTACAAAATTAAGATCAAAATTATAATTCTAGATAATTTATTATCATCATACAACATGATTCCTAAAAAAATGACTTTTGAAACAATTTACTATTATTTTAATTTACATAAACTAACCATATGCACTTCGCGAGCATTGATCAAATCCACAAATACATACTGTAATTGTTTTTTTTAAAGTCAACACCCACATAACAAGGACACGCACGTGAGCATCATTTATATTTACACTTGCCCCAGCGCAGCGCCATTGGTACATTCATGTCTAGCTAGCAAGTGCGCAAAAAGTAGCCCTAATTAACGTATCCATTTTTAACGTATCCCGAGGTCACATCTCTGCATCTCTTTATCCTCTCCTCTCACCCGCACACACTCGATCTCCAGTCTCCATCGTCTCCATTTTTACATATACGAAATTATAGATTGTGTGCTTGACTTAATTGATTGAATCGTCCATCTAAAGGTATCATATATTTTCTTTAATAACTCGACAGGAATTGCACAATTTTATGAATTCACAGGGAAATTAGACAGCAAATATATACGTACACCTTGCTGCTCCATGTTATTTACAGTATTATATTCATGTAGCTTATAATTATTGGTACTTCCCACAATAGCTATATATATATAGTATGTATAGATATGTTTTATTAGCCACACTGTATAATGAATCTAATTATTGTGGGTGCATACAGGAAATGATTCGTTGATAAGATAGGCAAGATCGAAATTCGATATATAGTTCATCATATATCGTTGCTTCTAGCCAGCTAGTTTCCCAAATAATATGGGGAGGAGGCATATGTCGTTGCGAAATCCAGGAAGCCTAAACACAATTACACCTTGTGCCGCATGTAAGCTTCTTAGAAGAAGGTGCGCTCAAGAATGTCCTTTTTCTCCGTATTTCTCCCCACATGATCCCCAAAAGTTTGCTTCTGTTCACAAAGTCTTTGGCGCAAGTAATGTTTCTAAATTGCTTCTGGTAAGTATCAATTTACGACTTATCAGCTAAGAATTATATATTAGGCAATATTAACTTGATTACAATTAATTTCTTAATTAATTAATGGAATACAGTTGCCACATATATATATCGAATAATACTATTAATCTTATAATCTATACAAAGTTCTTAAATATTTTTTCATACATATGTATATATATTAGAGACAAATACAATATGTACATACTGTCGCAGTTATGATTGCAATTAATCCAATAATAAGCAATTACATCTATATTTGTATTTCAGGAGGTACCGGAGAGTCAAAGAGCCGACGCTGCAAACAGTTTGGTTTATGAGGCTAATGTTAGGTTAAGAGATCCAGTTTATGGTTGCATGGGTGCAATTTCAGCTTTGCAGCAGCAAATTCAGTCCTTGCAAGTTGAACTCAGCGCAGTAAGGGATGAAATCATAAGATACAACAAATATTACACAGCCACCACTAAAACCAACAACAGTGTATTATCAGTACCCACTTATGTTGGTGATTTCGTTTCTTCAGGACCTGCCCCACAGCCGCAGCCAATACAGCAACCAACACCTGCTCCTACAACTTCATCCTCATCTAATTCCATGTACGCTCCAACGACATCCACCGCTACCAACTATAGCACTCTTTCAACAGATAATGTCTCCTACTTCGGTTAAAGCGGTCATCATAATTAAGTTTCTACAGCACTACTACTTTACAATATATCCGACCGAGATAAAAAACAGTCGAGTTATATCGGTCAGATTTACGGAAAAATCGACCGATCTTTTACGCGGTCGATTTTAACCCTGAAATTTAGTCGGTTGATTTTGTAATATTTGGGATGAGTTTTTTGATTCTACAGAAGGAAATTAAATGTACCAGAAAAGGAAGTTTCTTGTAGCTAGTGCATTATGTTTGAATCACAAGTAATTAACTGATTTGATTTCACATATAGTGAAGTTTCACATATCGTTTGGTTACCCCATTTTTGAGTTACAAAGTAACTTAAAATTCCTAGGAAATAGGTTACTATTTTAAAATTTCCTAGGTTTTATAAAATCATGTGTTTAGTTAATCATTGTAACTTCAAGTTACAGAGTTATTTTTGTTTAATTTATTTACATATTTTCAAAAAATTCATTTTTGATAATAATATTAATATTAATTTTATCATTATAAAGGCGATGAAATTAATTATAAATTTTTATAGATATATTAGATAAAAGCTCAAAAATTAATACATTCAAAGTTATTATTTAAATATTTAAATCCATTATAAATTATTATACAAACAAATAAAAAATTTAATTATAATTATAATCAAAATTTTAATTATAAAATATTACAATGTTTTTTATAAAACATTTACAAACTTAAAAAATATAAATATTTATTTTTACTTTTAGCGGAAATAATAATCAATACAAAACTAAATAAAAACTAACTAAAATTATTTTAAAAATTTATATAAAAGATTAACGGATAAAAACATCAAGACAATTAATGGATAAAAAGACAATCAATTGATAATGGAATCAATGGATGCTCAAATATCCATTGATACATTAATTGATCAATGGATAACTTATCCATCGATAGATAAACAAAAAAGGCTCAACTGAGAAGTTTCACAACATTTATCAGTTGATCAAAGTTTCCTAAAATATTTAAAGGAAAATGAAAGGGATCTTTGCATGAGTCTAAATCAACGGAAGACAGTTCTGTCAAGACCGTGAAAACTTTCAAGGGAACACAGTTTTCAAGAAGAAGAACAAGACAAAGACTTTTCCAGAATAAGACAAAGACCTATGACAACTGTGAAAATAACTACATTCTATTTTAATGTAAATATTGTAAAATATATTTTATGCATTTTATCAGTCGATAGAAAATAGAAGTAGAAATGAGCTGCTATATATGGTTTAATAGTTCATTTTAGCAAATATAAGAAAGTTGAACAAGAATAGCACAATAAAGTGATAGAGAATTATTTGTAGTGCTTTTCTTAGTTCTTATCATATGTTGTAAGGAACTTGGTTCTAAGACCAATGTTAATTGAAAATAAAAACATTTACTAGTAGAAAAACCAAACCACTAGTAATTTTAACAGATTTGTTTTCAAGTTTCTTTTTAACTCTTCTAGTTCCTTCTTTTTATTTAATCTTTTCAAAAAATATTATTGAACAAATTTAATTTTTAATCTTTTTATTTATTTAATTTTTATCCACACGAAATTTATAGAATTATCTTTAATTTTGAAGTAGGTGTCTGGTCGGCCAGCCCAGGTCGGCCGTGGTCGGGCTATACATGTTATACACTCTGTTTGGGTCATATCTTGAGTTCCAGAGGTCGGAATTTGACGATCTTATAGTCCACACGAAGCTTATTGAATTATCTTTAATTTGGAAGTCAGTTTCTGGTCGGACAAAGCCTCCCAAGGTCCGGTCGGCCAAAGGCCTCTTAGGGCCTGGTCGGCTGGAGGCCTTACGAGGGCATGGTCGGTCGGCTCTGATTGGCTGGGAGCCTCCCAAGTGGCTGAAGTGAGCTCTAATTGTGTTTCATTTCGATGTTTCAGGGCTCTTTTTATGTTTTGTAACTTTCGGGTGTTGTCAACGGTCGTCTGTTCTTTGTTGATCCAGGGTCAACCTTGACTGACTACGGTCGTGGTCGAGGGTCAACCTACGCCCCTTAAAATGGGAAGAGGCCGACCATTTCTAGTAGAGAGATTTCGTTGATCAAGTTTTGACCTCGACGGTCTTCGGTCGTGGTCTAGGATCAACCTCGACCGACTTCGTGCTAAATATAGAAGAAATTCTTTAGAGCCGGATCAAGATCCTCAAAGTGGAAGGAGGTCGGCCGAAGGCCTCCCAGGGGGCTGGTCGACCTCCTCTGATCGGCCGTTGGCCTCCAAGGGGGCTGGTCGATGGACTTCGGTCCAGAAGACACTTTTCTTTAGCCTTCCTAGCTTCGTTGATGGATAACAATTTCTTGGTATGTCATGATTCTTGGTTAGCCTCTTTGACTAGTGTCCCTAATATTTGATTAGAGTTTAACCTTGACTTTTGCTTTCTTAATCGCAGTTAGCCTTTAGGACATGTTTATTGGTGCCTTGTCGTCTCTTTTTTAGACGGGCCATGTTTTTAACGTAGTTCCTTGCTTCAAATGATCACTTTTCATTATTTTTACATATATAACTTGCATATAACCTGTTAACACGAACTAACCTATGTTAAGACTTGGTGTAGTAGACCATCCTTTTCTCTATAAAAGATGGGGAAGAGTATTCATTTTACTCCACACTGTCATTTTAAACATTTCTAAGCTCTGAAGTTTCTTTCAAGTCTTTCCAAGCTTTGTTTTAGATTTTCTCCACCAAGCTTTCAGCATGATGGAGATGATGGCCAAGTGATGAAATATTAGGGGGGCGAAAGGTAAAACTTTTATCCCACTTATGTATTTTGATCGTCATTTCATTAGTTTGACTGATTTCTAAAGTGAGATGGTGGAGGATTTTCCTAGCAACTCTTATCTATGTGTGTTCTTGCATGCGTTCAAGTTAGGGTGACATGATGCTATTAAAATCAAGAAGAAGTATAGCTTCCCTGATTATATAAAGGTCCGTGCACCAGAAGTTGGTGACAGAACTTGTAACTAGCACGTGGAGGAGCTTTGTGTATTCAAAAAAGCTCTCGATAGAGGGTTGAGGTTCTCCGTTCACAATTTCATTGTCTGGCTATTAGCTGAGGCAAATATTCATCCTTGCCAGCTGTACCCCAATGGATGGAGATACATAAGAATTTTCATAATCAGATGCCATCAACTGGGCATCCCATTGAGTACTTCCATGTTTAGAAGTATTTTCACCTTTAATAACTCTCCCCTTAACAGGGTTTGTTTGGTGACCGTCCAATACAGGATGGAGGTCCCTCACATTGTGAACACATTTTCTCTCCCTGATTCTTACCACCTTTGGAACATGAAATGATGGTTGCGAAGACGGATAACCCCCTGCCGTGAATGTACTAGATTTTCTACTGCATTGTTCAAATACCAGCAAGAGGGCTTGAGAGGCCGATGGCAAGAACAAGACCCCTTTCAAGCCAGACTGTGGTATTTATGTTCAGGACTCTATCATGTGCGATATCGTGCTTAACCTGGATTGGTCCAAGTGCTCCATTTTCCCGGCCGACCTCATTGTCGTGAAAATGAGAGATTGTTTGAGGGAGACTGAGCAACTGATAACTCTGGCCTTGTATCAGGTATACATCTTTTCCTTGGCTCTTACTCCTTTCTTAATCTGCCACTTGGCTTATCCCGAGCTTATTTGTTATTTCAGGCCAACACCTACCTCCAATGATCTGCCATTCAAAGGTAAGGCTTTGAAAAAGTTGAATCAAGACTTGAGCAAGGAGATAGAGAGGCTCATGAGGGAATCCCAGGAATGAGAGTAAGAAGGCCCAGGCTATCTAAGAGGAGGCTGACTCTTATGATTCCCTAATTAAGAAGAAGGGGGCATAGTTTCAGGCAGTGATTGATGCTTACACGAAGTCGCAACCCTTCTTTGACTTCGTGGATGATCATGATGACCAGATGCCGCTGGTCAACATAAACATTGGATGGAACCAGGCTATCAGGACTTTTCATCACTGGTATCCGGAAGTGGTGAATCCCGAGGACTTCCCTTGTCCCGACTGGTCTATGGCGATGAGTGATCATATGAGTCATGGTTCGGGCTCGGGCACCAAGGCTAATTCCTAACTCTCTGGATCAGGCAAGTGAGCTTCAAGATCTAAGGGAAAGGCCCTATTAGGAAGTCAAGGTTTCGGGGTGAAAGGGGCCAGCAAGGCTATTAGTCCTTCCTTTGGATAGATCAAGAAGCCGTTCAGGGGTAAAGGAATCAGGAACGAGGCCAACTCTTCCTCATCCTCTTCTGAGGAGTCAGACAATGATGCCGAGGAGGAGGAGTAAAGCTCTGGCCTTGCATGGCCTTGTCTCCCTACCCCTTGATTTCTTGGTGGTCAATGGTACATTCAACCACGAAATCAACCAATACCTGGGCTTTGATGGCCACACAGGGCTTGTATCGAATATCAAATTTTCCGAGCTCAATTACCCATTTGATTAGTCTTCCACTTGCCTTAGGGTTATGCATGATGCTCCTTAGTGGTTGGTTCGTTAGGACTTCTATCTTGTGTGCTTAGAAGTATGGCCTTAGCTTTCTTGAAGTTGTGATCAAGGCTAGAGCAAATTTTTCGATGACATAGTAGTTTAACTCAGCTCCGTGTAGCACTTTACTCATATAGTAAACTGGCTTCTAAATTTTGTTCTCTTCCTTTACCAACACGACACTCAGTGCTTGTTCTGACACAGCCATGTACAAGTAAAGAGTCTTGTCATCAACTAGCTTGGCTAGAAGTGGTGGCCCAGCCATGTACCTCTTTATCCCTTCAAAGGCCCTTTGTCTTTCTTCGCTCTAGACAAAATCTTTCATTTTTTTGAGTGCCTTGAAGAATGAGAGACACTTGTCTCATGACTTGGAGATGAATCGCCTTAGGGGAACCACTCTTTCTGTTAGCTTTTGAACATCCTTGACAGACTTCGGTGGTTCTATATCAAGGATTACCCTTATTTTGTCAGGGTTAGTTTCAATCCTGTGCTTCGAGATTATCAGGCCAAAGAATTTTCCGGACTTAACGCCAAAGGCGCACTTGGCAGAGTTTAACATCATCTTGTATTTTCTCAAAACTTCAAAAGCTTCACTTAGATGCTTAATGTGATTAGCCTTATCGAGGCTTTTGACTAACATGTCATCTACATAGCCATGAAGCTCAGCATGTCATGGCTAGCGGTGGCATCAATCAAGGTGTATATCATTGAAAGAGGAAAACTTTAATATCCTTATATAATTACTTTATATGAATATTAGTATTATATTTAAAAGTATTTATTTATTTATTTATACTCATATGTACATGTTATATCTAATTAGATATTTATTAATTCTATCCTTTGTTATTCATTGTTGTCTAGGATAAGATATAAGTTAAAAACTTGGCTATATTCTATAAAATATATGATATACTTTATTTTGATATTTATCTCTAATCCTAATAAATAGGATCTTTTATTTAGATATTATTCTATTATATTCTCTCTATATAACAATACAAGAATACAAGACTCAACCCGTCTGTAGTGCATGGCCAAAGAACGATCTGGGTAAAGGTTTATATTATACTTATATACTACTGCTTGTTCATATGTTGATATAATTTAATCTATTGGTACGTGACCTATCCATCCTTATGCAAGTTTTGATAAATTTCTGAAGAGTGGTCATATATCATCTTAGCACTATTTGAATACATTGTTATCGTAAGTGCTCGTTACAAGCTTTTATTTGGTTTTATCTACTAGATATATAAATATTTACATGTATGGTGTATATTCTATTCATGATTAAATATTTTAAACCTGTTAATTCGATTATGCATGTTATGAATATATGGATATTAATTAATTAAATTGTATGATTAATTTAGCTCTATACATCGTATTATAATTTTTGATATATTATATATTTTAATAAATCTTGTATATCATATCAAGCACCGGTTATATTTTATGATTGGCTAACATGTGTACTAATTGATCTTTGAATTATAATTACGTAAGGACTAATATTATTTTTGTGATTGGATTTTATATTATCTTATTAGTACACAAAATGATATTTTTAGTGATTAATGTAATATCCTCATTTTTTTATTTATTTTAGTTATTGAATATATATATATATTTAATTATATATGTATGTGTGTGACTTTGTAGATTATATATATAGTAAAATATATGATTATAGAAATCTTTTGGATATTTGTTTTATTTTAATTGAAATAGATATGGCTATCTTTATTTTTGGAAAGTTTATGAAATTTGAATTAGTTGTTAGAATATTATACTGATATTATGAGTATTAATTTTGACATCAATTAGGGACTGTGTTAAGGGTCAAGAATGTTATAAATAGAGGCTTTGAGTTAAAGAAAAATACACATAAAGTTAGTCAAATAGTTTTTATTCTAGGTAATGTCTTGTTTCTCTTGCAATATTTTTATGTCTATAGCAATTTCTTGATGTGATATATAATTCATATATATTACATTGAGTTTTTGTAAACAAATCTTAGTTATAGCATTTCCTTTTATGTTCTTAGCAATTTCTTGATGTGATATATAACTCATATATATTACATTGAGTTTTTGTAGACACATCTGAGTTATAGTATTTTGTGTATATATATATATATATGTATATTGTGTTGACTCATTTACTCATCAGTTAGCTATGATATTGATACTTGTTTTCAAGATTTGGGCTATGTCAAACTTTATTTACAATGTAAAGATTGACAGATCCCTATTTGTACAGTTATATTTTAATATTATTAATGACTATGGTGCTACCTACTCTCCTGTATATTATATAGTAATTTTGACTTGTTTTAAGATTGAGTTATGTTAGACTTTATTTACAATGTAAAGATTGACAGAGCCTTATTTGTATAATTGTATCATATAGGTTATGAATGGTTATGGTGCTACTTACTCTCCTGTATAGTATGTAGTATTTTAGCCATTTTGGGCCAAAACCCTTTTTGTAAATTTTATTAATGATTATATTTTTGCATCAGTGCTGTTTTGTTATGTCACTATTTTATTATATTGCCATTATGCTAGTATAAATTTTTGTATCAAACACCTCTTTTATATATTGTTATATTTATTGATTTTATCATTTAGTTGTAGTTTTGTAGCACGTATAATTGTCAATGGATTTGGTCAACAATACTGATATGTTATTTTTCATTGCTGTTTGTGTTGAATATGTGATTAATTTAGGATCTCTTCGTGAATAGTTTGATTGTTGATTGAGGTAAGTTTCTCTCCGGACCTTTAGTTGATTTTCGAAATGCATATTTATATGTTTAAACTTTGAAAATTATTGTTTCTATTCCATATTTTATTTTATTAAAACATGGTCAAGTGGTATTATTTTAGATTCGTTAACGTATAAAATGTAAGATTTTAGTACCCCAGTTTAGTCTTTGTATTGGACCCGTTAGTACTTGCGTTATAGTTCCGGAACTAGCCTTCGATACCTTACTAGGACGCACCACTTTTGGGCCCTTTGGGGATGTGCATTTTTGTGACGCCCCCACACCCGGGGTCGGAGATCCAGGTTGCCACTATCCAATTTCCAGTATATACGCACACTTGTAATCCAATAATAACAAACAACAATATAATAATCGCAAGGTAAATGACATGCTGATGACCCCAACACCTTATCACACACACACATGAGCCATAGTCTCAGAAACAGAGTTATCATAATTTACATAATTAAGTCTTAACTGTTACATTATATGGTTATTACAACTGGAGTTGCACTACTGACTATAGCTTCCTGAGGAAACTATACAGCAGTCAAAAGTTGATTAGCTTACACATGTTTCATATACTTACATAGGTCATACTTATAAATAAACCTAATTAGCAAAAACTAAAAGCCTATCCTACTAAGCTTTCCTACCTCAGGGACAGTAATGTGGATCCTCTCATATGGGGCCCTTGCCCTTGCTACCCGCTTGCGTAGGGTTCGATGCACACGGCTGGGCATGGTCAGCAATTGTAATGTGGGGAAAAAGGACAACAAGCAAGAATGAGCTACAAATGCTCAGCAAGTAATAGATAACAGTATATCAAGGTAGTGAAACAATAACAGAATATAATATCAAGATATCAATGAAATTGATATATGCGAATAAAACAGTACTCAAAGCAACCAACAAAATCAGAGTTGATTATACTTCCCGTTGACACCATCAGTAACTCAACACCTAGGCTTTCGTTACAGTGCAACGTCAAATTCCAGTTGGAAGAGGGGACTATGATTGGAGATTTTTCAACGCCCTACTGTACGCGATGGTCAGTCGTATTGTACAACAGAATAACTAGTCATTTTCTCTACTAGTAGAAGGACAACCCCTTATCGGGGCGTCACCCTAGGCAACTCATGGGCCTTTAATTATGCTTGGTCGTGCGTCACTCGACCTCTTACGCAACCTTACTCCAGTCCCTGGTGAATACGCAACACCATAGCTCAGTCTGGAAGGAACAGTATATTCAAAATTTCCAGACTAACAATTATCCTCTCTAGGGTTTCAATCATCAGATCATAGATTCACTTCCGAACTTTGGTGGAAGTAATCGTATCGGTGTGGGTTGACTCTTAGTCAACGAATTAACAAAACAAGGTACTCGGTTCGAGAAGGGTCCAGAACACAACCGGGGAGTCGTTAGAAAACCACCTTAATAAAGGGTATTTAATTGGAACACTATACTGGTTCCGAAAGACTCAAGTATATATGGGAAGAATGTCAGGACTATTCATACCTTCCCTAGTGTGGGGTTGTTAGCTCAAAAATACTCGTAGAATATTTTATTGGTAATTAAATAACCAATAATTAATTAAAAACAATATTTAAAGAATTCTCGAAAGCTCCAAAATATTTTTAGAGATCATCAAAATATTTCAGTAGTGATTCGGGTACTTGGTTAACCCTCGAATCTCAGTAAATCGGGATAATAAAAGAATCAAAGTAAAACCATGTTAAAATAAGGCTATGGATAAAAGTAGTTGACAATAATTATCTTTTTAAAATTCCCAATATTTAAATAATATTTAATATTATTTAAAATAATTAAATACTGCTAATATAATTGAATGATCTCGTTTTGAACGCTTCATAATATTTAAATAATATTAAATAATATTTAAATATTTTTCGAAATGGATTTTAAAAATAATTCATAAATGTTGAAACACTATTCAACCTTTTTAAATAATATTTAATTAATTCTTAAATATTATTTAAATAATTAAAATAATCATCAAAGTTAAGCTAATGATCGTCAGTGATTATCATAAAATTTTCAACACAGTTTGAATCAAATAGTATGATAATTATCGACTACCGTCGATACAATAACCTACTCTCCCCGGTTAGTCGTTAAGTATCCCGAAGAATCATTCGTTTTACGAAACAGATGTTCACTCGGGTTTCAAACATGCTCTACTTTTTGAGAAGTCCTGAGCAGTCTTAGAATTAAATTGATAAGACTCGAAGCAATTCAAGATAAACATGAGATAGACAACTTTAACAACTTATACACAATCTTGTGATATACAAGAATCAACATGACAAAGCGTCGGATACTTGCCTGAGTGTTCGAGCTGGTGTATGTTCCCTCCTTGTTTTGCCTGAGTGTCTACGAACGAAAACAGTATCGTCATTAGCTATAAGAACGTTTCTTATTAGTTCTATTAGCACATACTCTTACAACTACCTTAATCTTTCCAAACGACACATGTTAGTCAAGTCCATTAGCTCGTAGTATTCCCATGTCATTATATGACATTTTTCATTAATGGTTCATTTTCTAATTTAGCCTCAAACGTCATTTATGAGAAGGAGTGGCTAAGACCAAAGTACTAGCATTTCCCTAGACTTTTCACTTGTACCACTTGGATTCAAACAATTTTAACAATTCAAGTTTTAATCTTTTTAATCCAATTCTTCTTCCCAGGTCATCACATATGTTCCTAGTATTTTAAATAAAAGGTTCAAGATTTATGGAATTCCGTAACTAGGGTGATCATTGCTCCAAAGTTCGTAGAAAACAGGACTGCTGAATTTCTGCACTACCCCTACGATTTTGGCCATATCTTTTAGCTCGTAACTCCGATTGGCATGATTTTTACGGGTAAACAATCTAGAGACCATTATCTATCTGACCATATATAGAAATCATAAAACAAAGCAGGGTAGCCCCTTCGGGTGCCCTAAACAGTTGGTACCTAGAAGCAAAACAAGCATGGTCTTCTTTGTACATTCAACATTTGCCTCAATTTAACCTTCTCCAAATCAACCAAACAACCTCCATAAATTTTATACCACTACTTGGGAATGTACTCAAGACACCCCAAGCCCAAACACAATTTATTAATACTCCAAACATTGCCAATAAATCATAGAAATCAGCAAACAACTCATGCATGCTCTTACAAGCTTATTACCACTACCCATAACTTATATAACCTTAAACAATCATCAATTAAGCTCTAGCAAGCATTATATATGAGATTAAGAACTTAATCAAAACTCAAGCTACTATTCATCATCTTGTATAAACATGAAAATCAAGAGATTGAATGGTTGGCTAAGCATGATTTTTAAGTATGAGGTAGACAAGGATCATACCTTTCTTTTAAGCTATTATCCAAGATGAACTAGCAAGAATTTGTGAAGCTTTGCAATTTTCTCCTTCTTTTCTTCTTGCAAGGGCCGAATGCTACTTGAAATGGGGGAGAGAAGTTGCTTGGTTACTTGTTAATTATAGATAAAAGGGTTAATTTTAATTAACCCCAGTCAACTTGCTTGGTCAAACTTGGCTACTTGGCTTTAGTTTAATATACTTGCACTTATCCACACACACACACACACACATATACATATATATCCATGCATGTGTTTTCCATGTCTTGCATTTATAAAAATATTCGGCCCCTTTTTAATAATTAATTGTAGGTAGTGTTTCGATCTTAGTTTTCGTAGCGATTCGCGATTACGCGATTAATGGCTAACTCGTTTCGAAAATCCCATTAACTTAATATCTACCAAAACACTACTCACTACTCATTGGTCATTTCGTACTCTTTTATAAACTTCACCCTATTTATTAAAAGGGTTTGGATACGATTTGTCAGATAAAACCTAAAGTGCAAGTACTACGTGTTTGACGTATACTCACTTAAAAATACAAACCACTGATTATCCGTAAGTTGTGAATCTTTGACTTCTGACAAGATTTACATACACTCAAATCTTGTACTCGTAATATATTGATTTGCAGAATTGTGAATTTTCGAAATCTGACGCAGTTTACATACACTCATTTATCCCGTATCTTAACATTACGGCTTCGAAATCATAATTCTACGACTTCTAATATAGTGGTACCATCACTGTCATTCTGAACA